>CM075067.1:79914477-81311982 GCA_037428765.1 Rubia yunnanensis
TATTAATATTTTTGGCAAATATTTTTAAATTCTTTTGCGGAAAAATTGAACTTTAAAAAGTTTCGACGAATATTTTAAATTTTTTGGTGGGAAGATTGAATTTTAAAAATTTTGGCGATTTCTTTGGCGGGAAAAATAAATTTTTAAAATTTTTATTTTGAATTTTGAATTTTTTGGTGGGAAGATAGAATTTTGAAAATATTTAGCATCGGTTTTTAAAAACTAGTGCTATTTTAAAATATTTTTGGTAATTTCTTTGGCAGGAAAAATTAATTTTTAAAATTTTTAGCACCGATTTTTAAGCTATTTTCTTCCAAAACTGGTGCTACTTATTAATTTTTAGCATCGATTTTTAAAATCGGTGCTAATTTTTCCAAAACCGGTGCTGTTTTGGAATTTTTTGGCGGGAAGATAGAATTTTAAAAATATTTAGCACTGGTTTTTAAAAATTGGGGTTAATTTTTTCAAAACTGAATTATTTTAAAATATTTGGCTATTTCTTCGGCGGGAAAAAAGAATTTGAAATTTTTTAGCACTAGTTTTTAAAAATCGGTGATATTTTTACCAAAACTGGTGCTATTTTTTATTTTTTTTGGTAAGAAGATAGAGTTTTAAAAATATTTATCACCGATTTTTGAAAACTGGTGTTATGTTTTCCAAAATTGGTGCTATTTTTAAAATTTTTAGTACCGTTTTTTAAAAACTGGTGCTATTTTTTTCAAAAACCGATGCTATTGTAAAATTTAGCACCAATTTTTAAAAAATTGGTGTTAAAATTAAAAACTAGTGTTAACTTATCACCAATTTTTGAACTGGTGTTAAAATAAAAAAAATAACTGGTGCTATTACATTTTTAGCACCGGTTTTGAAAACTGATGCTGAAAAACCGGTGCTAGAGGGATGTCTCTGTGGTAGTGATTGAGGACAATGTATTATTTTAAGTGTGGGAAGGGGGGGGGGGGGGGGGTTTGATGATTCTCATGTATAATTAGCTACTTTTGATTGGAAAAATACGAAAAAAAATATGTTGAAAATTTTGAAAAAAATAGAAAAAGAACAAAAATAAAAATAAAAAGAATCCCGCTAAGTTGAAAACCCGAGGGGACATCTTAGGCAACATTGGGGCCCCGGGTAGGTCAAAAACCCGAAAGGGTGACCTAGGTAAAAATGAGAGGTTAAATGTGTGATAAAAAGTGAGATTTGAGCTAAAGAAACATGATGTGTGGCTAGGATGAAAACCCGACAGGGCTCCTAGGCAAAATGAGAGAAAAAGGAAAAATATTTTGTGTTCACTCATTTGCCGGCGTTGGATTCATAAGGTTGTGGTGGTCATATGGATGGATCGGGTAGCATGACATCTTGAGACCTCTTGGGATTGAGAAATTTAGCGGGGAAAACGAAGTAAGTTATGAAATTCTTGATTGTTTATACACTTTGTTTTTAGGATAATATATTGGTATACTGTGGAGTATGTGTTTGAACTTTATGTATGGTTTTAGCTTCACCTTGTACCAATGGATTTGGGATTGTAAATTCGGGATTTGGAGATGTTTTAGGGATATCAATGAATTGATAGGTTGATATGGTTTGGGTAGATTTAGGAATGGGGGTTTTGGGCAACTTCTCATTTGATCTTAATGTTGGGATGTGTGATATTGAGAGTTTTGTGAGGTAATGACTTGGGGGAATAGTAGTTAGGATGTGTATACGTCAATTCCTTCGTGCACTTGGATCTTTTCTTACTCGAGGGCAAGTAAGATTTAAGTGCGGGGTGGTTTGATGTGTCCACTTTATGTGCATATTTTAGTACTTTTGGGGGATCACTTTTGTGCTCTTTTGTTAACAAGAACTTGTTTTTTACCTTGAAATTTTTCTTAAGATAGGTAAGAGCGACTTTATGCACTTTTACCTTTTTCTAAGTGAATTTTGTGTGACAAAGGAAGAACATCGAGACTTGAAGATCACCTTTTGAATACTTTGAATATTTGAAGACGATTTTTGAAGATTGAAGATAAAAAGAATCGAGGATTTGAAGGCAGGGCAACACAAGGGTGAAAATGGGCAGCCCGCCCGGGCAAGCCCATTCCTGCCCGGGCGGGATCCTGCTACACTTTTGCTTTTTGCTTTTCTTTTCCTCTCTCTTGTACTATAAAAGGAATTTTTGGCCACCCACTTCATATCCACTTCTTCTTTTCCGAATTTCCTCCTCTCCCAACCCTAGTTCTCCATTTTCTTTCATCTTCTTCCTCTTTGTTTGTTTATGAATTCATCTATGAAGGTTACAATGATTTGTATTAGCTAATCTAGTTCTTGGGAGAAATTGACCAAGGCCTCCAAGCCCATGTCTTAAGAACAATTTGTAGCCTATTTGATACTCTTACTAATATGTATTTATGAAGCATTGATTGTTTTTATTAATGTTCTTGAAAGCTTTATTATATGAATTACTTGTATGAGATAATGGTTGGGGGTTGGGGAAATGAGTTGATTTCACCTTTTCTTGATAGGAAATCCAAGAGTATGATTAGAGCTTTTGATTGTGTTGATGGATTGATAATTGCTAGATGAATATGATAATGTTGAATTCTTTGTCATGTTTCTTGCTTGTAGAAAATGAGAGAAGTTTATGAATGTCGATCGTTTTTTACTAATCTTGTGTAAATGCATGAATTGGTTAAATGCTTAGACATGATGCAGTGTTTATATGTGTTGCCAAGCTTGTTGATTTTTCGTGCTCAATGCCATCAATGGGATACTTTTAGTCATGTTTTGACTAAGGGAGTCATTGGTGAGGTTTGACAAGAGATGTCGAATTCACTATTGCAAACTACTATCTAAGAAGGATAGAAGTTTAGTCTTCACAACAAGTAGTGAAAGTAGTAAATATGTTGCATATTCAATGATGGATAAGAGGCTTGGAAGTGGAAGTCAATTGCGCCCAAGGTTCCGTTAATTGTTGGTTTAATCACCTTTTAGTTGTTGTTGCATGCTTTGAATGTTTTAATCTTCCTCCAGGACCCCACTAATAGCCACGGGCAAGATTTGTTGCATTAACACATTACAATCATGGGATTTCAGCACATTAAGACACAATTCATCATTCACAAACCAACTTACATTGGAAGAGTAGCCAGGTGGTACCTTGACTCCCCCAATGCACTCACTGACCGGCCTCCTCTCCCTAATAGAAAGATTGTAAGGGGCTAGTGATAGGTACCTCCGTTTACCTTTCACCTCTGGAGCTAAATCAACTCTTATACCAAGCTCAACTAGGTTGTTCCGTGCATTTAAGCTGTCATTCGTCTTACCTGTAATGTTTAGTAGAATACCAATTAAACTCTCACACACATTCTTCTCTATATGCATCACATACAAACAATGGCGAACCTCCAGATTCTCCCAGATTCCACTCAGACCATAAAATTTAATCGTCGCAACAGTTTAGCAACCAAAGTTTTGTCACAAAAAGTCATATCTCATAAACTTTTATCAATACATGTTAAATAAAAATATAAGAGCTGCTTAAGAGCATCTCCAATGGTAAGCTACAAGGGGTTGTAGCTTGACTTGCCATGTCATTTTTTTAACCTAATGATGAAACAATCTATACACTCAAACAATGACAAGCTATATTCATGTGTAACTTGATAGGTCCCACATATTTTTACAATATTCATTTTTGTTTTTAATTTAATATAAGTATTGTATATCTAACTGTACTAAATAATAAATTAAGCATTATTGTTATTCTTTCAATTAAATTTATTTAAAGTAAAAAATATATGTATAATTTATTTAAAAGTATATAGATAATTCTAATAGTTAATTTATTTATAAAACTATGATTTTACTTCATGAGTTCTATATGAAGATGATGTGATATAATTATGACTTTCTTATGAGCTCTATTTTTATTATATTTCTATAAATAACTATAGTTATATTATTATCTTATTCAAATAATTTAATATAATTTTATTACAAATATTTATATATAAATTTCTTGTTTAAGCAATTATATAACTTCATAAAACTACTCCCTCCATCCCACTATAAATTATTTATATATTTTTTCATGGTCTTCAATAAGCATGTTTGACCATAAATATCTCTAGTTACCTATAATTGTGTCGCAGAAAAAATTGATAGTAGAAAATAGATGTTAAGATGAATTTAACAAGATCTCAAATGATATTTTATTATATATAGATTATTATATATTTGTGGTCAAAGTTTACAAAGTTTGACTCCCAAAAAACAATTAAGCAATTTATAGTGGGACGGGTGGAGTATCTTATAGAAATAGTATTGTAATTATATAAATTCATATAATTTTCTTTTAAAATCATAGTATAATTTTTTGAAATGAAACACCTTTCAACCATGAATATATATATATATATATATATATATATATATATATATATATATATATATATATATATATATATATATATAGTGTGTCTCTTTCCAACACACAAAAAGTAGGATGAAAAACAATACGTTGTAACTTTTGTAAAATTCACTGTAGCTATTATGTTCTATCGACTAGTTTATAAAATTTACATGCGTAATATTTCATGGTCAATGCAATAATGTCACTTTTACTATTGAATGTATGCTACTATTTAAAATTGGAATGCACGTAGAATGTATCTATAAATAACTCTTTTACAAGTTGAATTGGTATTGAGCTATATTATCAAATTAAAAATGGCAAATTGATGAACAATTTCGTCACTATCTTGCATTCTTGGATGATGGATCCTTTATTGAGAACTAAACATATCCAATATCTCCCCAACCCTTCTCACAACCTTAATCATCCCCTATTTGTCACATTGTTAATCAATACCCTCAAAATTATTGCAATCCAATTTATTCTCTTCTTAGCCATTATTACACTCATCCTACCAGTTTTGTTGTTCGACCTATTGTAACAAGATACTATTCACGCTTGAGAAATAAAATAAAATAATATTATTGCATATTGAACGGATTTATTATAGTTTTTGTAGCATGTAAAGATTGTACACTTGATAATGTGGAGATTATACTACACGATCCAACAAAATTTGTAAAATGCACCTTTTGCATTTGAAGCATTAAATGCCACAGACATTAAGCAACATACTTCCACTAGCTACAGTTGCTTGGAAGCTGGTGATATGGATTCTGCCTTAACGATGGGCAAGCTGCTGCAATTTGTGGAATTTTACATGCAGGTCCAAAAACACCACCATTTGAGATGCTCTAATAACACAAAATCTCTTGTGTGAAAATTTATCAATGAGTGGATTTTAAAAATAATTCAAATTCAAACAATAGGATTTGCGAAATCTAGTGTGAAAATTAATGTTATTTTGAAATTCACAACAACTAATTGTGATTATGATTATGTTACGATGAGTCTCACTCATCGCCTGCATAAATATTTTGTGCCTTCTTTTCCCTCCTCCGATCACCAGAAGAATGATCCCCATCTTCTGTGAGGGACAATAATAGGCATATCAAATGTTATAATAAAGAAACTAATGAAGGTAATAATGAACAAAAGGCTTACTAATTTATCCATACTATTACTTTGAGTTCCAGTAAAAGCCTTATCTTCTTGAACAAAAGGTTCAAGCTCCTCTTCTTACCCAGTGGGATATGTTTCCAGCAACTGGGACTGTAGTAATGGATCACAGGGCACCTTTTCTTTCTCCACTAACTTCTTCAATGTATACAAACATTCCAGGTTAAGGTACACTATTCGGCATTATAATGGGAAAAAATAAGGTAAAACTGAATTTCTCAAGAGTATCAAATTATATATCCCTCAAGTCACTACATTGTTGTCTCATATTAAACACTTTAAAAAAACACACACAAAAGGATATCCGCGCCTTCAGCCCTTTTCACGGGCCTTTGTAATTTGATAGATCTAATTGTAAAGACTAAAAACAGAGATTTTTATGAGGATTTTAGCACAATCCCAATCAAGGTCCCTTACCATTAATGAATTTAATTAATGGTATACATAGCACGAAATATGAGCACACAACTTGCACAATTAATATTGGGATATATAGCAATATAATCGTACATACATTAGTAAGTTCCAATGTAACACTAAGATACACCCACGGGTGTACCCCAGTGGTTGGGACATGGGTGAGAAAGCCAATAAACCCAGGTTCGATCCTCGGCAGCGGCAGTGTGGGGAGTTCTTGCTTTGCAAGGCTCCCTTGTGAGCACCGAGGCAATGCCAAGCCCATGGGTCCTGGTGCTAGGCTATCGTGATTTACCTCTCATATGATGGCCTGGGTGTGGGCTGGTATGGGCCGCTGAGGGCGAGCGGATGATCGCCTTTTGCCAATGTAACACTAAGATAATTATTAGTGTAAAAAAACTCTAACTAGTTGATAAAAGTACCAATATAACTCTAATACACTATTTCCATCATTGACCAACATTGACCACACATAAAATGGCTAAAATTCCCTTTGACTTAAAACCTATAATTGATAGCAAAATTTTACCCTTAACCACCACCTCCACCGCCTGGCTATCACGACGACCCCCCAGCCACAACCATCGCCATAACTCCACCCGGCCACCCCCACCGCCCTTTTCCACCTTCACTTGGCCACCTCCCAAACCCTTTGGCTGGCCCCCACCACCGCCCTCTTCGGTTAGCCCTCGCCACCATCCCTACCCCTTCCACGAGCCATCGGTCAACTCATTACGAAAGGTAGCGGCGGGCCTTTCTCACTTCATAGTCCGGGGTAAAATATTTACAGATCCAAATTTCAAATTTCAACCATCCCCTCCAAGAAAACCCCTCCATCTAGAACTACCCATCCACCATCACCTGCAGCGGTGACCCACAAAGGTTCATCGGTCAGGGTCATCTTCACTAACTCGTTCATGGCGGTGAACGCCAACTCTATATACATGGAACTCTCCAACGACCACTCTAGTGCCCCATCATCTTATGGTTCCCGTAGTTAAGAGAGATCAAGGAAGATTCAAACACGTTCACGTTCACCCCATGCAGAGCTCCCCCCCTCCTTCCATAACCTTCCTCAGCCTCCTGGTGCCGGCAGCCCACGGCTTGTCGAAACATGTGGAGTCCACCGTTAATATGGGGACTCTACCCAGCCCCCGCCACTACTGCCACCCTAATCGATGCTGACGCCCACCTCCACCACTTCAAATATCAAAATCCAAATTGACACCCAGCGCCCAACCTTCAAATCGACACCTAACGCTCAATCTTCAAATTGACACCCAGCGCCCAACCTTCAAATCGACACCTAACGCTCAATCTTCAAATTGACACCAGCACAGATGAGCTTCAACATAGCCCCCACCACTGCCCTGCCTTCACGGCCACCCAGTGCAGATAGGCTTCGATACGAGCACCAACACAGCCGAAGGCTTTGGTATTGCTAGAAAACGAATGGTTATATTTTTTTATTTGAGATTTGAAGGAGAAATAGCACCTTCAGGGAACATTGAAGAGGGAAAATAGTGGAAAAAATAAGGAAAGGAAAAAATTAGGGTTAAGGGCATTACAGTCATTTCACTATTCTATATTTTTTTTAAAAAAAATCCAGAGGTTTGTCGAAATGGGTACTTTGCACTTTCACTAACTATCCAAGGTCATATTGGCACATTCAAATACTAAAATGTTATATTGGCACTTATGTTAATTAGGTAGGGTTATCAAGGCCCTTTTCTCATTAATATTCCTCTTGGACCATATAATTTAATCATCGCGACAATTTAGCAACCTAAGTTTAGTGACAAAATTCATATCTCGTGAAATCTTATCCACACATGTTAAATATAAATATAAGAGCTACTTAATTCACACAAAATCTCTTGTGTGAATATTTATCAATGTGTGGATTCTATGAATCAGTTAAATTCAAACATTAGGATTTGCAAAATCTAGTGTGAAAATTAAAGTTATTTTTGAAATTCATAACAACCGATTAGGATTATGATTATGATTATGATACGATGAGTCTCACTCATCGTCTGCACTATTAATATTTTCGTGCCTTCTTTCCCCTCCTCCTATCATCAGAAGAACAACTGTAATCTTTAGCGAGGGACTATAATTGGCATATCAGATGCTATAAAGAAGAAATTAATGAAGGTAATAATGCACAAACGGCTTACTAATTTACCTATACTATTACTTGAAGTTCCATTAAGAGCCTCACCTTTTTCAACAATAGTTTCCAGCTCCTCTGCTTTCACAGAGGAATATGTTTCTAGAAACTGGGACGGGGTAATGGATCCTGGAGCACCTTTTCTTTCTCTACTAAATTCTTCAATGTACACAAATATTATGGGTTAAGTTACACAATTCAAAATTATAGTGGAAAAAATATAGTAAAATTTTTTTCCTCAAGACTATCAGATCATAAATCACACAAGAAACTACATTGTTGTCCAATATTAAGAGCTTTTAAAGACAGAGAAAATGGATGTTCGCGCCTTAGGCCTTTGTTGCGGGCCTATGTAATTTGATAGATCTAATCAAAAAAATCCAAAAGCAAATATTTTAATGAGGATTTTGAAGAATTCTAATCAAGGTCTCTCATCCTTAATGAATTTTTTTAATGGTATATATACATAGCACGAAATTGGTGCACAACACTTGAACAATATTCCACTCAGACCAAAAGATTTAATCATCCCCACATTCTACCAACCTAATTTGTTTCACAAAAATTCATATCTCGTGTAATTTTATCAATACGTGTTAAATAAAAAGATACGAGCTACTTAAATCACACAAAATTGCTAGTGTGAAAATTTAACAATGCATGAATTCTATAAATCAGTCAAATCAAACAATAGGATTTGCAAATCAGGTTAAAAAATTAACGATATTTTGAAATTTATAACAACGGACGGGTGTTCCAATGTTGTGACAATGTTTGGAGGTAACAAAGTGAAGGTGGAAGTGATTCCTGTGCTCAGGAAAATCTTCGACAAACATGGGAACTTCTCCAAAGATTCAAGCACACAGGATCCTGACTTTCTCACGCTCTTCCTCGAGATGCTTTGCTAGATTGTCAAGAGTTTGGAGCATGCGAGGTTCAAAGATGTTACTGCTGATATGGTGGATATAACAGGTAAGACACACTACCACAGAGACCGACCTCTAGCACCGATTTTTTAGCACCGATTTTTTAATTTTTAACATTGGTTTTTAAAATAGCACCGGTTTTGAAAATATTAGCACCGGTTTTAAAAATCGGTGCTAAATATTTGTAAAATTCAATCTTCCCGCCAAAAAATTCAAAATAGCACCGGTTGTAGTAAAAAATAGCACCGGTTTTTAAAACCGGTGCTAATAATTAAATAATAGCACAGGTTTTTGCAAAACAAATAGCACCGGTTTTAAGCACCGGTTTTTGTAAAAAATAGCACCAGTTTTTAAAAATCGGTGCTAAAAATTTTCTAGACTCATTTTCCCGCTAAAGAAATAGCAAAATTTTTTAAAATAGCACCGATTTTGAAAATATTAGCACCGGGATTCTAAAAACCGGTGCTAAATATTTGTAAAATTCTATCTTCCAGCCAGCAAATTCAAAATAGCACCGGTTTTAGTAAACAATAGCACCGGTTTAGAAGACCGGTGCTAAAAATTAAGGAACGGTGCTAAACATTTTCTATAATTGTTTTCCCACCAATGAAATAGCCCAAAATTTTAAAATAGCACCGATTTTGGAAGAAAATAACACCGGTTTAGAATTTTCCCGCCAAAGAAATCGCCAAAATTTTTTTTCCTCGAGGACTCAGAAATCAGAGGCCTCCTCGAGGTCTCCAGAAATCAGAGGCCTCCTCGAGGACTCGGACGACCGCATGACTCAGACGCCTCCATGACTCGAATGCCTCCAGGACTCGAATACCTCCAGTACTCGAATGCCTCGAGGACTGGAAAGCCTCGAGAAATCGAAAGCCTCCTCCAGTACTCGGAGACCTCCACCACTCGAAATCTCCCCTCGAACTGCCATGGCCCTCAAGTCATTTTGCCCCTATAAAACCGCCACCCAACCCCTCGAACCTCTACCATACCCCTCCAGGACTCGAGTGCCTGCTCGAGCTCTCGAAAGTCTTCAGCACTTGAACCGCCATACCAGTCCAAATGCCATGGCCCTCTAGTTATTTTGCCCTTCAATCCCAGTGTCTTTTGCATGTATCCATCTTGGTATTTGTCCATGATATGAAAAAGCCACTTATTTCTTATCTTATACACTGCATTTCTTAAATTACATACAAAATTTAAAAATTTTGAAATTTTGTTAGATTATATATTTTTATATTTTCACCTTCAAATACATATTATTACTTGTTTTAACTTATAAAATGCAATATTTAAATTTTATAAAAAAATTACAACATTTTAGGCAAGTATCTCCGAGGACTGTCCATAAGCTCATGGAAATGCCACATTTCCTGAGACTTTCCCAACACTAATAACTAGGCTAAATTTGACTAATAAACGGTCAAACTATACTTGACTAATCAACGGTCAAACTATACTTGACTTTCAATATATAAACACTAATAACAAAGTTGACTTTAACAAATTAACGGTCAAACTTTATTTGAATTAGTATATAATAAATACTAATAAAAATGTTTAACTTTGTCTAATTAACGGTTAAACCTTACTTGACTTTCTATATATAAAAACTAGTGACTAAGCTGACTTTAACTAATCAACGGTCAAACTATACTTGACTTTCAATATATAAACACTAATAATAAAGTTGACTTTAACTAATTAACGGTCAAACTTTATTTGAATTAGTATATAATAAATACTAATAAAAATGTTTGACTTTGTCTAATTAACGGTTAAACCTTACTTGACTTTCTATATATAAAAACTAGTGACTAAGCTGACTTTAACTAATCAACGGTCAAACTTTACTTGACTTTCAATATATAAACACTGATAACAAAGTTTACTTTAACTAATCAATGGTCAAGACTTACTTTAACTAGTATATAATAAATTACAAAGATTTGGGTGAAACGGTCTCACCCAAAATTATGGTGAGACTGAGGTCTCTATTAAAATGAGAAAAGGGGTAGGGACTTCTATGTAATTATATTAGATAATAATACACCTTTCTTCCCCAATTCACCAACCGTTCTCTATTCATCCTCTGCTCTTCCTCCATTTTTCCTCCGCCGCTTCTCCTCCGCAGCTCCGCTCCTCCTTCATTTTCTCTTCGACGGTCCACCCCACTCCAATCTGCTCAGATATGCTCTTCTGTGCTCCAATTTGCTCCATCCGTTGCTTCACACTTCTGTGAAACCCTAGGTTTGTCTCTTTACTAGTTTTTTCTCATTTTTCTAATTTTAATCTTTGATTTGCGGTCCCAACGTGGTGATTCCAACATATTTTCACTGTTTAATTGATTTTTTATTGTTACTTGCAGGTCCTTGCTCGTTCTCGAACTGAACGAGTTGAGATATTCTCCGACCTGTTCAGATATGCTCCGCTATGTTGCTCCCCTCTGCTCCGATTTGCTACGCTCCGTTGTTTCACTATGCTATGAAATCCTAGGTTCGTCACTTTACTTGTTTTTTTTCTCATTTTAATCTTTGATTTGCGGTCTCGACGTGATGATTCTGTCATATTTTCACCGTTTAATTGATTTTTTTATTGTTATTAGCAGGTCCTTGCTCGTTGTCGAGCTGAACGGGTTGAGGAGGATCCTCTACCACTGGCGCTGCAACCCTCCGCTGCCGGAGCCTTTAAATCTAGCATTGGTTAATTTAATAGTGGAATTTTTGTTTCACCCTCTAAATGTATTTAAATTACTTATATAAATAGAAGAGAAAGAAATCATACAAATATATTATAAACACATTCATCATGTATGGAAAAGGTAAAAACATAAGTCAAATTAATAGGGTAATAATAATAATTAAAAAGGATTTGAGATCAAACGGTATTAAATAATCCTCAGTCACAAAATACTCCTCAAATAAAATAATGTAATAATAAATGGGTTTTTTTTGGAAAATACCGTCTTTCCATTATTCCGTAGGCTTATGAAAAAACAGGGTTTAATTATAATAATACAAAGTAAAATGTCTTAGTTGCAATATCAAAATTTTATTATGCAACGTGTAGTAGTTATAAAGTTTATAACCCGATTCATTTAACCCATAAATTTTATCTTCATTTATTCTAATTTGCATTTTAAACCATAATACTTCCATGACTTATGGAAAGACCGTCTTTCAAGAGACAGACTCATAATAAATTCAACAAAAAAATAATAATAATGGAAGAAAAGGTGGAAAATGGAACATGAAATTGAAGCCATAGAGATGAAGTCAAGAAGCAAGGTAGCAAAGGCTTTAGACTTAGCCTTACTACATTAGTCTCACATTGGAAGTGGTGGAGACTTAGCCTTCAAATTTCAACTATAAATACTAACTCCTCCATTCTTTCAAGGCAAAGCATTAGATGCAATTGGGCCATAAATGACAAATTACTTGGCCTTGAATTTTTGGGCTTTAATTGTTAATTTAAAGTTAAAATTTTAACATGCTTATGTGTTTTTTAGTTTGACCCATAATTGTTATGGGCCAAAAAATTGATTGAATTGAATTCAATTTGATTAAGATTGGAAACAATTCAGTTTATTTAGTCGAATTCGGTTTCAAATCGAATTCAAATTTTGAATTCGGTTTGGATAATTTGGGTTATTCGAATAATTCGGGTTGGATTTGGTTTTTGATTTTTTGGGGAAAAAATTGAATAACCTGAACCGAATAGATTGAAAATTGAATAAATCGAACCGATGCCCACCCCTATATACATTAATGTGGAAATAAATTATTAATTTTGTGAAGTTGATTTTATTATTAAATTAATTTGGAATAAAATTATTAATTTTGAGTCTTTTTCCCTTTATCTGAAAGCGGCAGCGTGTTGCAGCTTTCAGAGGAAGAGATTTTTTTTAACGTCGTAAATAAATTAGCACCGGTAAAAAAACCGGCGCTAACAAAAAAAACCAGTGCTAAAAATTAGCACCAGTTAAAAAACCGGTGCTAAATTAGCACCGGTTAAAAAATCGGTGCTAACAAAAAAAAACCGGTGCTAATTTAGCACCGGTTGAAAAACAGTGCTAATTTAGCACCGGTTGAAAAACCGGTGCTAACAAAACAACCGGTGCTAGTTTAGCACCGGTTGAAAAAAAACCGGTGCTAATTTAGCACCGATTACTTAGGCACCGGTTTTTTTGTAAAAAAATCGGTGCTATAAAATAAAAAAAACTGGTGCTAGAGGTGGGTTACTGTGGTAGGGGACAGTTCAGGTGCTCGAGAAGATGGATTTCATCGTCGGTTGGCTTCATACAAGGCTCACCAACATTTGGGGGTTGGGGGTTGGGGGTTGGGGGTGGGGGTGGGGGTGTGTGCACGACCGGAGAAGTTTGTGAGCTCGAAAAGAAGGTCAAAGCAATGGAGCACGAGGTGAGAGACAAAATGAAACCTATGTCTGAGACTAATGTTGTTGATGGACTATTTTAGTTCATCTTGATCTCTCTCCATTTGATTCGTGAAAGCTTGCTCAACTTTGTACTATTTGATACTTTTAATGTTAGCCATTGCTCTTTATTTAGTAAAAAAAAAATCGATGATTGAATCATCCTTAGTAAATAGTGACGTTTTCATTTCTAATCCCCACATTCTTACATCACTAAAATTACAAATCGATTCAAAATTTATTCGATATTTATTGAAATATTATTGTACAAATTTTGAATATCCGATGTTCAAATTACGCGCAAAACATGCACAAAATATGCCCCTTATTGTTAAAGAATTTTATTATCAGTATACATTGCACAAAATTGATGCACATTACTTGCTCAATATTCCACTCAGACCATAAAATTTTATCATCGTGGCAATTTACCAACCTCATTTTTGTCACAAATATTCATATCTTGTGAAATTTTGTTATAGAATTAGTATTATAGTTGTTATGGAATCAGTATTAATTAAGTATTGGTATTGGAATTGGATTTGTATTCCTACCATAATTGTAGATGTATTCTGTTACTTTCTCCTAACTAGGATAGGTCTCCTGTACTACTATATAATGTATCATGAATTCATGAATAGAACACAGATTATTACCCTTATTTCCTACATGGTATCAGAGCCTAAAATTCTGAAACCTGAAACATAAAATTTTCTGCTGCCTTGATTTTTTCCCGAGCCACCGTCCGCCGCCACGCGCCGTCGCCGAGCCCACGCGCCACCGCCGCTGCACCAGTGCCGCCGCTGTTCGCCGGAGCCCGACGATTCCTGTTGAAACGACGTCCGCTGCTCGCGTTTATTCCGCTGCCGTACGTTGACGACACCGCCACGCGCCGCCGGTCTTCTCCACGCGCCGCCGTCTGCCACGCGTCGTCGCCGACTACTCACCGGTGTTCTTATCCGTCCCTGATTTTACAACATGTCAGGTTCTGATGAACAACCTCGTTTCGAGATTCCTGAGGGGACGAAACTTCAGGATCTGAGTGCTAGTGATGTAATTGCAGCTTTACTCAAACAGTTGCAATCTGGCCCTCATGTTACTTTACCAATTAGTCGTGTGTCGACTGATCCTTACTACATTGGTCCCGGTGATGGTCCAGGATTACAACTTGTACCAATCATGCTGAAAGGCCCAGAAAACTACAGTGAATGGTCGGATGCGATCCGTTGCGCATTCTTGGCCAAACATAAGATTGGGTTCCTTGATGGATCCATTACCAAACCCCAAGATGATCATCCTGATGCTGCTGTCTGGCCTGGCGTTAATGCTACTCTTGTTTGCTGGATCTCACAGACTCTAGATCCAGTGATCCGATCTTCAACAAGTTCTTTTTCTACCGTCAAGGATTTGTGGGATGATCTAAAGGCACGCTTTATTTTCGCCGATGGGATGAAGCTTATGCAGACACAAGAGGCCATTCAAAGTTGCCGGCAGAACGGTCAGCCCATCGCCATCTACTTTGCCACCCTCAAGAAGTTGTTTGTAGATTATCACTGCATGCGACCTCCTGTGGTTTGTACCTGTGAAGATTGCAAAGCCTTATGCCAATGCAATTTTCAGGCGAAAATTCTCCAGGAAAGAGAGAAGGATTTGATTTACCAATTCATCTCTGGTCTCGACGAAGGTTTTCACACTTTGCGATCTCATATCTTGAGCATTGAGCCACTGCCATCTGTCATGAGGGTGTATGCCCTTGTTACTCAGGAGGAGAACCATAGAGCTGTCATTCGTGCTCGTGATTCTTCTTCTACATCCATGGCATATGCTGCACGACGTTCGCCAGTGGTTCTTTCTGCCGACGGCCGTAAGAATCTTGTTTGCACGCATTGTCGCCGCAAGGGCCATGATAAAGACACCTGTTTTAAGATACATGGCTTCCCGGAGTGGTTCAATAAGGGCAAGAAATCGGCACCACCTGATCGGCCATTAGTCAACGCCGGTCACACTGGTGGCGCCACCGATCTCTTGCCTCCACCGCCGTTCGCTGGAGCCGCCTTGTCGCCACCAAGCTTGGCGGTGGCGGCCTCCTCTGCGGTCCCTGCTCGCTCCGATTTTGGCCCTGCTTTGTCTGATGACCAATGGAACACGACCATGAACCTGTTTAATCAGCTTCACTCTCATGGTGATGAGTCTGGTAAGCATACTTTACCATGGATCCTTGATTCGGGAGCCTCCTATCATATGACTGGTGACAAAGGTTCTCTTTCTGATCTTACTACTACTACCGATGCTGTGAATATTTTTCTGCCCGATGGCTCGATGTTCTCTGCTACACAATTTGGATCCATCTGTTTTGATGGTTTTACACTGCCACACGTGTTATATATTCCTACATTGCGCTGTAACTTACTGTCTTGCTCTAGATTGTTATCTACCCTAAACTGTCTAGCTTTGTTTACTGAAAATTATTGCATTTTACAGACGATCAGTACGAGGAGAGTGATTGGCGTGGGTGAACAGAGAGGGGGGGTGTTTTGGCTTCGTCTGCTGGATGCTCGTGTTCGAAGTCCTGTCCTGCAGCCTCTTCCTACAGTTGCTTCACTGTCCTCTTCTGATTTATGGCATCAGCGTTTTGGTCATCCGTCTTCCACGGTGCTGTCTTCTATTTCTCCTAGCAATAATAAACATTCCGTGCCTTGTTCTATATGTTATAGAGCAAAACAGCCTAGACATAGTTTTCCTTTAAGTACTACTAATGCTACTGCATTATTTCAGTTAATTCATTGTGATGTTTGGGGACCCTATCATACACCCTCTTCTAGTGGTGCTTTTTATTTGTTGACATTAGTAGATGATTTTTCCCGAGCTGTTTGGGTTTATTTGTTAGTAGCTAAATCTGAGGTAGCTTCTAGATTTTTAGAATTTAGTGCTTTAGTCAAGAACCAGTGGGGAAAAACAATCCAACGTGTTCGAGCTGATAACGGCACTGAATTCTTACCTCTCCGATCTCACTTTACTGCATCAGGGATCGTTTTTGAGACATCTATGGTTGATACTCCGCAACAGAATGGTCGAGTCGAAAGAAAGCATCGTCATTTACTCAATGTAGCGCGAGCTTTACGGTTTCAAGCCAATCTTCCTATTGACTTCTGGGGAGAATGTGTTCTCACTGCTGCCTACCTGATCAACCGAACACCAACACAGCTTCTCAAAGGTCGTACTCCCTTTGAATTACTCTATGGACAGGCGCCAAATTACTCTTCTTTGCGAGTATTTGGATGCTTGTGTTTTGCTGCCCGTGTTCCAAGATACCGTGACAAGTTTGCACCAAGAAGCTGTCGGTGTTTGTTCCTTGGTTATCCTGCCGGAAAGAAAGGTTATCGTCTTCTCGACTTAGACTCTCGAGTTATCTTTAACACTCGGGATGCTGATTTCTTTGAAGACCAGTTCCCGTATTCTGCATCCCCGCAAACCGCTTCTACAGATGAACCTGGCGGCGCCACCACTACACCGCCGGTTTCCTCCTCCGACTCACCGGAAGCATACGGTTTTTTCGATCAACCGCCGGCCGCCCTTCCATCGGTCAACGCTGACCGGTCAACGCCGGTCAACCCCGGCGAGTCAACGCCGGTCAACCCCGACCGGTCAACGCCAGCCGGTCAATACCGGTCAATGCCGGTCGATCAACGCCGGTCAACCCCGGTGAGTCAACTCCGGTCAACCCCGGCGAGTCAACGCCGGTGGATCAGTTCCGGTCACCGCCGGTGGGTCAACGCCGGTCACCACCGTTGGATCCACACCGGTTAACGGCGTCCTACCACCTCCGGTCACCGACGGCTCCCCACGTCCTCCCGATGCCAGTCCTCCTCCGCTTGCTGCCGATATTCTACCATCCACCAGACGCAGTGCTCGTCCTCAACGTCCACCGCCATATTTGGCTGATTATGATTGTGATGATTCTACTTGTGCTCTTGCTGCTGAAGAACCCCCCTCTTCGACTACGTTCCCCCATACGTCATCACTATCCTCAGGTGTTCTCTACCCTCTTACTGATTATGTAAATTGTGATAATTTTTCTAGTATGCATACTAGATTTTTGGGTGCTGTAACTTCTAGTGCAGATCCCACTACTTATTCTGAAGCTTCCCGTCATCCTTACTGGCGAGATGCTATGGTTGCGGAGCTCACTGCTCTAGAGCGCAATCAGACTTGGACTTTGTCTCCTTTGCCTGCGCACAAAAAGGCCATTGGTTGTAAATGGGTTTACCGAACGAAGTTTCGCTCTGATGGTACCATTGAACGTTACAAAGCTCGTCTCGTGGTTCTCGGAAACCGCCAGATTGAAGGAATTGATTACACAGAGACTTTTGCTCTAGTCACAAAGATGAGTTCCGTTCGCTTGTTCCTGTCAGTTGCTGTTATACGTGGTTGGGAATTGCATCAAATGGATGTTCATAATGCATTCCTGCATGGTGATTTACATGAAGAAGTGTTCATGCGTCCCCCACCTGGCTATGTGGTTCCGCCTGGCCAGGTTTTTCGCCTACAGAAATCTCTTTATGGTCTTCGTCAGGCTCCCAGAAATTGGTTTGCTAAACTGGCGCAGGCTTTACGGACATTTGGTTTTGTTCAAAGTAAGGCAGATTACTCTTTATTTGTCTTTTCCAATGGATCACAGTCTTTACATGTTCTGGTTTATGTGGATGATTTGGTCATTGCTGGTAGTTCTTCTTCGCTCATCTCTGCGTTCAAGACATACTTGGGTTCTTGTTTTCACATGAAGGACCTTGGTTTGCTTAAGTATTTCTTGGGCATAGAGATTGCTAGAAGACCGGAGGGGATGTTTCTCTCGCAAAGGAAATATGCTTTGGACATTCTATCTGATACAGGTTTATCTGCTTCTAAACCAATTGATTTTCCAATGGAGCAACAACATGATTTGGCACGTGTTGAAGGTCCAGCCTACCATGACCCGGAGCAGTATCACCGCTTAGTTGGGCGTCTGATATATCTAACTATTACTCGTCCTGAACTTAGTTATTCAGTTCATACTCTTGCGCAATTCATGAAGTCGCCTTGTGTTCCTCACTGGCAAGCTGCGGTTCGTGTTTTGCACTATCTGAAGAGTCATCCTGGTCAAGGTTTATTTCTCTCTTCTCGTAGTACTTTCAACTAACTGCTTATTGTGATTCAGATTGGGCCGCCTGTCCTATAACTAGGCGTTCCTTATCCGGATATTTTGTTATGATTGGTGATTCTCCAGTTTCCTGGAAGACTAAGAAGCAACCTACTGTTTCTCGGTCTTCTGTTGAAGTAGAGTATCGCGCTATGGCAGTTGCCTGCTGTGAGTTATTATGGCTTCGGTCATTGCTGAAAGACTTAGGGGTTTCGCACACTTTTCCTATGAAATTGTTTTGTGACAGTCAATCAGCTATTCACATAGCAGCCAACCCGGTTTTCCATGAACATACTAAGCACATTGAAGTTGATTGTCATTTTGTTCGAGATCTTGTTCAATCTGGCGCTATTGTTACTCAACATATTCGTACGGTTGATCAACCTGCGGATTTGTTCACCAAAGCTCTCGGACGTAACCAGTTCCATTCCTTACTTGGCAAGTTGGGCATTTTAGATCCGCATGCTCCAACTTGAGGAGGAGTGTTATAGAATTAGTATTATAGTTGTTATGGAATTAGTATTAATTACGTATATGTATTGGAATTGGATTTGTATTCCTACCATAATTGTAGATGTATTCTGTTACCTTCTCCTAACTAGGATAGGTCTCCTGTACTACTATATAATGTATCCTGAATTCATGAATAGAACACAGATTATTACCCTTATTTCCTACAAATTTTATATACACATATTAAATCACAAATTAGAGCAACTCAAATTGCACGAAATCTCTAGTGTGAAAATTTCACAACGTGTGAATTTTTCAAATCATCAAATTCAAACAATTAGACTTGAAAAATCTAGTGTGGAAATAACATTATTTTGAATTATTAAATGATGATTGAATTACATCATCATCCATCATCCATCATCCATACTAAATGCTGATTGAAGTAAGTCTAGTGAAAATTTACATCATCCATGCTAAATGATGATTATATTATTCTACTCCGTTATAAAGTGATGTTTTCATATCTACTCTTCGCATTCTTACATCGCAAAGAGTTACAAGTCGATTAAAAATTTATCCAAAAAATTCCGTGCGTAATGTTGAAGAAAATATTCTTCCCCAAGTTTGCCTTACGTAAATTTTGCATGTATGAAAGATTGATTTTATTTATCACTAGAGATCATAATATATAGGGATACCATCTAGACCTTTCATACAAGGAGAATAAAATTACCATTTATAACTTTTCCTACAAAGTAAAGGAAACTGAAGAGAAAGGAAACATAATCAATATATCCTTAATAATGTTCTTCATGATAGAGCATGAGGATCAATAATGCCTAACTTGGGAAGAAGAATTTGAAACTGCTATTGTCCAAGTACTCTAGTAAAAAAGTTTGCGGGTTGATTTGAAGTACGAATACGATGTGTAAAAATTTGGCCATACTAAATAAGATCACAGACAAATTGCCAATCAATCTCAATATGTTTAGTACGCACATGAAACAAGAGATTTGCTGCAATATTTATAGTTGCTTGACTATCATAAAATAGACGCATCAGAGAGGAATGAACACTACCCAATGAATAAAGATGACATTTCAGCCATAGAGTCTAACAAATCAACTAGTTTATTTGAAGTACGAATACGATAAGTAACAATTTGGTCAGACTGAATAATATCACTGACAATATTACAATCAATCTCAACATGTTCAGTACTCTAATGAAACACCAGATTTGCTTCAATACGTATAGGTGCTTGACTATCACCAAATAGACGCAAAAGAGAGGAATGACCAATGCCAAATGGCTATCACTAACACCAATTAGCAACCTCTCTAGTCTTTGCCTGTCCTTGTCCTCGTTCAACATTTAAAATTCTTTATTTCCTCTTTTTTCTTTACTTAGTCTGAGTTATTAATAGAATTAGGGGAAATTAAATTCCTTTTCAATTGAAATAAATTTGAGAAAGTAATTTTGTTTTTTTTAAGTATTACCCCCAGCTAATTTACTTCTTTTTTTAATACTTTCATTTTCATAGCACAAACTAAACCGGAAGCTTAATTTTTATCGGGTAATTAAACAATTTCGGTTTCTCTCATGAACCTCAATGTAAAAGTTCTCCGGTAAACTACGTATTTCGCTGATTCTTCATCCGATTTTACTTAATCTAAAAATGATAGAATACAAAGTTTGGGCTGAAAACGAATTATGAGCCTATGCCCCTTAGTACCAGAATAATGCTTAAGCACCTCAAAACTAAATGCCACACATGATTACATTTTTGCAAGAAATTAGAAACACCTCACCTAGTGATGAACCACGTAGGATTCTGAACTTTAGCCTCATGAAAATCTAATCTACAAGACATTGCCTTAGAGTGATCGAGGAGAAGAATCTTCGACGCTCAAGTAAGATCTAGGGTTTTTGAGTTGTAGATAAATTCAAGAGGATTGCTATTTGAATTTACTGTTTTACTGTATGCAGTCCCAAAAAATACAAAAAAGATAAATATGCCTATGGTAGTATTTTGTGACAAAATGTAGCCATTCAATCATACTTTTCGTATCTTCAAATAAGCCCTCAAAATTTATTATCTTCTCCCATAAAACTTCATCCACTTTCCAAACAAAAATTACACCAAAAGATCTCTCCTTTGTATGTTGAAGTTATTTAAATATGGAACAAGTAAGTATGTATTTTAATTTTTAAAATTTTCTAATTAGATTAGTGAGTTAATGTTTTTATGCATTTTAAAATGCTAAAACTTCAAAAAAAATTTTAAAACATTTGTGCAAAAGAGTTTCCGGACACACGATCTGCGTGCCCGCTCTATGTGTCCGGACACAAAAGTAGTGTGTACGGGTTAGGCATGGCAGACACACAGATCTTGTGTCCGCCCCTCTTGGCGGACACATGTTTTGTGTGTCCGGCCCTCTTGGCAGACACACATTTTTTGTGTCCGGCCTTTTGGATGGACACACTCTTTTTGTGTCTGTAAAGTTTGCGTCCATTTTTGTTTATAAATATTTTTTGTAGTATATTTATTCTAAAATATATATTCCATATATTAATACATTATATTTTCTTAATATTTGGTTTAATGACCATGAAATATTGGAAGAAGGTGATAGAGATTACAAAGATATTTTTCATGGGAGAAAGTTTGCTGATTTGGAAGAAGTCGTGATTTGGGCGAAAGCTAAGCAAAAGAGCATAAATTCAACATTATAAGGTCTTCAAGGAATAAATGCAATTCGGGAAGAATTGACGTGTCCATTCAATGCCAACATAGCGGAAAACCTCGTAATCAAAATGGTGATAGTTTAATAAGAAGAGTCACATCCTCAAAAATATGTGGTTGCACATTTTGTGGAAGAATTTCAACACTTCCGGATGGTGAGTGGGTTATTTTCATCAACAATGGTCATCACAGCAATCATGCAATGATTCTTTACAAAGAGGGACGTCCAGAAATTAATGCAGTAAGCAGTATTGAGAGAAAAGAAATTGAAATAATAACTGATGCCATGTAAAGCCACAGAAGATTGAGCGTGCCCTTCAATTTGATAGGGATGACCAAAAGATAACACGAAATCAAATTTACAACACTCGTCACAAGTACAAAGTGAAAAAGGCAGATGGAAGGACGCCTACACAGATGTTTGCTCACCTCACTACTGAATCTAGATATGTCACGAGGTACAAGGTCTTGAGTGGCACATCAGAGATTACATGTATCAGAACCCCGAGTGATTCAGAGCTAATATAGTCTTGAGAATCATTATGATGATTCATGTGATTCATATTCAAAATCTGAGCAGAACAGAAGTTTATTAAAGTGATTATGAACTGAAAATTGTATGCCAATCCATGAAAGACATGGTTATTATTATATTTAAACAACAACAAATAAGCAACAAATGACATTGTATGAATAACTCCAATCCAATCCAATCCTAGATGCTGAGCCAGATTTACATGACAAGATCCAAGACAGCCTATCAAAGATATGATCAAATGCTCCCGATGAAATTCGAGAAATTTCTATGTTTGTGGCTACAGTAGCCACAAACGGAAGAGAATAGGGAGGACGCATTTCCAATGTGCGTCCTCTCCTTCCTTTTTTTTCATTTTTGCTGGCGAGAGGACGTATTTAGGTTATGCGTCCTCAGATATGGTCAAACGTGCAGAAGGAGGCAGCTTTGGTGCAGAAGGAGGCAGCTTTGGTACAGCTGTGGCGGAAGGAGAAGGAGAGTGCGACACGTGGAGAGGACGCATTTAGGTTATGCGTCCTCTTATCCACTTTCCCCTAAAATTCCCAGCTTCTTCTTCTCTTCCTTTCCTTCTTTCTTCATCCTTTTCATCCGAATTTTTCCATCCTTTTTGGTTAATTTCACCTTCCTTCTTCCTTCACCGCCACTCTCCTCCGCCATTGCGCCGCTTGTTCACCAGCACGCCGCCATTCTCCTCCGCCATTCCATTTGTTCACAATATTCGGTAATGTAATTTTTTTCTTGAATTCTCCATTTTGCTCTTGTTCTATTTTGTTAAGGTTTTCTTCCTGTCAAATTTTTAATGGATTTTTGGTTGTAGAGATCAAAATCAGCCTAAAGTTCCTGCTGTTGACCGTAGTTGACCGTAGTTGACCCATCGTTGACCGCCGTTGACTTCCACTTTTGCCACCTTGTCCGTGAGTCTCGGACTCCCCCCACTCATATTTTAATTTTTTTTTTGAATTTAATTGAACCCTAAATAATTTTGTGAGTTGTCGTAGAAAGTTTGTTGTTGATTTTTTGGTTAAATTATAATCTGTGGAGAACCCGAGATAATTTAGTTAATTTGATTGTGTTGTATGATTGTGTGTAGTTTTAATGATTAAGTTTGGTCCGATGCTTTGATAGCGTTTAATGCTGATGCGTGACTGAATGAAGTAATTATGTGAATTTTTTAATGATTAATGTATTAAGTTTGTAGCAATAGTAATGACATTTGAGGATACTATGAAAAGGAATGTCGAATGAAAATGAAATAAAAGTGATGTCTTTGTATAATCGTGTACTGATTAATGTATTATGTCTGTATTAATAGTGTTGTTAATGTGGCCGAGTGGAGTACATGTACATATTTGAGGATACAATGAAAAGGAATGTCGAATGAAAAGGAATTAAAATTTATGTATTTGTGTATTGCAGTTGTACGATGTTTTTGACGGTGTATATGCATAGAGGGGGTTAGATTAAGTTTGATTTGACTGTGGGTGTATATTATGATCCTCCAATACCGGAGCGAGTTGTGACTCGAGAGGAGGTTGAACCACTAAGAATTAATTGATTTAATTGTCACGAGACTGGGCATTGCGAGAGAGAGGTATTTGTTGAAAATGTATTGCCGATGTCCTGAACTGATTGGTTCGGCGATATACTATCGGTGTTATAATGTGGAAGATGATGAGTCAATCGCGTTCTTCTTCAACATTGTTGATCGATTGTCGTTGTCCTCCGTGGATTTTTACATTGTTATGGAACATTTGACAAGCGCTAATGACGGGGCACGACCAAGCACGTTTATGTCGTTGTTGAGCAACATGCAGAACTTTGCCGCTGTACTAAGTATACCACCACCTGTTCATAGCCGAGGTTTTGAAATTGGTGAGTCCAGCCAACCTGGTGGGTATCCCCACGTGGATTGTGCTCAGCCGTCCACAAGTGGTGGTATGTATGGTATGGACCATGACGAGCAGAATGTCTTTGACGATGATTACGTAGGTCACGTTAGCGACCAAGTTTTTCGGCATGATGGTAGCGAAGACGATGGTGAGGAAGCTGAACTTGACGGTGGAAGTGAGGATGATCGTTCGTTATCAACTGATTCGAATCCTGGGGACGAGGAAGAACAAGTGGTGTGCACGAACAATGTACCCACGTCATTTCATATTCTGGCGAACCCGGATACACAGGCCTACTATAGGGATTATGGGGGCCCTGATGAGGATAGCTATGACCTAACTCATTTTGGGTCTGGAGTTTCTACTTATGTTCAAGAGACTGGTGAAGTGGTGGTGGGTATGCGATTTCAGACGAAGCCCCAGTTGGTTGAAGCTATTTCTCGGTGGAGTTCCATGATGAACATGGAACACAGAGTCGTGGAGATCAGATCACGCACATGGTATGCAAAATGCAAGGACGTTGTCGAAGGAACTGGGAATTGTCTTTGGGTTGCCAGAACTTCAAAAAATGCTTCGCATGGCATGTGGGAGATCACCAGATGAGCTAGTAGCTATGGGTGTGTTGAGGCTGGTCGATCTAGGGGTAACGTGAATCTGACATCGGCGATGATTACCCGTTCAATTCACTACCACATTGATGTAAACCCTTCATACACAGTGAAAGATGTACAAGCTCAAGTGAAGGAGGAGTTCAATGTCACCATTTCCTACAAGAAGACGTGGTATGCTCGAGTGAAGGCAGTTGACATGGTATTCGGAACTTGGGAGGATTCTTTTGAACAGCTCCCAACGTTTATGGATGAGCTTGTCAGGGCTAATCCGAGCACCGTTGTTGATTGGGCTGACGTACCTGACAGAATACATGGTCCCGGGTGTAGGAAATTTAAATTTGTGTTCTGGACATTTGAAGCCTTTCGCCATTGCTGGCCAGTCATTAGCGTGGATGGCATTCTTTTGAGAGGTGCATATAAGTCCACACTGCTGGTCGCCGTGATGCACGATGCAAATGATTACATCCTCCCCATCGCTTACGCAATTGTTGACGAGGAAACGAATGAAAGCAGGATCTGGTTTATGGGGAGACTACGTCTTCACGTTGTTGGTGGTGATAGCAGGCCAATCTGTATCATATCAGATATGCATGCTGGACTTATAAATGCGATGACACATATGGAGGAGTGGATGGAGCCAGCTGGATACCATCGGATTTTCCTATGGTATTTTCAGTCCAACTTCCTATCATATGATCGCGGGAAGTTCAAGAATGCGCTTATGAAGACTCTGGTGTAGCAGCTTGGTAGTGCCAGGCGAGAGAGCAAGTGGTGGAGTACAAGGAGGAGCTGAAGAGTATAGATCCATCTGCTTGGGCTTGGCTGGAACGGCAAGATAGGAGTAGGTGGTGTCGTGCTTTTGATGAGGGTGATCAACGTTGGGGAATTCTGACGAAGAATTTGTCAGAGAACTTCAACAACTGTTTACGGCGCGCACACCATCTCTCGATAATAGCGTGTGTCAAAGCAACGTTTGAGCGAACAGTTGAAATGTTTGCGCAAAGGCTTATGGATGGCACGAATTGGAGGTACTTTGTCACTTAATTACAGTTTTGTATGTGTTCGTAGACCAGTTTCTGGATTCTAAAATATTGCTCGTTTGTCCAGGTCCGTGTGTCCTAAGAGGAACTGGAAAAAGTTTCAGAAGCTGGATACATGGGTACAGGGACATATCGTAACCTTGTTTGGCCATGCGTCGCAGACTTATAGGGTTGTGACAAGGAACACCGATGGGAGCATTAGTGAACGACAGTACACGGTTAAATACCGAAGAAGAGAGTGCACTTGTCGCGAATGGAAAATATTCCGTTTCCCTTATTCCCATGCCTTGGCCGTCTGTCGGCATAGACGTGACGATCCTGCTAGTCTATGTGACAGGGTGTATCACACGACTACATATGTGCAGCAATACAGTTAGGGTTTCATGCCTGTGTGAGATCCATCACTTTAGCAACGTGCCCGTTGGAGGTTGATTCCTAATGCAGAAAATTTTCGCAACAGGAGGCGTGGACAGTTTGTGGAGAGGAGGATAAGGAATCAGGTGGATGAGAGGGTGCCGAGTGAATCTAGGGACATCCGTAGGCATGGCCGTGCTTAGTGTCATGTTGTCATATGGTGTCTGTAATATTACCTCCGTAGTATGGTACTTGTAGTATTACTTTCTGTACGTGGAATATTTATCTCATGATGTAGTATAGCTTTTATTTGTCTAATGTGTTTGACATGGTAATCATTAGAGGGATTAATGTTGACATGTTATAATTGTAAATAGGGACACACAATGTATCATTATCATCCAGGACCCATGGAGGATGATTTGTTGTACCTTCATGAGGAGCATCGTGCCCGTGCATTGTACAACGGTCACTTAGAGGATGAGGCACTTCAGTTCAGGCGGTGCGATGGGGCATGTTGGACCGAAGGTATGCCTGACACAGTTATGAGCTACGTGCGTGATTCAGGATTCCAGGGACTCCTGGATTCCGCACTGATACGCATAGACCATTCACTCATCACTGCCCTAGTGGAGCGGTGGCTACCCGAGACGCACACATTTCACCTGCCGATGGAGGAGGCTACGGTAACATTGCAGGATGTGGGGATGCTCTGGGGTTTTTTGATCGATGGGATCCCAGTCACAGGAGTAGACATCAGTAGGCGTACGGAGGAATGGATGATAGTGTGCACGGACTACCTTGGTGCTACACCTGACCCCAGTGTTATCCGAGGGGGTCGCATTAGGGAAAGCTAGTTGGAAAACTTATTGCACAGTCTGTTCCCTGCTCACCCCACTGAGGTCCAATGTCAACAGCGGGCGAGAGTTTTCATTCTACTGCTGGTTGGGGGAATGCTCATATCAGACACATCTGGCTACCTAATCTCGTTGCTCTACTTGTCGGTACTGATGGACTTAGGTGCAGCACGCAACTACAGTTGGGGGAGTGCCATTCTCGTACACTTGTACCGGTGCTTATGTGACGCTGCAATTCCACAGGTTAAATCCATTTCTGGCCCCCTCGTCTTGCTACAGGTAAATTAGTCTATCATTCCACTCTTTTGTACATAATGTCCATTATATTACTTTGTATTACATTTAATTTTATTTACTGACAGTTGTGGGCATGGGAGCGCATTCCATCCATCCGACCTGCAGGTGCTCTACAAATAACAGTGCTGCTGAATGCTGTTGGGTCCCGGTACGTGCCAAAAAATTCGAGAGAGCAATTTTTTATACCATAGTCAATTCCATATACTAGCTAATATAATTCACTATTTCGCTCGTAGGTGGAGAACCCCTTACGATTTATCACAATCACCGATGCATGTTTTGAAAGTGTATCGCGATCAGATCACATCTCTCAGTCAGAATCAGGTATGGGCCAACCTGGATTATGTTTTTCTGACTCTGTGGGAAAAAATGGTTTTGATTACCTCACCGCAACACCTTCATCTTCTTTCAGTTTATTTGGGAGCCACACATGGCGGATATCGTGCAACAACTCCCGTGGTACTGTACGGCTGGTAGCAACAATTGGCTAGTTTGTGTTGACCTCATTTGCTGGCACGTCGTAGAGTTTCACCATGCACATCGTGTTCTCAGGCAGTTTGGCCTAATCCAGCAATACCCACCCAGTTGGTCAGCAGGGATGAGTACAAGCTGCTTCATACTAGAGACCGTCGGGGCAGGTCTGGCATGGATTGGTGCATCGAACTAAGAAGCTATCTCGATGCATCGACAAGTAAACCCACTTAGGTATGCAGATCCATATTGTCCCAGCCGTGAATACATGGAGTGGTACTTTTGCAAGATGGTGAGCATGATTGATCAGCTAGGACGGCCTCTAACGGCTACAGAGGGTTTCCATGGAAACGGTGCAACTACGGAGTACTTGGTATTTCCTAAAATTCAAATATTGTCAAGAAATAATGCTACGGATTTGCCTAACATTGCATATCTAACATATTTATCTCGATTTTGTAGTTGTAGTTAATCACTGAGGTGCACATCATGTCAAACATTAATTTGGATGGATGTCCCCCACATTTCGCGGACGCTCTCAGGGGATTCAATTCAGTGGTCACACGGGGTCTGCAACATGCGCATCAGGCCTCTAGATTGCAGTATTATCAGCCGTTTGTGCACTGTGAGGATCCTCCCCCTGGTGTGAGATATACGGACCTCAGAAGCCACCGTCAGGCTCCACCTGGTCGACAGGGAGGTCGGAGGCCGCATGCCAGGGGCCAAACGGAACACGTTGGTCCATCGCAAGCTGGACCCTCACATGCAAGTCCACCGATTGGCGGACAATCACATGGTGAACCCTCACATTACAACATGCCTACATTGGAATACACTGCATATGTCATTCCAACAGCCAGTCATCCATACATGTCACCTGCCGCTCCATTACATATGGGTAGTGTTCCACATGCCTATCGTGAGGAGGCAGGAGACGAAATGGAGGACGAAATACCAGAGAGAGTTCCACTAGAGGAAGTGCATGTACCTACACAGGTGGCTGTTCCACGATGGACATCCAGGACCATACGTCCTCCACTGTGTGGAACGGGCGAAAAGCTTTGCAGAGATCGTCACTAGGATAGTGCATGCCATTGAACACTAATTTGCATTACATTTCACACGTATTGTTCGGCCATTGTACATTTATGCTAATTCATACTCAGTCTAACTATGCAATACTTCATTCTTACACCTATATTCAGGACTAGTTAAAAAACTGCAACTCACGCTACCCTAATTTATCGTTTGACTAGTTCTCAAAATATCATCAGACAAACACGAGTCTACTTATGCAGAATCTCCACCGAAAACAATGGGATGAGAAATAATAACTTATACATTGCAGCATTGAAGGATAATTTATTGCTTAAATTCACGACTCATTCTGAAAAATACACTTTAGTTGAATTCATGACACGATTTCATAATCGGGAAAAAACTGAGAAAAAATCACTGCAATTAAAAAAAAATCCCACATAACGGTCATTGGGAATAAGCATTTTGCCAAATAATTAAAATTCTCCAAACGCTTATTTTAGCCAATTTACCGAATATTGGCAAAAAAAATTAATTCAGCCCCTTGAGGACGCATTTTCAAAATGCGTCCTCTATTAAATTTTGAGAAAAAAAATTAAACGGAATCATGAGGACGCATAACCTAAATGCGTCCTCTATTAAATTGCGACAAAAAAAAAAAAATTAAAGGGCATCATGAAGACGCATAACCTACATGCGTCCTCTATTAAATTGTGACAAAATGCGTCCTCCACCTTCTTCTCCATCAGCATCCAACATTCAAATAAAACCCCTACTAAAATCAAGAACTCATGAAATTCCTTATCTATGAAAAACATATTCCTAGATCCTCAATGCAAAAGGACAATTATTAAAAAAAAGTGCAAATGTGTGCACATATAGATACAATTTCTATTCCCATATTTTGCAACACATTATCAAAAGGCATGATACCATTTAACATTTTCCATATAAAGATTGAGAATTTTGGAGCAATATACATGTGCCATACCTGGGTTAGTGATTGAACATTGTTTCTTTTCTTCCTCAGCTTTTGAACAGTTGATGAAAGGGAGAACTTACCTGACTGAGTTGGTCTCCAGATTATCTCATCTTCATTGTCAGTTGGGATTACCTCATTGGTAAAGGTTTGTAAAACATGAGCTGGCATTCTTCCCTGGAAAAGAGATAGAAAATGTTGTTTTTGTAGCAAGAAATCCTTCACCTGTAAATAGGGGAAAGGGGTGGTGGTTGATTCTGTCAATTTTTGCCACAGAAGACCTTCACTGAGCCAGTTAGCAAGCCAAAAAATTACAGCTGCCTCTCCTAATCAGTGTTTGTGAATATGATTCAGCAAGTTCAGAAACTAAAACCACTCTTCTCCAGGCTTCAGTATATGTATTTGGCCCATAGGGTTTTACCCTATTGTGCTTTCCACCACAGTTTCACCGAGAATCATCTATGATAGTCCTGAAGTCCTTGAGTCCTACGCCATTTTCATCCTTTGGGTAACACAGAGAGGACCAGGACTTCCAGTGTTTTTCAAGTCCTAGATCAGATTTGCACCAAAGAAAATTGGAGCATGTAGAGATGATTTTATCTAATGTGTGTGCAGCTGGTGCCATAATACACCCGGTGTGCTTTGGGATGCAAATGACATGCTTGATGTGTGTTATATTGTGTTCATATTTTGTGGGATTATTATGATTTTGTTGAGATATAATTTGCACTTTAGGTGTTTTTGGTGTAGAAATTCATGGATTATGAAGAATTTGAGAGGGATCTATACATCGTACTCTTTTTTGGGTTAACCAGCGATTTTTTTTCCACCGAGTTTTCCTGGTTAAGGTTTTTAATGAAACGATGTGCTCAAATGGAAAATGTTCTTATTTATATGACATTTTCCCAGAGATGGAGGAAAGAAGACAAAAGCTGTATTACTGAGGTTATGAGTTGACAATTGAATTATTGAAGAGATGTGAAATTGAAAAAATTAAAGATATTCACTTCCCATATTGATTAAAATTTTGTTATGTTTCTCCAATTGAAAATTGAGTCCGTCTCTTGAAAGACGGTCTTTCCATAAGTTATGGAAAGACCAAGGTTTAAAGTGTAAATTAGAAGAAATGAAGATAAAATTTTCGGGTTGCATGAACCGGGTTATAAATTTTATGAGTACTACATGTTGCATACTAAAAGTTTAATATTGCAACTAACACCTTTTACCTTTTATTATTCTAGTTAAACCCCGTCTTTCCATAAGCCTATGGAAAGACCGTCTTTCCCAAGACTTTGCCTTGAAAATTTTTAATTTTAGAAATTAGTTAATTTTAGATTTTATTATATTTGATTTTCATTCTCAAGAAGAATGCGTATTAGAAATAGATTTGGATTTGGTATACTCTTTGGGCTCCGCAGCATGGAGTAGATAAATACATAGTCTGCGACTTGCAGAAGAGGACACACGCATACAGAGAAAGTACATCGCAGACTTTGGTTTTGAGTAGGATTAGTTTAAAAAACATTATATTAGCTTTAGTGATTTGGTTTCGGCAACCGCTTGAAATTCTTTGTGCTCGATCAGACGTGCGCAGACTTTGCATCAATAACTGCTTTGCTTGTTTTCGTTATTATATTATATTAATTATGTTACATTTTTATATTATTTATTTATTTTAGTTTAATCAATATGAGTAGCTAATTGTTTATTCGGTATAGAATAATGAAACACTAGTTTAATGAATCTGTGAAGCCGAATTAATTTTATAATTATTATTTGTGAGTTCCTAATTATTCTGAGAATTTATTCTCATTTTATATGATGCTGACCAACTTTAATTTAATTGAGATATTTCTGATCAATTCTACCAATATCAAATTGTTGAAAAGGGTTAAACCGTAAAAATAGCAAACTGTTGTAACTGAGGTAGTGTATAATTGGGTAGATAACTATTACTTGCGGATACTTGGGTAGTTATCTGTATTGTGTTTTGTTTGTGTTTATACTATTGGAGTATTTATCCGGTTTAGCGAATACTTGTTAGATGTATTCGGAAAAGGGAAGTAGCTAGTTCAGCAAATATTTCTAGCTATTGACTAGGTAAGAAAGAATTGGTGTAGTTCAGCAAATACATGCTATCCTATAACTGATTGATTTATGGATAATAATTATTATTGCACCAATGATTAGGTCAAAATAATTAGTGTGGATTTATTCAAATGCCGAATTGTTTCTATATTTGATAATATCTTAGTAGTTTTAGTTTGAGAGATTGTTTAAAATGATACCCACTTTTAATCGAAATTCACAGTTTGGTACCTAAAATTTTAATTTGTCCTTAAAAGGTATCAACCTTTTCATTTATGTCTCAAAAAGGTATCTTTCAGCAAAATATGGGTAAAAATTGCGCCACAATGGTACCCACTTTTTACTAAAAAAAACCTTTTTGGGATATTAATGAAAAAATGGATACCTTTTCAGAACAATTTTTAAAATTGGGTACCAAACTCTGAATTTCACTTAAAAGCGAGTATCATTCTGGACATCTTCTCATTTTAGTTTTATTATTTGCTTTCTTAGTTGATAAAAATCAATCTCTTACAATAAAGTGTAGTGGCTACACCAAATTTGATCTTTAGGAATTTGAATTTTTATTGCACCATTCTCTGTGGGATCGATCCTTTTTATCATTGTGCAAGAGTAATTCCTAGCATAATTCGGGAATTATTTGGTGGTTTAACGAAACACCAATGTTTAATCAATATTAATCTCCCTGCTTGGTATTATTCCATTTATCTATTTAAGAGTTAATTCTTTCCACTAAATTCTGAAAGTAAATATTCTTTTTTTGGCCTTTGAAAATGTTAACTCCAAGATAGATAAATGGAAAGTGACCATGTAGCATTCAAGTCTTAGATCTAATGAAATTTATCCTAACCGAGCTAGCACTTTTCCGGATGAAAAATGCATTCTTCTGGAAATTAACCTTTTGTCCGGTAGCCACCTCGTAAGTCTTTAAGAACAGTATCGGATTTTTTTTATAATGATTTATTGGTTGCTCTTAGTAAATAGCAGTATCGTCCGCATAAGATAAATGATAGATAGTTTCAGCTCCTTTAGGCAGAATGAATTTATCAATATAATCATTATGGAACATAAACTTGAGGCCCTACTAAGTAATTCAGTAATGAAATTAAAAAAAAGAGTAGGGGAAAGTGGATCCCCTTGTTTCAAACCTATTGACGGTTTAAAGAAACCACAAGGGGATCCATTTATAAGTACCGAGAACCAAGAACTGTTAATATTACCCATTATTAGAGCTGCTACATGTCCATGAAAATGGAATTTTAACAGAAGTGAATTTAGCATTGGCCTTATAAATATATATTTTAGCTATCATGTTCATGAACTGAGCTTTAGAATCCAGCAGCCTTACCATCTCTTGCATAATGAGTATATTATAAGCAATTTCCATGTTCTGTATAAAAGCCGATTGTTCATAAGAGATACATTTAGGGAGTAGAGGTTGTATTCTATCCGCTAAGATATTGGATAGGATATTATTAGAGAAATTAGTTAAGCTTATCTGCCTATACTCACTTAATTTCGGGAGATGGGGTTTTAGGGATTAAAGTGATTAATGCACTCCCAAAAGATTTGGGTACCCTCACTCCACACATAAATTAATTCAAAGCTTGTAACAGATCTAGCTTGATGAAATCCCAAGATTTTCCGTGAAAAGCCTCACTGTATTGGTGCGCTATCTTTCCCTTAACTAAAGACAGTTTTATGCAATTCATTAAGGTTCATAGTTTCATTAATTGGATGTTATTTAATTCAGTGATAACCCGAGGAATAAATTTAAGCAAATAGTCCATTTGGCATCTCGAGTGATCACAACAATCATAACTTAAAAGCTTATGGAAGAAGGAGGCTGCGTGGTCACCTATTGCATCCTGATCCTCTATCCACTCCCCATTATCAATATGAATTTTATTAATTCTTAATCTAGAGTGTTAATATTTCATAGTATTGTGGAAAAAAGATGTGTTTAAATCACCTGATTTAAGCCATTTAGTTCGAGTCTTTTGCTTCCAAAAGCCTTGTTCTTATTTCAGTGATTTAGTGAGTTTAGCAGTAGCCTCATTTAACTATATTTGGGTTTGTATGCTAAAATCACCATCCAACTTTATTTCTACAACCTTTTCAGCTTGCGAAATGTTATTAAACACATTTCCAAATTGGATTTTATTCCATGTTTTAAAAAAAACTTTAGTCTTCTCAATTTTAAGACCAGCCCTACCATTCCTTGTGTGGTTTCTTGTTGCTACAAGTTTTCCCTCATCAGATCTGCAAAGTTCCCCTTATTAAACCACATGGATTGAAATCAAAATGGTTTAAGGTATTGTTTTTGAGAGAATGATATTTTCATAACCAGGGGATTATGATCCGAGTTACCTCTTCATAGGGTATGTACAGATGAGTTGATGAATTTATCAAACTAGATTAAATTTCCTAGTGATTGATCTAGTCTTACAGCCACTCTATCAAATCCTCTTCTCCCATTAGTTCAGGTGTATGGATTTCCAACCGTGGTCATTTCATTTAAGTTATGACTGGTTAGAAATGAGCCAAAGTTATTTATAGAATTGATACCAGGGTTCCTCTGCCTCTGTATTCATTAATGCTACGAATAGCATTGAAATCACCAATGACTAGGGTAGGAGTATCTAAGTTATACAGGATAGGCTCTAAGTCTTTATACATTTGCATCCTAGTTAACCTAGTGTGAGACCCATATACTGAGATACCATTGAATTCAGTTTCAGTATTAAGATGTGTGACACTAATGTGTAGAAACCTTCCATGCTTAAAAATCAGTTCAACCTTCAAGGAGTTTTTTTATAAGAATCCAAATATGACTATCATCAAGAGCAAAAGCATCATCAAAACATAAGTGAACTCAGAAGTCTTCCAATTTGCTTAGCTCCTGTTTAGGATCCATGATTATTAGCAATTCTAATCTATGTGTGTGTGTGCCAGTTTTATAAGCCTATTGAGTCCTTTCATTATTCCCCTAATATTCCAAGTAATTTTCTGGCAATCCATGGGTAAACTAAGTTTTTATCTTTTGCACAAGTCATGATTAGATTAGGAACCTAAAGAAGTTTCTACTGGCATTTGGATTAGAGGTACCTGTTCTATGACTGCTTCCTTCATTGTTAACCTTACTTGTCTCAGTATCAGTTTTAACAGGTTTGTTTGCAGGCTCATTTCACTGCTCTTATACCTGTAAAGTTTTAGGGTTCATTAGTGGAAAAATAATATGAATCTCACCTTTTCCACCATGTTCTCTGTTACGATTGTTTGATCAATGTGATTGCACTCCTCTTTATTGACCAGCACTGAAAAATGGTTGCTAAAGCTCTTTAAGTCTTGTGTGTGTACAGTTCTGTCAAATGGATGAGTCTGAATGAGACCTCTCTTATGTTGTATATCATCTGCTAATTTCCAAATTTAGTTGCTTTGAAGAGACTAATTTTTCCTTTGTTCTACTAGTTTTTGTGTCTTTCAAGTTCTCTTTGTTGATCCTTAAATATGGGCATCTTCATATACCTCAATTTCATCATCGAAATCAGTTAGTTTGGTAGGCTGGTCAGGATTTTTTTTGGGGATCCAGTTTTGGGGATGTGGAACAATGGAATTAAAGATTTGAGGGTTTTTGTTCTTTTGTGAGACAATAGGTTTACTGTGTCTTTCTTAGCTGGTGTGGAACTTGGGTTGAGATTTAGGTTCCTGATCAGGATGACCTATCTTAGCACACTTAGAACAGTAAGAAGGGTGATCCTCATATGTAATATTGTACTATATCCTCTCTGCTTTTTAGCCCAATCTTATTCTATTGGGGAAGGTAGATGTAAGGTTCATTTCAATGCATAATCTAATGGTTGAGGGCCCGGTTACGTTCTTTGTGGGGGGGATCAACAAATATCAATTTGCCTAATATATTGGCAATGTGAGGGATTGATTCAAGATGTAAAAAGTAAACAGGGGGAATTCAATACGTACCCATATTGGAACAATATCGAAACGGGGGGCTCTTCATTCACATCGAAATCTTTAGTCCACTTCAGAACCTTCATTAGGTTTCCAGCGAGATTCTAATTCCTCTTTATCTAGTATCTATAAGTGTTCTCTTCGTGTTGAAACCTGATGAAGATGTGTCTGTGAATGGTGAGATTTGGTTGTGTTGCAGGTTAACGTCATCAGTGACTGTAGCTGATTGGAATTAAGAGAGAAAAAGTCTTAGAGAGAAGTTAGAGAGCGGGTCATGCTCACCCCTAGCTTAAGCGTATTCATTATGATATGATGAGTCTTACACATCGTTTACACCAATATTTTGTGCCTTCTTTCCCCTCCTAACATCGGAAGAACGATTGCCACCTTCTGTGAGGGACCACAATAGGCATATCAAACACCCACGGGTGTACCCCAGTGGTTGGGACATGGGTGGGAAAGCCAATAAACCCAGGTTCGATCCTCGGCAGCGGCAGTGTGGGGAGTTCTTGCTTTGCAAGGCTCCCTTGTGTGCACCGAGGCAATGCCAAGTCCATGGGTCCTGGTGCTGGGCTACCGTGATTTACCTCTCATATGATGGCCTGGGTGTGGACTGGTATGAGCCGCTGAGGGCGAGGGATGATCGCCTTTTGCCACAATAGGCATATCAAATGTTATAAAGTAGAAATTAATGAAGGTAATAATGCACAAAAGGCTTACTCATTTTTCCATACTATTAATTGGAGTTCCATTAAGAGCCTCATCTTCTTCAACAATAGCTTGATTTAAGCATCTTTGCTTTCATACGGGGATATGTTTCTAGCAACTGGGAGTGATGTAATGGGTCACAGAGCACTTTTCTTTCTCCATTAAATTCTTCAGTGTACATAAAATTTGGAAGTTAAGGTACACTGATCGGAATTACAATGGGGAAAAATATAGTAAAACATAATTTCTCAAGACTACCATATCATAAATCACACAAGTCACTACATTATCGTCTCATATCAATAGCTCTAAAAGACACAAAAAAAGGATATTTGCGATATAGGCCTTTTTTTTTGCGAGCCAGTGTAATTTGATAGATCTAATCCAAAAAGCCAAAATAAGTGATTCTAATGAGGATTTTGGCACAATTCCAACTGAGGTCCCTTACCCTTAAATGGATTTAATTAATGTTATACATAGCACGAAATTGGTGCACACAACTTGCACAATATTCCACTTACTCAGACCATAAAGTTTAATCCTTGCGACGGTTTATCAACCTAATTTGTGTCATGAAAATTAATATCTCATGAAATTTTATCAACACACATTAAATAAACACATAAGAGCTACTTAAATCACACAAATCGCTAGTGTGAAAATTTAACAATGTGTGGATTCTATAAATTAGTCAAATTGAAACAATATGATTTGCAAAATCAGGTGTAAAAATTAACGTTATTTTGAAAGTCATAACAATTGATGAGTTTACCAATGTCGTGACAACATTTGAAGGTTAAAAAGTGAATAAGAAAGTGATTCTCGTGCTCAGGAGAAACTTCGAAAAACATGGGGACATCGCCGAGGATTCAAGCACAGGTGATCACGTCTTTCTCACACTCTTCCTTGAGATGCTTTGATAGATTTTCAAGAGTTTGGAGCATGTGAGGTTCAAGATATTCCTACTGATATGGTGGAGAAAATGTACGAGACTATTCCAGTGCTAGAGAAGATGGATTTCGTTGTCAAATGGCTTCATACGAGGCTCACCTACATTAAGGGGTTGCATCACTAGTGGAGAGCCTTTGATTAAAGACAACGATCAAAGGAGGTTGCTGAGGAACCGACTTTAATGAGGACCCCAAGAGGTTTCAAGTCCGTAACTATCCTCCCAGGTTGTATTTTTATTTTAAAAGCTTTTCAAATCAATAAAAGGTGAAACTGCCTTTAATTGCAATCAAATAATGAAGAACAGAAAGCACTTCTGAGTTCAGAAGTGCTTCTTGGGTTGTCTTCTTGGCCCAATATAAAAAACCACAACATTATGGTTTTCACCCCATGGTCCACACTAAAAAAATTTATATTCTATTCCTCCAATCTCATGTGCCCCTCTCTCTAGCCGCTCTCTCCTCAATTTTCTATGTTTTTGTCCGCCGCCATTCTCATGTCACCTGTCCTCCACCACTCTGTCACCATCCCTCCACCACTTTCACGCCTTCCACCACTCTCCTTCATTACCGCAGCTTATTCTCCCTCCTTTCCTCCAACATCTGCCTCCATCGCTACTCTCAACTCCACCGATCTGATCTTCATCGCGTCGGGAGAAGAGCACCACATTGCTGCTAGAGAAGGGCTTCCCGTCTGAGAGAAGTGCACTGCATTGCTGCTGGAGAGGGCTTTGGCATCCGTGAGAAGGGCTCCGACGCCATGGGGAAAGGGCTCCGTCGCTGTTTGTTTGAGCGGGAAAATTCACCACTATGGGAGAAGTTCGATGTCTTGAGGAAGGACTCTATTAGGGAGAAGTTTCTGCTGTGGGAGAATAGGTCTTTCTCCGTCGTAGCTTTGTCGAATAACTCCGTCACCACCGTGAAGAAGTCCCAGATTAGTCTTTTTGTGTAGTTTTTTTTGTTCAGACAGATGTAGACTGGGGATAATGGATCTGATGTTTTGTACAATCTTATTTTTGTTCCAGATCAGATGTTTTTGTTCTGTCCCAATCTTATTTGTATTGCTCCGTCAAACAAGATTAAGGATTGTCCAACATAGGAATAAGAGAGAATGAAGCACGAGGTCAAGAAGGTGAGAGACAAAATGAAACCTATGTCTGAGACTAATGTCGCAGATGGATTGTGTAAGATCCTCTTTATTTCTCTCCATTCGATTCCTGAAAACTTGCTCAAATTTGTAATATTTGATACTTTTAATATCTTACATTGCTCTTTATTTAGTTAAAAAAATAAAACCGATGATTGTATTATCTTTAACAAATATCGAGGTTTTCATTTCTAATCTCCACATTGTTACATAACTAAAATTACGAATCGATTCAATTTTTTTGGAACGAATGAAACTTTCATTACTTTACCTGATAACCATTTACAGCTCCTCTATTTCCCTAATACAATCAACACTCAAAATCTACCATAAGGTCTGCACATAATAATCTCATTTTTTGTCTCAGCCATGCCCCATAAGGTCTGCACATAATAATCTTTGCTTTATCTTTTTGGAAACATACCTCATTCCTCCTGGGCCATATCCAGTATATAGTCTCCGTTAGGGTCATTTTCAAGAGTTGTATCTTGCTTTCTTCAACCCTGCATTGTGCCTAAATCCACTCCTATTCTGTATCCTACTGTTGCGGTATCCTTTCAATTCCCAGCCAACACAGCACAGCACGCCAGATGTTCTTCGTTTTAGTACACTCAAACAACAAATGCTAGATTATTTCTGCCTGCATGCCAAATGCACACAGATTATCCACCACCACACCAAATTTCTGCAGCCTATCCTTTGTTGCTAATACCTAAAACAGCTTAGCCATAGAAAAACTTTGCCCTCAGCTTGGCGTAATTCTTGTACATGAATTTCCGCCAAGGTAGCTTCACCTGCTCACCTTTGAGTTCATTGTATAACTTGCGTACCTTAAATTCATTTGCCATAAGCTGCTCCACCCAGCTTTTTGTCTGTTGCATTTTTTTTCCAAGCTTTGATCAGACTTTTCAGAATCTAGGATGCATCACTTGGTAGGGTCAGATTCATCCCTCTGCCTTTGATATAATAGGCATGAATCCATTGGATTCATAGCCTATATGCTTTCCTGTGCAGGTTCCATAACACCTTTCCTTCACTCGCCAAACTCCATTCTATCAGTGAAATGACTCCCAGACCTCCACCTTTTTTATATCCGCATATCCGTTCCCATGCCACCGTGGATCTCTTTGTCATAATCTCGCTTCCGCTTCATAGGTAAGATCTGTACACGGCCTCAATGTGCTTCAATATAGCTTTTGGAAGGGGAAAGGCCTGAATCAAGTAGTTTGCTATCGAAAACACCACAATCTAAATTAGTTGAAGTCTACCCACGTAGCTGAGAGTTTTGGCACTCCAATGTTTCACCCTGTCTACTATTTTATCCACCAATAGTTGGCACAGAGAAATAGTCAGTTTTCTACTTTCCAGGGGGATGTCGAGGTACCTGAATGGGAGCTGACCTTCCTCAAACTCCGTCAACTGCAAAATTCTCAGTTTCTTGTCCTCCTGTACTTCACTGAAATAGAATTTACATTTTCCTTTGCTAACTTGAAGTCCTGTCAACTTTTCAAAGCTGAGGTATGCATCCATCAGACTTTCAACTGATTCACAACCCCCTTTAGAAAACACTAGCACTTAATCAATGAAGCTCAGGTGGGTTATCTACAAAAGCTCACATCTCGGGTGGAAGCTTAAACCTACCCTTTTTGTCGCTTTCTTCATGCATCTCGACATATATTCCATCACAAGCAGAAAGAGTAGAAGTGAGATAGGATCACCCTGCCGTAAACCCCGCTTCGGTTGTACATATTTTATGACTCTTCCATTTACATTATAGCGATATGATACTGATGCAACACATCCAATAACCCATTCAACATATCTTCCAGGAATCCCAAGAGCATCTATAATCTCCGGTAAAGCTTTCCAGTTAACAATCATACGTTTTCTAGATATCCATCTGGATAGTGCATCGAGGTCCTCCACCATTTCTATTATAGCCCCTTACCAATTCATAGGTTAATAATATATGATCATGTATACACCGCCTTGGGACAATGGCTGCCTTATCAAGGTGTACAATCTCCCCAAGAAATCTACTCAGCCTATTGGTTAAAACTCTGGACAATATCTTATAGACTGTCGAACAACACGAGATAGCTCTATAATCCCGTATCTTGCAGGCTGTGGGGCTCTTTGGAATGAGCGTGATACATCCTCCCGATTTTAGCAAAATCTCGAACATCCTTCACTATGTCTTGTTTTACCACGTTCCAGTTTCTTTTGAAGAATCTCGCGCAAAAGCCATCACACCCCGGCGCTTTGAGGTCTCCTACTCCTTTCAGCGCTTCTAATATTTCACACTCAGTAATCTCTGTTGCAGGAGCTTTCCTTCCTTCCAAGCTCAGCATTTTTCCATCTCTTATTACTTCCAGGTTTACACTCTCTGTCTGCTTGTCTCGCACTCCAACCAAACAATCATAAAAATCAATGATTTCTTTTTCGATATCTTCCTGCTCAGTCACTATGCTCCCATCCTCCTTAGCTAGCTTAAAGATTCCCACCATCTTGTTCTTCACTTTCACTGTGGCATGAAAATATTAGTTGTTCTCATCTCCAAGTCTCAGCCATTCACATTTGGCTTTTTGCTTGGCCACTTTTTCATCTATTACATTCCAATGCTGAACTGCTTCAATACATGTCACTTTTCGAACCTTATGTTCCTCCATTCTATCCTGGATCAGATCGTTCTGGGCCTTCCTGAGTTCAGCCCTTGCTTCCTTAAGTTTCTTTGATCTCGCATATCTACTTCACGAAAGGAAGCAATTACCTCTGGAGTCTTATTAATTTCCCTCATACCACAAACATTGGTTTACCCTTCAGTGGTCTCAACCAACTTTCCTTTACCACCTCCATTACCTCTCTCTTCTCCAATAAACAATTTACAAACTTAAATTGTTTACCCTAGTTTCTTCTTTCCTCAAATTGTTTCACCTTCAACATTGCATGGTCTGAAATCCCTGGCTCAAGTATCTCTACTATCACTTCAGGGAATTTCATGTACCATTGAGTGTTTCCCAATCCCTTATAAATTCTTGAACAAATGATCTCCTCTGGCTTCCTATTCGACCATGTAAGGAAATCACCCACTGTTTCGCATTCACTCAGCCCCGTACTGATCAACATCTGTTCAAACTCATAGAACTCACAGGGATGTACTTCATTGCCACCGATTTTGTCCTCTCTCCTCAATACATTGTTTAAATCACCTATTAGGATCCAAAGATTTGCAGTTTGATTCCTCTCAACATCCTTCCATAGCAACTTTCTCATCTTCTATTGGTTCCCTTCATAAATAGCAGAGAGCCAAAATAGTAACTCACCCTTCCTGTCACATACTTTACACATAACCATTTGATCCATTTCCTTTGTTTTCTTCACCTCCAACCTTCTATGATCCCACATAATCCAAATTCTTCGATTAGGATGACTGGAATAATAATCCCCAAGCCTCCACATATCCCCAAATATTGTTTATATATTTTCTGCATTATCTTGCTTAACCCGAGTTTCCACAAAAGCAGCAATCATTGTATTCACTCCATGGAGATGGGAGTTAATCTCTTTCCGCTTTGCTGTGTTATTCAACCCCCTCATAGAATGTGACCATACCTCTCCAAGGGATCTTCCCAAATCCCTAGAGTTGGGTCCACGAAAGTGTTCCTTTTACAATATTCAAACTCAACCTCCTTGCCACTGCTTTCCCCTTTTTCACCTCTCCGTGTCACTTTCAATTTGGCCCTATTCACCACAATTTTCCAGTCATCATTCGCCTTTAGCTCTGCTTCTCCCAGTCCCTACTTATGAATCCCACCATTTGCCATAGTTGCTTCCTGAATTTGTATCCCAGAAGTACCTCCACCAGGATCCTGATCAGTTCTTTGCATCTGTTTTGGTTTCCAGACCTGAAGTTTCTTCACCTTGTCCACTATCTCCTTGCACCGATGCCCTCCTTGTTGGCATTTGTCACAAAACAAAGCTTTCCCCTCAATTTCGATCGGCTGCTTCTATTTCCTCCCTTCCAAATCCCCGATCACAACTTCCTCCGGAATACTCCTTGAGATATCAATCTCAACGCGCATGACACCCTGAGTTTGTTCGTCGTACATTCGTCTGTGAATAGTGGTTTACCAACAACGCTCCCAATTTTCCACAAACTGGTAGGTCCTCACTGATGTAGTGGTAAGTTGGGAGGTTTTACCCACACTGGCAGTATCCTCACCATGTCCTCCTTCAGCAAAAAAATGGGTTTCCATAGTTGTGGGAACATAGGCATACTGTAAATGGTGTATGGCCCTCTCTTCAAAACCTCATCCCGGTCATCAACTCCTTTAAATCTGAGGATAAAATAATCTTTCTTGCTGTATAGAATCGTAGGGGCTTGTACAAAATTCCATAATTTAAAAACAAAACGGTGCACATTATTCATTGTTAAATTTCTACTACAGACATACATTATCAACCAGCTACCCCAGTACTCAATCTCTTCTTTCACATCAGCTTGTTCTATAACAATTGCAATTGCACCATCTACAATATTAGGGGCTATGTAATCAATCTTCACCCCATTTGCGGGAATCCGATTTCCTCTAATTATGTCAACCCACAATTTATCCCCATCTCTACCCTCAGGTTTAGTTTCAGATTTTCCAACGTCCTTAGTCACAGTTTGAGTACTAACCTGATTTCCAGATTCAGCGCCATAACTCTTCCCATCATCTTCCTCTACCTCCTCCATCTGATCGGCCTCCACGATAGCCTCCCCCGGTATCGCCTCAGTCCAGTCACCGGCGAGCTACTTCACCTTCTTTTGCAGCCAGCCACAACTCCGTTTCATGGTTGCATCTAAATCACACCTTTTAGTGTGTGTGTTCGCCCACACTCGATCGTCCGCCTTTTTAAATCGATTCAAAATTTATCTGATATTTATTGAAAATTCATTATACAAATTTTAAATATCCGATATTCAAAGAATGCGCAAAACTTGGACAAAATATGCCTCTTACCCTACAATTCTTTTTATTGTGGTATACATGGCACAAAATTGGTGCACAGAACTTGCACAATAATCCACTTAGACCATAAAATTTTATCACCTTGACGATATACCAACCTTATTTTTGTAGCGAAAATTCATATCTCGTGAAATTTTATCTGCACAGATTAAATCACAAAGTAGAGCTACTCAAATTGCACAAAATCTCTAGTTAAAGAAAAATTAACAATCTTTGAAATTTTCGAATCATCAAATTCATACAATTTGATTTGAAAAACCTAGTGTGAAAATAACATTATTTTGAAATCCATACTAAATGATGATTGAATTATTCTATATAAATAGTAATGTTTTCATATCTATTCTCCGCATTCTTTCATCACAAAAAGTCGCAAATAGATTAAATATTCATCCAAAAAATTTTGTGCGTAATGTTGAAGACAATATTCTTCCCCAAGTTGGCCTTCTGAAAATGAGTCCGTCTCTTGAAAGACGGTCTTTCCATAAGTTATGGAAAGACCAAGGTTTAAAGTGTAAATTAGAAGAAATTAAGATAAAATTTTTGGGTTGCATGAACCAGGTTATAAATTTTATAACTACTACATGTTTCATATTAAAACTTTAATATTGCAACTAAGACTTTTTACCTTTTATTATTCTAATCAAACCCCGTCTTTCCATAAGCCTATGGAAAGATCGTCTTTCCCAAGACTTTGCCTCTGAAAATTATGTATATAAGAAAGATTGATTTTATTTATCACTAGAGATCACAATATACAAGGATACCATCTAAACCTTTCCTACAAGGAGAATGAAATTACCATCTATAACCTTTCATTCAAGGAAACGGAAGAGAAAGGAAACTTAAATTAATATATCCTTCATACTCCTCTTCATGTTGGAGCATGAGGATCAATAGTGCCTAACTTGCAAAGAAGAATTTGAAACTGTTGTCGTCCAAGGACTTCAGTAAAAAAGTCACCTTGTTGATTTGAAGTACGAATATGATGTGTAAAAATTCAGCTATACCGAGTAAGATCATAGATAAATTGATAAATGTCAATATGTTTAGTACGCACATGAAACAAAAGATTTGTTGTGATATTTATAGTTGCTTGTTTATCATAAAATAGATGTATCAGAGAGGAATGAACTATGCGCAATGAATAAAGAAGAGTTTTTAGCCACAAAATCTTACAAATCAGCTAGTTTACTTGAAGTACGAATACGATAAGTAACAATTTGGCCAGACTGAATAATATCACTGACAAAATGACAATCAATTTCAAGTTCTTTAATGAAACACCAAATTTGTTGCAATATGTATAGGTTCTTGCCTATCACCAAATAGATGCAAAAGAGAGGAATGACCAATACCAAATGACTATCACTAACACCAATGAGCAACCTCACTAGTCTATGTCTGTCCTTGGCCTCTTTCAACATTTAAAATTCTCTATTTCCTCTTTTTCTTTACTTAGTCAGAGTCATTAATGGAATTCGGGGAAATTAAATTCCTTTACGGTTGAAATAAATTTGAGAAAGTAATTTCGTTTTTTTTGTATACCCTCCCCAGCTAATTAACTTCTTTTTTATTCAGTTTAATAGCACGAACTAAACCGGAAACTTAATTTGCATCGGGTAATCAAACAATTTCCTTTTCTTTCATGAAGGTCAATGTAAAAGTTACCTAGTAAACTACGTATTTCGCGGATTCTTCATCCACGCAGGATGCTGAACTTTAGCCTCATGATAATGTAATCTACAAGACACAGCCTTGGAGTGATTGAGGAGAAATATCTTTGGCGCTCAAGTAAGATCTAGAGTTTTTGAGTTGTAGATAAATTCAATGAATGCAATGTTTACCTGTGTAGTTTAAGGCTATGCTAAACATGAGTTCTAACCCTAGAATATTGATGACCACACCATGATGCGAGCAGATTATAATGATGGTAGTTTGTGGGTTTAAGCCATTGGACATGGGCATCGGCTCATGTATCAAAAGCCTCCAACAAGTATTTCTATGGGGAATTGGAGTTGCTAACACTGTAGAGCAAGTGAAGCATGGTTATGTTCTTGGAAAATTAGGGGACATATTGGCTCTAATCTACAAAAGAAGTGAAACGCCTTGATGGAGCCTAAAATAAATTTGTGACAAGAAAACCTCAAATGCGAAAGTAATTCACAGCCAAATTGGATATGTAGTTTTAACCTATGTATGAACTATTGCACATATGATGATGTTGGCAAAAAAGAAATAAACTTTTGTCAAGCCTGACATTAAAACCTGGCCGGACAAAGCTTTTGCTCTACATGTGTAATATTGTGGCCTATTTCTCATCAAATTGGGGTTGAACTTGGTAAATATCTATACTAGGTGTGAAGATTGAAGATTAATATTTGAAGATCAATACCATAAACTGAAGATTTAGATTAGTGTTTAGATTGATACCATTTATAGATATGTATATCTTGTATAGTTAATTGGAGATTAAGTCCCTACTTGTATCTATTTATAGTGTTGAAAATCCTAATGGAAGGTACAATGAATTTCCCAATTTCATGGTATCAAAGCCCCAGTTAACTTCTCTCTTTCTTCTTCTTGCCGCCGCACAAGGCATCACGCCTCCCTCTCCCTTTCTTTGTTTCTTGTAATTTTTTGCTTCAATCATGGCTACGGACAAATTATCTTTGAATACTATGATTCATCTGCTCACCACCAAGCTTTCTGCTGCCACCTATCTTCAATGGAAAAGACAGGTACAACATGTTCTTCGTCTGCAAGGTTTGTGCGGGCATCTTGATGGATCCTCCATTTGCCCTCCGCTTTCGGCGCCATTGCCGGCATCCTCCTCCTCCACCTCCATTCCTGATTCTTCTTCAACCAAGGCGCAAGAAGATGCGGACGCTGCTGCCAAGGCTTCCCATGATGCTTGGGTCTCCGAGGATCAACGTATTTGCTGCCTTCTCTATTCCTCTCTCTCGCCGGAAGCGATGAATGAAGTCTCTCACTGTGAAACTGCCAAGGAGATATGGGATGCTTTCGCCACAGCCTATCAACACCGCAGTAGGACCTCGGTGTTCAGTCTCCGTCAACAAGCCGGACTTCTCCGTAAAATGGGTACCGTTCATGATTTGCACCTTAGTTTTATGTCGATTTTTGAGCAATTATCTGTTATCGGCAGCCCCGTTGCCAATGATGAAAAGCTCTTATGGTTTTTTTACTGCTTTAGGTCATGAGTATAAGGATTTTAGTGGGTCTTTTGTTAATCGTGATCCACTTCCGGAATATGTTGAAGTTGTGAATTTAGCTAAGGGACATGAGTCGTTCTTGAAAACTTTGGATAGTATGAAGGGGCATACTGTTCAGGGACAGACCAGTACTGGTCCTGTAGCATTTCTGGCTTCGTCGCAACAGCAGGAGGGTGGCGCGTATGATCACGCACTGGGAGGTGGAGTGCGTGGTGGTGGTGCGTGGCGCCCACGCGCGGCCAATCAGGGGCGGTTTGGCGGCCGCCGCTCTGCTCGTGGCTCCTGGAGGTATTCTGGTCGAAGTTTTGGATCCAGATCTCCTGCTGGTCTATCTAATATACAATGTTATCCTTGTGGTGGTTTAGGTCACATTTCGGCTCAATGTCCGTCATCGACTCCTCGTCCAGCGGTTCAGGCACATGTTGCTCAGCAATGTCAGCCATATTCTCCCTCCTATGCTACTCAGCAAGTTCGGCCATCTCCTCCTAGTGAGCCATCCTTCGTTGCTTCAGATTAGTATATTAATTCGGGTGCCACAAATCATCTGAGCTCCTCCGCCTCGAACCTTTCGAGCATCACTCCATACCATGGTAATACTTTAGTTTCTGTTGGCAATGGAGCTTCTTTATCTATTACTGCTGTTGGTGATGCTCAAATTTCTTCGAAATTGCATTTATCTGATGTGTTGCTTGTGCCTGCTATTACTAAAAATCTTTTGTCAATAAGTAAGATTACTAGAGATTTGGGGGCTCTTGTTATATTTGATGACAAGTCTTTTACTATTCAGCACAAGATAACCAAGGCAATCCTGGGGCATGGACACAGTGAGGATGGTCTGTATGTGCTTGATCGTGGTGAAGAAGCTCTTTTCGTTTGTTAGGCAGAATAATAACCGAGCATCTTATGAAACTTGGCATACTCGGTTAGGACCTGTGTCCTCTAGTATTGTTTCTTTATTGCAAAAGAATGGTTTATTGACTCTTACTTCGGTTTTGCCAAAACCCAGTATTTGTGAATCCTGTATTATGGCTAAAGGACAGAAGTTATCTTTTTCTGATAATCCCAAACGTGCTGATTGTGTGCTTGATCTTATTCACTGTGATTTATGGGGATCATCTCCCGTACTATCTGGGAATGGGTTTTCTTACTATGCCATCTTTGTGGATGACCATTCTTGATTTTCGTGGCTTTACCCCCTTCGTCGAAAATCAGACTTCATTGACATTTATTTCCAATTTGAGGCGTTGGTTGAAATTCAGTTTCTTCAAGGATTGAGGTGTTTCAGAGTGATGGCGGTACTGAGTTTTTGAACTCTCGTTTGCAGTCTCATTTTGGTATCCATGGCATTCATCATCAGGTTTTTTGCCCCTACACACCTGAACAGAATGGTCGTGCAGAGAGGAAGCATCGTCATGTTACTAAGATGGGGCTTTCTATGCTTTTTCACTCCCACATGCCTCTATCCTATTGGGATGATGCTTTTGCTACTGCAGTATATACTATCAATCGTCTCACAACTCCTGTGCTGAATGATAAATCCCACTTTGAGGTGTTGTTCGGTCGTTCTCCAATATACTCCAATTTTCATCCTTTTGGATATCGGGTTTTCCCTTATGTTCGCCCGACTGCTGCCCACAAGCTTGCTCCTCACAGTCTTCCTTGTGTCTTTCTCGGATATAGTGCTCATTATAAGGGATTTCGATGTCTCGATACGGATACTGGCCGCATCTATATGTCCAGGCATGCTCGTTTTGATGAGACCTGTTTTCCTTTTTCTACTTCAGCATCTGAAGCCTTGTTCACTTCTTTGGATGTTGCCGCATTCATTGACCCTGATCTGACATCTCCTGTCAATGATGTTGTTCCACCTGTTGACTCTCCGGCTTGCTCTATGTGTCCTGATACAGTTTCTCCATCAGTCATAGTGCCGTTACTTGTTTCTGTAGTCTCCTCCGAGGATTCCCCCACTGCCAGTTCCAGTGTATCTCCTGGTTCTTCCACCTCATCGTCTGATCGGTCACTGTCATCCTCAGATAGTATTCCCTCTCCATCACTTCCTATTATTTCCGTCCATCCTATGAATACCCGCACCCGAGATGGCACACGGGTTCTTCGTAATCTTGGTCCAAAGTTTGAGGTCTATGGTCTTGTTGCGCAGTTACTGACTCAGAAAGAACCGCGCACTTTTCGCAATGCTTCTCGAGATCCGAAATGGGTCTCCGCTATGGATGAGGAGATGACTGCTCCTCGTCAGCAGCACACGTGGGATTTGGTTCCGTGTCCTCCCGGTGTCAATATTGTTGGCTCCAAATGGGTATATCGGCTGAAGTATCATCAGGATGGTTCTCTGGATCGCCATAAGGCTCGGTTAGTAGCTCAGGGCTTCTCTCAGATTCCAGGCTTTGACTTTGATCACACATTCAGTCCTGTGATCAAAGCTAGCATTGTACGCACTGTGCTTGCCATTGCCACTATGCAGAGATGGCCGTTACATTAGCTGGATGTTAAGAATGCTTTTCTCAATGGAGTTCTGGATGCTCCCGTCTATATGGCTCAACCTGCTGGCTATCAGGATTCTGCTCATCATGATTATGTCTGTCGTCTGCGGAAGGCGATTTATGGTCTCAAACAGGCCCCCGTGCTTGGTTTGAATGGTTTAGTGCCTTTGTTCAGAGTCTTGGTTTTTTCAGTAGCCTATTGGACCCATCGTTGTTTGTTTTCTCTCATGGCTCCGTGGTTCTTTACCTATTAGTGTATGTTGATGACATTATCCTGACTGGGAATGATGTTCCTGCCATCCGACAGTTTATTGCTCGTGCTGACCGTGAGTTCTCAGTTAAGGATCTTGGGACTCTCAGCTACTTTCTTGGCCTTGAAGTTACTTCTACTTCCACTGGTGTATTCTTGGGACAGGCCAAGTATGCTCAGGATATTCTTCAAAGGGCAGGAATGGCTGATGCCACTCCAGTTTGCACTCCTTTTTTGCCGTTATCTCAGCTCAATAGTAGTACCAGTGCTCTGTTTCACAATCTGAAGCTGTTCCGTTCGCTGGTTGATGCTCTTCAGTATCTTACCATTACCAGGCCTGACTTGTCTTTTGCGGTCAATTCAGTAAGTCAATTTCTTCAGGATCCTCGGGATGATCATTTTTCAGCTGTTACTCGGATTCTGCGTTATGTTCATGGGACAATTCATTGTGGTCTGAATTTTTTGGGGGATGGCATTTCTGAGATTGTTGCTTATTCTGATGCAGACTGGGCCCGCTGTTTAGAGACTCGTCGCTCTACTTATGGATATGCTGTATTTCTTGGCGGGAATCTTGTTTCCTGGAGTGCCAAGAAGCAACCTACTGTCTCCCGATCCAGTTCTGAATCCGAGTATCGTGCTTTGGCTAATACGGCGTCGGAGGTTGTCTGGCTTCTCCATCTTCTTCGTGATCTTCAGTTTCCACTTCAGGGTCCGCCTCAGCTTTTTTGTGACAATATCAGTGCCATTTTCCTTGCTGAGAATCCTGTCACTCACAAGCGGGCTAAGCATATTGACATTGACTATCACTTTGTGCGGGAGCTAGTGGCTAGTCATAAGCTTCGTGTTAGTCATGTCCCGTCCTCTCTACAGGTGGCTTACACTTTTACGAAAGGACTGAATCAGGCCCTATTTGAATTCTTTTGGTCCAAGCTTTGCGTTTCGGTCAATCCGACGCTTCACTTGAAGGGGGGTGTGAAGATTGAAGATTAATATTGGAAGATCAATACCATAAACTGAAGATTTAGATTAATGTTTAGATTGATACCATTTATAGATATGTATATCTTGTATAGTTAATTGAAGATTAAGTCCCTACTTGTATCTATTTATAGTGTTGAAAATCCTAATGGAAGGTACAATGAATTTCCCAATTTCACTAGGCTCTTTGATAAAATTAGCTTCCTCACGTCATTTAGATAAGGGTTTAATGAAAACTGCATGGTGCAATCATATCATGTTAAAATGCCAAAATGGGCTTGACATTGTCATTAATTTTTATCTCTCCATTTATTTACTGTTTTTCTTTCTTTTTTTTTGTGTTAGGCTCTTTATTTTACTTTCAAAATATATTTTTTTCTTTATTTGAAACATGCTTGGAAAAACTCAAATGGTAAAACTATCCAATGAAAGGGCCCTATCATTAATAATTTATTGTTTGAAATGCACTAGTGACTGTCATTTCACTATAGAACTTCCCATACTAACCATGTCAAATATCCCATTTGAACTATAACGGTGGAGGTGGAGCCGGGCTGGCCCTAAGAATTTTGAGGCCTAAAGCAAAGTTATGTAAAATAATCTTACATATCACTACAAGAAACATGATCTTTTACCTTGGTTCTACTGGAATTTTGACATTGGGTTTTAGTCCCAAAAAAATGAGGTAAATACTTTTGTAGTAAAAATTATATTTTTTACCTCGGTTCAGAACCAAGATAAAAAAATTACTTTTTACCTCGGTTTTGGATGTCGGCAGGTTTTATGACCAATGTCGATCTAAGCAAGAATGCTGATGACAGAAAATCGTAGCTGTGACATCGTTTTGGTTAACATTGGCATTTATAATTAGCAACGTCGGTGAAAGAAAAAAAGCAGTTGATGGGAGTGGAACTTCAGTGACATCGTCAAGGGCGACGTCGCGGATAAAAGGCACCGATGTCGCAGACGATGGTATGCGCCGGCTCCAGGGCACCCTCGTGGTGTGCTTGCTGACATGGAACGCTAAGAAATATGATGTCATTTTGAATAGGCAACGTCACAAAAAAAGATGCCGATTTATGCAACGTCGGTAGAGTGTCGTCTCTTTATCAGTTTGTGCGACATCGCAGATTAAACGTGGAGACATTGGTTCTAATAAAATATTATTACATTTAGTATTTGATTACACATACAAATGTTTGTCGATAGCCGTTACATGTCATTTAATATTTTGTAACTCGTGAAATGGTTAAACATCATACAACAATCAATTGTTGTTCAATTTATGCCGGAAAGAACGAGAATGCAAGGAACCCTCAAAACTAGAATATATATTACAAATACATGTTGGAATATATTGAAAAACATGTGATTGATATGAAATTAAAACATTAATTGTATTGAACCTTCATTGTCTACGTTACACATTGAAAGCCCATCGATAACTCTCTTCATCCTATTACAACCAATAAACATGAAATAAAATTTATGTTAAAATTGTGAATTCCCCAAATGATGTACACATAATATAGTCATACGTAGATGACTTTAATTTCAACACGGATAAAGTACCTAATCTGCTTAAAAAGCGAAGTCGTATGCATGAGTGATCAAAATTGTAGAGTGCGAAAGGTTAGCGACGTCGGAAATTCATAGATATTTTAGCAGTTCATAATGCGACGTCGGTCTATGTTCGGTCCCTTATCGTATAGGGCAATGAACTGAGAGCGACGTCGCAAATTCAACCCCTGTTTATACAAAAATGAGATTATTGTCCACAAGCAGCCCTAATCTTAGCCTTTTTCTCCCACATTAAAATATACACTATATCACATGTAACACAATCATCATACTTCATGAAAATAGTCAGTCATTGATCAATGAGAAAATAAACATATAGAAGGTCCATTTTTTGGAATAAATAACTTTCATTGCATCTTAAGAACCACAATTTACAACTCTGCCAAAACCTACTAGTCTCCTATCATAAGGGTTGCTCAATGACTCCAAATTTTAGGATTCACCCATGCTCTATACACTACCACATCCAAAATTGATTTTGTGACTTCCATTACATTTATACAATCTCGATGTCGGAAACAAACCTCATTCCGTACCCTCCAAACTTCATACACCGATTCAGCAATCAATAGTTTCATGAGCATGGCTCTCCATCCCTTCCCTCTGTATTTACAAATAATCCAGGGAAACTCCGCATCCCACGTCTGTGGTTGCCTCCAGATTTGCGCCCAGTGCAACACACCTGCCCAAATTTGCCTTGTTGTACCGCAATCAAACAGAAAATGCTGGAGTGTTTTGACTTCACTACACATACCACATGTATCGTTAGCCAATAGACCAAGCTTCTTCAGCCGCTGCTTGGTTGGTAATCTGCCATGACAAGCCAGCCACAAAATAAATTTAGCCCTCGGTCTAGCAAGGTTACCACGGAAGAGTTTACTCCATGCTACTCTCTGTTGTGCCCCCCGTAATTCTTGGTATACTTCCCTGGTACTGAACCGGGGCCTGCCCAATTGCTGGTTCCAAGCCTCTAATCCTTGAACTTTGCTTCGACATTTAATGAGACTCTTCAACATCCAGGATGCAGAATCTGGGAATTCCACCTCCAGCACCCCTCTGCCCTTTATGTATATAGGATGAACCCATCATATCCATAGCCTATCAGCTTTGCGGTATAAATTCCAAAGGTTCTTACTCTGTATAGCAATACTCCACTCCTGCAGATCTACAACATTCTGTCCTCCAGCCTTCTGTGAATCACAAACCTTCTCCCAGGCCACAGGGGATTTCTTGGTGATGGTTTCACCTCCACTCCACAAAAAGGACATGTATAATGCTTCTACATGCTTGTTCACAGTTTTAGGAACTGGAAAGCATTGCAGCCAGTAGTTTACCACAGCAAATAAGACACTTTTTACCAGCTGCAATCTACCGGCATAACTTAACAATCTAGAACTCCAATGCTTCAGTTTATCAATCATTCTATCTACCAAAGGCTGGCATGAAAACCCAGTCAATTTCGTGCTAGTCAGAGGTACACCTAAATACTTGAAAGGAAGCATACCTTCCTCAAATCCAGTAATGGCTAGAATCTGTTGCTTTTGTTCATCCTCCATTGAGCCAAAAAAGGCTCTGCACTTGGCAGAATTTACTCTCAATCCAGTTGACTTCTCAAATTGCCTATAAGCCTGCATCAGGGCTGAGACTGACTCTGGATTCCCTCTTGATAGTAAGGGCACATAATCAGTAAAACTGAGATTCCTCAACCTGATATCTTCACATTGAGGATAGAATTTAAACTCCTTCCTCCCTTGTACAGCTTGAAGACACCTGCACATATACTCCATTACCAGCACAAATAACAGCGGGAAGATTGATAAATGAAATGGAATGGATGGAAAACTACCTCAATTAATTTCAACCCGGAGATGCTCCATCCTCGGATGCTTGTTGATGTTTGAAAGAAACAATTTGATTGAGCTCTTTAGTGATTGTAATGGTGTTAATGGAAAGGATAGTTTGGATTTGGGTTTTGGAGGAAGTGTGTAGGAGATGAGAAAGGGGTGTTGGTGATGAATATTATGACATGAAAATGGGATGGAGGGGTTTTGGTTCAAATTTTTGGCTCAAAATTTTGGTTCCTGATGGAAAATTCATGTCAAATGACATGGCTCGTAGTTCGCTTTGTGGTTCATTTGATGCGACAAATTTGCGAAGTTACACATGAGGGTTACAATGTAATTTTTGAAAAGTGTCTTAAAATACTCCCTATTAATATTGCAGTTCCTTACGACAACCCGTTTATGCCCAAATAGGAACAAGATTGTTCTGCAAATGTGAATAACAAAATGTTATCTCTAGTTTTACATATCAACTTCTACCATATTCTAGGAGGGACCTGATTGCAAAAACTTAAATATTCACCGGTTGTACGAAACCTGATTACGATAGTCCCGCAAGAAACTTTGACATCCATAGTCAAACTTATAATAACCGAGGGTAATAAAGAACCTGGTCTTATTCCACATATAATTCCACAAGTACTTGTGAATGACTCCTTGTATACTAAAAAGTAATCATCTACAATTTACTCTAAATCATGTACTAACGCTTTATAAAATTTGATGGACGGAGTTCTATTATCTTTTTATTTCTTAAAAAAACCAAGAATATGATATTTCATGTGATTCTATGTAGTGGAAATTATCGTTCTATGAATGCTTATTATAAGGGTACTAATAGAATACTAACAAAAATGACGGACGATTACCCTGTGCATGACAAAATTGTAACCCCATAGTCGTGAGTTGGTGAATCATGATTTTTGTGTTTCAAATTTTGTATTTCCACTTCTCCCACTTTGTTGGAGGGACCTAATTGCAAAATTTTGAAAAGTACACCAGTTGTCTAAAATCAATTCAAATCATCCCTGAATGGACCTTTGATATCCCCAGCAGAACTTATAATCCCTGAAAGTGATATAAAAATTGGCATGATCCCACGGAGACTTCCACATGATCATCTGATTAACCCTTGGATATCATCCACAATTTACTCTAGACCACTTTTTAGCACTTTAAAAAATTGATGGACGGGATTTCATCTTCTTTTAAATTCATAAAAAAGCAAGAATGTGTAATTTCGTGGGATTAAATAAGGTGGAATTTATCGTTCTAATTAAAAACACTCATTGGGAGGTCAGCGTCGTACCTCTCAAAGTTAATATTTATAAGCCCTAATGCTTCCTATCTACAATTAAGTAGATAATGGCAAGTTGGGTTGTCCACAAAGAAGAGAGATATTTTCAAGTATTTAAACATACATAGGGGAAAACATACTAGATATAAAAGTATGTAAATGGGGGGGGGGTTTGTTTGTTTTGGTCCTAAATTATGAATTGACAGACAACAACTAGCAAATCAAGAGAACTATGCTAATCATGCAACAACTATATAGATGATTAAATAAAAAATTAACAGAGCCTTGGGGGCAATCGACTTCCACTTCCAAACTTCATATAGATCATAGATTCATTCACTCATTCAATTACATTTATTGTCTATGAGAATGTTATCACCTCTCATTCGAAGATTAACATTCATTCCTTCTAATAGTAATTTCCAAAGACAAACAACGACCATTTGCAAACCTCATTGATGATCACCCTAGGCATACAACACCATAGAGGTATTTCATCAACGGAATTTCACACGAAGCACCATAGGTTTGATAACGATAAGCCTTCTACCAAAGACATAGTCATTTAACCAAACAAAGTATTTAATAGGCTAACCCTAGAACAAACCACATTCAAGGTTCAACCTTTCTTTGCATGTATAGGATAAATATGAGAACAATCCACATTAATATACTTATCTAGCAAGAATCACCACACATTATACACAAGAAGTTTTAAATCAATGCTCTTGGATTTAATGTCAAATGAGCTAAGAAATTTGCAACTTTCCTAACACCCGAACACTTCAATCATACAAACATTTCATATAATCAAACAACTCATGGTATAAATGAGGTAAAACACAACATTAATGGCATAATAAAATCTCTCCAATAAATGTTCATAAATGAGCAAATAGAGAATCTCACCACATAAGTTTGGAAGCTTCAATCTATTGTTCCCAAAAAGTAGTTTAGCTACTAAAGTTCATACTAATAATGCTAACAAACCAAACATAAAACAAGAGAAATCAAAGATGAAAATGGTGGAAAACTAGGGTTTGAATAGTGCCAAAGATGAGTTCTTGAAGATGAATGAAAGAGAGGAGAGAAAATGCTATTTATAGTACGAAGGGATAAGGTTGTGTTCTGGCCACTTGTGCGTCGCGACTCACGATGGGTTTTTCGCGACTCGTGACAGGCGCCAGAACATAACCTTGTCTTCTTTTCTTCTTCTTGTAGCAAGCACTCTTCTTCACAATAATTCCTCCCATTCTTCAAGTCTTCAAATCTTTGAAAAAAGTCTTTAAAAGTTGATCTTCAATGGCCTCCGGTCTTCAAGTCTTCATGTTCTTCCCTTGTCACAAAAATTCCACTTAGAAAAGGTAAAAGAGCGTAAAGTCGTTCTGACCTCTCCTATGAGAATTTCAAGGTAAAATACAAGCTTTTGATAACGAAAGAGCACAAAAGTGATCCCGAAAAGTACTGAAATATGCACATAAAATGGACACATCACTCATCGTATGGGTATTAATGGAATATTAATAAAAATGAGGGACGAATACCACGGTTCTTTCATGCCTAAACCGGAAATTTAATTTTGACAATGTGTCATCGTAAGGGTATCTCCAATTTTGCATTTCGTCCTCGCCCACCTTCTTGGAGGGACTTAAGTGTAAAAACTGTAAAGTTCACCGGTTGTGCCAAAATATATTCAGATTGAACCAGATGTTAATAAAGTTCATATACATTTATAAATTTTAATTATTAGTTTCTAATATGCTATTAACCGTTATGAAAGTCATTTATGCTTGTTTTGGTCAAACACGGGCCCAATTGCTTAGCTAATGGGCTGATATGGTGAGGCCCACTTTCAGGTAAGTTAATGTCACTCATATGTCGGTATCATGCCACCAAAATCGTCTAATGTACGATGTCGCACGTGAAGAAATGGTGAGGCCCATTTGCTAAGCTATTGGGCTAAAATGGTGAGGCCCGCATTCAAGTTAGTCGATGTCACTCAAACATTGGTTTCATGCCGGTATTATCGACTGCCATGCGACGCCACACCGGTTGGTCGAAATTCACAACAACTTATAAAACTACACATATGAATCTCACCTCATAAATAATTTCAAACATTCAACCTTCCCTCAAATTTGAACAATCCCTCAACCTATTCTCTCAAAGGTATGGTTTCTGGATTCCCTAGATTGCCTCATTTTTGTATTTTTCCTTAAATTTGATATGTATATGGTGTGTGAATGTATTCTTTGTTTTCAATTTTGTAATTCCTATGGATTGGGGTTCTAGGGTGTACGAATTTTTGTTTTCTAGTTCTCCTCTATTAATATGGCCCTATTTTCTTGTTTGAACCTTTCTTTTCGCCGAGTTTCTACTGTTGAAAACTGTTAGGTTTGAATGGGAAACTACTGGTCCATCAATCGTCCTTCGTTTGGACCAATTGTCAAGCAACGTTGATCTTTCATATTTTCAGCTATTGTAGTTGAAAGAGACATCGCACCATTCTCGGTTGACCAATCGGTTATTCCGAAGGGTTAGTGACGTTGCTTAGTCATGTCGATCATGCCATTAGTTTGAAGCGACGTGTTAGCTACATCGCTCATACATGTCGGCCAAGGAATATTTTGGACCGACATGTAAGTGTGACGCCTGGCCGACTAAAAATATTAATTTAACCATTTTTTTATCAAACAAATTTCTATGTATCATAATATTTATCATCCGTAACAATATGAATTTCAAGAATCATGGCCAACGATGTTGGTTAGAGTAGCCATTCCTCGATTGAGGTGAGCGATTCAGATTAGGACCATCTATAGACTTCATTCGGCGGTGTCATTCCACACTTTGTCAAAACTCTGACCCAGGCGAACTTCGGTTCAATTCCAATTCTGGTAAGTCATCCCTGTTACACTTGTATTTTATTTTGAAATAAATATTTCTATAGATTACTTTCACATGTACTAAATGTGGTTTTCTTTTTATAATTAAGTATATCCCCAATAAGACTACAGAGCTTCTACCACCATACATGATGCCTGTTGTGCTGAGGTACAATAGAAGGGAGTATGGCATGCTTTACTCGGGGAGCGGGAGGCTCAAGACCCTAACCCCCAAGGGGTTTGGCCAGTTTCTTTATGCAGAGGAACTCGAGGTTGTGGCCACTGTCTACTTCGAGGTGCTAAATGGTGTTAGGCCTATAGTTCTTAATGTTATCATTCTTCGCCGGAGAAATTAGTTGTACTGACTTTTGAACATGTATTTGAGACAAATCTATTCGAATTTGGAACAATATTTATTTTTAGGTACATCTTTAATCTATAATTAACTTCTTGAATTTCATTTTGATTTTATTGAATCCTTAATATTTAACCTAACGTATGACCAATTTTATAATATTACAATCATTAAAAAAAACTATAGAAGACTTTTGTTTCATGAATAGTTTATTTCAATCATTCTAAAACTATCAAATATCGATTTCACCAAAATTTGTAATTAAATTCGAACTGTTAACTGACTTGCTTATGGGCTCAACTTGTTAGGCCCTTATGAATGTGCTACGTTGCACATGAGTCGATTCCATCTCACCTTGACCAACGCATGTGTGACGTTGTTCTATGCGAGGCGGACATCACAAGGTTTCAAAATGATGTCGCACTGAATCATCTATAAATATGAGTTCCCTTACAATCAGTTCAAGCTTCCGTTCACAAGTTTCCCAAAAATTCCAATGGTCTCCTACCATCTCTTTTCATCTCTCTTGTCAAAGGTATGTTTTTTCTACTCTTGTAACACCTACATTTCAAGAGTTTTTACTTTACATTGTTCGATCTATGGTCTGTGAATGTGTTAAGTATATTGAATTCTAGTTCTTACTTAGATATGTTAGATTGTTATGTTTCCTTAAATATAAACCTAGGCACTATGTTTTGGTATGGTTTTGGACGTTTTTCAGTAATTGTATTTTGTTAACCCTTCATTTTTTAGGGTTTCCATATTTTTTTCCGTAGTTGCCTCTAATGTATACGACATCGGTATCCCACCAGTCACATGTCAGCCTTTGCAAACTATGTGCAAAGTCGTACATTCATATATCAAGGAATATGCATGAGAGATCGCACATATGTAGGTCTGACCATCGATTCAACCGATTTATTGCCGATGAGACATACAAGCATTCCAGTTTACTTTAAATTTGCATCTGCGACCTCGTTTATGTATCGGTTACTTGTTTGGTTCGGTCAACAATTTTGCAACGTCGCCGGTACATGTCGACCAAGCCATAGATTTTGACATACATGTATCTGTGGCGTATGGTCGACCTTGCACCATGCATTTTTCGTGTCCACGCAGTTTCCCCTAAACATTTTTGTTTTTGACCCAGGACTAATGGCTGGCGAAGGATCCTCAAATCGCCCGTTTTCTAGGTCTTTTATCATTCCATATATATATTTACTAATACATCTTCACACTTTACCATAATTAATGTTGGTTTGTTTGCATGTAGTTCCCTGGATAACAGAGCAATCCAAAGCCTCTTGTGTTTGACCTTGAACATCACACAATGGCTCTTGAAAGCCCACACTTCCACTGTACTCTGAAGCAGCAAAACTTTGGGGAAAATCCAACTTTAGTAAGGTATTTTAAATTAATATTAATTTTTTTTAGTTTCATATACATCTACATATATATTTCTAATCAATATTGTTTTTTGTGATTTAGTACATCCCGTGTGAGATTGTACCACTCCTGACGACTGAGAAGGCCACCGTTGTGCTCAGGTGCTTCAAGACAAAGTGACATATGAACTACTAAGGGGTGGGAAGATCAAGGCCATGTCCCCAAAGGGTTCTGGCGAGTTCCTTTTTGGAAACCATCTAAGCATCGGGGACACCTTGTTCTTCAAGGTGATAGAAGCTGGGGGGCAATCGTCTTCAAGGTCATCATAATCCGAGCTTATTGAGTTTATTGTAATTTGTATTATGTTTAAACTCTAAGACAATTCTTATTCTAATTTATGTAATATTTGTAAGGATATTTTCATGACTTTTGTAATTTAAGTACCTTAACTGAACAATATATAATTGACTGTTGTTGTTTTCCCTCTTATTCCACCCTTTTCAATCGGAACGTAACAAAACCAACCATCTTAAATATTTAAATAATACTTCTTCATTTTCCAAAGTCCGTTTTTTTCTACTTTAACCTATCTTTACCAAACCTGCGATGCCGGTCTTCAGTCGCATAACATGTCGGCGGGAACAACATTTAATGAGATATCGGACATCCTTTTGAAACAACATGTATGATGCCGCACGCAATTCGGTAACATTATTTACTCCATTGTTTTAGCCTTTTACATCGGTTAATATAAAAACATAGGTAAAAACATATTATTTAGCTCAATTTTTTAAAACTGAGTTTGAAATTATTATTTACTTTGAAAAAAATCACCGAGGTAAAAGAACTATTACCTCGGTTATTTGACCTAAGAAAAAAAACCTAGGTAAAACGATCGAAGTAATAGGTCCAGTTTCTTGTAGTGTATACAAAGTTAATCTGGTTTATTATACTTCTAGGACTCTCCAGCTCGCACATTGCACTAGAGTTAAGATGGGTTGAAATGTTATAGCAAAAAAATTATTAATGGTATGCATAGAACAAAATTGGTGCACACAACTTGCACAATATTCCACGTACTCATACCATAAAGTTTAATCATCACGACAGTTTATTAACCTAATTTGTGTCACGAAAGTTCATATCTCGTGAAATATTATCAACGCATTATTAAATAAACACATAAGAGCTACTTAAATCACACAAAAGCGTTAGTGTGAAAATTTCACAATGCGTGGATTGTATGAATGTGTCAAATTCAAAAAATTGGATTTGCAAAATCTAGTGTTAATAACTTGACGTTATTTGGAAATTCATAACAATTGATTATGATTGTTATTATGATTGTGATATTATGAGTCTCACACATCATTTTCACCAATATTATGTGCCTTCTTTCCCCTCCTCCTGACTTGGAAGAACGATTGTCACCTTCTGTGAGGGACCATAATAGGCATATCATATGTTATAAAGAAGAAATTAATGAAGGTAATAATGCACAAAAGGCTTACTAATTTTTCCATACTATTACTTGGAGTCCCATTAAGAGCCTAATCATCTTTAACAATAGCTAGGTTTAAGCTCATATGCTTTCACAGAGGGATATGTTTCTAGAAATTGGGACTGCTGTAATGGATCACATAGCACTTTTCTTTCTCCATAAAATTCTTCAGTGTACACAAATATTGCAGGTTAAGGTACAGTGATCAGAATTTTAATGGGAAAAAATATAGTAAAATACAATTTCTCAAGATTACTAGATCATAAATCACACTAGTCACTACATTATCGTCTCATATTAAGAGCTTTAAAAGACATACAGAAAAAGGTTATTTGCGACTAAGACATTTTTTTTTTGTGAACCTGTGTAATTTGATAGATCTAATTGTAAAAACCAAAATAAGTGATTCTAATGAGGATTTTTCCTAACCCTCAATGGATTTTGTTAATGGTATACATAGCACGAAATTGGTGCACACAACTTACACAATATTCCACGTACCCAGACCATAAAGTTTAATCATTTTGACAGTTTATCATCCTAATTTGTGTCAGTAAAATTAATATCTCATGAAATTTTATCAACACACATTAAATAAACACATAAGAACTACTTAAATCACACAAATTGTTAAAGTGAAAATGTAACAATGTGCTGATTCTATAAATTAGTCAAGTTAAAACAATAGGATTTACAAAATCAGGTGTGAAAATTAACGTTATTTTGAAAGTCATAACAATCGATGAGTTTTTTTTTTTGGAAATTAACGTTATTTGAAGGTTACAATGTGAAGGCAGAAGTGATTCCCGTGCTCAGGAAAATCTTTGACAAACATGGGGATATCGCTGAGGATTCAAGCATGCACGTTCCTATCTTTCTCATGCTCTTTCTCGGGATGCTTTTCTAGATTGTCAATATTTTGGAGCATGCGAGGTTCACAGATGTTACTTCTGATATAGTGGAGAAAATGTGCGGGATAGTTCTGGTGCTCGAGAAGATGGATTTCATTGCCGGGTGGCTTCATACGAGGCTAACCTACATTAAGGTAGTGCACGACAAGATTAAGGATTATCCGGTGTGGGAAGAAGAGAGGATGGACAATGCTGCAGATGGACTGTGTTAGTTCATCCTGATCTCTCTCCATTTGATTCCTGAAAGCTTGCTCAACTTTGTGTTATTTGATGCTTTTATTGTTAGACATTTCTCTTTATTTAGTAACAAAAAAAACTGATGATTGAATTATCCTTAATAAATACCTAGGTTTTCATTTCTAGCCTCCGCATTCCTACATCACAAAAGTTACATATGGATTCAAAATTTATTTAAAATTCATTGTACAAATTTTGAATATCCGATATTCGATGTTCGCACAAAAATTGCACAAAATATGCCCCTTATCCTTAAATTTTTTTATATTGGTTTACAGGCACAAAATTGGTGCGCGTATATTGCACAATAATCCACTCAGACCATAAATTTTATCACCTTGACAATTTACCATCCTTATCTCGTGAAATTTTATCTTCACAGACTAAATCACAAATTAGAGAAACTCAAATTGCACGAAATCTCTAGTGTGAAAATTTAACAATGTGCGAATTTTTCAAATCATCAAGTTCAAAAAATTATATTTGAAAAATCTAGTGTGAAAATTACAGTATTTTGAAATCCATACTAAATATTGATTGTGTAATTTTATATAAGTAGTGATGTTTTCATGTCTAATCTCCGCATTCTTTCATCACAAAGAGTCCTAACCCCATTAAATATTAATCAAAAAAAACTTTGTGCTTAATGTTGAAGAAAATATTCTTCCCCAAGTTTTCCTTCTTTAAATTTTGTATATAAGAAAGATTGATTTAATTTATCACTGGAGATGACAATATATAGCGATACCATCTAAACCTTTCCTACATGAAGAATGAAATTACCATCTATAATCTTTCTACAAGGATAAGGAAGCAGAGGAGAAAAGAAACTTAATCAAAATATCCTTAATACTCTTCTTCATGTTGGAACACAAGGATCAATAATGCCTAACTTGTGAACAAGAATTTGAAACTGCTATCATCCAAGTACTTCAGTATACAATCGGCTGGTTGATTTGAAGTACGAATATGATGTGTAAAAATTTGTCCATGCTGAATAAGATCATAGACAAATTGACAACCAATCTCAATATGTTTAGTGCACACATAAAACAAAACATTTGCTGCAATATTTATAGTTGCTTGACTATCATAAAATAGACGCATCAGAGAGAAATGGATAATTCCCAATGAATAAAAAAGATATTTTAGCCACAGAATCTAACAAATAAGCTAGTTTATTTGAAGTACGAATATGATAAGTAACAATTTGGCGGACTGAATAATATTACTAACAAAATTACAATCAATCTTAACATGTTCAGTACTCTAATGAAACACCAGATTTGCTTCAATATGTATAGGTGCTTGACATCACCAAATAGATGCAAAAGAGAGGAATGACCAATACCAAACGACTATCACTAGCACCAATTAGCAACCTCTCTAGTCTTTGCCCGTCCTTGCCTCTTTCAACATTTAAAATTATCTATTTCCTCTATCTTTACTTCGTCAGAGTTATTAATAGAATTAGGGAAAATTAAATTGCTTTTCAGTTGAAATAAATTAGCAAAGTAATTTTTTTTATTTATGTATGCTCCCCAGCTAATTAACTTCTTTTTTAAATACTTTCATTTTCATAGCAGTAACTAAACAAAAAGCTTAATTTGGATCGGATATTTTCGAAATAAAGCAAGAATCATTGATCTGTGCTACAATTCGGAATTAGGTCTAAGTGTGATCAAGAAACCAATCTCACTCCATGTAAACCAATTTTATCTAACATTATTAGACCCTTGAAAAAGGAAGGCATCTGATCTAAGTTAAGATCTCCATTCATGTTCTTTTCTTTTGCATATTTAGCCAAAAAATCAGAGGCCGTATTGGATTCCCTTGGAATGAACTTTATTGGATTGACATTGTGCCCTGCGTTCAAGCTACTACAGATAGCTTGGATCGGATAATTAAACAGTTTCCTTTTCTTTAATGAACCTCAATGTAAATGTTCTCCTGTAAAATATGTATTTCGCTGACTCTTCATCCAATTTTACTAAATCTGAAAATGATAGTGTAAAGTCAAGGAATTATTTTATTGGCAATTTTGTGTGAAGTATTTTTGAACTGATATACAGACCATGTTGGAACATGGTACTGGAGCAGTAGTTACGCCAAAGGATTTAACGGAGTTCAAGCCGAAATATTGGAGTGTTTCAGAATTTATGGTAATTGTATATTTGGCTATATATTAGGCGTGTGAAGCATAATTGGTTTTATGGAAAATCCCTACTTAAAAGGAGAAGATTGATTCGAATATATGGGATAGAATGATATAAGGTAAATCCCTTTATTTATGGGATTTGGATATACTTCAAGAATCAGATTTGGAATAAGAATATTATGGAGATAATCAAGGAGTATTCAAGTCTGATTCGTGGATATAAATATGGGACAAACACGGCTGCATACTTACGGGTTTTACAGAGCAAAATCTGCACCCAGATTTTGAGATCTTACGAAATTTGCAAGAGCCAATAAACTGTGTTCCAACACTGTCATGCCGCACTAAGTTCAGAATCGTATACCTTAATTCCTCGGGAGGAGGAGATCCAGCGTCGACGGAGTTCGAGGTCAGAGGGAGTCTGATCAAGGCCGATCGGTAGCTAGGGGAGCTAGCAGAGTCCATACGTTATAGTTAGTAAAGATAAGTATTTTGTAAACTGTACTCTATACGTTATCTTTCTAATTAGTGGATTCATTCTGAACTGGGCCAGGCCCCGCAGATGTAGGTGGTTTACACCGAACTGCGTAACCAAGTTGTGTGTCTTTTACGTTTCACATTTTTTACACTTGGTTAATCTAGGCATGTTGGAACACACTAGTAAAAACTAGAAAAAGTGGTAAAACTAAATTTCAATTGGTATCAGAGCTGAGTCACTTATCGTTCCCTTGGTTGTTTTCAAGGAAAGTGAGATCCGGTTTTACCATGACGACAAGAGAAGGAGCTTCAGTCTCTCGACCACCACTGTTAGAAGGAAACAACTACAACTATTGGAAGGCGCGTATGAGGGTATTTATCAATTCACTGGATGAACTGGCGTGGTTTTATGTTGAGAATGAATGGAGTCATCCTACAGAAGATGCTACAAGTTCTAAGGCTGTGGAAGGGGAGTCAAGTCAACAACTCAAAGACAAGTCTAAATGGACTCCAGATGATCTTAAAGAATCACTGGCAAATTCGAAGGCACTGAATGCAATCTTCACTGCCGTTGATGAAAACCAGTTTAAGCTTATATCTACATGCTACCAAGCAAAGAAAGCATGGGATATTTTACTGACTGTTCATGAAGGAACCAGTCGAGTGCGGGAATCCAAACTACAGATGCTGGCTACCAAGTTTGAAGAACTCAAAATACACCATTGCCATATTCAATGGAAAGCTCAGAGATATCTCCAACATGGCTTACCAACTTGGAAAGGTGTACAAAGAAACTAAGTTAGTAAAAAAGACATTGCGATCTCTCCCCAAAAGATTTGCAATGAAAGTAGCGACAATAGAGGAAGCAAGAGACGTAGCCACCATGAGCCTAGATGAACTGATGGGTTCGCTACAAACTTATGAGATGACATTCCAGCAATCTACCAAGAGAATCTCCAAGGATTTAGCATTCAAAGTTTCTCCAGACAAGGCGAGTCACGAGTCTGACAGTGATGATGAGTTTGAAAAACTGGCACTTATTACAAAGAATTTCTCAAAGATGCTAAAGAAGCTAGTTAACAAGAAATCCCAGGAGAGGTTTGGCGGAAACAGACAAAAGAAACAAGATTCGAACAACAATCGTGGGTTGAGATTTGAACAAGGAAATATGCAGTTCGGGAAAAATCAGAACAACGAACCAAAACATGCTGGACGAATTCAATGCAGAGAATGTGAAGGATTTCGTCATATTCAGGCCGAATGTGCTAACACCCGCAAGAAGCAAGGAAGATCATATGTCACCTCTTGGAGTGACGATGAAGATAATGAAAAAGGTGAAGAAGAACTCACAAATAATTATGTAGCCTTTGGAGCAAAGGTCCATGATACACCAGAAGGTCAGTGTTCCAACACACTGAACAAAGAGAAAGTTGTATATTCCAACATGAATCTGGACGATGCTCACAGTGATGAAGATGATTTGTCTGTAAATGATGAAGAGATGTATAGTACATACGAACAAATGTATGCCATGTGGGTTCAAGTAGCTGACAAGAACAAAGAGCTGATTGAACAAAAAAGGAAGCTAATTGAAAGTGAAAAGGAATTACGATCCACAGTTGCAGAACTTGGAAAACAAAATGAAGAACTGAGTTAGAAATTGATAGCAGCAGTCAAGAGAGCCGAGATGTCTGAAGTAACTATTTCTAAATTGAATTCCGGGAAAGCAAAGCTTGATGATATTCTGGACATGGGAAAGGACTTTGGTGATAGGCACGGGATTAGATACAGGAAAGAACCCGAGGTTGAAGTGCTCGAAAGACCAGTAACTCTCAAAGCAAGGATTCGAGAAGTAAAACGGAAGTATGGGAAACCTTATCAAAGAAAGCCTCTAATCTGCGAATACTGTACGTACCAAGGACATGCTAAACATCAGTGTAAAAAACTGATCAGAGATCAAATGACAGGAAGACAACTGTGTTCCAACACAGTCGATACTCATATAAGAATCAGGAAGATATAGGTTATTAAAAGGTCCAGTACGTGTATGGTGGCACACACTTCTTTATCAGCCTATTCCAGTGACTCATGGTATTTTGACAGTGGTTGTTCTCGTCACATGACTGGCACTCCAAAATACCTTACGAACCTTACTCCATATGATGGCGGATACGTAACTTTTGGTGATGGAAAAAGGAGCAGAGTGATTGGCAAGGGCGAATTAAAGATTGAAGGGTTTCCAGTTTTCACAAGTGTATTATTGGTTGAAGATTTAAAAGCAAACTTGCTAAGTATAAGCCAGCTGTGTGATGACAACATGATAGTCGAATTTCAGAAGGGCAAGTGTGTAGTAAAGTATGGAGAAAACAAGGTTCTTTCTGGACTACGATCTTCAGACAATTGCTATTTGTTGGAACAAGAAGTTCGATGCATGCTTTCAAAGCAGGATGAAGGAATTCTTTGGCACAGGAAGCTCGGGCACATCAACTATAAAACACTGGTGAAAATTGCTAACATGAAAGCTGTACGACGAATGCCAATCTTGACCATTAAGGATGAAATTGTGTGCGGACCATGTCAACAAGGTAAACAAACTCGTGCTCCTCATTCTTCAGTTCAGTTTATTACTACTTCTAGAAATCTGGAATTACTGCATATGGACTTAATGGGGCCAGTTAATACACCTAGCATAGGAGGAAAGAAATATATTTTTGTATGTGTTGATGACTTCTCCAGATTTACATGGGTAGCCTTCTTGAAAGAGAAATCTGATACGATTGAAGTATTTCGAAGCCTTGTAGTAAAGTTACAAATTGAAAAGGGAAGTCCTGTAGGAAAGATAATCCGAATTCGAAGTGATCATGGAAGAGAATTTGAGAATGAACAATTCAGTTCCTTCTGCGATGAGCTAGGGATCCAACATGAGTTTTCGGCTCCTATCACTCCTCAACAGAATGGTATTGTCGAAAGAAAGAACAGAACTCTACAGGAGATGGCTCGAGTTATGTTGGCAGAAAAGGATATCCATAAGAAATAGTGGGCAGAGGCGATCAATACAGCGTGCTATACAATCAACAGGGTGTATCTTCGACCATTCACTGAAAAGACAGCCTATGAGATCTGGAAGGGCAAGAAACCAAACGTTTCGTATTTTCATGTATTCGGAAGTACTTGCTATATTCTCAGAGATAGAGAACAGTTGACAAAATTTGATAATCGGAGTGATCTAGGAACTTTTCTCGGGTATTCCATCAACAGCCGTGCTTACAGAGTTTTTAATCATCGAACCAAAACTCTCATGGAATCCATAAACGCTATTGTGGATGATTCAGAAAAGGAACAACTACCAGAAGTTGTGGAGGAAGAATCGGCCAACTCTCAGGTTCCAACACAGTCTCAATCTTCTGACAAAGCAAAATCCTCAGTTGATCCTACTGAACCAAATGAGCACCAAAACCCTAACTCTACTGAAGACAACCATGTTCCAAAACAGTCCCTTCCTACGGACGACCATGTTCCAACACTCGACCGATCTGGTTCCACCTTGAGAAGCACTCTATCAGTACCTCGAGTTGATTATCGACGACTTGCTGGTCTATACTGTTTTGTGTCCCTAATTGAACCGAAGAACTATAAGGAAACTTTACTTGATGAGTATTGGATTGCTGCAATGCAAGATGAACTCAAACAGTTTACCAGGAATGATGTTTGGTACCTTACTCCTCGTCCCAAAGGCATTAATGTAATTGGTACAAAATGGATCTTCAAGAACAAGTCCGATGCAGATGGCTTAGTCACCAGGAACAAAGCCAGACTTGTTGCTCAAGGATATACACAAGTGGAAGGTGTTGACTTTGATGAAACCTTTGCACCTGTTGCCAGGTTAGAATCTATCCGTATTCTACTAGCTATTGCCTTCTCTTTGAACTTTACTTTGTATCAAATGGATGTTAAGAGTGCATTTTTAAATGGAGTGGTGAATGAGGAAGCTTATGTGGAACAACCTAAAGGTTTTGAAGATCCCCATTATCCGCATCATGTATATCGTCTCAAGAAGGCCTTATACGGATTAAAGCAGGCACCTCGAGCATGGTATGAGCGACTTACTACCTTTCTACTTCAGAAAGGTTATCGTCGAGGGGGAGTAGATCGCACTTTATTTGTGCTTGACAAGTCCTCAAAGTTTCTAATTGCTCAAATATATGTTGATGACATAGTTTTTGGCTCTACTTCACCATCTATGGTACAGGAGTTTGTCACCACGATGCAATCTGAATTCGAGATGAGCATGGTTGGAGAATTGACTTACTTTCTGGGATTACAAGTCAAGCAAGGACGGGATGGTCTGTTCATAAATCAAAGTAAGTATGCCTTGAACCTGATTCAGAAATTCGGACTTAGTAATGCTCGTGCAGTTCGAACCCCTATGGGAGTTTCTGATAAACTGGTGAAAGATGAAAAAGGAGTTTCAGTCGATCAGAAGTTATATAGAGGAATGATTGGAAGTTTATTATACCTCACTGCTAGTAGACCAGATATATGTCTCAGTGTTGGAATATGTGCTAGATTTCAAGCTGATCCTAAGGAATCTCATCTTACTGCAGTCAAAAGAATTATCAGATATGTGAGTGGGACGTCAGAATATGGTGTTTGGTATTCAAAGAATCAAGATTCAGAGGTGATAGGATACAGTGATTCTGATTGGGCTGGAAATGCTGATGATCGAAAAAGTACCACTGGCGGATGCTTCTTTATTGGACCGAATTTGGTGTCCTGATATAGCAAGAAACAGAACTCGATCTCTCTATCTACTGCAGAAGCAGAGTATCTTGCAGCAGGAAGTTGTTGTGCACAATTATTATGGATGAATCAAATGCTGAAAGATTATGGAATTCATCAAGGCCCCCTAAAGATTTTATGTGACAATACAAGTGCCATTGATATTTCGAAAAATCCAGTTCAACACTCAAGAACCAAACATATTGACATAAGGCATCATTTTATTAGAGATCTGGTTGAAAGAAAGGAAGTGGAAGTGGTCTATGTTCCAACACACGAGCAGTTTGCGGATATATTTACAAAGCCGCTTGATGCCACCACTTTTGAGAGCCTCCGACAACACTTAGGTGTTTGTCAAATCTGAGGTAATATTTACCTTAATCAGTTTTTGTTTTGTGTACATATTTGTGTTATTTACAGTTTACAAAAATTAGAAAAAGAACAAAAAACTGGAAGGAAGAAACGGCTTACTAAAATAGGAGAGGTTAAGTAAGGTGTGTTGGAAGTTAAATGAGGAATGACGCCTTAATGGGACAAGAAGAGAAAGGGGTATCATTACAATTTTTGGGAAATCTAAAAAGGCACTTTGCGGGAAAAGAGGTAAGTTCATGAAGAATTGAAAGTTGATTCAAACTCTAAAACCCTTTTTGCATTCTCTCTCTCTTGGCCAAATATTTGTCTTCCCAAAACTATTGCCAAAAAATCTTCTACTCAACACTCCTCATCATCTCGGCATTGTGCGAAAGAATGTCAAGCCCAAATTCTCCGATAGAAGAAGCTTCGGTGCCAGAAATTATGGAGGAAGATCGGGGCTCCGTGAATTTGGAATTAGTGGTGATTGATGAGCCAAGAAGATACGTTGAATTGGGTGATGCACAAATTCAAGATCAGAACAAAGGAAACACTAACCATGAGGAGAATGAGGAGATAGTTGGAGCAGAGCCTGATAAAGCTGAAGATGAAAAGGAAAAGGAAGAGGCTTCTGTCAAGAAACAAAGTGGAGAGTCTGATGGTAAATCTGATGCCCGAGAAGAAGTGTCTGAAGGCAAGAAACAGAAAAAACCTAAGGTAACTAGTCCTGACCCTCGACCATTGAAATTCTTGGGTTTTGAAAGTAGAAGTGTGGATGATATTTTCGAATGGTTACAAGCAAATAGATATTCTGTGGATCTAAGCAAAATCAGGAGTATAAGAAAGGATTTGGAAGTGTTGCATGTCAAAATTAAGGAGATTGTTTCTGGTCACTTTCCTGATGTTTGGGATATTGAATATAAGAATGTGAAGTATTTGAGAGGAATGTATGGTCAGCTGAATGGAAAAGGAAAGGATAAATTTCACGTATTCTGTCGCATGCCTAGTCATAGCTATGTCTGGTTAAGGAACATTATTGATGAAGAAGCTGTTGGAATGGAGACAGTCAAGTATGGAGATAAACTTCAGGTGGGATTGTTTGATATGAATTCTGCAAGAAGAATGGAAGAATTAAGGGAACCTATTTTAATAGTTCTGTCTGACAGTGAAGGGAGTGTTCCAACACAGACAGATGAACTGGTGAACATGGACTTGGATTTTGATGTAGATATGGGAGGAGAGAACACTGAGGAGTATGAAGGGAAGCAGGGGATTGAAGTATCTGATGGAGATCTGCCAGTTCAGGGTGATGATCTAGAAGAAGAATCAGCTGAAAGAGCAGACTATGTTCCAACACAGGGTGCCCCTGATCTGACATACTCCAGTGACGAGGTCTTGGATGATTTTTTTCAGAAGGCAAAAGGAAAAAGGAAGGCTAGCTCTGCCATGGATGCTGGGGCAGCAAAAAGGAGTAAGAAGAGACGGGATAGCAACTCGAGGAAGATTCTGCCTCCTCCATCTGTCTCCCAGGCTTTTTCAGCAGTTTACTTTGATGAGAAAGGAGCAGAGGTGGAAGGTTTCTTCTCTGAAAAGAAATTTCTAGCTGAGAGACCATTGGACCTACAAGCCTATCAGGAGAGCGGGTTTACAGACTTCTTAAAGATGACAGGCATGACAGCTGCTGCAACCATTCAGCTACAGTACAACAGACAGGTTGTACTCAAGGTATATTCTAATCTCATGCCTGGAAATTTAGAAGTTAATTCCCCATGGTTTGGAAGAGTATATGTGAGGGGGAAAATTATAGATGTATCTGCTGCCCGGATTAATAGGGTGTTAGGTCTGAGAACACCTGAGATAGGGGGAGTGTTTCCTGATGATTTGGAGTTGACTGACAATGAGATTTTGGCGATTTTATCTGGGGGATATAAGGAGGAGTGGCCAGCTGTGGGGTACTCACAGGCATCATGTTTGACATCCAGAATCTTTGGCCTGTATCAAATAGCTGTACATTGCTAGTTGCCATCAAGCAATACCATCGCATTGACTAGGGAGATAGCCAAGATGCTTTACTGTGTTGGAACACAAAAGGAAATCAATCTTGGACTGTTAATTCAGCAGCATCTGATTAGACAGGCCACAGCTCCGAAAGTTAATGATGCAGTTATCTATCCAGCTCTAATCTCTGCCCCAGCCAAGAGTGCTAAAGTGAACGGGAAGGCCTCAGACTTGATAGTTGACACTGAGTTTTTGCGGCCTAACAAGAAGACTTTCGGGCTCAGACATGTACATGACCTTCCGTGGAAAGCTTCTGGGTCAGCCTCCTCATCAGCAGCGGTAGATAGGAAGGATCGATTGTTGGTTGTCAATGCCAGACTAGGAGCTTTGGGAATACAAATTGCAGCCTTACAAGCAGAGCAAGCACTGTTGGAGGAAGAGAAGTCAAGGCTGGAAGGTTGATCTCAGTAGAATTCATTCAGGGGGAGTTCTAAAAACTGATTTTTATTTTTGTTGATTTCGTGTGATGAAGTCCCTTTGGCCTATGTGTGGTCCCAGGGGGAGTGATTTTGGAGTTTGGATAATTGGTTTTTCAATTTGGTTGTATAATTTTGGATTTCTGGAATTCTGGATTTCGGCTTTCATTATGTGAGTTCTGGTATTATGATCATTATTCTGCTCGTTGTATGTTGTTGATTCTGTGCTTGCCATCCAAAATAGTATTGGTCCACAAAAATGCCAAAGGGGGAGATTATAAAGTCAAGGAATTATTTTATTGGAAATTTTGTGTGAAGTATTTTTGAACTAATATACAGACCATGTTGGAACATGGTACTGGAGCAGTAGTTACGCCAAAGGATTTAATGGAATTCAAGCCGAAATATTGGAGTGTTTCAGAATTTATGGTAATTGTATATTTGGATATATATTAGGCGTGTGAAGCATAATTGGTTTTATGGAAAATCCCTACTTATAAGGAGAAGATTGATTCGAATATATGGGATAGAATGATATAAGGTAAATCCCTTTATTTATGGGATTTGGATATGCTTCAAGAATCAGATTTGGAATAGAAATATTATGGAGATAATCAAGGAGTATTCAAGTTTGATTCGTGGATATAAATATGGGACAAACACGGCTGCATACTTACGGGTTTTACAGAGCAAAATCTGCACCCAGATTTTGAGATCTTACGAAATTTGCAAGAGCCAATAAACTGTGTTCCAACACTGTCCTGCCGCACTAAGTTCATAATCGTATACCTTAATTCCTCGGGAGGAGGAGATCCAGCGTCGACGGAGTTCGAGGTCAGAGGGAGTCTGATCAAGGCGGATCGGTAGCTAGGGGAGCTAGCAGAGTCCACACGTTATAGTTAGTAAAGATAAGTATTTTGCAAACTGTACTCTGTACGTTATCTTTCTAATTAGTGGATTCATTCTTAACTGGGCCAGACCCCGCAGATGTAGGTGGTTACACCGAACTGCGTAACCAAGTTGTGTGTCTTTTACGTTTCACATTTTTTACACTTGGTTAAACTAGGCATGTTGGAACACACTAATAAAAACTAAAAAAAGTGGTAAAACTAAATTTCAGATAGAATACAAAGTTTGGCCTGAAAACAATATATGAGCCTTTTTCCCTTAGTACCAGAAAAATGCTTAAGCACCTGAAAACTAAATGCCACACGTGATTACATTTTTTCAAGAAAGAAACACCTCACCCATTGATGTACCACGTAGGACTCCTAACTTTAGCCTTATGAAAATGTAATCTACAAGACAGTGCCTTAGAGTGATCAAGGAGAAGAAACTTCGGCACTCAAGTAAGATCAAGGTTTTTTGAGTTGTAAATAAATTCAATGAATGCAATTTTAACCCATGTACTTAAAGTCTATGCTTAACATGAGTTTTAACCCTAGAATATTGATGACCACGCCATGATGTAAAGAGATGATAATGATGGTAACTTATGGGTTTAAGCCATTGGACATGGGCATCAGCTCATGTATCAAAAGCCTCCAACAAGTATTTCTATAGGGAATTGAAGTTGCTGACACTCTAGAGCAAATGAAGCATGGTTAAGTTCTTGGAAAATTGGGGTGGGGGGTGGGGGGTGGGGGGAGGGGGGGAGGGGGGATATTGGCTCTAATCTAGAAAATAATTGAAATGCCTTGATGGAGCCTAAAATAAATTTGCAACGAGAAAACCTCAAATGCGAAAGGAGTGCAACACAACCCGAAAGTAATTTACTACTGTAAAGTCAAGGGATTTGCAAGTGAATATTTGATTGGCAATTTTGTGAACAAGAAAACATTCCATGTTGGAACATGCTGAAGCAGAATATTCACGCCAAGATTTTATGGAAATCAAAGCCGAAATATTGGAGTAGTTTATAACTTATGGAAGTCGTATATTTGGCTATGTATATCAGGCGTGTGAAGCATAATTGATTTATGGAAAATCCCTACTTATAAGGAGATGATATATTCGAATATATGAGATAGATTGATATAAGGTAAATCCTTTTATTTATGGGATTTGGATATGCTTCAAGAAACAGATTTGGAATAGGAATATTGTGGAGATAATCAAGGAGTATTCCAATCTGTTCGTGGATATAAATTGGGACAAACATGGCTGCATACTCACGGATTTAACAGAGCAAAAATCTGCATACAGATTTTTTAGACTTTCGAGAATTGCAAAGAGTCAGACTACTGTGTTCCAACACACCTGACCTGTCACACAAAGTTCAGAATCAAAAACCTTAATTCCTCGGGAGGAGGAGATCCAGCGTTGACGGAGTTCGAGGTCAGAGGGAGTCTGATCAAGGTGGATCGGTAGCTATGGGAGCTAGCAGAATTCACACTATATAGTTAGCAAAGATAAGTATTTTGTAAACTGTACTCTGTACTGTATCTTTCTAATTAGTGGATTCCTTCTGAACTGGGCCAGGCCCCACAGATGTAGGTGGATTACACCGAACTACGTAACCAAGTCATGTGTTATTTACGTTTTACGTTATTATGCACTTGGTTAGACTAGTCATGTTGGAACACACTAGTAACAACTAGAAAAAGTGGTAAAACTAAAATTCAATTGGTATCAGAGCCTCGTCACTTATTATTCCCTTGGTTGTTTCAAGGAAAGTGAGATTCAGTTTTACCATGACGACAAGAGAAGGAGCTTCAGTCTCTCGACCACCCCTGCTAGAAGGCAACAACTACAACTATTGGAAGGCACGCATGAGGGTTTTCATCAATTCACTGGACGAACTTGCATGGTTTTATGTTGAGAATGAATGGAATCATCCTACAGATGATGCTGATACAAGTTCTAAGGCGGTAGAAGGAGAGTCAAGCCAAAGGAAGTAGAAACCCAAAGACAAGGCTAGATGGACTCCAGAGGACCTCAAAGAATCTCTGGCGAATTCGAAGGCACTTAATGCAATCTTCACTGCAGTCGATGAAAATCAGTTCAAGCTTATCTCTACCTATCACCAAGCAAAGAAAGCATGGGACATTTTACAGATTGTTCATGAAGGAACCAGTCGAGTTCGTGAATCCAAATTACAGATGCTGGCTACAAAGTTTGAGGAACTCAAAATGGATGAAGATGACACCATTGCTACATTCAATGGAAAACTCAGGGACGTCTCCAACATGGCTTATCAATTTGGAAAGGTGTACAAAGAAAAAAACTGGTGAAAAAGATCCTGAGATCACTTCCCAAAAGATTTGCAATGAAAGTAGTAGCAATAGAGGAAGCAAGAGACGTTACCACCATGAGCCTAGATGAACTAATGGGTTCATTACAGACATATGAGATGACATTCCAACAAGCTACAAAAAGAGCCTCTAAGGAATTGGCGTTCAAAGTGTCTCCACCTACGGATAATCACGAGTCTGACAGCGACGATGAGATTGAAAAACTTGCACTGATCACGAAGAATTTCTCGAGAATGCTAAAGAAGGTGGTCAACAAGAAATCTCAGGAAACATTTGGCGGAAATAGACAAAGACAACAAGACTCAGGTAATAATCGTGGAATGAGATTTGAACCAGGGAATCCGCAGTTCGGGAGAAATCAGAACAACGAACTAAAACAGGCTGGGCGAATTCAGTGCAGAGAATGTGAAGGATACGGTCATATTCAGGCTGAATGTGCTAACACTCGCAAGAAACAACGAAAATCATATGCCACCTCTTGGAGTGAAGATGAAGATGGTGAGAAGGACGAAGAGGAATTCACCAGTAACTACGTAGCTTTTGGAGCAAAGGTTCATGATACATCAGAGGACCAATGTTCCAACACACTGAACAAAGGTAAAGTTGTATGTTCCAACATAGATCTGGATGACTCACACAGCAATGAAGATGATGATTTGTCTGTAAGTGATGAAGAAATCTACAGCACCTATGAAAAAATGTATGCTATGTGGGTCCAAGTAGCTGACGCAAACAAAGATCTGAATGAAGAAAAAAGGAAGTTAATGGAAAGTAAAAGAGAATTACGGTTCACGATTGTAAAACTTGAAAAGAGTAATGAAGAACTGAATGGAAAACTGATAGCAGCAGTCAAGAGGGCCGAGATGTCTGAAGCAACTATTGTTAAATTAAATTCCGGAAAGGCAAAACTTGATGATATTCTGTATATGGGAAGAAACTTTGGTGATCGACACGGGATTGGATACGGGAAAGAACCTAAGACTGAATCACATGAAAAACCAGTAACCTCAAGGTTAAGATCCGAGAAGTAAAGCGAAAGCATGGGATGCCATATCAGAGAAAGCCACTCATATGTAAATACTGTACGTATCAAGGACATACTAAAAAATAGTGCAGAAGATTGATCAGAGATCAAATGACAGGAAGATAACTTCTGCTGTGTTCCAACACAGGCAATATTCATACAGTAAAATCGATCAGAAAGGTATGGATTGTTAAAAAATCTAGTACGTGTCTGGTGGCACACACTTCTCTAACAGCTTATTCCAGTGATTCGTGGTACTTTGATAGCGGTTGTTCTCACCACATGATTGGCACTCCAGAATATCTCACGAACATTACTCCATATGATGGCGGATATGTAACCTTTGGTGATGGAAAGAGAAGCAGAGTAATTGGCAAGGGCGAATTGAAAATTGAAGGGTTTCCAGTATTCACAAGTATATTATATGTTGAAGATCTAAAGGCAAACTTGCTAAGTATAAGCCAGCTGTGTGATGACAATATGGTAGTGGAGTTCCGGAATAAGATCATCAGACAATTGCTATCTGCTACAACAAGGAGTTCGGTGTATGATTTCAAAGCAAGATGAAGGAATTCTTTGGTACAGGAAGCTCGGCCACATCAATTATAAAACATTGGTGAAAATTGCAAATGTGAAAGCTGTACGAGGAATGCCTACCTTAACCAGCAAGGATGGAGTTGTATGTGGACCATGTCAACAAGGTAAACAAATTCGATCTCCTCACTCTTCAGTTCAGTATATTACTACATCTAGAAATCTGGAATTATTGCATATGGATTTGATGGGTCCGGTTAATACACCTAGTATAGGTGGAAAGAAATATATCTTTGTATGTGTTGATGACTTCTCCAGATTTACATGGGTAGCCTTTTTGAAAGAAAAATCCGATACGATAGAAGTATTTAGAAGCCTTGTAGTGAAGTTACAAACTGAAAAGGGGAGTCCAGTAGGGAAGATAATTCGAATTCGAAGTGATCATGGTAGAGAATTTGAGAATGAACAATTCAGTTCCTTCTGCGATGAGCTTGGAATCCAACATGAGTTCTTGGCTCCTATCACCCCTCAACAGAATGGTATCGTAGAACGAAAGAACAGAACTCTACAAGAGATGGCTCGAGTTATGTTGGCAGAGAAAGATGTTCACAAGAAATGGTGGGCAGAAGCGATCAATACAACATGTTATACAATCAATAGAGGGTATCTTCGACCATTCACTAGCAAGACATCCTACGTGATTTGGAAGGGCAGGAAACCAATTGCTTTCATATTTTCATGTGTTTGGGGGCACATGCTATATTCTCAGAGATAGAGAACAGTTGGCAAAATTTGATAGAGAACAGTTGGCACATGCTATATTCATGCTTGACAAGGCTTCAATGTTTCTGATTGCTCAAATTTATGTTGATGACATAGTTTTTGGTTCTACTTCACCATCTATGGTACAAGATTTTGTCACCAGTATGCAATCTGAATTCGATATGAGCATGGTTGGAGAGTTGACTTACTTTCTGGGATTGCAAGTTAAACAAGGACGGAATGGTCTATTCATAAATCAAAGTAAGTATGCCTTGAATTTGATTAAAAAATTTGGTCTCAGTAGTGCTCGAGCAGTTCGAACTCCTATGGGAGTTTCTGATAAACTGGTAAAGGATGAAAAAGGAGTTCCAGTCGATCAAAAGTTATATAGAGGCATGATTGGAAGCTTATTATATTTAACCGCAAGCAGACCAGATATATGTTTCAGTGCTGGGATATGTGCAAGGTTTTAAGCTGATCCTAAGGAATCTCATCTCACTGCAGTTAAAAGAGTTATTCGATATGTAAGTGAGACTTCTGAGTATGGTGTTTGGTATTCTAAGAGTCAAGATTCTGAGCTGTTTGGGTATAGTGATTCTGATTGGGCTGGTAATGCTGATGATCGAAAAAGTACCACAGGTGGATGTTTCTTTATTGGAAAAAATTTGGTGTCTTGGTATAGCAAGAAACAGAACTCGATCTCTCCATCTACTGCAGAAGCAGAGTATCTTGCAGCAGGAAGTTGTTGTGCACAATTGTTATGGATGAAACAAATGTTGAAAGATTATGGAATTCATCAAGGCCCCTTGAAGGTTCTATGTGACAACACAAGTGCTATTGATATTTCGAAGAATCCAGTTCAACACTCGAGAACCAAACATATTGACATATGGCATCATTTTATTAGAGATCTGGTTGAAAGAAAGGAAGTGGAAGTGGTCTATGTTCTAACACACGAGCAATTTGCTGATATATTTACAAAGCCGTTGGATGCCACCTCTTTTGAGAGCCTTCGACAACACTTAGGTGTTTGTCAAATCTGAGGTAATCTTTACCATAATTATTCTTTCTTGTAAATATTTCTTTTGGTTATTTTTGTTTAGAAAAATTGAAAAAGAAAAAAAATGGAAGGAAGCAAAGGTGTACAAAAATAGGAGATGGTTAGTATGGTGTGTTGGAAGTTAATTGTGGCATGACAACTTGATTTGACAAGAGGAGAAAGTGTCATCGTTACAAGTTTGGGAAATCTAAAAAGGGGACTTCGCGGGAAAAGAGGTGAATAGATGAAGAGTTAAAGTGAGATTCAAACTTGCCTAAAAATCCCTTCGTATCCTCTACTCTTGGCCGATAATCACCTCTCTGAAACTCTGCACAAAAATTCTTGCTTCAGCAACTCTCCTCCATCGCGATATTGGTTCAAAGAATGTCAACTCCAAATTCTCCCACAAATGAAGCAGAGGCGTCAGAAATCATGAAGGAAGTTCAAGTTTCAACTAATTTGGAATTGGTGTTGGTTGCTGACCAGAGAAAATATGTTTATCAAGCTGTTAGAGATGAAGAAGAAAATCAAGTTCAGATCGGAGGAAGCACGGAGAATGCAGAGGTTGAGGAGACAGCCAAAGTTGAACCTGATGCTCAAGAACAATCTTCTGTAACCAAGAGGAAGAAACCTATGGTAACTGGTCCTGACCCTCATCCATTAAAATTCATGGGTATTGAATGTAAGAATGTTGATGAAATCTTTGAATGGCTTGAGGCTAATAGAGTTGCTGTAGATTTAACCAAGATCAAGAGGATTAGAGGAGAATATTTGACTGTTAAAGTTAAGGAGTTAGTGACAGGGAACATAGGAGAAATAAGGAGACTTGAGAAGTATACTGTGAAATTTGTGATGGGAAGATATGCTGAGTTTAGAGAAAAAGACAGATTCTATGTGCATTGCTATATTCCATTGCCGAGTTGTGTTGTTTTGAGAGAGATAAATGACTGTGAGGTGTTTGGAAGAGAAGTTGTGAGAAACAGAGACAAGTTTCAGGTGGGATTCTATGATTTGAACTCTGCCAAGAGGATGGAAGAATTGAGAAAGCCCATCATCATTGAACTATCAGATAGTGATGACAGTGTTTCAACACAGAGGGGTGAACCTGATCATATGGATCTAGATTCTGATAATGATCTAAGAGGTGCAGATAATGGTGATTTTCATGATGATCAGGATGATGAAGCAGCTGAAGGAAACCTGTCTACCTATAATGATGAAGAAACTGAGAAGGATGCTGACGGATCAGGGAGTGTTCCAACACAGGATATTCCTGATTTGGCATATTCAAGTGATGAAGTACTGGATAAAGTCTATCAGATGGCAAAAGGCAAAAGAAAGGCTGCTAAAGCCAAGGATTCTGCTCAAGCAAAGAGGAGCAAGAGAAGGCATGACAGCAAGGAAAAGAAAGTTTGACCCCCCCTCTGTCAGCAAGGCGTATTCTGCTGTATATTATGATGAAAAAGGTGAAGAGATGGGAGATTTTTTCTCTGAGAAGAGGTTTATAGCAGAAAGGCTTCTCAGATTATCTAAAGGTGATTAGCATGACTACTGCACCAACGATCCAGCTACAATACAATAGACAGGTTGTACTTGAGGTATATTCAAACCTCATGACTGGTAATATAGAGATAAGCTCCCCCATGGTATGGTAGGGTATATGTACGGGGGAAGAACATAGATGTCTTTGCTTCTAGAATCAACACATTGCTGGGTCTGAAGACACCTAAGACAGGGGGAGTCTTTCCTGAAAACCTGGGAATTTCTGACAATGAAATATTATCTGTTATCTCTGGTGGTTATAAGGTTGAATGGCCAGCGACTGGATATTCTCAAGCATCCTGTTTGTCTTCAAGATTCTTTGGATTATATCAGGTGGCTGTACACTGTTGGTTGCCCTCTACTAATACCACAGCCTTGATAAGGGAAATGGCTAAACTGTTGTACTGTGTTGGAACACAGAAGGAGGTTAACCTTAGACTACTTATTTAGCAGCATTTAGTCAGACAAGCTACTGCTCCCAAAGTCAATGATGCCATCATTTATCCTGCTCTGGTCTCTGCACTAGCCAAGAGTGAAAAAGTAAAAGGGAAGCCCTCGGATATTGTGATTGATACAGAGTTTCTGAGGCCCAACAAGAAGACGTTTGGGCTAAGGCATGTGCAGGATCTTCCGTGGAAACCATCTGGATCGACTTCTTTATCAGCAGCAGAAAAGGAGGCTAGGCTGATGGTTCTGAATGCCTGACTTGGTGCTATAGGTATTCAAATGGCTGCTTTGGAGGCGGAGAAAACAAGTCTGGAGGCCGAGAAGTCCCGATTGGAAGATTGATTCTTATGACTAATGTAGGGGGAGCATTACTGATTGCTGCTGGTTGCTTTGGTTTTTTGATGATTTTGATGTTGGCTTTGGCTTTATGTGTGGTCCCAGGGGGAGTGATTTTGGATGTTGATTTTGAATTTGAATGTTTTATTCAATATGGTCTATTCAATATAGCTGTAATTTTGGGTGTATGTTTTGGATGACCTGGATTTATGGATTCTGGTTTTCGGCTTTCATGCTTAAGAGAATTCTGGTATTATGTTGATTATTATTCTGCTATTCTGATGCAAGCTTATGATATTGATCGAAGTTTTCCTTGGAAATTACATGTCCAAAATATTATGGGTCCACAAAAATGCCAAAGGGGGAGATTGTAAAGTCAAGGGATTTGCAAGTGAATATTTGATTGGCAATTTTGTGAACAAGAAAACATTCCATGTTGGAACATGCTGATGCAGAATATTCACGCCAAGGTTTTATGGAAATCAAAGCCGAAATATTGAAGTAGTTTATAACTTATGGAAGTCGTATATTTGGCTATGTATATCAGGCGTGTGAAGCATAATTGATTTATGGAAAATCCCTACTTATAAGGAGATGATATATTCGAATATATGGGATAGATTGATATAAGATAAATCCCTTTATTTATGGGATTTGGATATGCTTCAAGAAATAGATTTGGAATAGGAATATTCTGGAGATAATCAAGGAGTATTCCAATCTGTTCATGGATATAAATTGGGACAAACACGGCTGCATACTCACGGATTTACCAGAGCAAAAATCTACATACAGATTTTTGAGACTTTCGAGAATTGCAAAGAGTCAGACTACTGTGTTCCAACACACCTGACCTGTTGCACAAAGTTCAGAATCAGAAACCTTAATTCCTCGGGAGGAGAAGATCCAGCGTCGACGGAGTTCGAGGTCAGAGGGAGTCTGATCAAGGTGGATCGGTAGCTAGGGGAGCTAGCAGAATTCACACTATATAGTTAGCAAAGATAAGTATTTTGTAAACTGTACTCTGTACTGTACTCTGTACTGTATCTTTCTAATTAGTGGATTCATTCTGAACTGGGTCAGGCCCCGCAGATGTAGGTGGATTACACCGAACTGCGTAACCAAGTCATGTGTTCTTTACGTTTTACGTTATTATGCACTTGGTTAGACTAGTCATGTTGGAACACACTAGTAACAACTAGAAAAAGTGGTAAAACTAAAATTCAACTACCAAATTGGATATATGTAGTTTTACCTATGTGAAAACTTTAGCACATATGACGATGTCGGAAAAAAAAGAAAATTTTGCCAGGCCTGACATTAAAAGCTGGCCAGACAAAGCTTTTGATGGTCTCTACATATGTTATATTGTGGATTGTTTCTCATCAAATTATGGGTTGAGCTTGGTAAATATCTATACCAGTCTCTTTGATAAAATTAGCTTCTTTACGTCATTCAGATAAGGGTTTAACGAAAACGACATGGTGTAATCATATCATGTTAGAATGCAACATGAGCTTTACATTGTTATTCATTTTTATCTCGCCAAATTTATTTTATTTTTCTTTTTTGTGTTAGGCTCTTTATTTTACTTTGAAAATATATTTTTTCCTTATTTTAAACACGCTTGGAAAAACTCAAATGGTAAAACTAGCAAGTAAAAATGCCCAATCATTAATATTTTATTGTTTAAAATGCACTAGTGACCATGTCAATGAACTAGACAACTTCTCATACTAACCATGTCAACTATCCAATTTGAACTACAACGGTGAAGGTGGAGCCGGGCTAGCCCTAAGAATTTTAAGGCTTAAAGCAAAGTCATGTAAAATAATGTTACATATACAAAGTTAATCTGGTTTATCATACTTCTAGGACTCTCCAGCTCGCACATCGCGCTAGATGTTGAGATGGGTTGAAACGTCATAGGAAAAAATTTATTGATGGTATAGCACAAAATTGGTGCACACAACTTGCACAATATTCCACGTACTCAGACCATAAAGTTTATGTTGGAAAACGATTGTAAAACAAGTTGAATTTTATCAACTTTTGGGCTTCGTTTTGAGTTGGGCTCGAACTGAATTATAGTTAGTGGGCATCATTTTTGGATTCTCCTCTGCGAGTACTATAAAATTGACTATTTAAACTCTCAAAGCGGATAAAGGGTGAATGAGATATGGATGCTCAAAGAGTCACTCTTAGAATGGAAACTTAGGCGGAAATTCATTCGCACGTACTAAGTTTTCTATAATTTTTACTACCTAAAATGCATTTGGATCGTGTGGAAGTCTCTAGAAAGCCCAAACCGAGTAACAAATATTCTAAGAATCACGTGTGGAATATATGAGATTTGATACGCGGTTAATCATGATAAGGATTATGATATTCTTATCTTTCCAGAATCTATTCAAATATTTGTAAAATATCTGGTGGTTAGAAAATATTTTCTCTGATTATAGGAATCAGATCTTCCACGTATCTTCCCATAGGGTTTCTTAGACATCTATAAATAAAGCATCTATGTCAGATAGAAATCTCGCACCATTCTCAAGTTCCTCCCTACTTCTAAACTTGAGTCTTATCTTCTTTCTCTGTCTTTGTCGGTGATAGTCCTTTGGCCTTTGTGTGTCTCCGAGGTAATTTTACTTGTTAAAATTACCTTCAATGGTTTTATCCTAGGGAACGATGTCCACGACGGGACTCATTCGTTTCAAGGACAGCGAGTGTACTCGTGACTCCGTCAATATGTGATATATGTGATTGCTTGAAACATGCTTATTAATTGTACGTGTGAATAATTAATACTATTTCATTATTGTTACTTATGTTAAATTGTTCGTGTAATTTTGTTATTTAATTTCCACGGGTTTAATAATATACGTTCAACAGTTTTGAAACAAATGATTTTTTGTTGAGTTATATTGATTAAATTTAGTCGTAAAATTATACGATGAAATCGTATGTCATGCATGTTGTAGCCAATGTGGAATGCATGTCTTATATGACGCAATATAAATTAATTCTATGACAATATGCAATATGCTATACATGTCGTAGTCAAATTATATTCCTGTTAACAATATGAAATGCATGTCTTATATGCCGCAATATAAATTAATGCTATGACAATATGCAATATGCCATACATGTCGTAGTCGAATTATATTCCTAGTAACAATATGCAATGCATGTCTTTTATGCATTAATATAAATTAATGCTATGACAATATAAAATGTATGTCATAATACTCGACTAAATAGTTTTTCGAAATTTATGCATGCCAAAATGAAAATATGCATGTCGATTAAATTGGTTGATGAATTCGAAATGAAGAATTCAAAATTTGTATGCTATAGTATGTTGAAAATTATGCTTTAATTTCCTGCGGAAATTCTTTTAGTATAATTTATGATTGTAAAAATTGATTAGTTTTGGTTGTTTACAACAGAACCATGTCGAGCGATGAGACTACCCATGGGGCGATGCCTCTTGTGACTGTTCAGGCTCAAACTACCCCTGGGGCGACATCGCTTGTGACTGTTCAGGCTAAGACTACCCCAGAGGCGATGCCTCTTATGGCTATTCCTCATGCTGAGAAACCCAAGAAGTTAAATAATAGTTTGAACTTCAAGATGTGGCAAAAGAAGATGCTCTTCTACTTGTCCACTATGGGTTTGGAGCATTATGTTCGCGAAGATCGTCAAGTTGCGGATGAGACTAGCAATGTGGAAGTCCAAAATGCTGCGGTGGAATGGAACTCTAAGGAACAGAAGATGCTCTTCTACTTGTCCACTATGGGTTTGGAGCGTTATGTTCGCGAAGATCGTCCAGTTGCGAATGAGACTAGCAATGTGAAAGTCCAAAATGCTGCGGTGGAATGGAACTGTAAGGAGTATATCTGTCGCAACCTCATTTTGAATAGCCTTCATGATGCCATTTGGAGTGTGTATCAAGTGAAGGAGCATTCTAAGGTGCTTTGGGAAACTCTTGACCAAGAGTACATGGGTGAGGAGATTGGATCCAAGAAGTGGGTCGTTGGCAAGTTCCTCGACTACAAGATGGTTGATGCCAAATATGTAGTCAGTCAAGCTCAAGAACTGCAAATGATGAGCTGGTAGCTAAGAAAATGATGATAGGTGAGACTTTCCAAGTCTACAGCATCATTGAGAAGTTGCCTCCAAGCTGGAAGGACTTCAAGAGTTACTTGAAACACAAGCGAAAGGCGATGCTGAGGGATCTAATCCAAAAGATTCGTGTTGAAGAGGATAACTACAACTCTGAAAAGAGGATCAATGGGTCCGTGCCTATGGAAAGAGCCAATCTTGTGGAGGCGGGTGGAAGCTCCAAGTCGAAGAAGTTCAAGGCAAAGAAAGGATCCAAGTTGGGAGCTAAGGGTGAAGTTGCTAAGAAGTCGAAGTTAACTGGCCAGTGCTACAACTGCAACACCATTGGCCACAAGTTCTCCGACTGTAGGAAGCCAAGGAATGCCAAGAACGAGGCCAATATGGTTGATGATCTTGCACGTGATGTGGAGGACATCGATCTTTGTGCTGTGATTTCTGAAGTCAACATGGTGGACTCCAATCCAAAAGAATGGTGGATTGACACTAGTGCTACCAAGCACATCTACTCAGTCAAGGAAGTGTTCTTAAACTTCAAGGCAATTGAAGATGACGAAACCATCTACATGGGCAACTCTGCAACTTCCAAGGTGAAAGGCCGTGGCACTGTGGTGCTGAAGATGACGTCTGGGAAGGAATTGACTTTGAAGAATGTTCTGTATGTGCCAGGCATTCGCAAGAACCTTGTGTCCGGTTCTGTGTTGATCAAGTATGGCTTTTAAGCTAGTGTTTGAGTCTGATAAGTTAGTTTTGTCTAAGCAAGGTATGTTTGTAGGCAAAGGTTATGAGCTAGATGGTATGTTCAAGTTGAACACCATGGTTGTACCTCCTAAGAAAGATGAAATGAATGTTTCTTCTTCTGCCTACATGGTTGAGTCTTCTAATTTGTGGCATGGTAGACTAGTACATGTTAATTATGATTCGATAAGAAGATTAATTAACATGAGAACATACCTAACATGAAAATTGATACAAATCATAAATGTGAAACTTGTGTTGAAGCCAAGATGACTCGAACATCTTTCAAACAAGTCAAACGAAACATGAAGCCTCTTGAGTTGATACATACCGATATTTTTTATCTCAAGTTCGTTCAAACAAGAGGAGGTAACAAGTATTTCATCACCTTCATAGATGATTGCACGAAATACTGCTACGTATACTTGCTGAAAATTAAAGATGAGACAATTGAGAAATTCGTACTCTACAAAATGGAAGTTGAAAATAAACTTGATAAGAAGATCAAGGTGATTAGGAGTGACCGTGGAGGTGAATATGTAGAGCCATTTAAGGACTATTGTTCTGAACATGGTATCATTCATGAGGTCACTGCCCCCTACTCGCCACAATCAAATGGTGTGGCTGAACGTAAAAATCGCACTATTAAGGAGATGATGAATTCAATGTTGATAAGTTCTGGGCTACCACAAAGCATGTGGGGGAGGCCATTTTGACAGCCAACTATATTTTAAATAAGATACCACGTAAGCATGAGAATGCAACTCCCCATGAGTTGTGGAAAGGCACAAAGCCATCCTTTACATATGTAGGGGTGCCTTGCAAAGGTGTTGATACCAACCCCTAAGAAGCTAAAGATAGGACCTAAAACGGTTGATTGTATCTTTATAGGGTATGCACATGAAAGTATTGCTTATTGCTTTCTTGTACATGAATCTCATCATCCCAAGATTCACTAGAACACAATCATGGAATCAAGAAATGTGAACTTCTTTGAAGATGTGTTCCCTGCAAAGGAAAGGGTTGGATCGTCAAAAAGGACCATTGAGTCTGTAGACAAAGATGTAGGAATTCCTGATAATCTCGAGGATCAAGAGGAAGGGGATGAACCCAGACAAAGCAAACGGATTAGGACTGAGAAGTCATTTGGTCCTGATTATCTAACGTATATGCTTGAAAGTAAGCCACAAAGCTATAAAGAAACTGTGAATTCGTCTGAGGGTCCTATGTGGAAAGAAGTGATTAAGAGTGAAATCGACTCGATTTTACAAAATCATACTTGGGAGCTAGTGGACTTACCACCTAGGTGTAAACCACTAGGCTACAAGTGGATCTTCAAAAGAAAGATGAGAGCCGATGGTTCGATTGACAAGTACAAAGCAAGGCTTGTAATCAAAGGTTATAGACAAAAGGAAGGTCTTGACTACTTTGATACTTATTCTCCTATCACGAGAATAAGCTCCATTAGAATGATACTAGCTATCGGCATGTTACGTAAGCTTGAGGTTCATCAAATGGATGTGAAGACTGCCTTCTTGAATAGAGATTTAGAGGAAGAAATCTACATGGAGCAACCTGAGGGTTTTAGCGCTCTAGGTCAAGGAGGGAAGGTCTGTAAGTTGGCGAAATCATTGTATGGTCTCAAAAAAGCTCCAAAGCAATGACATGAGAATTTTGACCATGTCATTCTAGCCAATGGTTTCAAAATAAATTAGTGTGATAAGTGCGTCTACGTGAAAGACACGGAAAATGGATATGTAATCCTATGTCTATGTGTAGATGACTTGCTCATTGTGGGTAGTAATAGAAAAATGATCAAATCTACAAGGACATGTTGAATTCTCGTTTTGACATGAAGGATATGGGACTGGCGGATGTGATCTTAGGGATAAAGATCATCCGAAGTTCTGATGGTATCACCTTAACCCAGTCTTATTATGTAGACAAAATCCTTGAGGAATTCAACAAGGATGACTCAGAGGTGGCGATAACTCCAATAGATCCCAATTTGCATCTACGAAAGAATAAATTGGAGGCTATTAATCAGGTGGAATACTCGAGAGTCATTGGAAGTTTGATGTACCTAATGAGTTGTACTAGACCAGACATTGCTTACACTGTAAGTAGGTTGAGTAGATACACGAGTAGCCCCAGTATGACTCACTGGAAAGCTATAACTAGAGTATTGAGATATCTACGTTTTACTCGTGATTATGGTATACATTATGCGAGTTATCCAGCTGTAATTGAAGGATAGAGTGATGCAAACTGGATACACGATATAAAGGATCTGAAATCCACTAATGGGTATCTATTTACACTAGGTGGAGGAACAATCTCATAGAAATCCTCTAAATAAACTGTTATTACTTGGTCCACGATGGAATCTGAGTTTGTTGCCTTAGACAAGGCGGGTGAGGAGGGGAATGGCTCCTCCAATTTGAAGAGGACATTCCTAGATGGCCAAAGCCAGTGCCAGCCATATGTATACATTGCGACAGTGTGTTGGCTATTGGCAAGGCTAAGAATATGCTGTATAATGGGAAGTCTCATCATATTCGATGAAGGCATAGTTCCATTAGACAACTTCTCTCAACTGGAGTGATCACAATTGACTATGTAAGGTCGGAAGACAACATAGCTGATCCCTTGACAAAAGGGTTGAATCGAGAGATAGTTGAAACATCATCAAGAGGAATGGGACTAAAGTCCATTAAATGATGGGTTACGTACATGGACACCCAACCTATGTGACTGGAGATCCCAAGATCTAGGTTCAAATGGACAACTTACCTGCAAAGACCCATCGCGATCACTGTGGAGGGGGGGGGGGGGGTGGTTCATACCTCCTGTCTTATTTCCTATGATGAAGAAACAGTGAAGTGAGTGGAGGTTAAGCATTAAATTGCTTTTAATAATTCACGACATGGAGTGTATGATACTTGAAAGAGCGCATAGTTTACGGAACTGCTCTTACGCTAAGAATCGCCTATGTAAGCGAGAAGTGTGGCAGCTTCGAAAGGGAATTGTTGGGACGCAATTCCTTAGAAACCTTACAGAACTAGGGGGTGTGCCATGGCCTGATTAATGGACACAACCAAGGAAAGCACAAAGGCTAGGAAAGATGTCTGTGGGAAGTGCATTGGCGTTCACACAAGCGGTCGGGGAAGTTCAAGGACATCGCGTCTACTTTATAACCAGTGGGCTAAGTCTACTCTCTCAAGGGAAAGTTCAAAGGGTGAAACCTACTTATCCTATGCAGCATCTATGCCATCAAAATGAATCCATCACCAAGTTAAACTCCGTGTCTAGAGTGATTGTTCTGTTTCCACATCAATATCTATTCATGTGGGGGATTGTTGGAAAATAATTGTAAAACAAGTTGAATTTTGTCAAATTTTGGGCTTCGTTTTGAGTTGGGCTCGAACTGAATTAGAGTCAGTAGGCATCATTTTTGGATTCTCCTCTGCGAGTACTATAAAATTGACTGTTTAAACTCTTAAAACGGATAAAGGGTGAATGAGATATGGATGCTCAAAGAGTCACTTTTAGAATGGAAACTTAGGCGGAAATTCATTCGCACGTACTAAGTTTTCTATAATTTTTACTGTCTAAAATGCATTGGGATCGTGCGGAAGTCTCTAGAAAGCCCAAACCGAGTAACAAATATTCTAAGAATCACATGTGGAATACATGAGATTTGATACGTGGTTAATCATGATAAGGAATATGATATTCTTATCTTTCCAGAATCTATTCATATATTTGTAAAATATTTGGTGGTTAGAGAATATTTTCTCTCATTACGGGAATCAGATCGTCCACGTACGGGACTCATTCATTTCAAGGACAGCGAGTTCCTCCCTACTTCTAAACTTGAGTCTTATCTTCTTTCTCTATCTTTGTCGGTGATAGTCCTTTGGCCTTTGTGTGACTCTGAGGTAATTTTACTTGTTAAAATTACCTTCAATGGTTTTATCCTAGGGAACGAAGTCCACGATGTGACTCATTCGTTTCAAGGACAGCGAGTGTACTCGTGGCTCCATCAATATGTGATATATGTGACTGCTTGAAACATGCTTATTAATTGTACGCGTGAATAATTAATACTATTTCATTATTGTTACTTATGTTAAATTGTTCGTGTAATTTTGTTATTTAATTTCCACATGTTTTATCAATATACGGTCAACAGTTTAATCATCTCGACAATTTATCAAGCTAATTTGTGTCAGGAAAGTTCATATCTCGTGAAATATTATCAACGCATTTTTAAATAACACATAAGGCTACTTAAATCACACAAAATCGTTAGTGTGAAAATTTCACAATGTGTGGATTCTAAAATCATTAAAATTCAAAACATAGGATTTGCAAACTCTAGTGTTAATAACTTAATGTTATTTGGAAATTTATAACAACTGATTGTGATTATGATTATAATATGATGAGTCTCGCAAGTCGTTTGTACAATATTTTGTGCCTTCTCTCCCCTCCTCCTAACATCGGAAGAACGATTGTCACCTTCTGTGTGGGACTATAATAGGCATATCGGATGTTATAAAGGAGAAATTAATGAAGGTAATAATGCACAAACGGGTTACTAATTTTTCCATACTATTACCTGGAGTTCCATTAAGAGCCTCATCTTCTTTAACGGTTATCTACTGCGGGCGATTTTTAGTGCGAAAAACACACTATCAACACTGTTCATCGGTTATCTCTTAGGCTTCACTTACTTCGGTTAACGGTCATATTGGCACACGTTGGTGGCCGTTGCCACCGCCGGTGGTTCGACCATGGCGTCGCAGACGCATCTCTCGTCTACTGATCATACTCATACCATGGCTAATCTTCAACCTATCCCCCAAAATCCAAAAAGCTTTGCTCAAGCCCTAAATACCAAACCATCGCCCCTTCTGTCGACACTTCCCGATACCCCTAATCTTCACCCAGTTACGGAATTTAAAGGGAAAGTGGCGTATATCCTTCCCCCGGAAGAGGGAGAGCTTTTAGCAATGCATTACCAGAATGCTCTCGTTGGGAAATTTCTTCGCGGGAAACCAAACATGGAGGCTCTCCATAAAGCTTTTAAGTCAATTGGTTTTAAGTCGAAATTTCAATTAGGTTCTATCGATTACCGACATGTGCTCATTCGTTTTCAGGAACAAGAAGATTACCAACGATGCTGGATCAAAGGGCAATGGATGATTAACGGATTCACCATGAAGGTTCAAAAATGGACTCAAGACTTTTCGCCATCAGTGGAATCATCAATAGCTCCGGTTTGGGTAACTTTCCATAAACTTCCTATTATGTTTTATAATAACTCAGCAATCATGGGAATTAGCAGTCAGATAGGTCGTTTTCTTAAGATGGATGCAGCAACAATTGCTTTAACTAGGCCATCGGCTATTAAAGTATGTTTAGAAATTGACCTGTTGGCATCGCATCCTAGTACAATAGTTGTTGGAATTGGAAACAAGGTGGCTGAGTACCCAATTGAATATGAAGATCTGCCTACATATTGTTCACATTGTAAGATAATTGGCCATAGCAACAATAGGTGCAATTTCCTGCATCCTGAACTAAGAAAAAAGATGGAGAAAAAGATTGAAGATAAAGAACATAAGGTGGCTAAAGGTCTAGAAGCTGTTACTCAGAATGACTTAATTAACCTAGAAGGATCTTCTGCCTTAACTGTATCACAAAAAGAAAAGGATTTTCAGAAACAGAAAATTAACTCAGAAGGAAATAATGATCTGAACACTGATTTTGCTACAGTAAATACTAAGAAAAAAGGCTCTTCTTTTTATTCTCTTGATGACATTTCTAAGCCAATAACTAATACCTTTTGGAGAAAAAAAAAGACACACTCTGATATAGTCCCAATTCAGGAACAAACTGTTAAAAACAACACGGTGTCAATTTCTAATGCTTTCACTTCATTAGAAAACCTCATTGAGGAGCAGGAAGGGGAGATTTTAGAGATTTTTCATGAAACTTTGGAAACTCATGATATTCCTGTAATTATAAATGCTGACGAGCAGACTCACATTAATACAGCTTCAGGGTCAAAAGTTGAGAAAGACATAATAGGGAATGATCAGGATATAGTCACTGGAATGGTACGAGATCTGAGTAAGAGTCATGTTATTTCTGATCAGATCACTTTGGAAACTCATGATACTTCAGTAATTATAAATATTGATGAGCAGACTAACATTAATACAGTCTCAGGGTCAAATGCTGAGAAAGATAAAGTAGAAAATGATCAGGATACAGAAATGGTACGAGATCTGAATCAGAGTCTTGTTGATCCTGATCATAGCACTTTGGAAGAGGATAATTTAAGAAATAAGTACAAGGATTCGGATCTAAGCCCTGTAAGTGGGAAGAATGAAAAAATTTCTAGTAAATCAGGGAACAAAGATAAAAATTCTGCAAGGACTGGCAGGAATCTTAGATCCACACAAAAAGCCACTCCCAAAATTTTTAAATGATTAAACACACAATAATAGGAAATATACTTGTTTGGAATGTTAGGGGAATAGGTACATCAGTGGATAGACTTAAGATCCTAAAAAACAAACATAAATTAGATATTATGTGCTTAATAGAACCTTGGCAGGATAAACTCAAAATATCTGAATTTAAACATACTCTTGGTTACAGTAATGCTTATCCAGCTCAGCATGCAAAAATATGGATATTATGGAATCAGGCTTTTAACATCACAATTTTAGGTGAAACAGACCAATTTGTAAATGTTAAAATCTTTGATTCTGTTTCTTCTTGCTCCTGGAACTGCTTTTTCATTTATGCCAGTGTTCACAGGCAACTTAGGGAGCTTTTATGGAGTGATTTAAAAGGAAAACAGGATAATCTTTCATTATATATAGGGGACTTTAACACTGTAACATCTGTAAATGAATATAAAGGAAGAAAGTCTACTCCTAAAAAAAACATGAAGCAGTTTAATGATTTTCTTTGCTATATAGACTTGCATGAAATCCAAACTGTAGGTAACTCTTTCACTTGGAGTAACAACAGATTTAAAGATAGATGTAAGGATCTAATGTTTCAAAGGCTTGATAGGGGGGTAGTAACCCTAGATTGGATAGATCAGTTTCCAAATAGCTCTATTCAAGTTTTAAATAGGATGTCCTCAGACCATGCTCCTCTTATCTTATCAGTTCAAATTTCTGAGGAACAAGCACCTAGGCCTTTTAGGTATCAGGAAATGTGGTCAAATAGAAAGGAATTTCAGGAATTAGTAGTCTCTAACTGGACTTTAGATATTCCTTTTACTGGTATGTGTAGGTTAGTTGCTAAATTAAAGAGGCTTAAGCTGGATATTAAAAACTGGAATAAATCACAGTTTGGTAATGTGGACCAAAATTTGGCACAACAGGAACGCAGTGTCAATGATTTGGAAATTGCTTTTCAGCAAAACCATGATCAATCTACCCTAGCAGAACTTAATAGATCCAAACAAATGCTGATGAGGGCTCAGAAAGAGAAAAATATATTCCTAAGGCAAAAAGCTAGGTTAAATTGGTTAAAATATGGTGATGCTAATACTAAATTCTTTCATCATGCTATTAAGGAGAAGAGAGCAAAGGTCAGAATTTGCAAAATCAGGGATAATCATGGAAACTGGATCACTGAGCCTTCCTTGATTAAAGAAGAGGCAGTGAGATATTATTCAGAATTGTTGAATGAGGATGTGTCCCAAAAACAAGGAACTTATTTTAAACACTTCCTTAATGAGATTCCAAAGGTGATAACTGAGCAGGAAAATTTATCTTTGCTGTCTCCATTCACAATTCAGGAACTTCAAAGTGCAGTTTTTGAACTAAACAGAAATAGTTCCCCAGGTCCAGATGGATTTCCTAGTTCTTTTTACACTACCTTTTGGGATACTATTAAAAATGATCTCCTGGATGCATCTAATGACTTTTTAAGTAATGGAAATATCCCCAAAGCTATTTCCAGTACATGGTTATGTTTAATACCCAAAAAATTAGTTCCAGTAGATTTTTCTGACTTCAGGCCAATTAGTCTCTCAAATTTTGTGAATAAGATTTTTTCTAAGATGCTAATGGACAGAATTAAACCACTGATGTCACAAATAATATCCCTGGAACAGAGTGCATTCATGCAAGGGAGAGATATTTCTGATAATACCATAATGATGCAGGAAATGACCAGAATATTAACTAGAAAATCTAAAGCCTCAAATATTATTGTTAAATTAGATATGCAGAAGGCTTTTGATAGGGTCTCATGGTCTTTTCTCAACTCAATTCTTCTGAAATTTGGTTTTCATGGCACCTTTGTACACAGAATTATGCAGAATATATCTTCAGCACATTTTTCAGTGTTAATCAATGGATCAGTTTCAGGATTTTTTGCCTCTAATAGGGGTATCAAACAGGGAGATCCTTTATCTCCTTTTTTGTATAATATACTTTCTGAGGCCTTTTCCCGAGGTTTAAAGAAGCTTTTTAGTTTAGGCTACCTAAAATATTTTAGCTTGCCTAATAACTGCCCCCAGATTACTCATCTAATGTATGCGGATGATACGGCTGTTTTTCTTAATGGACATAAAAAAAACTTGGATAGGTTTAAGAGGTTTCTAACAGCATACGAACAAACAACGGGACAAAAAGTAAACTTCGCAAAATCTAATTTTTTTGTGGCTCCTAATACATCTGTGGACAGAATACATGCTCTGAGCAGGAATTTAAGTATGACCAGGGGTAGTTTTCCTTTCACTTATCTAGGAATTCCCATTTTTCCAGGTAGGAATAAACAGATTTATTATTATCCTATCTTAGAAAGAATGGAAAAAGCAATCTGTAACTGGAAGAATAGGTGGTTAAATACTTCAGGAAAAATCATCCTTATTAACCACTGTTTTCTTTCAATCCCTACTTATATGTTTTCAGTTTTGAATCCACCTAAGGCAATTTTAAGGAAAATGGAGACTATGGCTTCTGGTTTTTTCTGGGGTGGTAGTGATAACACTGAAAACAGGAAAAGATGGAGGTCATGGCATAGAATGAGCTACCCAGTCCAAGAGAATGGCACTGGTTTCAGAGATCTACAGGCTATAGTTAATGCCTTCTCTTGTAAATTGTGGTGGAAGCTGCAAGTTAATAACACCCTTTGGGCACACCATCTATGGACACTGCCAGATTCCTATAAGAACTCTAATGTATGGAATAGAATCTGTAAAATAACTGAACTAGCTAATGGATTCTCAAAGGTTATCTATGGAAAAGGAGAGTGTTCTTTTTGGAATGCAAACTGGTCAGGAAAGGGTGCACTGATTTATGAATGGCCCATAGATGATGAAGTTCCTTTCCCTGATATATCTCTCAATTGTTTTATATTGAATAAAAACTCTTACATGAATATTTTGGAGCCATATTTGGCTACCAGTACAATCTTGTTCTTGCAGGAAGCAAAAATCACTCACTTACATGAGGATAGACTGATTTGGACAGCATCAACTGATGGAGAATTCACAACTGCTTCTGCTTACAAGATTTGCAGACAGAAAGGTGTAACTGTAAGACAATTACATAAGGTATGGTCACACTTTATTCCTGCAAAAATGTCTGTTGTAGTCTGGAGAGCACTAAATGGAATTCTACCTTTTGATAATATCATTTGTAAGCTAGGCTTTTCACTGGCTTCAATTTGCCCTATGTGTAGGAACCATTCTGATTCACTTAATCATTGTTTTAACTCATGTCCTTTTGCTATTGCAATCTGGAATAAGGTGAATTCACTGTTGCATATTAATCAACCAACTTTTGGGAGTTTTAAGAACAGAATTGATTCCTATTTGTCCATCAGAGCTGAATCTTTGATCTGGTCCAACTTGATAATTGCTTATATAATGGTCACATCCTGGTCAATTTGGACATTTAGGAACAAGAAACTTTTTGAAAATTTATCTCTTTCTGTGGATTCATGTTTTCTGAATATTAAAGATCAGGTTTACCAAATATTTCAAGCCTATCCACAAAAAGGTAAACTTGATAAACATAGATACTTAATCCAAAATGGAATCATTCCCCAACCTGATCAGAAAAATAAGAAATTGATCTCAGTAGTTAGATGGGTAAAACCTACTGTTGGTTTTAAACTTAACACAGATGCAACATGGAATCCTAACTGTGAGTCAACATGTGCGGTTATAATTAGGGATTGGAGGGGAGATGTGATTAAGTTAAGAGTGAATCATTTCCAGGCTGAATCACCTTTATATGCTGAACTTACTGGTATTTACCTTGCTTATCAATTAGGCTTAGAACTTAATCTGAATTCATTCACAATTGAGACTGACTGTCTAACAGCTGTTAAAGGAATTCAGAACCCAAAAGGAAGTCCATGGAGAGTCTTTTCAATTTGTAGCACTTTGAATGAATGGAAGAAGGGAGCAATGATTAATTATATCCCTAGGGAGGCTAACTCAGCAGCAGATTTTATGGCTAAACATGCTAAGGAAAATAAACTTTCTGGAGATCTAGAACTGAGAACTTTACCTCCTTTTCTTAGAGGCTTGTTATTGTTGGATAAATCTGGGACATATGGTATCAGAATAGGAACCTAATAGAGAATAGCAAGTGTTTTTACCTCTCTTTCAATGGGATACTGCTCTCCTTCCTTTTGTTTTCTTGCAGATGAGGTGGACATGAGGATACTCAGCTAAAGATGGCAACATAAGAATGAGAAACTGATCAGTGGAGGAAACTGATATAGGGACTGCAAAGGTTGCGGAAGAAGGATCACTTGAAGCAAAGGATTGAACTGAACTTACATTTCAGGACTGAACACAGGAATGCAAAGGCTACATAGAGACTAACCACAGGGATTGGTTAGAGGATTGATCATACATCATCTGACTTTTGAAGCGGCCACTCGGGATTTGATCCCCACTCAGTAATCTATCATCTTGGCTGGCACCTCGTTGACAAATAGGAGTCTCGTTTATTCGCTTCTTCGACCTGTTCGCGATGCTCTAGCTAGATGGTTTGTTTTCACCTAGGCTCTTTTATTTTTGGAAGAGTTTAGGAAGTAACAGCTGTTTTGCATCATGAGATTTACTTAGCTCTGGGAACAACTACAGGATGATTTTTTCTTCAGTAATTGTGTTGTACTACGACAGTTAGCGCCTATTTTGGCTCATTTGAATGGTTTGGGGAGCCAATATATACCCCCCATCCCAGGATGGTTTTAAAGTTAAAAAAAAAAAAGAGCCTCATCTTCTTTAACAATAGCTAGTTTAAATTCCTATGCTTTCACAGAGAGATATGTTTCTAGAAATTGGGACTGCTGTAATAGATTACATAGCACTTTTCTTTTTCCCTTAAATTCTTCAGTGTACACAAATATTGCACGTTAAGGTACACTAATCAGAATTATAATGGGAAAAATATAGTAAAACACAATTTCTCAAGACTACCTGATTATAAATCACACAACTCACTACATTATCGTCTCATATTAAGAACTTTAAAAGACACACAAAAAAAGGATATTTGAGACATGCATTTTTTTGTGAGCCTGTGTAATTAGACAGATTTAATTGAAAAAACCAAAATAAGTGATTCTAATGAGGATTTTGGCTCAATTCCAACTGAGGTCCCTTACCCATAATGGATTTTATTAATGGTATACATAGCACGAAATTGGTGCTCACTACTTGCACAATATTCCACGTACTCAGACCATAAAGTTTAATCATTACGGCAGTTAATCAATCTAATTTGTGTCACAAAAATTAATTTCTCATGAAATTTTATCACATACGAGCTACTTAAATCACATAAATTGCTAGTGTGAAAATTTAACAATGTGTGGATTCTATAAATCAGTCAAGTTAAAACAATAGGATTTGGATGAGCGTCGTTTAACTCGCCAAATAACCTGCAAGTTCAGATTAATACTAATTAATACAATGGTAAGCAAGGTCGATCCCACGAGGAGCAAAAGCAATAATCAATAATTATTTTTCTACTATTTGTGAAAACCTTTTTGGTGATGCCACCACGCCTTAAATATAATGATTTTACTAACTCTAAAAATGCGATTTTACTAACTCTAAAAATGCAATGACGACCTTAAAAATATGAGAAATAAATATATAAATGAATGATATCGGCTAAGAATAACTCATGCTAGTTAATTATCGATCGTAGGCGCAATAATGAATCAATTCCTACACATCTACCGGTTATAGGGAAGTAGGTACTCTTAACCCCCCAATTCTTTCTTACTTCATCGACAGTCAACTAATAATGATTCATTAACTGTTTCCCTTACTAAAATGTTCCCAGAAAATATTAGCTAAACCAGAACACATTTTGATAGCATTAAGTATCAAAAGAACTCAATATAGCAATTACCAAAGTAAAAGCAGATAGTAACACACACTCAATTATTCCCTATCTTGCTATTACAGTTTTAGCTAGTTAGCTATTTTTTCACAAGACTGTGCTACTTACTAGTCCTATCTAACAATTACGTATTGGCGGAAATTAGATAGCAGCATTCCAAAAATATTTAAGTTGATCAGGCTTAAACATATTAGAAATAAAATTCAACCAAGAACAATCAAGAACATGCAAGAATCAATTATAATGCAATTAGGCCTCACGATTCATAAACTAACATTTGTTATTCTCTGCCGATATAGGAATTAAATACTCATGACGATTAAATTAAACAAACAAATATAATAATCCATGAACATGATTACAGAATTAACTAATACAAGGATAACACAAATTAAAACAAGATTGCATGCATGCTGGGCAAGAATGAAAACACATACGTGAATTGCTATTTCACGCCCTGTATTTTACTTGATTACGCTCTGTATTTATATTATTTAATATATAATATGTATTTTTAATTTAATTTAAATAATTTAAATTAATTAATAATTATTTATTTATTTATTTAATTTATACTCTGCCGCCGCTGCTCCGCCGCCGTGCGCCACCTCCTCTCCTTCCCCTTCTCCCGTTCTCCTCTCCTTCCCTTCTCCCGCTCTCCTCTCCTTCCCCTTCTCCCGCTCTCCTCTCCTTCCCCTTCTCCCGCTCTCCTCTCCTTCCCCTTCTCTCGCTCTCCTCTCCTTCCCCTTCTCCCGCTCTCCTCTCCTTCCCCTTCTCCCGCTCTCCTCTCCTTCCCCTTCTCACGCTCTCCTCTCCTTCCCCTTCTCACACTCTCCTTCTCCCGTTCTACTCCCCTCCGCCCGGTTCTCCTCCGCGCTCCGCCATTTCCAGCTTCTCCGCCGTCGCTTCTCCTCTCGGGCCAGGGTTTCGCTCGACGGGGACGAAGGAGGAGGAGCTCGGCTGGGGTTTCGCTTGACGGGGATGGCGGAGGAGGAGCTCGGCTGGGCTAGGGTTTCGCTCGATGGGGATGGCGGAGGAGGAGCTCGGCTGGGCTAGGGTTTCACTCGACGGGGACGGCGGAGGAAGAGCTCGGCTGGGGTTTACAGCGGACGAGGGACGGCGGACGAACCACGGTGGTGGCGGTGGCGAGACCACCGGAGAAGACGAAGAAGAAGAGAAGAAGGGATGGCGGAGACCCGCGGCGGCGTCAGCGGTGGTTTTTTTTGTTTTTGTTTTTGATTTTTTGATTTTTGTTTTATTTTGAAAATTTAATAGTAGTATTAAATGTGTATATTCGTATTAGGGCGAAACTAGTAAAATACAGGGCGTGATATAGCAATACCCACAAACAATGATAGAGATGACTAATTGAACGCACGGAAACCAATGTATACGATAATGATGTTTTGATCTAAGGAATAGTATCTGCTGTGAAACAAAGTTGAAACTAAGAAATTCAACTAATGTCTGCCCGGTATTCTAGGGGTGGGCATCGGGTCAGGTTTAGACCTAGCAAAATATAACCGAACCCGAAAACCTGGTATTAAATAACCGAACCGAATCGAACCGGCACCCAAATAGTGAGACCCAATCAATAACCGGAAACCAAAATCACCCGATTGAACCGCACCCAAACTTAAATTGCCAGACCTGATGAGACCCAAACTCGAACAACACCTGAACCCGAATCAAACCTGAACCGAAACCCGAAAAGGACCCGCACTTGGACCGAACCTGAATCCGAACCCGAAAAGGACCCGTACCTAAAAGAAACCTGATCATACCCGAATACTACTCGATTCGAAATGAACCGAATTGATGTTAACCCGAATTTGAAGATATCCAGATTAATGTTAACTCAATCCGAACAAGACCCGGATATGAGTCATATGACTGAATAGTGTGTTACAATTGTTAGTCTAAAATTTTAATTTGATCATATTTAGTTGAAAATAACATCACAATTATAAATAGTGTTGATATGTTATTTAATATTAAAATATCACATAATAAATTAAATTTATAAATTTAAAATGTGTATTAATAACATAGTTAGATGAAATTATTTTAAGAGTATATTTAAAATTTATGTATTAAATAAAATAACATTGTAAATTATTAATTTAAAATTATTTTATAATAATTCTTCCTCCCGGCTCGATCCCATGAAGAAGGGCCTAGAATCCCGAAATCACGCATCAGTCATCACAGTTCAAGGCTCGGTCTTCTGTGATCCATGCCACATGCCCACAACAACACCTTCTCGAGACACAATTACGTCTTGCCATGTACTTACCGTACTTAGCATGTGTGGCTTATAATTTATAAACTAAGAAGTTGTAATTCTAAGTATCTGGTAAAAATGTCAAGATCTGCTCGTGCTCTAAGCAGAATCAAGTTTTATGTGTATGATAAACATCTTAAAAACTACTTATTTTAAAAGTATAAACCATTTTAAAGCTTCTGATACACTGCTAAGATAAGATCCGCTTAAGTTAAAAGTAGAAGTCATTTAGTTATTACTTATTAGTTTCTAGTAAACTGCTAAAACCCGCATTTTTCGAGTGCTTGATTACTGTATTTGAGATGTGAGTGAATGGGCACCAGCTCGTCTTCCCAACTTCCTTTTCTTGCATGGTAGATAAGAAGCTTTTCTCCGCTTTCCTCTTTTGTGTCTGTTTAGTTAAACTTGATTGTACTAATTTGGAAGGCACTAACTTCTTTAAACAGGTTCTTGGTGCAGAATTGACTATACTAGATGAGATTGACTCTGGCTATTCCATCCAAATTCCAACATTTGTGTTTGTTTACTCCTTTTTAGGACTTACAAAGGTGGGACTTGGGGGAAAAGTAAACAGTGCAAAAGAAAAATTAACCTCAACATATCAACAACAACACCAGAAAATAGAGTTCAAAGCTTTAATTTGATCCCAGAGTGTGAAAATATTAAAAAGCTCCCAATTAAGTTCATCTATAGAACATCTTAAGGCGGTGTGTTGCCAGTTAACAAGCCCTTCTTGAAGTTCTTCTCATAGTTCTGCAATCTGAGGTTGGACAGCATGGACCTTGTTTTAGAATAGAACACGTCTTCATCTGGTGGCTGCTAAAACTTCTGTCCAAGCTGCACAAACCAGAATAAAAACATGTCATTTTAAAAATCTCAATGATAACCGATGGTCTTTGTAAAGATCCCTAGCAAACTCATGATGCCTAAAAAACTATCTGTATTCATAGAATAGAATGATCTCATGTGGTCAATTACCTGGAAGATACCACCTTGGAAGAGTGCAAATAGCATCCCAGACGATAGAGCATTCATTGCTGGATTTGGCCCTCCCATACCGCTTACTAAGGAAAATATGGCACCCGATCCAAAAGCAGCTGCCATGCTACAATATTTTAAAAGAAAATGCTTTCAACACATACAGAGAGTGATATATGTTAAACAAGAACGATACACAAAATATCACCGTCATGACAGGAAGATATCTAGGTTCTATGATCATGATAAAAAAATCAGTTAGGCCTTCATAGGCTATTCTCATATTAGTGTTTGTATGAGTTTGAATTACCTAGACTGCACATCTTCCTTGCCTCTTATTCTTTTCAAGGCACACGAAATACCAGCATTAACACCAGTCATCACAACAAAGTTGCGAGCTTGTATCATCGGACCTCCGGAAAGAGCCTGTTTTCATAAAAAAAATATCAAAAACACCAAATTTTCATCACCTCCATATCCCAACTCAACATTTCACAAGTTCAAATTTTGAATACAACCCAGAATCCAAAATCCAAAACCAAATTTTGAAAATTACCAAGAGCCCACCAATCAACTGCGCTAGTATGACCTGCTCCTGAAATGATTTCCTGTACATTTTATAAAAGAAAAGGTTTCATTAGTTCAATTGTTTTGAACTCAGAATCTTCAAGAAAAACCAAGTTCTCAATACCAACCGGAGCAATGTATTCTTCAGTTCCAACAAAGGAATTTGATGCACGCATTGGTTCAGCCCAGAATATAGGATCTTGTTGACCTTTGTGAGTCCTTTTCTTTTCATTTACCTCTGAAACTAAGAGTTGAGCAAAGCAATGGTAGAAATGGAACATCAGAACATGTTTGACAAATTCAGGTGAAATGAAATGTTCATGTTCAGAAAAAATGAGGAGGTAATCAAACAAACCTATGGCTTGCAGGATGTCAAACAGGATAAATCAAAATCAGTTAAGGCCACATGCCCATTGTTCTGCAGTAGAACGTTTTCGGGCTTAAGATCTCTGTATAGTATACCTGCCACAGAAATATAGACTTGATTTATTCGCAAACTGAATAAAAAATTTACAATCTGATGGTTATGGGACCAGGAAACTGAGGCCTACCTTGACAGTGAAGATACTCCAAGGCCACTATTACTTCTGCAGCATAGAATCTGCAAAGATTCAACAGATGAGTCAGAACTCCCCGACATTGAATCAAATATTAATCGGCTCCTTTTAAATGAAATTTTCTTACTTCACAGCATCTTCCTTTAACACCTTGAGTGGTTGTCTGTCCAACACCATGAAGAGCTCACCACCAGGGCAGTAATCAGTTATCAGACAGATATGAGTTTTTGTCTGAAAAAGTAGATCAATTATTAAATTCTTAGAATGCATAAGGAAATGTACATACATAGGCTTGTTCTTGTTCTTTTTTGAAGTATTTTTTTCTCTACCTGAAAAGAAGCATAGAGGGCAGGAAGGAAGGGGTGGTCCAACATGTCTAAAATCTCTCTTTCTGCACAAGCCCTATGAACCTGCAATCATTCGAGAACAGGGAATTAGCATGGACTAATCAATGAGATAGCTTAAAAAAAATCGGACGATTCAGTTTTCGTGCCTTGTTTCTGTTGAGCATCATCCCCTTATCCATTGCTTTCATAGCAAATTGCTGATCGGTTCCACAAAGTTCCACTAAATGCACACTGCATTCACAAAACAATTCACAGTGGTTAAACGATCCGGCTAGTTTTGGCATCCCATATGAAAGAAGATGCTGATTATATGGAGAAATCAGAAGAAATATATGTTATAAACACAATGCAGACCTGCCAGTGTCAACCAACCACTTTTACTGTGCCTCTTTTTTTACTGACTGACTGACTTTCTGATCACAGTGATCAGTGATCATCGAATGTGAAACATATATATCATATATATCAGCTGATTATAAAGCATCGACAAAAAATAGAAGTCTCAATCATGTATAATTTATAAACCACTCAATCTCAGTACAGCTGTGACCATCACAAACAAGTAAGAAGAAAAATGAAAGTAAACAAATGCTAAAAGTCACAGCAGCAGAGTCAGTTGGTTCCTTTGGGCATGATCTTGTGCTTCACCCTTGAACAAAGCATAAAAAGGCGTTCGAGCTGGAACAAATCTTCCAAGCCTTCAGAAACATAATCAATGTCGGTGTCAGAAAGGTTCAGTTCCCTCATAGCCTAACTATCATTTTAACAAAATTAAATTATTAAGAACCAACTAATTACTTACCAATTACCAGGATTCCATCATATCCATTCCACGTGACATCCAATAAATTCCTCGTCTCCAAAGCCTTCGATTCATGGATAACAAAAGAAAGTTATTCAAGTAAAAAGAAGAGATGAAACAGAACATGAAAATTGACCAATAAAAAGCACTTACATTTATAGCCGTGCAACCAACTACGTGTAGTTATCAAAGCTTCCACATTTTCGGGAATGAAAGAATTCCTCCACTTGTTCAAAATTCTACCTCCTATGCTAAATGTTGATTCTGAAGCAACAGTTGTGAGAGGGACAGCCAATATATCTCTAACCATATCAGAAAGCACACCATATCTCTTTTCCTGTTCTCTCCAAAAATCTAAAACATCTAGTTTGCTACTCCTGGGAACTCTAGATTCATCTAAATAAACTTGCAACGTTGACTTTTCATTAAATGTATCCATCTCATCCACATCAAAATCCTACGGAAAAAATAAGTTACATATTATAAACTATTTAAAGTACTTCAAAATACAACAAAGCAATAAAATATAAGTTAACTAATCATAATTTATTTTAAAGACAACAAACTTACCGCGGAATAGTCACACTTGCGCTTAGTAAAAGTGACCGAGATGCAAGGGGAAAACTTTTGTTTAACATTTCCGGAAAGACCGCCTATTTGTTCATTTACCGGGTTCAGCACGAAATCATAAATAAGCTCTACCAAGGATTGCCAAACATTTGGTACTGAGGTTCCTCCTCCCTTTTTCGTAACAAAATGAGCGATCGCGGGGTCACTGAATGAAGTCCTCCGTTTCTTTCGGAGGTGCTGACCCACTTTTATTTGATGATATAACACATTCTTTTTTAGCGATGTTTTTATTTTCCCTAGCAGTATTTTCATTTAAATTAAAATTGCAAATAAATACTTTACTTGGCAGCAGGAATAGTCGAAGCCATACCCAATCGAAAAAGGATGTTATCCAAACGCATTTCAAGTAATTGGAGTAAAACTTGACCTGTTGACCCCTAGGCTTTTCCGGCAATACGAACATATTTTACTAATTGTCGTTCTGTAAGACCATAATGAAAACGCAACTTTTGTTTTTCTTCTAGGCGAATACGATATTGAGATTTTTTCCGTGGGGCCCTATCCATTTATTCATTCAACCCAACTTTATTTTCTTCCGTTCCAAGAATTCAAACCCGGGTTTTTTGATTCATCCAAAAAGGGGATGATAGTTACTTTTTTTTGTCTAACAGGATTATTAGTTACGCGTTGGATTTATTCAGGACATTTTCCACAAACGACGAAAATCTCTTTTTTTACTATCCCGATCCCTTAATGCTAGGTTTTGAAAGAGACTTTTCATGTCATTCCCATTTAGGTCCGATTCGGATTTCTCCGTTGTTTCCTTTTCCTTCTGCACCTTTTCCTCGAAATGAGAAAGAAGATGGTACACTTGAATTGTATTATTTAAGTGCTTATTGCTTGCCAAAAATCCTGATAATCCTAGGCGATAATAGGTAGGCGAGTCAACCAACCATTTACATCCTGCTTTCCAGGCTAAAAGCGCATAGTTCCAATCAAAGTCAGCCTTTCCCTTTCCAGTTGAGAAGTTGATTGAATTGCGGTGAGAGTTGCCAGTCTAGGATAATCCGTCTTAGTCTAAAGAGTAAGCCGTATCAAATAAAGCAGCAGGATCAAAAAAGGAGAAAAAGCAAGCAAAAGAGATATACTCAGTTCCTGCTTTTATCAAAGCAGTCACTTTCGTTCCTGACTTATACAAGTCAGCTATCTTTCCGGCAAGAGGAAGAAATCCATCAGTAAAGAGTAGGGGCTAGGGTAGACAGTATGGTATGCTTCTTACCCGTCTTTGGAAGGTATAACTAACTCTAGTGAACCTCTCAGTAGGATTCGAACCCAGATGAAGTTCTGACCATCTATCAGAGAAAAAAGAACGAACGGGATTTGGCGCGAAGTAAGAAATCGAAGAATTTCTTGGGCGCTGGTCTTATGTTATCGGTCCCATTAGAGTTGGATTTGGTTTGAGTGTTTGATGGAGAAGACATTCTACTTGATGGCCTTAAAGAATACTCATTATATAGCATCGCCAATTTCAGAGATATGTCACTCACTTTTCTTGCCGCTTTCAACTCATCACCGTCAAACAACTTCTTATAACAATACTTGAGAAAATCAAGTTTACACCGGGGGTCAAGAATTATTGCAAAAGCAAACAAGGTGCAATAATTGTTTTCTTCATTTTTAGCCCAATATTTATCAAATTTACTTTGCATCTCTACTGCCATTCCTTTCAAACCTCATCTTCACTTTGAACCAAGTCCTTTAACAACATAGCAATATTCCAGACATTCTCAAAGTACAAATTTGCCGTAGGATAGTCACTACCAGAAAATAACTCAGTAATAACATTAAATGGTTCCAAAGCATCTCGAATTATCGCAACTATGTCCCACTCATAAGGTTCTGGACATTGTTTATATGTAACATCTTCAGTGTGCAAATTATCAAAAGCATCTCTATACAAAAGAGCCCTATCGAGCATCATGTACGTAGAGTTCCATCTAGTAGCAACATCCAACCACAGTGACTTAGTCTCTCGTATTCTACACAAGTCCACAACTTTCCGAAAAGAAATTTTTCTTGCTTCGGAGCCCTTAACATGTTTCACACTCTCCCTAATTTTTACCACAACATTCTCAATCACCTTAAGTCCATCATTAACGATAAGATTTAGCACATGGGCTGCACATCTAACATTAAAGTAATTACCATTATTCAACAGGAATCCCCAATCATTAAGCCTCACCCTCATGTGACTTTGCATTCTATCATTACTAGAGGCATTATCCAATGTCAAAGAAAAAAGCTTATCATCAATGCCCCAATCCTTAACTAATTTTATTATAACCTTGTAAATTTCTAGTCCAGAATGTGGTGGTGGGATATGAAAGAAGCTCAAAAATTTTCTATTCAATTTCCAATTCTCATCAACAAAATGAGCAGTCAAACACAAATATCCTTCACTAAGGCAAGAAGTCTATAAATCACTAGTTAGACTTATACGACCTGGTGCAGGCTTCAGAATGACTTTAAGGAGATTTTTCCGAGTGTTATAAATCTTCATGCAATCTTGTTTTGCAGTATTTAGACTAATACATTTAACCTTATCATTCAAGTACTCGTGAATCTCTCTATTTCCTTCATGTTCAACCCAGGAATAAGAATAACCATGTTTGATAATTGCTTTTGCTACTAAGTCTCGGTAAATCTTTTGATCAAAAAATCTAACCTGATCAACTTCTTTCTTCAAAGTCTGAAGATGAGCTTGATACGCTTCACACTTTTCAAGGTGATTCGTATGATTAGTAGTCCCTCTACTGGATTCGGCTATAATTGATCCCACCTTACAATGCTTGCATTGACTTCTCAAATATCCATCATGACTATCGGCTCTACTGATTTGAATAAACTCCTTCCAAACTTTACTCCTGCGACCAGCCCATGCTCCCTTAGATCCCACCTCAAAAGATAGAACCTCATTTCCATCAGCTCCGAGTCCTGTGACTGCATCCATTACTTCATGATTTTTATCATTTAGTGAGCTCATAATTCTGTAGAAAGAAAAAGTCACAGTCAACTATTAAGAATATCCCTCTACTGGATTCAGCAATACAAACAAGTAAAGATACTATGCAAATCCCAAACATCACTACTTTCTTAATTAACTCCTATTTAGAAATACCCGAATATCTTTGCTGAGTTAGATGCAACTAATGATAGAACACTAATAAACTTCATCTAATTGCAGAACGCTTAAAAAAACATCAAACAACATTCATGACGAATCCAATGACAAAAAGAGAGAGTGGGAAAGAGGTTTAAGTTTCGACTATGGCATACGGACAAATACTTTTAAACTTTCCATCCTCATTAACTACACATTCACTTCAGTAAATGGCAATCCATCATCCACAATCCCAGTTAAGCACTGAAATTATCCCAACCAAATTCCATATAACTCAGAATTCCAATGGAAGTTTCCCAAAAAATATCAACACAATCATCCTCATCACTTAAATTCCACCGTACTCTATTTGGCAATCATATTTAACACTACAAAAACCAACAAAATTACTTCACAAACTAACAATTAAACTTTTTTTCCAGAAAACAAAAACAATGTAGAAACAACACCACAACATTACAAACTATGTGACGAAAGAAATCAACTTTGAGTCTTTGAGATTGAGAAGCACGACTGGGACTTTGGTTGACACTTACATAGTGCAGTGGCATTCGCAGATTGGTGGGTTTGCAGCGGCTAAGGACTGGGCACCAGGGGCGGAGGAGCAACGCAACTGGTGTGTTTCTGATTTTAGAAATTTAGGAAGTTCAAATTTAGGAACTGAAAACATAAGATTAATTGCAGATATGGTCATATCATATCATATGGGGCTAAATTCCGTCGAATTCGGAGACCATGACTTTGAGCGTCAAAATCTTATTCTTCAATGTAAAATAAAGCGGGAACGAACCTTTGGGCGCCAAGAGCCGTGCTTGCTGTTGTTGTGCAATTTCTTTCTGTGCGAAAATAGTGGAAGCGGATTGAAATTGATAACTTCTCCATATTTTTGGAAATCCTTGGTGCGTCGTGGACTCGTGGACGTTGCTGTGCTGATAGGAAGAATAGGAAGTCTGGAGAGTGGAGACTGCCAGACTGGAGTGGAGACTCTGGAAGACGTCTCTGGACTCTGGACTCTGAAGAAGAAGAATTTGATCTGTAGAATTAATTTTTATTAAATTAAATGAGGAACAGAGGAAGTCTTGTTTCGTTTCATCGTTTGCCATGTTTGGACCCTTTTTAAGTTTTTATATTTCCCGTAAATGTAGGAATTTAGTTATTAGTTAACTTGCCGTAGATTATGAATTTATGAACTTAGTTAATTACCTGCTAAGTTATTAGATAATTAGCTAATTACTAATTAGTTATTAGTTATCACTTATCAGTTAATCAGTTATTACTTATTACTTTATTATCTTAATTAGCTCTTTAATTATAAAGATAATTTGAATCATTGGTTGATTAATGATTCACTTGATTGGTTTCTATTTTAGTTCTTAGATATATTTTGGTTTTACTTATTTATTTATTTTCATAAATATATACTAGTAAATTGAAGAGTTTAAACTGCAAATTAGAAAAAATGAAGAAAAAATTTTGGGTTGCATTAACTGGGTCATAAACTTTATAACTACAGTATTTTGTAGAATAAATTTTTAATATTGCAATAAAAAGATGTCACATTTTCATTATTTTAATTAAACACATCTTTCTGTAGGCCTATGGAAAGACGGTCTTTCTTTCCCTAGACTTTGCCTGGATTTAAATTGAAAACAAAGAATTTTATTTAAAATTTTAAAGTTTAGTCATCTAAGGAAAACTATATGAGATCATTAGAAATAGTTAAACATTGAATACATTAAAATTTGATTATTTTTTAAATATTTCATTCAAATTATTTAAAAATTAATTATCTATTTGTTGAGATTTATTTTAAAATTCTATCATACTTATATTATATGTATCTCACTGCAATACATAAAAGTAAATATCAAATGACCTTATTAGACTCACTAATTATAAAATGTCTTTATTTAACAGTTAGTCGATCTAAAATAAGATTTTGTCATAAATAAAATAATAATATGTATACGTATTTATATCAAAAGTACTCTATCAATGTGACAAATGACAATGTATAAAACAATTCGAACATTTTGTTATTTCAGATTTTGGATTTTTTTTCAGTAATATGATATATATATATATATATATATATATATATATTACAATGAGATGTTTATGGTTTTAATTATCTTAAAAAGTTATATATTTTAACAAGTTATGATTGATTATATCAATATGTAGTAAATAATTAAAATCAGTAACATATTATAATATTACTATGTTATTTTTAGACAACTTGAGTTTAGGTTAGTCAAAATGACTTAAATATCCTGTTGACAGCACAATCCAAACCATTTCTATTATATGGTGCTTGAGATTATGAACTTAGAAGGTAATTAACGTTCAAATAAAATAAAACATCATGGATATTCAAAGTAAACTCGATTATAAGAGGATATATCATATAAGCAGTTAACTAGAACTAGAAAATAAAGATATTCATACAAGTTACACAAGATGACAAGAGCACTACTCTTCATTATAAATATTAATAAAGTCTGTAGTTAAACAATTTCAATTTTTGGGTGTACAATATGTCAATATATCATATAGAATTAACTCAGTTTAGTCACAACTCACAAGTGTACATAAAATATAATAACTATTAATAAGTGCTTATAGAACTCAAATATGTATGTTAATCAAATTAGTTACGGTGGAATATAACTAAGTAAAATAGTAAGACACAATTATAAAAATAAAAGAGAATTAATATTTATTAAAATTCCACTTCGAAAGTATACATTAAAAAGTGACTAATAAAATTATATATATATATATATAATAGATGACAAAGTCTTAGGAAAGACGGTCTTTCCATAGGCTTATGGAAAGACGGGGTTTGATTAGAATAATAAAAGGTAAAAGGTCTTAGTTGCAATATTGAAGTTTTAGTATGAAACATGTAGTAGTTATAAAATTTATAACCCGGTTCATGCAACCCAAAAATTTTATCTTTATTTCTTCTAATTTACACTTTAAACCTTGGTCTTTCCATAACTTATGGAAAGACCGTCTTTCAAGAGACGGACTCATAATAGATTAGTTCAGCGAAAGTATTTTTACAAAATTAATATATTAAAATTTTATGTTCATTATAATGACAATTTGCTATATTTATTTGAACAAGACCCGGATTGAATATATTGGAATCCAACCAAACCCGACCCGAAAGATAATGTATCTGAAAAGTACCAAAACCATACTGACTCAAACCAAACCCGATCCAAACCTGATTAAAAAAATGTAAAATCGAATTGTACCTGTAACCGAAACAACCTGAACCAAATTTGATCTGAACCCGATTCAAAAAAATGATACCCGAATTGTATTGAAATTGAAACAACTAGAACCAAACCCGATCCGTTCAAATATTTTTCAAAACTACCGAAAGACATCCGAACCTGAACACACCCGATCAAGACCCGATACCCGAAAATAAAAAAATCCACTGAATCATACCCGACCCGATTGGGTCTCACCCGTATCCGACCGAAGAGACCTGTTTGCCAGGTCTAGTCAGGTTATTCAATTTTTGGGTTATTCGGTTCGGGTTATTCTATTTTTCCTCTAAAAATTTCAAAACCGAATCCGACCCGAATAATCCGAACAACCCGAATAAACCGACCCAAATTTGAAATTCGATTACGGTTTGAATTTGGATCTAATCCGAATAAACCGAATTGAAGCTGAATATTTTAAAGAATATTAAAAATACATAAATTAATTCAAAATTCAAGAAAAAATATTGAATATGTAATTTAAATTCTACATCACCAAAATCAATTCTTTAAAATTAAAAAACACAAATATAATACAAATTCATCTGGGTGTCGACTTCAGACAGTGATGCTTTGAATTTTTCGATGTCCATTTCAGCATCATTGTTTTAATCCTTCAGCAACTGAAGGAAGTCCCTTAACTGCTTCGTCTTCAGATGAATCTACACTTGTGGATACCTTTCAATGATGTCGTTGATCACTTCTTTGAATTCATCTACCTTAAGGTACCAGAATCGTTCTTGTCGACCTTCTTGAATATCACTGATATATCTTCCTGATTAAAGAACCAGCACAAGATGTGTAGTTTTGATGCAAGTTCTCAGTAAAATACCATGCATGATGGATACCAGATCCCTTTTCAAAAGTTGCAAAACATCAAGTTCTAATTCTTAAAGCATCACTAGACCTTAAACCATATTTTCAGATGCATACAAAAGTAATTATACATGATAACCAACACAAACATGACAAAGGCTACAGATTCAGTGGCTACTCTAGAAATTTAGAAGAGATCCTTCCAACATAGATAAAAACCTGATAAATCTCAGTTGAAAAACTCATGCTAACTTCAAGGGTGTCTCTTACCACAACTTTTTGCCGGTTGATTGTGGCAGTCACCCAAGGCATAGATGCTATTAGTATCTTCCACGCGAAGCCATTCATCAGTGGCTAGAACTTGTCTGTTGGTCTATAATCGATAGACTAGGATGTGCTCAAATGAGTGTTAAATGATTCAAAGAAAGCCAAGAATTAAGAAATAGGAAAAAGTGGAGCTCATACCAGACCAATCTACTTCATAAAATCCATAAAAACAGGACTTGTTCTAATGCCAATAGACCGGACAACCATTCCATAAGGCATTGCTGTGGTTTCGTTACTGCCCCTCTCCTTAGTACAGATTTCCTGATCAGTTACCTTTACAAATTACAACCATTGATCCAGTCTTCAGTTTGATTCCATCTCTTTGAAATTTCTCTTCCGCGAATTCAGTTATTCGCTTAACAAACCTGGAAACAAAGTTCATTAGTTTAAGTAAGAAAATAATGCACTCTTTTATCCAAATGAACTAGAAAACCATTTTGAGACTGAATTAAGGATGCCAGCCTACATGTTGAGGATATGATCTCTAGCCTCAAGAAGTGTTATGTTCACATATTGCCTAAGACAAGGGTACAACTTGGCTAAATCCTTAGTCACATAATCATTAATTTCTGCAGCGAATTCCATGCCAGTTGGGCCATCTCCAACAACTACAAAATGGAGGATCCTGCTTTTCTCTTCCTCGCTGATATTAGGAAGGCTTTCCCTCTCGAAACAGTCAATGACAGTCCTTCGAATCCATTGAGAATCTTTGATTTCCTGAAAGCAAACATTGAGAGCGGAATAGTGCCAACAATTCTACTTACAATAGATGAATGAATGACAAACATTACCTTCAAAAAATGAGCTTTCTCCACAATACCAGGGGTATTAAAAGTGTTGGCATATGCTCCTATAGCTACAACTAAGTAGTCATAATCAAGAGTGAATTCTTCTGAACTACCAAGGCTGTTGTCTTTATTTGGTAGACAGTGCACCTTTTTGTGCTGTGTGTCAATCTTGTAGCATTCAGTTTCCTTAAATTGAACATCAAATTTTTTCTGAAATAGAAATTGGTACATATCATTTCAAGAACCACTACTCTTAAACATCTAATAATAACTAGTCATTACAACTTTATATTTCCAAGTCACTGATAGTAATTATATTTTTTACTATACTCCCTAGGCAATGAAACCACAATCAGAAGACAAGTCTATAAATTTCAACCAATATAGTGGGGTAGTACATGAAAATTACTAGTGTTAAGACAATATATAGACTGTATCTCACTCAAACATGTGCAAAATGTGACACAGTGAGGATTGCCCCTGCTAACACATGTTACATTCCAAGAAATTCCATTGACATCCAATTTAGATCTAACAACCGATTCACAAATCATATCAAACTTATAACAAAATTTTCAATAGAACCACAATGTATGTAAACCTAACACAACCCTCCTCATAAGAGATTATAGTATGCATAAAGAAAAATACCTTCACTTAAATACCTTCACTAAATCAGCATTTTAAGCTTAGAATTTCCATAAAAATCCAAAGCTCCATGTGGTTCATGTTTTCCTTCCAAAAATTATGAAAAATCAAATTCCATTTTCAAAAAACAACAAAACCACATTCAATGCATCCATAAACAGGGCATACTCTTGGGACCAAGTTTGGACGGCTTGCCGTGGACGACAATAACATCGGAGTCAGTGGCACCGGTGGAGAACTCATAGGCGGAGAAGGAAGAAAGAAGTGACCTCAGAGCCATCAGTTGTGGTGGGAGGCGGTGGCCATCAGGGCCATAAAAAAAGCTGTTGGAAACCAATAGGTTCCGACAACCTCGATCGAATCAAGCAAACCCAGCAATTGGAACTCAAGCAAACCCAAGCGAACGCATATCTGGAACCCAAGCAAACACATATTATAAACAAAATCAACAAAAATACAGATCTGGAACCCAAATCAACAAAAATGAAGAAGGTGGAAAATGTAAAACACAACGGTGGCAAGGGATTTACCGACAGAAGAGCGAAGGGCGACGCTGACTTTCCCGGCACGGAGGAGCGGAGGGCGTATAATCGGAGGTGATGCAGCCCACGCAGCAGAATCGATGCGGCGGCGGAGAAATTGGATCAGTGGAGGGAGATGACGACGTAGCCGGAGAAGGAAGGTTGAGGTGAGGGTGTCGCAGGTGAAGGGAGTGGTGGGTGAAGAAAACAAAATATGCGCAGAGGTGATGGGGGGAAAAGGATGGGCAGTGAATAAGGTTAGGGTTTTGTAGAAATATCAAACAAGGAAACAAGGCTGCGGCTTCAGCTTTTAGGAAATGGAATGATGGAATGGAGTAGCCTTTATATAGTAAATTCATTAGGGTTTGAGGCTTCGTTGGGCTTCTTTTTTGAAATTAATAAAGGCCTAATTATTTATGAATTACATTTATTCAAATGGCCCAAGTTTTTGTAATTAAAAGTTTCTACTCAAATTTATTAGCACTATATTAATATATATATATAATATTTATTTATTTACAATTCGGTATTCGGGTCGGTTTTCGGTTTAAGTTTCAATATCCAAAACCAAACCAAAAACCATATTCAAAATTTGGTTTATTCAATTCGGTCATCCAAAAACCGTATTTTAAATTCGGTTCAGATTATTCAAATTCGGATAATTCAATTTTTGGTTCGGTTTTTGGTTTTTTTTCCCACCCCTACCGTATTCGAGCTAATGAAAAATGAATAAAACCAAAGTTTCCAATCTGTCTCTATCCTCTGGAGCCAAAAATGATGGTGATAAAAACTCTGTAATATGTTTCCTGACAGGAATGATGAAACTAAAAAACTGTCCATCCTCCGCTGGCTTCCCTTTCCGCTTTATACCCAGCCATTCTCCAAATCAATCCAAATCAATTACAATTATTTTTCAATTTAAATTCTGATTCTTAAAAGATAAGATCTAAAATATCTCCACCATATCTCTACAATTATCTTCTTAATTCAGCCCAATATATTTCCAAAAATAGCTGCCACGGTTCTGCTCTCCATTTTGACGGCTTCATTTGCAATAATTCCAATACTCCTTACTCTTCTCCAAATTCCTATTGAACCCAAAAACTGTGATCTGTTACAAATAAAACCATTAAAGTGCATATTAATCTCGTAAAATCACAGTTAGTCCCAATAAAATAAATAACAAAATTAACACACATCAGATTTGCAAAATCACTTGTGAAAATCAACGTTAGTTGGAAAGTCATAATAATCGATGAGGTTTCAAATGTTGTCAGTTTTTTTTAACCCTAAATAATCGAGGTAAATAATTCTTTTACCTCAGTGTTTTTAAAGTAAAGGATTTTATTTACCTCGGTTATAAAAAAACTGAGGTAAATAATTGGTTTTTTTACTTCGGTTATTATATGAACTGAAGTAAAAGTTTTAAAAAATGAAGTAAATAATGTTACCGAATTGCGTGCGATGTTGCGTATGTTGTGTTAGAAGCAAGCCCGATTTCGCTTTACACGTTGTTTCTAGCAATAAGTATTGTGAATGACTTTGCAAAGTCATAAACATGTAAAAGATAGGTTAAAGTAAAGAGCTTTACAGTGACAAAAGAATCCTCCCCTAATTTGTACACGACCAGTACCTTCTTTGTTCAATGTTTTTAAATCAAAAGATTATAAAATGATTTATAAAATAGTGCACCGATGCAATCGCACATATAAACACATAAAATCAATTACATAATTTTCAAATAAGATACTTAATTAATTAGAAAAACTGTTGTCATGAGAATATCCTTACAAATAGTACATAAATTCGAATAAAAATTGTCTTAGTTTACACATAACAGAAATTACAATAAACTCAACCAGTTCGGACAATGATGACCTTGAAGACGATTGGTATCCTAGTTTCTAACATCTCAAAGAACAAGGTGTCCCCGAAGGAACTTGCCAAAACCCTTTGGTGAAAGGGCCTTCATCTTCCCACCCCCCCGAGTGGTTCATATGCCAGTCTTTACCGTAGCACCTCAGCACTATGGGGGTCTTCTCAGTCGGTAGGAGTGGTACAATCTCTCACGGAATGTACTAAGTCACAGTAAAAAAAATATTGATTATTAGAAATATAAATGTATATGTATACATATGCAATTGTTAACAAAAGCACTTTACCAAAGTTGGTATTTTCCCGATATTCAGCTACTTCAAAGTACAGTAAAAACATGGGCTATCAATAGCCATTGAATGATGTTCAATGTCGAAGAAAAAAGGCTCTGGTTAACTCTGTTGTGCAGTGACTTGTACGAAAACAAAAAGGTATTAGTTGTTACGAAGTGTGAAGTTGTGTTAGTAAATATATATATGTAAATAGGTGAAGTACCTGAAAAAAGGGTCGATTAGATGATCTTTTGCCAGCCATTAGTCCTGCATCATAAGTGGAAATGTTAAGTGCAAAACTACCATATAAAATGCAATGTGCAACGTCGGCATAGCCATCGCAAAGGCATGTCGGTCTGAAGCACTGGGCCAGTCGACATATACATGCGACCTCACAAACTAGTTGGTCAATGCAAACACAAGACCGAGACATAACCGAAGTTGCAAATTGTGAATCCAAAGTAAACTTAGTGGCCAAACCGCAACGTTGGTATTATTTTGGTCACACCGAAGGTCTGATCGACATAGATGCGACGTCAGAAATTGAAAAATAAGTTAATAAAAAATGAATATGCGACGTCGTATTATTATCACATTGACTGAGTTGTGACTGATATGATACCGACATCACATAATTCAATGGTAGCAACGGCAAGAAACCCATAAAACCAGCAAAAAATGAAGCTTTATACACTTCAAAATAAAGTTAAATCCTTTGGAGACATACCAAAACATTGTCTAACCGAATCGTAAAGTAAGAATTAGAAAACATATTCACATACCACAAATCGAACATTGCAAAGTAAGAATTACAAAACATATTCACAGACCATACATCGAACATTGCAAAGTAAGAATTACAAAACATAGGTGATACGGGATTAGAAAATCCATACCTTTTTCCAAGGGAGAATGGGGGGAAGCTGGAGACCGTTGGAATTCGCGGAAATTTTTTGGATATATGCTTAAACTAATTGTTAGGGATCCCCTATTTATACCCATTTTCTAATGATGCCATTTTGAACTGCCTCGAATTATGCGACGTGGAGAACATAATCGGTTTGGGGGACATGATGTCGACCATCTACTGATGTCAGTTGGAACCATTGTGTCGTCCATCAACTAGTACAACTTTGCACCCTAGCCAGACTAGGCGACATTATGTCGACCACTTAGCGACTTCTCATCTTTACACGGGCCGAACAATTACAGCCCATCAAGCAGGCGATCAATAGTTCAACTTCCGTTACAATATTTGTTTTCAACAACAATTTACTGACATGGAGAGGGAGTTACATACGTCAAAGGAGGGAGAGGACCAGAATTACATATGGAGTATTCAATAACATTGAATTGAAATAAAATTCAAGAAATAAAATTCAAGAATTTTTGTTCCAAATAAATGTTTAAAAGTCAGTAATCAGTCAAATCTACGGGGAAGAACAGTTACATTAAAAACTATGGGCCCAACACCATTTACCACCTCAAATTATAGAGTGTCCCCAACCATGAGTTCCTCCCCATCAGAAACTTACCAAAGCCCTTCGGGGTGAGGGTCTTGTACTTCTTGCCCCCCAAGTAGTGCATCTCTTACTCCCTTCCGTTACACCGCAGCACAACGGGCAACTTGTACTCTGAAATCTAGTCTGGGACGTACTTATTTATATACAAAGAACCACATTTAGTAAATATGAAAGTAACTTGTAGAAAAAATTAATTGAAAATATAATACATCATGTGTAACAATGGAGGACTTACCAAAATCGGAATTGAACCAAAGTTCTTTTGGGTAAGAGTGTGGACAAAGTGTGGAATGACATCCCCGAATGTGTTCCCGGGATGACGATCCTCGTCCAAATCGCTAGGGATCTACATTTGCTTTTGAAAATAGATGACTGTATTCATCTCCAAAGTTTCGAAAAAATTTACAGCCTATCTATACACTTTACTCCATCCTCACCATAAAACTAGCACATTTTCCCCAGTACAAGGTTTTAGCCAAGATCTTGTAACTATACATTCTAAGATTTCTTTAAGAACACTACCTTCTTCTCCATTCCTTCCATAGCAGCTTCATTTCTCCATTTCCACACATGATACAATGTTTCTACTGCAGCAATTTTCAGCACTCCAGCTTTACATCCTTAGCTGTTTGTGCTCCTCATCAGCCATGCCTTATCAATATCCCACTGCCCTGGTACTCTATTTATCTGCATCCACTTCAAAACTGCACTCCAAATCTCTTTGGTTCTGTCACAGCCATAGAACAGATGTTGCAAAGTTTCCTCTTCATCACAAAAAACACATTTTGCTTCCACTGCCACTCCAAACCTTCTCAATTTGTCCTTTGTTGCTAATCTCTGGTGCAAGCACATCCACATCACAAACTTTGCTCGAGGCCTGGCTCCATTCTCATAAAACAGTTTCCTCCACTGCACTTCCTCATGTTCTTCCCCCCTTAGTGCTTTATACATTTTATTAACACTGAACTTTCTCATCTCCAACTGTTTCCTCCATTCACCCATAGCTTTTACTTTTTTCCCTGCTACGGATTATCCCCTTTAATATCCAAGAGCAATCAGCTAGCACATTCATACTCATGTACCCACTGGATCCATAACCTATCAGCCTTTTTTACAAAAATTCCACAAGTCTTCCCCATATATGCCTCATTCCGTTCAAACAAAGATATAAGATTCAAACCTCCAACTTTCTTCATAGTATATACCTTATCCCAAGCCACAGGTGACTTTCTTGATATTTCCTCTCCTCTACACCTTAGAAAATATCTGCATAAACATTCAACATGTTTTAGCACAGATTTTGGTATTGGAAAGCTTTGCATCCAATAATTGGCAATGGCATATGAGTTGTAGCCTTCCAGCATAACTCAAAAGTCCTAGAGCTCCAATGTTTCAATTTTGCAGTCATTCTAGGAATAAGAGGCCGACAAACCATTAAGTTTGGCTTCTTGCTTGATTCAGGACTCCCAAATATTTAAAAGAAAATTTTCCTTCATCAAATCCAGTAATTATCAGTATCTCCTCTTTCTGTTCGTCAACTACAGAGCCAAAATATACCTTACATTTAGCATTATCTACCTTCAATCCAGTGGAGTTGGAAAATTTCAAGTGCTCATCAAGGCCTGAACTGATTGTTTTTGTAACTAGAAGTACATCATCAGCAAAACTTAAATTTATCAGCTGCAACTTCTCACACTTTCTGTGATACTCAAACTTCTTATTTTCCACCAATGTTTTCAGACATCTACTCATGTACTCCATCACTAGTACAAAAATTAGTGGAGAAATAAGATCTCTGTCTAACTCCTCTCCTTACTATCACCATTCTAGACTACTTCCCATTCACCTTATAACTGAAAGAGACTGATCTGACACATATCATGATCCAACTGACAAACCTGTTTGGGATTCCAATTTCCTGTAGTATTTTCTCCAATGCCATCCAATCCACTGTAGCATCTGCTTTCTGGATGTCCATTTGAATCATACATCTTCCTCCACCACTCTTTCTATTATATCCTCTGATCAATTCCATAGCCAACATGATATGATCATGTATGCTCCTCTCTGGTACAAAGGCTACCTGATCATTCCTTACAATATCACCTCTCTCTCTGCTCAACCTCCTTGTTAAGACTTTTGAAATAATCTTATACAAAGTTGTACAACAAGAGATAGGCCTTAACTCCTTGAAAGTTTTGGCATTTACACGTTTTGGTATCAGGGTGACAATGGTATTATTTACTGCCTTGTACAACCTCCCATTCTCAAATAAGTCCTACATATCCTCCATCATATCCCTTTTCAATATTTCCCAATTTTCCTTAAAGAAATTAGCATTAAATCCATCCACACCAGGAGCTTTTAAGTCTCCAATGCTCTGTAAAGCCTACCAAACCTCATTCTCTACCACTGGAGCTATCAGTCTCCTCCGTGCTTCATTTCTTAGAATTTTGCCTTTTCTCATAGCCTTTACATCAATCATAGTCAAATCATCCACTTTTTTCCCAACCAGCTCATCATAAAAACTAGTTATTTCCTCTTCAATTTCTGTCTGATCCCAGATTTCAGTCCCATCTGATTTCATCAATTTTAGAATTCCAACATCCTTGTTCTTCTATTTAAGTATGGCATAGAAATAACCATTATTGCCATCTCCCTGTTTTGGCCAATCTGCTTTTGCTTTCTGTTTAGCCATCTTCTCATCAATTTCATTCCACTTTTTGACTTCCTCAATTCCATCTAGCACCTACTGCACTTTCTGTCGGTTCATTCTATCTTTTTCCAGTTCCTACTGTGCTAGCTTCAACTCCATTCTTGCTGGTTCCAATTTTTATGTTACCTATGAAACTTTCTTCATGAGCTCTTTTAAATCTGTTTGCAGCCTCAATAATTTCATCCATACCCTATACATAGGTCTACCTGTCATAGGCTCACTCTAACTTTCCTAGTTCTCAACACCTCATCATCCTCCAATAAACAATTTAAAATTTTGAACTATTTTCTATGCATCTTCTTTTCCTCCTAAATCTATATTTTAATCACAACATGATCAGAAATACCAGCCTCCAAATTCTCTACCACTGCCTGGGGATATGCTTGGTACCACTCCACATTAGCAATCACCCTATCTATCCTTGAATAAATGACTCCTTCCACTTGTCTATTGGACCAAGTGAAGTAATCTCCAATACTCTTTACTTTCAAATAAACCTGTTTTGTTCATCATCTGGTCCAGATCCCAGTATTCCTGAACCAGTACCTCATTTCATCCAACCTTGTGTTCAGTATGGAACACATTGTTCAAATCCCCTACTGATATCCAAGGTCCCTAAATTTGGCTTTGCATAGCCTCCAAATCATTCCACAATTTCTTTCTTTCTTTGTGCTGGTTCCTGGCACAAATTGCAGTCATCCAGCATATCAGCTTTCCATTTTTCTTCTTAACTTCACATAATACAAATTGATTAGAACTCTTCACCTTCCTAACATCAATTTTGTTCTGATCCCATAAAATCTAGATTCTTCCATTAAGATGATTATCATAGTTGACCCAGTAACTCCATCTTTTCCCCAATTTTCTCCTTACCATCTCCATTTTCTCTTTTTTAAATCTTGTTTCAACTAATACAGCGAGCATAACAATCAGCACATTGAGATGGGAGCTAATCTCATTGCACTTTTCTGTTTTATTAACCCCCTTACATTCCATGAGCAAATCATGTTACCTGCCCAAGAGCAGCAAACACTTATCCCCACAAATCTCCAATCCTCCAATTTTGAGCATCCACTACCCCCAGGAGTATAGCTTACTTCTGCATCTTTCTCATCCTCTTAATTCTCCTGTATCACCTTCTCTTTCCCTTTATTTTGCTTCAAAACATTCCAGCCATCATCCACAGTTTTTTCCACCTTACTTTCCTTGTTCACCATACTGTTTTGTGCATGCCCCAAACTATTTTGTGTCACCTGAGTTTTTTGTTGCCATTGCCGAAATGTTCTGATTTTACCTTCAGTTTTCTTGCAATCATGCCCACGTATCAAACACGCCTCACAATACAGAGGTTTCCACTCCAGTTTATCTCTTGCTTAATTTTGTTGCCTTCAACATCTTTGATCATCACTGGTTCAGAAACCTTTTGTGTGATATCAACTTGAACCAAAATTCTAGCATATGAAATCCGCAAGTTATTAGTCGTGTACTCATCTGTAAACATCGGCTTCCCAATAGCACTGCTTATTTTCCCCAAGCTCTTAGTCCCCCAAAGATGCAAAGGCAGTTTGGGCAGTTTCACCCATATAGGCAACTTCCTCACCATGTCTTTCTTCAATGAAAAATCCTTCTTCCATGTGTGTAAGAACATACTCATATTAAAGATTATATACAGTCCCTTTCTCATCACCTCATCCCTATCAGCCACAGATTTGAATCGCAGTATGAAATAGCCTTTTTCATTATATAATATCTCAGGTAATGATACAAAAACCCAAAATCGGATCATATATCTTTTCAAAGCATTCATAGTAATATCTCCCCCACTCACATACATAATCAGAGCTGTCTCCCAGTATTTAATTTCCTCCTCAACATCATCTAAATCAATCTCTACTTCAACCTCCCCATTTACTTAGGAGCAGTAAATTCAATTTGTAAACCATTTGATTGAACTCGATTCCCGCTTGTCATATCAACCCACAACTTCTTGTTCTTATCCCTGCCATCATTTAGATCAGCTTTCAGTCCTGGCACAGAATTTACCTCAGTTTGGATCTTATCTTCATCCTTCTTGTTGCTCAGCACCTCATCCTCCACCAATTCCTCTTCCGTTCGAATCCCCTTTGCGTTCACCCCCTTTCTTGTGTGCATCCACTCCTCCAGTGAAAAGATCACCTTCCATCTCTGCCGACCTCATCCTCGTCCCATGGTTCTCCAATTACACCAGCAGCATGTGTAAATCGCCCACACAAGATTCACGCGCCATTTTATCACAATAGCTAAAGTTGGTTTTTCCGAGGGATCTGCATTTGATCATTGGAACCGTAAATATTATTATTAGAAAAAAAAAAGAAATGGAATTTAAATTAGAACAAGAAATGACTTACCTAAATCGGGGCACATCTACTCGAACCACGGTTAGCAATGATTCTTGAAATTCAATATAAATTGGCAAATTTAATCCATTTTGTTGCCCGAAAAGTTACTTAGCCAACATTAATAAGCAATGTTGCTAACACATCGTGTTAAAATAATGTGAAAGTTGACCTGTCACCGTTATGTTGCCAACTAGTCGGAAAAACCGATATGTTAAACGATAACAATGCGACTTCGCAAACTAGTAGTTTTAGCAGAAAAACATTAGAAGCGACATCATGAACATTTTGGCCCAAAAGAAGTAGAACTGATGAACCAGCGGCGTTGCATATTTAAGCCTAACAGACGCATTCTCAACGGCAGAAAACCAGAGCAAAGAATGGTTATAAGAAACAAAATTTGGATGGTTGACAGATGAGACTTCAAACCCAAATTCTTACTACTTAAAGCAAACATCCTTGGAAATTTGAATACAAAAAACAAACAAACTTGGAATTTCCACCATATACATATCAAATTTAATGACAAATACAAAAATGAAAGAAATCTAGGGAATTTAGAAAGTATACCTTTGAGAAGATAGGGTCAGAGACTGCTGATATTTGACGGAAAGTTGAATGTTTTAAGTGATGTTTGAGGTGGGCTCCATATATATTCATTACGGATCATTGGGCATTCTGTCTCCTTTAAAGAAACTTCGCGGATGAGTCGATAAAACTGGCAGGGAACCGAAACATGAGTGACGTCGGCTAATCTAATTGTGGGACTCACCATTTCAGGCCATTAGCATAGGTAAGGGCCTATGTCAATCCAGCTGCACATACGACGTCGCATGCCCATTGGGATTACATATTTTGATCTACATGAGGCCGATGCCGTCCCGCATTAAAGTGAGCCTCAACATTTTGGCCCACTAGTAGAACGACTGGCCCGTATTTGACCAAAAATGAGCATGACTGGCCCTAATAACGGTTAATGGTATATTATATACTACAAATTGATGTTTATAAATTTCCATGAACTTTATAGACGTTCAGTTCGATGAGAATCGATTTTAACGCAACCAGTGAACTTTATTGACGTCTATTTTGATGGGAACCACGACATAGAATTGCATGAAATTTCATATTCTTGGTTTTGAAGAATAAAAAAGATAATAGAATTTTGTCCATGAAAATTTTAAAATGATAGCACATGGCCTAGAGTAAATTGTAGCACATTACTTACAAGTATACAAGGTGCCATTCAGAAGAACTTGTGGAAGTATATGTGGATTAAGACCAATTTATTTATTACACTTAGGTACTATAAGTTCAAACTTTTGGATCTGAAGCTTTTTTTTGGGCCGATCATAATCGGGTTTGGGACTGACAGTGTACTTTTTAATTTTGCACTGAGGTCCCTCTGACAAATAGGAGAACTTGAAAAGTAAAACTGGAGATACACTCAACTGAATCATCAATTGAAGACCACAATGTTCTGCTTTGGTCATGGAAGGATATATTGGGGTAATCGTCCGTAATTTTTCTTAGTATTCCATTTATACCTTTACGATAATTGTTATGAGAACGATAATTTCCACCACATAAAATCGCATGAAATTTCATATTCTTTGTTTTTGAGAAATAAAAAGATAATAATATTTTGTCCATGAAATTTTTTAAAGCGATAGCACATGGCTCAGAGTAAATTGTAGCACATTGCTTAGAAGTATACAAGGTGTCATTTAGAAGAACGTGTGGAAGTATATGTGGATTAAGACTCGTTTATTTATTACACTCGGGTGCTATAAGTTCAAACTTTCAGATCTGAAAATTTCTTTTCGGACTGATCGTAATTGGGTTTGGGACTGACAATGTATTTTTTAAATTTTTCTTTGAGGTCCCTCCGACAAATTGGGAGAACTTGAAATCTTAAACAGGAGATACACTCAATAAAATCATCAATTGATGACCACAATGTTCCACTATGGTCATGGAAGGATATACCGGGGTAATCGTCCGTCATTTTTCATAATATTACATTTATACCCGTACGATAAGTCCGAGAACAATAATTTCCACCACATAGAATCGCATGAAATTTCATATTCTTGGTTTTTGAGGAAATAAAAAGATAATAGAATTCTATCCATGGAAATTTTTAAAGCAATAGCACATGGCCTAGAGTAAATTGTAACACATTACTTACACGTATACAATGTGCCATTCAGAAGAATGTGTGGAAGTATATGTGGATTACGACCAATTTCTTTATTACACTCGGTAACTATAAGTTCAACTTTAGATCTAAAACTTTCTTTTCGGACCGATCGTAATCGGGTTTTGGACCGACAGTGTATTTTTATAAATTTGCACTATGGCCCCTCCTAGAAAGTGGGAGAACTTGGAATGTAAAACTAGAGATACACTCAACAGAATCATCAATTGATGACCACAATGGTCTGCTATGGTCATGGATGGATAGGGGTAAAAAACCGAAAACCAAAAACCGAATTGAAAATTGAATTATCCGAATTCGAATAACCCAAACCGAATTTAAAATACGATTTTTGGATAACCGAATTGAATAAACCGAATTCTGAACATGGTTTTTGGTTTGGTTATGGATATGGAAACTCAATTCGAAAACCGACCCGAATACCGAATTGTAATTAAAAATATAAATTAAATATTTATATACTAAATAATATAATTCTAAAGTATTAATATAAAATATTTAAAAAATATATCATGGCCCAAACTCACAAACTAATATATATATATTCATGGCCCAAACATAGATTGATTTTGGCCCAGAATAAAAAAAATTAGAACGAAAGTTAAAACGAAAAAGTTAAAATGAAAGGAAGGAAGCTGAGGCTGCCCTTTTCTTCTTCATCGCAAAAACCGAAAACCCTAGCCCTTCTTTTTATGATCCCGATTCCCCGTCCTTATCTCCATCGCCACGACCTCATACTCCGGCGCCATAGCCTTGCAGTGGCCGCACCACCAACACGAGACAGAGCTTAAGGAACGATGATGATCAATCAAAGATATCAACCAAGGTAGTTTTTTACTCTTTGATGTTTAAACAGATTTCCCTGGGATTCAGTTGATGATTTTAGTTTTAGGAGGCTTGGACACTAAACTTCGTTGATATTTGTAGGAGATCCCTGGATCGTCAATTGTGAAGGCATTGGCGTCATCCCTTCGCAAACCAGGGGTCTGGACAATCCCACAGGATTATATGGTGGCTGGAACAATCTTACTGGTAAGAGTTATGAGGTTGATTTTTTTAATCTGATCCCAAGTGCATGGTTTAGCTTTTGTCCTACTGCTAGTAGTTTTGTCTTGTGATGTTTGTGTTGTTTGGGGTGTTCTTGTGTGTGGTATCAGCGTGGTTGATAAACCGAGGAAACAAGAAGGGGATGCTGAATTGTCTCTATGTTCCGAACAAATTGAAATGTCTCATTACAGTGGTAAGAGGAAGGATAATATACATACATTCATCAACATGAAGTGTCTCTTAATTTTTCAGAAAATCTCCCTTTACAACTGTGTATAGTGTACACTCTTACTTATAGTATCAGTATCACGTTATACAGATAGTAGCGAAATGAACATGGCAAGAATATTTGACGTTGTATTGGTCAAGTTTGATGTCCTAAAGCCTAGGGAACGGAATAAAAATTGATGTACTGAATATTCCATGACAGAGTTTTTTTATATGTGAATTACTATGTGTTTTGCTAGCTAGGTCTGAACTTAATTATATGTTTGCATGCCCGAGGACTAATCTCCTGAGCACGCTGTTGAGCTCTTCTATGCATTTCTTCTTTAGTTAGTCTCAGCTCCATATTTTCCTTCTCTACTCGCAGGCGATTGGCCTCTAAGTTGATTCTCAGATCATTGGTTAGGAAAATGCATTCGCTTTTCCATTTCTGTCCACCTATCTCGTTCCTTCTCTAGCTCTTCATTGGTGTTTGCTCGAGCAAGTGTGATACTTTTCCTTAGTTACATTGATTGAGCCATGAGAGAAGTTCTAAGTCAGTTTGGTTGTTGTTGAGGGTTGTTGTATCAGTTTGAAAGTTCAGTTTGTTTTTAATATTTATGTTGTTTAAGCTTAAGAATGCTGCAACTGATATACTCATTTTCTTGCATACTGCACCTGCAATTGTCTCTGCCAAGTCATTCACTTTCTCTATTTGTTCTAACAAATTCAGATAACTTCCCCCCCCCCCGAATTCCTCCATACAATATCTGAAATTCAAAATTTTCTGGGCCCTCCACATATATTCTCCTGAAATCCAAACTACAAGAGCCAATCCTATTCCAGACTGCCTATTGTTCTGAAACCTAGTCTTCATGAATTCATCCCCTCACTAAAAAATTTGAAATTTTTAGCAAAGCTTCATTCGTGTATCAATCAACTTCTCACCAATTTTCAGGATTTTCTGGGCATCGTTCCTTCTGGTTCACATTTTCAATTCCTAATATTACTTTCCACAAATTCTCACAATTGCTTGCCTTTGTTTTGTTTTCTTACTTTTGTGATTTTGTTTTATGAGTTCTTAATTTGTTTTTCACTCTGGTTTTGGTGGTTTGTTTAGTAGGACCAAATTTCTGAAGAACAAAAAGTAACCGAGGAAGCACAGCAAGAAGGTGAGTACTATCATGTTTCCCCATATTTACTGTAATAATTCTTAGTTAGACTACTCATGTGCCTAGGTTTACTAAGTTATTATTAATAATACTGCTCATACTGCTACTGTAATACTAAGGAAGTTCTATGGTTATGCAAAATTGGAGAATTGTGAAAGCTCTAAATCCATATGTTTAGATGTTGCTACTAGATGGAACTCTACTTATTTGATGCTAAGTGTGGCTTTGGAGTATGAGAGAGCTTTTAGATACTTGGAGCAAGAAGATGACAATTTTGTAAAAGAAGTGGTTGTTCCACAACTTTGGGATTGGGATAATGTTCGTCGACTTGGTTTTCTTAAACATTTCAATGTGCTTACTGTAAGAATTTTGGGTACAAAGTATATTATTGCCGATTCTTATTTGGATGACATTAGTTCTATTCATGCACTCTTGAAAGAGAGTTTGAAGAGCCCGGATGCTGAAATGAGAGAGATGACATCCTCAATGTTGAAGAAGTGTGAAAAATATTGGGGAAATGTGGAGAAGTTCAATATTTTGGTTTTCATTGCTAGTGCTTTTGACCCAAGGAACAAATTGGACTATTGTGAAATAGTTCTTGTCAAATGTATGTGATGAGGAAGGGGCACGCATTGCTGAAATCGTTAAGGGTGCCAAGTATGAAGTTTTCAATTATTATAGGAGGATTTATAGTGTTGGAGTTGGAAATTCTCCTGAAGTATCTACTTCATCAAAATCTTCTTGTTCATCACATTCTTTTTTGAATGACAATCTTGACCCATTGAAGACAATTAGGGATCAAAACAGGGCTACATTGAAAAAGAAAAAGACAGAATCCGGTTTTGTTAGGGATTTCAAATCAGAACTTGATAGGTACCTAATCGAAGAAAGTACTGATGATACAAGCATCTTTTAAGCTCCATATTTCTGTGTGTTGAAATTGTGGAAGAGGAATAGTCCTCAATTTCCCATATTGTCCAATTTTTCTAGGGATATTTTAGCTATTCCAGTATCTACAGTTGCTTCGGAGTCAGTTTTCAGCACAAGGGGAAGAGTTCTTGATGCATTTAGAAGTTCCTTAACTCCTAAACTTGTACAAGCCTTGATATGTGCTCAAGATTGGTACCGTGGTGTTGGAATTGAAATTAAAGTGGAAGAAAACATTGAGGAGCTTGAAAAATTTGAAGAAGGTAATATCATATTCATGCTAAATTATTTAAATTCTAGTTTGCACTTCTTTAATATATATTTTTTATTGCAGAAATCCAACAAACAACGATGGAGTCAACTATTGTGGATGTTTAGCTGCTCTTTTGCTTTGGATTTTTGAAGGTCTGTACAAGATTTATATCTTAAGGCCTTGATATTAATTGACTAGGATGCATTCAGTAAATCTTAAGGCCTGGATCTTAAGGCCTGGATATGATGCATTCAGTAACTCTATCTGCTCCTTTGATTTATACTTTGTTTTGACTCAGTATATGCATTCTCGACTGATACTTTACTGTGCAACATAAAGCAGATAGAGTTTGCATTTGCAATAGAGTTTAATTGTGTAAGGTGGCTAGTTTCCATCATTTTGGGCTATTTAGAATTTGGTTAGATGTTGTGCTTGTAGTTTGTACTGTATATCCTTATTGGACTAGTGACTTATGAGACTGGTTATTTTGCAGATGACCATTTTAAATTAGCTAACCATTTTGTTGGTTTTATAAATGCAACATATTTTTATATGGGCAGAAAATGATGATCTGTGACTTTTCTTTTCAGGTTGCCTCAAGGTGAATATGAATGTGGAGTGCTCAACGGCTTGAAGAATGTGAACACTTTGAAAATAAATTATAAAATGAAGCATTTTACTTTAATGTTAAATGTAATGCTAAAGTAAAATTATTGTGGTTGAATTTGTAAGGTATTTGTTGGATTTTTATTTTGAAATTTTTTTTGGTGGATGTAAAATTTAGATTTTTAATTTTTATTAAATTTCACACTAAGATATATAATTTTGGTAACTATTTAAAATATATTACAACCAAATCGGTTTATTCGGTTTGAAACCAAATTCAAACTGAAACCGAATTCCAAATTCGATTCGGTTTATTTGGGTTATTCAGGTCGGTTTCGGTTTTGGAATTTTTATAAAAAAAACTGAATAATCCGAATCGAATAATCCGAACCGAATAAACTGAAAACCCAATAAACAGAACCGACGCCCACCCCTATGGATGGATATACTAGGGTAATTGTCCGTCATTTTTCTTAGTATTCCATTTATACCCTTGCGATAAGTGTTATGAGAACGATAAATTCCACCACATAGAATCACATGAAATTACATATTTTTTTGTCTTTGAGGGTATAAAAATATAATAGAATTCTGTCCATGACATTCTTTTAAAGTGATAGCACATTACTAGTCACAATATGGTTTCTTTGGATTAGTTGGAATAAAATTATTTTTGATAATATATCCTTCTCCAAAGATGCATGCTTTCATGATATTAAAGATATGATCTATCAAATCTTCACAGCTCACCATTTGATAGGCAATCTAGACAAGCATAAGTACTGGATTCAGGCAAATATTATTCCACAAATCTTTCAAAAGAGAAAAAAATCAGTAATAGCTGTGAACTGGAATAAACCACAAACTGGATATAAAATCAATACTGATGCTACATGGATAAATGGTGGTCTATCTTCCTCTGCTGTCATAGTTAGGAATTGGAATGGGACTGTGGTTAAAATGAGAGCAAACATTTTCCAGTCTCCATCTCCTTTACATGCTGAACTTTTTTCCATTCAAAGTGGCTATGATATTTGCTCAGAACTGGCACTAAATAGTTGTGTGATTGAATCAGATTGTTTAATGGCTGTTAAGGGTATTCAAAATCCAATGAGTTCCCCATGGAGAACTTATTCCATTTGTAGCGCCCTTAATTTAAAACAACTCAAATATCCAATCCAACATACTCCTAGGGAAGCCAATTCTGCTGCTGATTTCCTGGCCAAATTTGCATTAGAAAATAACATACATGGTGATTTAGACATTCAGGCAGTACCCCTCTTTCTTAGGGAACTTATATCTCTTGACAGCAAAGGTTTTCCTGGGATTAGAATAGGAGCTTCAATGGATTACAGTAGGAATTAGAGTAGGTGTTTTCGGGTTGTGTTTACTATAACTTTACTACTGCTCTCTCCATGTTTGGATACTAATTTGAGTACTAAACAAAAAACTTCTCTTCAAATTAGAACAGAGACTGCTGCTTTTTCAGGTTCGATCGATTGAAGGTGGCAATACTAAAGGCTTCTCACAGCAGAACCTCGGATCTCCACCATGCTGGATTCTTGACCTCCATCATCAACACATCAGCCTCACTTCACTTCCCATCAGTCAACCCTTCCTGCGACTGCCCAACAAGGAACTCAAACTCCCTGCAAGAATTTAAATGTTCAATGTAATGAAAGGTGTTGCCTGGCCAAAGGGAAGAATTAACACATGGGGTGGAAATTCTTCCTTTTGGAATCGTAACTACCTTTCCCCCCTTCTTTACAAATTTACTTCCGAGGCATATTTTCTGACACCTCTCTTGGGGCAAATATCTTGCCGCTATGTAACATACTCTATAATTCTATGTAATTTTGGTTACTACATAGGCCTGGGGACCCTTAATACAATATCCCTCACCTACGGGTGTTAATTTAAAAAAAAAGAAACTCATTACTTACAAGTATACATGGTTCCTTTTAGAAGAACTTGTGGAAGTATATGTGGATTAAGTCTTGTTTCTTTATTACATTTGGATAGTATAAGTTCAACTTCAGATCTAAAACTTTCTTTTTGGACCGATTGTAATCGGGTTTGGCACTGACAATGTAATTTTATAAATTTACACTTAGGTCTCTTCTAGAAAGTTGGAGAAATCATGGTTGGCGGTTGCTTATTTTAATTTTGATGACAATTTTTTCCACTTTTTCCATAAATCATTCGATAGAAGGGTCACAATCTTAACACCGAGGCTTTTACGACACTTTTTAGAAATTAGACTATGGACAATACGTGAGACGTCACAGTTTTCCCGCATACAACAAAACACAAACCGAACAATGGCCGACGTCGGTTACTTTGAAAATTTCAGTGGGAAATGAAAATTTCAGGCCAAAATTTGAACAAAAATTCCCCCCCCCCCCCACCCCATTTCAAAGAAACAAAACTCATCACTTGTACTCATTTCCCATCAATAACACAAATCCTACAACTCAAACTAACACACCATCCATTCTATTCACACCTTACAATAATGAAAGAGAGCTCAATCAAATTGCATCTCTCAAACATCAACAAGATCCAAGGATGGAGCATCTAAGGGTTCAAATCCATTGAGGTATTTTTCCATCCATTCCATGTTCATCTACACATTTGGTTATAATCTTACAACATATTTTTTCTTCATTGATCAATGATTCTGAAATTTCATGGTATATGATGATTGTTTTGCATGTTACATACCGTATGTTGTTTTTTGTTTCCAAGAAAATGCCATGTTTGTAAAGAGTGAGACATACACTACAACAAACATCACATATTACCTCAGTTTTTCAGGCCTTTTTACCTCGGTTCCCCCCCCAAACTGAAGTAAATGTGGGTGTAGTAAAAAATATAACTTTTACCTCAGTTCGGAACCGAGGTAAAAAGGACTTTTTTACCTCGGATTTGAACCGAGGTCGTTATGTTCTTAGAACAGCATCGCACCAACTACGAAAGCCAACTATAGTACCACGTAGCCACGATATCGTTTGAATTGATGTCGGCATCCTTAAAAAATGAAGTCGATATCAAATGGAAGCAGGCGATGCCACTGGAACAACTGCGACACCGATGAGATTGACGACACTGATAGTTACAGCTACGTCGCTCATGATTGTATGTGTGATTGCATGTTGACGTGGGTGGCTAACCAATATGACATCGTTTTGAATATGCGATCTTGTAAAAAAAAATCAGTTGTCTTAAGCTACATCGGTTTGGTGTTGATATGTTTTGTGATATGCGACATCACATAGGTGTTGAAACATTACTGGTTTGTGTGATGTCGCGATATGAATCGTGGAGAACTGTACAATAATATAGTATTTATTTTCTAATGAAAAAAAACCACTGAACATAAATAACCAATAAATGTCAGAATATATATTTAAATACATATGGTTAATGTGAACATGAATTATTAAATTGTATTTAACATCCATTGTCTACGTCGTATGACATCAAAGCTAAGAGTCCATTGTAGCTCTCTTTGTCCTATTAAAACAAATAAACATGGAACAAAATGTACGTCAGAATTTGGTAGTCCCAGAATGATGTACACATAATATTGTCAAGTGTAGGTGCAATAAACTAAACATGGGAAAAGTACCTTTACTGCTCTCCTACGATTTCACTTGGTTGATAATGAAATGTCGATTAAACTGATGAACGTGCAAAGTCAAACATTCAAGATGAGGATGTCAGTTCTGGATGATGTGACATCGCACAACATTCGGCTCTATATCGTATAGGGTGAAAAGCAGAGTGTGAAGTCACACATTCAACCTGTGCTCCTACAAAAATTTGAATGTTTTCCACAATCAACAATAATCTATGATTTTTTCCACAATCCTTAAAAAGCTGACTTTAACTAATCAACGGTCTAACTTTACTCGATTATCACTATATAAACACTAATAACAAAGTTGACTTTAACTAATCCACGACAACAAGATATATTAATCCACAAGTTAATTAAACACACCGGTCTCCCCGTACCCAAAAATTTAGTCAATTTAACACCAGGTTGAACTCTACATTCTAGAGGATCGCACCAGTCATTGGGAGATGTTGAGGTTAATGGCAAGAATATTCTACATTCGTAATTCTGGAAAGAAAAACACTGTAACTTATATAATATGTAACAAAACCATCATACTTAATGAATATATTCAATGTAAGGTTAATGTGGAAAAAAAACATACACAATTTAGGTGGTGCCAAAATGAACTACCTCAATTTATTTGAACCCGAAGATGCTCCATCCTAGAATAATTGTTGATATTCAATAGAAGAAATTAGTTTGGACTCTTTAGTGTTTGAAATGGTGTTAATTGAAAGGATGGTGTGGAGTTGTGTTGAGAGCAAATGGGGTGTAGATGGGAAGTGGTTGCGTTGGATATTATTGTAATGAGATGGGTTTGGGGGGGGTAATTTTGGCTCAAAATTTTGATTCCCGGTAGAAATGTTCCTTCGTTGCGAAATCGGACAAGTGGGGCCAAATTATAATTTTTGGTAATTGTCATCAAAGTATTCATCTAAAATTTACTCTTCACGATGTACTAGCGCTTTTTAAATTTTGACAGATGGAATTTTATTAGCTTTTAATTTCATAAAAAACCTAGAATATGAAATTTCATCTGATTCTACGTGGTGGAAGTGATCTTTCTCTCCTAATGCTTATAGTAAGGGTACTAATGGAATACTCCAAAAAATAATGCACGATTACTCCTGTTCGGGGATGGGATCATCCCCCAGTCAAACTTATATTCACCGTAATTCATGACAAAGAAACTGGCATGATCCCACAACGAATTCCACAGGTTCATCCTTAATGAACCATGTATACTTATAAGTAATCATCTACAACTTACTCTACACGATGTACTAGCGCTTTTTAAAATTTGGCAGACGGATTTTTTTAGGTTTTAATTTAATAAAAAAATGTAGAAGATTAAATTTCATATGTGGTCGAAGTGATCTTTCTCCTAACAATTTTAGTAAGGGTATTAATGGAATGCCCCAAAAATGAAGGACGATTACCCTAGTTCGGGGATGGGACCACTGCTATCCCCTAGTCAAACTCATGATCATTGTTATTCAGGACAAAGAAACTGGCATAATCCCATGAAGAATCCCACACAGGTTCATCCTGAATGAACTCTATATACTTATAAGTAATCATCAACAACTTACTCTACACGATGTACTAGCGCTCTTTAAAATTTGACGGATGGAATTTTATTAGCGTTTAATTTCATAAAAAATCAAGAATATTAAATTTCATGTAATTCTATGGGGTCGAAGTGATCTTTCTCATAACGCTTACAGTAAGGGTATTAATGGAATACCCCAAAAATGAAGGACAATTGCCCTGGTTCAGGGATGGGACCATTGTCATCCCTTAATAAAACTTATGATCACCATTATTCATGACAAAGAAACTGGTGTGAACTCTGTATACTTATAAGTAATCATCTACAATTTACTCTACACAATGTACTAGTGCTTTTTAAAATTTGATGGACGGAATTTTATTAGCTTTTAATTTCTTAAAAAAACCTGGAATATTAAATTTCATCTGATTCTATGTGGTGGAAGTGATCTTTCTCTCCTAACGTTAGTGGGTGGAGGGCCATTAAATGGGGTTTTATCAGACCAGAGAAGGCCCTTTTAAAGTGCCTTCTCTGGTCATGATTTTGATCATCTTCAATTAAAGGAGATTCCTAGAACCTCCTTAAAATTGTCAATTAAAGGTGGTAAAAAACTGCCTTTAAAAGGTCAATTGAACCGCCTTTAATAGGGCCCAAAATAGTTTTCAAACTCGGAACCTATTTCTGCCCTTCCAAAAAAAAAAAAGCTACCGAAAAGCTAATGTTTCTGGCAGCGAAGCAATAGACTAGTATCCCAATAGACTTGTATCCCAACACAGCACATGAGAAAAATAAAAAAACATACATAAATTTATATATGTATGAAGAAACTCGATACAAACAAAACAAACAAACTAAATAGAAAGAAATCGCAGGATCGACACCATATCAAAAGAAAAATTTTAAAAAAACTTAGATCTGTATCTAGTGAACGGTAGGGGCGACACTTATGGTGGACGGCGAGAGCATCCGACAAGCTTCAGTGGTGGCGGTGGTAATGGCAAAAGCATATGTGCGGTGGCGGTGGGGTTAGAGGCATCGAGGGGGTGGCGGCGATGAAAGGTAAGGTGGTGGAGGTGTGAGACAGCGGTAGAGGTGTGACTGTTGAGGCGACGGTGAGAATCGCTGGTGGCAGAAGGAAATCTTGGTGGCCGATCGATTGGAATTGGAGGGGCCGTCCGGTGGTTTGGTATAAAACCCAAGGCTATGGAGTAAATATTACTAAGTATGGAGATATTAGGCCAGAGGGGTGTTGGGCCAGCCCATTTAAGGCGATTCTATATAGAACCGCCTTTAAAATGACCTTTAAAATGAAAAAGTGACTTGGGAAAGCACTTTCAAACTCGGAAGTGCTTTCGGCCCTTAAAAAATGAGTTTAGAAGTGCTTTTGGGCCTTAAAAATGATTTTCGAAGTGCTTAAAAAATGATTTCGGAAAGCACTTTCGAACTCGGATGTGTTTTTAGCCTTTAATGGTGATCGATTAAAGGTGGTTCCACCTTTAGCAATTAGAACCAACTTTAATTGAGGTCCGGTAATAGAGCTCTCTCTACTAGTAACAATACTAAATGAGCTCTCTCTACTAACGGCTATGTGAAAATTGATTCCAGTCACACCATACCATATAACTCGGAACCCCTTCAAAACCTCAATTAAAGGTGGTTTTCATAGAACTGCCTTTAATTGAGCATATTTAATAGAGCACTCTCTACTGGTAGGGGTATTAATTAAGCTCTCTCTACTACCGGCTATATGAAAATTGATTCTGATTACACCAGACCTTATTATAGGTTATGGAAAATTATCAATTTAAATTTATCCAATGTACAATTACCCAATTTGAAGGTTAATTACGTTCGTCTAGATCAAACATGAACCCATTTTCCATGTTATGGGCTAATGGTGAGGCCCAATTTAATAGGCGCTGACGTCGGTCCTATGTCGCTAAACCAAAAAGCAGGTGCGACCTCACACGAAGATTGGTCAAACACAGACCCATTTCTATATGAGTGGGCTATTATGGTTAGGCCCACATTCAAAATAATCGATGTCGCCGAAGAGTCCGTAAGAGTTCATTCCGTGCGACAGACATGCGAAGTCGTCTTGCCCTAAGCTAAAGTCACAACGCTTCATAACGAGTGTACAAATGGTGCCCACCTCTTATACATCATTTCAAATTTTCAGTATTCTGTCAAATTTCAACCTTACTCACTGGCCAATCTTCTAAAAGGTATGGTTTCCACATGTGTTTGCTTTTTTATATATATATTTATCCTTGAAATTGTTTTTGTATTAGGGTGTGAATGTGTTAGTTTTTTTTTTCATTTTTGAGGTATCTATGGTTTCAGGTGCTATAGTATGCTTTCAGAGTGTTCGAATATGGTTTTAGGATGTTAGAATAAGGATTGGGATGGTAGAATATGTTGTAAGGGTTCTGTCATTTTCTGTTGTTATCGTTATCTGCTATAATGCGACATCACTGACAAGTCGATCTTGCTTCTATTATACCAATTTGTATGCGACATTGCAATCATGATTTTTTTAGATGGTCCGATTAATGTAAACTCGCACATTCATTGGTCGGCCAATCAGTTATACCAATGCTTTTGCGATGTCGCTTTGAGTAGGTCAAAAAACCATATTTCATGTTATCATTTCCCATTGTCTAGCTATCATAATATTTCACCTTCATGACAATACGGATTATAGAAATTATGGCTAACAATGCTGGTTCCATCCATCAACCAATTAAGGTAAGCGATTCTGAAGATGATAGTCTGCATCGTACTTAGGCAAATATCCCTATTTCGTACATACTTTGACCTGGACAAACTTGTACTCAAATCCAATCATGGTAATTTCTCCCCGTTTAAAACAAAATGAATTTTCAATTAACTTTCTTTATAGATTACTTTCATAAGTACTAACAAATGTTTTTTTGTATGTGATTCAGTACATCCTAGACAAAATTGCTGAGTACCTACCGCCGTACAAGTTGGATGTTGATATTAGGTGTAAAGGAAAGGCTTACAAAATGCACTATTCGGGGAACAGGATGATCAATACTCTGACCCCGAAGGGGTTTGGCCAGTTTCTTAACGAAGAGGAACTTAAGATTGGGGATACACTATACTTCGAGCTCATAAATGGTGTTGGGCTCGTATTTTTCCGTGTTGTCATTCTTCCTTGCGAACATTAGAAGGCTGTCTAAGAATTCATATGACAATGATGTGAAAACTTAATTTCTTGTATATAGTTGAATTTGAATTGGGCCGTATTTTGTGTCAGATATCTTAAAAGTTCATTTTTTAATGTTATTCAATGTTTGAAATTTAACATAACATGTTAATCAATGCTATTTAGAATTGTATTTATAAATTGGAATTGTTGACTGGATGGATGCTAGGCCCATATAAATTCGATGTCGTTCTCCAGTCGGTATATTTTTGCATTAGCCGACATATCTGTGAAATCGCATTTAACAAGCGGACTTCAAAACCATGTTAAAATGACTTCGTTCCCAAACAAGTAATAAATATGATAGCCCTAACAGACATTTCAAGCTTTTGTCCGTGAGTCTTGTTGCACTCCGTGAGTCATTTTTGTTGCACTCCGTGAGTCTTTTTTGTAAGAAAACATCAAGAAGTGCACATTTGCACTTTGGATGTGGTGTTTCTCGGTTTTGTGGTCTCTATAGAGGGCATTAAAGTTGACAAAACCAAAATTGAGGCCATTAAGAACTGGCCGAGACTTACTAATGCCAACCAAATACGTTCTTTTCATGGTTTAGCCAATTTTTATAGACGGTTTGTGCGTGATGTGTCATATATTGTTGCACCTCTAAATGAACTAGTTAAAAAGGATATGAAATACTTTTGGGCTGAGAGTTAAGAGAATGCATTTAATGAATTAAAAGTCCGATCATGTAATGCTCATGTTCTTGCTTTACCTGATTTTAATGGTACTTTTGAGAATCATTGTGATGCTTCTGGTCTTGGTATTGGTGCTGTTTTGATGCAAGAAAATTGACCTATAGCCTTCTTCAGTGAAAAGATGAAGGGCGGTGCTCTAAACTATCCTGTGTATGATAAAGAACTTTATGAAATTGTGCGTGCATTAGAAACTTGGAAACATTATTAATTGCATACATAATTTTTCATTCATAGTGATCATGAGTCCTCGAAATACTTGAAGAGTCAGATGAAGTTGAATAAGCGTCATGCTAAATGGTCTATTTCATTGAATCTTTTCCTTATGTGTTACGTTACAAAAAGGGTAACGAAAATGTTGTTGCTGATGCTTTGAGTCGTAGACATGTTTTACTTACACGATTGGAATGCATTATGTTAGGGTTTTCATTCATGCAAGATTTATATGCGACTGATTCTGATTTTTTTATCTATTTATGCTTCATGTGAAAATGGTGCTTATGAAAAGTTTTTTCGGCATGATGATTTCTTGTTCATGAATAATAGGTTATGTATTCCTCAATGTTCTATGCATGAATTACTTGTTAGAGAAGCTCATTCAGGTGGTTTAATAGAACATTTTGGTGCATTTAAAACTTATGATTTGTTGCGAGAACATTTCTATTGACCGAAAATGGCACTTGCTATTGACAAGGTTTGTAGGAATTGTCTAGATTTCTTGAAGGCTAAGTCTAAAATTAAGCCTCATGGACTTTATACTCCATTACCTATTCCTACACATCCTTGGGTTGATATTTCTATGGAATTTGTCCTAAGTTTGCCACGATCTTAGTCAGGTAATGATTCTATCTTTGTGGTTGTGGATAGATTTTTTAAAATGGCACATTTTATTTCTTGTAGGAAGACAGATGGTGCAAATCATGTTGCGGATCTATTTTTTATGGAGGTAGTTTGGTTACATAGGATTCCTGCGTCCATTGTCTCTGATCGCAATGTTAAATTTTTATCCTACTTTTGGAATACCTTGTGGCGCAAGTTAGGGACAAAGTTGCTATTTTTGACTGCCAGTCATCCTCAAACTCATCAACAAACAGAAGTGACCAATCAAACCCTAGGGGCTCTTCTTCGTGCACTAGTTCAGAAGAACTTAAAGAATTGGGAAAAATGCATTGCAATTGCACAGTTTTCTTATAATCGCACTATTCATTCTACTACTTCTTTATCTCCATTTGATTTTTTTTGGTTTTCTACCTATTACACCTCTTGATCTACTTCCTTTGAATTTTAAACAGGTTAAAAACCTTGACGGAGAAAAGAAAGCTGATTTTGTGAAAAAAAATCATGAGATGGTGCTCATGAAAATTGAACGGACAAATGCACATAATGCTGTAAAGCTAATCAAAGCTGCAAGATGAGGTTCAACATGGGAGATTATGTTTGGGTTCATCTATGGAAAGAGAGGTTTCCAAATTCTCATAAATCTAAGTTGAATCCACATGGAGATGGTCCTTTTAAAGTGTTGGATCGTGTGAACGACAATGCTTACAAGATTGAGTTACCAAATCATTATGGTGTTAGTACAAACTTCAATGTTTTGGATTTATCTCCATTTACCTTTGAAGAAGATTTAGTTTCGAGGGTGAAATCTTTCGATCACAGAGGGAATGATGGAGATGCCAAGACGACTACCACCATAAATGAAGATATTCTACGACTTGATCAAATATTTAAAGGATATGTTCGGGATCCTCTAAGTAACATAGCGGGACCTATGACTAGGTCAAGGACTAATCTTAGGGAGGTTTTTTTAAATGCTTTGATTGATCACCTTTATGATGAAGAATTGAAAAAGGAGCCACCATCGGCATCATGGATTCATTATTCAAGATTTTTGATGAACTTAAGACATCAGGAAGAACACTATACTCTTTTTTCCCACTGGATTTTTAATGAGTAGTGTGATCAGTATAAAATATTGTAAAATTATTTCATTTTGGGTTTATTGGACTGATAGCTCGGCCATGTAGGCTTTGAAGAGCTGAATTTTGAAAATACAGTCCATTAGGGTTTAGTATATTCATTTTTATTCTTATTAGAATTAGATTTGGTAAGATTAGATAAGGTAATATTTTTCAAGGTTACTCCTTGAAGAATTAAACCATATTACCTTATATTACCATTTTTTAGGTATTTTAGTTAAATATAGTTTTAGCTTCTTAAAGCTGCGATAAGTCAATTCAGTTTCCAGTTATGATTATAGTTTATGGCTGAAATCTACCCTATAAATAGGGGAGGCATTTGGATGAATTTCTCACCACTTTTATCAATCAAAATACAGCCTTTTGAGTTCATATTGTTTGCTTGCGAGCTATTCCATTGTTTCTTAACTCCGAAGGCTAGTTAATTATCAATAAACCTTGTAATCTGATCCCGAGGGCTAGTTAGAGAGCGAATCTAAATTGAGTGTACCCCGAGGGCTAGACCTTGAATTTCGTGTGGCATTGAAGGGTTTGTGAATTCCCTTGTTTTGTCAAAGATCTTAATTCCGCAATCCATATTCTTCACAAGGGGATTCATATTAGCAAGTGTTATTGTAATGTTGTTTTGATTTGTGTGATCAATCTTGTAATGATGAAATTAGGGATGTTTAAATATGCCATTGATATTGAGTGATGTGTTCTTCATGTGTTGGGTGATTAGAGGAAGAATGAATCTTATTTGCATGAATCTATTGATGGTTGGTGAAAGGCATACATGTTGTTGATTGATGAGAAATATTCTTGTTTTAAATGGCCTTTTTGATTTTACCATCATGCTTTGAATATGTGGTCATTTTGGGAGAATGTTCTTTGTTAAATGATATCATGGGCCATTCATTGTTTATTGTGATATTACCATTTTTCTCTCTCTCAATGTTTTAGGATGACACCAAAGAAAGGTACTTCAGAGAAAGAGAAGTCATCAAGGGGTGAGAAATGGAAGAAACCGATTAAGGGTGAAAACCCTAAACCGGAAACTCTCGTTCCTCGCGACCTTAAGCCTGTGGTTGATGAGTTTTAGGATTAAACAACATCACAGGGGCTGCAGCCCAGAGATGGAGGAACTTGAGGGAACCCAAGAGGAGCATTTTGGAGACTAGTTTTCTTGCAAGAGCACCTTGATGGCTCTAGGTTTACTTGAATCTGTAACCTTTCTTTTGGGTCGTGTAGGCCTAGAAGGTTTTCTCGATGTGCACTTAAAAACCTACATAAGGTGGACCTTAGAGTTTCTAGCTACTATTTGGAAGGTCACCGATGAGGAGGGTCGCAAGGCGATTAAGTTCAACTTGGATGACAAGGAGTGCCAAATGACCTATAGAGAGGTGGCACTAGCTTTTAGGTGGAAGAATGGCAGAGACATTCCACGGACTCAACGCTAAGGAATGCCATTCTCTCTTGGGCAATTTTGGGTGCAACTTACTGGGACTGATATGAAGAATCTAAGCAAGAGCATGTCTATAGTCCACCCGATGATACGTTATGTTCATCGACTCCTTTAACTGGGCATTCTATGCCATGAGGAATTGATGCATTTCCCAAGCTCCGATGTACACCTTCTTTGGGCAATGATACCAGCGAGGAACATCTACCCATACTTGGTTAGTGTCTTTGTTCAAGAATGCATAGCGATGGGAGAGCGAAAGAGTGGGAAAATCTCTATGGGAGGTATGGTTAGTCTTTTGGCAGATTATATCGGTCACCCGATCACACAAAAGGCTCTAGCTAACTTAGGAAGATCGGGCACAAGGTATGATATTGAGAAGTTAGCTAAGGCATCTATGGTGAGACCAGCAACATTGGAGGGTAGATATGTATGGCTCTATGGCAGCGCGAGCACGTGTAGCTTTATGATTCTTCCACAAGCAGAGCGCACTGCCATTGACCATAGCAGATGTTTGGATGACCTAGTTATTTTTCCAGACCAGAAGTTTGAGAGAGAAGCCTACAATGTTATGGCCAACCAAGAGTTAGACCTAGAAGAGGCCAAAACATCTTCGTGAGCACTTGTGAGCCGATCTCATTATTCCACGGCCATTATGGATTAACTACACCTAGCAACCCTCAAGTTCCTCCCAATTTCTTCAAGGGATAGTTCAAGCGATTGGAGGAGTGAAGGCACAAGTGGAGGAGCTCCACATAAGGGTGGATTTCCTTGAAGCCACAATCCAAGCGACAGGGTTCATAGAGAGATGTTTCACTAGCCACGAAGAGGCTGGCCCTTTGGGGCTGGAAGCATAGGTATAACTAATCTCCCTTCCTCACTTATGTTTTGACATTCTTTTTGTGCACTAGAGACTTTGCATCCGAAAAGTTTGGGGAGGGAGTAGTGAGCACTTAGGAATTCCTATTCTTAGATTTCTTTGTCCATGCATGCATGTTTTGTTTGTTTATTTTCTTGATTGTTGGTGGTTTTAGTTCTTGTTTGTTGGGGATAATTTTGGATGAACATTTGGTGGAATGACATGATAAGCTAGGTTTCATAGTTTGCATGGGGTAGGATGTTTTAGCTATTGGTGGTGTATTTTTGTGTGTTTGACTATCTTTGTAGTATTAAGCCCACTTTTGGGGAACTTTTGGAAAATTTGAAAAAATGAAAGAAGATCAAAACCTGGACATGTTGAAAACCCAAAAAGGGTGACTTAGGTAACATTAGGAAAATCCTGGATAGGTCGAAGGCCTAGGTAAAAGTAAGAGGCTTGACTGGGATAGACTTATAAGTGTAAGCAAAAATGAGAGGCCGTGTGGAAAAAGGTGAGAGGTGAGCATGTTTTGTGGGATAACGGTAGCCAAAAACCCGAGAGGGAACCTAGGCAAAATGAGAGAAATTGAGAGAGAAAAGAAAAAAAGAAACAAGAAACTAGGATGATGATACATTGGACTCCTTGTTTGCAACTAGGTCAAGAATCTAGATCCATCCCTATGTTGCAAGCAATTCGGCGGCTTTTGGATTTCCTTGGTGGATTGTTTTTACTTGAGGATTTCTCTTTGATTGTTTTTGGGACTTCTTTGGGGAAAGTAAGCTTGGCTTTATTCCGATGTTTTGTCACTTATCTTTTTTCATACACATTTACTTGCTTTGGGTGGTTTGGTTGCCTTAGAACTTTGGGGAGTGTGAGAGTTGTGAAATTTTCATCTTCTTGGCGAAATTAGGGTAGCTTGGGAATAAATTTGATGCATTGGCTACTTTCGCATGCTTCATGTCGCTTGAACCTTTTTCTTTGATTTTATTTACTCGAGGATGAGTAAAGGTTTAAGTGTGGGGAGTCCGATCTGTACTATTATGCATGCTTTAAGCAATGCATTTGATGTAGTTTTTATTTACTTTTGGTTAGCAGTTTGGCAACATTAGTTGAGTTTACATGACGAGAGGTTTAGACAACCATGTTTAGTTTTCTTTTCTAAATCCATGTTTGGTACACTTAATTAATGATTATTGACATATCGTGTTTACGGGTTCCTTGGTCTTCATTATAAGTACCTTTAGTAGGTCACCTGTGAATACTATTTGTTACATTACATTCTTGCGAATGCCGTTTGCTTTTAATGGTAGAATATTTGAAGGCCATTTGTATTTAATTGTAGTATATGAAGGCCACGCATATTGATTCATGGTAGAAGGAGATTGAAGCCAAGGATAGGAGGCTTCGAAGTTCAAGACGACAAAAGGTGGAAATGGTGAATTGTGGTCTGAGGAGTGTTGCCTTAGACCGAGAAAAATCCATAAATAATTATCCTTTAAGGCTAGTTCCATTGGATTCATCTTCTTAAGTACTACAAAATTGACTGCAAGAACTCCCAATTCAGTTTAACGGTTCACCTATAGCAAGTAAACGAAGTCCAGCCGACGAAGGACCAGCGGCCCATGACAACCTACACTACATGAAGCATCATTGGCCCATGAAGATGCCCACGGTCCGACCTACACAAAGCAATAGCGCCGGTCCGTGACAAAGTAGCCAGACCATGAAGCATGGAATGGAAGAGTTGAAGAAATTCAGCTAAGTATGGAGCCGGTCCGTGAAAACCTTCACAGATGGTAACAAGAGTTTTGAGCAAACACCCATGCTGCTCGCAGTCCGTGAAAAGGAGGTGGGGCAGTGAAAACTATTGAGTTGAAGCCGTGGTGCTGCTCGCGGTCCATGAAAACCTGCACGGACCGTGGCACGAGCCCATCTTTATGAACCGTGGCTTCCCGCAGCTATGAATGTTCAAGGACCATGCCAGATCATGCATTCTGTGCTTGAAAGCTTCACAAACCATGACATCCATGCCGGTTCATGAAAACTAGGCGGCCGACCTCGGGTTTTGGCACTTTTGGCCTATTTTAGGCCCAATCTCCCACTACTATATATAGGACCCTAGTCTACTCAATTTTCGGAGGAGATCACAAGTTGTATTTGGAGAATCATATCTTGGGAGAGCATTTGGAGAGTGGAGCTCTCTTAGTAGTTTTTTTTTTACTTTTTCTTTCCTCTTCTTCTTGTTTCTTCCTAAAACTACGAAATTCAAATCTATATTTAAATTCCATGTCTATATTTAAATTTCATGTCTAGGGAGTAGTTAGTTTAGATTGGGATATATTTTACACTCATGTAGTTTCTATTGGTTTTATGAGATTCAAGTAGATCCATCCTATCTTTGTGTTTATGATATTATTGTAATTGTTCTTGAATGTTTCTAAATGCATGAACACTACATCACATATAATCACACACTTTGGGCTATGTTCATGTATGGTGCATTTATTGATATCCCCTTGGGAAGCAAAATTTGGATGTTTGAATGGGTAGGAGAGAACGTGTCCGCACGGGTGTGTGAACGGGGGATTTGAGACTGCTCTGACCTATTTTCCGTTGCACCAGTCTAAGCTGGCTTCGTAAACTTGCCCGACAGGTTATGGGTAGAGATAGTTGATAGTAGCAAGCTAGGAGTAGTGTTGAAACCCTAGAATCACAGATAAGGTGCCTATGAACATAAGGCCTCACGTATAGAGGACCATTGGGAATCAATGCATTCATGGTGGAAGCCCGGGACGTAATAGCATGGGGGAGAAAAAAACCACAACAACTGTCGGACCTTTTTGTGCTCCCCTAATTTCGATGGCTGTGTCGATGGAGCGTTGCGAGCACACCCACCCTGAGAGGGATGAGAAGTGTATGGCATCGACCACACCACGTGTTATGAACACACTGATATGTCTTTTGTATGTCTATATGTGCATGAATTGAGGATTAAAGCATTAAAACTACCATGTTGCTAAATTAGTCCCAAGTGCCTAGTATAAATAGCTTACTTGTTTATTGATTTCATGCTTAGTAGTTGTTAGTAAAAAATACCAACCCCCTCCCCCAACGTGCATGTTTACATTATTAGCTGTTCCTTTCACTCGTGCGGATTGACGACCCGCACAAGGCTGTGTTTTGACTTTTACTTGAACCCTAGCATCTCTGTGGACAAACCCATGGATTGCCGCTTACTACCCTTTGGTAGCATTAGCAGCGAGAAATGGGTGCAGAACTATTGATCTTATCTTTGACCATCTCATGAGACCAGTGCCTCGCCCCAGGTTCATTAAATTGCGCTGTTGTGACTGTGTTAGCAACCCCGAGTCGGGGCAGGTCACCTGTCAGGAGACCCACCCTTATTTGCAAACTTTAAATTTAAAGGTGGGTAATGTTGTCTTTTTATTATATCCATTTCTTGTAACTTTCTAAATTAGGAAAGTGTGCAACTTATGATAGGACGAACCCATATGGCAAGTGTGCAGCTAGGCTGAGACAGAGGGAGTAGTTGTTTTGAAGTATGAATACGACGAGTAACAATTGGCCAGACTCAATATTATCACTGACAAAATGACAAACAAACTCAATATGTTCAGTACTGTAATGAAACTCCAGATTTCCTGCAATATGTATAGGTGTTTGACTATCACCAAATAGACGCAAAAGAGAGGAATGACCAATACCAAATGACTATCACGAACAGCAATTTAGCAACCTCTCCCGTCTTTGCATGTCCTTGGCCTTTCAACATTTAAAATTCTCCATTCCTCTTTTTTTTTTCTTTACTTGGTCAGAGTTATTAATAGAATTAGTGAAAATTAAATTCTTTTTTTGTTGAAATAAATATGAGAAAGTAATTTTGTTTTTTTATATGAGTCCGTCTCTTGAAAGACAGTCTTTCCATAAGTCATGGAAAGACCAATGTTTAAAGTGTAAATTAGAAGAAATGAAGATAAAATTTTTGGGTTGCATGAACCGGGTTATAAATTTTATAACCACTACCTGTTACATACTAAAATTTTAATATTGCTATTAAACCCATCTTTCCATAAGCTTATGGAAAGACCGTCGTTCCCAAGAATTTGCCTTTTTATATTCTCCCCAGCTAATGAAATTAATTTTTTAATACGTTCATTTTCATAGCACGATAAACCAAAAGCTTTATTTGCATCGGGTAGTTAAACAATTTCCTTTTCTTTCATGAACCTCAATGTAAAAGTTCTCCCGTAAACTACGTATTTCACTTATTCTTCATCCCATTTTACTAAATCTTAAAATAATAGGATACAAAGTTTGGGCTGAAATACCATATTAAAGCTTAAGCAGCTGAAAACTATATGCCACACGTGATTACAGTTTTGCAAGAAAGAAACACCTCACCCATTGATGCAGCTACTTTCCAACACCACGTAGGATTTGGAACTTTAGCCTCATGAAAATGTAACCTACAAGATATTGCCTAATTAGTGTGATCGGGGAGAAGAATCTTCGGCGCTCAAGTAAGATCTAGGGTTTTGAGTTGTAAATATTAAATTCAATGAATGTAATGTTTAATGTGTCTTTAAAGGCTATGCTAAAAATGAGTCCTAACCCTAGAATATTGATTATCACTCCTAGATGTGAGCAGATGATAATGATGGTAGTGTATGGGTTTAAGCCATTGGACATGGGCATCAGCTCATGAATCAAAAGCTTCCAACAAGTATTTCTATGGGGGAATTGGAGCAGCCGAAAAATTCATAGTTAAGCATGGTTAAGCTTGCCAGACAATTCTCTCTACATGCGTAATGTGCCCTATTTCTAATAAAATTGTGGGTAGAGCTTGGTAAATATCTTTATCACGCTTTTTGATAAAATTAGCTTCTTCACTTCATTCAAATATGGGATTAACGAAAAGTACCTGATGCATTCATGTCATATTAGAATGAAAAATGGGATTTAGATTTTCATTAATTTATAAATCCCGCCAATGTATTTCATTTTTTGTGTTATATTCTTTATTTTTACTTTGAATTTTTTTTCTTTATTTGGTACATGCTTGAAAAAACTAAAATGGTGGAACTAGCCACTAAAAGTGTCCAATCTTAAATAATACAGAGTATATTGTTTGAAATGCACTAGTGACTGCGTCATTGCACCAGACAACATCCCATACTAACCATGTCAACTATGGCATTTGAACTGTGACAATGGAGGAGCAAGGATGGCCCTAAGAATTGTGAGGCCTGAAGCAAAGTTATATAAAATAATCTTATATATACACACTAGAGACTCCCTCCAGCACCGGTTTTTAAAATCGGTGCTAAAAATCAAATAGCACCAAATTTTTAAAATTTCAACATCGATTTTTAAAACTGGTGTTAACTTAACATTGATTTTTTTAATTTTAACACGGATTTAAAAAAACTCGGTGGTAAATTTTACAATAGCACCAGTTTTGGAAAATATTAGCACCGATTTATAAAAAATCGGGGCTAAATTTTACAATAGCACCGGTTTTGGAGAACATTAGCACCGGTTTTTGTAATAAATAGCATCGGTTTTTAAAAACGGTGCTAAGACTAAGAAATAGCACCGGTTTTTAAAAACCAGTGCTAAAAATTTTCAAAATTCATTTTCCAGCCGACGAAATATCCAAAAATTTTGAAATAGCACCGGTTTTCAAAATCGGTGCTAAAAATTAAAAAATAGCACCGGTTTAAACCGGTGCCAAAATTTTTTAAAATTTTCCTGCCAAAACAATTTCCCTACCAAAGAAATCACCAAAATTTTTTAAAATTCAATCTTTCTGCCAAAAAATTCTAAATATTCGTCGAAATTTTTTTAAGTTTAATTTTTCCACCAAAGAATTCAAAAAATTTGCCAAAAATTTCAAATAATATTCCTAGAAATTTCATGAGTTGGGAGCAGCTGCGTAGCCGCTATAAGCTTTTTTTTTTAAACTTTCAAAATTGTTCACGTGTTGACTTTAACTAAGAACTAAGTTAAGTTAAATTAATCAACGATCAACCTTTACTTACCTAATATATACAAATAAGAATAAAATTTGTTTACATTAACTAATTAACTTTTAACCCTTAATTGATTTAGCATAGATAAATACAAGACTAAATTTTTTTGTCACGTACAAAGTATCTTATATCATGTTTTGGTCCCCATTTGGAAATCAACCCTTAGACGATACCCAAAAAATTGAAAAAAAATTGTTTGGTCCCCAAAGGTGGTTTTCAGGTAAGACTAAATGATTTTTCGGTATAGTCAGGGGTATAATGGTAATTTTACTAATAAGCAAATATTTTCAATTAAAAAATCCTAATTTTAAATTTTTTGGATTTTTGACAACTTCACGCTCGAGCCCTCGAGACCTCGAGCCTTGAACCTCCTGCCTCGAGCCATCGACCCTCCTACCTCGAGCCCTCGAACCTCCTGCCTCGAGCCTTCGAACCTCCTGCCTCGAGTCTCGAGCCCTCAAACCTCCTGCCTCCTACCTCGTGCCCTCGAACCTCCTGCCTCCTGCCTCGATCACGAATGTGGGAATTTTTTACCACTTCACGCTCGAGCCCTCAGACCCTCGAACCTTGAGCCCTTGAACCATCCTGCCTCAAGAACTTGAATCTCCTTATTTGACTCTATATATAAATACTAGTGACTAAGCTGACTTTAACTAATCAACGGTCAAACTTTACTCAACTTTCAATATATAAACACTAGTAACTAGGTTGACGTTGTCTAACTTATTTAAATTAGAATATAATAAATACTAATAAAAATGTTTGACTTTGTCTAATCAACGGTCAAACCTTCGTTGACTTTCTATATATAAATAGGAGTGACTATGTTGACTTTAACTAATGAACGGTCAAACTTTACTTGACCATCACTATATAGAAACACTAGTGACTAAGCTAACTTTAACTAAACAACTGTCAAACTTTACTTGACTCTCTCTCTATGTAGAAAAACTAGTGACTAAGCTGACTTTAACTAATCAACAGTCAATTTTTACTCGACTTTCAATATATAAACACTAATAACTAGGTTGACTTTGTCTAATCAATAGTCAAACTTTACTTGACTTTCAGTAAATAAACACTAATAACAAAGTTGAATTTCACTATTTAACGGTCAAACTTTATTTGAATTAGTACATAATAAATACTAATAAAAATGTTTGACTTTGTCTAATCAACGGTCAAACTTTACTTGACTCTCAGTGACTAAGCTGACTAGTGACTACAGTGAGAAAATAGGGCACAGCCCTGACACTGTTCATCGTGTCCAATTTTTGCCGATTTCTCTTCCGCAACTCTTCTTCTCCGGCGAGGAGTCCGACAATAACGTTGGGCTCCTCGCCGGGAATCTTTTCATGTATCATATGTCTCTCAATTCGACGTATTTCCCACTTTTCTGAAAACAAGAAAACTAGATCTGGGTTTCTTCTTTTTCGAAGATTGAAGCCCAGATCGTGGACTTCAAGAAGGTGGATCATTTTCCCGGTCTTGATAAAGGAAAATCCATAGTCTGAACATAGGTTTTCTTGGAAGAAGAATCGCTTCTAGATCTTGAAGCGTGGAAGCTTTTGGATGAACAGTAACCCGCAACACAGTGGAGCAAGGAGCGAGACACAAACCTGATGCAACCTATGGTTGACCTCTCTCTGGGTTGCCGATGGAGAGTGTTTGGCGAAGAAGCTTGGAGTTTTACAGTTTCTTAAGCTTGTATCTGGATGTCTACGCAAGGCGGAAGTACTCTGTTTGGGAGTGGCAGAAAAGGTTTCTCCAACATGGAGGATGAGGATTGACAATCCGGAGCAACACCCAAACACAAACCCGATGCAACCTATCTCTCTGGTTTACCGATGATGAGTGTTTGGCGAAGAAGCTTGGAGTTTGCATGTTCCTCAAACTCGTATCTGAATGTCCACTCAAGGAGAAAGGTAAGTCCCCAACTTCCTTTTGTGCGGATTTCTGCGAATTGTGTGGAATATATGGTAGTGCATAGAATATGGAAATACTCTGTTCGTGCAGTACTCTATTTTGTGGATTTGTGGATTTGTGCGGATTTATGTGCAGTTTGGATAGAGATATTGTGTGGATTTGGTATGCCATTTCGACGGATTTTTGTGATGATTTGGGTAGAGATTGTGTCCAAATGCATAATGATGGGATTTTTGTGCGGCTTTGTGGGGAATTTTGTGTCCATCTGTGTGCAGAAATGTAAGGATTTGTATGGAGCAACTCTGTTTTGTGCAAAAATCTATTTTGTGAGGAATTGTGCCGACTTGCTGGCTTTTAATCTGGGATTAGGGATTTGGTGCGGATTACTACTGTGGAAACGGATGGATTATTTTTTGTGGAATCTGTGTAGAACCGTGTGTGGTGTTCATGTTGGATGCAAAAATGTGATGATTATACCAAAATTCTGATCCTTTTCTTGTCTCATGAACATCCACACGGCTATTGGATTTCTGAGCGAGCCTGAGTACATATCCATCTTCCCCTAGGATCTCTATGTGTTGATTTGTGTAGTAAACTACCTGCCAATGTGTGGATTTGTGTGCCAAATATGCTGTAATTGGTGGATAGTAGGAATATTGATGGGTTACAGGGAAAAACGTGTTAGATTTTGGCTGAGTTCTTAATTGATATGGGTAAACTAGTTCAAATCCTGGGCACCCCACCGGCCTAGCTTATGTCCAGATCCCGGTATCCACCCGGCCTTGCTAGTGTTCAAACCCCGGTCACCTTCCGGCCATGCTTGTGTCTAGAACCCCCCCAGCCTTGCATGTGTTCAGATTTCGGACACCTTCCAGCCTTGCGTGTGTTTAGAACCTGGGAAACTTCCGCCCTTGCTTGTGTTTAGAACCCGGCCTTATCCCCCGACCTTGCTTGTGCCCAGACCACAGTAACCCCAGCCACGCTTGTGTTCAGATCCTGGATAACACCTAGCCTTGTTTACTTGTTTTAATTGGAACTTATGCCAAACCTGCTCTATTTTTATACCAACAACCTAGCTTATTCCCCTGCCTCACGAACACTCATAGTCATAAAAAATTCTAGAGAGTTTCTGCCTTCCCTTTTGGACTGAAATTGGGGATCATTATTGAGGGAGTTCTCACTTTCCCTATATGGTGGAGTGTAACCTTTCATCATTTGGTTGCACACCCACTTTAATTGGGTAGTGGATTAATTAATTAGCGTACACAAAATTAATTAACCAATTGCTAGCTAGGCTACTTGGATTTGATGGTTGCGCAGTTTGCCTGCGTTGCACTGCAAAGTGTAAAATGGCATTAGGCTGTCCATTTGCCCAAAATGGAGAGGACGGTTACAAAACCGTTATGCGGGGCGTGTACGGTAGAAGTTATGCTCGGTCTCTCACTATTAGGAGATCTTTTCATGGGGAACACTTAGGAGCACCACCGACCACGGTCAACTATCTCTCAACCCCAAAGAAAGAACCTCGACACCCACACAGAGATCGTTATCGAAGGCTAATAACACCCTTTATCTTCATCTTAGGGGTGTACATGGAAGAAGCGGTGTACCAGCTCTCCTAGGAGGTGACACATTGATTTATTCACTGGAAGGCCGAGACCACTCTCGGTTTCGAAGGCCGTTGCCGCACTTTAGCGATGGTTGGGATCACACCCGTGGGGAACAAACCATGGTTCGAGTGCCGGTTACCACTCCCGGTTTTATGGAGTGAGGGGCTAGTGAGTCTGTTCTCATGCCCTTATGTTTTCCTTAGATGTTTTCTACAGGCCCCGGCCAACATCGCGGGGCGAGCATTTTAGTCTCCTAGTTATTGTATATAGACTAGGGGTGCCGTATCATTTTTGGGCCACCTGGCGGTTTCATGTAGTCCAGGGGTAACTTAGTAGGTATCATGTATTCACGGAGTGGGACAAGGTTCTCATTCCCGTAGTCTTTTCCGGTTCCTTCTAGGCCACCTGATTATACCATCTAGTTCAGGGGTAGTTTAGAAGGTTTCATTGTATCACGGGAGTGGGACAATGTTCCCACTCCCGTATACTCTCACAGTTTCTTTTTATTTACCACTACCTTCGACTAGTGATCAAGATGACTTTAACTAATCAACAGTCAAACTTTACTCGACTTTCAATATATAAACACTAATAACTAGGTTGAATTTGTCTAAACAACAGTCAAACTTTACTTGACTCTCTCTCTATATAGAAATACGAGTGACTAAGCTGAGAAGCTGAGGCAAAAATAGGGCGCAGCCCTGCTACTGTTCATCGTAGTCAATTTTTGCCAGTTTCTCTTCCGGGGCTCCTCCCCTCCAGCGAGGGACCTGACATTAATGTTGGGTTCCTTGCTGGGAATCTTTTCATGTATGGTACGCGGATGTTCTTTAAGGCTTGAAACCCAAATCTGGGGTTCTCGTGAAATTTCTATCTTCGAAATTTCGCTCAGATTTTGGAGTAAGATCGGCCTTCCGATCTCGGATTTGAAGACCCATAACAAGGTGGATCTTGGAGGAAGACAATTTCACAGATCTATTGTTTGATCTTGAAATTGGGATTTCCACTTTTTTTTCGGATGAACACCCACGAACACGAAGGAGGAAAACAATGAAGGTTTCGGCGACCTATGGAGGAGGCCATGCCAGACTCAAATCTGACGCAACCTAAGGCTGAAGACTCCGGTCCTCTATCTGGGTTGCTGAGGAGGATGCTCGGACGAATACCAACACTGCCCCAAGTAAGTTCTATGTTGCTTTGTGCGGATTGGTATGAATGATGTGGATTTGTGCGGATTAAACTATGTGGAATTCCTACACAGATTTTGTTTGAAATTATTGTGTGAAATTGTGTGGATCTACGCTGTTTTGGTATGGATGTATATTCTGCTCTATTCATATACGAAGTATGTAGATTTGCTGTGTGCAATATGTGGAATAAATTGCAGGAAACTCTGTTTGACTGATCGAACAGAGTACGAACCTGCTTCTCTATTTTCTGTGGAATTTGCTGTGAAAATGAGTGGTTTTACTTGCTTAATATTGGTGGTATGGGTGGATTGCTGTGGCCTTTTGTAGAACTCGGAATTTTGTAGTTCAAGCCACTACGTAAGTGTTCGTTTGGAAACAGATCCCTCGACGAATTTCTAGGCATAAAAATCCATAGCATTTGGGTGCTTTCATCCCAGCAAACTTGTGTTGCTGGCTTGTTTTCAACCTTCGACCAAATGCTATGCTTTCTTATGCCGGAATTCTGATCTATTTTGCTAGAACAAGAGCACTCATGTATGGTTTGTTATGGAGTTCTTCACGAAAAATATGGGCTGGATAGGCATGGATAGATGGGATGTTTATGAGAATCAGCGTGGGTATGAAAGTGGATTGTCAACATGATGTTCATAGGGGATAAATATTATTGAAGGTTCTCACGCATAGAAGTTGTTAGCACCTGTGTGAGTTCTGATCTGATTTGGGTAAACTTGTGTTCAAATCTCGAGCCCCGGCCGACCTAGCTTGTGTCCAAACCCCAGCCTTGTGACCGGGCCTTGCTAGTGCCTAGAACTAGGTCAGCACCCGGCCTTGCTTGTGTCCAAAACCTGGGAAACTTCCGGCCTTGCAAGTGTTCAAACCCCGATATGCCCGCCCGACCTTGCTCCCGGTAACTCACCCAGCCTTGCTTGTGCTCAGAACCCAGACAATGCTCGACCTTGTTTACCCGATTTAATTGGAACTTACACCAGTAGGCTACCTCAACTGATTCAGGCAAACTTGTGTTCAAACCCCGGACACCCGACCGGCCTAGCTTGTGTTCAAATCCCGAACTGGTCATCTGGCCTTGCTAGTGCTTAGAACCCGGCCACCTTCCAGCCAAGCGCATGTTCAAAACCTGAGAAACCTCCGGCCTTGCAAGTGAACAAAACCTGGTACCTTTCTCGGTCTTGCTTGTGATCAGAACCTGGTAAACTCTCAACCTCGCTTGTGCTCAGAACCCGGACATCGCCTGGCCTTGTTTTACCAGAACTAGTTGGTACTTAAACACTCAATGCTGAGAATGTGGATTTAAATTTTTCTCACTCATGAACATTCATATGGTGATCTTCATTCTGGGTGTACTGGAATGCTATGGGGGGGAGATGCACATACTTTGGGGCTATTTGGATTCATCATAGATGTTATGAGATGTTTCACTGTGTGTTGGTTGGATCTAGCCGATTAGCGGTCGGCCATGGTGGATTGTTTTAATCGGAATCATCAAGAATGGTACTCCCACATTTTGGCCGGGTTCCTCAGTTTCATAAGAATCCCCAGAAGAAGAGGAATAGAAGAGCAGATTCTCGTAATTGGTGGTGTTCTCAATCTGCCCAGATTCCGGTGACTCAGCAATGCCGGAAAAATATGGTTTGGCAACCCATCTAGCAGCTAGAAATGGCAACTCGAATGGTATTCAGGAGAGTAACTCCTTGAGGGGTGGAGGTTCGAGTACTCGAAGGGAAGTTGAGAGATGGTTCGAGGATGGAAGGATGGTTCAAGGATGGAAGGATGGTTCAAGGATGGAAGGATGGTTCAAGGGCTGAAGGAGATCTCGAGGTGTTTAGCTGGATTGAGGTATTCGAGTGCGGAAGGCATTCGACTGCTCGAGAAGTGCGTTCGAGTGCTGGAAGTGCTTGAATACTTGAGGGGGGCATCCGAGTGCTTAAATGGTGTTCGACTCCTGGAGGATTCGAGATCTCAAGGGTGGTTCAAGGATTTACGGATTGAGGTATACGAGTGCTGGAAGTGCTCGAGTACTCGAGGGGGCCATTCGAGTGTTGGAAACTTTAGAGTGCTCGATGGGGGGCATTCGAGGGTTGAAGGTGTTCGAGTGCTTTGCCTTCGAGGGGGGGAATAGTGGAGTACCCTCGAGGGATGGCTTCTTTACCCTTGAGGGGTGATTCATATTCGAGGGATGGCTACTGCTAAAAAAATTATTTATGGAAATGTGGAGAGTTTTAGCCTCCCCTTTTGGGCTGAAATTGGGGATCACGGGTGAGGGAGTTCTCATTTTCCCTATCTAGTGGGGTGTAACCTTTCATCATTTGGTTGCACAACTACTTGAATTGGGTAGTGGATTAATTAATTAGCGTACGCGAAATTAATTAACCCACTGCTAGCTGAGATACTTGGATTTGGCGGTTGCGTGATTTGCCTGCGCTGCACTGAAAAGTGTAAAATGGCATAGGGCTGTCCATTTGCCAAAAATGGAGAGAACGGTTACAAAACTGTTACGCGGGGCGTGCGTGGTAGAAGTCATGCCCAGTCTCTTATCATTAGGTGGTCTATCCGCGGGGAACAACTGGGAGCACCATCGACTACGGTCAACTGGCTCCTATCTCTAAAGAAAAAACCTCGGCACCCATACAGAGATCGTTACCGAAGGCCAATAACACCCCTTTATCTTCATCTTAGGGGTGTACGTAGTAGAAGCGGTGTACCAGCTCCACCCGGAGAGGACACATTGCTTCATTCATTGGAAGGCCGAGATCACTCTAGGTTTCGAAGGCCGTCGCCGAACTTTAGCGATGGTTGGGATTACACCTGTGGGGAACAAACCATGGGTAAAGAGCCGGTTACCACTCCCGATTGGGTGGAGATTCCATGGAGGAGGGGCTAGTGAGTTTGTTCTCATGCCCTTCTGTTCTTTTTTTTGGTCACCTGGTTGTAACATTTAGATCAGGGGTAGTATTTTAGGTAACATGTATAAAGGGAGTGGGCTAATATCCCCACTCCCGTACATTCCCACGGAATTTTTTTGGGCCACCTGATTGTACCATCTAGATCAGGGGTAGTTTAGTAGGTTTCATTGTATCACGGGAGTGGGACAATGTTCCCACTCCCGTAGACTCTCACGGTTTCTTTTTATTTACCATTACCTTCGACTAGTGACTAAGCTGACTTTAACTAATCAACGGTCAAAGTTTACTCGACTTTCAATATATAAACACTAACAACTAGGTTGACTTTGTCTAATTAACGGTCAAGCTTTACATGACTTTCAATAAATAAGCACTAATAACAAAGTTGACTTTAACTAATTAACGGTCAAACTTTATTTGAATTAGTATATATTAAATACTAATAATAATGTTTGACTTTGTCTAATCGATGGTCAAACCTTACTTTACTTTCTATATATAAATACTAGGGGCTAAGTTGACTTTAACTAATCAACGGTCAAACTTTACTTGACCCTCTCTCTCTCTCTGTATATAAACACTAGTGACTAAGCTGACTTTAACTAATCAACGGTCAAACTTTATTCGATTTTCGATATTTTAACACTAATAACTAAATCAGTTTAACTAATCCACGGTTAAAATTCATTTCAATTATTATATATAAATACAAATAAAAAATGGATGGAAATAAGTTAAATGACTACTATACCTCTGTGAAAACAAAATCAAAAAGGAAACCCTGCCCTCATTTCTTCATTTTCTTTCTTCCCAAAATTCATCCTTCACGTTTTCCTCACCGCTGCTCGACTAATTGACAATCGTTCGATTGCTGTGGATGGGGTGGTTTGATTGGAGATGAGTCAGCGGCGGTGCGACGATGGTTCGATTGGAGCAATTATGGAGCAACGACGACAAAGCGGCACATTGCGGTGGGAGATAGAGTTTCTGGCGGAGGTTGGGGGTGGAACAGCTTTGGTAACGGTGGTGGAGCTAGGTTCTTTTTTGTGGCTGGTGGTGTGGGTTTCTGGCAGAGCTAGGGCAGAGCAAAGAGGTGGCTAAGATAGGAGGTGGCAGGGCTAGGACGGAGGTAGGGGCACGGTATTTTCTGGTGACTGGTGGCGTGGGTTTCTGGTGGGGCTAGGATAGAGCTAGGAGGTGGCGGAGCTAGGGTGGAGGCATGAGTAATGCCTTGAAACAAGTTGAAGAAGCACGATATCTTACATTGTGGCTACACGCACCGATGAATCCCATCATGCCTGGCAAGTTCACCCCACCACCGTGGGCTCCGGTTCCACCACCTCCATTTTCCCCGCCGTCGAGCACCTTTTGGAACACTAGCAACGTCCGCAAGACCCTCAAAAACTTGCACGAAACCTTCAGCCTAGCTAAAGCACTGTAAGAAACTGCTCAAAACAGTAAAATATTTCAATCAAATTAGATTTCTCAAATTCTAGGGTTAATTTCGATCGATCTGCGGGGAGAAAGAGCTGGAGATGTTAAACGTGGTGAAAAATTTTGAAATTTCTCGGAGTACTAAAATTTCTTAGTTTTTTAATTAAGATATTACTGCCACTTCTTGTTCTTGGGAGGAAACCTTAATGTGCCTTAGGATCTATATGAACATTTAAAGGAGTAGTGTGCTGGTTCTTATGTGTTGTCAATCAGATGGAACTCACTGTACTCATATGATCTATTATGCACTATTTCAACCAGTCATAAATGTTATTGTATAGCTTATACGAGCTTCTAACTTATCCATGCCAAGAGATGTAGCTTTTATTTTATTCCTTCTCACTTGAAATTGTTTCCCATACAGTTGGGAACTAAATAAAGCTTCTGGCTAATTGGTCGGTTTGTGCATTCAAGTGGTAGAAATGAAGTGAATATCTAAACACAAGGCCAAAGAGGAGAAGAAAATATTAGGATCTGATGTAAGCAGTATTTATTTGTGCTCATGTTGTTAATTGCCTATCCCTAGCTTGTAATGCTCATTTGATTTTAACATGCAGCTTGAGGTAATGCTGATTGTGGAAAAATTGCAAGAGCTACGAAAGCTTCGGTAGAGCAAGATGGCTAAGATTTTTCCAGTTGATCACTAACTTTTGCCATTTGTATGCAGGTTCGAATAGCATGGGATGCATACATTAGACCTGGTGGAAGGTTAGCATTCTATTTAATTGGTAAATTGGATGTCACTTCAAATTGTGAACCCTTCTTAGTCTTGAGTAAAGGAATAAGGGCATTAGTAATGTCAATGATATTGAATGAACCTTTCCCCTTGTGATTGTTCATGCATAGTTTTGTATTTGGTAGTAGAATGGACAGTAGATATAACTAAAGACTTGCTTGAACAACTCCGGCATTGGTTCGGAGCATCGATATAGAAGCTTAATCTTTCTAACTTATAACAATAGTGCAAGGACCTAGGGATATTTTCCTTACCTTGTTATATAGGAGATAAGAAGATCAATGATGCCATGTGTGATTTAGGAGCTTCAATTAATGTTATGCCATTATCTGTGTATCAAAATTTAAATGGAGCTGAAATGGTAGACACTAAAGTAGTAATTCAATTGGCAGATAGATCTTGCGTGTTTCCTGAAGGGCTATTGGAAAATGTGTTTGTGAGAGCCAATGAATTTAATTATCCAGCAGATATTTATGTGGTAAAAATGAATCATACTAATGATAAGGGAACACAAGGGGTATTGTTGGTTCATCCATTCTTGAAGACAACAAACACCATTATTAATGTTGGGAATGGAACTATTTTGATTATTTTGGTGATAAGTACACACTCAACATTAATAAACCCTTGCAGAAATCTATAGATACTGAGAATGTGAATGCAATTGATCATACTGACCCGTTTGTCCAAGAATCTCTTAAGACTAAAGTTTTGCAGGATAAGATGGGAATTCATATTCCTACTAGTCCATAAGAGGTAACTGTTCAAGTCTCAAGCGATAAGGAAATCCAAAAATTGTTGTGTTCAGTGTACTCTCAGAAAGTGGTACACAGAATTGAAATAAATCAAGGAATGCCTAACTCAACTCAGTCCGAAGCAGATGTTCAAAAAGGTTTTGAAGTGGGTACAGGGTCCGGTTTGCCCAAACGGGACATGTCCGCCAGACTAGTCCCATCGAATGTGAAAACTTCAAATTTGGAGTTGAAGGCATTACCACCTGATATGAAGCATGTTTATCAAGGGGATGATGATACTCTTTAAGTGAATATGGAGTCACTCAAGTGTGAGGAAGAAAGAAAGTTCCAACACCAAGAATTGGGAGATCTAAGATTGAAAGGGGTTGATCAAGCTATCGGTACAAGGAGCGCAATAAGATGTGGCATGACAGAGATTTGAAGTCAGAGACATTTGTGGTTGGCCAGAAGGTTCTTATTTCTGAGTCCAACTTTCGACATATGTCATAGAAATTCAAGTCTAAATGGATTAGACCATTCGAAGTGGCTTATGTTTGTCCTGATGAGATGGTAGATATTATAAGCATAGACGTAAAAAGGGCATTCCTCTTCAATAGTCATCGCCTTATGCCGCACTATGATACTTCTCAAGTGGAATTAATGGAAGAAATTCCATTGTGCCCAACAAATAATCATTAAAGGAATCTAAAAGTCTAGCCAAAGATTATAAACAAAAGCTCTAATTGGGAGGCAACCCAATTTTTTTAGTTTTTTTTCTTTTGAGTTTTTTAATTTATATATTTTTTTAGGAATTTCAATTTCTCATCTGATCTCAGTTCTTGATCTACAGAGTTGCAGTACTTGAATTTGCACCATGGAGAATGCGTTCCTTTGGAGAGCTGGACTCGCAGGGTTCCGTTTGGACAAATTGGAGGCCAGCGGCAGAACATGATTTTGATCAAATGCTCTCCTCTTGATTGGGAATTTCTCCGAAACCCACCACTATAAGTTCCTTCTTCCTTTGTCATTTTTTATGAGGTTGACTGTGTGTTAAACAGTTTTTCATAAGAGGTTTGCATTATTTGCTTGAGGGTAAGCAAAGTTTAAGTGTGAGGAGGTTTAGTGTGTTTTGTTTTGTATTTTTTTTTAAAAAAAAGCAAATTTTTTTAATTTCATTTTTTTGTTAAAACATCTATTTTGAGTCGATAGTTTGGCGTGAAGAAATTATAGTGGTTCTTGATAACAGTACCTTGCCAGTTGTAAACTTCATTGTAACAAACTTGGTATATCTGATATGCCTTGAGGTTTATGAATGCGATTTTCTATGATTTGTGAAATTTAATTGATATAATTTTTTAGATGACGAAAAAGGACGAGTTTAATTGAATATTTTAGCCTACTAAAATGAGGTTTGAGCTAGAGTATATCACTCTCTACATCAATCTTTGTTCTGGGAGATCACATTGTTATAATTGGAGTTTTTATGTGTGAAAGTGATGGAAGGAACTAGAATGAACCACACAGCTTAAATTGCCTACCAATTACATTAATCCCTAGTGAAACACTTTGAAGCTTTGACTATGTTCTTTGATATGAGTTACTATATATTTAGCCAAAGCCTTGTTTTATCATTTCTCTTGGCCCTATTATGCATGTTCTTGGAGTTGATGTTGATGAATTCATTCATTGTATTCTCTTGAGTTGATGACACTACTGAGTATGTGTCCAGTTTTCCCAGACCGAACGATTTCAAAAAATAGAAGGCTGAATTTTATTATGAACGGTGATACTGTAGTTCCGTTTGGCCAAACTGGAGGGCATAATTATGAAAAAAAATATAAGAAGAAAATCTTATTGTTATGTTGTGATTTTCTCTCAAAAGTACTGATTGGACTGTATTGAAGAAAAGTGGTGCTGGAAAAAAAAAAGAAAAAGAAAAAAATAGAAAAAATATAGAATTATATAGCACCTACATTTGATGTGATATTACTTGGCTTTCTTATAATAGCCATGAGATGAAGATGGTTGGTGAATGTCTACTATATATGGATGATGGTTGAAGAAAAAAATATGCATAATATTTTGATCGATATTGTTTGAGCTTAGAAACCTTAGGATCTCACCAATCTAAATGGTCCCTAGCCCCGCTACAACCCTTAAGAAAGACCTTCCTGATTTGCATATTACTTCTCTATGTTATAACTTGTGAATTATTTGAGTGAATGTCCTTCATATATTGAGAGTGATTGAGTGAAACCGTGAGAAATATTCATTGCTTGTCCGATTTTGACTGAATTGATGATTGAATTTAATGATCTTAAACATTTTCATTTAAATTACTTAAAGGATTAATGATTTCCAGGAGCATTAACATGATCATTTACTCCTTGGCAGGGGAAAATTTATCGTTATAAGAGTAGAATCTAGTGTTTTTAAATGTTGAATTTTTGCCAGTCTCGTTGTGTGAATTGTTTTTTATCTTCCATTTATTTTTCTTTTTATATAGCCATTTTAGATAGAGTTTTATGAGGGAATGAGTACTTATGAGCACTGTGGATTATTGATTGATCTTACATTCTTCACTTCATATTTGAGGGCAAGCATGATCCAAGTGTGAGAATATTTGATATGTGTAAGATTGTGTTCATATTTTGTGGGATTATTATGATTTTATTGAGATATATTTTGCACTTTAAGGTGTTTTTGGTGCAGGAATTCATTGATTGTGAAGAATTGAGAGGGAGCTATACATTGTACTCTTTTTCCCTTATCCAACATTTTTTCCCACTGGATCCAGTAATGTGCTCCAATAGAAAATATTCTTATTTTATAAGATATTTTTTCAGGGATGAATGAAGAGAGGCAAAAGCAGAGTTGGTGAAGTAATGTGGTGAAAAGTGAATTATTGAAGAGATGTAGATTTGAAGAAAATAAAGATATTCACTTCCCATATTGATAAGGATTGTATTATCTCCTTCCATTTGTAATTCCTTAATTTTAGGAATTAACTTATTAGAGTTAGATTAGATTTTAAGATATTTTATTTTCTTTCGGAAGAGGCATCTGAATTAGATTTGGATTCGGTTTGTTATTCTTTGGCTCCGCACGGGTATATACATACCTACGGTTTGCGGCAAACAGGGATACGAAGACAGAAAATAGTTTCATTTGGGAGTAATGGGCGATCACTTGGAGTTGTGCACAGCAGGTTTCATTAATTTTGGTGATTGCATTATTTGGTGTGCAACTTTGTTTTATCATACGTCATTCATAGTTAATTATTTGGTTTGATTTTATTCATTTTTAATATTATTTCAGTAATCGTGTTTTATTTTTATATTATTTGTTTGTTTACTTTAATCATTATGAGTAGTTAATTCATATATCGACATGAAATAACAAGCATTAGTTTATAAATCGTGAGACCTAATTGTTTTATAATTGATTCTTATGCATTTTTTATTGTTCCTGGTTGAATTATTCTTAATGTGTTTAAGTCTGGCTAACTTGAATATTATTGGGATAATGCTATCTAAGTTCACCAATACGTAATCGTTGAAAAGGGTTAGTAAGTAGCGAGTTCTTGTGAAAAACAGCTAACTAGCTAAGACTGTAATAGCAAGATGGGGAACAATTAAGTGTGCGTTATTATTTTCTTTTACCTTGGTAATTGCTATATCAGGTTCTTCTCATGCTTAATTCTATCGAGGTGTGTATCTAGTTTAGCGAATACTTTTCGGGGGCATCTTGGTAAAAGAAACAATTAGTTAATTATAATTTATTAATTATAATTGGTTAATGGTCGATAAAGTACGAAAGAATTGGGGAGGTTAAGCGTATATATGCATATGAATTGATTTGTCATTGCGCCTATGATCGATGTTTAACTAACGTGAGTTATTCCGAGCTGATTACCTTATTCATATATTTTATAGATTTTTATAACTTTTAGTTTACATTGTTATTAATATTTTATATTAGTTAGTTGCATTATTAGTTGTTAGACAAATATGAAATTAAGGCGTGGTGGCTACACCAAAAGTGTTCTACATTAGTAGGTATTTTTATTATAGTTTTCTCCGTTCCTCGTGGGATCGACTCTACTTGCTACTATACTAATTTCATCATTAGGGTTTGCAGATTATTTTTGTGAGTAAAACGATGTTCACCAAATATACAGAGGATTTCCAATTTGTCTTAATTATGTTCTAGGCATTAGCTTCTGAACATACAATGATCCTTCCAAAGTAAGATTTATTGATTTAGTTACTTTTACCTTCCCCCCCTACCATTTTTGCAAACTAAATTGAAGTTTGTAGTTGTATAGTCATGTAGATGCATATGGAATGGTACATCTGAGCATTTTTAAGGATCATAGATTGAAGATTAGTTGTGTGGCTTAGCCTTACGATTTGATGTGTATGCGCCACATGATTCAATTTCTAGTTCAAGCTAAAGTTATGTTTAGTCCCGGTGCTAGAGGGGAGTCTCTGTGATAGAGAAAGTTAATCTGGTTTATTATACAACTATACTTCTAAAATTTTCCAGCACACAAATCGCGCTGGATGTTGAGATGGGCTGAAATGCCTGTTTACATTTTGTACATCACGGTTTACTCTAAGTTCATTCTTCTCTCTGTATTTTTTCCAACAGGTTGGTTGAACTGATGATCACAAGGTGTTCTGACAACTGTTTGTTTTTTGTTGTGAAATTCCGTTTCACCTTAATTCTAAACCTTTATACCAAGTTGTTTAACAGTTTGGTGTTGGAACACCAAGATCAGTTTGATGTTAAAAACAAAACGAAATACGCAGTGCACACACAACTTGGTTACGCAGTTCGGTGCAAATACACCTACGTCTGCGGGGCCTTGCCCAGATTAGAAACCATTCACTAGAAAGCAGTCTTTAGTACAAGAAGCTTAACTTAAATACTAATCCATTGCTAACCTACAGAGTGAATGTTGTTAGCTCCCCTCACTGTCGATCCTACGTCGTTGAACCCTCACGATCAACACGTCTCCCTGGATCTCCTCCTCCCGAGGAATTAAGACTTCCTTGTTTCTGATCTTCACGAACTTGGTCGGTTGTTTACGAACCTCCAAAACACCACGGCAGATCGCTCCAAAGCTCTCACGTAGAGATTGAATCTTGGTCGCGTCAATTGATTGCGTTGTAATCGTCTTCTATTTATCCCATCGCAATCCTGCCTTGAATCAAACTCTTTCCTTGTCTAACTCTACCATAAATAGACTTCTAAACTAAGGAAAGATCTAATGCTAATCTGGTGTTTAACTGAACAATCCTGTTATCAATAGGACTTGTTCCATAAATAAACTACTTAACCAATTCCTAATTATTACAGGAATATTCGTTTACCAGAATTAGATGACCACGAAATCAATCATTTATCTTCACAATATTCTGATCAGATCGCACAATTATATCCCATAATACACTCCATAATTCGTGGACATCAACCATACTGCTGCTGGAATACTGCTGTATAGCAGTGGTGTTAAAACACCATACCACCAGAATTCACTCAGCGGTGTTAAAACACCAGATCACCAGTATTCACAATATGCCATACATAAGTCCAACTCCGGAGGACTTTACAATCTCCCCCTTGGCATATTGGTGAATTCATAGAACATCAGCACAAACACCATAGAATACCAGAAAACCAACTAGCATAAACAATATAGAACACCAGAATACCAGCTAGCTCAAATATCCAATTATCCAGACCAAACATTCATTCAAAACACAAAATCTCTAATATCTCCCCCTGAATTCAGTAATATGACAAGAAAAACCAAGAAAACCAAGAATTCCAATCATTCCAAACTATCACTCGGACTCCTCTGATCCAGCATTGTCTGAATCACCAGCATCTGATCCATTTTCATTTTGATTCGCTGCCAGCAATGCTTCTCTCTCAGCCTCCAAAGCTGCCAGCTCCCCCTGAATCTTGATTATCGCATCCTGATGACGCCCAAGAATCTCTTGACATACCGTAGCTCTCGCCTCAATGGCTTTCAGCCGAGCTGCACTTTCATCCTCATTTGTCTTTACTGGAGGCGTATAAGGTAGATCCTTCACTATACGACCACTCAGGGTTCTGAGAGTTGGCCGCAATGCTTGGGTTGCCAGTACTTCATCGGTCTCGCTTGCAACTGCTCCCCCTTTTTGCAGTACCATCGATATCACACAGGGATGGACTAAAGCTTCCTTCCTCGTCTTGCGAGCACAGTCCAAAATATCATTAAATATCAACCTGCCCAGATTGACCCTATGCCTCGCTCCCAGGCTATAAAGGAGTGTTGCCATCTCTTTAGTAACACTGGTATTGTTCACAGAAGGGATCCAGTTGTGAACAGCCACCATGTATAGGCAATAATAGCTAGAGGTTAGGTTTGATGCTGGTATTTGTTGTCTGCCAGTCAGTGGCCACGAACTTTCCACACCACCGGTCAACTCTACTGCCACTGCATCGAAACTCTCTGGCATTTGGTGTTGGAACACCGCCTGAACATTCCTCGATGTTCCACGCTGCAGACAAACATTTACTGCCTCCGGGGAAAATACCACCACTGTTCCTCTCACATATACTCTGTGAAACCACGGAGAGTCTTCGTCTTCACACTCCTCCTTCAAATTCGAGTAAAACTCCATCACCATCTGTTTATTATACTTATCAAAACATGTGGCAGCTTTGAGTACTCTGAGATACTGAAGAAAATCAGTAAAGCCGCATTCTCGGTACTTTTCAGCATCTGCTGGCCTCTCTGCCAGTATCCTTCTCCCACTTATGAACTCCATTTTTCCTTGACTCGCATCATCATAAAATTCATTGCAAATGGCCTTACTGACTTCTGGTGCAGGTAGTGTCTTGGTCTTCATTTGCTCAGCCGATTTCTTCAGCCGTTCTGCACGCAATTTCTTCAACTTCTGCCCAATAGGCTCATCACTCTCTTCACTGTCAGCTGTACTCTTGACTCTGCATCTTTTAGATCTTTGAACTCTCTTGGAGGTAGAGGCCAAACTTTCTGCACCTGTCTCAGACATCTGAGGTTCAAATCTGTCTCCAGATTCAGATGGTGTTTCAACACCGGCCTCCTTCCTTTTCCTCTTGAATCCCTGGGCTAGACTTGTCTCCAGTGGTGTTTCAACACCAATACCCAGATCAGCTGGACTCTGCTCCTTCTCAGCATGGCTCTCATCTGGTGTTTGATCATCAGTATCAACCAAACCAACACTTGGCACATCAGCCCCACCTGCTCTCTCTGCAGCACTTCTTTCACCATCTTCCTTCTCAGAATCAGACCTCAAAAACTCTGATAGGGCAGACTCAGACCTAAACAACTCTGATATGGCTTCATTCAATGCAGATTCACTCAGTACAGAGGCACTCTCTGGTTCATTCACCCTCGAAATTATCTCAGCCTCATCAGTGCCACCTGCACACCCTGCCTCCTCTTCACTATCACTAATGTCCACAACAGGAACAGGCAACCTTCTCAGTGATTCTTGAGTCTGAAACAGAGACTCATCAAAACACACTATCTCTGTGTCACCAGCCACAGTAAAATCAGTGGATTTAACCACTTTTATCCAGGGCTGCACAACTACATTATCCCCCAAATTCCTGATAATCGGCCTGTGCAGGGAGGCTATCCGTGTGTAAATTGTGAAGCACTGACCCTCTTCATCTCCTACTCTATAATGTTCTCCGAAATCAACCCCAACCAATTTGGCATTATACTCACTAATCTCCCTAATCTCTCCTATTCCACCAGTTAATAACTCCTCAAGTTTAAATCCATTAACTTTGCCATGCAAACTTTTATATTTTCTAAGGTCTACATAATCTCTGTTCTGCACCATCCACTCAATAAACTCAAGAGCAGAGCAAAAGAAAATTCTATCGTAGACAAAGGAATGATCAAACCTAGCTTTCCGTCGTCTCTGATTGAGTCCATACCACGTGGCTAGCGTCCGCACTCGGTCTCCACACATCTCGTCCAAATCTGCATCATCATCGAGCTCTTCAATTCTCGAATTCTCCGGTACCCGCACCTTGACGGAATCTCGGACCATCTTCTGGAACGTGGAGCTCACCATTGTCTACTAGGATTGATTTGGAATGCGTGAGTTTGTGGGATTTTGAAAAATTTCAGTCTGAGAGGAGCTTGGTTCGGGAAGATGAACAGTCGAGAGTCTGTTTTTGTGTGGGAACCAATTTGTCACTTTCTCCTTTTCCCCCCTTTTTCCGAAACCCAAAAGACTTTCTCTTTTTCCTTCCTTCTGAGTACAAACCTAGGCCCAATAATTTTTCGGCCCAGCTGATTTTTCTCCCTCTGAAGTCCTCGGTGTTTAAACACCACTTCACATATTTTTGGTATTTTCGGTTTTTCTAATTTTTTTTATAGGAAAAACAAAGCAGTAAATAATACAACAGAATGGACAAATCAGGGTACCTTACATTCGACACACACCCAAGTGCTGTCTGAGTCCTTCAAACGTCTCTCCGTCCAGAGGCTTTGTAAAGATATCAGCCAGTTGTTCTGCTGTTGGTACATACTGGACAGCGACTTCTCCTTTTTCGACCAGGTCTCTGATAAAATGATGTCGAATATCAATGTGCTTTGTTCTAGAGTGTTGCACAGGATTCCTGGAAATATCAATGGCGCTTTTATTATCACACAGAACTGTCAGACTCACATCATTGAAACCATAATCTCTCTCATCATCTGCTTCATCCATAACAGCTGCACACAACAACTTCCGGCAGCTAAATACTCTGCTTCAGCTGTGGACAAAGATATAGAATTCTGCTTTTTACTATACCAGCTGACCAGATTAGATCCAGCAAAGAAGCACCCTCCAGTGGTACTCTTACGATCATCAGCATTCTCAGCCCAGTCCGAATCACTGAAACCTACTAATTGTGAATCCTTGTTCTGAGAAAACCATACTCCATACTCTGCTGTTCCACTTATATACCGAATAATCCTTTTCACTGCTGACATATATGATTCCTTTGGATCAGCTTGGTAGCGAGCACAAATACCAACACTTAAACAGATGTCTGGTCTGCTTGCAGTCAAGTACAACAGGCTGCCAATCATACTCCTGTACAATTTCTGATCAACACTTTGCCCCTGTTCATCCTTTGTAAGCTTATCGGTGGTTGCCATTGGGGTGCGTACTGCCTTTGCACTTGTAAGTCCGAATCTCTTGATCAAGTTTTCAGCATATTTCTGTTGATTGATAAACAGACCATTCTTCTCCTGAGTAACCTGCAATCCCAAAAAATATGACAATTTTCCTACCATGCTCATTTCGAACTCTTGAGTCATTAAGTCAACGAACTCCTTCACCAAGACTGAATCGGTAGATCCAAACACAATGTCATCCACATAGATCTGTGCAATTAGAATCTTTGACCCCTTGTGCAGCACGAACAGTGTACGGTCTACTCCCCCTCGATGATAGCCCTTTTGAATCAGAAAGGTTGTCAGTCGCTCATACCAAGCACGAGGTTTCTGCTTGAGTCCATACAACGCCTTATTCAACCTATAAACATGATCAGGAAACTGAGGGTCTTCAAACCCCTTAGGTTGCTCCACGTAAACTTCCTCTTTTACTATGCCATTCAGGAATGCACTCTTGACATCCATTTGATAAAGAGTAAAGTCTAGTATGCAGGACACGGCCAAAATTAGTCTGATGGACTCCAATCTGGCTACAGGGGCAAAAGTTTCATCGAAGTCAACCCCTTCTACTTGTGTGTACCCTTGAGCAACAAGGCGTGCTTTATTTCTGGTGACATTACCATCTGCATCAGATTTGTTTTTGAAAATCCACTTGGTACCGATCACATTTACATTAACAGGTCGTGGGGTAAGAAACCAAACATTGTTTCTCTCGAATTGCTGCAATTCTTCTTGCATCGCCGAGATCCAATATTCATCTAGCAAAGCCTCTTTGTAATTTCTTGGCTCAGTGAGTGAGATGAAACACGATAATCCTGCTAATTCTCTGTAATTGACACGGGGTTGATCCCTTAACTGCATACGTCTCGTTGGATTCTGGTCAGAATCAAGAATTCCAGATTCTGGAGTTTCAACACCGGTTGATGGTGCTGGTGTTCCAACACCAGTAGGAACGGCTGAATCAAGCGCATCACCTTCTCCAGCATTGTCGTCCTCTGAATCATCTATCACCACATTAATGGACTCCATGACTACCCCAGAACGTTGATTCAGTACTCGGTATGCTCGGCTGGTAGGAGAATAGCCCAAGAATATTCCAATGTCGCTCCTAGATTCAAATTTAGCTAAGGGTTCTCGATCCTTCAGAATGTAACACTTACTGCCAAAGACATGGAAATACGACACATCTGGTTTCTTTCCTTTCCAGATCTCATACGGTGTCTTCTCGGTAAACGGTCGCAGATATACTCGGTTGATGGTGTTGCATGCAGTGTGTACTGCCTCAGCCCAATATCTAGAATGAATTTTTTTCTCAGCCAACATTGCTCGTGCCATTTCCTGCAGTGTCCGATTCTTTCTTTCTACTATACCATTCTGCTGAGGGGTTATGGGGACAGAGAACTCATGATGTATACCAAGCGTTTCACAGATGTCCCAAAATTTAGAGTTTTCGAATTCCTTTCCATGATCACTCCTGATGCGTGCAATTTGAACGGTTCCTTTTTCTACATGAAGCTTGTGTGCCAAGGTCTTGAATACATCAGCGGCCTCTGATTTTTCTTTGAGGAATGATACCCACGTATACCTCGAGAAGTCATCCACGCAAACAAAAATATACTTCTTCCCTGCCACACTTGGTGTACTCACTGGCCCCATTAGGTCCATATGTAGAAGCTCCAAAAGTCTTGATGTTGAAACATCATGTACAGCATGGTGAGGAATACGAATTTGCTTTCCTTCCTTACAAGATCCACAAACAGTCTCCTTGATTTCACTGATTTCGGGAATACCTCTGACTGCATTTAGTCTGGAAATACGAGCCATGGATTTATAATTTATGTGCCCCAATTTTCTGTGCCACAGTGTACTGACTTCCTTTTTCGAGCTCAAGTAGGTGACATCTTGATCGAGTAGATAACACTTATCCATTGATCTGGATCCAGTGAATACTCCAGACCCATGATTTACAATACACTTATCTTTGTCAAAGTACACTGTCATATCATTATCACATAAATGACTGATGCTCAATAGGTTAGCCTTCAGACCTTCTACTAGCAACACATCTTGGAACACTGGAAGCCCTTTGATTTCTAACTCCCCTTTGCCAATTATTCTGCTTCGTTTTCCATCACCGAATTTAACATGTCCACCAAATCCAGGTTTGAATTTTCGCAGAAATTCAGGAACTCCTGTCATGTGCCTTGAGCATGCACTGTCGAAGTACCACGAGGTTCCTGTATGTGCTCCAAAACATACAAAGCTTGAAAGACAAATATCTTGAGACTTTCGAACCCATACCTGGCTTACTGGTCGAGTGATGCGATGTGATCTTTGAGTTGCATGTGTGTTCAAGGATCCGTTCCTATATCCTCCAGTGTTGAATTGGTGCACGGTATTGTATCCTGGAATGGTGTTGAAATACCGATATGCTGGGTTGACAGACAGTGTCCTAAGTAATTTGAAGCACCTGTTTCTCACATGACCTTGAAGTCCACAGTATCCGCATCTCCTGATTCTCTTGATGGGGCAATTCTCCTCAATTATTCTTGGAGCAGGTGCACCTTGATCTGCCTTATTTTTCAACGCATCAACTGATCTTTCATACCCAATTCCAAATTTGGTAGTTTGTCCCATTTTCAAACAATCTTCAAGCTTAGCTTTCCCTGTATTGAGACGTCTAATAGCCTGTTCTGCTGCCTCCGCTCGTTGAACTACTTCAGCAAATTCCTTTTTAAGTTTTTCAAGTTCTTCAATTGCATCTTTCTTTCCAAGTTCATTCACTCTAACTTCTTCACATAACATCTTGTTCTCAACCTTGAGCTCTTTGTTTTCATCCGCCACTTTTAACCACATTTTATACATCTCCATACTTTCTTTGCGAATGTCATCATCACTAATGCTTCTAGTCTCTTCATCTGAGCTATCACTTTCTTCTTCATTCAACACACTGCGATTTATCTCAAAAGACTCTTCCAATGACACGCCGAAAGCAACATGATTTGTATACTCTTCTCCATCCTTAATATCGTCTCCTCCGTCATCATGACTCCAGGTTATGGCATATGATTTCCCTTGCTTTTTAAGTGTATTGGCACACTCAGCTTGTATGTGTCCAAAGCCTTCACATTCTCTGCATTGGATTTTTCTGTTCAGATTCGGATTTACCGATTTGATCTTCGGTGTTTCAACACCAGTTGCCTGACCGAACCTGGGAGTGAAGTTGGCATTCGGATTTTGCTCCCACTTGACTTGTCCTGTGGCTTCCTGCCCATCTTCTTCATGAATCTGGAGAAGTTTCTGGTTATGTTAGCAATTTCATCGGAATCTTCATTATCTGTATTTTCATCTGCCTTCCCAGAGGTTGTGCTTGTAAAAGCCATCTCCTTCTTTCCAATTTTATTTTGCAGCATCTCCATCTCATAAGATTCCAGAGACCCCATGAGCTCATCAAGTGTCATCATCCCAATCCTTCCATTTTCATTGATTGCTGTGACCTTCATATTGAACCATGGAGGTAATGCCCTCAACACCTTCCTTACAAGTTTTTGATCTTTGTACTTTTTACCAAACTGAAAAGCCTTGTTTGCAATATCTCGGACTCGTCCATTAAACTTGGAGATAGTCTCATCTTCCCGCATCTTCAATTCCTCAAATTTTGATGTATAGTATTGCAACTTTGAATCTCTGACTGAGCTTGTTCCCTCATGATACATCTGTAACACATCCCATGCTTCCTTTGCAGTCTCACAATTAGAAATCATCTTAAATTGATCTTCATCTACTGCTGTGAAGATGGCATTCAATGCCTTTGAGTTGGACATGTAAGCTCTATGCTCCTCAGTAGAATATTCAGAAAATGGTTTGATCGTTGATGAGCTCGATTCTTTAGTTTTGTCACTTGGAGGTGGAGTGTACTGATTCACTACATAGTTCCATGCTTGATCATCTAATGCTCCAATGAATACTTTCATACATGCCTTCCAGTAGGCGTAATTGCCTTGTTCCAGCAACGGTGGTCGCGTGACAGAGGCCCCCTCCTTTGGTGCCATGGTGAAGCCTGATCTCACTCTCCCTGTATAGGGGTTAGCAGGTGCCTTGCTCTGATACCAATTGAAATTCCGTTTCACCTGAATTCTAAACCTTTATACCAAGTTGTTTAACAGTTTGGTGTTGGAACACCAAGATCAGTTTGATGTTAAAAAAAAAATGAAATACGCAGTGCACACACAACTTGGTTACGCAGTTCGGTGCAAATACACCTACGTCTGCGGGGCCTTGCCCAGATCAGAAACCATTCACTAGAAAGTAGTCTTTAGTACAAGAAGCTTAACTTAAATACTAATCCATTGCTAACCTACAGAGTGAATGTTGTGAGCTCCCCTCACTGTCGATCCTACGTCGTTGAACCCTCACGATCAACACATCTCCCTGGATCTACTCCTCCCGAGGAATTAAGACTTCCTTGTTTCTGATCTTCACGAACTTGGTCGGTTGTTTACGAACCTCCAAAACACCACGGCAGATCGCTCCAAAGCTCTCACGTAGAGATTGAATCTTGGTCGCGTCAATTGATTGCGTTGTAATCGTCTTCTATTTATCCCATCGCAATCCTGCCTTGAATCAAACTCTTTCCTTGTCTAACTCTACCATAAATAGACTTCTAAACTAAGGAAAGATCTAATGCTAATCTGGTGTTTAACTGAAAAATCCTGTTATCAATAGGACTTGTTCCATAAATAAACTACTTAACCAATTCCTAACTATTACAGGAATATTCATTTACCAGAATTAGATGACCACGAAATCAATCATTTATCTTCACAATATTCTGATCAGATCGCACAATTATATCCCATAATACACTCCATAATTCGTGGACATCAACCATACTGCTGCTGGAATACTGCTGTATAGCAGTGGTGTTAAAACACCATATCACCAGAATTCACTCAGCGGTGTTAAAACACCAGATCACCAGTATTCACAATATGCCATACATAAGTCCAACTCCGAGGACTTTACAGGATGTTTCTCAGTGTCTATGTGTAGGTGTTGCCCTGTCGATGGATTCTGCTGGGCTTGAGCTTAGCTTGAGGATTTGATAGGTAGGAGGAAGAACCGTGTTAGGGTCGGAAGTTGATCGATGAAATGGCAGGATGAAGTAATTGCTCCTACAGAAGAGTTATTTTATACATTATTTACGGGTTCATCCAAATGGTCCATTGTCTATATTTTTTGACAATTGGTGCTTAATCGGTTGATTTAAAAAATTAGAGTAGGAATTGTTTTTCCCTTCTTTTTTTAATCTAAGATATATAGTAGTGATGGAATGATTTGCCGTAAGGAATTGTATTATTCATGACTGAATATAGAGAGAGTACAATAGAGGTGAAATAAGGAAAAACTCTAATCATAATAAAACATAATCTAATCAGGAATCTGATTTATTCTAACACCTCCCCCTCAAGCAAAGCGTCGGATGCTCGTCGACGCATAACTTGGACCTGAATAATTCGAATAGCGGACGAGAGACCCCCTTGGCGAAGATGTCTTCAATCTGAAGAGAAGTTGGAACATGAGCAACGCGCAGCTTTCCAGATGTCACCAACTCACGAACAAAATGATTGTCAAAGTCAATATGCTTCGCCCGCTTGTGTGCCACCGGATTCTGAGCCAAAAAGATAGCACTGCTACTGTCGCATAACAGCAGTGGAGAACCAGAAAGCGAAACCCGAAGATCATGAAGCAAATGAGTGACCCATACCACCCGAAGACTCAGTGCTAGAGCGAGAAACAGTGGGATATTTCTTGGCACTCCAAGAAACTAGATTCCCACCAAGATAAACTGCATAACCATAAGTGGGCCGATGAGTCTCGAGACATCGGGCCCAGTCAGCATCAGAGTACCCTAACACCTCAGGAGTACTAGCAGAATGAAAGCTAAGACCAAAATGAAGAGTGCCACGAACTTATCGCAAAATCCGTGTCACAGCAGCAAAATGGTCATCTCTAGGATCCTGAAGATACTGACTCACCGTGTTGACCGAGAATGCCAAATCAAGGCGAGAGATGGTGAGATACTAGAGAGCACCAATAAGAGAATGATAAAGTGTAGGATCCCGGAATGGAGGACTGGTAGAGCTGTGAAGTTGAGAACACAAATGGAGTAGAAACAGGTGTCGCGTCAGACATACCGGCCCGATTCAAAATATCACGAGCATACTTTGCTTGGCCAAGCAGTAACCCTGAGGAGGTAGGCGAAACTTCAAGACCAAGAAAGTAATGAAGAGTACCAAGATCCTTGATCGCAAACTCTCTGTATGTCCGATCAAAGAACTGGCCAAGAAGAGTTGAGTCATTTCCTGTAAGAATGATATCGTCCACATACACAAGTAGGTACAGTAACGACGACCCTCTTGAAAGGACAAATAATGAAGTATCAGCTAAGCTGCATCGAAAACCAAGCTGTGTCAGATAACTGCTGATACGCTGGAACCAAGCCCGGGGAGCCTGCTTAAGACCATAAATTGCCTTTTGCAAGCGATAAACATAGTCTGGATGAGCAGAATCCTGATAACCAACGGGCTGCTTCATGTAGACTGGAACATTAAGAACACCATTAAGTAAAGCGTTCTTGACATCCAACTGATGAAGTGGCCAGGAACGCATGGTGGCTATGGAAAGAACCATCTTAACAGTGGAGGCTTTGACCACATGACTGAAAGTGTGGTCAAAATAAAAACTCAGAATCTGTGAGAAGCCTTGTGCCACAAATCTGTTTTGTGATGATTAATAGTGCCACCTAGTAGATACTTGAGCCTATAGACCCATTTGAAGCCAACAATGTGACATTTGAAGGTCGAGGCACCAAATCCCAAGTGTGCTGACCACAAAGATCGGCCATCTCATCATCCATGGCTGAAACCCAGGCTGGATCCTGAAGGGTAGATCAATAATCAGTGGGCTTTGTCTGAGAAAGGAATGTGGCAGTGACACCATGAGCAATAATATCCGAATAATCCCAGTGCTGAATGGCACCAGTAAAAGACAAAGTAGCCATTTGATGGGTTTGAAGCTGGGGCGGCAAAGCTGGAGGAGTCAAACAAGCTGACGATACCGAAGAAGATCGAGATGCGCTGATCGGAGAGTGGCCGTCGGAAGTCACAGGAGAAAGGATGGCCGATACTAGTTGAGATGTGGTGGCAGGTGGCTGAGCGAGATGGCCAGTGGCGGAGGTGTGGTGGCCGTTGGCCAAGGAGCTGGGTCCAGTTCGGCCATCCAGATGGAGCATGGTGGTGAAGAAGGGGCGGCTGGAACAGGCACATGCGTGGTGGCCCCAATCGGTGAAGTAACAGCTTCATCAGAAAAGGATGAAATTTCCAGATCTGAAAAAGAACGACTGTCCGTGGAAGATGAGACATAAGGGAATAAGGTTTCATCAGAATGAACGTGGCGAGAGACATAGATACGCCTAGAACTGGGGTCGAGACACTGGAAGCCCTTGTAACAAGGGCCGTAGCCAATAAAAACACACGGAATGGATCGCGGTGCAAACTTATCAAAAGCAGTGGCACACAGACATAGAAATGCACGACAACCAAATGGGTGAAAGAGGATATAGTCTGGCACATGACCAAAAACAACCTCAAAAGGTGATTTTCCACCAAGACCTAAACTAGGCAGACAGTTAATGATGTAAACTGCGGAGGAGAGAGCTTCTACCCAATAATAGTGTTGGCACAGAAGAGTTACAAAACAATGCAAGAACAGTCTCTGTGGTGTGATGATGCTTTTGACCTGCTCGACCATTCTGAGCAAGTGTTGTTGGTATGCCTTGAATACTGTAATAGCTGCTTCTGCGATCCTGGCTTGGGGGTCCGGGGGGTGGCAGACACCCCTGGCTAAATGGGGGTCTCGCTAAAAGGCAGACACCCCTAGCTTGTCTCTTCATTGGACTGCTGTTGATTTGGGCCGAATTGCATTTTGGACCAGTTTGTTAGGGTTTAGTGGAGACAGCATATAAAGTGTCTCTCTCCTCTCTGTAAACACTAATTCTGTTCTGCACTTAGATAGGTAAAAATCTGGCCAATTTCATGGCGTCTGTAACTTGCTACCTACTATAGTGAATCTGTCTCTCGTGGATGTAGCCAAATTTTGTGAACCACGTAAATCTTTTGTCTTGTTATTTTCGTTCATATTTTCTGTTCTTTCTCTATTCCGCACAACAAACTGGTATCAGAGCAGTTTCTTTTTCCGGTGAGATCCGTAGTGGGTGTATTGGATTCTGGGCTTATCAGGTCAGGGCTGATCGGGGAGAAAGATGTCTGGGTTGAACGTGAAGATCGACAAGTTTACTGGGAGAAACAGTTTTAGTTTATGGCAGATCAAGATGCGAGCTTTGCTGAAATAGCAAAGTTTATGGGCTCCGCTGACAAAGGATTTCACGAGCAGTTCTGGCGATGTGGCGGGTCTAGAAGAAAAGGCACACTCGACGATTATGCTGTGTCTCGCGGATGAAATCATCACTGAGGTCTCAGATCAGGAGACTGCTGCACAACTGTGGATGAAGTTGGAGAGTTTGTATATGACGAAATCTCTAACCAACGCGCTGCTTCTGAAACAACGCCTCTTCGGTCTCTGAATGCAGGAAGGTACGCAACTCAGAGACCATCTAGAGCAATTGAATACTTTGTTATTAGAATTGCGAAATATAGATGTGAAAATTGAAGATGAAGATGCTGCTTTGATTTTGCTAGTGTCTTTACCGCTTTCGTATGAGAATTTTGTTCAGTCATTTATTGTTGGTAAAGATTCCGTGTCTCTGGAGCAAGTTATATCCTCTCTCTATAGTAGAGAGTTGCGACATAAGGCAAACAGTACAGGTACAGAAAGTCTGGCCTCTGGCTTGTTTGCTAGTGGCGGAAACACAAAGGGCAAGGGAACCGGCAGTAAGAAGAAGGGCATGAAGTCATCTTCAAAGGGTCCCAAGGCCAATGATGTTTGTAACTACTGTGAGGAGAAGGGGCATTGGAAAAAGGAGTGTCTGAAGAAGGCTAGTAAATCTGGGAATACATCTGGTACTGCTGCTGTGGCTGAAGAGGATTTCCAGTTCTGAAGATGATTTTGCTCTAGCTGCTACTGGGCAAAATAAAAATCCTAATGCTTGGTTTCTTGATTCTGGGGCATCTTACCATATATGCCCAAGGAGAGATTATTTCTCAACTTATGAGCAAGCTGAGGGCATCATTACTACGGCAAATGGTGTTGCGTGCAAGGTAGTTGGGATTGGTTCAATCAAGATCAGGATGCATGATGGTAGTTTCTGTACTTTGAATGATGTCAGGCATGTTCCATCGATGACAAAGAATCTGATTTCTCTTCCTACGTTGGATAGAAAGGGTTTCGTCTACTCAGGGAGTGATGGAGTTCTGTGTGTCTACAAAGGTTCTAGGATGGCTCTGAAAGGTGTTCTGCATGGTACTTTGTATTTTCTACAAGGTTCCACGGTTATGGATTCTGTTAATGTTGCATCTTCGGAGGTTCACCAGGATGACTAAGTTATGGCCTATGAGGCTTGGTCACATGGGTGAAAGAGGGATGCAGATTCTGTCAAAGAATGATCTTCTTTGTGGCCACAAGGTCAAGAGCTTGGACTTATGTGAGCATTGTGTTTTTGGGAAGCATCATCGTAGCAAGTTTCCTAAGGCGATTCATAGAACAAAGGGCACATTGGATTACATCCATTCTGATTGTTGGGGACCTTCCCAAGTTGAGTCACTGGGAGGTCACAGGTACTTTGTTTCTCTGATTGATGATTACTAAAGGATGACTTGGGTTATCATGATGAAACATAAGAGTGAATCTTTCTCGAAGTTCAAGGAGTGGAAAGCTTTGGTGGAGAATCAGACCGGGAAGAAGATCGAGAGGCTTCGAACTGATAATGGGTTGGAATTCTGCTCGTCTGAGTTTGATCAGTTTTGTAGGGATGAAGGGATTGCTCGTCATCATACAGTCAGGAATACGCCACAGCAGAATGGCGTAGCTGAGCGAATGAATCAGACATTGCTGGCGAGAGCGAGGTGCATGCTCTCTAATGCTGGTTTGGAAAGGAGATTCTGGGCAGAGACGGTGAGTACAGCTTGTTACTTGATCAACCGCGGGGCTCACACAGGTATAGAGTGCAAAATACCTATGGAGTTGTGGTCAGGTAAAGTTGTTGATTACTCCAAGTTAAAAGTTTATGGTTGTACATCTTATTATCATGTTAGTGATGGTAAGTTAGAGCCCAGAGCCAAGAAGGGTGTCTTTGTGGGTTATGGAGATGGAGTTAAAGGCTCCAGGATATGGTCTCCATCTGAGAAGAGGGTTATTCTGAGCAGGGACGTTGTCTTTGATGAAAATTCTTTGCTTAGATCAATGGTGAAGCCCACAGTTGTGCCAGAAACTAGTGGAGTTGATAAACAGGTGGAGCTTGAAGTCACTCAAGGTGAAAATAGATTGGAACAATTTGAGGTGGATCAAGAGCCACAGACAGAATCTGAGATACCGGAATCTCCACCACCAGATCCTCAACCATCAGGAGCTACAATTCGGTGTTTAGCTCGGGGCCGACCCAGGAGGGTTGGAGTTGGAGCGCCCAAGAGATATGGGTTTGATGATATGGTAGGTTATGCACTGTCAGTTGCCGAGGAAGTGGATACTCAAAAGCCATCAACCTTCAGAGAGGCTACTTCATGTACTGATGCTGATAAATGGCTTGCTGCAATGGGAGACGAGATGGAGTCCCTTCAGAAGAATCAGAAATGGGAATTGGTCAAACAGCCTCAAGGGAGAAAGGTAATCAGTTGCAAATGGGTTTTCAAGAAGAAGGAAGGAATATCACTTACAGAGGGAGTCAAGTACAAGGCAAGAGTTATTGCAAGAGGTTTCAGTCAAAGGGAGGGGGTAGACTATAATGAGATCTTCTCACCAGTGGTCAGACACATTTCCATCAGAGTGTTGCTAGCCTTGGTGACACATCAGGATTTGGAGCTCGACCAACTTGATGTGAAGACCGCTTTTCTACATGGAGAGTTGGAGGAAGAGTTGTACATGTCTCAGCCAGATGGTTTTCAGGTTCCTGGCAAGGAAAAGTATGTTTGCAAGTTAAAGAAGTCTTTGTATGGACTTAAGCAGTCTCCGAGGCAGTGGTACAAGAAGTTTGACAGTTACATGCTTCAGTTGGGATACACGAGGTGTGCTTATGACTATTGTGTCTATTACAGCAGGTTGAGAGATGGGTCATTCATCTATCTAGTGCTTTATGTAGATGACATGCTGATAGCCGCAAAGAGTAAGCATGAGGTTCAGAAGTTGAAAGGACTTCTTAGTGTTGAGTTTGAGATGAAGGATCTGGGTGCAGCTCGAAAGATATTAGGAATGGAGATTCTTAGGGATCAAAGTCATCGGAAGCTTTTCTTGTCACAGAAAGGCTACATTTAGAAAGTGTTGGCTAGGTTTGGCATATCTACAGCCTATAGACACTCCTAGTGATGCAAATATTCATCTCACCACCATGTTTGCTCCTCAGTCAGACGAGGAGAAGGAGTATATGTCTCGGGTTCCTTATGCCAGCACGGTGGGGAGCTTGATGTATGCTATGGTTTGCACGAGGCCAGATTTAGCATAGGCAGTCAGTGTTGTGAGCAGGTTCATGGGGCAACCGGGAAAGGAACATTGGCAAGCTGTGAAGAGAATCTTCAGGTATCTTAGAGGTACGTCTAATGTGGGTCTCATTTATGGAGGTGATACTGAGTGCTTAGTTACAGGCTACTCTGATTCTGATTGTGCTGGTGATGTTGACACGAGGAGATCGATGACTGGTTATGTATTCACTTTGGGAGGTTCTGTGGGTAGCTGGAAGGCGACTTTGCAACCTACAGTGACGTTGTCTACTATGGAAGCAGAGTACATGGCTCTGACAGAGGCTGCAAAGGAGGGAATATGGCTGAAAGGGCTAGTTAGTGATCTTGGTCTACATCATGATCAGGCTACTGTGTACTGTGACAGCTTGAGTGCAATCTGCTTAGCCAAGGACCAGGTCCATCATGAGAGGACCAAGCATATTGATGTCAGATATCATTTCCTGAGGAGTAAGAGGAGAATCATGGTGAAGAAAGTGGGAACTGCTGATACCACTGATATGTTCACCAAACCTGTTCCATATAGCAAGTTTCAACATTATTTGGACTTACTGAACATCAGAGCTGATTAGGTGCTCTATGGCCAGTCCCGGGAGTGGAGGGCGAAGTCTACTCATCTGGCACTGTAATGGTGCATCTGGAGTTTTCTACTTTGAGGATTCAAGTCAAGGTGGAGATTTGTTGGTATGCCTTGAATACTGTAATAGCCGCTTCTGCGACCCTGGCCTGGGGGTCCGGGGGGCGGCAGACACCCTCGGCTAAACGGGGGTCTCGCTGGACTGCTGTTGGTATAGCTTGTCTCTTCATTGGACTGCTGTTGATTTGAGTCGAATTGCATTTTGGCCCAGTTTGTTAGGGTTTAGTGGAGACAGCATATAAAGTGTCTCTCTCCTCTTTGTAAACACTAATTCTGTTCTGCACATAGATAGGTAAAAATCTGGCCAATTTCTTGGCGTCTGTAACTTGCTACCTACTATAGTGAATCCATCTCCTGTGGATGTAGCAAATTTGGTGAACCACGTAAATCTTGTGTCTTGTTATTTTCGTTCATATTTTCTGTTCTTTCTCTATTCCGTACAACAGGTGTATAGGGCGATTACATCTGATGATGAATGCCACATGATATGAAGTGAGCCTGAAGTCGATGATTAGTAAACTCTACGCCACAATCGGTCTGAAAATTTTTAACCCTAGTAGAAAACTGGGTCTTAACGAATGTCTGAAACTTGATAAATGTGTCATAGAAGTCCGACTTATACTGCATCGGGAGAAACCATGTGAATCACAAAAAATTGTCGTTGAAAATGGCATAATAAGAAAAACCACCTGCAAAAAAAATAGGGGCTGGTCCCCACAAATCACAATGCACCATATCCAACAAACCAGTAGCGCGCTTGTCACTAGTGGAAAAAGGTAAATGGCTACTCTTGGCCATCTGACAAGGAGAGCAACTAACAGATGTTGGCATAGCGGAAGTGACAGTAATATGGCCACGTCGACTTAACAACTGAACAGTATCATAAGACACATGACCGAGGCGAGAGTGCCACTGCTCAAAAGAAGCCTGAAGTTTTCCAGAGCGTAATTCGCCTAAAAAGATGGAATCACATGTCTTAAGAACATAAAGACTTGAACTATGACGACCTTTATCAATTATCTTCCCTGTATGCTTGTGCTCAATTGAAAATGCATTGGCATCAAATATAAACGGACAGGTAAATAAGGAGTAAGCTTACTAATGGACAGTAAACTTCTAGCAATCTTAGGAACCCAAGGACATGATTAATAGAGAAACCAGAGAAATGACACTGGCCGATATGAGAAATAGACAATGATTCACCATTTCTAACAAGAATAGAATCAGAACCACGATAACATTATACCTTATTAAGATGACTGGTGCAAGCAGTAATATGAGATGTAGCACCTAAATCAACGATTCGACGAAGAATGACGGTTGGGACCATTCAAACTGGCCTGAAACAAAACCTTGTCCTCAGTCTAATTAGTGGAGCATTCTTCCTGAGATATAGGGTATAGGGCCCAAATAAACCACAACAAAAGACCAAAAATTGCACAATAGGCCGAATCGCACAAAAATTGACTGGGTGGTGACGAGAATTTGAGCAACTCATGAGAGATCGCTTCAACTCGCGAGAAGTAGAGCAACTCACGAGAAAGAGCTTCAACTCACGAGAAGAAGCTTCGACTCGCGAGAAATTCCAATTTGCTAGGCACGTGAATTCACGCGCGAGAGATAGGAGGCGCGCATCAGCAACATGCGCGCGTGGGTGCACGCGCTTCCGGAAAGAGCCGGGGATCTGGCTTTGACTCGACGGAATGCGTGACTCGCTGCTGGAATTTGACGAAGCTGAGACGTGATGGATCCAAATTCGTCCAAGCCACTGCCGGAAGTTTTGAATTCGATGAAGCCGCCGCACGACCTTCTTTTCGCACGAAGCCGGCGCCAGAAGTTTTGAATTAGACGAAGCCGCGGCACAACAGATCCGAATTCGGCAAAGATGACGATGACGAAGCCGGAGGTGAAGTTTGAACGCCGGTGAGGTGAAGATGGCGATGACGAAGCCGGAGATTAAGGGTTTTGAACTTCGGAAAGAAAAAATTCGCCGACGGAGAGACGGTTGAACAAAGAACACTGCCGGAAGATGGCTGGAAGTTGACTGGTAATTCCCCGGAATATGCTACCTTGATCGGCCGGAGGAAAAAATAAAAATAAATTTAGGATTTAGGATCAGAACTTGCTCTGATACCACGATGGAATGATTTGCCATAAGGAATTGTATTATTCATGACTGAATATATAGAGAGTACAATAGAGGTGAAATAAGGAAATAACTCTAATCATAATAAAATATAATCTAATCAGGAATCTGATTTATTCTAACAAGTTGGATATCGCATAACCATGACTGAGAGCGTAGGTGAGATAGAAAAAGTACAGAACGATGGTTAGAAGTTTAGAAGTAATGTTGAACAATCCTCCAGAAAATCAAATATTAGTTATGTAAGAATTAGAACACATTGATGGATAATTTAAGTTCAGTAAAAGTCACATTCATCACTAATATATAGCATATGTGAAACAGTAAAAAACCAAAGGGTTACCACAAGTTTAGCAGTAATTTTGGCACTCTACCAGCTAATCAAATATTAGTCGTCTATGTTTCTTCCAAACTGATCAAATGTTGCGTCCTACAGACACAGAAAGTTATAGTAGCGTTTTGTGATAGGGAAATTAGCGAAGACCCTGCTTTGATCTTAATTAGTCATGCTTAATCCCTTGGGAAGCACTTGTGTGGTATCCCTCACTGAAAATGAAAAATACTCCATAAATCAATCAGTTGAAGTGCATTAATTCCTTGGTTGTATTTATCAGTAGGTTATACAGGAGGTACTTATAAGACGTATGTTCAATTTAATGTAAGTAACCATAAAAGGCTCTGGGATTTTGAAGAAAAATATCACAGTAATTAAAAGAGGGTTATACATTTGTGAACTTGGGAGTCGGAATTTAGCCGTAGTAATTTCAAAGCATCAAGGCAAACAACAATTTATTAACTATGGCTTCACCAAATAAATAAAAAAAAATGTAAATAAAATTCGACTTAGGGTTTAACATTTTGAAACGGAAATACTAATAATCAATGGAAAAAATCAATGAAAAGATATAAACAAGGGAAATAATAATAATTAGAAAAAAATCATTGTCACCGGAGATTAGATGGGAGGGGGAATAGGGAGTTTGAGCATCGCAACCAACATCACTGGATTCATGACTTTCCTAGTAAACTCTCTCTCGAAACTCTCCACCAAAGGTAAGAAATGCTCCTCCAAAATCTGCAAAATTTACCACAAAAATTGAACAACTTTGTAAGAAAGCTATATGGTATCAAATTGTTTGTTAAATTGGTGAAATATATGCATCGATATACCATGCGTTGATTTTCAAGAGAAGCATAATTCATTGCAAAAGCAAGAGAAGATGCAGCAACCGAAAGATTAAGGTGCCCGACTTATCTAGTGATGTAGGTCAGGACCACGAGGTATGTTGGGCCATAATAATCACGGTCCATCTGAGATATTGCATTACAATAAACTACCGTATTTATAGGGTAATTGATGGCTATAATTAAGGAGATTGTTAATTAAGATACACGGTATAAATGTCAGGTACACATTCATTTTCTCATTGATTCTATCTTAATCTGATACAGACTCTTTGACTGACTTAGCCATCGGAGGACTGATCCCCTGTGGATCCCCAGGGATAGTTTTATTGTAGGTTGGCTCGAGGAGCTCGAGCCCGTTGACAGGTCGGTTGTTCGAGATGCATCAACTGGCCCTGTCTGTGGGGAACGACAAAGCCAGATTTGGATTTTTTTGGAGTTTATGTCTACGGTTACACGTAGGAGTGAAAGATTAAGGTCAAAAGGCACGGGAGCCAGCAATGCAGAGCAGTCCCTCGGAAGGAGTAAGTGATTAAAGTTAGAGGGCAAAAGAATTGATTGCACAGCGCAGCCGAAAGGCCAGACATGGTTAACCCCCGGAGATGCAAGGTCCCTCGATAAGTGATGTTCAAATGCCGGTGGTAGAATCAAGGGCAAAGTCTGTTCCGGTTGTGGAAAACGAAGAGATATATGCCTCAACCGGATTTATTCCAAGTACGGTCGCACCTACGCGAGAGGATGTTACGGGGCCCTTAAGATACACAGAGGTAATTACTGGACAAAATGTAGGGAACCTTGGACACGCACAGGGTGGGCCAACCAGTTCGAGGGATTAAAGGGACAGAAGGTTCACTGAGGTTTCCGAGGATTCGTACATGGAGGCTCATGGTTTCAACACACAAGGAAATCAGAATATAGGGGGGCACGGGCCCAAGTCAAGATGTGGAGCAAGCATCGTAGGTTCTCACGGAAGTAGGGTATCGAGTTACCCCCCCCCCCCAACCGCCCTCCGAGGGGTGTGGGAGTCACATATAAGGTATATCCACCCTCGCCTGTGGGGGGAACTATAGGGTTAACTTCTCAGCCCGTGATAGCATACCCTTACACGGTGTATGCAAGAAAAGCACAGCATGTGAGGCCCCAGCCTTCTTTCCCAGATTACTTACAGGGTCAAGCGTACCCAGTGCCTTCACTACCTCCATTTGATTCAATCTTCACGCTCCTAGTAATAGAGGCAGGATATGGGATAATGGCTTCTTCAGGTATCCATAGATATGGAAATACATGATTGCAAGGGGCAATGGCTAACCAGGGACATTACAACCCCTATGGGCAACTGCCAACACATCCAGGTTGCGGACAGACTTGGGCAAATTTTGGGTATATGGGAGCCCATCCCATTCATCCATCATAGTGTGGAGGCCACAACAGGGGCCAGAATGTGGTTAGGAGACAACAATAACAAGGAAATGATGCAAGTGATACCATTTGAAGAGATTTAGATAGACTGATCGGGCCATTGGACTAGGCCGCAGGGTCACCTTTTAGTGCCTTGATAACAAGGGTTCACTGGCCAATGGAAATTAAAACCCCAGAAGGGCTCCCTACTAACAAAGGTGAGACGAATCCTTGTGAGTTCATACAAACGTTCCTAAGCTTGATGAGCTCGAGGGACTTTGATGAATAACTGACATATAAGCTGGTGAGAAGCTCTCTCTGAGGGAAAGCTCAACAATGGTTCAACAAGTTACCGAGAGGCTCTCTCTACTCCCATCGAGACTTCAATGGAGCATTATTAAGCCAGTACGCACAGAAGAACACGTTCACGAAAACCCTGTTGGAGCTTTATCAAAAAAAGCAGAAGTTAGGAGAAAGCACATAAGCCTTTTACCATCGATATGTGGATGGGAGTTTAGGAGTAATAGAGACTACGAAAATTGAAGTGATTCAAGGGTATCTGCTGGGGATGCAGGACTTGGAGTTATACAAGAAGTTGAGCACAAATACTACTAAGACTTTTCAAAAGTTTTAGGAGACTGTGGAATAATATTCGAAGGTAAAAGAGGCAACCAGGAAGAAAAGAGATAGCCTCATAGAGAAGGCTGGAAAAAAATATGGATCCTTAAGGGAAAAGATCGATCGAGCCCATAAGAACACCATTCGAGAGATACATTCCCATACCATTAGCACTGGGAGGAAGAACCCCCGCACAGATCTTAAGTATACATCGACTATTTCTTTGACCACCCCTACCTTTGCTAAATTTACACAGTGCGATTATGGCCAGGAGGGTGACTAACCGATATTGTGATCATCACAGAGATTATGGCCATGGTACAATGATTGCATGCCGTTGAGAATGGAAATTGATATATGCGAGTGAGAAGGACGGTTCTGATGGCAAAGGCCCAGAAATCTAGTCGAACCTCTGAGGCCTCAAGTGAATCAATGGCAGCCCTATAGAAGAAATTATCATAATAATATGGGTGGAGGTGATAGAAGGCCTCGAGAATAGATGGTTCGAGATAGTGCTCATGAGGGAATGATTGAAAGACTATAGGAACAGCAGGGGGTTAATCAGGATAACAAGAATGGGGAAAACCCGCCTGTTCGAAGAGTGATTAATGTCATCAATGGAGTTGTTGGAGAAAGATCCTCGAATGCCTGCAAGAGAACCTTGGCATAAAAGGTTTAGGCCAGACGAGATTATAACATTCTCAGAAGAAGATGCAGTACCATGTTAGACACCGCATGCTGGCCCCATGGTGATTTCAACGATCATTGGAACATCTTTGGTAAAGTGGGTATTCATTGATGACAAAAACATAGTAGAAGTAATGTTTGTGAATGTTTTGACCAGTTACACATAGGGTGCGGCAATTTGAAAAAGTTGACCTTACCCCTATCTGGTTTCACGGGGAACCCGATATTTCCCCTGTTTGAGATAATCTTGTCGGTTCGTGTGGAAGATGGTAATATTGGGGTAACCATAAGTTACAATTTTGCAATTGTTCATGCTCCTTCTCCGTATAATGTGATTCTAGGAAGACTGTGGATATTCCAGGCTCGAGTAGTCTTGTCACCTTACCACCATATGATGAAGTTCCCAATGGATAATGGGATAGCATCCATTCGAGGAGATTATGTTGTGGCCCGAAGTTGTAATCTTACAGCAGTGAAAGAGGCAAAAAATTAAGGGATGTAAAAACAATGCACCTGGATGCGGGGATCGCCAATATCGTACAGATGCCCGTTTGAGACATAGGATCAGTAGCCGTGGGGAAACTGATGTCCGAAGACATCAAGAAAATACTAAAAGATCTATTGGGAAAATATAGGGATGTGTTCTTGTGGGATATTCAGACCACACAGGAGTACCCTCAAGCTTGGCACTACACAGGTTGAATATAGATCCTGTGATAATGCCAGCCAAGCATAAGAGAAGAGTGTTTCCACCTGAGAGAGATGAGGCAATCAAAGAAGAGGTTGAAAAGTTCTTGAAGGCAGATGTTATTAAGGAGGTGTTCTACCCTGAATGGTTAGCTAATCCAATTATGGTCCCCAAACATGAAGGTGCCTGGCGAATGTGTATAGATTTCACCTATTTGAACAACTGCATCTCCAAAGATAGTTATCCGTTGCCACCAATAGACAAGCTAGTGGAAGCCATCTCATGATATTAGATTTTAGCCTCTTTTGACACACACAGGGGATACCATCAAATATTTATGGAAGAAGGTGACAAAGAGAAAACATCATTCAGGCTAAAGAATGTTGTTCGGGCTAAAGAATGCTGAAGCCACTTATCAGAGGTTAGTGGACAAGTTATTCAGGATGCAAATCAGGAGGAATATGGAGATTTATGTGGATGATATGGTAGTAAAAAGCAGGAACCACGAGGAATTCATAACAGGTTTGGAGGAGATTTTTGACAGGCTTCGAGGGGCTAACATGAAGTTAAAACCATCCAACTGTGTTATTGGTGTAGAAGCAGGAAAATTCCTTGGATTCATGGTCTTTGAGAGGGATATTGGTGTGAACCCAGAGAAGGTCAAAGTATTGATGAGAATGAGAACTCCACAATAAAAATAAGACGTGCAAAAACTTACGGGGTCTCTAGCAGCATTGAGCAGGTTCCTCTCGAAGGGGGCAGAGAAACACATACCCCTTTTCGATGTCCTTCGAAGGGAAAAGAAATTAGAGTGGACTAAAAAATGCGATGAAGCGTTCAATCAGTTGAAAGAGCACTCAGGGAAGCTACCTACCCTGATGAAGCCTGATAAAGAGGAGATGTTATACCTATACATTTCTGCATTACATTTGGCAATTAGCGCGGTACTAGTAAAGGAAAAGGAAAGGTGAAACACCCTATTTACTTTGTCAGTTGTGCCTTGCAAGGCCTGGAGATGAGGTACGCTGCTCTTGAGAGATTAGTTCTAGCTCTGGTACACGATACTAGTGCTCACGATAGTAGTACTCTGCCTCATTGTTTGACGATTAACCTCTCGAGATTGTGACCATACTTCCAGGGGCACACGATAGTAGTGCTCACGAGTCACCCAATCCTTCAGATTCTGTTAAAAATAGAAATTTTGGGAAGAATGATGAAGTGAGCAGTGGAATTAGAGGAACATAACATCCAATATCATCCTCGAGTGGTTATCAAAGGCCAGTCGCTGGGCGACTTCATAGTAGAAACTTTAGAGCCCATCAAATACCAGGACCCTATTTGAGAGGTGGAGTTGCGTAAAAAGGAAATGTGGAGGCTATATGTGGATGGTTCATCACATTCAGGACGGAGTGGAGCTAAGGTTCTATTAACAAGTCCTGATGACAAAGATTATACTTATGCATTAAACTTTGCATTTAAAGCGTTGAACAATGAAGTAGAGTATGAATCCCTGATAACGGGACTACGATTAGCAAGGGAATTAAAAGTGGAAGATTTGGAGGCTTAAAGTAACTTTTAGATAGTCGTTCACCATGTGAATGGAGAATATGAAGCCAGGTATCGTAACCTACAAAGATACCTCGAGGTAGTGAAAAATCTCTTGAAAGCTTTTAAATCTTATACTTTGACATAGGTCCCAAGGGAGAACAATCATAAAACAGATGCCCTTAGAAAGCTTGCTTCCTAAGACATGGAAATCCAATCTCAGAAGCAGTTACTGATGGAAACTTTAAATAAACAAAATTTTGATGAATTTGTGGTTAGGGAAGTTGAGGTGGCAGACAATTGGATGACCACTATCATGGCATACCTTCGAGAGGGTGTCACCGGAGAATGAAATTGAGGCTAGAAATATAAGGTTGGAGACACTAAGATATGTGCTGCAGGAAGGAGTGCTGTCTAGAAGGGGTCACTTGCAGTCGTTGCTTCGGTGTGTTTACCCTCAGGGAGGCCGATTATCTCATAAGGGAGGCCCATAAAGGGATATGCGATAGCCTCAAGGGGGCCAGATCGGTGGCGAGGAGGCTCATTCGAGCAGGATGCTAGTGGCCAATGATGTTTGATGACACGAACATATACATACAAGCGTGTCACCAGTGCCAAAACACACTCCCATAACTCATATTCCCCAGGATGAGATGAGAAGTATTTATAGTTCATGGCGCTTCGATAAGTGGGGGATCGATTCGGTGGGACATTTTTCCAGAAGCTCCAAGGAAGTTCATATATCTCATAGTAGCTATTGACTACTTCACGAAGTGGGTGGAAGCCGAACCCTTGAAAGACATGAGGGGAAAGGCAGTTATTACCTTTTGTTAGAGGAATATTATATGCCATTTTGGAATTCTGAGGAGAATCATCACAGATAACGGAACACAGTATGGTCAAGATCTATTCAAAAGGTGTTGTGAGGAGTACAAAATTAAACAGAAGATAACATCAGTTTATCACCCCCAAACCAATGGACAAGTGAAAGTAACCAATAGGACGATTGTGAATGGCATTCTAGCTAGGCTTGAGGGGGCACAAGGTAATTGGATATGGGAACTACCAAATGTTTTGTGGGTATATCGAACAGCTGAATCTTTCTCCATCGGGGAAAAACCATATAGTCTAGTATATGTCTCGAAAGCAGTAATTCTTGTAGAGATAGGTGTTCCTAGCTGAGGGATGATGGCCGCAGCAGCTGAGACGAATAATCAACAGAATCGGTGTCTAAATCTCGACATGGTGGAAGAAAAATGAGAGCTAGTTTCTTTTCATGAAGCAAAGTTTAAAGAACAGGTTAGAAGATACCATGATAGGTGGGTAAAGAAGGTGTTGTTCAACCCTGGAGACTTTGTAATGAGGAAAAATTAAAAAGGCATGAAGGAACCCAAAGGGAAGTTGGCTGCAAACTGGGAAGGACCTTACAAGGTGATCGAATCTCATCCGGGAGATAGCACTACTGGAAAATAGGTACATACACACCGTTATAAATTTATGAGTACAGGTATACTGGTGCGTATGTAACCAATTGCACCAGTATTTATCATGTTAACATGAGTACCGGTGAAAATAAGCACATACGCACTGGTGTCCTGTCAACCGGTGTAAAGTTCACCTATTTTTGCACCGGTGTTGGTCCTACCGGCGTACCAATGTCAAATACATTTCATCAATATTATTCGAATAGGTATTTGTACCGGTGCAATTGCTAACATGTGCATTGGTACAGGATTACCGGTGTGTACTTATTTACCCTCTTTATTAATTTGGTGCTAGGAGGAAAAAAATTTAAACCGATAATGGGAAATTACGGGTGCAGAAATTTTTAAAAAGGTGGAAAATTTTGCAATTTTACATTGGTTACAATTAGCATCGATGTACGAATTGACCACACACCGGTAGTTTCTTAATACCGATGACAAAATAAATTCTTATTTTTGAATTTTGGTGCCAAAACTATTAGTTTTCGCACCAGTACTGTGATTGTACCGGTGCAAGATGGGAAAATATACGCATTTTGGCTGAATATCTATTTCTGAAATGGATTTTAATGATGTAAAAGGCTACAAATGCACCGGTAAAGTCTAAATACCGATGTAAAAAATCGTATTAAATGCTCTCCTAATCCCTTTTTTTAGCGGGTTAAAAATGGGATTTTTGGAAGAAGAGGTTCATTAATGATATTTTTTGGTTGATGAAGGCATTGAATTCTCCACAATGAAGACCCTTGAATGTACCTTTTTTTTATAATTAAATTTATGGATATTAAGGACTTCATGTATGGTTTTGGTTAGTAGAGATATTTACATTTTGTGTTTGATCATTTTATGGTGATTGAGGTTGAATTGTAGATATTGGTTTGTGATTTTTTTCTCATGGTTGTTTTAGTTATAAGGCTATGGCTTTTGATTCATATAGTGTTGGACAAAGAATGTTGTAATTGTAATGTGGAATATTTCTGTATATTGTGCATTTGAGATGTTGCATGATTAGGAAGTTATACTAAAAATTTCTATTGTATTAAATGTGATGAAGTTTGATTGTTGGACATTATTAATATGTAGAGTTGTATCGTGTTATCGAGAGGCGTAAGCATGTGTATGCCAACGTTAGTAGGGTGATCGATGAATATATTATGTTCGTGGATGAGTTCTTAGAGCATGCTTTTAGTCGAGAGAAGCGAATATTATGTCTCTATCGTTACTGTGGAAATCGAATTCATACTGATAAGATGGACATCCTGAAACTCTATTTGTATAGCCGGGGGTTTACGAAAGATTATGTTGTGTGGACCTTTCATGGAGAAAAATCACCACCGGAAGTGAGAGTTAGTAGTGAAGGAGAGTGTTTTAGGGATTCTATGTTGGATGGCATGTATAAGGAGGTTGTTAATGAGTTTAGAGGGAGGCCCGAGGTTTTAGCTAACTTCCTTGGTGAGAAGAATACACCACTGTATCCTGGTTGAAAGAACAAAGACACGATCATGTCGTGTTTGATGGAATTGTTTAATTTGAAAGGTGTACGGTTATGAAGTGATAATAGCATGAATAAATTGCTTAGGTTTTTGAATGAAAAGCTTCCATCCGGTAACGGGGATAACCTTTATGATGCTAAGAGAATTTTGGGTCCGATGGGATTGGAGTATGAAAAGATACATGCTTGTACGAACAATTGTGTCCTATATAGGGGTTACCTTAAGGGTAATATTGTTTGTCCAGTATGGAATGTGTTGCGTTATAAGAAGAAGAGAAATGTGGTTGTTGGTGGAGAGCACGTTGTGTTGGTGACGGGGCGGGGTCCTGCCAAATGTATGTGGTATCTTCCCATTATTCCGAGGCTGAGAAGGTTGTTTAAAATGAAAAGGATGCAAAGAACTTGACGTGGTGGGTTGATAAGGGAGGTTGTAAAGATAATGATATAATTTGACACCCGGCAGACGCGGACCAGTGGAAGAAATTTAGCAGGATGTATCCACACTTTGCATCCGAACCTAGGAATTTGAGATTTACTTTGTGTCTTGATGGTATGAACCCATTTGGGAATATGTCCTCAAAACACAATTTGTGGTGCTTGCTATTTACAATCTTCCCCCACACTTGTGCATGAAGAGAAAATATGTGTTGATGCTCATCATGATTTCAGGCACGAAACAACATGGAAATGACATAGACACTTATCTTGCCCATTTGATAGAAGATTTGAAGGTGCTTTGGTTGGAAGGTGCCTTAATGTTTGATGGTTGTAGTGGTGAAGAGTTTACATTGAGGACGATGCATTTTTGTACCCTAAATAATTTCCCAGCATATGGTAACCTTTTTGGGTATGTGGTCAAGAGTCATAAGGCTTACCCAGTTTGTGAGGATGAGACATAATACCATCAGTTGAGGAATGGGTGAAAGATTTTTTATTTGGATCGTAAATTCCTTCCTGTAGGTCACAAGTTGTGGGAGAACGCGGTTGCATTCGTTGGTGGGAAGGAAAGGAGAAAGGCACCCTAACCTTCGACGATGTAGCTATTCACAAAAAGGTGAAGAAATCTAATGTTGTTCTAGGTAAGAATTTATCAAAGGGTGGTGGGGCTGTAGACGGACCGTGGAAGAAATGGTCCATTTTGTTTGATTTTCCGTACTGGGAAGATTTGGAGGTTCGCCATTGTTTGGATGTCATGCATATAAAAAAGAACGTTTGTGAGAGTCTAATTGGGACACTTCCGAACATTCCCGGGAAGACTAAGGATAGCTTGAATGCGAGGAAAGATTTAGTGGACCCTGGTATACGGTTAGATCTGGCACCAGAGGTAAGAGGGAAGCGAATGTACCTGCCCCCCCGCTCCTTACAATTTGTTAGTTGCTGAGAGGATATCGGTGTGTGAGAGCATCAAAGGAATGAAGGTACCTTCCGGTTACTCCTCTAATGTTAGTCGGTTTGTTAATGATGAGTTGCGTCTTAATGCTTTGGAATCATATGATTTTCATGTCCTTATGCAAAAACCTTTTTTCGTAGAACTACTTGGGTATTTGGAAGAGGAATTTAGATTTTCTATAGTGCGCTTATGTTTCTTCGTATACAGGAAAAATATTAGCAGGCAACATCTAGATGAACTGGATCGAGAGGTTGTTGTTGTTCTATTCCATTTGGAGAAGTATTTCCCCCCGTCATTCTTTGACATCATGGTGCACCTAGTGGTGCGGGCCTGTCAAAATGCATTGGATGTACCCCTTCGAGTGTTATATGGCCGTTTTCAAGGGTTATGTTCATAATTGTAGTCGGCTCGATGCCTCTATTGTTTAGAGGTACCTTACTGAGGAGATCATCAAGTATTGTACAGTGAACTTGGTTGGAAGAAGAGCGGTTGATGTTCCTGGTGGACCCCACTGTGGAAGGCGAAATGGGATTTCACGTTCCAAGGGTACGCTTCATACACTCTATCACCCTGAGTTGATGACTATTCAGTTGTATGTATTGCGTAATAGTAGCGAGACTGTAACATATGTTGAAGATTATGTTTCCTTGTTAGAAGAAATTTAACCAGACTGCCCCTCAAATATTCAGGTCGAGCATTCTTAAAGTTTGCTAATTGGTTTTACAATCGTTGTGATGTCGATGAGATGCCCAGTAACCTACGGGTGTTTGCAAGGAACCCAAACTGCACCGTTAGACGATACCTTGGTTATGACATTAATGATTTTAGTTTCTCAACATTGGCGAAGGATGAGAAGAGCACCACTCAAAATAGTGGTGTATATATTGAATCTGAATCCATGTGGCTGGCAAACAAGAGAGATAAACATCTGGTTGTCACTGTGATGGCTTTCTATGGGGCGATTGAGGAATTTTGGGAGTTGGATTATGTCGATTTCAAGGTTGTTGTCTTCAAGTGTCGTTGGGTGGAACACGGTTCCGGTGTTGTTGTTGAGAAGCCCATGGGGTTCCTTTTGGTCGACTTGGATCGTGTAGGATATGAAGATGACAAGTTCATCTTAGCCACCCTTCGAATGAGAAGTATCATGTGGTGTTGCATGGGAAGAAGTTTTACTTTGATGAGGAGATTAATCAGCTCGCTATAACTGATAGTCCTGAGTTTCCATAGGTATTTCCAGTTTGGAAGATGTTGGAGAACCCATTGTTGGAAGGTATTTTCATGGCCATGGGCTGTGGGTGGATGAGAGATATGATATAGTAGGTGGGGACAATGTCTTAAAGCGGAAGCGATAGATCGATAGTTCCCGGTCGTTGTTTTTGTGACCTTATTTTTTGAAAATTGTATGATCATTCAGCGATTTAGTGTGTAATGTATTGAATTGACATTCTTTTATGAATTGGTTGGAATGATTCGTGATTTCAATGGTGTGTTTATGAATTGAATCGGTGAAAATGTGTTTAATTGTAATTAAATTTTCTACAAGGTGTTGATTTTTTACACCGGTAAAGATGAAATTACCGGTGTAGAAAAACAGGGGAGGAACTTTGTTTTGTACTTATGCACCGGTACTCCTACCGGTGCACAATACATAGAATTGTTTTTGTATTTTTGCTCTCGGGTCCAACAATGTCAATTTTTTGGCATTTAAAGTAGCCTGACACAGCTGTTTTTTGTAAAATTTGCACCGATAATTGTACTAATCCTGGGTACATAGAAAGAATTTATAAAATTTATTCTCAGGTCGGATTAGATAATTTTAAAAAAAAATTTAAAGCAGCTTAAAGCTGCTGCTTCAGGCATTTTTTCTACACCGGTATATGTATAATACCGATTTATAACAAACGTTCCCTTTTAAAAACCCAATCAGCACCCCATTTTCAAAGCACTTAGAATTTATATCTCTCACACCATACCATCTCCATCACCACCCAACTTTGTTGAAATCCTATGTAGGTTGGCATATAATCAGGTAAACCGCTGCAATGCCTTTATGGTATGATTAATTGGCAATTTCATATGAAATAGAATCATTGAGAATGTGACATCATGAATAGATTGACTTGCATTTAAGGTGTTTCATGAAATGCTTCAATGTGTTTCTTAGGAAATGCCTCCAAAATTCAATTCGAAAAGGATACGCCATCCACCGTCCCTATCATTGCCAAAAGTATCACCGCACACTTACCCGGATGGTACCCATATGTCTGAGGAGGCTGGATTGGCCCATGAATATTAGAAAGGATGTTGTCATCACATATAGAGAGGAATTGACGCATCTCCCCCATTCAACAAATTATCCGAAAGACTGGGTGGGAAAATTTCTGCGAGACTCCATAACTATTCAACCTAACCATTGTAAGTGAGTTCTATGCAAAATTGACGTACAGGCCAAACTATGATCACGTGTATTGTGGAGGTAAAACTGTCCCTATCACACCAGAATCTATCAATAGCTTGTTTGGGTTGCCCAATGTTCCAAACGATGAAAATGATTTTCTCGGACTACATTTTCTAGGTGATGACGGCTATATTCTACAATAACCAATTGCGAAAGAGATCGTTGGGACAGTAACTAGGGAAGGTACAGCCATAGATGAGTTGGCCAAAACAGGTTGGAGCAAAATACCTAAGAAAACTCTAGAATCCATCCAGTAACTGTTAACACAGAAGTTCACAATCTTCACCTCACCTTCTTGTATGCAATAAAGAGGGAGCTTTGATGGAATGTTGGTCATCTAATTTGTCCTATGTTGTAGAGGGAACGAGATCCGATGAGATCTTATGCCTATTGCAGTATCATCTCTGCACTTTGTTCAAGAGCGGGAGTTGTGCACACGACGTATATGGTAAACCAATGGGTAAGATTTGTGTGGACTCTTTCTATAGACAGACAACTGACACGCCTGTCGCTACTATTGAATCCAGAGTTGCTGCATTGGAGGTCGGTGTAGCAAACTTACTTGAAGAATCCAAATACCAAAGATCCTGGCAGGAACGTATGGCAAAGGCTATGACGTATCAATTTCCTAATGTCATGACAGCAGTCAGAAATTTTCTAACCTTTTGCGATGCCAATGTCGAGAATATGAACGTTGGCACAAGTACCCCTATTGGTGATGCAACAGGACCAGCTGATGGGGTAGAACCATTTTCTCGATATTATTCATAAAAAACTTGTATTAGCGGTTAGGAAGAGTAGATTCTGTACTCAACTTTGACAGTGTTGCACTTAGATAGTTTGACATTCTTACTTTTAACAAACATGCATGATGCTGAATCCAATAAAAAAATGTGTACACCGTATTTATTGAAATTCTGTCGGTCAAATACACTCATGAAGACCAAAAAGATACTCCGAACATAGTTGGCCTCTTTTTTTACTTCAGGACCGCCGAATTTGGATCATTATATTCCTAGAATGGTTAGATTCGTAAAACATTGTAGCATTGGGAGCTATGGAGGTTCCTTAAGTAAATTTGTGGGCAATACTATAATTATGGAAAATATAGTGCAAGCATTCATTGTTGGTTTTATAGGGCCTTCCGTCCACCAGTAAACTCTACAAATGCATTAACAGGATCATCGTGTATTGAATTGCATATATGTGGAGCCAATTTTATATTCCAACCCTTCCAAGATTCTTATAGGGACTAAATTGCAAAAAGTAAAAAGTTTACTCATAAATTGAAATTGCAATCCAATCAAACTAAATGGTCCACAAAACAACCCTTTTGTATTTCCAAGTAAAACATGCAGGGAAACAAACGGGTCCGGCCTTCGTATTTAGTTTCGAAGATGTTCGGATTACATATAGAAACATTGGAGTAAACCCTTACCGTATACTCTATAACACCTACTAGCACTGCAGGACGAATCAACACCTAGGCACAAATACGTTTCAATTATGATTTAAGCCCAAAATATTCTATTTGATAATTTATGTAGTTTCCTAACACGTCGTAATCACATGTCACAATTTGGGGAACCTAATTGCAATAAACACATACAATCAACTTTATAGTTGAGGTACAAAAATGTTACTTATTCAATATGAAGCATTGAAAAATTCCATTTGGGCCAGTGGAAAAGTGCTTGAAGGGGTCAAACGAAATGTGAGGGGTCAATCTACAAATTTTATGAAATTGAAGAATGCTTAGAAACGTCACCATACGGGGCCCATGTGTGGTCGATATTTGTATGAAAGAACTGGTACAATGTCTATTCACAATAATTGATGCCAATTTGATTAGTTGGGGTCATTTGAAAAATGCACGGGAGACAAATGCAATAAGTGAGAATTTAAACAACTAATAAACTTTTTTTACGCCGGTAATATTGAAGAAGCAATGGTGTATATGTTCAATTTTTGGCGTGCATTTCAAAATTTTCATGTTCTTTGAATTTTAATAAGGAGCAAAACATTTTACATCGGTAATTTATGATTTTGCATCGTTAGATATACTGGTGCTGCACAGTTAGAAAAAATTAAGAAATTCCCCTCGGGTTGAATGTTTTTTTCCAAAAATATATTTAAAGCAGCTGCAGGCAGCTACTTTTTGCGCATTATTGCACCAGTATTTTCCTTCTATACACCTATACTAGATACCGGTGTACAACAGTTAGCCAAAATTTCCATGTGTTCCTCTTGGGTTAAAGGAAAATTCATTTAAAGCAGCTGCACGCAGCTGTTTTTCTTCATTTCTACACCGGCATTGGTACAGTTGCGAATAGTTGGCCAAAATTCGTTCCTATTTTCACTATTCTTACACTGGTACAGTATATATTACTGGTGTAAAAAACGTAACTTCTGAAATCAAAACCATTTGAAATGGCCATAACTCTCACAATTCCTCCTATTCTCATCAAACACCTTCAAATTCTCTTTCAAAACTGCCATCAACCACTCAAACCATTTAATAAACATATAATTGAACCACCACAACTCCTCATTAACCATTGTAACTCCTCATCTCCCATTGTATCCCTATAAAGTGTGGAGCAACACAAGAGAAGCAACAAAAACAAGAGAGGAGCTTGGCCAGAGATGGAAGTACTTGGCAATTCGTTCTTGGCGAGTTCAGCAAAAGGGGGTGGAAACAAAAATGATCAATTGGTGAAGGTAAGTGTTGGGGTTTATGTTACCATGGCTCACCATGTCAACTTCTCTTCAAAAAACCATTCCATCCTTCATGCACAATACATGTTTGATCAATTGCCTCTATGACCAAAAATATGTAAATTGACAAAAAGTTGAAAGGGTAACTTGAATGGTATGTTTATACAATTGTAGGGAGTAAATGTTTTGTGTTTTTTGTGGATGGGTGATGTAGTTCTATAGTTTTTTTGTTGGTGATAATGTTGATAGTCAAGTTAGGGGGGAGTTAGAATTGCTTGGTTGTATGCCTAATTTATGAATGCAAAGACACGTGTATGGTATTTTATCAACTTCTACAAGGTTCCATTTCATTCTATATTAAGTTACATGCCTTAATTTTTCATGTTCTATGCCATGCTATATAACCTTTTATGCCTTATGTAATGTAGTTTCATGTATGAATTGTTCAATTTCTATGCCATGTTTTGCTCAAAAGTTTTATGAACTAGTTGATCAAGTTCTATCCCACTATCTATCAATGTTGGTCTTTAAGTATCGTTATTTTGTGTACCGTTATGGATTGAGAATTTCCAATTCTACAGTTGTAGATGCAACCGAAGAAGGGGAAATTCAACACGAAGAAGAAGCAGCCGATTACGTAGAAGAAGGAGGAGGTGAAAGATATGGTCGATGAGTAGGTGAATGTGGCGGACCAAGAACCACCACAAAAAAGATCTTGTTGAAGAAAAACTTTGAGGAAGATGCAACTCAAACAAATGACCTGTCTAGTGAAGAGAAGGTAGAAACCACGGAATTGGGTGATATTATTGTAGGGGATGTTGAAGGGGTGGACCCCGGTAAACAGTTTGCCAAAACACCAATTCACAAGGGAAAGAAAATGAGCACTATTGAAGGAAGACCAACTATTAATGAAGTGGATGGCGACTGGACAAAAGCTAGAGGGAAAATGGAGAAGAATGAGACGAGTTTGAGGTAAAAAGTTATTTGAAGAGGCGGGGAACTAGTACGTGCCAGCCTGTGATGTTGGCAAAGCATAACACTCCAACTCCTGTTGCATTTGAGTTCTGTGGGAATCAAGCAGTATGCATTAATAATTGGTTAGCATGGAACACTTATGGCAATTACACTTTCCGGCGCCGCATCAGATTTTGCGCATACGCACTGGATCGATGACCCTGAAGATGTTAAGGAAGAGGCATGAAAGGATTTTCTGGTAAGACTCTCGACAATTATAATTTAATATTTTTATTCATGGTAAAGTCTTAGTGAAGACATGATTAATGGCATGATTTTTCATATGATTCATTCCCGGAGAGGTTCACAATTTAGACACATGTGAATGACCAGCAACTAGAAATACTGAAGCAGGAGGTTACAGAGAGGGAAAAAACCAACATAAGAATTGGAAGACAAAGGTAGCAAAAAGGTATTCTCGACGTGGACAAAGGTATCAATAAAACAGGAATACCGGCATGGGAGAAGTACAAGTGGATGGATGAAGACGAATGGAACTTGTTTGAAAAGAGGCCAGCATCCGGATTTTCAGGTATGATGAAAAAACTTAATACTTGTTGTGAGCCATGTTTCCCACAAATTCTATTCAACTAAATTTTTATTTATAACAATAGAGGTTCGGGGTGACAAATATTGAACGCAACAAGGGCAGGGATTACACGCACCACACGGGCAGAAGGGGTAATCGATACATCCGTGACAAATTGACTAAGGATCTGAAGGAGAATGAGAGAATGAGGTTGACCACCAAGGGATTCACTGATGAGGATATTGATAAACAACTCAGTCAAAGGGACTTCATACTTGACAGATCTCTTGTCTACCTTGAGGCAAACAAAGATAAGAAAGGGTTATACACATCGAGAGAGGTTGACAAGATCACACAGTACATTGTAAGTTACGTCAAAATTGACCGTTCAAATTAATTTTTAAGTGTATTTCACATTATTCATATATACAATTACATACTTATGAGATTTTCAATTTAAATTAAACGAGCTTACGGAAAAAAGAAGCTTTGGAACAGCAACCAGGTGAGGATATCCTCATAAAAGTCACAAAGAAGAAGGATCACCCAGGCGGGTACAAGGGAACTCAGACGGGTCTACCCACATCAGTGGCTGTTCCTCATCTTTCCCACAGCAAGTGTGGTAGCAGATCCTCAGCCAAGGAGACAACCCGGAGGAGACCATCTAACGATCAACCGGTCGTGAAAGCCATGGTATCGTACCTGGAGAAATTGGTGAAGGGTTTAGCATCTACAAGCGGTGTTCAGATTGTACCAGGCCTTAAAAATCCCGAGAAGTTTATAGAGAAGGCGATGAATGACATTGCTGCAGCTGCTACAAAGTCCAGTGAAGAGCCCAGCGATGGAGAAGGAGATGAATAAGTACACCTTCAATAATCTATGCATGTCTTATACATTGATTTACACATTTTAAATATCTCCATAACTATTTTATTGATTCACTTGAATATTATACGAACATGATGGAGAACGCGTGACTATTTTCATCAAATACATAGTCGGGAAGAAGAAAATGGTTGCCAATGGGCTGTGATATGTATCTCATCGTCAGGATGCCAAACAAGGAAGTGTTGTTTGTGTGAGAGTATGTGAGCCAGTCCGTGGTCCTAAGGTGGGATTACCCTCAGCAAACCACCATTTCCATAATGTTGGAGAGGTGCTCATAGTGTCATGGATTTTTTGGTGTCCTTAATAGGCAAGGAAAGTGAGCAACTGAGTGACATCGATGATTTCAATGCCGGAGGTGATACGGAAGACGATGACGAGGAGATTATGTTTCTCACCAGCGATAATGAGGTACATTCTTGTAACACATAATTTTTCAATTCCATAAAATACTTTTGCGTATCCGTATTAATTAATCCTTGTAGCAGAATACTGGCGAGCAAAAATCTCAATCAACGGCTAATTTCTGGCCAACTACAAGACCAAGATTGAATGGGCTTCCAAAATAGGTAATGCAATAAAAAAGTCCCATTATATTATTCATTAACAATGAAAGTTCAATAATACATGTTTAAGTGATCATTTCGTATCATTTCATGTTCGCAGATTGTCGAGACCTGACAGATTGGCTGATCATGGGGTAGTTCATAAAGGAAGCAAATGCCGCTATCCTGGAAATGATAAAGAAGAAGGACTGAATATTCTTCCCAATGTTCCGAACATCAACATTCACACACCATTACACCTACGGTGTTGGAAGAAATGTTCTGGTTGAGTTCGGGAAGAAACTTGGAAATATGCACTCGATGATCTGGATCGATAATGCGTTGGTCGATGTGTGGATGTGGTGAGTTTAAAAACTTACAGCCTTTTGGTTTTTTAATTTATCAAGAATTCATTTTAATGTATGATTAACATTACAGGAACCCATGGGAGAAAATATCTGAAACTAATTCAGGATGCGTCCAATTCTAACCATCCAGTTGTGGCAACCTAACCAACTTCGAGCAGGTGGTCAAACTCCATTTTTAAAAAATTTAGGAAACAATGAAGGAACTGATAATGAGTTCTACATCGTACCCTACATAAGAATGTAAGTATTTCTTCATGATAATTACATTCACATTTCAAACCACTTTCGTTTCATTAATTTGTTAACATAATTTTTTGACTGCGATCATTGGTACCTTATCATTATCCGTCCCAGAACGGAGGAGGTTTTCACTCTGGACACATTGTTAGGGGTATCAAACCAACAACTTGGTCAAACTCAGGGTGATTTCTAGGTATTTCAATCAATCAAATAAAAAAAATCCTTGTTTCATAATAAATGGAAATAAATAACCATTTAAATTTACTTTCATGAAAGGCTTTCTTGCACATACCAAAGGGAGAAGAGAAAGATGGAGCCAGAACCCGACTACACTTGGAAAATCAACAACATTATGGTAAGTCATTCTGTCATTTCATCCATCAAATTTTATGTTTAGGGTTAGTAATTACATTTACCATTCGCGTGCAGTACCGAACCCAAAATGGTTCGTGGCAATGGAGGTACTCCATGATGCTCTTCATGGAAAAAAGTTTAATCACCCAGAAAAAAAAAATATCTTGGAGGTAAACCTTGCATCTCAAAATTTGATATTATTAATCTCTAGTAAATGTAACATTATTGACTAACATTGTAAGTTTAAAATTAACAGATTTTCCCGGAGGGCAAAGGGTCGTACCATATGTACGAAATTCAAGGTGTGGCAGTGAGATGGTGCGGGGCTTGGCTCGGAGACTACCAGTAGCAAGCGAACACCACGTTGCAACTTCTAGATGATAAGAATGTCAAAACTGGTTGATGGTTTATTTTGAATGGATGATGATATTAGAATTCTATGGATGGTGTTTGGTTATACTAAAATTGTGTTTTACTTTGTTTCGTTCCATATTCCATGTTCGCGTGTTTTGCAAGCCATGTTTTTGTAATAGAATATTTAGAATTTCTTACCTACTTAAAAGTTTCCAATTTATAATAGTTCACAAGTATCTGTAGCTGTCGTTGCCCCGTAAATGATCCGGGATGGACCATCGGAAAATAAATTAGGCATTGCAAATTTTAGCCACATAATACACCGGTGTAAAATGCAGGTACCGGTGTCAATAAACTTCACATTTTAAATAATTTATTTTCATTTATTTCGATAGTACCGGTGGATAAAGTACAGTAATACCGGTGTAAACAAATACTAGTACAATCTATTCCGGTGCAAAAAAACTATATTCCGACTACAAAGGAATGACCAGTGTCATATTTAATACCGGTGTACAAATAAGAGTTTTACACCGGTTCATAGGTTAAATACCAGTGCAAAATATCTATACTGGTGCAGATATTTTGTGATCTCGCCATTTTACACCAGCATAACATGCCAATGCAAATATTGTTCTACATCGGTCCATTTTACCGGTGTAAATTTGTTGCATTTTTACACCCCTATACATATGCACTGGTATTTTGGGGGGCCAAATTACCGGTGCTATTTCCCTAAATTACCGGTGCAATTACCCCTATCCTGCAGTAGTGTAGCTATGTCTTCGAGGCAATGGATGGTACTCGAGTGCCAAGAAGGTGGAACATTACCAATCCGAGAAAGTATTATCAGCTTTGAAAGCATAACGAGTGGTTTGCTCTTAAGCAACAATGATGATGATATTCGAGTGGTTTGCTCTTAAGCGCCACTCAAGATGATATTCAAGTGGTTTGTTCTTAAGCGGCACTCATGATGATATTTGAGATATTTTCTCTTAAGCAACTTTCATGATCATATTCGAGTGGTTTGCCTTAAGCAGCACTCATGATGGTATTTGAGTAGTTTGCTCTTAAGCGGCACTCATGATGATGTCCAAGTGGTTTTCTCTTAAGCCGCACTCATAATGGTATTTGAGTGGTTTGCTCTTAAGTGTCACTCATGATGGTGTTCAAGTGGTTTGCTCTTAAGCGGCACTCTAGATGATATTTCAAGCTATGGCTAATGATCAAGTGGTAAGGCATTTCTAAATAGGTAAGTTGCAAGTGGTAATGACATTTCTACTCATCGAAACCGACTAAGGCATTTCTAAATAGGTAAGTTGCAAGTGGTAATGACATTTGGAACTTAAAATTCACAAGGAGATATGTACATGTGCAACTTAAATCCCGTTATAACTTTTCAAGCCCTTGAGTGCTACCCAAAGATCAGGAGTGTTTCAAGGAACTTTACTTTCAATCAAAATACCTTGTCTTCCAAAGAAGAAGACTCACAAAAAGATCTCGATATCCTTATTAATAAATAAAAGTATGTTTTCGTACAAGACATGACACAACATTGATTTACTTAGTTGGGGAAAACCCCTCCTCGAAAATGTCTGTTGTGGAAAGTGCTAACCCCTTCAACTTTGTTTCCAAAAGCTCAAGTTTGCCAATATTAATGCCAGTAGCTTTCTAAATATCCTTCATTTTCACTTCCTCGGGATACTGAGAGGGGTCAAGTGGTGCAATAGTTCTACCTTACTTCTTAACAAACCCCTTGCTTCAGCCACGTTTTCTGGAAGATCTCTTGGCAGCCCGATTCAAGGACCCATGATTCTTATCAGCTCTCTTGGAAGATGGATTTGGTTTAGAAGACTTATGATGGCCCAAAGAGGAGGGGCCCCTAATCAAAATTCCATTAGTCATTTGAGAATAAGGTCGGAAGCTTTCTTTTGTCGAGGGCTTCCATCCTCATACATGGTGACCTTCTTAATCCAATTAGAAGAGGCCTTGAGAAGAAACTTTCACAATTGATCATTAAATATGGGGTGGGAATGCCATGAGAAAGCATGTGGGCTCGAAAAGCTTACTTCATGAAAGACAATCTACTTCTCGAACTCCACAATACGCTCCTCGAGGTCCTTGGCCTTCCAAGCCTTGATATTTCCTACAAGTAGAGTATTCTCAGATAAAAGGGACTCTACCAGAGAAACATCTCCTGCAGATGAGTTCCTCGTAGAAAATTCCCTTACTAGGGGGGTCTTTGCTAGCTACTTTCCCTGCTAGCAACTCCTCTTCGAGACGGGTTATTTGTTTCATAACAACCATATATTGTTTGGCGATGTCCTCTTTTTGTACCCTTAACTTTCATTTTTTCCCATACAAGCAGTTAGTCACCCTTCCACGACTGGTAGCCTAGTCGCGTTAGCAACACACGCCTTCAGAGACCCAAACTTTAAATTTAGTTGGTGCGATAATTATTCATAGCTTTGATCTACAGGAACAAGATCTTTTAATACCTCCAAAGGATATGTCTCATTAAACACCTTAGTAAAGAAATCCTTAACAAATTTCTGAAAGACTGGATAATCTTTAATTTTCCACAACTTATGTTCCTCTTAAAGTTGATTAATTTCATTCTTTAAGGTTTGTTTATCCTTCTGACATGTGGAAAGTGCTTGCATCGCCTGCATCAATTGCTTGTGTGTTTCTTTCAAATCTTTGTTAGGCCTCGAAAGCTCATGGTAAGCACCTTCCAGGGGCCATTTCAATGAATTAAACTACGAGGAAGAGAAATAAAATAAGAATAAAGAGAGATAAACTAAGACACCCAAGAAGATCATTGTCATTTAAAACAAAGAGATTACATGAGGAGGCCAAAACTACCAGAGTTTACAAATTAAGGACAAACACTAGAGTTATCCTTCTTTGAGGTGGACGCGATCCATTCTTCCACATTTGGCTCAAGTTGAGCTATTTCCTCGGAGGTCTCGTCCGTTTCCTTTTGAAGTGGAATCACTCAAATTCCTCCAGCAGTAAGAAATTGCCCCTTGGACTTCATGTAGTCTATCAGGGCGAATGGGAGGCCACCGAACTTGACTGCCTCATCTCACTTTTTGTCTAGGAGTTCCTCGAGCTCAATTTTGACAAGCTCGTCTACTAGCTTAGCATCCTCCTCGGACAAGGAGGATGAGAGTCGAGGCTTCAAGGTTTCCTCGGCCAGGTTACTACAACCTAGTTTCTTTGCAATTTCAAGTAGGCACAAAAAAATTGAATAGCTGAGGAATGTTTAGCAACTTATCCTTGAATGCCTCCAAAAGTTCCACCTGCTCAATAGGGTCCTCGATAGACTTAACCCTCTTCTTGAGATGGTGTCTTTCTCCAGAATGAGCTATCGCTTCTCGGAGTTAACTCTCGTCGCATTTATCTTCTCCTCTTCAAGCACTTTCTTACCCTCCTCACGTGCCTTCCTCTCTTCCTCGAGTAGCTTCTTTAGCTCAGAGAACTCGACATCTTTTTAGCTTAGTTTCTCTTGCAACTTACCATTAACCGATGTCACAATTTGAATAAAAGTGGAGAATCTTTAGTAGCTTGGCAGAGAAGCTGGGAAGCTTACATAACCGATTCAATCGTTAAGCACTTATAATTATATTGTAATAAAAATTTAGGGAGTTCATGAAATAACTTGAGGATTCGCGATCATGGTCGCGAGGGATTGTTCATCCGCAGTTTGGATGTTGGAGGTAGTTGTTGCAACATTCGAGGAGGGTCTCTGGGGGAAAACTTGGTGGGAGATGCCAGCACTCTGCCCACTTTCTGTTTCCATCCTTTGAAGGGCATTCCTAGTGTTGAGGGGTTGAGCATCCCTTTCGGGCGAGATATTCCTTCAACCACCAACTGGATGGGTGAAAGTCTTATTGGAGGGGGCAAGGGTCCCCCTATAATTGCTTGACCCTGCTTCAAGTCGTTCTTTGGGATATTCATCTTTTTTTTAAAGACCCCCCGTGACCCAATGAAAAAAACACAAAGATGACCTTAGTAAAGAAAGACAAAAGAAAGGAACAAAATAATAATAGAGTTCCATTAAAACACCTTCGGAAGCTTCCAAGGGCTCAAATTCACTGTCAGGAGTGCCGAGAGGGGGGGGGGGGGTCTTCGAAAGGGCCCTCAAGTTCTCTTTTCCTCTTCTTTCCATTCTTCAGAAGCTTTTTAGACACATACTTCTCATAGATTACAGCCAACCAGGCAAAGCCGCTAATACTCTAGTTGGGGTTGGTAAAAGAAGTGTAATCGAGGGAACTGGATAATAATTTCTGCATATCCTTCTTGATATCCTTATAGAAAATGTATTCCCCTGGTTTGGGAGAATCGACCTATACATTCCAATTCCACATGGAAAGTCGATGCCTCATAATGTCAACCGATATCCCCTTTCTCCAACTTTTAAAGTCGCTCGAGTTGCCAGGAATCGTGAAAACCTTGTGGTGTATCTCTCAGCTAGTGAAAGTAATAATCTCATTGGAAGATTGTCCAGTATAGGACACATAATACAATGAACGGAGTAACTTATACCTTGGCTTATACCAAACTCGTGGCATCTCGATAAGAACATCATGATAATCACCAAGATATTGGGATAGACTTGGGTGGGCTCACTTGGAACTGCTTGAGAAATTTGGAGAATAAAGGTAGAAAAGGAAAAGTGAGCCCACAACGTAAATGCTTAAGGGAAATTACTGATCTGCCTTTGGGAAGGTTATGAGGGGGTATCTCTCTCTCGAAAAGGGTGGAAATCTACATCCAAAGATATTCGCTGACCAAGGGGAATCGAACTTATAATCTTCGAAATAGTCTTTCCCACTTTCGTGGATGGGGGATCTTTTGCAGAAGTCATAACCTTTCCCCCCTCTCAATACCCTTTTTTTCTTCTTTCGAGGCACCTCTTCTCTTAGAGATATTCCTAATGCTTCATGGGGCGCTTCCCTCTTTTCGGGGGGTAGATCCTCTCTTTGAGGAGACACGTCTTCTCTCTCTTGGACCTTGAGAATAGGATTCGAGGGGGGATAGAAACCAATTTTACCACTGGTAGGGTTTACCCATGCCTGGGGCCCAAATTTTAGTGTACCCCCCAGAAGGCATATCCGTGAATGGCAAAAACCTAGGGTTAAGGGTAGTATAGTTCGGCACATCCCCTCCCCCTTCAGAATTACATCACAGATCATCAGAATAATCATGTTTGGAACTGGAGCTTACTCCCTTGGGTGAGAAGACTTGCTCCTCATCCGCCGTAACCTCACCGGAAAACCCCCTCTTTGTGGATCTTCGTTGAAATCGGTAATGATTTAAAAGGAAGAAAGAAACAGAGCAACAGAAGGAGAAGAGGGAAAAACATATTGGTTTATGGAAGAAAGACGATGAGAATGAGATTGCTGATGAAAAGGGGGGAAAGAAATAGCTCTGAGATAAATTTCCCTTGTGAAATATCCCGCAAATGAGTAAGAATGGAAAAGTAAAGAAAAGAGGAGTGGTTAATGGATTTAAATGGCGGCATGATTAAAAACTGCATTGAGAAGTTAAAAAGTTATAAAAAGATACAACTCTCTTCCGTATTCTCTCTGGATGCCACTTTGGGAATAGGAGCACGTGCAGTTGCCAAACATGCATGGTTTTTGTCATCAAAACACGCGCGTCTCTTGAAATCTTGATAAAATAATTTAAGGAGAAAACTAGATTCCCTCCTTTGAGACCTAGAAATGTATGGAACAAAGTTTATCCTGAACTTCTACATCCTCGAGATAGTCTTGGGAACGTATGGTCTCGAGTAAGGATGACTTGAGTATCTCGAATCAACGAGAAACTTTGAGATTTTGCGCCGGTCACGGTGTGCCGCTCCAGGGTCTCAAATAAGAATAATCTAGTTTTTTGGGGGGCTCTTGATGTAGGTTAGGCCCAAGAGGTATGTTGGGCCATAATAATAGCGGTCCATCTGAGATATTGCATTACAATAATTACCGTATTTATAGGCTAGTTGATAGATATAATTAAGGATATTGTTAGTTAAGATGTACGGTATAAATACCAGCTACCCATTCATTTTCTCATTCATTCTATCTTAATCTGATACAGACACTTTGATTGACTTAGCCATCGGAGGACTGACCCCTGAGACCCGCAATGATAGTTTAATTTATTCCAGGTCGGTTCGAGGAGCTCGAGCCTGCTGACTGGTCCGTCGTTCAAGATGCATCATCTAGAAAGGATTGGCATCCTGGAAACATCTAAAGGTAAGTGCAAGATCGTACCGGCTGCCATCCCTTGTGAAACAACAGAAGGATCTGTTCCATTTCCCAAAATGGATCAGCTCAAACCATTGGCAATCACTTACTTGCATCCACTGATCGTAATTAGAAACACTGATCTAATTATACTTATATCGGTCTAATTACAATTATAATTCAAATCACACAGAAGTGAACAATACATGGACATTCATCGTCAATACAATCTACTAATGCAAATTCAAGTATGTATAGTACAAACAATTTAAATCTAGACAAGGACTTATAATAGCACGATACTGGTGCACAAAACCTACACAATATCGAACCATAAAATTAAATCATCCTCACAATTAACCAACCTAATTTTGTCACAAAAATTCATATCTTGTGATATTTTATGAACACGTGTTTAATAAAAGAAATTAGAGTTACTCAAATTGCACAAAATCTCTAGTGTGAAAATTTAACATTGTATGAATATTTTAAAATGTCAAATATAAACAGTTAACGTTATTTTGAAATTTATGATAAGTGATGTTTTCATTATCCTTTATAAATAGTGAGTTTTCATCTCTAATCGCCACATTCCTACATTGGAAAAATTACAAAACGATTCAAAATTTATCCAATATATTGGGAATGTCATGTTGAAAAGAATATTCTTCCACACACCAGTGGAGAATGACCTATTAAAGGCAGCAATCAAAGGCAATTTCGAAGCATTTCTGATGAACCGCCTTCTAAAAGAGGTTCTCAGTCCTGGACCTTTTTAATTCAGACCCCAAAAAAATAATAAAGGTAGATCAAGGCATTTAGAAGGGGGCACTACTGGAAAACAGATACATATGCACCAGTAAAAAAACATGAGTACAAATTACCGGTGCAAATGTGCGCAATTGCACCGGTATAATCATGATAACATACATACATGTGCTTTTGAATACATATGCACCGGCATAATGTCAACCGGTGTAGAATTAATTTATTTTGCACCAATTTATCTGAAGAGGTGGTGAAGACCGGTGCTATTGTTTGCGACTGCGCCGGTACAATTTCACCGATGCAAAAACTTAGTGAATTCTTATGATTTTGGCGCCAAAAATAATATATTTACACCGGTATATTATGTTACCAGTGTAAAAAATTTAAAAAGCAGGAAAATTGTATAATTTCTACACTGGTTCCAGGTTATACGAGTGTAAAAACTACAAATGCACCGGTATTATCCGTGTACCGGTGTAAAAATGTGCATTAAATGCTCACATACCACCTTTTTTAGCGAGTTAAAACTTATGTTTTTGGGAGAATGAGTTCATTAATGGTGTTTTTGGGTTGATGAAGGCATTGAATGAACCACAATGAAGACCCTAGAAGGTAACATTTTTTAGAAGGTAACATTTTCTAAAAGTTATTTATGGATATTAATGATTTAATGGATTTTTTAGGTTGGTAGAGATATATATCTTGTGTGTTTGATCATTTGATGGTGATTGATGTAGAATTATTGATATTAGTTTGTGATTTGTTCTCAAGGTTGATGTAGTTATAATGCTATGACTATTGATATTTATATTGTATGTATTATTATGAATATGGTAATTGAGATTTGGAATATTTGTGTTTATTGTGCATGAGTGAATTTGCATGGTTTGGATGTTATCATTAAATTCTATTGTTATAAATGTGTTGAAGTTTGATTGTTGGAAATTTATTTGTATGTAGAGTTGTATCGTGCTATCGAGAGGCGTAAGCACATGTTTGCTAATGTTAGTAGGGTTAGCGATGAATATATTGTCTTTGTGGATGTGTTTTTGGACCATGCTTTTAGTCGTAAGAATCATATATTATGTCCTTGTCATACCGTGGAAATTAAAATTGTACTGATAACAAGGACATGCTGAAAGTCCATTTGTATTGCCGGAGGTTTGCAAAAGATTATGTCGTGTGGACATTTCATAGGGAAAAATCACCACTGGAGGTTCAAGTTAGTAGTTAGAGAGAGTGTTTTGGGGATGCTAAGCTGGATGACATGTGTGAGGAGATAGTTAATGAATTTAGGGGAGGCCCAAGGATTTGGCAAACAATCTAGTTGAGAAGGATAGACCATTGTATCCCGATTTCAAGAAGAAAGACATGGTCATGTCATGTTTGATGGAGTTTTTAAATTTGAAAGGTCTTGGGTCATGGAGCGATACTTGCATGAATAAATTTCTTATATTTTTTAATGAGAAGCTTCCATCCGGTAGTGGGGTTCCGGATAACCTTAATGAAGCTAAGAGAATTTTGTGTCCGATGGGATTGGTGTATGAAAAGATACATGTTTGTCCTAACGATTGTGTCCTATATAGGGGTGACCTAAAGAATAAGATTGTTTTTCCAGTATGTAATGTGTCGCACTATAAGAAAAAGAAAAATGTGGTTGTTGGTGGGGAGCACGTGGCTGTTGGTGGAGAGCATATTGTGTTGGTGAGGAAGCGGGTGCCCGCCAAATGTAAGTGGTACCTTCTGATTATTTCGAGGCCGAGAAGATTGTTTAAGAATGATAAGGATGCAAATAACTTGACATGGTACATTGACATGGGAGGTTGTAAAGATAATGATATGATTCGACATCCGGATGATGCGGTCCAATGGAAGAAATTTGATAAGATGTATCCAAAGTTTGCATCTGAACCTAGGAATTTGAGAATGACTTTGTGTATTGATGGTATGAACCCGTTTGGTAATGTGTCCTCGAAACATAGTTCATGGCTGGTTATGCTTGCCATTTACAATCTCCCGGTGTACTTATGCATGAAGAAGAAATATATGTTGAGGCACATCATGATTTCAGGGCCTAAACAGGCTGGAAATGGTATGGATACTTATCTTTCCCCTTTGATAGAAGATTTGAAGTTATTTGGTTAGTTGGCGCCTTAATGTTCGATGGTTTTTGTGGTGAAGACTGTACTTTGAAGGCGATACTTTTTTGTACCATTAATAATTTCTCGACATATGGTAACCTTTCTAGGTATGTAGTAAAGGGTCACAAGGCTTGCCCTATTTGTGAGAATGAGACAGATTACCATCAGTTGAAAAATGGGCGTAAGACTGTTTATTTGGGTCACCATAAATTTCTGCCTTCGAAGCACAAGTTGCGGGATGACACGGTTGCATTCGTTGGTGGGAAAGAGAGGAGAAAGGCACCAAAACCATTGACTGGTGTAGCCATTCACAACAAGGTGAAGAAATTAACTGTTGTTCTTGGTAAGAAGTCATGAAAGGGTGGCGGGATTGTAGATAGACCGTGGAAGAAAAGGTCCAATTTCTTTGATTTACCGTACTGGGAGAATTTGGGGTTCGTCATTGTTTGGAGGTCATGCATATAGAAAATAATGTTTGTTAGAGCCTGATTGGCACGCTTCTAAACATTCCCAAGAAGACTAAGGATAACTTATATGCAAGGAAGGATTTAGTGGACCTTAGTATTCGATTGGATCTTGCACCGGAGATAAGAGGCAAGCGAACGTACCTGCCTGCTACTCTATACAACATGTTAGTTTCTGAGCAGTAATCGGTGTGTGAGAGCATCCAAGGAATGAATATATTATCCAGTTACTCCTCTAATGTTGGTCAGATTGTGAATGATAAATTGCTTTTTAATGGTTTGAAATTGCACGATTATCATGTCCTTATGCAACAACTTATGTCTGTTGCGATTCCAGGGTGTTTGGATGAGGAAGTTAGATTTTTGACTATGCACTTGTGTTTTGATATGAATCCCCTTGTGAAGAAGCTTGTTTTTGGAATTAAGATCCTTAACAAAACAAGGGAACTCGCAAAAAACTTCCAGTGCCACACAAAATTTAAGGTCTAACCCTCGGGGCACACTCAATTTTGACCAGCTCTCTAGCTAGCCCTTAGGATAAGATTACAAGGTTTATTGATACTTAACTAGCCCTCGGGGTTAATCAACAATGGAATAGCTCGCAAGCAAAGAGTATGAACTCAAAAGATTTAATATTTGACTGAAATAATGGTGCAAAACTCGAGAATTCAACCCCTATTTATAGGGTTGAATTCGTCCAAACCCTAATCCTAACCAAGACGGGATTTGGTAATTCCTGTCAGAAACTGAATAGAATTATGGCATCTTTAAGAAGCTAAAACCATATCTAACTATAATACCTAAAATAAGCTGACTATGGCTAAATTCATATTCATCCATATCACATCTTGGATGAATAATGCCTTATCTCATCTTACCAAAACTAATTCTAATCAGAATAAAACATAATATACTAAACCCATATGGACTGTATTTTCAAAAATCTACTCTTCAAAGCCCACATGGCCAAACTGTCAGTCCATGAACCCAAAATAAAATAATTTTACGATATTTTATAGTGATCACACTACCTCATTAAAAACCCAATGGGAAAAAGAGTATAATGTTCTTCATGGTGTCTTCAGTTGTTTGACGGTCTTGGATAATAAATCCAAGATGTTGATGATGACTCCTTCTTCAATTCTCATCATAAAGATGATCATCTAATGCATTTAAAACAACATCCATAAGCTTAGTCTTTGACCTAATCACAGGTCCCGCCCTCTCACTGAGGAGATTATCGAGTACTGCACATCGAACTTGGTTGGAAAAAGTGTGGCTGGTGTTCCAGGTAGACCACAGTGTGGAATGGGACTCCATGGTCTAAAGGTGAGGACCACACTGCAGAATGGGACTCCACGGTCTAAGGGTATGCTTCATACACCCTTGCACGTTCCCTGTATATTTTACGTAATAATAGCAAGACTGCAATGTACGTCCAAGAGCTTGTTTCCATGTTGGAAGAGATTCATCCAGACTGGCCCTCGAATAAGATACAGATAGAGCATTCTTCAAGGTTTGTTAACTGGATTTACAACCGTTGCAATGCCAAAGGGATGCCCAGTAAGCTCTGGGCGTTTGCAAGGAAACCAAACTGCACAATAAGATGGTACCTTGGTTATGACATTAATGGCTTTAGTTTCTCAACATTAGCGAAGGATGAGAAGAGCACGACGCTAAACAATGGTGTTTGTGTTGAATCTGAATCCATGTGGCAGGCAAGGAAGATAGATAAACATCTGGTTGTTGTTGTGATGCCTTTCTATGGGGCGATTGAGGAAATTTAGGGATTTGGATTATGTAGAGTTCAAATTTGTTGTGTTCAAGTGTCGTTGGGTGGAACATGGTTCCGGTGTTGTAGTTGAAAAGCCCATGGGCTTTACGTTGGTTAACTTGAACCGTGTAGGATATAAAGATGACAAATTTATTAGCTTCCCAGGCACGAAAAGTTTTTTATATCAAGGACCCTTCCAATGAGAAGTTTCATGTGGTGCCACATGGGAAGAAGTTTTACTTCGAAGAGAAAATTGATCAACCAATCGCCATTGATAGTCCCATCAGTATTTCCTGGTTTGGAGGATGATGGAGGAGCATTGGTGGGATGGTGTTCTCATGGTGATGGGTCGTGGGTTGATGAGAGCGGTGAAATAGTAGGTGGTGACAATGTGTTAAAGCGGAAGAGATAGATAGTGATTGCCACACAAAACTGTATATGTCGCACCATACGCTATTAACAATTTGTATGGATTGCCTAATGTTCCAAAAGATGAAGATGAGTTCCTCGCAATCCACGCCGGCGTTGGCAATGACTATATCAGGAAAATCCAATTGGGAAGGATTGTCGGGACAGTAACTAGGGAAGGTACAGACATTGATGAATGGGTGGTATCATTTTGTGGCTTCTAGGATTGACCCAGTAACTGTGAACAAAGAAGTTTAAAAAATTGACTTGAATACTTGTACGCAATAAAGAAGACACCTTGGTGGAATTCTGGTCGTCAAATTTGTAGCACCTTGAAGGCGGAACAGGATAAGGTGGGGTCATATGGTTTTTCCAGTGTCATTTTGGCCCTTTGTTCAAGAGCGGGAGTTAATGCCCAACCACACGACGGTATGGCCAGCCAATGGATAATATTTGTCTGGAACCTTTTTACAGACAACCATCATACATGCCTGTCCCTACTATTGAAACCAGAGTCGCTGCCTTGGAGGTCGGAGTACAGAAGTTGCTTCAAGAATCAAAGTATCAGAGATCGTGGTTTGGCTACATGGCGAAAATTATGCAATATCAATTTCTTGATGTCGTGAGCGATGTTAGAAATTTCCCAACATTCTCCAAATTCGATGTGGAGGACATGATGTGGGTACAAGTACCCGTGATCGGGGATGGAACTTGAGACGATGTTGATGTCGAACCATTTTCTCATTACTGTAAGTAGTAAAAATGTGGTAAATAATTGAATTTGTGATCCCGTACCACCTCCGTACTTTGTTGCACTTAGATCGTCGAACGATTTCATATTATTCGAATCTAATTCATTCCAATTTTTTAAAAAAATGGTGGACTTGATAGGACGAGTTAGAGAGTTTATAATCTTTGAGGTATATTTTTTGGGTTAAATTACTCCCGAATGTACAAATTATTTCTGAAACGTATACTTGGGCTACAATGATTTTTCAAACCGTGTATGAAACATTCATCATATTACATAAATATGAATAATTGTCAAAACTATGTACAATTAGGTGCTATGGAGGTTCCACATATAAATATTTGAGGACATAGTGCAAATTTGGGAATTGTAGTTCAAACCTTCAATCTATGTTTTAGAGGTCCTTCCTTGTACTCATTGCACTTGGAAATGGATGAACATGATCGTATTGTATTGCATTTCATCTATGTGCTGCCAATTTGTTATTTTGTCGCTTCCAAGAATCTTGTAGGGACTAAATTGCAAAAAGTAAAAAGTTTACTCATGCATCAAAATTGAAATCCGCTTGAACTAGATAGTACTCCAAACACCCACATTGTATTTGCAAGCTGCACAATTGGGAAAATTTCTGGGCTCGGTCCCTATACTGAGTTAAGGAGGTAATCGTTTTTCACATTGAAACTATGATGTAAACCTTTAGCGTTTACTCTAGAACATGTACTAATGCTTTCGGTCAATTCAACACTAGGACACTTTTTTGTTGCACTTATGATTGAAGCCTAGAATATTAAATTTGGTAACTTAATTGGTTTCCTAACGTGTGGTAAACATATTTCTCGTTCGGGGGACCTAATTGCAAGAAACAAATATCGACAATGCCAAGAGACGTATTTACCTCGGAGGTCCTTATTTAGGTCTTGTAAACCATTGTTCATCATAGAATCATATTCGGAGCCTGGAATAGTGGTCGACCAGGTGAATAAAAATGTTTGTGGTCAAAGTGGTAATTTGGTAAAGTATTACAAAGCTTCTTATTTTAACCCTACAGGGCCCGTAGTAAGTCAGGATAAGGTTGAAACAACTTGCACGATGTTTAATTAAATAACATAAGAATCAAGGTTTGCCCATTTTTGTTGCATCGGTGAAGGTACGTATTGTTACTTTAGTTATGCATGGATTTCCATATAAATTTGTTTTCAAACAAACATGAATACCTTATGCACAACATATGTTCGACAAAATGCCTCAATGAACACAAACTAGTAAATAGAGAAAAATTTAATTGGTGTCCATGAATGGGATGTTTAGGGTTGTGTGGGGATATCAAGTTTGCCTTATTTTGTGGAAATATGTTCTACATCTTCATGTTTTTGTTTTTTTATAATGTTCATAGTCACATTGCATGAGATTGATACATGCTCGGTTCAATGTCCTTTTTCGTGTGTCGCGTGGGTTGTATTTATGTTTCGGATTGTGTTGTTAAAGTCTTACGCCATGTTCGTTCAACATATATGTCGTGTTACATCAAGTTCTATCACACGATTTTCAAGTTAAGTTATTGAATTCTTCAATTTGTATACCATGTTGTATTGAGTTTATCATTTTATTGTTTAACTTCTATGCAATTAGGAGCTTTCAACATTGATAATCAATTTCATATTTTTGGAATAATTTTGGGTGGTAAAGGGATTAATAAACTTCTTGGATTAATAATAAACTATTCTGTTGTTTTAGATGCCGCCGAAAAGGGGGACGTTAATCACAAAGAGGAAGTGGCCTATAGAAATGAAGAAGGAGGAGGTTGATGTGGTCGATAATGAGGTTGATATGGCTGAACAAGAACCCCCACCGAAAAGGATCCCTTTGTAAATCCAATTTGAGGAAGAAGCAATGCAAAATAATTACTCAACTAGTGCAGAGAAAGAAGAACATGCCCCTCAAGGAGATGGGAATGAATGGTATGTTAAGGGAGAACATGTGGAAGAAGTGGTTTCCAAACAACTGGTTGGTAAGAGAAAAGGGAAGGCCACCCTGAAATCAAGACTGGGGGTTAATAAAGTGGACGATGAATTGACAAAGGTTGGGGGAAAAAATTGAGAGGGATTTGACAAGTTTGAGATAAAAAGTTATATGAGGAGACTTGGAACTAGCATTTGCCAGTCTGTGATATTGGCTAAGTAAAATAAGCCTACCCCCATGGCATTTGAAATCCGTTGGCATCAAGTCATTTGCACAAAAAAAAGGACAGCGTGGCACGCTTACGACAACCACGCATTTAGGAGGCACATCGAATTTGGATATGCGAACACTAATGCGATGCACTGGATGATGTTAAGGACGAGTCGTGGAAGGATGTTTTGGTAAGATATTTGAGACTCGACAATTTTTAATTTTTTTATAATTCAACACATGATAAATGGCTGCTTGTTCATATGTTTTGTTTCAGGCGAGCTTCACAATTGAAACACCATTGACCGAAGCTCAATGGTATAGGGTGAGGAAGGATTGCACGGACAAGGCAGGAGACCAACACAAGAACCGCAAGACAAATGTGGAAAACAAGTTCATCCATGACGTGGACAGTGGCAAAAATAAATCAGGAATTTTACCATGGGAGAAGTACAAGTGGATGGATGAAGAAGAATGGTATATGTTTGAGCAGAGGCGTCGGATGCTGGAATTTCAGGCATAATTAAGTTTCTATTATGCTTATTAGAAACTATGTTGCCCATAAGTTCTATTAAACTGAATTCATATATACTATAACTAAATTTATATTTATCAGGAACTTGACAGACAAGCATTGACCAGAATAAGGGCAAGGAATACACCTACCACACTGGGAGGAGATTAATCGATACGTCCTCCACAAATTGACTGAGGAGCTAAAGGAAAGGAGAAAATCAGGTTGACACCTGGGGGATTAACTGATGAGGAGATTGAGCAACAACTCAGTCAGAAGAAGTTCACACTGGACAAATCTCTTGTCTACCTTAAGGAAAATAAGGACAATAAAGGAAAATACACATCGAAAGAGGTTTAGAAGATCACACCAGACGTTATAAGTTACAAAAAAATCTCCAACTTAAATTAATTTGTACATCATTTGTTACATTATTCTTATAGAAATTTACTTTCCTATATCCATTAAATTGAATTTGAATGAGCTGAAGGAAAAGGGAACTTTGGTACTACCGTCGGGTGAAGACTTCCTCATAAAAGCTACAAAAAAGAAGGATCACCGAACAGGTACAGGGGAACTCAGACGGGTCTAGCCATATCGGTGGCTGTTCCTCATCTTTCGCGAAGCAAGTGCATAGCAGTTCCTCAAGCAAATAGACCCCCTAGAGGAGACCGTCAAATGATCAACCAGCCGTGAAATCCATGGTATCGTACCTCGAGCAGTTGGTGAAGGGTATCTCATCTATAGGCGGTCGTCAGATTCCACCAGGCCTTGACAATCCAAAGAAGTTTATCGGGAAAGTGATGGATGACATTTCTACGGGTGCTACAAAGTCCGGTAAAGAACCCAACAACAAAGAATGAGATAAGTGCACAGATCAATGTATGGATGGGGTAAGTTTCAAATCATACAAAATTAATTCATATTTTTAATCGATTAATATTTCATTTTGAGTATCATTAACGATACAGGCACCTCTGGGAGAAAATATGGGGAAATAATGCAGGCTGTGCCAATTCTACTGTTGCAACTGAGTATCAAGCGTGGAGGACATTACCTTTCATAAAGATATACTACTAACTACTATCCAATGATGGAGGCAGGTCCCTGTATGACATTCAATTGAGCTATGCATTTTGGCAGAGTACATTTCACAAAAATACAAACCCATTTCAGAGCAATGCTCCACGGTTGATCGTTCCCCAGAGGAGTGCAATCTTCTGGAAATTACTGAAACATGTATTAAATTGCATGGTAGAGAAGGATATATGTGAGATACGGTACAAATACAAAAAAACAATATAACAAAACATACCGGAATAATGTCAAATTCATGAACTTCCTTAACAATATTTTCTATATAATACATGCAATGGTATCCACATTCCAAAGTACTACTTTGTATCTTGTGCTGATATGAAAAAGAATCTACCGAAATGACTACGAACATTAAATTGACATAGGAAATATGAAGTTACGGGATGATACATACATTGATGTTTATGACATTCAATGTATAGTTCGAAGGGTAGGATCTATTTTGCTCGGAATTGAACCGTCAATATTTTGTTGCCATCCTACAATCGATGGAAATATATTTATATCAATATATAAAAATATATTTTCAGAACATGGGGGATCACACATAATAGTTTAATTAGGTCTAACTTTTTCCTACATGTAATGATGAACGCAAGTAATGAATAGAACACTGAATGTCATTGTGCCGAATATTGACAGTAATTGTAAATAATCGAGCAAAGAATGTGTTTTACTTACAAGAACACATTTATGGGAACAAACAAATTTGCAGAACATTAAAGTAGATGCAATGACAAAAATGTGTTCTACTTACAAATGAATCAATTTAAGGCATAAATTATTACGTTTGCAAATGCCCCCACTCATCAAGTGGATGCAACTCGATCAATTTCCAGTACGAAGACTAACAAAAACCAATGGCTCCTATAAAAAAAGCAAACTACAAAATACCTAATGCAGTTTTGAATACTAAACCTTTTTTTAAAAAAACACAACATATGGGTGCTATTGCTTCCAGTGGGGCAAACAACACAAAAAAGAATAAAACTTACTCTCGATTGTACGGGAAGACGTACATCCTTGCTTGAGTGCGGCACCTGACAGTTAAAACCTCGTCCGCAGTCAGTTTGACCCTCTAATTTGCCATTTGAGCAAGAGAATTCAAACCAGCCGGAATAAACTGGAGGTGGCATCGATCAACCATCCCATCACATAGGTATCTGGAAAAATAAAATTGTAAATGAAACAAATATAATCAAACATATATAAATAATATAAGCATTCAATTCTTATGATGCCCATATATCAAGTTGGCACCAACTGATCCACCCCGTTTCATTTTCTATGTCCAAGCTGCTCATGGACACTTTTAGCTTGTCAGTAAATATGGTTGTGTACACTTCTTCTGATCCAAACACCTCCGCGTTGAAATTGATGTGGAAGATATTCTTAGGTCCACATATTTGTGTAGATACCCTTAAAACATCATTAATCTGTTGAACAGCAGCAATGCATTCTTTGTCTTCCGTGACCCTCTAAAAGATATATAATATTGTAATTAGATTTGAGAATCTAATAATGTGAGTTGAGCTGTGTATGTATATAATTCAGTAGTTGATCATATTGTAAAGGCTTAAATGAGTTTCCACAAAAATGTAATGGTCAGAAATTGACATGGGAGGATTTGATTGCCCATTCTCTATTGATGTATTATTTTATTCTGCTACTTGCTAATGGGTAAAATATTAGTCAGGCATTGAAAAAAATAGTTTGGAATAAAAAAGTGCCTGGGGGTATGTTTGACCTCTCCTTTTACTGGTCGAGCGACCACCTCTCCATAGGAGTATCCTCGTGAGTGACCACCTCTTGTAAGGGAAAGTGTGTAAATATGTATCTGGAAGTCAAAGTTAGTTAATATGATTATTTGTTTAACCTCTTGTTTCTCCATTGTAGTTTTTGGTGTAAGGTTTTTTTTCAAGACTTCCATCTCCATCCACTACCAATTGTTTCTGAGGCGATTGCTTCTCGTTTTCCTACATAAGCAGATGAACAATAAACTATGTTCAAGTAATATCTGGAATGTTATATATGATAGGATCACAACAAGAATACAACCATCACACCTCATCATCATGTTGGCCAATTACACTGATAAACTTTCTGGGCTATAGAATGTTATATCCAATGGCCTCAGTGAAAAACTCAAATTCTTCATGTTCAATTGGCAAAGATGCCTTCGGGATTATCACAGGTCCACGAAGCTTAACTCACTCCCACTTGATGCGTAAGTTTGTTTCCTTACCCTTTGGAAACAAGATACCAAATACAACTACGTCTCTTTCTCCACTATGGTTCAAAACATATATGTAGCACTTTTTTCCTTTAAGAAAACAAAATTCACAAAAGGGAAAAAACATCAGTAGGACACTAAGTAAGTGTAATTAAGTAATCAAAATTAAATAATGTTATCAATGTAATGAATCTCAATATGGAACAAGGTTCCTTAAAGATTCTATGGCCCAGAAAGTTAATTAAAACAAAAAATAAATTCAATAACAGTTGAAGGCTGCAGCGCAATGCTGCTCATTTAGTCCAGCTGGGAAAAAATAAACCTCAACTTAGTTTTTTGCGACTGAAAGCAGCAGCGCGCTGGTGCTTTTTAGCATATCTAGGATAATATAAGCCTAAAGTTACTAGTTTGAGACTGAAAGCTGTAGCGCACTGCAACTCTTTTGGTTCAGCTGGGATAAACTATCCCTCAATTAAGAAAAATACAACATGAAGATATTACTAGCCCCGAACTACTAACATCCAAAATGAACGTGAAAACAGTAAATATATGCCCACAACTAATAGCATCCAAAATCACTATGATAGGAAATCCACATCCAGAAACTAACAATCCACATCCTCAAGAAAGCAACTAACGATGACATAGAAACCAAAATCCAAAATCAACAAACATCCATAATGTTCATTAGGATCACATACATGTGACAAACAAATGGGTATGTTTTTTAAATATATTATTAAGAAACAACTAAACACGCTACGTTGCTATCATCACCTTTTGCATAACATAGTGTGTGACAAGGTTCATGGTATAGAATACCTTTTCATCGTCAACGTATCCTTGTGGGTCACTAGATCCAAATGTTGAAGGAATGAATACTCGGTTGTCTTTATTCGCGAGGTTGGATGATGTAGCAAGGAAATTGCGGGCATCTATGTGTGGGGCATCCACCAAGAAATGCCCCATGTGCGTCTGTCCGCTGTGCGTCAGCCTTTCATCCATCGTACAACCATGCTCCATCCGCATTCCCTCCACCAAAGCGTCGCTCCATCCGTCCATGCTCCGTCTAAACTAGGTATTTTTACCACATCCCTTTTCATTTTGGTTTTCTTAGGCTGATTGTGAAATTTATTGCACTTGAATTTTGTTTCTATTTGCATTTTGTAAATCGGTATGGTAGGGATTGAAAGGACCTTGGGTGAATTTTTTATAGTGTAAACTTTTATTAGTTGCATTGTGTATATTTGTATAGTTTTACAATAAAGGGATGAACTTAATCTTCATAGTTTTACAATAAAGTGAAGAACGAAATCTGTAGAGTAGGTTTTGTTAAACTGAATCTGTATAGGGATGAATTTGCATTTCTATATGGTTTAAATAGCATATCATACATGCCTTTGTAGTTGATTTTATGTTAGTTATGCCTATTTGGTTCTGTTTGCGGATATAATGCCCTTGTAGTTGATATGTGTTTTTCCCTGAATAAGTATATTATTTCTCTGATTGTGTTTTTTCCCTGAATGAGCTCATATATGGGCAGGCTCCATGTTTCTCCCTAAATGAGTATTTCTTTATGTAACTTTCATATTATGACATTACCTGAATGAATCCAGCTGTTTTCTCAATATATAAGGGTAGAGTTTACATTAATTCAACATTAGCAATACAAATATAAGCCTGAAATCATATATGTTCATTAGTTGCTATTTCATTTTCTATCCCCTTTTTGTTGCATTAAGCATTTATTTTACATGTGTTTACATCTTCATGCAAATTTGAATTGATCTGATCCTAATTTCTATATGCATGTTTATACATCTAGTCCATCTACATGTTACCCATATTAAGTAAGCATTGTTGAACCTTTTCCCAGGTATGGAACCAAAACAAATGCACCCAAGGGTAAGACCGACACTCAGAAATCACGAAAGAAGCCAAGAGTTGGCAATCTCAAGGTGCAACGCAACGGTCCTCATATGCAACCAGGAAGCCCAGAAATTCCATTGACAATAACCAAATGTCCTGAGGCAATGAATATATACAAACAATTCATTAGTCGGGGCATTATACTTGAGAGAGGGTTGGGAACGGAAAAGCCTTACACTGACTATATCAACCAGCATGGATGGGTGCACTTCATTGCACAACTCGATCTTGATAACAAGATGCTAACATGTGCGGGCTTGTCCCTCATGAAGTACAAGAATTCAGCTGAGAGTTACTTTCATGGGCAGTACGTTGTGCTTGCCGCAAATGTGATCAACAAGTTCTACAAAATCACGCCGAAGCCAAGTGTGTATCAAGCTATAGAAAAGGCAGTTGAAAAAGCTTCTTGGGAGTATATCATAAAAGAAATATGTGATAATGATGATGAAGTTATCGAGAACCTGTTTCCAGAATGGTCTAGAATTGAGAAGAAGTATTTGACTGAAAAGATGTATGTGTGGTACAGCTTCATTGCTGCCCGCCTACTGCCGTTGAGAATAAATAGTGAAGTGTATCGTTCGCATATGTTGCTGCTGTACATGATCAAGAAAAACTTGAGTATCGATGTTGGGGGTATGATTATGGCATACATCTAGGATTGCATCAATGTGCACAACTGTATAGGTTTCTCCTCCTTGATTACTGCCTTGTGCGTGGAAGCTGGTTGCAAATTTAAAGATGATAATTTTACACTGATACCAAAGCTTCCCATTAACCGTAAAATGTTCTCGAAGAAGAAGAAAATTGCTATGTCATCAAGGCCGACAATAAGTAAATTGTCCACGAAGAATTCAGATAGAGACGTGGCAGCTTTAAAAGTGAAGGTGGATCACTTGGTGCGATGGACTGAGCACGTTGGGAAGATCCTGACAGCCATGCGTGGCGAGAGAATCAAGGAAGTGGATCCAATACCTACTTTAGATTCGCCATCTACCAACACTAGGGAGGACACCTCACTCGGGGATTGATTACCCTCATTCAACTCAAATCTTGAATTTCTCTACATGTTGATTTTGCTTGCTTAATATGGATGTTTGTTTTTTTGGGATGTTGATTTCTAAAACATTAGTTTATTTTCTGTGGATTTGACTTGTTAGTTTATGAATGTTGATTTTGGATGCTATTAGTTGTGGGCATATATTTGCTCTGATTTTGAATGTTGATAGTTCTAGGCATGCATCATCTTCATGTTTTTGTATCAGTTGAACTGAACGAGCAGCTGCACACAGCTGCTCTTAGTGGAAGTATAGTTAATTTAGGCTTATTTTATCCCAGCTGAACCAGAAGAGCGGCAGCGTGTTGCTGCTGTCAGCCGCAAAAAAGGAAATTGAAGTCTATGTTATCCCAGCTCTACCAAAAGACTGGAAGCATGCTGCCGCTTTCAGAGTTGCTCCATATAAGTACCAATTAGAACATAATTTTAGAGTAGTTAAGAGGCATACAAAACACAACATACTACAAAACACATTATTTTCTTAGAGAATTCACTGCTTGTAATCCACTAGTCTTCAACCTCCTTCCTCTTTTTAGATTGAACGTCTCCAATTTCTTGGCCATCTTCATCTATCCAAATGCTATCTCTGTGTTTCCTCCATATTGCGCCCGCCTCACTCTCGTCGTTAATCAGTGGGGGGGATATAGAGGGGGGCTCTAACTTTTCACTAGTAACTTCAAAATCAATTTCATCACAAAAAGAGTATTTCTTACCTTGTAAGACGACCAACAACATTGCACATATCATTAACGTAGAAAACTTGTCTTGCTTGTTAGGCCAAAACAAACTGATCATTTTTCATATGATTCACGACTCTTGTCAACTAGGGTGAATCCCATTGGGTCATCAGTTCGAACTCCTAGTTGTGTTATCAAACCACTAGCACTTGTAAACCAGAATCTTGAATTCTCCATAGTCAAACTCCCACATCTCATTAATAACACCCTAAAATGACATCACAGCTAGGACTAGTTTATTGTCTTTCTTACTTGCTTGCCACATTGTCTCCGACTAAATGTATACCCCACTATTTTGTGTTTTGCTCCTTGAATCTTAGTCCCTAGTAGCAAAAGAGAAACCATTCATGTCATATCCAAAAATACCTTAATGCCGTGCAATTAGGCTTCCTTGCAAATGCTCTAATTTTTGGGTCGTAATTACCTATATTGCATCGATCATAAAACCAATTCACAAACATGTCATTGTTCTCCGCCAATTGAACTCTATTAGGGGGCCACGTGGGATAAAACTATGTGATAAAATTAAGGTGCTCGGTCACATAAGCAGCAGTCTCCTTACAATTCCTCAAGACAAACAAATAAACTCACATCAGATCACTATTCAATGGAGTAAATAACATTTCCCTTGACCTTGGTTTGCCCAACTTCCTTCCCACACGTCGATTCTGGGGATCCCCAAATTTTCTATGTTCCTCCAAATGGCTAGAGCAAAATTCAATTACTTCTTCAGTAGCAAACCTCTCAATAATACTAGCATCCAGCCGACTCATACATTTAGCCTATCCCTTGAATACTTTCATGGGACGCTCAAAAGGATATATCTAATGCATACCAACTGGACCACATATCTTTATCTCTAGCACTAAATGAACAACTAAGTGAACAATTATATCAAAAAAAGCTAGAGGGAAATACGTTTCCAACTTGCATAGCAGAACAACAACCTCTTTTTGTAGGACATCCAAATGGTCCCAGTCAATAGACTTTCGACACGTGGAACCAAAAAAGAAACAAATTCTAGTGATTGAGTACTTACGTCCACCTCCATTACTCCAGAAATAGAAATAGGTAACAGTTATTGCATCAAAACATGACATTTATGAGATTTCAACCCAATCATCCAACAATACTTTGTAACTACCCGACTAACGTTCAATGAATAACCAATTTGGACCTTCACTAATTTCAATCTATCACAAACTGAGATTCTCTTCTCCTTTGACAATGTACAAGGTGCAGGAGGCAAGTAAGTCCTCTTACCCTGCACTTCTGGAGCGAGGTCATTTATGATTTCCGAATCTACCAAGTCCAACCGGGCATTCAAACTATCTTTTTCCTTCCACAGAATATTCAAGAGGGTGCCTATCAAACATTCACAAACATTTTTCTCAATATACATCACATCTAGGAAATGCCTAACCTGAAGATACTCCCAGTATGGTAGGTAAAAAAATATTGGCCTTTTCTTCCATGGACCACCACAATGTATTCTGTCCTTGCCTTTATGCTTTCCCAACACCACTCTCAATTTCTTAACCTTCTTGTGAATCTGCACACCATTTAGTGGTTTAGGGAATTTCCTTCATTCTTTTCCCCCCAAAAAATTGACCACATCATCCCGGCCAGCCATTTTCCTTGCAGCCATTTTCTTGCAGCCATTTTCTAAGGCCAGGATGCACAGTCTTTCTTCCATGGCTTAGCTGTTTGAATTCTGTCTTCTCCTCACACATAGGACATGCTTTGTGCCCCTTCACTACATACCCCGACCAATTTCCATAGGCTGGAAAATCATTGATCGTACAAAAAAGTATGGCACGCAATTGAAACTCCACATTCATATGGGTATCAAATACCATCACCCCCTTTTCTTCCCACAATATCTTCAAATCATCAATCAATGGTCTCAAATACACATCAATGTCGCTTCCAGGTTTTCTAGGACCTGAGATTAATAGAGACATCATAACATATTTCCGTTTCATGTACAAATAAGTGGGAAAATTATAGATAACCAATATCACGAGTTAAGAACTATGTTCCGATGGCATATTTCCAAATGGATTCATCTCATCAGTACACAAAGCAAGGCAAAAATTTCTAGCATTTTAACCAAATGTAGGATATCGCTTGTCAAAAATTTCCTTTCTTCACCGTGTGCCAGATGTCTTATCTTCTCGTCACTTGGTCTTTCCCACTCTCCATGCCATTGCAAGTTCTTCGCATCCTTTGAATTTGCAAATAACCTCTTCAACCTTGGAATTAAAGGAAGATACAACATACACTTCAACGAAACCTTCTTATTCTTCTTAGCCAAATACCCGTCAACATTATTCCTCACACCCTTATATCTTGAATGTTTGCACACAAGACATTCAACCGTATTTTCAAAATCACCGTCATACAACACACAATCATTAGGAAATGCATATATTTTTCTTGTATTCCAAACCAAGTGGACACAATATTTTCTTAGCCTCGTAAAAGTTTTTCGTAATTCCATTCCCTTTCGGAAATGTATCCTTTCGAAGTGTTAGGAGTGAATTCACACTTGTATCACTCCAAGAACTTGTAGCTTTCAAATTGAAAACTTCTATCAAAAAGGAGATTATCACACACACACACACATTAACGTATCCTTGCATTAATGGTTATTATCATTACTATTTAATTGAAATTCACAAAAGAAAAGGAAAAAATACATGCATGAGTCTTCATTGCTTTGGGTTAATGCTCACCATCGAAAACAATCTTCCATCAATGAAGAGAGAAGGTGATTAAAAGTTCATATCTAATTTTTGAGTGGTAGTTTGAGCATTTAATGCTTAATTTAGCACCAGTTTTTGTGAATTGTACGTAAAACTGGTGCCATTTTTCCCAATAGCACCGGTTTTTAACTGGTGTACACCAATTGGTGCCATTTTTTCCACTTTTTTACAGATTTATTTTAACACCGGCTTTTGTTATTTTTAGCACCGGTCTTTAAAACCGGAGCCAATTTTGTTATAGCACCATTTTTTTTCATTTTTAGCACCGGTTTTTGTGATTTTTAGCACCAGTTTTTAGACTGGTGTTAATTTAACACCGATTTTCGTTATTTTTAACACCAGTTTTTAGACCGGTATTAATTTAACACCGGTTATTAGAAAAAAATGATAAAAATTAAAAAAACCGGTGTAAATTTAACTCCGGTTTGAAAACTGGTGCTAAAAATAAAATAAACCGGTGCTATTAAAATTTTGTCACCGGTTTTAAAAACCGATGCTAAACAACTGGTGCTAGAAGGGGATCTTTGTGGTAGTGTTCGAGCAGGAGGTTGATCAACGTTTCAACCTTATATGGGATACAATGAAGGCAACGGAGGCTGAGTTCTACATTGTCCCATGCATTAGAATGTAAGTATTTTTTTCCCAGATTTTACGTTTACACTTCATATCAATTCCATTTATGTCATTCATTAACAAACATTATTTTCCAGCAATCATTGATACCTCATCATTATCTGTCCCCAAAAGGAAGAGATCTTCACGCTGGACACTTTGTCGGGGGGTATCAAACCAACCAACATGTTAAAACTCATGGTCATTTCCCGATATTACAATTATTCAAACAATACAACCAATTTTATCAATATACTAGACCAAGTAAAAATTTTCATTTACTTTCTTCACAGGCTTGCATGCGCATACTAAAGGGAGAAGAAAAAGGAGGAGCCAGAACCCTACTACACTTGGAAAATCACGAACATTAAGGTCAGTATTTCTATCATGTCATCCACACCATTTGTTATGTTAAAAATTGGTAATGACATATTCCATTCAATGTGAAGTACCGATCCAATGTGGGTACTCTATAATACTGTTCATGGAAGAATTATTTAATCGCCCAGAGATGAACAATTTCTTAGAGGTGCACATTGGATCTCAAAATTAGTTATTCTAAGTTTCTATTTGACAAAACATTCTTGACTAACATTGGAAGTTTTAGATTGATAGATCTTCCCAAAGGTCCAAAGACCTTACCATGTGTATGACATTCAAGCCGTTACAGAGACATGGTGCAGGGTTTGGCTCGATGAGTACCAGCATCAGGCGAACACTTCGTTGCAAATTCTGGATGATAAGAACGAAATAGTAGGTTCATAATTTTTCCTGTGTGTTGATGGTATTAGAATTATGTTGTTGGTGATTGGTCATACAAAACTCGTGTTGTCTTTTATAGTATTTACATTCATGCTGAAGATACCTTTTCTTTTCATTGTTCTAATAAATTATTCTGTTTTTCAATCAATGTTGTCACTGGTGTTTGAAGTTTATTAAAATTTCCAAGGTTTTAATTTTATATTAGTTTCAATTAAAGTATTTCTGGCTATCATTGCCCCGAAAAAAATCCAGGAGGGAGCACTGGAAAACAAATTGGTCATTACAATTTTTTCCCACATCATATACCGGTATACATTATTCCTACCCGTGTAAAAAAATCCTAGTTAAATAATTTTCTTTAAAAAACCAGAAAAAATTTACACAGGTATTTCTGGACATTGATTAAATACCGGTGCAAAAATTATGTTGGTTTTTCATTCAAACCGGTGTAAAATTCAAATAACCGGTGCATAAATTTTACACTGGTTATGGCAAAGATACCCGTGCAAATACTTTGTGCCTTACCAGTGCATATAACAATTCTTACACCGGTACAATTACCAGTGCAGTTTCTATGTACCCCCTACCTTTCCAATTTTCTACACCTATTGGACACACCGGTGCAAAGTACTTTTGTAAACGGTATGAATTACTGGTGCAAAAACATTTCCTTCTTACACCACTATACTTAAGCACATATTTTGTGGGGCCAAAATACCGGTGCTATGAGGCAAAATACTGGTGCTATTGCCCCTGTCCTGCAGTAGTGGAGTTTTCAAATAAGCACCTTTGATTTCTATTAATATCTAAGGTAATATGCAAATATATCCCTATATGTTGGAGAAAATGCAGATATAACCCTAAGTTATTTTTTAGTGCAAAAACAACCCTGACTATTGAATCAAAGTGCAAATATAACCCTATGACCATAAGTTTCGGCATTGTCTAAGAATTTCTGGCCAATGATCCACTTGAAAAGACTAAAATACCCTTTTTCTGATACCCTCGAATGAGATGCAAAATTATGCACTCTCCGCCAACCACCACCACCCCGACCTGTCTAACTCCACCTCCACCCCCATGCCACAACCACTACCCGCCTAGCTCCACCGCTGTTGCTCCACCACTAACCCCTTCTAGTATGCACCACAAATATTACCATTTTCCACCTCTTCGACACACTTACTCTAAACCCTTTTCGATTTTCCCCACTCTCCATGCACAAAATTCACCATTCCTAGTAACCAATATTTACAACCTTCCTTTCTTCTCTTTCATGCGTTGCTACCACTACACATCACCAGAGTTTTCAGTATGAACCACTCCAATCCCGATACCACTAAAGTTCTACTCCGCTCAAAACCCCGACAACTAGAAAAATTCAGCTAACAATCATCATCGGTGAGCTTCAAATTTCTCAATTTCAACAACCTGCTCTCTATTTTCACAAAAAAATACAGATTTCAATGGGCACTTACATTTCGAGGTTGAATGAAGAGAAATCTAAGCTGAACAAATCAATCACCACCACCATGGTTTTCAACTTCCATCCAATTCCACCACTCCTCCTCATTCGCCCAACCCTACCACTACCACCATCTCTGTCCAATTCCGGGCACCATGTCTAGTGCCGCTCAACCAAGCGCTAGAAAATCAGGGCCCATCCACCTCTGCCCTAGCCTCCCTTCTTCGTCCCGCTGCCTCGTGAAGATGATGTTTGGAGTGGAAGATGAAGATACTGCTGGAATGGAGCAGAGTGACTCTTCCTTTACCAGTCGATACTACGTCGTCCATTTGCCAGCTGATGCAACACTTCCCTTCGACCAATCAAAAGACACCGATGCGGCTCGTCGCCTCGCGAAGCTTACTTCCAGTGTGGAAGATGAAGACGACCGTCGATCCTGCTCTTTGGTTGAGAACAGATGGAACGATCTTGGAAAAGAAAGAGAACACCGGAAGGAGAAATGAACCAATTAGGGTTAGATTTGTAATTTCAATCATTTTTATGTTTTTACATAGGGTAAAAATAGTCTTTTCATTGTGTTCCGGTTTCCAACTGCCAAAAAAAATTATATTTGCACATAACCTAAATATCTAGGGTGACATTTGAACTTTCAATTTTGGCAAGTTTATATCTGCACTTTCGTCAATTACGTAGGGTTATATATGCACTTTGCTCTAATATCTATAGATTGTTGTTTTGCTAGCATAGTCTATAGTATGATCATGTTATGTATTTGGAACTAGCTGGAGTTGTTATGCAAGATTTATTCAAGTCGGGTTCTAATGAAATAGCCAGTATTTACTAAAATTTTATATTACTGTTCCGAATTAGAAACTTAATTCCCCTCTACCATATTTTTTCAAACAGCTGAACATGAGTTCCAAAGTAGGATTTACGTATTCAATACAACTTCTGATGTTGGAATAATAATTTCACAAAAATAATCTTTTAAAGCGTCGAAATACACTGTTCTTCCAGATTGGGCGACCAAGTTCTGAACCCTTTTGGCAGGTCTGATACTAGTTCTGAGCTCGTAACCGTTTTCCTGTTCTAAGTTCGTAACTAGTCCAAGTGTCCCAGAACCTTGACTTGGTTAAAAAATTGGAACCGATCGAAGGGGGTTCCACTATACATATTAGAGGTAGTTTATTACCGCCTTTAATTAATTGTGCCATTTTAAAAAACTATTCCCAAAATTGCCTTTACCACCAAATTTTTCCAAACCCTAAAATTTTCCTAAATTCTAAAATTATTCCATCGGCGGATCATCCCTTTCCCGAAATTTCCGTAACAACGGTCCCTTTCCTTTTGCTGCCATGTTCCGCTAGAACTGTCGTCGTGCTTTGCAAGAACTACTATCATACTATTCCTTATTCTCTGACGGTAGCTCACATCACAAGCGTCCTTGTTTTTTCTCATGTTTTCCAGTTTAGTGAAAAAGATTCTCAAATCTAGCACCTCAAACACTTTCTTAACATCCTTTGGTCTCTTTCTCTAGCGCTCAACATTTATGGCATCTTCTTCAAATTCCGTGACATTGGTTTCATTGGTTTCATTGGTGTTCATTCCCTCACCTCAAATTTGCCATTTTTTCAATTGTGTGTTCTCACGCACTCAATTTGAGAAGCTTTTTCTCTGCAATTGATCTCGAATGTGAATCTCTTTTAGCATTGAGCTCTCATCCAGTTTCTTATAAAGTTCTCCCGATTCGATCAATTTATCACGCCACAGTCCAGATCTCGCAACATATTCAATTTCTTGTGATTTCAAATTGTTCCCGCACAGCCAGTGCATACCCCACATCCAATCACCACCTCGTCAGTGTGGTCAGCATTGAATATCTTCAGAAAAATCAAAAAATAAATCCACATGAGTTTTGGCTTGTTTTTCTTAACCACGATTGCTATGGTTTATTATAGGCTATGTCGCATCTTCTTGCTATCAATTGCAAAGTTAATGGTACAATGTCAGTGGTGTGAAAATTTTGGTCACATTTCCTTGACTTGTTCTCACTTGTCTCCTAGAGTGTTGGCTTCTTTTGCCTCTCTACCGCAATCTTCTCAACCTGCTTGGTGTCATCGCTGGATAGCCAATTCTGATGCCACAAACCACATGACTTCTTTTGAGTTTGATCTTGATCACGTGACTCCTTTTTATGGTAAAAATGTGTTATTTTGTATGGTTCTGCCTTTAATATTATGCATTTTAGATCCATCTTGAATCTTTGATTCCTTATATCCATCAAATGTTTTAGCTTTTCCACAAATTACCAAACATTTCTTTTCCATTAGCAAATTGACTCGGGATATAAATGTTGTTATTTCCTTTGATTATTACCCTTTTCACTATTTCGAAAAAGTTTACTAGGGATGTTATTGGCAACGGTAATCATGATGAAGGCTTATATATTTTGGATTATAGTGGTGTTGCTTTAGCCTATTTTGTTGCGTCAAGAAAATCTATAGCATCTTTTGAATTTTGGATCAGTAGATTGGGTCATGTTCCTCACAACATCATTTCTTTCTTAAGCAAGTTTAGATGTTTGCCTGTTACTAGTTTACTTCCAGAGCCACATTTGTGTTCCTCTTGTGATATTGAAAACGGGAAACATTTTTCTTTTACTGAAAATAATGTACGTTCCTCTTTTGATTTGGTTTACTGTGACTTTGAGATCCCTCGCCTATTTATTCTCATCCTGGTTTCTCATACTATATTATATTCAGTGATGATCATACTCTTTTAACTTGGTTATACCCTCTGCGATGCATGTATGATTTCGTAGAGGCATATCTTTAGTTCGAGGCAATTGTAGAGAACAGGTTTTCTACCTCTATCTGGATATTTCAGAGTGACGGGGGTACAAAACTTGTGAACTCTTGCATTCAATCTCATTTTGTTTCAAATGGCATTCATCATTAATTTTCATGTCCCTACACATCTGAGAAAAAAAGTTGAGGTGAACGGAAACATCGCCGCATTATGGAAATAAGGCTCTCCATTCTTTTCCATTTCGGTCTGCATAATTCTTTTAGGTTAGATGCATTCACTGCAGATGCATTCACTGCAAGTTCCTTCACTATCAACTAGTTTCCTACGCATATTTTATCTGGTTGGTGTCCACTCTCTGTTATTTTTGGCACTACTCCTTATTGTTGAGATTTTCAATACTTGCGCCCTTATGTTCTGAACAAGTTTGTGCCTCAAAATTTTCCATGTATTTTCTTATGATACGGCTTTCAGTACAAGGGTTATCGTTTCCTTGACCCCACATGAATAAGGAGTTCATTGCTCTGAATGCTCGGTTTCGTGAGTTTTTCTTCCTAGTTTCTCGCCTTGGACCAACAACTAGCACTATATTCAGTGATGTTTGATATTTTTTGAGCCTACGTCAGTATCATCGAAAGTGTTTGAGCCATCCTCATCAACATTGTTTCCCACAATTCTTGAAGACGGCATCACCATGCCTTTGAAAGAGGCAGTTCCTATGTCCATGGTGAATCCGTGAGAGTGTCTTATTGAGACTGCACCCCATGCACCACATGGAGCCTCATACAGTGCATCTTTAGATGCCTATATAGTGTGAAGAAATGTGTGGTCTTCACCCAATTGTCTATGAACATTCACTTCTTTGGAGGATAGTAAAAACAATCATTCAAAGCATTAAATTGCAACACTATTCTCATCTCATGCTTAGCAAGTTGAAGCATTATTTCTTTGACTATTGGGGTTCAACTATCATGGTTTTTTGGAAAGAACAATTTGGAAGTAATGTTCACAACCATGATTGAAGCAAGAAACAGGATTTCTTGGGACATTGGGATAACTTTTGTTCGAGAGCTCTTGGCCATTGGTGAACTTGGAGTAGTATAAATAGGGGATGAATTTAGTAGTTCAAACACACTTCAAGCATAGCATTCCTTTGCTACTTGCTTTCTTCTCCCTTTAGCTCTCATTTGTAGTTGTAGAAGCCAAAGCCCTCATCTTTATATTTTTCCATATAATTCCTTCATAGGTTGTAGGTAAAGTCTTGTAATACTTTCTCCACATATAGTGAAGCTTCCGGTCTCCTCTGGCCGTGGATGTAGGTCAACTTGACCGAACCACGTAAATCCTTGTGTCCATTATTTCCTTTATTTTATTTACGTTGTCTTTGTTATTCATCTTTTTGGGCTAATAGATATCTCGTGGGATTTGTATTCCTAAAAAATTGGTATCAGAGCCATATCTCATTTTTTTATCTATTAGCCACCATGATGGTAACAAGGACTTCTATTGAAAAGTTTGACCAGAGTGTAAACTTCGGTATGTGGCAACTCAAGATGGAAGCCATCCTAGCTCTTGAAGGATTGGAGGAAAGGACAGTGGACATGTCGCCTGAAGATTTTGGTGATCTGGACAAGAAGGCTAGATCGACCATTATTTTAAATCTCTCTAACGAGGTTTTGCAGGAAGTTACTAGTGAGAGAACTGCCAAAGGTATGTGGGATCGGTTGAAATCTACATACATGAAGAAGACAATGGAGAATCGCCTCTATTTGAAACAAAATTTGTACATGTTGAAAATGGCGGAAGGTACATTTATACTCTCACATCTTGATAAATTTGATTCCATCATTTTGGATTTGGAGAATGTAGATGCTAAAGTTAATGAAGAAGATCAAGCCATTTTATTGTTATGTTCCCTTCCCATGTCCTTTAAGTATTTTCGAGATATTATGATTTATGGGAAAGAGTCGGTCTCATACAATAGTATAAAATCTGCATTAAAATCTAAAGAGCAGATTGATAGGGACATTACAGGGGAAACGAGTGGAACTCATGCTGAGGGTTTGTTTGTGAGTGGTAGAGGTGAAAATAGAGAGTCTGAAGGTGGTAGATCCAAAGGGAGGTCGAAGTCTAGATACAAAAACAAAATTTTCAACTACTGCAAGAAAAAGGGGTACATCAACGCTGATTGTTTTAAATTGAAAAATAAAGAAATATATAAAAATGAGCAGAATAGCATCAATGCTGGTGAAGCTAGTGTAGCAGAAGATGAGAGTGATGGAATCATATTTGTGGCCATTGATAATAAATCAAGGTCTTCTAGTGAGTGGCTCTTAGATTTGGGTTATTCTTACCACATGAGTTATGATATGGGGTGTTTTTCCACTTATGAAGAATGTGATGGTGGAATTGTTTTGAGGGGTAATAATGCTCCTTGTAAAGTTGTTGGTAGAGGAACAATTCAAATCAAAATGTACGATGGCATTATTAGGACACTCACTAATGTTAGGCATGTTCTTGACTTAAAGAAAAATCTGATCTCTCTTGGCACTCTTGATGCTCTCGGGTACAGATATTCAGGTGATGGTGGAATACTGAAAATATGTAAAGGTGCTCTTGTGCTAATGAAGGCTTGCAGAGTTGGCACTATGTTTTGCAGGGATCTACAGTAACTGGGGCAGTGGCTGTCTCTACTTCCTTAGATGAAGACATCACCAAATTATGGCATATGAGGTTGGGACATATGCGCGAGAAAGGCTTAACATTGTTAAGCAAAAGAGGTCTACTTTGTGGTCAAAGTACGGGTAAGTTGGACTTTCGTGAACACTGTATCTTTGGAAAGCAGAAAAGAGTTAGCTTTCGTTCACCTGCAGTTCATAAAACAAAAGGTACTTTGGACTACATTCATTCTGATCTTTGAGGGCCCTCTCGTGTTCCTTCTAAGGGTGGTGCAAGATATATGCTTACTTTTATTGATGACTATTCAAGAAAAGTTTGGGTATATTTTTTGAAGCTTAAAAGTGATGTTTTCCTAAAATTTAAACAATGGAAGACTTTGATTGAAAAACAAACAGGAAAACAAATTAAGCGACTGAGGACTGACAATGGGTTGGAATTTTATGGAAATGAATTCAATGAGTTCTGCAAAAATGAAGGAATAGCTCGACATCGTACTATTAGAATGACGCCTTAACAGAATGGTGTGGCAGAGCGGATGAATCGTACTCTTTTGGAAAGAGCTCGGTGCATGATCTCAAATGCCAAGTTGACATTAGACTTTTGGGCAGAAGCCATATCTACGGCTTGTCACATCATCAACCGCTCTCCATGTGCACCTCTTGATTTCAAGACTCCAGAGGAAGTTTGGTCAGGTACTCCTACTGATTACTCTAATTTAAGAATATTTGGGTGTCCAGCTTATATGCATGTTAACGAGGGAAAGCTAGAGCCTAGGGCTAAGAAATGTATTTTCCTCGGTTATACTTCAGGGGTGAAAGGATATATATTGTGGTATCCTGATCCCAAATCACCCAAATTTGTAATTAGTAGAGATGTTACATTTGGTGAATCTTATATGTTATATCTTGGAAAAGAGTTTTGTAATCCTTGTGATTTATAAAAAGAGGATAATGCACAAAAGCAGGTGGAGTTAGAGATTGGTGGTTCTTCCGGGAGAAACCCAATCCAAGAAGTGGTTGAAGAATCTGATCATGAACATGCTGAAGATCAACCAGGAGATGGGGATTATTCCATTGCCAGAGATAGACCGAGACGTGACATTCGACCACCATTGAGGTATGCAAATTTGGTTGCATATGCTTTATCAGTGGCACAGGAAACAGGTGGAGACGAGGAACCTTCCACATATTTAGAGGCAATTTCAGGTGCTAATTCAAACAAATGGTTGGTGGCTATGAATGAAGAGATGAAATCTCTACACAAGAATAGAACATGGGATCTTGTGGTGACACCAAAAGGAAAGAAAATTGTTGGTTGCAAATGGGTTTTCAAGAGAAAGTAAGATACTTCAGGTGTTGATAATGCAAGGTACAAAGCACGGTTGGTCGCAAAGGGCTACAATCAGGTACAAGGTGTAGATTTCAATGATGTTTTCTCACCTGTTGTGAAACATAGCTCTATTCGTGTATTTCTTGCTTTAATTGCTATGTATGATCTAGAGTTAGAACAGCTGGATGTCAAGACAGCTTTCTTGCATGGTGAATTAGATGAACATATCTATATGAGTCAACCTGAAGGTTTTGAAGATCAAGGTAAGGAAGACCAGGTTTGCTTGTTGAAGAAATCCTTGCATGGATTAAAGTAGTCTCCAAGACAATGGTATAAGAGGTTTAATTCATTTATGTTGGGTTATGGTTTCTCCAGGAGCATGTATGATAGTTGTGTTTACTTCCGGAAGTTACAAGATAACTCATTCATTTATTTGCTATTATATGTTGATGACATGCTCATTGCGGCTAAGAATCTTGCAGAAATTCATGTGTTGAAGGCCTTGTTGAATAGTGAATTTGAGATGAAAGATTTGGGTGTAGCTAAGAAGATTCTTGGTTTGGAGATAAGGAGAAATCGAGGAGTTGGAAAGTTGTACCTGACCCAGGAGAGTTACCATAAAAAAAGTTTTGGAGCGATTTGGCATGCATGACGCCAAACCAGTTAGCACTTCTCTTGGAAGCCATTTCAGGCTATCTGCTGCCCAATCACCAAAAAAAGCGGAAGAAGAAAATTATATGGCTAGAGTTCCTTATTCAAATGCAGTTGGGAGTATAATGTATGCAATGGTTTATACTCGCCCTGATATCTCACAAGCTATTAGTGTTGTTAGCAGGTATATGGCCAATCCGGGAAAATCACATTGGCAGGCTGTGAAGTGGATTCTTAGATACTTAAAGGGTACTTCGAACATGTGTTTGGAGTTTGGTAGAACCAATAACACTCTATTTGATTTTGTAGATTCAGACTTTTCCGGTGATCTTGATAAGCGCAGGTCTCTTACAGGTTATGTATTTTGCATTGGAGGTTGTGCAATTAGCTGGAAAGCTACTTTACAACATGTAGTTGCTTTATCTACTACTGAGGCAGAATATATGGCAGTCACAAAGGCAATCAAAGAAGCTTTATGGTTGAGAGGTCTCTTCGGCGAATTTATTCTACAACAAAGGGTTACTACCATTCAAAGTGCAATTTACTTGACTAAAGATTAGATGTATCATGAGAGGACGAAGCATATTGATATTAAGTACCACTTCATTCGTGATATCATTGCACAGAAGAAGGTCTTTGTTCAGAAAATCAATATAAAGGATAATCCTGCTGATATGTTCACGAAGGCTCTTCCCTATTTCAAGTTCAAGCAGTGCTTGGACTTGATTGGTGTTCATTGTTGGTGATTCGGCCCATTAGGGCCATGCCGGAGGAGGGTGAGTAAGCTATTACTTCTGGGGTTCAGACCAAGGTGGAGATTTGTGAAGAAATGTGTGGTCTTCACCCAATTGTCCATGAACATTCACTTCTTTGGAGGATAGCAAAAACAATCATTCAAGGCATTAAATTGCAACACTATTCTCATCTCATGCTTAGCAAGTTGAAGCATTATTTCTTTGACTATTGGGGTTCAACTATCATGATTTTTTGGAAAGAAGAATTTGGAAGTAATGTTCACAACCCATGCTTGAAGCAAGCATCAGGATTTCTTGGGATATTGGGATAAGTTTTGTTTGAGAGCTCTTGGTCATTGGTGAACTTGGAGTAGTATAAATAGGGGATGAATTTAGTAGTTCAAACACATTTCAAGCATAGCATTCCTTTGCTACTTACTTTCTTCTCCCTTTAGCTCTCATTTGTAGTTGTAGAAGCCAAAGCCCCCATCTTTATATTTTGCCATATAATTCTTTCATAGGTGGTAGGCAAAGTCTTGTAATACTTTCTCCACATATAGTGAAGCTTCCGGTCTCCTCCGGCCGTGGATGTAGGTCAACTTGACCGAACCACGTAAATCCTTGTGTCCATTATTTCCTTTATTTTCTTTACGTTGTCTTTATTATCCATCTTTTTGGGCTAATAGATATCTCGTGGGATTCGTATTACTAACAAATAGCTTAGTCTAGGTTTATTGTACCTATAGCTGTTGTATTCACTACTACAAAAAGTAGTTACAACTTTGGTTTTGGGAGACTATCTACTACAGTTTTTCATGAAGATAAATACCTGCAGTCATTGTAGGCACAATTAAAAGTTATTCTTCGACTTAGTTTTCAAACAAAAGTAATAGGGGCGTTTTCACTACAGTTTTCATTTGTGAATAGCTGCGGTCAAATGACATTCATCAGACAAAAAAATCAGCATTCAAACCCAGATTTTGATAGCTCCATTAAACCCAAAAAACAACGAAATTATCCATTCAACCATCCACAAACATAAATAAAAAAATTTTAAAAAAATCCAACAAGCATAATTAACCATTAAATTATTAATTTCTAAAATTCAATACAGAGTAATCAAATAAAAAATCAGACAAAATAAATGTTGTGCAGAATACCCGAGAAAGAACAAGCAAAGAAAATAAAACGAAAAATAAGACACCGAGATTTTTACGTGGTTCACCAATTGACTACATCCACTGCCGACCAAGATCGGATTCCACTAGAGAGAAAGGCCAGAATTCCACCAGCGAGACCCCCGTAACAACCTGTCGAAGTGGCTAATACGTATTTAAGGCATACCAACAATAAAAATATTGATACCACACTAAAACCTAAAACATATACTTCGACCTAGCAATTCAAAGAGGGTGAAATTCATCCTCAAATGGCCGCCTGAGAGCAGAAGAGGTGGTGGCAAAGAGCGGGACAGAGGATGATGGTGGAGAGGCGCTATGGTGTTGACGAGAGGCACGATACAATGATGTTGATGAGAGGTTGGACGACTGTGATGTGCATAAGAGGCAATAGAGCAGTGGTGGTGATGGTGAGGTGGTGGCGGCGTTGATGTGAGATAGTGGTGAAGCGGTAGGGTTTGTGAGAGAGAAGGGATTATGGGTTTGGGGGAGGGGGTATGATTAGGGTCTGGGTAGTGCCATCTTCTTTCATCTCTAGTCTCTTATTCTAAAATCAAAGCAAGACCCAAGCAAGCCTTCAGCCTTGATGAAGATCTAACCAAAAGGGGGAATGAAAAAAAAAGTCCAATCAAACAAGCTCGATCATCCTTTATAGTAATTATATAAAAATGGTAAAAGAGAATAAAAAAGTACCTCAGGATATGACTAAATTTATAAAAAAAATTGGCTCCGATGTAATAAGTTTCAGAGTTCATATTTATTTTATTGATGTTAGTAGAGGTTAATTTTTCAGGAAGCTTAGGGCTACAACAATCTATATGAATGTATCAAAATAATGCATGGCATCGGTTTATAAAACCACGGCTATGTGTAACAACTTTTTTTGATTGCATGCATCATTTAAAATAACCGTGATACATACAGAACTGTTTTTCATAACTTCATATCTATAAAAGAAAAATGCTTCTATGAAATTGTGCTTCCTTATTAATTAATAATAGAAAAATAGCTTGGCTGGTGCTCGATTCATATCCGTGTTTTCCACATTTATTGAATATTTATGTCCACGGTCGCACATTTCATTTATTGGTCGGTAGTTTATGGATCTGATCCATATATAAATTCTTAAAAATTAATATAAATACTTAAAATCACATAAATGCATTATATTCAAGTATTAAATTATTTTAGACCTGGAGCTATATATCAAAGTGGTGCACACAAAATTTGAACTACTAGGCATTCAAAGCAACATAAAAAGACGAAAAAAGATGAAAATACTTTACTTGTCCGAAAATAAAGATCTATGTACGGAAACCCAAGGTCTGGTCACAAAAATTGTTTGGAATCACAAAAAGTGATTCAAATTTTAATTATAAACCATAATCAGATGTTTGAAATCTGCCACAGAATATAGTAATATAACATAATCAGACGTTTGAAATCTGCCACATAATGTAGTAATATAACAAAATGAGATGTTTGAAATCTGCCACGCAATATAGTATTATCACCTTACAAGCTCTATATATATATACACATATGACTGATCCATCCTCCTTGTGGTTTTGTTGAGGAAAAGAAAGGGATGGCAGAAAGAAATGAGGGTCGAAAGTGGGAAGATCTTCCACCAGATGTACTTGGGGTGATCTTCAAGCCACTTTCTATGGAGGATATTTTTGGGGCTATCTCTCTGGTGTGTAAATCTTGGGGGAAAGTTGTTAGGGGCCCTCACTGCTCACGAGAGATAGACATCGAGGAGTGGACTTCTCGGACTAACTATCAACCAGCGTCGAAAGTCGATAAAATGATTAGAGTTTTAATCAGAAGGAGCTCTGGTCCGATCCAAAAGCTGTGTGTTTATAATCTCTCCCTTTCCAGAACCTACGATTTCATTGCTGAACAGTAAGTCTCTCTTCTTTCTTTTTTTTCCCAGTAAGTCTCTTAATTAGTTCATGTGCTTGTATTGAATCTACTTTGGGGGTTATGGATTCGGATGATTTTGATAAATCTTGTTTCCAAATCATCTAGTAGGGAGCTTCTTGTTTTAATTCATATGATAATGTTGTGGAGCCTTCTTGAAATGGCTTTTGACAAATCACATAAATCATACCGAGCCCCTGGACATATTTTTTTGTACTTCTGTCACATAAGTCATAAAATTGGGCTTCAATTTTGCGGAACTGATTTGAGTTGTTATCTTTTGGGGTTTGGGATTTCGTAGATTATGATGATTTCACTTGGAAAATTTCTTCGTGAAGACCTTGGATATATCACTTAATTTATGTCTTAATTAAGATGCTGTTATTGCTCCTCCTCAATACCAATTGAAATGTTTTTGTGTGTTTCTGTCGCATAAATCATAAAACTTGACTTGAATATACCCGACCCCTTTGATGAACAACTTGAACTGATTTGAGTTGTTATCATTTGGGGGTTAGGGCTTGCAATGATTATGATGGTTTCACTTGGAAAATTTCTTCGTGAAGACCCCGGATATATCACTTGGAAAATTACTTCTTAATTAATTAAGATGATGTTTTTGCTCCTCAATACCAACTAAAATCCTAGATCCCTTTGGCTGAAAATTTATTCTTGTCCTTGATCGGACACTTTTGACCTGATTGGGAAAATTATGGACCTATTATTTGATCATATATTTATTTTTTTTAATGTCACTAGCAAATACAATTTACTAGACATAATATTTCTTTTAAATTTTTTAGTGTTGGTTCCTTGCATACACTCAAAGTTCCTGGAGGTCTAATTTCTGATGCGTGGATACAAAATGTTGCGGCAAATCTCGTGAATGTGACCTACTTGGATTTGAGCTACTGCAACAACATCAGCGCCAGCGGATTAGAAATCATTGGGAGGAACTGTTCCTCCCTCTCTAGATTCAACCGGAACATGTATCCTGTACTTGATGTTCCCCCACAAAGTGATGAAGTTCTTGCAATAGCATCCACGATGCTGTCTCTCAAGCACCTTGAATTGGTTCATGGAGCAGCTGATACCTGGGATGTTATGGTAATGATCCAAAATTGCAGTAAACTTGAGTATTTAGATATAACAGGATGCTGGATGGTGATTCTGGATGAACAGTTTCTTCAACAACATTTTCCAAAGTTGCGAGTATTGGGGCCCGGTCCTTATGAGCACATTCTCTGGGAGTTTTAATGAAGACGGCGCGGAATACTTGAAACAAACAGGCTGCTTGTGGTTAGATACCTAAATGATACTGTATGTTTGAAACAAGTTCCTGAAGAAAGTTTATGTTTTATTGTATTGCCGTTTTATGTGTTTTAGTGTGGGAATAAAATGTTCTATTGGCCGGTGTAGAAAATAAGGGTAATGATTGTGTCTGTATTCATGAATTCAGGATATTGATTGTGTCTGTATGGGTACATGATACCTATACAAGCTAGGAAGAGGTAATATAACACAATTACATTTACAAGTAATATTGCAAGAATATTCTAATTCCTAAACACTCCTCAAGTTGGAGCATGGGGATCGGAAATGCCCAACTTGCCAAGTAATAAATGAAACTGATTACGTCCGAGAGCCTTACTGAACAAGTCTGCAGGTTGGTCTGTCGTACGGATATGGTGAGTAACAATCGCGCCAGATTGAACAAGATCCCAGACAAAATGACAATCAACTTCAATGTGTTTTGTGTGTTCATGAAAAACCGGATTTGCCGCAATATGAAGAGCAGACTGACAGTCACAAAACAATCGCATAGGAGAGGAGTGCAAAACCCCTAAGTCCTTCAGTAAAGACCTAAGCCATAACAACTCACAGCATGTAACCGCCATGGCACGATACTCTGCTTTAGCGGAAGACCGAGAATTAATAGGTTGCTTCTTAGTCTTCCAAGAAATCGGAGAATCACCAATCATCACAAAATAACCAGAAAGAGAACGCCAAGTAATCAGGCATGCAGCCCAATCTGAATCACAGTAAGCCGTCAATTGTAACGTACTACGAGAAGAGAGAAATAAACCTTGACCAGGATAACTCTTCACGTAGTGCAACACACAAACAGCTTGCCAGTGAGGAACACAAGGGGACTTCATGAATTGCATAAGAGTATGGACTGAATAATTAAGTTCAGCACGAGTAATAGTAAGGTATATCAGGCGCCCAACCAGGCGTCGACACTGCTCTGGGCCATGGTAGGCTGGACCTTCAACACGTGCCAAATCATGCTGTTGCTCCATCGAAAAGTCTGTCGCTTTACAGGCAGATAAACCGGTATCTGATAAAATTTCCAAAGCATATTTCCGTAGCGAAAGAAACATCCCCTCCGGTCTTCTAGCAATCTCCATGCCCAAAAAATAATTAAGCAGACCAAGGTCTTTCATATTGAAACATGAACCTAAGTATTTCTTGAACTCAGAAATAAGCGAAGAAGAACTACTAGTAGTAGCCAAATCATCCACGTAAACCTGAACATGTAAAGAAACTGATCCACGAGAAAAGAAAAACAGAGAGTAATTGGCCTTACTCTGAACAAATCCAAATGCTCGTAAAGCCTGAGCCAATTTAGCAAACCAATTTCGAGGAGCCTAACAAAGACCATAAAGAGATTTGTGAAGACGACATACCTGACCATGGGGTACAACATAGCTGAGTGGGGGTCGCATAAAAACCTCTTCATGCAGATCACCATGCAGGAAGGCATTATAGACATCCATATGATGCAGTTCCCAACCATGAATGACTGCAACAGACAAGAATAAGCGAACAGAGCTCATCTTGGCAACCGGAGCAAAGGTCTCAGTGTAATCAATTCCTTCAACCTAGCGATTCCCAAGAACAACGAGGCGCGCCTTATGACGTTCAATAGTACCATCTAACTGGAACTTCGTCTGGTAGACCCATTTGCACCCAATCACCTTCTTATTCACAGGCAGAGGAGCCAATGTTCATGTTTGATTGTGCTCTAGCGCAGTAAGTTCTTCAGTCATAGCATCTTGCCAATGAGAATACTGGGAAGCCTCAGAATAAGTAGTGGGATATGCACTCGATGTTACTGCACCCAAAAATCTAGAATGCATACTAGAAAAATTATCACAATTTACATAATCAGTAAGGGGATAGAGAACACCTAAGGAAAGTGACGATGCATGAGTGAACGGAGACGTAAGGGGGAGGGGGGGTCTTCAGTAGTAATTGCACAGGCAAGATCATCACAATCGTAATCTGCCAAGTAAAGAGGCGGTCGGTGAGCACGAATACTCTTTCTGACAGGTGGAAACTCGGCAGGTGAAAATACGGGTAATGATTGTGTCTGTATTCATGAATTCAGGATACATTATATAGTAATATAGGATACCTATACAAGCTAGGAAAAGGTAATAGAATACAATTACATTTACAAGTATTATTGCAAGAATATTCTAATTCCTTAACAGCCAGATTCTTGTGTGATTTCTTGAGTTGGTAACAACTTAATTTTTGGAACAATTTAAATGGCTTTTGTTATAATTCAGACACAGAAGATTTTCATGTGCTATATATGTGGATTATATTCTTAAATATATAGCTATCTCATTCAAAATATCCCGATAACTGAAATCAGGGGCAGAGCCAGAATTTTTTTCTGGCGGGGGCTAATTAATTAAATAATATTCAATAAAATAATAGTCATTAAAAATAATTTTATTCAATCTAATGGGGATGTAGGGTGATTTTTTTAAAAAATAGTAGGTTTAAAAATATTTTGGCGAGGGCTGAAGTCGAAAGTTTCAAAACTTCATACCCCTTAAAATATTGTTTGTGGGGGTTAGAGCCTCCTCCAGCACCCCCCTCCCCCGTGCCTCCGCTTCTGACTAAACTCAGGTGTATAAACTTTTGATTTCCAACTAATCTAACGTGGGCGGTGTCTAAAAAACTAGAGTAATATCAACACAAACAGAGTGTGTCCGACATCAGGTTTAGTTTTATCTCAGAGAAAACTCTTCACTTTTCACACACACACACACTCAAATGTATTTTTGTTAAATGCATATGATTTAATAGCATTACCATATATTTCCTTTTTCTATTAACACTTTTTCTCTACCTTTTCACTAAACCCTAGCCAGACCAGTTTCAGTGGGGGAGCAGCCGTTGGAAACTTCCGCCTCTGGTGGCTCCCCCTTCCCAATCTCACTCTCTTAATACCCCTACCCCTTTGTTTAGCTATCTCTGGTCAACACGGCTCCTGATCCGGCCACCAGAGGTAGAGCGTCGGTCCCCCCCTCTGCTGTGCCAGATTCACGAACAACGTTGAAGTAGTGGTCAAACGTCAATTGTCCTGCCCCGGTGGTCCTCCAAGTGACACGACGGTGCTCTAATTTCTCCTGGCCCAGCGGTTCTCATTCTCGGATGGTACTCTAAGCGCTGCGACAATGCTCTGGTTGCTTAGGTTAACCATGAGACGATGGTGGTTCTCTAAGCAACATGGCAACACCGGTGCTCTAGTCGTTGAGGCCTCGACGCTCCAAGCGACGAAGCGGCGGTGCTCCATGCAGTGGAGATTTAAAGCAGAGAAGCCCCAGAACGGTTTTCAAGCGGCGTCGGCATTGGTGTCACCTATGTTCACTGGTGAAACTTCTTCTACCCTTTTCACCACCTGCCTTTCAATATCTGAGTCCATATCCCCACCATTTTTCTCAACCTTGCTGTAAAGTGACTAGTTGGAGTTCTTCCGAGTCTACTCGGATCTAAGCCCGCCAACTCACACTACTGAAAAATGAGTACATACGCACCGGTATAAATTCATGAGTACAGATATACCGTGTAACCAATTGCACCGCTATTTATCAAGTTAACATCAGTACCGGTGCAAATAAGTACATACGCACTGGTGTCCTGTCAACCAGTGTAATGTTCACCGATTTTGCACCAGTGTTGGTTCTACCGGTATACTAATATCAAATATGTTGCACTGGTTGTATTCGAATAGGTCTTTGTACTGGTGCAATTGCTAACATGTGCACCAGTACAGGATTACCAGTGTGTACTTGTTTACTCTTTATATTAATTTGGCACGAAGAGGTAAAATTTTTAAACCGGTAATGGGAAATTACCGATACAAAAATTTTAAAAAGCAGAAAATTTTTGCATTTGTACACTGGTTAAAATTAGCATCGGTGTAGGAATTGATCAAGCACCAGTATTTTATTAATACCGGTGCAAAAATAAATTCTTATTGTTGAAATTTGGCGCCAAAACTATTAGCTATCGCACCGGTATTGTGATTGTACCTGTGCATGATAGGAAATTATGCTCCTTTTGGCTGAATATCTACACCGGTAACATATTTTAGTGGTGTAAAAAGCTTCAAATGCAACGGTAAAGTCTAAATACCAATGTAAAAAATCGTATTAAAAGATCACCTACCCCCTTTTTTTAGCGGGTTGAAAATGAGTTTTCTGGAAGAAGAGGTCCATTAATGGTGTTTTTTTGTTGATGAAGGTATTCATTTCTCCACAAAAATACCCTTGAAGGTTCCTTTTTTTTAATAACATTTATGGATATTAAGGATTTCATGTATGGTTTTGGTTAGTAGAGATATTTACATTTTGTGTTTGATCATTTGATAGTGATTGAGGTAGAATTGTAGATATTAGTTTGTGATTTGTTCTCAAGGTTGTTGTAGTTATAAGACTATGGCTTTTGATTCCTATAATGTTGGACATGTTAAGAATGTTGTAATTGTAATTTGGAATGTTGGTGTATATTGTGCATTTATGATGTTGCATGATTAGGAAGTCATAATGAAAAATTCTATTGTATTAAATGTTTTGAAGTTTTATTGTTGGACATTTATTAATATGTAGAGTTGTATCGCGTCATTGAGAGGCCTAAGCATGTGTATGCCAACATTAGTAGGGTGAGCGATGAATATATTATGTTTGTGGATGAGTTCTTAGAGCATGCTTTTAGTTGAGAGAAGCAAATTTTATGTCCCTATCGTGATTGTGGAAATCGAATTCATACTGATAAGAAGGACATCCCGAAACTCCATTTGTATAGCCAATGGTTTGCGAAAGATTATGTTGTGTGGACCTTTCATGGGGAAAAATCACCACCGGAAGTGAGAGTTAGTAGTGAGGGAGAGTGTTTTGGGGATTCTATGTTGGATGACATGTGTGAGGAGGTTGTTAATGAGTTTAGAGGGAGGCCCGAGGTTTTGGCTAACTTCCTTGGTGAGAAGGATACACCATTATATCTTGGATGCAGGAGGAAAGACAAGGTCATGTCGTGTTTGATGGAGTTGTTTAATTTGAGGGTCATTGAGCAGTACTAGCATGGATAAATTGCGTAAGTTTTTGAATGAAAAGCTTCCACCCGGTAACGGGGTTCCTGATAACCTTTATGAAGCTAAGATAATATTGTGTCCAATTAGATTGGAGTATGAAAATATACATGCTTGTATGAATGATTGTGTCCTATATAAGGGTGACCTTGAGGATAAGATTGTTTGTTCAGTATGTAATGTGTCGCATTATAAGAAGAAGAGAAATGTGGCTGTCAGTGAAGAGCATATTGTGCCGGTGAGGAGGCGGGTCCCCCCAAAATGTATGTGGTATCTTCCCATTATTCTGAGGCTGAAAAAATTGTTTAAGAATGAAAAGAATGCAAAGAATTTGACATGGTGCATTAAAAGGGGAGATCGTAAAGATGGCGATATAATTTGACACCCGGCAGATGCGGACCAGTGGAAGAAATTTGACAGGATGTATCCACACTTTGCATTCGAACCTAGGAATTTGAGATTTGCTTTGCATCCTCGAAAAAAATTTCATGGCCAGTTATGCTTGCCATTTACAATCTTCCCCCGTACTTATGCATGAACAGAAAATATGTGTCGATGCCCACCATGATTTCAGCCTCGAAACAACCTGGAAATGACATAGACATTTATCTTGCCCCTTTGATAGAAGATTTGAAGGTTCTTTAGTCGGAAGGTGCCTTAATGTTTTATGGTTGTAGTGGTGAAGAGTTTACATTGAGGGCGATGCTTTTTTCTTACCATAAATGATTTCCCGGCATATGGTAACCTTTCCGGGTATGTGGTCAAGGGTCACAAGGCTTGCCTAGTTTTTGAGGATGAGACAGATTATCATCAGTTGAGGAATGGGCAGATGACTATTTATTTGGGTCACCGTAAATTCCTGCCTGTAGGTCACAAGTTGTTGGAGAACGCGGTTGCATTCGTTGGTGGGAAGGACAGGAAAAAGGCACCCAAACCTTTGACCGGTGTAGCTATTCACAAAAAGGTGAAGAAATTGAATGTTGCTCTCGGTAAGAAGTTATCAATGGGTGGTGGGGCTGTTGACGGACTGTGGAAGAAACAGTTAATTTTCTTTGATTTTCCGTACTGGGAAGATTTGGATGTTCGTCATTGTTTAGATGTCATGCATATCGAAAATAAAGTTTGCGAGAGTCTAATTGGGGTGCTTGAATGCGAGGAAAAATTTAGTGGACCGGTGTCAAAATAACTATATTCCGACTACAAAAGAAAGACCGGTGTCATATTTAATACCGATGTACAAATTACAGTTTTACACCGATTCATGAGTTAAATACTGGTGCAAACTATATTTTGGTATTACACCGGTGTTCCAAATATACCGGTGCAAATATTTTGTGATCCCGCCATTTTACACCGGCCTAACATACCGGTGCAAATATTGGTCTACACCGGTCCATTTTATCTGTGCAAATTTGTTGCATTTTTACACCCCTATATATACACACCTGTATTTTGGGGGGCCAAATACAGGTTCTATTGTCCTAAATTACCGGTGCAAATACCTCTATCCTACAGTAGTGTCAGATCCAGTAGTGGCCAACTGGGTTCAACTTAGTGTGGGTCAACTCAGTGTGAGTCAACAGCGGGTCAACCAGAGCAGAGTATAGATCCGAAGGTTTAAGGTTAAGAGGGTTCCTCTCCATTTTTTTTTATTCTTCTCCTTTTCATTTTTCTTTTGCAGGGTGAAAGGCTTTTAATTATTTTCTGTTTTATGTCAGGAGTTCTACACTTATTTTATTTTTTCTTTTCAGTTTACTTTAAAAAGGGATTGGAATTAAAATGGTTTTTGAGTTAAGTATCATGTAGGAATTATATTTGTCAACATTAATGTTTCGGACAACCTGAGTCCAAATTTGATATCCAAAGAGAAGGTTAGAAGAAATCCAAGTCAAAATCGTATTATCAACGTTCTATTGGCAATACTTTCTTTCTAATGATTAAATCAGATTTGTGGACTCTGGTCCATTAGATGCTTAGGCCAATTTTATTTTTCATTCGATTTAATTGGTCTTTCTTATCATTTGGAGCCGAGTTACTGATAATTCCGCATTCTAAGTAGTTTCTACACACCGATGAAAAATATATTTTTGGAATTAAAATGACTGATTTTTAGTCTCCTAGTTTAAGGGGGAATGGTCTAAATGGGTTAAATGGAGACAAACCAGACCTTTAGTTAGGGAGCTCATTGACTTTGTTTTCATTGCCTTTAATATTTTGATCAAAAGTGTGGATGGAACATTTCATGTGCATTTTTTTGATACTTCATTGTATTTGCTTTTAATGGTAGTCTCGGTTTGTACTTATGTGACCACTCTATGGCTTTGCAATGATAACCATTTGTCCTTGATTTGCACTTCTTTGTTGCAACATAGACATTTGCTTAGTATTGTATTTGTATCTCGTGTACTGATGCGGACCGAACCATCGATGAACGAGCTTTGACGTTTTTGGAGTGTTTTGACCGCCTTTGACCTGTGTCCTTTGGCTTTTCTTTTTTTCTTGTTTTATGAGTTTTACGTTTTGGGGGCGTTTTCCTCTCTTCCTGTCATTTTGAGTCCTAGGGGCTGGGCTATTTATAGCCTCTTTTCATTTGAATAAGGGGCAGAGATATATAAAAGGATTTCCTTTCAGTTTTCCCAATTTTGTGTTCTAATCGAATTCGATTTTGATGCCTGGATCTAGCATTCGATTGTGTTGAATCAATAGGTTTTCAGAAGGGTTTCAATTGGGCATTCGTGCGTCGAATCAACAATTGAAATCGGAGTTTCCGCCTGCATCAGTTTGGTATCAGAGCCAGCGTGAGGATCTTGGCCATGGCACTGCGGAGGGCGGCTCAACGGCGTCAGCGGGTGGACGAGGTTCCGGAAAGGGACGATGACGACCGGCTCGAGGAGCGTGTTGGTCAGATTATTGAGGATCGAACAGAGCAGATGGTGGATGAGATTACTCATCGAGTGGCTGCCCTCTTCAATGCTCCGCAACGAGATCATGAGCGGAGTCGAAGGCAGATGTCGGCAACGCAGGGTTCTGTGGCAGGTTTGTTGGAGGGTGAGGAGACCCTTGACGGAGAACCACGGATACAACATCGGTTCTAGAAGATCTATGAAGGTGCAGATCGGCGGTGGGAATCAGGGATTAAAACCGATATCCCAGAATTTCACGGCAGTCTCCAAACAGAGGAATTTCTTGATTAGCTCTCAACGCTCGAGGAAATTCTGGAGTTTCGGGGAGTTCCCGATGAGAGGCGAGTCGCACTAATTGCAATGAGGCTTCGAGGCCATTCAACGGCGTGGTGGCAGCAATAAAAGATCACCCGAAGTCGAGTGGGCAAGCCGAAGGTTTCGTCGTGGGAAAAGATGAAGAAACACCTTCGGGCGGCGTTCCTCCCCTACAATTACCAAAGGTTAATGTATCAATGCTTGCAAAACTTACGGCAAGGAATTCGTATGGTCGAAGAGTACACTTCCGAATTTTATCAATTGCTGGCACAGAATGACGTGCAAGAAACTGAAGGTCAGCTTGTTGCACGGTACATCGGTGGTCTAAAGCTTCAAATTTTGAAGACCGTTTACATGTTTGATCCAGTTTTCGTTTCCGCGGCATTTCAGTGAGCCCTCACAGTGGAGAAGCAAGCACACCGTGGCACCGCGGCCCAATTTACCAACCCATTTGCTAACACCCGACGGGACCCGCCTGTGACTCCCGGACCGACCACAACCACTGCGGGGAAACCTTCAACCCCTGGCTTCCCGCGTGGAGCAGTGAGTACAAGCGCCATCAAGTGCTTCTCGTGTAGAGAGCAAGGTCACCAACAGGTCGATTGCCGAAAAGCTGGCAAAAGAGTACTTATTATTGACGAACCCGGTGAGGTTGTAGAAGCCGACGAGTGGGCCTTGTCTGACCAGCCCGTGTATGATGAAGAGATTGTTGAGGGTGACGTGGGATTGTCATTGGTTGTGCGTAGGTCGTGTTTAACGCCCAAAGCACCAGAAGAAGATTGGCTGCGAAACAACATCTCCCAATCGACATGCACTGTACTTGGCAAAGTTTGTCGATTTGTTATCGATGCGGGAAGTTGCGAGAATATTGTCTCGGAGGAGGCGGTGGTGAAGCTGAATGTCAAAACCGAGCAGCATCCGAAGCCAAACAAGCTCGCTTGGCTGAAGCGTAGTGGGGAGGTAATGGTATCGAAACGCACCTTGATATCATTTTCTGTTGGGGTGAAATACCGAGACGAGGTTTGGTACGATGTGGTGAACATGGATGCATGTCACTTGTTGCTTGGTAGGCCATGGCAGTTTGACAGGTGAGTAACTCACGATGGTCGGGCGAACTCTTACAGCTTCGTGTTTGACGGATTGAAGATCATTTTGGTGCCGAGTAAACCCATTGAGAAGGCAGTTTCAGGCAGCTCCGAGGAGAGGGTGAGCGGGGGGCCACAAACCTGTTAACAATGGCGCAATTCGGTGAAGAAATAAAGACTTCCGGCGTGCTATATGTGCTTCCCGGCAAAGAAGTTTCTGAGGCGGGTCCTGTCCCGAATGCAGTCGCTCCATTACTCACTGAGTTTGTGGACGTTTTCCCTGACGAGCTGCCCGACGGACTTCCTTCGCTCCGTGATATTCAGCATTGTATCGACTTGGAACCAGGAGCATCTCTTCCCCACCGACCGCACTACAGAATGAGTCCGAGCGAGCATGAGGAGCTTCGGAGGCAAGTTGAGGAGTTGCTCGCGAAGAGGAACATTCGAGAAAGCATGAGCCCTGTCGCCATTCCTGCTTTGTTGACGCCAAAGAAGGATGGTTCTTGGCGCATGTGTGTGGATAGCCGAGCAGTCAACAAAATTACCGTGCGGTACCGTTTTCCCATCCCACGCCTCGACAACTTACTGGATCAAATTAGTGGCGCCAAGGTCTTTTCGCGTTCGGACTTGAAGAGTGGGTATTATCATATCCGTATGCGACCTGGCGACAAGTGGAAATCGGCGTTCAAGATGCGTGAGGGATTGTACGAGTGGATGGTGATGCCGTTCGGTTTATCTAACGCCCCGAGCACGTTTATGCGGGCGATGAATCAGCTTTTACGGCCGTTCATTGGTAGCTTCGTCGTCGTTTATTTCGACGATATTCTCATCTATAGTGCCAATCCTGATGCGCACCTTGAGCACCTGCGATACATACCTACTTTGCGATGCAATTTATTATCACGCTCTAGATTGTTATCTGCCTTAAAATGTCTAGCCTTGTTTACTGAAAATTATTGCATTTTACAGAAAATCAGTACGGGGATTGTGATTGGCATGGGTGAACAGAAAGGAAGGGTTTATTGGCTTCGTCTCTTGGATACTTGTATTCGTCCTCATATTGATGTGTGTTATATTGTGTTCATATTTTGTGGGATTATTATGATTTTATTGAGATATAATTTGCACTTTAAGGTGTTTTTGGTGCAGGAATTCATTGATTGCGAATAATTGAGAGAGAGCTATACATTGTACTCTTTTTCCCTTAACCAACAATTTTTTCCCACTGGGTTTTCCAGGTTAAGGTTTTTAATGAGGCGATGTCCTCCAATGGAAAATGTTCTTATCTTATAAGACATTTTTCCAGGGATGAAGGAAGAGAGGCAAAAGAAGAATTGTTGAAGTTATGGGGTAAAAGTGAATTATTGAAGAGATTTGGATTTGAAGAATTAAATATATTCACTGCCCATATTGATAAAGATTGTATTATCTCCTTCCATTTAAAATTCCTTCATTGTAGGAATTAGTTATTTAGAATTAGAATAGATATTATCTTATTTCCTTATTTCTTCCATAAGAAGAAAAGTAATTAGAAGTTGATTTGGATTTGGTTTTGGTTTGGTGTATATAAATACACGGCCGGAACGCAAAGGCAGACACACATAATACAAGTTACTTAGTTAGTTGGTTCTGGCGACGAATTGCGGCAATTACTTAGTTAGTTAGTTTGTTTGTTTTAGTTTTAGTTTTATATTGAGAAGCAGACATATATATTAATTCCAAGACATATGAATACGGAGAAAGAAGAAAAGTGAAGAAAAGTTTGGGTTTTGCATGCAACATACATATTCCTGGTTTGAATTTTTGTTTTCGTTAGTTAGTTAGTTAATTATTATTTTAATTATGTTCGGTTGTTATATTATATATTTTTTTAGTTTAATTATTATGAGTAGCTAATTTATATATCGGCATGGAATATAACAAACATTAGTTTATGAATCGTGAGGCCTAATTGTTTTATAATTGATTCTTATGTGTTCTTGATTGTTCTTGGTTTATTTTATTCTTGATAGATTTAAGCCTGATCAACTTGAATATTATTGGGATAATGCTATCTAATTCTACCAATACGTAATCGTTGGAAAGGGTTAGTAAGTAGCGAGTTCTTGTGAAAAACAGCTAACTAGCTAAGGCTGTAATAGCAAAATGGGGAACAATTAAGTGTGCGTTACTACTTGCGAATACTTGGGTAATTGCTATGTCGTGTTCTTTTCATTCTTAATGCTATCGAGGTGTGTATCTGGTTCAAGAATACTTTCCGGGGGCATCTTGGTAAGATAAATAATTAATTAATTATTATTGGTTAATTGTCGATAAAGTACGAAAGAATTGGGGAGGTTAAGCGTACCTACTTTCCTATAACTGATAGATGCATATGAATTGATTTATCTTTGCGCCTATGATCGATGTTTAACTAAAGTGAGTTATTCCGAGCCGATTACCTTATTCATATATTTTATAGACAATTATATACTTTAGTTTGCATTATTATTTCATATTTTATAGTTGCATTATTAGTTGTTAAATAAATCTGAAAATTAAGGCGTGGTGGCTACACCAAAAGTGTTCTATATTAGTAGGTATTTTATTATAGATTTTGCTCCGTTCCTCGTGGGATCGACTCTGCTTGCTACTGTACTATTTCATCATTACAGTTTGTAGATTATTTTGGTAAGTGAAACGACGTTCACCATATATCCTGCAGTCTATTCCGATAGTTGCTTCGGTTTCTTCATCTGACTTATGGCATCAATGTTTTGGTCATCCATCATCTACGGTGTTGTCTTCTATTCCTACTCTTGATTTTAGCACAAATCAAACTAATATACCTTGCTTTGTATGTTATAGAGCTAAACAGACTAGACATAGTTTTCCATTGAGTTCTACAAATGCTACTGCATTATTTGAATTAGTACATTGTGATGTTTGGGGACCTTATCGAACTCCATCCTCTAGTGGTGCATTTTATTTTTTGACGATAGTCGATGATTATTCCAGAGCTGTTTGGGTTTATTTATTTGTTGCTAAGTCTGAAGTAGCCTCTAGATTTTTAGAATTTAGTGCCTTAGTGAAGAACCAGTGGGGCCGAACCATACAACGTGTGCGGGCTGATAATGGGACTGAATTTCTACCTTTGCAATATCATTTTGCTGCATTTGGGATCATTTTTGAGACATTTATGGTAGACACACCACAACAGAATGGTCGGGTTGAAAGAAAGCATCGCCATTTACTCAATGTGGCGCGTGCTTTACGATTCCAAGCCAGTCTTCCTATTGAGTTTTGGGGACAATATGTTCTTACTGGTGCTTACTTGATTAACCGAACGCCGACACAACATCTCAATGGTCGTACTCCCTTTGAGTTGCTCTATGGGCAATCTCCCAATTACTCATCATTAAGAGTTTTTGAATGCTTGTGTTTTGCTGCTCATGTTCCCAGATATCATGACAAGTTTGCTCCAAGAAGTCGGCGGTGTCTGTTTATTGGTTATCCTGCCGAAAAGAAAGGCTTTGCTTTTATGACTTGGAAACCCGTGTGATCTTTACCAGCCGGCATGCTGATTTCTTTGAAGACCAGTTCCCATGTTGTGCTACTCCAACTTCTGCCAACGAACCCGGCGACGCATCCTCCTCACCGCCGATTTCCTCCTCCTTACCGCTGGAGCAGCCCAAAATTTTTATTCCACCAGCCACTTCCGTTCCTTTGCCGCCGGTCGCCATTGGCATCCCGCCGTCCACCAGCAGTCAGCTGTTGTCGCCTGCTACCGAATTGTCCCTACCATCCGCCGCCGACCCATCACCATCACCGTTGTCGACCGATTGCCGCATTCTGCTGTCGGTCCATCGCCACCGTCTGTCGATGGTCAGTTGCCGCAATTCGTCGCCAGCCCATCGCCACTGTACGCCACCGGCCAGCCACCGCCGTCCACCATCGGCCAGTCGCCGCCGTCCACCACCGGCCAGTCATCGCCGTCCACCGTCGGCCAGTCATTGTTGTTCACCGCCGGTCAACTGTCGTATTCCTCCGTCGGTGTGCCACCACCGGTCATCCGACTGCCATCGAGGTTTCTACTTCGGTTTCTACTTTATCGGCTTCTCTTGTCCTGGATGGATCCGCTGGTGAGTTGCCACCTACCAGACAGAGTGTTTGATCTCGTCGTTCGTCATCTTACTTGGCAGATTACGATTGTGATGATTATGCTTGTGCTCTTACTACTCAAGACCCCCCCTCGACTATATTCCCTCATGCATCGTCACTTTCCTCAGGTGTTCTCTATCCCTTTACTGATTATGTAAATTGTGATAATTTTTCTAGTATGCATTATGGATTTTTGGGTGCTGTAACTTCTAGTGTAGATCCCTCTACTTACTCTGAGGCTTCCCGTCATTTTCATTGGCGCGATGCTATGGCTGAGGAAATTACTGCACTGGAGCGCAATCAGACATGGACTTTGGCTCTTTTGCTTGTGCATAAGAAGGCGATTGGGTGCAAATGGGTCTACCAGATAAAGTTTCGGTCAGATGGTACTATTGAACGTCATAAGGCACGGCTAGTGTTCTTGGGAATCGCCAGGTTGAAGGAATTGATTACACTGAGACTTTTGCTCTGGTTGCGAAGATGAGTTCTATTCGCTTGTTCCTGTCCATTGCAGTTATTCGTGGTTGGAAACTGCATCAGATGGATGTTCATAATGCTTTCTAACATGGTGATTTGCATGAGGAAGTGTTCATGCGTCCTCCACCTGGCTACGCTGTACCGCCTGGTCAGGTATGTCGCCTTAAAAATTCTCTTTATGGTCTTCGTCAGGCTCCTAGAAATTTGTTTGCTAAACTTGCTCAGGCTTTACAAGCATTTGGATTTGTTCATAGTAAGGCCGATTACTCTTTGTTTGTCTTTTCTTGTGGATCAGTTTCTTTACATGTTCTGGTTTACGTGGATGATTTGGTTATTGCTGGTAGTTCTTCTTCGCTCATCTCTGAGTTCAAGAAATACTTAGGTTATTGTTTCCATATGAAGGATCTTGGTCTGCTTAAGTAGTTTTTGGGCATAGAGATTGCTAGAAGACCGGAGGGGATGTTCCTTTCGCAAAGGAAATATGCTTTGGACATTTTATCAGATGCCGGTTTATCTACCTCTAAGCCGACTAACTTTTCGATGGAGCAACAACATGATTTGGAACGTGTTGAAGGTCCAGCATACCATGACCCGGAGCAGTATCGATGCATGATCTACTTGACTATTACTCATCCTGAACTGAGTTATTCAGTCCACACTCTTGCGCAGTTCATGAAGTCCCCTTGTGTTCCTCACTGGCAAGCTGATGTTCGTGTATTGCACTACCTGAAGAGTCATCCTTGTCAAGGTTTATTTCTCTCTTCTCGTAGTACGTTACAATTGACTACTTATTGTGATTCTGATTGAGCTGCATGTCCAATTACTCGGCGTTCTCTTTCTGGTTATTTTGTGGTGCTTTGTGATTCTCTGGTTTCTTGGAAGACTAAGAAGCAACCTGTTGTTTCTTGTTCTTCTGCTGAGGCAGAGTATCGTGCCATGGCTGTTACCTGCTGTGAGTTGTTATGGCTTTGGTCTTTACTGAAAGATTTGGGGGTTTCGCAATCCTCCTATGCGGTTGTTTTGTGATAGTTAATCTGCTCTTCATATTGCGGTCAATCCAATTTTTCATGAACGTACCAAACACATTGAAGTCAATTGTCATTTTTTCCGGGATCTTGTTCAATCTGGCGCTATTGTTACTCATAATATTCGTACGACGGACCAACCTGCAGACTTGTTCACTAAGGCTCTCGGACGTAATCAATTTCATTCATTACTTGGCAAGTTGGGCATTTCTGATCCCCATACTCCAACTTGAGGAGGAGTGTTAAGGAATTAGAATATTCTTGCAATATTACTTGTAACTGTAATTATATTCTATTACATTTTCCTATCTTGTATACGTATTATGTACCACTATATAATGTATCATGAATTCATGAATACAAATACACATTATTACCCTTATTTTCTATATCTTTCCATGCCCTTTGCCCCATTCAACATTTAAAATTCTTTAACTCTTTTTTATTTCTTTACTTAGTTAGAGTTATTAATATAATTAGGGAAAATTAAATACCTTTTCAGATGAAATAAATTTAAGAAAGTACTTTTGTTATTTTATATATTCTCCGCAGCCAACTAACTTCTTTTTTTTTTTAATACTAGACGCTTAATTTGCATCGGGTAATTTAACAATTTCCATTTCTTTCATGAACCTCAATAGAAAAGTTCTCCAGTAGACTACGTGTTTCGCTAACTCTTCATACCAATTTACTAAAACTGAAAATAATAGAATACCAATTTTGGACTGATAACGATAGGAGGCACTTTGCCTAGGAGTGGCAAACGTCACTAGTGGAGAAAGAGTGATTAAATGCGATTTTATCGAACAAAAGAAGGCACTTTAGAATCGCATTCTCTGTCTCCACCTTTGATCGAGGTCCGAAATATGTCGATCAAAGGTGGTTCTAAAACTGCTTTCTTTGATGTCTGAAATAAGTTTTAAATTCGGAACCCATTTTTGAGCCTCTAATAAAAAGACTCCGGAAATCAGAGGTTTTCGATAGCATGCAGATAGAAAATTATCAAACAAAACAGTTCTGATAACCTGTAAATATTAAAAATCTGTTACCAAAAATAACATCAAAACTCATACATAGGCTGGCGGAGAAGGCACGGTGGTAGAGATGCTGGAGCACAAACGACAGCGGAGGATGTTAAAACCCTAGCCTTGTATGTAGGCCGACGGAGAAGCTCAGCAGCGGGCGGAGGAAGGTTCAGGAGACTCGGCAGCGGAAGACATTAAAACCATAGCCTCATACATACATTGACGGCGGAGCTCAGCGGCGGACAAAGGAATGCTGGCGTGGAGAAGGAAGGCAAGTGTGGCGGGACTCAACGGCCGAGGAAGGAACGATGGAGAAAGGTAGGCACGACAGGTCAGCAGCGGAGGAAGGCACTGCAGATAAAGATGCGACGAAGGAAGACACGGCGGAGGAAGGGGAGGCGGAGGAAGGGAGGAGGGAGAAGGCCAGGGGAGGAAATGGTTTCAGATCTAAAATTTTCTAAGGGAAATGAGGTGCCGCTGATGAAATTTACTCATATTAACGGTGAAGAAAGGTGGTATTCATCCAATAGTAACATTCATTTCTTCGGAGAATAGTAAAGACAATCATTGAAAATATTAAATTGTAACACTATTATCATCCCATGCTTAGCAAGTGGAAGCATTATTTTTTTGACTATTGGGGTTCAACTTTCATGATTTTTTGGCAAGAACTATTGGGAAGTAATGTTCACAACCCATGTTTGAAGCAAGGAGGATGATTTCTTGGGATAAATTTTGTTTGAGAGCTCTTGACCATTGGTGAACTTGGAGTAGTATAAATAGGGGATGGACTTAGTAGCTCAAACACACCTCAAGTATAGCATTCCTTTGCTACATGCTTTATTCTCTCTTTAGCTCTCCTTTTGTAGTTGTGGAAGCCAAAGCCATCTTCTTTATATTTTTTCTCATAATTCCTTCATAGGTGGTAGGCAAAGCCTTGTAATACCTTCTACACATATAGTAAAGCTTCCGGTCTCCTCCGGCCGTGAATGTAGGTCAATTTGAATGAACCACGTACATCCTTATGTTCATTATTTCCTTTATTTTCTTTACGTTGTCTTTGTTATCCATCTATTCGGGCTAATAGATATCTCGTGGGATTCAAATTTCTAACAAATTGGTATCAGAGTCATATCTCATATTTTTTAATCTATTATCCATCATAATAGTAACAAGGACTTCTATTGAAAAGTTTGACCGGAGTGTAAATTTCGGTATGTGGCAACTCAAGATGGAAGCCATCCAAATCCAGGATGGATGTGATCTAGCCCTTGAAGGAGTGGAGGAAAGGCCAGCGGACATGTCACTGGAAGATTTTGGTGATCTAGACAAGAAGGCTGGATCGACCATTATTTTAAATCTCTCTAACGAGGTTTTTCAGGAAGTTGCTAGTGAGAGAACTGCCAAAGGTATATGGGATCTGTTGAAATCTACATATATGAAGAAGACAATGGAGAATCGCCTCTATTTGAAACAAAGGTTGTACATGTTGAAAATGGCGGAAGGTACATCTATACTTTCTCATCTTGATTAATTTGATTCCATCATTTTGGATTTGGAGAATGTAGATGCTAATGTTGATGAAGAAGATCAATCCATTTTATTGTTATGTTCCATTTCCCCGTCCTTTAAGTATTTTTGAGATACTATGATTTATGGGAAAAAGTTGGTCTCATACAATAGTATAAAATCTGCATTAAAATCTAAAGAGCAGATTGATAGGGACATCACGGGGGAATCAAGTGGAACTCATGCTGAGGGTTTGTTTGTGAGGGGTAGAGGTGAAAATAGAGATTCTGAAGGTAGTAGATCCAAAGGGAGGTCGAAGTCTATATACAAAAATAAAATTTGCAGCTATTGCAAGGAAAATGGGCACATTAAGGCTGACCATTTTAAATTGAAAAATAAAGTAAAATATAAAAATGAGAAGAATAGCAACAATGCTGGTGAAACTAGTGTAGCAGGAGATGAGAGTGATGGAATCATATTTGTTGCCATGGATAATAAATCAAGGTCTTCTAGTGAGTGGCTCTTAGATTCGGGTTATTCTTACTACATGAGTTATGATAGGGGGTGTTTTTCCACTTATGAAGAATGAAATGGTGAAATTGTTTTGATGTGTAATAATACTCCTTGTAAGATTGTTGGTAGGGGAACAATTCAAATCAAAATGTACGATGACATTATTAGGACACTCACTAATGTTAGGCATGTTCCTATCTTAAATAAAAATATCATCTCTCTTGGCACTCTTGATGCTCTCGGGTACAGATATTCAGGTGATGGTGGAATACTGAAAATCTGTAAAGGTGCTCTTGTGCTAATGAAGGCTTGCAGAGTTGGCACTTTGTATGTTTTGCAGGTATCTACAGTAACTGGGGTAGTGGCTGTCTTAACTTCCTCAGATGAAGACATCACCATATTGTGGCATATGAGGTTGGGACATATGGCAAGAAAGGCTTAACATTGTTAAGAAAGAGAGGTTTACTTTGTGGTCAAAATACTGGTAAGTTAGACTTTTGCGAAGACTGTATTTTTGGAAAGCAGAAAAGAGTTAGCTTTCGTTCACGTGCAGTTCATAAAATAAAAGATACTTTGGAATACATTCATTCCGATCTTTGGGGGCCCTCTCATGTTCCTTCTAAGGGTGGCGCAAGATATATGCTTACTTTTATTGATGACTATTCAAGAAAAGTTTGGGTATATTTTTTTAAGCTTAAAAGTGATGTTTTCCTAACATTTAAACAATGAAAGACTTTGATTGAAAAACATACAGGAAAACGAATTAAGCTACTGAGGACTGAAAATGTGTTGGAATTTTGTGGAAATGAATTCAATGAGTTCTGCAAAAAAGAAAGAACGACGCCTCAACAGAATAATGTGGCAGAGCAGATGAATCATACTCTGTTGGAAAGAGCTCGGTGTATGATCTCAAATGCTATGTTTACATTAGACTTTTGGGCAGAAGTTATATCTACGGCTTGTCACATTGTCAATAGCTCTCCATGTGCACCTCTTGATTTCAAGACTCTGGAGGATGTTTGTTCAAGTACTCCTGGTGATTACTCTAATTTAAGAATATTTGGGTGTCGAGCTTATATGCATGTTAATGAGGGAAAGCTAGAGCCTAGGCCTAAGAAATATATTTTCCTCCATTATGCTTCAGGGGTGAAAGGATATAGATTGTGGCATCCTGATCGCAAATCACCCAAATTTGTAATAAGTAAAGATGTTAAATTTGATAATTCTTATATGTTACATCTTGGAAAAGAGTCTTGAAATCCTTGTGATTAAGAAAAAGATGTTAGTTCTCAAAATAAAATGGAGTTAGAGATTGGTGGTTCTTCCGTGAGAAACCCAACCAAAGAAGTGGTTGAAGAATTTGTTCATGAACGTGCTGAAGATCAATCGAGAGATAGGATTATTCGATTGGTAGAGATAGACTGAGACGTGACATTCGACCACCATTGACGTATGCAAATTTGGTTGCATATTCTTTATCAGTGGAACAGGAAACAGGTGGAGACGAAAAACCTTCCACATATTCAGAGGCAGTTTCAGGTGCAAATTCAGACAAATGGTTGTTGGCTATGAATGAAGAGATGGAATATCTACACAAGAATAGAACATGGGATCTTGTGGTGCCACAAAAAGGAAAGAAAATTGTTGGTTGCAATTGGGTTTTCAAGAGAAAGGAATATACTTCAAGTGTTGATAATGCAGGGTACAAAGCACGATTGGTCGCAAAGGGCTACAGTCAGGTACACGGTGTAAATTTCAATGATGTTTTCTCACCTATTGTGAAACATATTTCTATTCTTGTATTGCTTGCTTTGGTTGCCATGTATGATCTGGAGTTAGAACAGCTGGATGTCAAGACAGCTTTCTTGCATGGTGAATTAGATGAACATATCTTTATGAGTCATCCTGAAGGTTTTGAAGTTCAAGGTAAGGAAGGCTGGGTTTGGTTATTGAAGATATCCTTGTATGGATTAAAACAGTCTCCAAGACAATGTTATAAGAGGTTTCATTCATTCATGTTGGGTCATGGTTTCTCCAGGAGCATGTATGATAGTTGTATTCATTTTTGGAAGTTACAAGATAACTCATTCATTCATTTGCTATCATATGTTGATGACATGCTCATTCGGGCTAAGAATCTTGTAGAAATTCATGAGTTGAAAGCCTTGTTGAATAGTGAATTTGAGATGAAAGATTTGGGTGCAGCTAAGAAGATTCTTCGTATGGAGATAAGAAGAGATCAAGGAGTTGGAAAGTTGTACCTAACCTAGGAGAGTTACCTTAAGAAATATTTGAAGCGATTTGGCATGCACGATGCCAAACCAGTTAGCACTCCTCTTGGTAGCCATTTCAGGCTATCCGCTGCCCAATCACCAAACACAAAGGAAGAAGGAAATTATATGGCTAGTGTTCATTATTCAAATGTAGTTGGGAGTATAATGTATGCAATGGTTTGTACTCACCATGATATCTCACAAACTGTTAGTGTTGTCAGTAGGTATATGGCCAATCCGGACAAATCACATTGGCAGGCTGTGAAGTGGATTCTTAGATACTTAAAGGGTACTTTGAACATGTGTTTGAAGTTTGGTAGAACCAATAACACTCTGGTTGGTTTTGTAGATTCATACTTTGTTGGTGATCTTGATAAGCGCAGGTCTATTACAGGTTATGTATTTTACATTTGAGGTTTTTCAAATAGCTGGAAAGCTACTCTATTACATGTAGTTGCTTTATCTACTACTGAGGTAGAATATATGGCAGTCACAGAGGTAATCAACGAAGCTTTATGGTTGAGAGGTCTCTTCGGCGAATTAACTCTACAACAAAAGGTTACTACCATTCATTGTGATAATAAAAGTGAAATTTACTTGATTAAAGATCAGATGTATCATGAGCGGACAACGCATATAGATATTAAGTACCACTTCATTTGTGATATCATTGCACAGAAGAAGCTCTTTGTGCTGATATATTCTGCTGATATGTTCACAAAGGCTCTTCCCTATTACAAGCTCATGCAGTGCTTGGACTTGATTGGTGTTCATTGTTGGTGATTCAGCCCATTAGGGCCATGCCGGAGGAGGGTGAGCAAGCTATTACTTTTGGGGTTCAGACCAAGGAGGAGATTTGTGAAGAAATGTGGTCTTCACCCAATTTTTCATGAACATTCACTTATTTGGAGGATAGCAAAGACAATCATTCAAAACATTAAATTGCAACACTATTCTCATCCTATGCTTAGCAAGTTGAAGCATTATTTCTTTGACTATTGGGGTTCCACTATCATGGTTTTTTGGCAAGAACCATTTGGAAGTAATGTTCACAACCCATGCTTGAAGCAAGAAGGAGGATTTCTTGGAATATTGAGATAAGTTTTGTTTGAGAGCTCTTGTCCATTGGTAAACTTGGAGTGGTATAAATAGGGGATGAACTTAGTAGTTCAAACACACCTCAAGCATAGCATTCCTTTGCTACATGCTTTATTCTCTCTTTAGCTCTCCTTTTGTAGTTGTGGAAGCCAAAGCCCTCTTCTTTATATTTTGCCTCATAATTCCTTCATAGGTGGTAGGCAAAGTCATGTAATAACTTCTCCACGATAGTGAAGCTTCCGGTCTCCTCCGACCGTGGATGTAGGTCAATTTGACCAAACCACGTAAATCTTCGTGTTCACTATTTCTTTTATTTTCTTTACATTTTCTTTATTATCCATCATTTCGACATAATAAATATCTTGTGGGATTCGTATTCCTAACATTAACAAAGGAAGGTTCAAAACCCTAACTTGTTAATATTAGGCCAACAAAGACAGGCCAACAAAGACAGGCCATTAAAAGGGGTTCTAAATGTAAAACCACCTGCAAAATAAAAACATGACCTGGGATATTACTTCCAAACACGGAAGTGCTTCTGGACCCTAATTAAAAGCGGTTCTCTAAGTAGACCCATCTTTAATTGATTTCGAACTACCTTTAAAACAAAAAATGTAACATGGAGTTCCTAACTTGGAACCTCTTTTGGACATCAATCAAAGGTGGTTCCAGTAGAACCGCCTTCTAATGCTGCCTTTAATAGAGGGTTCTCCACTAGTGGGGGGGAGGGGGGAGGGGGGGAGGGGGGGGAGGCGGTTCAAATATGAGTTGGGTAAAATAGGTAATTAAATAAATATGGTTATGACTCATTTCAACCCATTTTACGGTGGGTAAAAAAATGGATCGGATCAAAATTGGTACGATTGAAATGCGCTCAATGTGCGGGTTGACAATCATTCTTTGCACATATGATGATTTTGGAAAAACAACTTTTGTCAGGATTGGCTTTAAAAGTTGGCCAGACAAAGCTGTCGAAGGTCTACATGTGTAATATTGTGCCCTATTTCTCATCAAATTGTGGGTTGAGCTAGGTAAATATCTATACCACGTTCTTTGATAAAATTAGATTTTTCTCTTAATTCAAATAAGGTTTTAACGAAAAATGCATGGTGTATTCACATCATGATAGAATCCAAAATAGCCTTTACATTGTCATTAATTTATATCCCTCCAATGTATTTCTTTTTGTGTTAGGCTCTTTATTTTACCTTGAAAGTATATTTTCCCCCCATTTAGAACACCCTTGGAAAAACCCAAATGGTAAAACTAGCCACTGAAAGGGCCGAATCATTAATAATTTTTTTTAAATGCACAAGTGACTGTGTCATTGCACTAGACAACATCCCATACTAACCATGTCAACTATCCCATTCGAACTATAGTGGTGGAGATGGAACTGCACTGGCCCTAAGAATTTTGAGGTCCGAAGCAAAATTATATACTATGTTACTCTAACCATGTCAATTATAAAGTTTATTATACTTTTAGGAATCTCTAGCTCCCACATCCTGCTGGATGTTCAGATGGGCATAAATGTCATAGCATGGATTTTATTAATGGTATACGTTGCACGAAATTGGTGCACACAACTTGCACAGTTTCACTTTGACCATAAAATTTAATCATCGCTACAGTTTACCAACATAATTTGTGTCACAAAAAATTCATATATTGTGAAATTTTATCAACACATGTCAAATAAAATATAAGAGCTACTCAAATCACATCAAATTTCTAGTGTGAAAACTTAACAATGCGTGGATTCTATAAATAAGTCAAATAAAAACAACAATATTTGCAACATCAGGTGTGAAAATCAACATTTATAACAACCGATGAGTCTTTCAAATCTACAAAAATGATTCGAGGTTATAGAGTTAAGGTGGATGTTATTCCCATGCTCAAGAAAATCTTCGACAAACACGGGGACATCACCAAGGATTCAAGCATGCGCGATCCTAATTTTCTCACATTTTTCATTTAGAAGCTTAGCTGGATTGTCAAGAATTTGGAGCACTTGAAGCTCAGAAATGTTACTGCTGATATGGTGGAGAAAATGTGCGAGACAGATCAGATGCTCGAGAAGATGGATTTCAATGTCGGGTGGCTTTATATGAGGCTCAGCTACATTAAGGGGGTGCCTGACAAGATTAAGGATTATTCGGCATGGAAAGAAGAGAGGATGGAAAATGTGGAGAAAGAAAAGGCTAGGAAACCTATGTCTGAGACCAATATTACTTATGGACCGTTTTAGTTTATCTTGATCTCTTTTCATTTGATTCCTGAAAAACTTGCTCAACTTTGTACTACTTAATACTTTTAATGTTAGACATTGCTCTTTGTTTAGTAAGAAAATAACAATTAATGATTGAACTATCCTTAATAAATATCGTGGCTTTCAATTCTAATCCACGCATTCTTAAATCACTCAAATTAAAAATCGATTCAAAATTTATCCAATATTTATTGAAAATTTATTGTACAAAATTTGAATATCGATATTCAAACTACACTCAAAACTTGCTCAAAATTTGTTCCTTGTCCTTAATGAATTTTATTATTCAGATACATAGCACAAAACTGGTGCACAGAACTTTCACAATATTCCACTCAGACCATAAAATTTAATCATCTAGAAAGTCTACCAACCTAATTTGTGTCACAAAAAATCCATATATTGTGAAATTTTATAAGCACATGTCAAATAAAAATATAAGAGCTACTTAAACCTGAAAAAAATTCTAGTGTGAAAACTTAACAATGGGTGGACTCTATAAATAAGTCAAATTCAAACAACCCTATTTTAAATATCAGTTGTTTATAACAACGTTCACAACAACCAATGAGTTTTCCAATGATGTGAAAAAAATTCAAGGTTACAAAGTGAAGGCGGAAGTTATTCCCAGGCTCAGTAAAATCTTTGACAAACATGGGGACATCGCCAAGGATTCAAGCATGCACGATCCTGACTTCCTCACGTTCTTCCTTTACAAGCTCAGCTGGATTGTAAAGTGTTTGGAGCACGTAAGGTTAGATGTTTTTTCTCACTCTCAATAACATCACAAATAAATTGTCAACCAATCTCAATATGTTCAGTTCCCTAACGAAACATAAGATTTGCTGCAATATGTATAGTTGCTTGACTATCATAAAATAGATGCATTATAGAGGTATGACCAATACCTAATGAATAAAGAAGAGATTTTAGCGATAGAAGCTAACAAATCAGCTAGTTGATTTGAAGTACGAATACAATGAGTAACAATTTAGCCAGACTAAATAATATCACAGACAAAATGACAGTCAATCTCAATATATTTAATACTCTAATGAAACACCATATTTGCTGCAATATGTATAGGTGCATGACTATCAACAAATACACACTAAAGAGAGGAATGGCCAATATCAAATAACTATAACTAACAGCAATTGGTAACCTCGCTGGTCATTGCCTGTCCTTGGCCTCTTTCAACATTTAAAATTCTTTAACTCCTCTTGCTCTTCACTTAGTCAGAGTTATTAATAGAATTAGGGAAAATTAAATTCCTTTTCGATTAAAATAAATTTGAGAATGTACTTTTGTTTTTTTATATATATTATCCCCTGCTAATTAACCTCCCTTTTTAATCTTTCATTTTCATAGCCCAAACTAAACGGCAATCTTAATTTGCAACGGGTAATTAAACAATTTCCTTTTCATTCATGTACCACAATTTCCTTTTCTTTCATGTAAAAGTTCTATTGTAATCTACGTATTTCGTTGATTCTTCATCCCATTTTACAAGATCTGAAAATAATGGTGTTGGTATGCCTTGAATACGTATTAGCTGCTTCGACAGGTTGTTACGGGGGTCTCACTGTTATTGGCATTCTGTCTCCTGATCTAGTTTGGGCCAGATTTTTTCTGGGCCCAAAGCCGTTAGGGTTTAAGGTGGAGAAGACTATATATATAGTGACTCGTCTTTTATTGTAACTCTTAAGAGATAGGATTGGTAGAGAGTAGGAAATCTGTAATTCTGGCCTTTCTCTCTAGTGGAATCCGATCTTGGTCGGCCGTAGATGTAGCCAATTGGTGAACCACGTAAAAAATCTCGGTGTCTTGTTTTTCGTTTTATTTTCTTTGCTTGTTCTTTGTTGGGTATTCCGCACAACAAACGGAAAACAAAGTTCGGGCTGAAAAGATACATGAGCCTTTGCCCCATAGTACCAGATTAAAGCTTAAGCACCTGAAAACTAAATGCCACGCGTGATCACATTTTTGCAAGAAAGGAACACCTCACCTATTGATGAAGCTATTTTCCAACACAACGTAGGTTTCTAAACTTTAGCCTTATGAACATGTAATCTACAAGACAATGCCTTATAGTGATCGAGGAGAAGAATCTTCGGCGCTCAAGTTAGAGCTACGTTTTTGAGTTGTAAATAAACTCACTGAATGCAATGTTTACCTATGTACTTAAAGGCTATACTAAACATTAGTTCTAACCCTAGAGTATTGACGATCATGCCAAGATGTGAGCAGATGAGAATGATGGAAGTTTATGGGTTTGAGCCATTGAACATGGGCATCGGCTCATGTATCCATAGCCTCCAACAAGTATTTCTATGGGGGAATAGGTGCTGCTGACACTCTAGAGCAAGTGAAGCAAGGTTAAGTTCTTGGAAAATTGGGGGGAACATTGGCTCTAATCTACAAAAGAAGTGACATGCCATGACAGTGCCTAAAATAAATTTCCAACGAGAAAACCTCAAATGCGAAAGGAGTGCAAAACAACTCGAAAATAATTTACGACCAAATTAGACATATTTAGTTTTTACCTATTTATGAACTATTGCACATATGATGAAGTCGGCAAAAAAAAAAAGAAACTTTTGTATGGCTTGGCACTAAAAGCTGGCTAGACAAGGCTTTTGATGGTCTCTACATGTGTAGTAGTGTGCCTTAATTCTCATCTAATTGCGGGTTGAGCTGGATAAATATCTATACGAGGCTCTTAGATAAAATTAGATTCTTCACTTCATTCAAAAAAGGGTTTACCAAAAACTACATGGGTCTTCATGTCATATATTGTCATTACTTTATCTCGCCAATGTATTTTAAAATACACGCAAAACTGGCTCAAAATATACCCCTTATCCTTAAAGAATTTTATTATTGGTATATATAGCAAAAAAATGGTGCACATAACTTGAACATATTCCACTCATACCAAAAATATTATATCATCTTGACGGTTTGGCAACCTTATTTTTGTCACAAAAATTTATATCTCGTGAAATTTTCTCTACGCAGATTAAATCACAAATTAGAGCTACTCAAACTGCATGAAATCTCTAGTGTAAAAATTTACAAATGTGTGAATGTTTTAAATCATCAAATTCAAACAATTAGATTTGAAAAATCTAGTGTGAAAATAACATTATTTTTAAATCCATACTAAATGATGATATAATTATTCTACACAAATGTGATGTTTTCATATCTAATCTCTGCATTCTTACAACACAAAAAGTCGCAAACCAATTAAAAACTAATCCAAAAAAATGTGTGCGTAGTGTTGAAGAAAATATTCTTCCCCAAGTTTGCTTCCTGTAAATTTTGTATATATGAAAGATTGGTTTTATTTATCACTAGAAATCACAATATATAGGGATGCCATCTAAACCTTTCCTACATGGAAAATGAGATAACCCATGTATTGCCCTTTCAACAAGGAAAGGGAAATTGAGGATAAATGAAACTTAATCGCAATATCCTTAATACTCATCTTCATGTTGGAGCATGGAGATCAATAATGCCTAACTTGCAAAGAAGAATATGAAATTGTTGTCATCGAAGTACTTTAGTAAAAGATTCAGCTGGTCAATTTGATGTACAAATATTATGAGTTAAAATTTAACAAGAATGAATAACATCACAGGCAAATTCACAACCAATCTCAATATGTTTTATTCTCTAATGAAACATAAGATTTGCTACAATATGTATAGTTGCTTGGCTATAATAAAATAGACGCATTGTAGAGGGATGACCAATGCCCAATGAATAAAGAAGAGATTTTGGCCATAGAAGCTAACAAATCAGCTAGGTTATTTGAAGTATGAATACGATGAGTAACAATTTGGCCAGACTGAATAATATCATAGACAAAATGACAATCAATCTCAATATGTTAGTACTCTAATGAAACACCATATTTGCTGCATTATGTATAGGTCCATGACCATCACCAAGTAGACGTTAAAGAGAGAGGAATGACCAATACCAAATGACTATCATTAACAGCAATTAGCAACCTCTCTGGTCTTTGCCTGTCCTTGGCCTCTTTGAACATTTAAAATTCTCCAACTCCTCTTATTTTAAGTCAAATTTATTAATAGAATTAGGGAAAAACCAATTCCTTTTTGGTTGAAATAAATTTGAGAAAGTACTTTTGTTTTTTTATATATTCTCCCCAGCTAATTAACTTCCTTTTTTAATACTTTTGTTTTCATACCATGAACTAAAGCAGAAGCTTAATTTGTATTAAGTAATTAAACAATTTCCTTTTCTTTCATAAACCTGAATATAAAAATTCTCTTGTAAGCTACGTATTTCGCTAATTGTTCTTCCCATTTTACTAAGTCTTAAAATAATAGAATACAAAGTTTCTGCTGAAAATGATACACGAGCATTTGCCCCTTGGTACCAGATTAATGCTTAAGCACTTGAAATCTAAATGCCACACGTGATTAAAAATTTTCAACAAAGAAGCACCTCACCTATTGACGAAGCTATTTTCCAACACCACGTAGGATTCCAAACTTTAGCCTCATGAAAATTTAATCCACAAGACACTGCCTCAAGAGTGATCGAGGAGAAGAATTTTGGCGCTCAAGTAAGATCTAGGGTTTTGAGTTGTAAATAAGTTCAATGAATGCAATGTTTACCTGTGTACTTTAAAGCCATGAGTTCTAACCCTAGTATAGTGATGATCACGCCAAGATCTATGCAGATGATAACGATGGTAGTTTATGGGTTTAAGTCACTGGACATGGGCATCGGATCATGTATCAAAAGCCTCTAACAAGTATTTATGTGGGGGAATTGGAGCTCACGACACTATAGAGCAAGTGAAGCATGCTCTTGGAAAATTGAATGGAATATTGGCTCTAATCTATAAAACAAGTGAAATGCCTTGACGGAGCCTAAAATATATTTACAACGAGAAAACCTCAAATGCGAATGGAATGCAAAACAACCAGAAAATAATTTACAACGAAAATGATAGATGTAGTTGTTACCTATGTATGAACTATTGCGCATATGATTATGTCGGCAAATAAAAGAAACTTTTGCCAGGCCTTGGATTGAAAACTGGCCACGCTTTTTGATTAAGTTAGCTTCTGATTCACTTCATTCAAATAAAGATTTAACGATAACTATATGGTATATGCACATCATGTTAGAATGTAAAATGGGCCTTACATTGTCATAAATTGATATCCTGCCAATGTGTTTATTGTTTTTTTGTTAGGCTCTATATCATGCAAAATGGGCTTTACATTGTCATTTTGCAACAATTTACAAACCTAATTTCTATCACAAAAATTCATATCTCGTAAAATTTTATCAAATGCGTACATAAAGTATAAATGCTTGCTGAAATCACACAAAATCTCTAGTGTGAAATTTAACAATGCGTGGATTCTACAAATATGTGAAATTCAAACAAAAGGATTTGCAAAATCTATTGTGAAAAATAACTTTATTTTGAAATTCATAACTACTGATTATGATTATGATTATGACGAGTCTCTCTCATCGTGTGCCCCAATATTTTGTGCCTTCTTTTCCCTCACTAGTGGAGGGTGGGGTGATTAACAACAGTATTTTTCGGACCAGAGAAGTCACTGTGGTGGTGCCTTCTCTGGTCCTGACTTTGATCGTTTGCGATAAAAGACAGTTCCTAGAACCACCTTTAAAATGCAGGATAAAAAGCGGTTATTTTCTGTCTTTTACTAACCAATGGAACCGCCTTTAAATGCATTTCTAGCTCAGAACAGGTTCCTCATTCAGAACTCATTCATGAGGTCACAAAAAAAAAGGTGGTCGAAAACCTGGGTTTCCGACAGCTTGCAAATGAAACAGATAGGGAAATTTAGGAACACAAAGATTACTTACGAATTCTAGATAACTAATTTATAAAACCTAAACCACAGAAATGCTATTGATAAGACCTAAACTATACAAATTCTAGATTACTAATTTAGGCACACAAAGAACAACATTAACTCCGTTGCAGTCCTAAAATCATAAAAAATAAATCAATCTACATTCACAAATTTCCACTCTGTTGAAGTGCTACAGAGAGAAGTTGTTACAGCGATGGCAATATCGAAACATTCTTCCCAGCGGTGGGCGCCGGAGCAAAGCCAGAGGCAATTTTTTTATCGTGACGGTGGAGCAGGGGAGGTAGGGCACCGTGACGAGAACGGTGTAGCAGGAGAGGTAGGGCGCTATGAGGATTGTAGAGCAGCGGCGCCGTGAGGAGGATTGTGGAGCAGGAGAGGCAAGGTTCCGTTCCGAGGACGATGGAGGCTGCGACACCGTTCTGAGGATGGCAGAGGTTACGATACCATTTCGAGGACGGTGGAGGCTACGACGTCGTTACGAGAACAGTGGAGCAGGAGCGACGGAGATGGAGGCAGGAGAAGAGGAAGGGACAATGGTGATTTAGGGTTTAGGCGAGAGGAGAGGTGAGAGGAAGAGGCGAGAGGAAAAAGGGAAAATAAACTAAGGGAGAGAATGATGGAGAGAGTGAAAAATGGATTTGGGCTTGCATTTAGTTTTGGTTTATATAGTGGCCCCACAAAGTCATTGGATTAAAGGCAGTTCTACAATAGAACCGCCTTTAATCGATTTTCTTAAAGGAGGAAGTGTCTTTGATAATGTTGTGCGGAATGGAGAAAGAACAGAAAATATGAATGAAAATAACAAGACACAAGATTTACGTGGTTCACCAATTTGGCTACATCCACGGGAGACGAATTCACTAATTTTGTGCGGAATAGAATTAGAGTTGTTTACAGAGAGAAGAGAGACACTTTATATGCTGTCTCCACTAAACCCTAACAAACTGGGCCAAAAGCGCAATTCGGCCCAAATCAACAGCAGTCCAATAAAGAGGCAATAGCGAGATCCCCGTACTAACCTGTCGAAGCAGCTAATACATATTCAAGGCATACCAACAAATCTCCACCTTGACTTGAATCCTCAAAGCAGAAACTCCAGATGCACCATTATAGTGCCAGATGAGTAGACTTCGCCCTCCACTCCCGGGATTGCCCATAGAGGACCTAATCAGCTCTGATATTCAGCAAGTCCAAACAATGTTGAAACTTGCTATATGGAACAGGTTTGGTGAACATATCAGCGGGGTTATCAGCAGTTCCCACTTTCTTCACCCTGATTCTCCTCTCACTCCTCAGGAAATGATATCTGACATCAATATGCTTGGTCCTCTCATGATGGACCTGATCCTTGGCTAGGCAGATTGCACTCAAGCTGTCACAGTACACAGTAGCCTGATCATGATGTAGACCAAAGATCACTAACCAGCCCTTTCAGCCATATTCCCTCCTTTGCAGCCTCTGTCAGAGCCATGTACTCTGCTTCCGTAGTAGACAACATCACTGTAGGTTGCAAAGTCGCCTTCCAACTAATCACAGAACCTCCCAAAGTGAATACATAACCAGTCATCGATCTCCTCGTGTCAACATCACCAGCATAATCAGAATCAGAGTAGCCTGTAACTAAGCACTCGGTATCACCTCCATAAATGAGACCCACATCAGACGTACCTCTAAGATACCTGAAAATCCTCTTCACAGCTTGCCAATGTTCCTTTCCCGGTTGCCCCATGAACCTGCTCACAACACTGACTGCCTGTGCTAAATCTGGCCTAATGCAAACCATAGCATACATCAAGCTCCCCACCGCGCTGGCATAAGGAACCCGAGACATATACTCCTTCTCCTCGTTTGACTAAGGAACAAACATGGTGGTGAGATGAATATTTGCAGCACTAGGAGTGTCTATAGGCTTGGCTGTAGACATGCCAAACCTAGCCAACACTTTCTGAATGTAGCCTTTCTGTGACAAGAAAAGCTTCCGCTGACTTCGATCCCTAAGAATGTCCATTCCTAGTATCTTCCGAGCTGCACCCAGATCCTTCATCTCAAACTCAGCACTAAGAAGTCCTTTCAACTTCTGAACCTTATGCTTACTCTTTGAGGCTATCAACATGTCATCTACATAAAGCACCAGATAAATGAATGACTCATCTCTCAACTTGCTGTAGTAGACACAACAATCATATGAACTCCTTGTGTAGCCCAACTCAAGCATGTAGCTGTCAAATCTCTTGTACCACTGCCTCAGAGACTGCTTAAGCCCATACAAGGACTTCTTCAACTTGAAAACATATTTTTCCTTGCCAGGAACTTGGAAACCATCTGGCTGAGTCATGTACATCTCTTCCTCCAACTCTCCATGTAGAAAAGCGGTCTTCACATCAAGTTGTTCAAGCTCCAAATCCTGATGTGTTACTATAACTAGCAACACCCTGATGGAAGTGTGTCTGACCACTGGTGAGAAAATCTCATTGTAATCTACTCCCTCTCTCTGACTGAAACCTCTAGCAACAACTCTAGCCTTGCACTTGACTCCCTCTGTAGGTGATATCCCTTCCTTTTTCTTGAAAACCCATTTGCAAGTGATAACCTTTCTCCCTTGAGGCTGTTGAACCAAATCCCATGTCTGATTCTTCTGGAGGGACTCCATCTCATCTCCCATTGCTACAAACCATTTGTCAGCATCAGTACCTGAAACAGCTTCTCTGTAGGTGGATGGCTCATGAGTATCCACCTCCTCAGCAACCTGTAGTGCATAACCCACCATATCCTCAAACCCATATCTCTTGGGCGCCCCAAATCCAACCCTCCTGGGTCGGTCCCGAGCTAAACTGCGGACTGTAGCTCCTGATGGTTGAGGATCTGGTTGTGGAGATTCTGGTATCTCAGATTCTGTCTGTGGCTCTTGATCCACCTTAAATTGTTCCAATCTATTTTCACCTTGAGTGACATGAAGCTCCACCTGTTTATCAACTCCACTAGTTTCTGACACAACTGTGGGCTTCACCATAGATCTAAGCAAAGAATTTTCATCAAAGACAACGTCCCTGCTCAGAATAACCCTGTTCTCAGATGGAGACCATATCCTGGAACCTTTAACTCCATCTCCATAACCCACAAAGACACCCTTCTTGGCTCGAGGCTCTAACTTACCATCACTAACATGATAATAAGATGTACAACCAAAAACTTTTAACGTGGAGTAATCAACAACTTTACTTGACCACAACTCCATAGGTATTTTACACTCTATACCCATGTGAGGCCCGCGGTTGATCAAGTAACAAGCTGTACTCACCGTCTCTGCCCAGAATCTCCTTTCCAAACCAGCATTAGAGAGCATGCACCTCGCTCTCGCCGGCAATGTCTGATTCATCCGCTCAGCTACGTCATTCTGCTGTGGCGTATTCCTGACTGTATGATGACGAGAAATCCCTTCATCCCTACAAAACTGATCAAACTCAGACGAGCAGAATTCCAGCCCATTATCAGTTCGAAGCCTCTTGATCTTCTTCCCGGTCTGATTCTCCACCAAAGCTTTCCACTCCTTGAACTTCAAGAAAGCTTCACTCTTATGTTTCATCATGATAACCCAAGTCATCCTTGAGTAATCATCAATCAGAGAAACAAAGTACCTGTGACCTCCCAGTGACTCAACTCGGGAAGGTCCCCAACAATCAGAATGGATGTAATCCAATGTGCCCTTTGTTCTACGAATCGCCTTAGGAAACTTGCTGCGGTGATGCTTCCCAAAAACACAATGCTCACAGAAGTCCAAGCTCTTGACCTTGTGGCCACAAAGAAGATCACATTTCGATAGAATCTGCATCCCTCTTTCACCCATGTGACCAAGCCTCATATGCCATAACTTAGTCATATCATCCTGGTGAACCTCCGAAGATGCAACATTAACAGAATCCATAACCGTGGAACCTTGTAGAAAATACAAAGTACCATGCAGAACACCTTTCAGAGCTAGCCTAGAACCTTTGCAGTCACACAGAACTCCATCACTCCCTGAGTAGACGAAACCCTTTCTATCCAACGTAGGAAGAGAAATCAGATTCTTTGTCATCGATGGAACATTCCTGACATCGTTCAAAGTACAGAAACTACCATCATGCGTCCTGATCTTGATTGAACCAATCCCAACTACCTTGCACGCAACACCATTTGCCATTGTAATGATGCCCTCAGCTTGCTCATAAGTTGAGAAATAATCTCTCCTTGGGCATATATGGTAAGATGCCCCAGAATCAAGAAACCATGCATTAGGATGATTATTTTGCCCAGTAGCAGCTTGAGCAAAATCATCTTCAACTCTGAAATCCCCTTCAGCCACAGCAGCAGTACCAGATGTACTCCCAGATTTACTAGCCTTCTTCAGACACTCCTTTTTCCAATGCCCCTTCTCCTTGCAGTAGTTACAAACATCATTGGCCTTGGGACCCTTTGAAGATGACTTCTTGCCCTTCTTCTTACTGCCGGTTCCCTTGCCCTTTGTGTTTCCGTCACTAGCAAACAAGCCAGAGGCCTGAATTTTTGTACCTGTACCGTTTGCCTTATGTCGCAACTCTCTACTATGGAGAGAGGATCTAACTTCCTCCAGAGACACGGAATCTTTACCAATAATAAATGACTGAACAAAATTCTCATACAAAAGCGGTAAAGACACTAGCAAAATCAAAGCAGCATCTTCATCTTCAATTTTCACATCTATATTTCGCAATTCTAATAACAAAGTATTCAATTGCTCTAGATGGTCTCTGAGTTGCGTACCTTCCTGCATTCGGATACCGAAGAGGCGTTGTTTCAGAAGCAGCTTGTTGGTTAGAGATTTCGTCATATACAAACTCTCCAACTTCAGCCACAGTTGTGCAGCAGTCTCCTGATCTGAGACCTCAGTGATGATTTCGTCCGCGAGACGCAGCATAATCGTCGAGTGTGCCTTTTCTTCCAGACCCACAACATCGCTAGAACTGCTCGCGAAATCCTTCGTCAGCGGAGTCCACAAACCTTGCTATTTCAACAAAGCTCGCATCTTGATCTGCCATAAACTGAAACTGTTTCTCCCAGTAAACTTGTCGATCTTCACGTTCAACCCAGGCATCTTTCTCCCCGATTAGCCCCGCTCTGATACCAGTTTGTTGTGCAGAATGGAGAAAGAACAGAAAATATGAACGAAAATAACAAGACACAAGATTTACGTGGTTCACCAATTTGGCTACATCCACGGGAGACGAATTCACTAATTTTGTGTGGAACAGAATTAGAGTTGTTTACAGAGAGAAGAGAGACACTTTATATGCTGTCTCCACTAAACCCTAACAAACTGGGCCAAAAATGCAATTCGGCCCAAATCAACAGCAGTCCAATAAAGAGGCAATAGCGAGATCCCCGTACTAACCTGTCGAAGCGGCTAATACATATTCAACGCATACCAACAGATAAAATAATAACGGCCTTTAAAAGGAGTTCCGAATTCGGAATTTGATTCGGGAGTTGAACAAAGACAGTTCCTCAAGAATCGTCTTTGATCGCTGTCTTTAATCAACAGCCCTCCACTATTGCCTCTTCCTATCATTGGAAGAATGACTGCCCTCATCTATGAGGGACCATAATAGGCATATTGGATGTCATGGAAAAGAAATTGAGTGTAATAATACACAAAAGGCTTACTAATTTACCCATACTTTTACTTAGAGTTCCATTAAGAGCCTCATCTTCTTCAACAATAGGTTCATACTTATCTGCTTTCACATACGGACATATTTCTAGCAAGTAGGACTTCTCTAATGGATCACAGAGCACCTTTTCTTTCTCCATTGAATTATTGAATGTACACAAAATATTTCCGGTTAAGGTACACAATTTGGAATTATAATGGGAAAAGATATAGTAAAAAACAATTTCTCAAGATTGTCATATCATAAATCACACAAGTAACTACATTGTTGTCTCATATTAAGAGCTTCAAAAGACACACAAAAAGGATATTCACTACTTAGGCCCTTTTCACGGGCTTAAAAATATGTCTTATAACGGACGTTCTTTTTTGTTGTCTTCGATTCAAGGCCATTGCTAAAGATCCTTTAGGATTGGGTATTTCTCAAAAATTTTCAATCTAGAGTCTTCACAAGGAGATTCATATCACACAACGTTACCATCGTCATACACCAGCTTGATCGACGTCGGTCGCAGTTTCTATCAAAAACTTTTTACATTGGATATTTTTTTCGAAAAAGCCATGGTAAAATATATATTTTTACCATGGTTATGAACCACAATAGAAAGTGTACTTTTTACTGCACGAATATTTACCTCAGTAATTTTCAGGAAATATACTGAGGTAAAAAACTCCTTAGTAGCGAGGTGGAAGGTGCTATTTCATGTAGTATAAACTTACGCAACTCGCTGAAATTCCCATTCAAGAATATGCTCTATGATATGATCTCCTTGCAAAGACTCTAGATTGTGGAATTTAAATCTTTGACCAAATTAAGGGATATGCAAAGCGTAACTTGGCCGCATAATCTTGATAACAACTAGCCCTCAAGATTGCTCTCAATTTTAAAACTTTTCTCACAACTAGCCTGCGTGATTAGTTCAAAAATCAAGGCTATTGTACTTAATTATCCCGCAAGATTAAGAAACAATGAAAACACTTGCAAGCAACGAGTATGAACTCTAAAACTATAATTATATGATTGATAAAAGGTGCTTAAAATTTGTAGATGGCCTTTCTATTTATAGAGTATAATTTGGCCAAATGGAAACAAAAAGTGGACATGATTTGGTAATTTCCGTCAAAAACTGAAAAGACTTATGTTAGATTTAAGGGAAAAAATAATATCTAACTAAAATACCTAATTTAAATCTAAATGGTGACCATATTCATCCAAGTAAATCCCCAAATATTGGTTAAACTTTTTAACGAATCTGTCATATCTAAACTTAACATAACTGATTTTAAGCAAATCAAAAATAAATATTCTAAACGATAAAATAAAGGTATGGCCGAAATTAACTCTTCTAATGTCAACATGGCAGAGTTAATGGGACTTATTCTAAAGTGAAATAAATTATAAATAATCCCACTACCTCACTAATAAACCCAGTGGAAAAAATATAGTGTTATCCTCCTAAAACCCTAATTTAATAAATGAATTTAAAAACCCTAATTCGTATCATTCCCTCCGAGGTTGAAAAGATTCATCCTCAAAACGTGAACGATCTTCAAAAATAAATAGAGATAAATATCCCACGCCAACCCTGAGAAGTCTTGCTAATAAATGGTTACTGGACACTGGCTAGGCATTAAGTAGATTGCTTATGTGGCTTTAACTCCTTCAACTCCCGAGAAAGAGAATAGATTGTAAGAAAATCAAATAACTTGCAATAAACTAATCAACCCACAAAAAACTGAGCAGATCGTGAGATGAAGATATGGAAAAGTTTTAGCGTGCATGTAGAAGACACGCCTCAAGTGAGGTGCGCGTGAATCCCATGCGCTCGGGTTGTGAGCTTTCTCGTGATGGACATGCAATGGACATTTTTGGACTTTCTTCTTTACTGTGATCATCTTCTATAATGAACTAAGATCTGAGGATGAACTCCTGGAGAACGGCATGGAAAACACAGAAGAAGAACTCTGTGAATTAATGTGGTTGAACAGCGACTTGGAACGGAGAAGACTAGATCAGATTTGTCAAAGCAACAACATCAATTAGGGTGACGATTAGAGTCAAGCAGAGCAGAGATGATCCGTGGCAAGAATATCTGGCGGTGGTGCGCGAGCGGCTTTGTCAGAGACGAACAGTGCAACAGCTGGTAGGATTTCTGACTTTTTTTTGATCTTTTGATATGATTCTCCTTGCGAAGACTTTGGATTGCATAATTAAAATCTTTGACCTAATGAAGGGATCTGCAAACCCTCATCACACTAATGGAGGCGCCTCTATTAAAGGCGATTTCTTTGGACATCAGAAGTCACTTTAGGGGTGACTTCTCTGGACATGCCTTCTATTGATGACGATAGAAGGCGGTTCAAAACAAAATATTGTGGTAAAGTGTGAAGATATCTTTTACTAATTATATGTTTTGATGTGTTTAGAGACCTGGAAAAATGGATGACTTGAAAATCCTTCACTAGCCATTAGTCTTGAATAGGAAATTAAAATGTGATAGGGAAGCAGCCCATGAATTGCAACGTACGATGCTACCTATGCATCTAAGGTATGTGTCGGTCCAAACTAGTTGCATGGATAACATATAATAGCAAAGTCGCCACAACATTTGGAACCCATTGGTTAGACCAAATGGATGACCAACATACGTGCGACGTTACATACTAAAGAATATTGTACTTAAAATAACAGTATGCGACCTCACTTCATTATTGCAGTAACCGAACTATAGCAAACGTCTTAACGAGGTCACACATATCATAGGAATCTACGGGTAAAAACACATAACCTTGGAAAAAACTACGATTTAATAACATAAAATTATACAAAAACCCTATAGAGATATACCAAAACGTAGTACCCGAGGCTACATCCAACGAAAGTTCAGCATGTTAAAAATGTGAGTAAAACTATAACACAAAGAAAACATAACACATTGACATACCAAAGATTGGACAATGCAAAGTATGAATTACTCGTTAGAAGTTGAGAAAAACCCTACCTTTCTTCCAATGGAGAAGTGAACGGAGGTAAGAAACTATCGGAATTTGCGAGAAACTTTTGAATAGAAGATTGAAATTGCTGGTAGGGTTCTCATATATCTAACCATTATGAAATAAAGTCGTTTTGACCACTTTTTTTCTACCCAGTACAGTGCGACGTCGCACGTAGGTCGGTAAATCCAAAACTATGCCAAAATAGTCACCGACGTTGCATGCCTAACAATTTCAGCCCACCAGGAAGTTACTTTATGTGAAATACTAAACATTCAATAACATTGAAAGAAAAATAAAATTTTGACTAAATTATTTTTTTGTCCCCAATATATGTCGCAATACCATATTTTAGTCCCCAAAGCCAATACCATGTATGTTCAACAATCAACAAATAGAAAATAATTTGTTTGGTCCCCAAATGTGGTTTACATGGGTATTTCAACATTTCACTAATTTAAAAATAGACTTTAAATTTTGTTTTAAGGATTTTTTTATTAGTTAAATTACAAAAATACCCCTGAAAACCACCTTGGGGCACCAAAAAAATCATCTGGTATTTGATGGTTGCTGAACATACGCAATATTGGTCTCTGGGACCAAAAGATGGTATTGCGACAAATGTTGGAGACAAAAAAATAATTTAGTCAAAATTTTTCAAATAGAAAATAAATCAATATTTATATTCTTACAAATACGAACCAATTTGTTTAAAATACATAGTCATGCAAAGACGAATCTAATCATCTATTGTTCACGGGGGAAAATGACAACACGAAAAACTAGTGGCCCAACACTATTTAGGAGATCAACGTAGAGGGTGTCCCAAAGTAGTTCATGTGATATTCACCCCCTTAGAACCTGAGCACATCATCCAACTTGTTCGGCGGTAGGAGCTCCACAATTTTGTCAGGGATGTACTAAATTATAAACAAAAAACCTTTGTTAGTATTTATGAAAGTAATCTATAGAAAAAGTTAATTGAAAATTCAATTTGTTCAAAACAAGGAGGACTTACCACAATTGGAATTGACCTGATGTTTTTCTGGGTCAGAATATGGAAAAAATGTGGATATCTTCCTGAGACTATGCGTCGTAGACTGTCATAATCCGAATCAATACAGATCTATATTTATCAAAGAAATTATTAACAAAACATTTATAATATTATTAATATGATAGAAAGAATATTTACAAAATAGCCAAATATCAGTTAACTCGATCAGATCACGGCTGGAACCAGCATTATTTGACATTATTGTTGTAATTCATATTTTCACGGGTGTTAAATGTTGTAGTAGAGAGAAATTGGATAATGTTCACAAATTATTTGGTAATTTGACCAAGTCAATGTGAAGTTGCTTAACCTTCGGTATAACAGAATGGTTAACCGAGAGGCTTGCGAATTCACACTGACAAATTTCATAACAAAAACTTTGTTCGTGACATCACACATGTACCGATAAAATAGAGGGGTGATCGACTAGCAACCAACATTGTACTGCTGCAGATTGACTACCAAAAGGGCATCAGAAAATCGGGAACAATTCTTGGTTCTAAACAAAACAAATGAACCACTCCATAGCTAGAAGGCTTAGAAACCAAATACCAACACGCTAAACCCATATCCTACAACCCCAATTCATAGAAACTTCAAAACTTAAAACCTATATCAACTAGGTTTGCATTTAACAAAGGCGAAAACAATTTACCTTAATAATGGGTATTAGACATTGCTATTTTAAACTTATAACTGTTACCAGACATTATTAGCGTCCAGTATGATCACAATCAATTTTAACATAGCTGATGAACTTCTCTGTTTTTACACTTAGATCACTTAAAGATGGTCCCCGAGGACGATAATTCCCACCACATTGAATTATATACTCTAGGTTTTTATGAAATTAAAAAATAATAAAAGTTTGTTTATCAAATTTTAGAAAGCGCAAGTACATTGTCAAGGGTAAACTGTAGATGGATACTTGTAAGTATTTGTAAAGAACTTGTGGAACTCTCTATGGGATTATGCGAGTTTCTTTATCTGTTACGGTGATAAAGAGTTTGACTTGGGATTGCGAGTGTCCCATCCGCGATCTGGGGTAACCATCCATCATTTGTGTTAGTGACCTGACCTGGCCCGATTGTTGTTAAAACACAAGCCAAGGGGCTAACAGGTCAAAGATAGATAATTATATTCTTCACCTGTTCTTACTACTAAGCTACCAAGGGGTAGTAAGCAAAAAGCCCTGGGTTTGTCCACAAGGATGCTGCGGCTCAAATACTAATTAATACATACCTTGTGTGGGTCATCAATCCACACGAGTGAAAGGAAAAGATAGTAAGGTAAACATGCAATTTGGGGGGGGGGTGTTTTGGTGTTTTCACCTAACGACTACAAGGATGCAATTGACAAACAAGTAAACTATTTATACTAGGTACTTGGGAAGAATTTAGCAACATGGTAGTTCTAATGCTTCAATCCTTAATTCATTCACAAATAGACAAACAAAAGACCTATCAGCGTGTTCACAACACGTGGTGTGGCCGATGGCCTACACTTCCCTAACCCTATCACGGTGGGTGCGCTCGTTACCCTCTATCGGCACCGCCATCATAATCAAGGGAGTACAATGAGGTTCAACCATCATTGCAGGTCCGTTTCTCCCCCATGCTATTACGTCCCGGGCTTCCACCATGAATGCAACTACTCCCCCGGGTTCTATATATGTTAGGCCCAAGGTTCGTAGGCACCTTATCTGTGATACTAGGGTTTCAACACAACACCTAGCTTGCCATTATTCAATATCTCTTCTCAAAAAACAATTACGAAGTCTGCTAAGACTGGTGTGATGGCAAATAGGTCCGAGCATTCTTGAATCCCCCGTGCACACCCCCATGCGGAAGTGTTCTCCCCTACCCATTCTAACATCCAAGTTTATCTTCCCAATGGGGTATCAATAATGGCACCGTACATGAGTATATCCCAAAGTGTGTGCTTATATGTGGTGTACTACTCATGCATTTATCAAATTCAAGAACAACCACAATAATATCATGAACACAAAGACATGATGAATATAATGAATCTCCTAAAATAACAAGTGCCAAAATTAATCCCAAGCTAATCTAACTACTCCCTAGACATGGAATTCTAATATAGATTTGAATTCCACATCTTTGGGACAAAGCAAGAAGAAAAATAAAAGATTAAAAAACCTATAAAATGAACTCCTTCCTTCTCTCTAAGCTCTCTCCTCTCAAAATGTGTTTCCAAAAAATGATCCAGCCTCTCGAATGAGTAGACTAGGGTCCTATATATAGTAGTAGGAGATTTAGCCTAAAAATAGGCCCAAAATAGGCAAAAAGATGCAAAACCCTAGGTCAGCGGCCAAGGTTTAACAGGTCGGCACGGATGCCATGGTTAATGAAGCATGCATAGCTATGGGATGCCAGATCTACCATGGTCCATGAATGTTCATAGACATGCCTCATGGGATTTGGCACGGTCTGTGAAGCTGGGATCGTGCCAAAGTCCATAAAGGTTTTCACGGACAGCAAGCAGCATTTAGTTTTTGCTTAGAGTTTTGCCATGGTCCATGAATGTTTTCACGGACCATGAACAACCTGTGGCTTCTGCTCAAAAAATTTGTCATGACCCGTGAAGGTTTTCACGGACTGGCTCCATACTTAGCATAATTATTCAACTCTTCATCCCCTTGCTTCACGGCCCAGTGCTTTTGTCACAGCTCGGCGCATGATTCACCATTTTCTCCTTTGACCTTCTTGAACTCTAAAGCCACCTATCTTTGGCTTCAATCTCTTTCTACCATGCAATGATGTTTTTGGCCTTTGTCTATTACCATTCAAATGCGAATGACCTTCAAATTTTCTACCGTTAAAAGAAAATAGCCTTCGCAAGAATGTAATGTAACAAATAGCATTCATGGGCGACCTATGAAAGGTACTCATAATGAAGACTAAGGAGCCCATGAACTCGAGATGTCAAGAATCACTAATTAAGTATACAAAATGCAGGATTTAGAATAGAAACCAAACATGGTTGTCTAAACCCCTTGTAATGTAAACTCAACTAATGTCGCCAAACCGCCAACCAAAAGTAACTAAATACTATATCAAATGCATTGGTTAAAGCATGCAAAATGCTGGAAATTAGACTCCCCACACTTAAACATTTACTCGTCCTCGAGTAAATAAAATCAAAGAAAAAGGTTCAAGTGGAATGAAGCATGAAAAAATAGACAATGCCTTCAACTTATTCCCAAGCTACCCTAGTTCCCTTAAGAAGGTGAAAATATCACAACTGTCACACTCCCCAGGGTTCCTAAAGCAACCAAACCATCCAAAGCAAGTAAGTGTGTATGGAAAAATATATGTGACAAAAGATCGGAATAAATCCAAGCTTACTTTTCCCAAAAGTATTCCAAAAAGCAATCAAAGAGCAATACTCAAGCAAAACAATCCACCAAGGAAATCTAAAAGTCGTCAACTTGGTTGCAACAAAGGGATAACTCAAGATTCTCGACCTAGTTGCAACCAAGGAGTCTAATGTATCGTCAAACTAGTTTCTTGTTTCTTATTTCATTCTTCTCTCAATTTCTCTCATTGTTTCTAGGAGCCCTTTTGGGTTTTCATCCTAGTTTTATCCCACAAGATGCGCTTACCTCTCACCTTTTTCCACACGGCCTCTCACTTTTGCCTAGACTCTTAAGTCTAGCCGGGTCAAGCTTCTCAATTTTACCCAGGCCTTTCGACCTATCCATGCTTTTCCTCATGTTACCCAAGTCGCCCTTTCTGGTTTTTGACTTTTCCAGGTTAAATTTTTTTTTCATTTTTTCAATTTTTCCAATTTTTTTGGTGTGGGACAAAATTGCCCCAAAAGTGAGCTTCATACTGCAAAAGATAAGAAACAAACCAATACACCACCAAATCCTAATGCCACATTCCACATGGAAACTAAAATCCTAAAATCCTAGCATAACATGCAAACTACCAAAATTTTCCAAAAGCATCCCAATCACAAGTAACAAAAAAATCTACCAAGAAAAACAAACAAAGCATGCATACACGGAGAAATCCATGAATGAGAATTCCTAAATACTCACTAATCCCTTCCCCACACCTAAAAAATGCATAGTCCCTTATGCATTATCATTTCAAATTAAAGGTGAAGTAGGGAAACTAGTGATACTTACGCTTCCGGCCTCCTCGTGCCTAGTGAAAAACCATTCAATAGATCCCGTTACTAAGATTGTGGCCTCAAGGCAATCTACCCCCGTGTTTAGCTCCTCAACTTGTGTCTTCACTCCTCCAATAGCTTGAACTATCTCTTGAATCACTTGGGAAGAACATGAGAGTTACTCCCCAAGTAGGTGTAGTTGATCCATAATGTCCATGGGAAGATGAGATCAGTTCGAAAGTGCTCTCAAATAAGTCTCCCCTTTGGCCACTTTTAGGTCTATCTCTGGGTTGGCCAATAATCTATAAAAGTCATTCTCAAATCATGGATCAAGTTCAATGAACAAGTAATCTAGGCTCATATCATGGTTGATATAGGTGCACTCCGGTTGCGGAAGAACCATGAATTTGCAAGTAGGTGCTCCACTGTAAAGCCATAAAAATATATCCTCTGAAGCTGTAGTTCCCACTATAAATGCCCTAGATAAATTCTTAACTGTATAGGCCAATCCGGACCTACTCATATTGGCCAATGCCCTATGTGAGACAGGATGTGCCAAGTGTCGTGCCAAAAGGCAAACCGTGCCTCCCATAGGAATCTTCCCACTTTTATGCTCTCCCGAAGCTATGCATTCTTGAACAAAAACACTAACTAAGTCCGAGTAGATTTTCCCCATCGGTGTCATCGGCCAAAGAAGGTGTACATTAGAGCCCAGACAATGCGTCAATTCACCATGGCATAGAATGCTCATAGAAAGGAGTCGATGAACATAACGTATTTTGCGGTGAACTATAGCCATGCTCTTGCTCCGGTTCTTCTTGTAGGTCCCGATTAGTTGTCTCCAAAAATTCCCAAGGGAGAATGGAATTCCTTTGCGTTGAATTTGTGAAATGTTCCGGCTGGTCTTCCACCCAAAAGCTAATGCTACCTCTCTATAGGTTATTTGGTACTCCTTGTTATCCAAGTTGCACCTAATCTCCTTGTGACCCTCCTCGTCTGTGACCTTCTAAATAGACGCTGGAAACTCTAAAGTGCACCTTATGTAGTTTTTCGAGTGCACATGAAGAAAACCTTCCAGGCCAACCCGACCCAAAAGAAAGGTCAATGGTTTAAGTAAGACTAGAGCCATCAAGGTGCTCTTGCAGGAAAGAAACTAGTCTCTAAAATGCTCCTCTCTGGTCCCCTCAAATTCCTCTATCTCTAGGCTGCAGTCCCAGTAATGTTGGTCAAACCCATAAACTCATTGGCCACAGACTTGGGGTTACGAGGAACCAGAGTTTCTGGTTTAGGGTTTGCACCCTTTGTCGGCTTCTTCCGTTTCTCACTCTGCGAAGACTTCTCTTTCTCTGAAGTACCCTTTTTTGGAGGCATCCTAACACAATGAAGGAGAAGAATGGTAATATGATATTAAATAATGCATGGCCCATGATATCATCCAATAAAGAACATTCTCGCAAAAAAACCAAACATTCAAAGCACGATGGTATAAGGATAAAGGCCATTTAAAACAAGAATATTCCTCATCAACCAACAACATCATGTATACTTTTCACCAACCCATCAATAGATTCATGCAAACAAGATTCATAGTCTCTCTAATCACCCACAAATGAAGAACACATCATTCAAGATCAAAAGCACATTCAAGACTCCCATAAATTCATCAGCACAAGATTGGACACACAAGCTCAAACAACATCACATCAACACATGCTCATTAGAAAATCATGCTTTTCATAACAAAACCACAATGTCAATCAAGCATATATACAAAGAGATTAAAGGGTTACCCTAAATTTGAAGCCAAGAAGTGTAATATCCATACAAAAAGAAGCAAAAATTGCTAATTTTTGGGAGAAAAGCTTCACTTTTGTTTAGCTCACCAAAGAGTGTGTGTGATTGAGTGTAAGCTTCACTTTTTTTGAGCTCACCAAAGAGTGTGTGTGATTGAGTGTTTCTTGGGAAGAGAGAATGTGTAGATGATGAAATTAGGTGGAGAATTGTGCCATGAAAATGAAATTTAGGCATAGGTGAAGAGAGAGAGAGGGGTACAATGTAGATAAAGATGAAATTTCAAATTAGAGTACAAGTAGTACAATCAATTAATTCTGGAAGTACTAATTGCTTAAAAAATCCTAAGGAAATAGGAAATCTCACTTCTTAAATCAAAAATGCATTTTTAATTTTGAAATCCAAACTTCCTTTTTGAAAAGTTGCATTTTTTAGACAAGTTGGGGGGGGGGGGGGGGTGGAAAATAAAAAATTGACAAAAAATATTTTCTTCCCAGTTTTCCCACCCGCATGAGACAGAGTCTAGTGGCTATCATCATGGCACGAGACCTACCCTTCATGACAAGCATTGTCATGAAGGAAACTCCAGATTGTTCACTATTCCTTAGTTTTTCTCAACTTTTGAAAGAAAATTGTGTCACCCAACAAAATTAATTCCATCTACACATAAGAACACATTTTAACACCTAGATCTCCAAATCAAGCAAGAATTTCATTCAAAGGATCCTTTATTTTGAGAAAGACATGCAAATTCTACCAAGTCACTACTTCAAACAAGAAAACAAAAGAACCACGTATATTTATTGTCGTCATTACAACTTATTTCCTCTTCACCCTTTCTAATTTGAAGCACTTACCAGTGGGTCTCCGGAATCGTCATTGGTGACTCCACCCATGATGATTTCATTGTGGAGTGGTCTCCACAATGAGCCATCCTTACCTTTGTAGCCCTTGTCGGCACCTAGAAATATCTCTGCTTTCTTTGCCAACCTTGACTCCTTGAATGCCACTTTGGGGTTAGGAGGAGGTCGAGGAGGTATCAAATCCTCGACACTTCCCTTTTCCCACTAAAATTTGGTTAGCAAAGAAAAAAATCTAGTACGAACATATCATTCACCAAATCATGAAATCATCGGGGTCCTCCACAAACTTATCAACAAGAGATTCATGCTCAATGGTAACATAAGAAGGTTCAAGAATATGATTCTCATAAAAAAGATCACACCTTTGAACATAAGAAGAGGTTTTGTTTAATCATGTCTAGATTTATAAATGTTGAATTCAACTTTGTTTATATCTTCCTCTAGAGTCAAGATTCCCGAGTAGGCATCAATTTCAGTCTTAGACATTTTAGAAAAGCTCTCCCCAAAAGGATTAGGGGTGCACGTCCGTCTTGCGCTACATCTAGGACATAAAATTCTGCCAAAAAAAACAACTTACTTACTCGCACCATCACATCCTTCAATAGCCCACTAGGGCTAGCTTGGGAATGATTGGCAAGTTGCACAATCACTCTAGTCTCTTTAAGTTCACCAATTTCAAGACATTCAAATAGACTAAATGGAATCACATTGATAGATGCTCCTAAATATATCATGGCATGTTCAATAAGTATTCCACCTAGAGAAATTGGGATAGAAAATATTCTGGGGTCATCACATTTCTTAAGCAAATTCTTATGATTCAAAATGGAGACTTCCCTAATTTTTAGTACATACAACCTTTTCAAAATGGCAACTCAGGTGGTCTACACATTTTCTTAGTACCTACAACCTTAAGAAATTTAGCATATGTAGGCACATTGTTAATCAATTGCAAGATAGGGATAGATACATCACTTTTCCTAAGACATTTTGAATGTTGGCCTTATTTGTCTCCACATTCGGATTTCCCATCAAAGTACTTGGAAATGGAGGTGGAATAGAAACTTGTGCCTCCTGTGGTGGGAGCTCCTTGGAGGGTGCTTTCTTGACAACTATATCTTCTTCTTCGAAATGTGATTTGGTGGCCTCCACTAACTTGTCATCCTCTTGTGTCACCTTCTTCTCAGTTTTGGAACTTCCTTCCCATTCCTTAGCTTGAGTGCACTCACATTTCTTGGATTCACCTTCGGTTGGGAAGGTAGTTTTCCAGACACTTTTTCTTCAAGTTGGCTCACCGAGGTGGTGAGTTGTCCAAATTAAATCTCAAGTTTCTTGATACTTTAGAAGGCTCTAGTACCAAGGTCTTCAATTTCCCTCCAGTCCTTTTTGCGAAGATCTCATGTTTCTTCCCCAGTTACCCAATGGCATCCAAGATCTCCCCCCTATCCAACTTGTAAAGTGTGGTATGATTGTTGGATAGACCGAGCACCCTAGGATAAGGTTGGGGTGGTGCTTGTCCACCCCTATATCCTTGAGGTTGATTGCTATCTCTCAATCGGAAATTAGGGTGATCTCTATACCTCAGATTGAATTTATTTGCATAGAGGTCTAGTCTTGCTTTGCCTTGGTTCCCCCAAAACCTTTGTTGTTGACCCCTTGAAAATTGAGGTCTCTCTCGATTGTCGTAGTCCACGCCATTCACTTCTTGCACATCTCCAACAACCTTGGGGAATTTTTTGGAGTGGTGGTCGAGGTTGCAAACCCCACACATCTTGACTTGGTTCACCTTTCCCTGCAAAAGCTCTTTCATCATAGATGCAAGAGCTTGGACTTGCTCCTCCAACTTTGGTGTGTGTGCAGTTTCATCCAAGACCTTAACCCTAAACCTTGTACCAAATTTCCTCATCACATTGGCCATCTCTTCAAAAAGTGCCATCACATTCTTTGGGCTCTTGTTGGCTATAGAACATTGCATGTGGCAATTACCATCCTCATATCTTTGTCACAAAGGCCTTCAATGAAGTAATATACCAAATCTTCTTCCTTGAATGAGTGGTAGGGGAAACTAGCTAGGGGTCTCTAAAACCTCTCCCAATAATCATATAGGCTCTCGGTCGCTCCTTGAGTAATGTTGGAAAATTTCTTCTTCAACCCGGCAGACTTAGATGCTGGAAAGTATTTTTCCAAGAATTGTTACATTATATCCATGCACGACCCAATGCAACGTGGTGGTAGATAATACAACCAATCTTTTTCTCCATCTTGTAGTGAAAAAGGGAATGCTCTCAAGTTTTAATAATCTTCCAACACTCCCGGCGGTTTCTTATTTGTGCACACCGAATGGAATTCAGTAAATTTTTGTTTGAATCCTCTCCCGCCATACCGTAAAAAGTAGGAAGACAATGTATCATCCCACTTTTTCTGCTCACAAGTAACATTTGGAGGCAAAGGTGGGAATGTGATAAATAAGGGTTGGTTATCTATGTTTGGGGCCATAAGCTCTCTCAAAGTGTGGTTATCTTCTACCATCTTATGCGATGCCTCTTCAAAATTCAAACCCCTAGGTTGAACCTCCGATCTAGTTCTCTTTCTCCTTCTCCTCCAATTATCTATGGAATTAGTTAGAGAATGCCAAACTCTTAGATTTGTGGTATGGGTATGTACCATAAACTAGGGTCACACTACCCTTCCAGTGTGAATATAGAAAACAAAATCAGAGTAACAAGGAAACTATGACCAAACCTCCACTAGCAGCAAACAAAACAAACAAAATAAAAAACAATAAAAGACACTACTAACTACTCTACTAACATGTCATGCTCAACTAATAGTTGAACTGAAAAGCATCTCCGGTAGTGGTGCCAAAATTTGACCTGGCCCAGCACGATTTTCATTAAAACACGAGCCAAGGGGCTTACGGGTCACAGATAGAGATTTCTATTCTGCACCCATTCTTACTGTAAAGCTACCAAGGGGTAGTAAGCAGCAAGCCCTGGGTTTGTCCACAAGGATGCTAGGACTCAAATACTAATTAAAAAACAACCTCGTGCAGGTCATCAAATCGGGACGAGTGAAAGGAACAACTAGTAGTGTAGACATGCAACTGGAGGGGGGTTGGTGTTTTCAACTAACAACTACAAGCATGCAATTGACAAAAAAGTAAACTATTTATACAAGGCACTTGGAAATCATTTAGCAACATGGAAGTTCTAAGGCTTCAATCCTCAATTCATTCACACATAGATATACAAAAGACTTATCAGTGTGTTCCCAACACGTGGTGTGGCCGATGGCATACACTTCCCCAACCCTGTCACAGTGGGTGCGCTTGCAACCCTCTATCGACACAGCCATCGTAATTAGAGGAATACAACGAGGCCCGACCATCATTTTAGGTATGTTTCTCCCCCATGCTATTACGTGTGTGGCTTCCACCATGAATGCAACTACTTCCCCCGGTCCTATATACGCCAGGCCCAAGGTTTGTAAGCACATTATCTGTGATACTGGGGTTTCAACACAACACCTAGCTTGCTATTATTCACTATCTCTACCTGTAACTTCTCGGAAAATAGTTGCGAAGTCAGCTAAGACTGGTGAGACAACAAATAGGTCAGAGCATTCTCGTACCCCCATGCACACACCCACGTTGACACATCCTCCCCTACCTATTCTAACATCCTAGTTTCTCTTCCCAAAGGGGCATCAATAATTGCACCATACATGAGTATATCCCAAAGTGTGTGGTTTTATGTGGTGTATTACTTATGCATTTATAACATTCAAGAACAATCACAATAATTTCATAAACACAAAGATAGGATGAATCTAATGAATCTCAGAAAGCATTTAGAAAATACCAAGTGCCAAAATGAATCCCAAGCTAATATTATTACTCCCTAGACATGGAGTTCAAATATATATTTTAATTCCACGTCTTTGGGACAAAGCAAGAAGAAAAGAAAATAAATGATTACAAAACCTGAAAAATGAACTCCTTCCTTCTCTCCAAGCTCTCTCCTCTCTAAATGTATTTCCGAAAAATGATCCAATCTCTCAAATGAGTATACTAGGGTCCTATGTATAGTAGTAGGAGATTAGGCCTAAAAATAGGCCCAAAATAGGCTAAAAGTAGGAAAACCCTAGGCCAGCTGCGAAGGTTTCACGAGTCGACACGGATCCCACGGTCTGTGAATCATAAATAGCCACGAGACGCCAGACCTGCCATGGTATTTGAATGTTCATAGCCGTGCCCCATCGAATCTGGCACAGTCTGTGAAGCTAAGATTGTGCCATGATCTGTGAAGGTTTTCACGGATGCAAGTAGTATGCAATTTTTGCTCAGAGTTTTTCCACGGCCCGTGAAGGTTTTCACGACCTAGAACAGCTCGTGGCTTCTGCTAAGAAAATTTTTCATGACCCATGAAGGTTTTCTAGGATTGGCTCCATACTTAGACAAATTCTTCAACTGTTCATTCCCTGGCTTCTCGGTCTGATGCTTTTGTCACGGTCCAATGCCTTGGCTCTTGAAGGTCTCGTGTAGGTCTTCACGGAATTCCTAGATTCTTATGTATAGAGGGCCGTGAAGATTGTCACGGTCCATTGGTGCTTGACCATACGCAGTTCTTGACCGGCAGATGGTGCTTCGTTGGGTGAACTTTGTTTGCTTGCCACAGGTGAACCGTTACTCCGAATCGAGAGTTCTAGTAGTTGATTTTGTAGTACTTGAGAAGACGAATCCAATGGAACCAGACTTGAAGGCTAATTCTTCCTAAATAGTTCTTGGACTATGGTAACACTCCTCGGACCATGATTAACCATTTTCTCCTTTGACCGTCTTGAACTTGGCTTCCTTCTCTTTCTACCACGCATTGATATTCATGCCTTTTTATACTACACTTCAAATGTAAATGGCCTTCAAATATTCTACAGTTAAAAGAAAATGGCCTTCACAAGAATGTAATGTAAGAAATAGCATTCACGAGCTACCTACTAAAGGTACTCATAATGAAGACCAAGGAGCCCGTGAACACAAGATATCAATAATCACTAATTAAGTATACAAAATGCGGGATTTAGAATAGAAAACTAAACATGGTTTTCTGAACCCCTTGTCTTGTAAACTTAACTAATGTTGCCAAACCGCAAACCAAAAGTAACTAAAAACTATGTCAAATGCATTGGTTAAAGCATGCGAAATGATGCAAATCAGTTAGTATTCCAATATTACCTCTATAATAAGTGCTATGAGCACGGTAATTTCAACCACATGGAATTGCATGAAATTATATATTCTAGGTTTTATTATGAAATTAAAAGCTAATAAAAGTCCGTCCATCAAATTTTAAAAAGTGCAAGTACATTGTCTAGGGTTAATTTTAGATGATTACTTGTAAGTACATGAGGGTCATTTATAAAGAACTTGTGAATTCTCTGTAGGATTATGCGATTTTCTTTATCAGTTATGGTGATAAAGAGTTTAACTTGGGATTGCGAGTATCTCGTCTGCGATATGGGGTAACCATCTGCTATTTGTGTTAGTATTCTATTACTACCTATACAATAAGCATTATGAGCACAATAATTTCCACCACATAGAGTCTTATGATACAATATATTCTAGGTTTTTAATGAAATTAAAAGCTAATAAAAGTCCGTCCGTCAAATTTTAAAAAGCGCAAGTACATTGTCTAGGGTAAACTATAGATGATTACTTGTAAGTATACAAGGGTGATTCGTAAAGAACTTGTGGAAATCTCTGTAGGATTATGCGAGTTTCTTTAGCTGTTACGGTGATAAAGAGTTTGACTTGTGATTGCGAGTGTCTTGTCCATGATTCTGGGTAACCGCCTATCATTTGTGTTAGTATTCCATTATTACCCTTACAATATACGTTATGAGCACAATAATTTCCACCACATAGAATCACATGAAATTATATATTCTAGGTTTTTAATGAAATTAAAAGCTAATGAAAGTACGCCCATAAAATTTTAAAAAGCACAAGTACATTGTCTAGGGTAAATTGTAGATGATTACTTGTAAGTATACAAGGGTCATTCGTAAAGAACTTGTGGAACTCTCCATGGGATTATGTGAGTTTCTTTATCAGTTACGATGATAAAGAGTTTGACTTTGGATTGCGAATGTCCCATCCCCGATCCGGGGTAACCGTCCATTATTTGTGTTAGTACTCCATTATTACCTTACAATAAGCGTTATGAGCATGATAATTTCCACCACATAGAACCACATGAAAATATATATTTTAGGTTTTTTATGAAATTAAAAGCTAATAAAATCCCACCCATCAAATTTTAACCGTTCGTTATTTGTGGTAGTATTCCATTATTCCCCTTTCCAAAATGCAAAATTGGAGAGAACAATTTTCAGTTTAAAATTTTGATAACAATAAAGTTTACCTTTTTGCATGAGCGGGTAGATGGACAGGCTGCAATTTTGAAACGGTGTAAATTACCCCCAGAATTTGAATTATGAGCGATTTCTCACCTTTGTCGATTGATACAACACTGAAACAAAGATAAATCGATGTCAGTCACTCTGAAATTTCGAGCGGGAATTAAAATTTTCAGCAAAATATTTGAACCCAAAATTTTTCCCACCCTATTTCAATCCAATAAATCTCAGCACTAACATCCATTTCCCATTTCAACACCAATCTTACAACACACACACCCACCATCCATTTCATTCACAACCTTACAACATTTAAATATCTAATCAAGTTGATTCTCTCAAACATCAACAAGTGGCCAAGGATGCATCATCTCCAATTCCTAATTAATTGAGGTAGTTTTTCCATCTATTCCATGTTCAATTGCAAATTATGTGATGATCTACTATATGTTTTTTTAATCAATAATTGATCAAAGATTCTAACATTACATGAGGTGTGACGCTTGAGTTACAATTTTTTTCGTTATTATTTCCAAAATAGTGCCATGTTTGTTTCGATTATGAAGAAAGATGATGATATTTCAATGAAAATAGTTTGAATGTGCGACCTTGGTCACATGTCATTGGCCCATATGAATGTTATCGAACCAATACCGACTTTGCATAACAATTCATATTTTTGTCATATGAATGAATGTCTGACGTCGCTTATTAGTCGATCTTTGTGATGTCTTCAATTCATATCTGTGATGTCACATGTAACCAATTATGTTTACTTTTACCATCTCAGATTGAACATCATCTACATTTTACTACATTATAGGTATTTCAATCGAGGACTACCCAATTCTAACATAAATTTTGTTTTGCATGTAATGATATTAATAGGCTCAAGGAGAGTAATCGATGAACCTTCAACATGTAGATGAAATGACTTGTCATTTCACTAGTCGTCCTGACAATTTAATTGTTGTGCAACGTAGAAAATGGTGCTTCAATACAATTAATTAGTCAATTTCAAATTGACCTTATGTATTTTAATATATGATGCCATGTATTTGTATTATATGTTATAGCTTTGTTGGTTTGAACATGTCTTTTTTTAAAAAAATTTAAAGACCATCCGAGGATGGGGGGATTACATTAGGCTCCCCGGGCCCGATCAAAGTTTGCCAAAATGGACGATAGTTATTGGATATTACAATTTACAAAAAATTGTTTCCCAAAAGCGATGATTTCTCCCAGAACAAAAGAAATGCATGACCTTGCAATACGAACTAAGACCATCTAGCTAGTATCCCGCGAACAGGTTAGAGAGTCGAGCAGTTCGAAACTCCTATTTGTCAACGATGTACTAGCCGAGAGGGAAAATTAGATCCGGATTGATGGTCCTTGCAAGCCTTCGAATAAGGCAGTTCTAATATGGATTCTGGACCAAGTTTGTGCATTCCTCATGAGCACTCAGCTGAGATGTGTTGAGATGTAACTGAATATATTTGCTCCCCCTCCTTTATGCTTGCATCCGGGAGAATCTGAAAAATGAGAGGGGAAGGAAACCAGCAGTACTTGGAATAATTATAGAGTAACTATATATTTCACAGCGAGAAATTACTCGTTTGAGCTAAAAACAGAAAGTTGCCTATCTAATGAAACCATGGATCCCTACGTGATTCAATACGAAATGCTGGAAACTCATGCAGTCAAGTGTTAATAATCCTTTGAGAAATAGAGGAATAGAACAGAGGTCTAAATCCCCTTGTAGGAGGTTTTCCCTAGCATATTTTGCCAGAAAATCAGTGGCCAAATTTGCTTCTCTAGGTATGTGTTGAATCATTATAGAACCTTGTTTTATATTTAAAGCACTGCACATGGAAAAAACTCTCCAAGGGCAGGAGAGAGGATTCTGGATACCCCTAATAGCATATAAACTATCTGATTCAATTAAACAGTTCTCTAAATCAAGTTCAGAACAGATGTCATATCCACTTTGTATAGCAATTAATTCAGCATGTAAGGGTGATGGACAGTGGAAAGTACTGACTTTCATTTTAACCACATTTCCTTTCCTATCCCTCACAATTATAGCAGCAGATGAAAGACCTCCAGAAATCCATGAGGCATCTATATTGATTTTATATCCATGTATAGGTTTTTTCCAGTGGACCTTTGAGATAACATTTTTCTGTTTCTGTAATATTTGAGGTACAATGTTATCCTGAATCCAATGCTTATGCCTATCCTTATTGCCTATTAGGTTATGTGCTGTAAATATTTGATATATCGAATCTTTAATTTCAGCAACACAGGCATCATGTGAGTAAGGTCTATTATCAAAGAGAAATTTGTTCCTATGGGTCCATAATGTCCAAATTGTCACCAATAGAGCAGCAATGATAATGTTTCCATGTATATTAGAATCAGCTCTAAATGATAAGTAAAATTTCACCCTACTTTTTAAATCCCTAAATTCTGTATATGGTAACCGCAATATAGAATGCACACTATGCCAGACAGCAGTTGAGGAATTGCAAGAATTGAAAAAATGATCCAAAATATCAGAACTGTTCTTACAGATAGGACATATAGAAACAATAGAAAAACCCATTCTTCTTAAGATGTTATCAAATGGAAGTATATTGTTTAGGGCTCTCCAAAGTAAAACAGACATCTTTCTTGGTATGAAAGAAGACCATACCTTTTTGAAATGTTGAATTAGAGGACCTCTCTGTCTCAGAGCATTATAAGCCGAGCTCACAGTGAATTTCCCATCAATTGTGGGAGTCCAAACCAGTTTGTCTTCATGACTGAATTCCAGCTTTATATCCTGCAAAATAAGAATGATGTTGGTAGCCAAATGTGGCTCCAGAATTGGTATGAGAGCTGTTTTGTTATGAACGAATTCCCTGAGAGAGATAGACTCAAAAGGAATGTCAATATCCTCTGGCCAGATATAAAAAAGTGCACCATTGCCACTCCAATTAGCATTCCAAAATGAGCAATCACCCCGGCCAAACATCACTCTGGACAAACTGTTTGCCACAGCTGTTATTTTTGTGAACATGTCATTCTTTCCCAGATTTAATGAAAACAACTGAATGTGGTATGATGTTTAATCATTCAACCATTACCTGTTAAATACAATAATATTGTACGAAAAATGAAGTCTGACTGACTGAGTCGGCGAGTTGCACAGACTAGTGCTAAGGCACCACGTGACCAACGTCGAAGTTATCATCTTCTTTTTTTGTGACCCCGGGCCATCAAAACTACATTGTTTTTGTTAGCGTTCAATGTTAGCAGGCCCACAATGTGGGTGACCCACATCGTATGAAATTGAACACTATGTGGACTATCGTTGTGTGCAAACGACATTGAAACATTTCATCCACCATCGACTGCCTTCATGCATTGAACAACCTCACATACAAATGAATGTCGATGTCAAATAAAATGAGGTCACTAATCCGTTCTCAAAGAGTCGCCATTCTTTCTATAACCGACGTCACTAATAATTCCTACCGACGTCGGTTGAAAACCAAGGTAAAAGATATTTTTTACCTCAGTTTTTTACCGAGGTAAAAATGTACTTTTAATTCTGGGTGTATATACCTCAGTTTTTTCTTGACTAAAAACAGAGGTAAAAGGTCCTACAGAACCGAGGTAAAAGGTGTTATTTCTTGTAGTGTAGATTACATGCCACAGACTCTAAAGCATGGAAGTAGAGGGATTGAGCCCAAGAAAGGTGGATTTGAAGTTCAAAGAGGCTAGGGAAGAAATGGAGGAATTGTTATCTGAGAGTTGCACAAAGTTCAGGGATGATCCAAGAAAAATAATCCCTTTAGGGTGGAATCGTTGAATTCATCTTCTTGATCACTATGAAATCGACTACAAGAACTCTCAAATCAAACCAATGGTTCATCTGTAGCGAAGCAAAAAAGTCAGTCGGTCAAATCAACCACGGGTAGCATGGGTCGTTCATAGCCAGCACGAGGCCAAACAATGCACATCCCGTACCATGCCACACAGCCCATGTCAGAAGCCTTTGGCATGAGCCGTTCCAAACAACATAGCTCATTCCAAGCCCTATCATGGACAGTGTCATTCCTTGTTGGCCATGTCCACAAGTCCTTCTTTTCACTCCAAATTAGACTAAGTATGGGCATAGACCGTGTCAACCAGCTCATGGTGTGACAAGACCGACGCTCCACGCCAGCACGAGTGACACAGCTCGTGTCAAGACCGATGGGCTGCACCAGCATGAGGCCATGTCAACTAGCACGAGCGGTGCCAAATGCCACTCCTCGTGACAGTTGCGGCTGCTAGTGTTTTTGGCCTAATTTGGGACTATTTTTAGGCCCAATCGCTTACTACTATATATATGGACCTTTGTCTGCTAAGGTTTAGAGATTAGATCAGATTTTGGATTTCAAGAGTAGCTTAGAGATAGAAAAACACTCTTCCTTTTCTATAGGTTCTTTTTGTTTCTTCTTTTTATATTGCGTTTGCCCAAAAATGTGGAATCCAATGCAATACATTATTCCATGTTTAGGGAGCAGTTTAATAGCTTAGGGGTGATATTTGTAATCATGTTTTGACTTATATTTTGTGAGAGTTCTTTGATCTACCTATTTCTATTTGTTTGTGATTTTTTGTTAGCTTGTTCATGATTTTTTTATGAATTTCATGAATGATACCCTACATTAGAACACACTCTAGTCTACATTCATGTTGGTGCACTTATTCATAGACCTTAGGGACGAGAAACCTGGATGTGATATGAGTAGTGGGGTCTGGGTCTAGGTGGAAGTGTTCACATAGGTCTTTTTTTAGTTTTAACGCTACGATGACAACACACGAGTCTGAGCTGGTGAGTTGGTCTGAAGGGTTATAGGTAGAGATAGCATTTTGTAGAAAAACTAGGGTATCACAACCCTAGTGCCATCGAAAAGGTGCCTAACCCCCTTTGTCTCTTTAGGCCTAGAGATAGAGCATTCGTAGTGTAGTGCCAAGGATGTAATCGTACAAGGGAAAAACCAACATGTGCAATGGCGGGCCGTTGTTGCATTCCCCTAAGTAAGGAGGTGGTGCCGATGGAATATTGCAAGAGCATCATACCATATAGGTATGGGGAAGTGCTGACCATCGACCACGCAATGTGTTATGAACACTAGAATAGGCTTTGATATCTTGTATCTAATGGAATCAAGGATCAAACATTAAATCAATCATGTTACGCAAATATTCCCCAAGTGCTTGCATATATAGATTTCTCTTATTCTATCTTTTATGTTCGTAGTTGTTAATTGAAAAACCCAACCCCCCCTTTTATAATATTAGCTATTCCAAGCACATGGATGGATTACCGACCCGTACGTGGTTGTGTTTAGTTAGCTATTAGACCTTAGCAGCCCTGTGGAAAACCCCGATCTTACCACTAACTACCCCATAGGTACCTTAGTAGTGAGTTGGGAGCAGAAATATAAATTTTATCTTTGACCTTCCTTAGCCTTCGGTCAGGTTAATTTAGCCATAGACCTCGAGTGGAGGTGGGTCAAATTTCGGCGCTGTTGCCGGGTTGCTAGTTTAAATGTTTAATTGTCAACTTGCATGGCACGTTAGTTGAGTAATTAGTATTTTTATTTTTTTTCTATTGTTAACCTTTGCATGATGCATGAAAAACAAATTAAAAATGAAGTTTTTGAAAATTCTCTAGATGAAGTATTCCCCAATATTGAAACTTTACATGCCCTATCTTGTTTTTGCCGCTAAGAAGGTGTAGGATTCCATTTCCTTTGTGCTTTTTTTTTGTTTATTTCGTGTTTTTGGTGTTGATTGTTTTGGGATATTTTGCATGCAGTTTTGGTGTTCTGACTTACTTGGTAGCATTCATAGTTTGTCTCGAGTAGTTGCTTTAGAAACGCTGGTGGTGTAGTTTTTTGTTTTTCCCTACCTTCATGTAGTATGAAGCCCAACTTTGGGGGATTTTGTGCTACACCATAAACATTTGAAAATTTTTGAAAAAATAAAAAATATACATATACCCAGCTAAGTTGGAAACTCGAAAGGGCAACTTAGGCAACAATGGGAAAATCCTGTATTGGTCGAAATACCTAGGTAAAATTGAGAGGCTAGACCCTACTAGGTTTAAGAACCTAGGAAAAAATGAGAGGCCATGGAAAAAAGTGAGAATGTGAGCTCAGCATGTGTGGAAGCCAAGATGAAAATTGAGAGAAAATGGAAACTAAGTTGATGATACTTTGGCATTTTCCTTGATTTTATTTGAGTTGAGAATCTAGAGTTATCCTTGGTTACAATTGAGTTAAAAACCTTTAGAATTTCCATGGTGGGTTTTTGACAACGACTCTTTGATTGTTTTGGGGAACTATTTAGGAGAGAAAGCCCATTTAACACTCATCATTCTTGCTTACCTTTTTCTTCACTATATATTGGGTGGTTAGGTTACTTTAGGATCTTTGGGGAGTGTGTGAGTTGTGAGATTCTTACTTCTTTGGGGGAGCTAGGGTTGCTTGGGAATAAGATGAATGCATTGGCTAACTTCTTTGCATGCTACATTTCGCTTAGACCTTCTCTTATTTTTATTTACTCGAGGATGAGTAAAGTTTTAAGTATGGGGGGATTGATGTGCACTGTATTGCATGCGTTAACCAATGCGCTCGGGATAATAATTGGCATGTTTTACTTGCTAAATTGCTAGTGTTAGTTAGGTTTACACGACAAAAGGTTTAGACGGCCATGTTTCTCATCTAAATCCTATGTTTTGGAAACTTAATTAATATTGATGGACACTATCTATCCACGGGCACCTAGTTCTTCCTTTATGATCTCATTAGTAGGTCTCTCATGGGTACTTTTCATTATCTTTGTATAGAAGGCCATTCGCAACATTGGTAGAAGATAGCCAAGGCCATTCGGAAGAATGGTAGTAGATTGAAGATCATAGACTCTAGAGCATGGTACTAAAATGAGTGAGCCCAATAAAGCCAGATTTGAAGTTCAAAGATGCCAAGGAAGAAATGGAGGAATTGTTTTCCGAGAGTTGCATAATGTTAGGGGAAAATCGAGAAGAATCATCCCGTTAGAAGGGTTCCATTGGATTTTTCTTCTTGAGCGCTATAAAATCAACTATAAGAACTCTCAAATCACACCAACGGTTCATCCGTACCAGAGCAAACAAGTCAGCTGGCTGAATCAGCAACAAGTAGCACGAACCATTCATGGCCAGCACGAGGCCTAACCTTGCATGGGTTATGCCAAGCCCTAGCACAAACTGTACCATTCCTTGCTGGCCTTGTCCATAAATCCCACTTTTCCCTCCAAATTTGGCTAAGTATGAGCGCAAACCATTACGTTTCACACGGTCCACACCGTTCCAAGTAACAAGTGTCAAGACCAACCTATGGGGTGTGAATAATGATGCAGCCACTACCAAAATATTGAGAAATATGAGTATTTGGTTGACGGCCCATGAAAAATGACGTAGAGCGCATATATGAAGATAAAAATGGAGCTCTATACGACAGCCTGCACCGGTTGACATGGACAGCACCATCTTAACCGCGCCAAGACCGACGCTCTGCGCTAGCATGAGTGACACTACCCGTGTCAGGATAAATGGGCCGCTCTAGCAAGAGGCACCATCGATCAACACGAGCCGCGCCAAATGCCACCCCTCGTGCCAATTGCGGCTACTAGGGTTTTTGGCCTATTTTTAGGCCCAGTTCTTCTAATACAATATGTATTGACCTTTTTCTACCAGGGTTTTGATATTAGATTTGATTTTGGATTTTAAGAGTAGCTTAGTGAGAAAAAAAACTCTTTGTTCTCTTTATTTTGTGTTTGCCCAAAAATGTGAAATCCAATGCAATACTTGGCTTCCATGTTTAGGGAGTAGTTTAATAGCATGGGGATGCTATTTTTAATAATTTTTTAACTTATGTTTTGTGAGATTTCTTTGATCTACCTATTTCTATTTTTGTTTTATATTTTGTTGGCTTGTTCGTGAATATTTATGAATTTTAGGAATGATACACTCCATTAGCTTACACTTTAGTCTAAATTCATGTTGGTGCACATATTGATATCCCCTGGGGAAGAGAAACCTTGATGTGATATGGGTAGTGGGGTTCAGGTCCACGTGGGTGTGAGCACGTAGGTCTTTTCCGAGTTTAACTGCTATGATGACAGAAAACCAGTCTTACCTGAAGAATTGGTCCAAAGGGTTACGGGTAGAGATAGCATTTAGTATCAAACTAGGGTTTCATAACCCTAGGGCTATCAATAAGGTGCCTAACCCCCTTTTCCTCTTTAGGCATGGGGATAGAGCATCCGTGTTGTAGTTCCCAAGATGTAATCATATGGGGGAGAAATAGATTTGCGCAGCTGCAAGGCCGTTGTTGCATTCCCTTAAGTAAGGAGACGGTGCTGATGGAAGATTGCAAGAGCACCCTACCATATAGGTGTGGGGAAGTGTTGACCATCAACCACACCACCTATTATGAACACTAGAACAATGGCCTAAAATTTCAGCCACGAATATAGCCATCGAGCAATAAGCCTGACCCAGGCTAAAATTTCAGTCCTAGCTTAAAAAACCAGTAGATTGCTGGTAGGTCCAAAAAGGCAAAGAAAAGAACTCCGGCCACAAGCATAGCCATCGGGTAATGATCCTGACCTAGGCCAAATTCGCAATCCTGGCTCTTATAACTGGGAAATTGCAGGCCAAGTCCAAGAAGGTCAAACCAGCAAGCCCCAACTATAGTAACAAATATGTTAAAAGATGAATCAAGATGGAACAAGTATGCTATCACTGATCAGACAACACAATCACTGTCAAACAAAGGCTTAGCCGGAAATAGGCCGAAAAAAAGCATAAGGTGGCATCATTAGAGAAAAAGAGAAGCGATGGTAATACTAGAAAAAATGTGGTCAAGAATTTTGTAAAATAACACTTTAAAAAAGGGGAGAAGACCCCCTCCCCAACACAAAAGAACACTGGCATTACAAACAATTCAAATCCATGAAAATGCGAAAGGATAAAACAATTCACAAGCGTTCAACAAAAAGTCAAAACATTATCCAGGAAGAGTGAAGACACACCCCAGAAAAACACATAAAGTCAACATTGTTTTAGTACACACCAAACAAAATAAAAAATAAACATAGTATGTATTATAATCTTCAAGGCTTTCTGGCACCAGGAGCTTCATTTCCCTTGCCATCTTGATCTTCCCCAGATGAAGTCTTGAGCCCGTTGTCCTGTCCCCATCTTGATCTTTCCCACTAGAAGAATGAGCATTAGACTAAACTCTCTCATTGTCCAGATTCCAGTTATCAAGCTCCTAAGTTGTCATGTCGGCGCACAAACAAATCGGTCCTCGCAGACGGCGCCAATGTTAAATATGTATTTGGTTGTATTATGGATCACGATAGCAACTCCCTTAGCTTGATAGACAACCTACAATGATCAAGTCTATCAATAGAGCCATTCTAGGGTTTCTATGGAAGCATGTGTGAGTAGTAGGATCAGTGATCCCTAGGTATATAATTTGATGACTTGATGTGACAATAGTTTTCAATCATTCTTTGTTCGGTGGTCCCTTGTGTCAGTCCCACGTTCTCCTTCAAAGCGGGATGGGGCCATCTGGGCTTTGGCTTAGGTTTGGGTCTTTTAGCCTATACCTCATTATACCCAAAGAAAATTACTCTAGATGGATTAATTGTGTTTAATTCTCATTGTTTTAGGTGTTGTTACTGCCCAACAATGTTGAGGTTTGGAAAGAAGAACATGAATTATCAGCACTATCCTACCCCTAGTGAGTGACCCGCCTCCACTCGGGGTTGTTAAATCGTAGCAAATTAAACCCGAGCAGAGGCGATCGAGGTCAAAGGGATTAATATTTAAATTTATAGTTACGCTACCTAAAAAGGTAGTTAGTAGTAAGCCATTGGTATGTCTTTAGAGATGATAGGGCTTAAGAATCATCTAAAACATAACCTTGTGTGGGTTGTCAATCCGCACGAGTGAAAGTAATAGCTAGTAAAGTGAACAGGGTGGGGTGTTTTTCAATTAACAACTACAAAACATAAAAGTATAAAGAACAAATAATCTATAAAGATAAGCAATTGGGGAGTCATTGCGCAACATGGTTAATTAAATGTTTTGATCCTTATTTCATTTACATAGAGATTTAGACAAACCTAATAGAGTGTTCACGACACGTGGTTTGGCCGATGGCATACACTTCCCCATACCTGTCACATCGGGTGCGCTCGCAACCCTCCATCGACACCGACATCGTAATTAGAAGAGTACAACAAGGTCCAACCACTATTGTAGATCTGTTTCTCCCTCGTGTGATTATGACCTGGGAATTCCACCACGAATGCTCTACCTCCCAATCACATATTAATTAGGTCAAGGGGTCGTTGGCACCTTATATATGACACTACGACCTCTTACAACCATAGCTTGCTACTTTTCGCTATCTCTACCTGTAACCTCTTGGACTACTTTACATAATCTACTAAAACTGGTGTGATGGCAAATAATTTTGAGTATGACTTGGGTCTCCCGTGCACACACCCACGCAGCCTCGTACCGTATTACCCATTCAAACATCTAGGTTTTTCTATGGGGCATTAATATTTGCACCAACATGAATATAGACTAAAGTGTGCTTATATGGATTGTACTATTCATGCAATTCAAACATTCAATAACAAGTCATAATAATATCATGAACACAAAATTAGGATGGACTATAGAATCTCACAAAACATAAATTAAACCATAAGCATACAATTGTCCCCAAGCTATGGAAACTACTCCAAAGATATGGAATTAAAATACAGATTTGAATTCCATATCCTAGGATGAAAGCAAAATAAAAGAAAGAAAAGAAAAGGGGAGAGAGTGTTTCTTCTTCTCCAAGATGAACTATAGATGAATCTAACTCTATCTAATTGTCTCTACATCTTTAACCTAATAGACTAAGGATATATTTATAGGATAAGGGAATTGGGCCTAAAAACATTCCCAACCATTGCGGATGGTGCAGTTCGTGCTGTGTACTTGTCGCGGGCCGCAAGATCTAGCGCACTCTATGCCAACGTCTTTGGCACGGGGAGCTGCATTTGGTGTGGGCCGCTACTTCATGTTGTTACAGGCTTCTAGATTTAGTGATGTCCTCGCTAACACCTTTAGCATGGAATGTGGCCTAAGGCGTATGCCATTGTCTAGAAGGCTGGATTGAGCTTTACGGGACGCGGCCCTTGCCGTGGACCTCCTATTTGGAGACTTGATTTGCTCAGAAACTTGGCACAGGCCGCCTTATTCTCCACACCCAGCCAGCTGGTCTCGACATCTTGGACTTGGAAAATTGTGGGCCACCATAAATGGGACGGTCCACGCCCGTACTTAGCCAATCGTTTAGTGAGGATTGGAACTACTACGCGCGGTATGTAGCATTTGGTGTGGTCCGCGTCATTTGGTGCATGAGCCAACTCCTTTGCCACAGGCCGTTGGTGTCAACCATGAGCAACCCGCGCCAACCCGTGCTACCTTGGTCGGCTGAACTTTTTATTTTGCTACAGGTGAACCTTTAGTCCGATTTGAGAGTTTTAGTAGTCCATTATATAGTGCTCAAGAAGAAAAATTCAATAGAATTTGTTTTGATGGCTCTTCTCGGATCGTTCTCAGAATTTGGCTCAAATCATCGGACCATGATTTCCTATTTCTTTGTTGGCTGCTTTGAACTTTGTTTCCGCCTATCTTTGACTCCAATATTCTTCTACAACACTTTTATGTTCGTGGACTTTGTCTTCTACCATTCTAGAGGTGAATGGCCTTTGATGTCTTCTACCGTCCTTACAAACGGCCTTCACAAAGAATGTGACCAAAAGTACCCACAGCGACCTACTAAAGATGATCACAAGGAAGATCTAGGAGCCCGTGGATACAAGATAGCCATTACTACTAATTAAGTCTAGAAAATGCGGGATTTAGACAAGAAAACCTAACATGGTCATTTAAACCCCTTGTCACGTAAACTCAACTAATACTAGCAATCCACCAAATAAAAAAAGCTAAAAACTTTGTCAAATGCAATGGTAAACGTACGTAAAATGAAGTACATCAGACCCTCTCACACTTAACCTTTTACTCATCCTTGAGTAAATAAGGACAAGAAAAGAATTAAGTGAAATGTAGCGTGAAAGCATAAGTTAACTGAGACATTCAACTTATTCTTAGATTACCCTGTTTCCCCCAAAAAAGAGTAAGAATCTCACAACTCTCACACTCCTCGGAGAACATAAGCAATCTAACCACCAAAAGTAAAATGTGGAAAAAGGTAAGCCAGGAAGATAGGTGTAAAGCTAGCTTACTTTTCCCAAAATTATTCCCAAAAGCAATGAAAGAGTAATCCAAAAATCAATCCACCAAGGAAATCCAAGAGTGGTCGATGTGGTTGTAACATAGGGATAATTTGTGATTCTCAATTTAGTTACAACGAAGGAGTCAAATGTATCGTCAACCTAGTTTTTTGTTTTTTCTCATTTTTCCTAGGACCCCTTTCGGGCTTTCATCCTAGATTTAACACACAAAGGGTTCCCACTTCTCACATTTTTCCACACGGCCTCTCATGTTTGCCCAGGCTCGTAAACCTAGTCGGGCCTAGCCTCTCATTTTTACATAGGTCTTTTGACCTATCCGGGATTTTCCTAATGTTACCCAAGTTTTCCTTTCGGGTTTTCAACTTCTCCGGGTTTTCAATTTCTCCGGGTTTTTATATTTTTTCTTAAATTCAAAATTTTTCATTTTTTTTGGTGTAGCACAAAATTGCTCCAAAAGTGGGCTTCATACTACAAAAGACAAACTCAAAGAAAAAATTGCACCACCAATGATTTCCTAAAAACATCCCAAAAACTACTACAAAAGGTACCCTCATACCAAAAACAACAACAAAGACAATAAAACTTAATGAGGGAAAGAAATGAAAACATGGAAAAAGATAGTCATCCAGAAATTCAAAACAATAGAACATAGGCTAAAAGAAGTACTGGCAAAAGGGATACCATCATAGAGAATGTTCCAACCCCATCCTCCCCCCCCCCACACACACACACATAGTTTCTTGCATTGTTTCCAATGCAAGTAACTATGGTGAAGGAAAGGTAAAAATTAGAAAAAAAAGTCACTCCCTCTTGCAATGTCTGCTCTTGGCCCCTGCCCATGCAGAGGATCCATTTAGCGTTCCCTTATGTCTGCACTCCTCAACATGTCACTAATATCCATAAGTCCCTCACAGAGAGCTTCCATAACTTAAGTCAGATACTTCAACTGACCATTAACTCTATCAAATATTGCAATTGAATTCCAGTGGTGGTTAATTAGATGAGCTCTAGCGGTGACCAAGTTCTGCCTCACCCCAACGATGGAATCCTCCAAGAATTGTTCCCAATTCGGCTGGTGCTACAAAAGTGGTTTCGTCCACATGGTATAAGAAGAAGCAGACTGAAAACCCGTGCGACTTTTGGTCTCAAAAAGGGCAGTACTGTGGATGCTGCCATGAGTGAGTTCTATGATGAGAGCAGTTGGAAATGCTATGTCTGTGAGGCTCAAAGGGTGGAGAGGGCCTATGGATGTTGTGCCTACTAAACTCCGAGAAATCCTGATGGTGAGATAAGATGTTATGTCTTTGTTCACCACTAGCGCCATACCCTGTGGAATTGTAAGAACTCTCATGCATCCTGATCGGCCCCAGAAAAGAGGGTGGCCCTCCTAATACCTGTTGGAAAGGTGGTAGGGACGCTAGAGGGTGCTCCATAGGTGGTGGCATAGCAAGAGGTGGAGGTGGATGCTATATTATGACACCAATAGGAATTTGCTACTCAGGTTGCTCATGATCTTCTTGCTCATACTCCCCCTCAGACTCCCCATCTCCTGGGTCGTACTCCTCCAAAACAGCCTCTAAACCTACATCGGGCTCAATGATAATATTTGACAACCTGAAGGACTTGCTCAACTTGGTTCTCTCACTCTGGGGCAGTCACATGAATCTCTTCCCCTTATATATTAAGATGATGGAACCATAGTTCTTCTTTATGAACCTCACCTCTGCCATGACCAATAGAGTGAGTGTAAAGATCACTTCTTTTTCTCCCTCATGTCTTCACTCTCCAGAAGGTGGAAGTACCATGCCAAAAGCGTAACCATTCCTCCCATCAATATCTTAACAGTGCAGGCAAATGAGAAAGTGAGGTCCATACTTCTAGAGATAAACTTATCCACCAAGTTGGGGGCAATCTCTCCCTATGCACATAGACCATAGAAGAATCATACAGTCCTCATCAGTGGAAGCGGTGGCCTCCCCGTGGTGACTAGCTGTGACAGATAACAACTTGGCCGCGTACCTGACTGTGGGATGCACTATGTCATTGTTCTTGCTCTTCTTTCCCCTTATCTGTCTGGTGATGGCACCCCATAATTGAACAGGATCACATGTGTTCGGCTCCCTATACCTTGTCACCTCTCGCTACTCCTTTCATTTGAAGATCTTTTCCAACTGTTAATATGTCAAGGTGCGGGGTTCATCTCCCAGATGGAAAGTGATATGGCAAACTCTATGCTTATTTCAAACCTTCTTAACAATAGCTAAGAACTACAAGGATATCTAGTGTAGGTGGGGGTATACAAGGTGGTGAACTTATTCATTCCTAATCTCCCTTGCAGAACTTGGATAGGTTGGTAAAGTTTGAGACCCTTGAGGGTCTCTTCATCTAAAACTCTATCTCTCAAATTTGGAGCTCCATAACATACCCCCGCCTTTTCCCGTGGGCTTTAGTAAGGGTTGTCAATCCCATGTAGGGTGGCTCAATGGGCTCTCCCCTATCCTTCTGTACATGAAGTATAGTGTCCAAGAAATATAGCTACTAAACACAAACAAAATATAACACATTATTTTTTCCAACTACCCTCAACACAGAACAATATCTTCCAAGTAAATCTACCAATGATACTATTCACCAGAAGTTCACAAGCATCTAAGTACAATCCCACAGTATACCAATGTGATTCCTTCAAATAAGAATAAGTTTGGCTAAAATTACCTCAAATGGCGAGTGTGGTGAGATCTCTACTCAAGGGTTATGCAACACCTCTCCTAGGGTGAGTCAAAACAACTCCAATGTCCTAAAAGAAATAAAAAATTTTGCTCCCCAGAGAAAATACCAACTGCGGCAGAAAACCTCTTCTAATAAGCTGCTCGAATTCAAAAAATTTTGGGGTTGGGATTTAGTTGTTTGGATATATCTTGGAAATTTTTGATATATGGTATTGGAAAATTGGATGAAAAACCCGAAAGTTATGGCCAAAATAGTGTGAGAGAGAGAGGGAAGAAAGGACTACATATGCTGAAGGCTGGTTTGGGAAAACAAAATTATTAGCACGAGGGTAGAAATGAAGAATAGGCTAGGTTATGATTGGCTTAGGTAAGTGGGCGGCATGGATTCCTAGGTTAGATCGATGCTTACACTTGGCTTGGGGAAAGTGCCGTGTCCGTCCGGGCCATCCACACGCTAGCCTCATGCTGGAGTCCCAGCGGCCTGTGCCTACTTCCTCATGGCAGCCACAAGGAATTTGTGCTGATGGGCTATGGCACGAAGCATAGGCTCATGCCAATTATCTGGGCACGAACTATCAGTTCGTGCCAAACCTCTGGCACAAACCACTGGTCCTTCTTTCTCCTAATTTATTTTTCTCATACTTGCATCCTAAAGCATTAAAAACCAGAGTAGTACTATTCCACACAAACAATTGATAAAAAAAATTTCCTAAAGTTTCAACCAAAAATCAAGCTCACCCTTAAAATTTAAAAAACATTCAGAAGAAATCTCCCACTTGAAATAAAAACAACGTTTCTTTATTGTCATCTTCACGACTTATTTTTCCCCTCAATTCTTGAAATTAAAAAGAGTGGATTGGTGTGTCACCGGAATCACAATCCGTGACACCACTAATGACCACATAACGATGGGTTGATTGCCACATCATTCCATGTTTACCTTTCACCTTTGGAGCGATGAACCAAGGGAACGCATTATTCTGAAGCGTAGAAATATTCTTGTTGGGTTTGGAGGTCGGAAGGGACTTAATAGTTTTTAATTCCTTTGCCCGCCTCTTTTCTCGCTACATGTTAGTCATGAGATTCCAGGGTGAAATATCCTCGTTCAGATTAGAAGAAACATGCTCAACAAGAATATTATCACAAGATAAATAATTCAAACAAGATAAAGCATGTAGATTCTCAATATCGAGGTATATTTATTTTTGGAAATTATAAAAAATTTCTTTCTCAATCATTATGCAAAAAAACAAGAAACAGATAAAAGCAATACCAACTACTCTAATTGATACTTAAGCTAAATAGCATCCCCGACAGCATTGCCAAAATTTGACCAGCCTCCACTCGAGGTCATTAAAATCGTAGCAAATTAAACCCGAGAAGAGGTGACCGAGGTCAAAGGGATTCAAGTTTAAATTTATAATTCTGCACCCAATCTCACTACTACGCTAACTAAAAAAGGTAGTTAGCAGTAAACCATTGGTATGTCCTTAGAGATGCTAGGGCTTAAGAATCAACTGAAACATAACCTCGTACAGGTTGTCAATCCGTAAGAGTGAAAGGAATAGCTAGTAAAGCAAACGGGTGGGGGGGTTGTTTTTCCATTAATAACTACGAAACATAAAAGTAAAAAGAACAATTAAATTTTTAAAGGTAAGCACTTGGGAAGTCATTGCGCAACATAGTTAGTTTAATGATTCGATTCTCAATTCATTCACATAGATATCTAGAAAAACCTAATGGAGTGCTCACAACACGTGGTGTGGCTGATGGCATACACTTTCCCGTACCTGTCACATCGGGTGCGCTCACAACCCTTCATCGATACTGCCATCATAATTAGGGAAGTAAAATAAGGTCCAACCATTATTGTAGATCTATTTCTCCCTCGTGAAGTTACATCCTGGGCATTCCAACACGAATTCTCTACTTCCCAATCACCTATCAATTAAGTCAAGGGGTCGTTGGATCCTTATCTATGACACTAAGACCTCTTACAACCCTATCTTGCTACTTTTCGCTATCTCTACCCATAACCTCGTAATCACCTAATACTGGTGCGATGGGAAATATTTCAGAGTATGACTTGGGACTCCCGTGCACACACCCACATAGCCCCATACCCCATACCCATTCAAACATCCATATTTCTCTTCTTAAGAGAGTATCAATATTTTCACCAACATGAATATAGACTAACGTGTGTGCTTATATGGAGTGTACTATTCATACAATTAAAAAATTCAAGAACAAGTCATAATAATATTATGAACATAAAAATAGGATGAACTATAGAATCTCACAAAACATAGATCAAACTATGTGCATACAATTATCCCCAAGCTATGAAAACTACTCCATAGATATTGAATTCAAATATAGATTTGAAGTCTACACCCTAGGATTTAAGGAAAAGAAAAGAAAGGAAAGAAAAGAGGAGAGAGTGTTTCTCCCTCTACAAGATGAACTAAGGATGAATCTAACACTATCTACTTCTCTCTACATCTTTAACATAGTAGACTAACGCTATATTTATAGGAGAAGAGAATTGGGTCTAAAAAAAAGGAAAAATTACTAAAACCCTAGGTCAACCGACGCCTGGCGCGGGCCGTCGCAAATGGCGCGGTCCACACTGTGTACTTGTCGTGTGCCACTGGATCTATGCGGTTTGTGCCAAAGCCTTTAGCGCGGGGCGCTACATCTGGTGCTGCCCAGTGCTCCGTGCTGCTCTGGGCTGCTGGATCTGGCACGGCCTACGCCAACACCTTTCGCATGTACCATGGCCTTTAGCGTGAACCGTAGTCTAGAAGGCTGGATTTGAGCTTTTAATCGTGCGGGATGTACCCCTTGGCATAGATCACCGTATAGAGACTTGATTTGTTCAGAAACTTGGCATGAGCCACCTGATTTTCCACACTCCATCGGATGATCTTGACATATTGGACTTGGAACAGTGCGGTCCATCATAAATGGGACGGTGCGAGCTCGTACTTAGCCAATTTTTGAGTGAGGATTGGAACTAGGGTTTGCAGCCCATGGTGTTTGGTGCGGTCTGCGTCATTGCCACATGCTGAACACTGTTAGCATGGGCCAACTCCTTTGCTACCAGCCGTTGGAGCCAACCATGAACGGTCAACCCCGACTCGTGGTACCTTGGCTGACTGAACTTGTTTCCTTCGCTATGGGTGAACCGTTAGTCCAATTTGAGAGTTTTATTAGTCGATTTTATAGCGCTCAAGAAAAAGAAAATCCCATGGAATCAGTATTGAAGGATAAATCTTCTCGGAATATTCTCAAAATTTGGTGCAACTCATCGGACCACAATTCCCCATTTCTTCGTTGGCCGGTTTGAACTCCGTTGCGGCCTATTTTTTACTCCAATATCCTTCTACCACTCTTTGATGTTCGTGCCCTTCGACTACTACCATTCTAGAGGTGAATGGTCTTCGATCTCTTCTACCTTTTTTGCGAACGCCCTTCACATAGAATGTAACCAAATGTACCCGATCTAGGAACCCGTGGATACAAGATGTCCATTACTACTAATTAAGTCTACAAAATGCGGGATTTAGACAAAAAAAATCAATCAATGCCTTGTAAGCCGTTTATCATGTAAACTCAACTAATACTTGCAATCCACCAAATAAAATAAGCTAAAAACTATGCCGAATGCAATGGTTAATGCATGCAAAATGAAGCACATCAGTGGGCAACCATATATTCTTCTAGTTTTTTTTTTAATTAAAAACCATCATGAGATGGGGGGTATATATTGGCTCCCCAAACTAATAAAACAGACCAAAAATCAGCCTGTAAATAATAAAGTACGGAGCAATTACAAAAGGTCAACCTATAGGATGAATCCGACAGTAAGTGTTTCCCGATAGCAGATGTTTCCAGAAACTAATAACCAACCAGGGTTCTTATGAATCGAAATAACCTCTAAACAGGACATATCGCGAACAGGGCGAAGAAACGTAAAAAATGGAACTTCTATTTGTCAACGATGTGCCCGTATAGAAGGTGGTTATCTCCCATCTGTAGTTATCTCCCGTCTCGGATGTATCAAGTGTCAGCTACTCGTATTCCTTTCATTCCTTCCTTGATGAGATGCTCCTTTCCTGCATGAAATATGAAGAAGACCAGCAGTTTCCATTGCAGACAAGGAAGAAACCAGAAATTGCAACAGATAGAATCAACCAATAGAACGGGGAGTTACACGGATTCCTTTGATTCCCATTTTATCCAACAAAATGAGACCTTTGAAAAAAAGTGGAGCCATGTCCATGTTAATATCACCTTTCAGATTGTTTCCAGTGGCATATTTTGCCAAAAAATCAGCTGGAGCATTAGACTCCCTAGGTATGAATGTAATTGGATTAACTTTATGCAACTCATTCAAAGAACTACAGATAGAAAAAACTGTCCAAGGACTAACCATAGGATCCTGAATTCCTTTTACAGCTGAAAGGCAATCAGATTCAATCATGCAACCTTGTAAATTAAGTTCTGAACATAGCTGATATGCCTGTTGAATGCCTACAAGTTCTGCATGCAATGGGGATTCTGAGTGAAAGGCATGAGTTCTAAGTTTAATCACTTCACCATTTATATCCCTCACTATCACAGCAGAGGAAGACAAACCTCCAGTCTTCCATGTAGCATCAGTGTTAAGTTTCACATCAACAACCGGTTTTTCCCATCCTACCACTGAAACTGATCTTTTCTGTTTTGGTAGTATATCAGATAAGAGGCCTACTTGGATTAGTTCTTTGTGTTTTTCTTTATTGCCTCTCAAAGGGTTTGCAATAAAAATTAGCTTGATCAGGTCCTTAATATGATGGAAGCATGAATCTATTGAGAAAGCCTGATTTTCAAATATACTCTTATTCCTATGTATCCACAGGGACCATGATGTAACTAAGAGGACTGCAATGTTCATGCTAGAGGATATCTTAGAATCTGCTCTTTTGGATAAATAAAATTCTACCCTGTTTCTAAAGCTTCCTAAAACTGGATATTGAAGATGAGTGAGTGTGTTAATTCTGTTCCAGATTTCAAGTGAAATAGGGCAGGAGTTAAACAGGTGATCTAGAGTATCCGAATGATTCCTACACAAGGGGCATTTGGAGGCTAGGGAGTATCCAAATTTGCATAATATGTTATCAAATGGTAGAATTCCACTAAGCGCTCTCCAAAGAAGAATTGACATTTTGGAGGGGATAAAAGAGGACCAAATTTTATGAAGGTACCTGATTTGTGTACCTTTTTGTCTGAGGTTCTTGTAAGCTGAGCTAGTGGTGAAGTTGCCATCCACTGTAGGGGTCCAGATTAGTCTATCAGCATGTGTGTTTGTGATTACCACCTCCTGCAAAATTAGATTGGTTGTGGTAGCCAAATGAGGCTCCAATAATGGAAGATAGTGGTTTTTGTTAGCAACAAAGGAGCTCAAATTTATATCAGGAAATGGAATTTCCATACCTTCAGGCCATTCATAAAACAAAGCCCCACTACCATTCCAGTTAGCATTCCAAAAAGAACAAGAACCAGATCCATAAATAACTCTTGTTAAACTATTTGAGACTTCTGTTACCTTGCAAATCCTTTGCCATGTGTGAGAATTCTTGTATGATTCTGGGAGAGACCACAAATGTTGGGTCCATTGAGATTTATTGAGCTGCAGTTTCCACCAGAGCTTACAAGAGAAAGCATCCACTGATGCCTGAATATCCCTGAAGCCTATACCATTCTCATGGACAGGGATGCTCATTTTTTTCCATGAACGCCATCTCTTTTTATTTCCTGTGTACTCATTATGGCCCCAAAATAGACCTGAAGCTAACTTTTCCATTTTTCTTAAGACTATTTTAGGAGGACTGAGCACTGCAAACAGATGTATTGGAATGGAAAGGAAACAATGATTAATGAGGATAATTTTCCCTGCTGAGCTTAACCACTTATTTTTCCAATTGTTTAATGTCTTTTCCATTCTCTCAAGCACAGGAAAGTAGTGGACTTGTTTATTCCTTCCAGCAAAAATAGGAGTCCCTAGATATTTAAAAGGAAAGGTGCCTTTTGACATACCTAAGGTCCTGGAAACTAAAAGCAATCTATCCTCTGGTTTTTTTGGATCAGCAAAATAATTAGATTTAGCAAAGTTAACTTTCTGACCCGAGGTATGCTCATATGCCAACAGGAATTTTTTAAATCTTTTCAGATTTTTGGGGTTGCCTTTCAGGAACACTGCAGTATCATCCGCAAACATAAGATGGGTTAATGGTGGACAATTCCTAGGCAGATTAAAGTTCTGTAAATAGCCTATCTGGAATAATTTTTTTAACCCTCTTGAAAAGGCCTCAGACAAAATGTTATAAAGAAAAGGAGACATTGGATCCCCTTGTTTAATTCCTCTATTAGATGCAAAGAAACCTGAAGTAACACCATTAATTAATACTGAAAAATGAGCTGAAGCAATATTCTGCATTATTCTGTGCACAAATATTCCATGGAATCCGAATTGCAACAGGACTGAATTAAGAAAAGACCATGATACTCTATCAAAAGCCTTCTGCATGTCTAGTTTAACTATGAGGTTAGGGATTTTTGATGTCCTGCCTAATCTTCTAACCATTTCCTGCATCATAAGTATGTTATCAGATATATCCCTACCTTTTATGAATGCACTTTGTTCAGGGGATATGAGAGAATCCATCAGTGGTTTGATCCTTTCCATGATCATTTTAGAAAAAACCTTATTCACAAAGTTAGATAAACTTATGGGCCTAAAATCTGAGAAAGAAACTGGGGTAGGCTTTTTGGGAATTAATGTTAACCAAGTACTAGATATGGCCTTAGGTAAATATCCACTTGTTAGGAAGTCATTAGCAGCATCAAGAAGATCTTCATTGATGACTTCCCAAAAGGTGGTATAAAAAGCTCCTGAGAACCCATCAGGACCAGGAGAGCTACATCTGTTTAGGTCAAAAACTGCAGCCTTAAGTTCTTGATGTTGGAAAGGGGATAGGAGCTGTTCATTTTGCTGGTCTGAAATTACAGTAGGAATTTCTGAAAGGAAATAATTAAAAAAAGTCCCCTTTTTTTGAGCAACTTCCTCATGAAAAAGTTCTTTGTAAAATCTTACTGCTTCTTCTTTGATTAGAGATGGATCTGAGATCCAATTACCTTTTCCATCCTTAATCTTACTGATTCTTGTCTTAGATCTCCTTTCTCTAACCGAGTGGTGGAAGTAGCTTGTGTTAGCATCTCCAAACTTAAACCAGTTAATCCTAGCTTTTTGCTTTAGGAACATGAATTTTTCTTTTTGAGCCCTCATAAGCAACTGTTTTGACTTATTTAACTCACTTAGGGTGGTTAAGTCATCACTGTTTTGCTGAAAAGTGATTTCCAGTTCTTTAACCACATTCTCATAGTGTGTCAAATTTTGTGAGACATTACCAAAATGATTTTTATTCCATTGTTTAATTACCATCTTTAGCCTCTTCAATTTAAAAACCAGCCTATACATTCCTTGAAAAGGGGAGTCTAATTTCCAGTTTGTTGCTACCAGATCCTGAAATTCCTGTCTGTTTGACCACATATCATGGTATCTAAATGGTCTAGGGGCTTGTTCTTCAGAAGATTGAACAGAAAGTAATAACGGGGCATGGTCCGAAGTCAGCCTATTTAAAACTTGAATAGAGCTATTAGGAAAGAGCTCCAACCAATCTAGGGAGGCTAAGCCTCTGTCTAACCTTTGAAACATTAAATCTTTACATTTTTCCTTAAATCTATTATTACTCCAGGTGTAGAAGTTCCCAACTGTAGGAATATCATGCAAATCATTTGAGTTTATGAATTCATTAAATTGTTTCATGCTCTTTTTAGGTGTAGACTTCCTGCCCTTATACTCAGAAACAGAGAGCACAGTATTAAAATCACCTATATAAATGGAGGGGGTATTTCCTGTCACTTTTAGATTATCCCATAAGTCCTCCCTTAATTGTCGATGCACACTTGCATAGATAAAGTAGCAGTGCCAGTTAAAAGAGGAGTCAGCATCAGTTATGTTAACCTGAACAAATTGGTCTGTCTCACTTAGATTTATAATGTTAAAAGTTGGATCCCATAAAATCCAAATTTTGGCCGATTGTGCAGCTAGAGCATTATAGTATCCAAGTTCACGCTTTAAAACTGTTAGCATCTGTGTATCCTGCCATGGCTCTATCAAACACATGATATCAATCTTGTGATTTAACTTAAGAATCTTTAATCTTTCTACAGATGTTCCTATTCCCCTAACATTCCAAACCAAGATATTTCCTATTATGGTGTATTTTATCATTTAAAAACTTTAGGGGTAGCTTTTTGTGATGATCTTAGTTTTCTCACTAACTTTGCTGAAGTCTTACTTTTGCCACCTGACTTACCATTACTTTTATCTATATTTAGAGGGGTAGGCATCTGCTCAGAAATACTAACCTTAATCTGCATTGCCTCCTCATTTTCTGATCCAAGCTGATTAAGAGCCTCTGTGTTAACCTCTGTGTTAGCCACTGTATTAACATCTGTGTTGGCCTCTGAGATGATTTGCTCTGAGTCACCTGTTAGAAGTATCTCAAAGACAGGATAGTTAGGTGCAGGGGTTATATTTTTATCAAGGTCCTGTGGTTCCTGATTTTCATTAAGCTTCTCAAATACTTCCTCATCCACATTTTCATGAATCATCTCTACTACTTCCTCTTCCACATCATCATGTAAGTCATCAAGCAATTTAAAAGCATTTGAGATAGTTACCACATTTCCATTTAAATCATTTCCTTGGGATTTGGTAACATCATGTGACTGGCTTTTTTTTCTCCAGAATGAGGTGGTTATTGGTTTTGATATGTCATCTAGTGAGTAAAAGGAGGCATTTCTCTTTTTATGACTAATCCTTTCCAGCTGACCTAGAAGTGATTTATGATTTTGAAAATCTATCTCCTTTTGTAAAACAGTTAGTGCAGAGGAGTTTTCCTTATTTGTCACTTCCTTAGGCTGAGGTTCTATATTTTTGCTATCCTTGTGAACATATACCTCAGGTACCTCAAGTTTTTTCAGAGATGTTTTCCTCAACTCAGGGTGCAAATGGTTGCATTTAATGTTATTATGTCCAAGGATTTTGCAGTGAGAGCAGTAGAGTGGCAAATCTTCATATTCAATAGGGTATTCTGCCACCTTGTTACATATTCCTACCACTATTGTGTTAGGGAGCTGTGTTAACAAATCAATCTCCAAACAAACTTTTATTGCTGATGGTCTAGTAAGCGCTTTGGTAGCAACATCCATTTTGAGGAATCTACCTATCTGTGAGCTGATTCCTATTATAGCAGAATTGTTATAGAAATGAAGAGGCAAATTATGTAAAGTTACCCAGACCGGCACGATTGAGGATTCCACCGATGGTGAGAATTCTGGCGACCACTTCTGAACTTTCATCGTGTATCCTTGAATTGTCCATTTCCCTTTCATCCAACATCGTTGATAATCCTCGCTTTCCTGAAATCGAATAAGAATATGTCGGTAATCTATTGAGCCAAGCTGGAATTTGGATTTGAAACCTATAGATTTGAAGGCCTGCAACAAGGAATCCATTGGAGGTTTCCCACGAATGAATTTCCCAACAAGGGCGTTTTGGTAATGGGATGCTAGTAGTTCTCCTTCTTCAGGTGGGAGGATATAAGCAATTTTTCCTTTGAATTCTGTGATAGGGTGTAGGTTTGGGGTATCGGGGAGTGTCGAGAGAAGTGGCGATTGTTTGGTGTTAAGTGCTTGAAGGAAGCTTCTGTGGGTTTGTGGAATGGGATCCGGTGGCGGAGGAGGCGCCGGAGACGCCATAGCCTGCCCCTTGGATTGGAACAGCTTCCGTCTAGAGCCGTTAGTAGAGCAGAAATGAGATGAAGAAGACGATGCACAGTAACAGTGTGTGTTTCGCACACAAAAATCGCACGCAGTAACCGTTCTGACAAAAGTTTATATATATTCTTCTAGTTGCCTATGCTGGTTGTCATTTTTCGCAATAAATCATTAAAATTACTATATTTAACTTCCTACTTTGAAAATAGTAACATGTAAATTGGAGAAGGATAAAGTTCCCCTTAGCCATGCCTATAATGTTTTCAATTTCATTAGTTTTTGTTGTGCTCAGTTTACCAACCAAGATGGGGCTTTTTTAAAAAACAACTTTTGGCCAGTGGCCATTTCGTAGACTTTCAGAAATTTCATCAAGTGTTGTAGTGACCTGATTTGCTGTACCCGGGTTTTAAAAAAATTATTTAAGTTTCCATTAGAAATTGTAACTCTATATTTCTTGTTAAGAGTTATGTTATGATGTTAAACAGAAAGGGGGGACAGGGCACATCTCCTTGCTCTAAGCCTCGTGATGGTTTGAAAAATCCCTAGGAGGTGCCATTGATTAAAACTAAGAACCAGGTTGCAGTGTGGTTATTCATTATTAGTTTAACTACGTGTCCATGAAATCCTCTTATAAGTAATAAGGTATTTAGGAACATCTAAGATACCCTATTGAATGCTTTCATCCTGTCAAGTTTTAGAATGAGGTTTAGGGATTTCTGGTTTTTTGTCTAGGAGTCTTACTGCCTCTTTCATTAGAAGGATGTTATCCATTATATCTCAGAGGATATGGTACAATTGGTAGAAGAGAAAATGGAAACCCGTTAGATTAGATTTGATTGGAGGGCTAAAATATTGAGTAAATTTTCAAAATGGTGATGCCATTAAATAATCTTTAAAATTAAGCACATAAAAAGTACTGAAACACACAAATAAAATCAAACAACTTTTAAAGGAACCCCTTTTTTTTGAAAAAGAAAAAGAGTGTTTTCTTTAATTACTTCGGATGTTTAGCCAACATTTTGTACTCTGTGTTAAATATTATCCTCAACTCCCTTTTATTAAATAATATCCTTGTTATTACCCATTATCCCATTGAAAAGGATTAATAATTAAAGGTCCAGGTACGATAGCATAATTAGCACATGACAATGTTGTAATTAAAAGGAAGAAAGATTTCAAAATATCAATAAATAATTTGATCTTAAATTTCATTTATGAATTGTTGTTTGGAATGATAACAATAATAAACATAAGATAATGTTTAATGAATTCTACTACTAATAATAAATAATAAATTTAAAAGAAATCTATCAATGAACTTGAAAAAGAAAGTTATTTCACTTGTCATTATCCTACCATTAATATATTCCTTCCCTATCTCATAAGCTCTCTCACACAAACACGCACACAACATTCTCGTTTCACTAGCTTACACATACTGGTTCACACACTGCTTTCAATAAAAAAATGCTCAAAACAACTTTCTCATTTCACATTGCCAAAACTCACACAACTCACAAAAATTCCCATTCAAGAATATGCTCTACACCTCAGAGCCAACAATGATTTTTTATTGATTTATAGATCTCTCTTCCTTCCCAATCTCACTAGCTCAGACTCTCTCTCTCTCTCTCACATACACACACACACACAACATTCTCACTTTCTTTTTACCCACTCACCCGAAGACCGACACAATCTTCAATGATTTATTCACTTGATTCGAGTAAAAGCGACACCAACAACACTTTTATTTAGCCATCCAGCACCTCGGTGAAGCTTAATCAAAGAGTTTTATCCAGGTGATGAATTAATTTTTTCAGCAAGTTTCCCTGAATCATCTTCACTAGTCAAGTCTAATTTTTGAAATTAAATGTGCCAGGATCTAAATCAAGGAAGGATGAAGATCGAAGGATTTTAAATTGGGGTTTGGAAAGATAATTCAAAGCAACACCCTTCAGTTAAAGGTGATTATTAATCAGATTCAGTTTATGGATTTTCCCTTCCAGACCGTATTTGTGGGTTCGAAGTATAACCACCATCTTTGCCCTAAAACACACTTTTTCTTTATTTGCCCTAAATTACTTTTCCCCTTTCACTAATGATCTTTCTTAATATTTTCCACAACCACCTTCTCTTTTCTCCACTGAAAAAAAACATTCATCCAACTCTGAAATCTGAACAGATCTAGCAAATTGGGGGTTTATGCGGACAGATCTAGGAACTCTAATCTGAATTAACCAACTCTGAAATGAAGCGATTGATGATAAATGTGTACTGTATAAATTTCAATTTCAATTTGGTCTTCTTGGATATAATTTTTTTGAGTCCGTCTCTTGAAAGACGGTCTTTCCATAAGTTATAGAAAAACTAAGGTTTAAAGTGTAAATTAGAAGAAATGGAGATAAAATTTTTGGGTTTCATGAACCGGGTTATAAATTTTATAACTACTACTTGTTGCATTCTAAAAGTTTAATATTGCAACTAAGACCTTTTACCTTTTATTATTCTAGTTAAACTCAGTCTTTCCATAAGCCTATGGAAAGATCGTCTTTCCCAAGACTTTGTTTTTTTTAAAATATCAAATTGAAATTTATGCTATCAAAATTTATCATCGCTTCATTTTGATGTTGGAAAAATCAGAGGGTTCAACAAATTTGACTAGAGTGACGTTTTTTATCTTGATAAAGTCAAAACTTTTATTGTTTCTTTTCTCTTATATATGCTTTTTTCTGCACAAGAAAAGGGGTTGATGTAAGTCTTTGTTCTCTTAATATTATTTTGTGAGGAAATTCTAAATTGATCCGGTTTACTGTTCAAGTTATTTTGTTGAAATTTTTTGAATTTTTCTTGAAATTAAAAAATATGGAAGATTACATTATGTGAAAGTTGTTGTAGAATGTAGTCGATTTACTGAATAATCTTCTGTAAATGTGGAACAGGATCCGGAATTTAAATGGTTGTCAAAATAGATCTAGCAGTCAAAATAAAACAGTTATGCGCATAGTAGTTTAATAATATTTACCAAATCCATCGCCCCTCGGATTCCATATGTATTAAATAAGCAGGCCATAATTTTCATGAGAACTCTAAACATAGCATGTCTGAGAAAGATTGTATTAAATTTGTTTAAAACTTAAAAGTAATCATAACTGGATTAAAGAAGACCAGGCTTTATCTGTTTAACCTGTGCCTTGGATAAAGGATTTAAATTTCATTTATTTTATAAAGTGTTAGCAAGCTAGAAACCAACTGAGCGCCTAAATTGTGATCAACTTGTCAACACTATTTTAATGCTAAAAATCCGAAATTTTAAGGAAAAACAACAAAAAACAAGGCCTAATTAATGGTGTTAGAGTGTCTGGACCAATATCAAGCATGTTGGATTTAGAAATATTACATTTTAGAATACTAAGAAATGGATGATTCAAATATATTCAAGAATAAGAGCATTGGAGAAACAGGTAGTCATATGAATCTAAATTTGCATCAATATTCAGGGAATAGCTGAGTAACCGGTGCTCAGCTCATTCAAATAATATTAACTCAGCTTAAAATTCTTCTCCAATATTTCCTTTCACTCACAGAAGTCCCCTTTTCAGGTTTCATCTGGAAAATGGACAATGAATCTCGGAAATGGGAAGATCTTCCTCCTGAAGTACTCGGGAAGATATTTGAACCTCTCTCTATACCAGAGATGTTCAATGTTATCCCGCTCGTGTGTAAACCTTGGGGAGAAGTTGTTAAGGGGCCTTACTGTTGGAAAGAGATAGATCTTGATGAATGGACTTCTTCATACCAAATGCCATTGAGAGTTGATAGGATGCTTCGACTTTTGATCACCAGGAGCTTTGGTGCAATGCAGAAACTGTGTGTTCGCAATCTCTATGATCCTAGCAGCATTGATTTCATCGGCCAACAGTAAGACTCTAAATTTCGCTTTAAGTGTAGAAGTTCTTTTTGATGTGTAATTGATCATGATATTTCCTTTTGGCGATTAGGGTTGGTACGTAGATTATGATTTATTTTTCTCAAATCAAGGGATCATCATCTTTAATTAAAATTTCAATGTTTTTCATCTAAAAATTTCTTTAATATTGATAAGGGTTTTAATGTGGGTTTCTGTCACATCATTATATTGAATTGGAACCTTATACCCAGCTCCGTTATGAAATTCTTCCATTAATTGAATAAATTTGATCAATCAGTTTCTTAAATTTGGGGTTTTGGTAGACATCCTATTACATATTCCGCTAATACAATGGTTGTTTGTGTCCTTCAACTTTCCTTTAATAATGACGGTTTAATTACTTTAATTTGTGTCTTTCTTGTCACACTGATACACCCAACTGAAACAGTACTAGACTCCTTTGGTTAATGAAATTGCACTCCTTTAATCATTAGAAATTAATTTCTATGTTTAATTACAAGATTTTCACTCTTTTTAGCATCACTAACAGCATTTTCTCATTGTGGCCATTGCTGATCAGATGTTATATTTGTTATTTTTGCAGTGTTGGCTCCGTACATACGCTGAAAATTCCGGGATGTCAAATAAGTGATGGTTGGGTTCAAAATGTTTCAGTGAACCTTTGGAATCTCACGTACTTGGATGTGAGCTACTGCAACCAGATTGGTTCAGCCGGATTGGAGCTCATCGGGAGGAATTGTCCCACTCTTACTAGACTTCACAGGAACATGCATCCGTTGGACATTCAGAGAAAGTTCTCACAGGAGGATGAAACTCGCGCTATTGCAACCACAATGAAGAATCTCGAGCACCTTGAACTCCAAAATGGTTATGTTGATACGGAAAATGTTTTCGAGATTATCAATTGTTGCTCGAAAATTAAGTATTTGGACATCAAAGGATGTTGGAATGTGCGTCTGGATGAGGACCATCTTAAGCAAAACTTTCCCCGGTTGCACGTGTGGGGGCCAGAAGTTGGTGAGCCATTGCAAGGTTTAATTTTGGAATATTATTGGGAATTCCCAGCTTCATCGGATAATGGAGACGGTCCTAATGATTATCTTGGCGAAGACGCAGCTTTTGTGTGGCCTGCATCGCCTTGAGCTTGATTCTGGTTTAGTTAATTTTGAATTTCAATTTATGGTGATTGGGACTTCAGTAGTTATTATGAGGTGGTTACAAATTGTCTAAGGTAGTTTATTTTAAAAAATTTCTTGAGGGGCTAAGACATTTTTATGCTTGTTTCTCATCTCCATATAAGTACTTGGGTGAAAATTTAGTAACTACTGTCTATTTTTTCTCAAGCTATCTTTCTACATATACGTGCCAACAATGTTGGCATAAAACCCAAGAATGCTGACTACGAAGAGCGGCCATCTCCTCATCTATGGTAGAAACCCAAGAAGGATCTTGGTTTGAAGAATGATAATTAGTCGGTTCTGTCCAAGCAAGAAGAGCCACAAGAAAACCGTGAGCATGAATATCGGAATAATCTCGGCACTGAATAACTCTAGTGGAAGAGCGCGTAACCATGCAAGAAGCTGCTGGATGCGAAGAACCCATCATCTGGGACATGGACCAAATGGCGGAGCCATGATCGGCCGTGGCCATGGTCGAAGCGGGAAGGAGGCCCATGACTACCGGGTACAAGCTGAAACCGGCCGTGGAGGTACGGGAAGGGCGAGCTGGGATCGTCCGTGCATAGCCATCCATGGCCGGGGCCATCCAGAGCGTCCGTTGATACCGAGCGCGAGCCATCAACGCTGGGCGCTGACGCTGGCGAGAGACCACCGGGCACGGGCGCGGGTGAGAGACCATCACAGTCGAATTCAGGTCATGACGACTCATCATCAGGAAAACACAATCGAGGTGAAGACGAAGTCGAGGCTTGTGGCAGTGCCATCCCACGATCTGGATCAATAAAGGCAGAGAAATCCAAACCTGAGGAGGGAGACCTAGTTCCCAAAATCGGAGCTAGAGGAAAATAGGCCTCGTCAAATCGAGCATGGCGAGTAAGTTTAACCTTGCCAGTGGTAGGGTCGAGATACCGAAATCCCTTATACTGCGAGATATAACTGATAAAGATACATGGAATACTATGGGGAGATAGCATATGATCAGCAAAGGGGCGAACAAAAGGAAAAACCCAATATCCAAAAGGATGAAAGTTACCATAGATAGGATCCCGCTGATAAAGAAAATTATAAGTGGTCGATCCCTGCTAAACTGGAGCAGGCAAACAGTTGATAATGTAGACAACAGTGGTGAACACATCATCCCAACGTGAAGTCGGAAGATGTGAGTGTAAAAGCATCGTGAGACCCATTTCAACAACATGGCGATGCTTGCGTTCTGCGCGTCCATTGTATTCCGGAGTGGCCGGACAAGAAACCTGATGATGAATACCTTTTTCCGCAAAGTGTGATATGAGTCTTGTATTCAAATATTCAGTGCCACAGTCACTTTGAAAAACTTTAATTTTTGCAGAAAATTGATTCTCAATAAGTGCCTCAAACTGCAAATAAATGTCAACAAAATCTGATTTGCGACGAAGGGTGTATAACCAAGTGAATCTCGAAAAATCATCCACAAATAATGCATAATACGAAAAACCATTTGTAGATAAAACCGGAGAGGGACCCCATAAATCACAACGTATTAAATCAAAAACATTGTCAGCACGTTTAGGTTTTGGATCAGAAGAGGCTTTGGTACCTTGAGAGAATGATTTGGCATAAGGAATTGTATAATTGATGATTGAATATATAGGGAGTATAATAGAGGTATAATAAGGAAAGAATTCTAATCATAATAAATCATAATCTAATTATTAATCTGATTTAATGATTAAATCATTCCTAAAACACTATCTGGAAAGCGTTTTTTTCACGAATGCAGGCGAAGAAAATGAGGGATGCTTACAAGATACTGGATAGAACAGAAATGGGCATCTGGGAATGTTGTGTGCTACTGAATAATGTGGTGGATAATAGCGATCCTGACTTGGATGAGCCTCAGATTGAGCATTTGCTGCAAAGTGCAAGTTATCGAAAAGACTATCCTAATCAATATTGGTTGCATCTCACTGGCCTAATCCACGGTGATATTTCTTCTTATCCTTCATTTACCTTAATAATAATTTTATAATGTCAAATTCTAATTTTCTCATGCATTTGAGACCTTGGGCAAAGTGCTAGTTACTAGTTAATTAAAATCATTATTTCTTCCGCGATCGCGCATGCACTATTGTTTTTAGGTGAACTTAACATCGGATTTGTGAATGCAGTACTTCAAGGACCTGATGACAATAATCCCCTTGACAACACTAAGAACGGAGTCTACACTCAAGGGTGAATATTGGACAATGTACTGATGTCTTCCGAGCATGATGAATGCATGTATTTCGTACATTTTCTTCGACATTCACTTGGCCTCCTTGTTTATTACATGCATTGTTTGCCGTACTTATATGTTTATATTGCTTTCTTGTTTCGATCTGCCTAGAAGGAAAGGTTAATATATCTCCAGTTAACCATTATTTGAGAGATGAAACATCTATTATGTTTTCTTATCAATATACCAATAGTAGTTTTTGTTGTCAATTGTGTTTCAGATGGTACTGTTACTTTTGACATCTCGAGATTTCAAAAAAATTGATCTTGCTTTTAAGTTATTACCATAAAGCTCTTTCTGGAAATGAAATTATGATGGTGGTGGGGAGAACATGTTATTCTTCTTCAGTTTTAGTCCATTTATGTTGGAAGCTCTCTAATTTGTGAGTGAATCTAGTGACTATATATTGTATTTTCATGTAACCTTGTGCTAATTTTGGGCTTAATTGTTTCAGAGAAAATGCTCATCATGTGAAATCAATGTTCATCATTGAAGGACCTAACCATCCTACTGATCCCAAAGCTGATGAGGTACAATTACCACTAGGAATTGTTGGTTCATTGACCATGTTTTTTCTATAATACTAGTAACATAATTTTATAATGCTTGCAGATTTTATCAAAGAAAGGCATCGTTATACTTCCTGATGATTTATATGCTAATGCTGGAACTGATTTGATTTTTCTACAGTTTAGGATAATTCGATTTCCTTTCCTAACATGTAACCGAGAAAATCTATTGTCACTGCAATTAAGTATCCACACTAAATTGTCATAATGCAGCTCGAGCTTGTACAATATGTTTATTGAATATGCTACAATAAACTAATAAATTTAGCATTCTTGTTCTCGTTCAAAGCTAGTATGTACAATCAATCACATGGTTTGGTTGATGGGACTAGAATTTTCCATGTAACGTATGCGAACTTGCTAGTAATTAGAAAGCATTGACATTTAAAGACATTTACTATTCATCCTAGTTTGAACTGACTCAATTAACTTGTGACGCTTACTATCTCGTTCTGCAGAATTACAAGATTTTATGTGGGATGAAGACAAGTTGAACAAGGAGCTCAAGTGTTACATGACAAAGGCCTTCCATAACATCAAGGATTTATGCAAGACCCACAGTTACAACCTCCAAATGAGCGCATTCACACTTGGAGTGAGCCTTGTTGCACGCTCCAACGTTATGAGGGGTTGGTAGTCGTAATGAATTGATGCTCTTCGTATTCGTGTGGGAGGAGGTCGAGCTAGATGACTAGGATAAATGTGGATTAATGTGAAATTTTGTGAAATTAATATTATTATTAAAATAATGCCCTGCTAAATTATTAATTTGGGTCATTTTCCCTTCCTCCGAAAGCATCTGCGTGCAGCTGATTTTAGAGGAAGGGAGTTTTTTTTAATCACTGTAGAAAGTTTATCACCAGTTTTTAAAAATCGGAGCCAAATAAAACTGGTGTTAAAGAGGCACTAATTAACACCAGTGTTTTAAAACTGGTGCTAAATGGGCACAAATTAACACCAATTTTTAAAACCAGTGTCCATAAACAATCAGTGCTAAATTAACACCAATTTTTAAAAAATTGTTGAAACTGTTTCACCCCCTACTTAGGCACCGATTCTTTAGACCCCGAAAACATTGGTGCAAGAGAGGGGTTCATGTGATAGTGATGCATTTGGTTGTAAGAAGCAAGTGGTATGTCCTTGTCGTGATTGCAAGAATCGTAACCGTAGTAGTGACATCATGAAAATTCATTTGGTTAGAAGAGTGTTTGAAAAAGATTACTTGTTTTAGACGTTTCATGGTGAGAAGGCACCACCAGAGGTGGTTCTAGATAGTGGAGAAGAGCGTTTTGGAGACTTAAATTTAGATGACATGTGTGAGGAGGTTGTCGATGAACTGAGAGAGAGGCCCTAAATGTAATTGCCACTAAACTTTTGTGTCATCGCCAGTGTTCTATCTCTTCGGCACAATGATGTTAATATATGAATTTGGTTTACCTTGTGTGTAGTATATTGTTGCTCGTTTATGTTTTTCCCTTCATTATAAAAGTTTCTTTGTACTATTTTAATGAATAACCGCATTGGTTAGTGAAAAATCAAGTGGTATTCATTAAATATTTAATTGGCAGTTTTGTGAAAATGTTTGGAAACGAAAAACTTTCCATGTTGGAACATGTGGATTGCATAGATACGCCTATCAGATCTTACATAAGGGTATGAATATTATAGTATTTGTGAGATATGGAAATCTAAATATTCTGCTATATATTAGGTGTGTAGAAGCATAGTTGATTTATGGAAAATCCCTATAAATATGTTGTTTATATTATCGAATGTATGAGAGATATTGTTATAAGGAAAATCTTTTTATTTATGTGATTTGGATATGCTTCAAAAAGCAGATAAGGAATAGGAATATTATGGAGATAATCATGGAGAGTTCCGATCTGCTCATAGCTTTAAAAGGGAACACATGGTTGTATTCTATACGGTTTTAATCAGAGAAAATCTGCACAAAGATTTTCATTCTTTCGAGAGAATTGCAAAGAGCCAGAATTCTATGTTCCCACATATGTGACCTGCCGTTCAAATTTTGGAATCATATGCCTTAATTCCTCGAGAGGAGGAGATCCAGCGTCGATGAGTTTCGAGGTCAGAGGGAGTCTGATCAAGGCGGATTGGTAGCTAGGCGAGCTAGCATAATTCACACGTTTAATTAGTAAAGATAAGTATTTTGCATGCTATACGTTGCACTGTATCTTTCTTATTAGTGGATTCATTCTGAACTGGCCCAGGCCCCGCAGATGTAGATGAATTTCACCAAACTGCATAACCAATTCTCGTGTCTTTAATGCTTTAATTTATTGCATACTTGGTTAGATAGGTTATGTTGGAACGTACTAGTAATAATTAGAAAATTTTGGTAAAACCAAATTTCATTTGGTATCATAGCTTGGTCAATTAATTTTCCCTTAGTTTTCTCAAGGAAAGTGTGATTCGGTTTTACCATGGCAACTAAAGAAGGAGCTTCGGTATCTCGGTCACCTCTGCTGGAAGGCAACAACTATAATTATTGGAAAGCATGCATAAGAGTTTTTATTAAATCACTGGATGAGCTTGCATGGTACTATGTTGAAAATGAGTGGAATCACCCTAGTAAAGATGATGATACAAGCTCTAAGGCGAAAGAAGGAGAGCCAAGTCAAAGGGAGCAGAAACTCAAAGACAAATCAAATTGGACTCCTGATGACCTCAAGGCATCTCTGGCGATTTCAAAGACACTAAATGCTATCTTCACTATGGTTGATGAAAACCAGTTCAAACTCATCTCTACATATCATCAAGCTAAGCATGAGATATTCTGCAAGCTTTTCATGAAGGAATTAGTCGAGTTCGAGAATCTAAACTACAGATATTGGCTACTAAGTTTGAGGAACTCAAGATGGAGGAAGATAACACCATTTCTATATTCAACGAAAAACTCAGGGAAATCTCCAATATGGCATATCAACTTGGAAAGGTGTACAAAGAGGCGAAGTTGGTGAAAAAAGACCTTGAGATCACTTCCTAAAAGGTTTTCCATGAAGGTTGCGGCAATAGAAGAAGAAAGAGTTGTAGCTACCATGAGTTTAGATGAACTAATGGGATCATTATAGACATATGAGATGTCATTTCAACAAGCTACAAAAAGGGTCCAAAAGGAGTTGGCATTCATAACACATTCATCGAAGGACAATCACGAATCTGACAGTGATGATGAATTTTAAAAACTTGCACTTATCACGAAGAATTTCTCAAGAATGCTGAAGAAAGTAGTAAACAAGAAATCTGAGGAGATGTTTGGAGGAAATAGACCAAGTCCACAGTATTCTGGAAATAATCGTGGAACGAGATTTGAGCAAGGAAATCAGCAATTCTCCAGAAATCAAAGTAGTGAACCAAAATAGGCTGGACAAATTCAATGCAGGGAATGTGAAGGATATGGTCATATTCAAGCTAAATGTGCAAATACCCTGTAGATATAGGGAAAATCTTATGTCACCTCATGGAGTGAAGATGAAGAAGAAGAGAAAGACAAAGAGGAACTTGTAAGAAACTATGTGGCATTTGGAGCAAAAATTCATGATGGATCGGAGGATGGATGTTCCAACACATTGGATAAAGTTGAAGCTGTATGTTCCAACATAGATCTGTATGAAGCATCCAGTGATGAGGACGATGGACTTGCTGTAAGTGATGAAGAAATCTATAACATTTATGAAAAGATGTATGCTATGTGGCTTTAAGTGGTTCACACAAACAAAGAGTTGAAGGAAGAAAAGGTGCAATTGATAGAAATAGAAAGAGAATTGGGTGTGAATGTGGCTGAACTCAGAAAGGAAAATGAAGAATTAAATGAAAAGCTAATATTAGCAACCAAGAGAGCTGAGACTTCTGAAGCAGTAATTTTTAAGCTAAATTCAGGAAAAGCAAAGCTTGACGATATTCTGGATATGAGAAAGAACTTTGGAGATCGACACGGAATTGGGTATTAAAACCCACTAAAAAACACAGGCACACGAGTTACTCAAGAGTCCAGTAAATATCAAGACAAAGATTCGAGAGGTAAAGAGAAAGTTTGGCAAGCCCTATCGAAGGAAACCTCTCATCTGCAACTACAGTTCATATCAAGGTCACTAAGAGGATCAATGTAAGAGACTACTGAGTGATCAAATGGCAGGACGTCAACTCGTGGTATGTTCCAATATAGGCAAAGTCCAGAAAACCAGAATGGTTAGAAAGGTATGGATTGTCAAAAGATCTAGTACATGCTTTGTTGCACATACTTTTCTTATATCATATTCCACATATTCGTGGTACTTTGATAGTGGCTACTCTCGCCATATGACTGGAGCTCAAGAATTCCTTACAAATATCACACCATACGATGGTAGTTATGTTACGTTTGGTGATGGAAAGGAGAGTAGAGTGGTTGGAAAAGATGAACTACAGATTGAAGGATTTCCAGCATTCACACGTGTGCTGTTTGTGGAAGACCTGAAGGCCAATCTACTGAGCATAAGTCAATTGTGTGATAACAATATGACTGTGGAATTTCAAAAAGACAAATGCATAGTGAAACAAGGAGAAGCCATGGTTCTTTCAGTCATACAATCATCAGATAATTGTTATCTGCTGGAAAAGGAAGTACGATGTATGATCTCGAAATAGGATGAAGGATTTCTGTGGTACAGGAAGCTCGGTTACATCAATTACAAAACCTTGGTGAAAATTACAAATGCAAAATTTGTACGAGGTATGCCTACCTTAACAAGAAAGGACGGAATTGTGTGTGGACCATGTCAACAAGGTAGACAAATTCAATCTCCCCACTCATCAGTTCAATATATAACAACCTTAAGAAACCTGGAATTATTGCATAAGGATTTGATGGGTCCAGTCAATACACCTAGTATAGGTGGAAAGAAATATATATATATGTATGTGTTGATGATTTCTCCAGATTTACATGGGTAGCATTTCTTAAAGAAAAATCTGCTATGATGGAAGTGTTTAGAAGTCTGGTGATAAATTTACAGACTGAAAAAGGAAGTCCAATTGGTAATATTGTTCGAATTCGTAATGATTATAGTAGAGAATTTGAAAATTCTGAATTCAATGACTTCTGTGATGAGCTCGGGATTCAACACGAGTTTTCTGCCCTAATCACTTCTCATCAGCATGGTGTTGTAGAATGGACAAATAGAACCTTGCAGGAGATGGCTCGAGTTATGCTAGCTGAGAAAGTAATTCACAAAAAATGGTAGGCAGAAGCTATTAACACAGCTTGCTATAAGATTAATCGAGTATACCTGCATCCATTCACCAGCAAAATATCGTACAAGATTTGGAAGGGTAGGAAACCAAATGTCTCATATTTTCATGTGTTTGGAAGAAAGTTCTACATCCTCAAAGACAGGGAAAAATGGGCAAAGTTTGATAATCGTAGTGATACTAGAATTTTTCTTAGATATTCTGTCAACAGTCGTGCTTATCGTGTTTATAAACATTGGACCAACACACTTATTGAGTCTATAAATGTTATTGTGGACGATTCTGAAGAAGGAAAAAAGTCAGATACCGTAGAAGAAGAACCTGGTAATGCTCATGTTCCAACACAGCCTCATCAACCTGACAAGGCAGATCCATCAAATGTTGGAACATCTAAGCAGACTGATGTTAAACCAGTTAACAATGAGCATGTTGGAACATCATTCCCCACTTCCGTATCCTATGTTCCAACACAGGATCAACCTAAATCAATGGCACAGATTACTCGTCTAGTTCCTCAGGTGGATTACATGAAGTTGGCAGAATTACAATGATTCATCTCTCTTATTAAACCAAAGAATTACAAGGAGGAATTACTGGATAAATACTGGGTTGCTGCAATACAAGAAGAACTAGGTCAGTTTGCAAGAAATGATGTATGGTATCTCACTCTTAGCACTAAAGGTGTCAATGTCATCGGCACAAAATGGATTTTCAAGAATAAATCTGATGCTGACGGACATATTACTCGCAACAAAGCTAGACAAGTAGCTCAAGGATATACACAAGTTGAAGGTGTTGACTTTGATAAGACATTTGCAACCAGTCGCTAGGTTAGAGTCAATTCAAATTTTACTTACTATTGCATGCTCTATGAACTTTACTCTGTATCAAATGGATGTCAAGAGTGCATTTCTAAATGGTGTGGTAAATGAAGAATTTTATGAGGAACAACCTAAAGGATTTGAGGATCCTCATTACCCTCATCATATGTATCGCCTCAAGAGGACCTTATATGGTTTAATGCAAGCACCCAGGGCATGGTATGAATGACTTACTAACTTTCTTCTTAAGAAAGTTTACCATCGAGGGGGAGTAGATCGTACTTTATTTGTCCTTAATAAGTCATCAAAATTTGTGATTGCTCAAATTTATGTGGATGATATAGTATTCGGCTCTACTTAACCATCTATGGTATAGGATTTTATCATGGTTATGCAGGCTGAGTTTGAAATGAGCTTGGTTTTAGAGCTCACATACCTTCTAGGTCTGCATGTTAAGCAAGGAAAACATGGCATGTTCATAAATCAAAGTAAGTATGCACTGAATCTAGTAAAGGGATTTGGTTTAAGCAATGTCCGAGCCGTTCGAACACCTCTGGGGGTTTCTGACAAACTGGTCAAAGATGAGAAAGGAGTTGTAGTTGATCAAAAGTTATACAGGGGAATGATTGGGAGTCTATTGTATTTAAACAGCAAGTAGACCAAATATATGTTTTAGCATACGTATATGTGCAAGATTTCAGGCTGATCCAAAGGAGTCTCATCTCACTGCAGTCAAAAGAGTTATTTGATATATATGTTGAACTTCTGAGTATGGTTTCTTGTATTGTAAGAATCAAGAGTCTGATTTAATTGGGTACAGTGATTCTGATTGGGCTGGTAATACTGATGATCGAAATAGCACTTCAGGTGGATGTTTCGTTATTGGCACGGATCTTGTTTCTTGGTATAGTAAGGAACAAAATTTGATCTCTCCATCTACTGCGGAAGCTAAATATCTTGATGCTGGAAGCTATTGTGCATAATTGTTATGGATGAAGCAAATGATGAACGACTATGGAATTAATCAAGGCCCTTTGAAGATCTTATGTGACAATACAAGTGCTATTGATATTTCAAAAAAATACAGTCCAGCACTCTCGAACTAAGCATATTGATATAAGGCATCATTTTATTACAGATCCTGTTGAAAGAAAGGAAGTTATGGTAGTCTATGTTCCAACACACGAGCAATTTGCTGATATCTTTACAAAGCCATTGGACTCTATAGTTATGGTATGTTGGAAGTTGGTGTGCTTTGAGTTGATGTCTTGAGTTGACAAGAGAGAAATGAAACATCATTACTCATCTCGAAAAGGGGAAAAGTTTTTTGCGGTAACCAAGGAAGATAAGTGAAGAGTTTGGGTTGGTTTCAAAGTTGTCTAAATCCCTCCAAAATCCTCTCTTTTCAGCCACTATCCCACACATCCTAGTATTTCGGATTCTTGCCAAAATCCTCCCCGATTTTTTTCTCTACACAAAAAATCTTTGCCGAAAGATATCTTCGAACCCCAACTCTCCCACAGTCGAAGAAGAAATGCAAGAAACACTTCAATCCCCGGAGGATGGCTATGTTGAACAAAGAGAAGATAATGTTGAAGCCGGTGGTTCAAGCTTCGGTGGTGAAGGTAAGGATGAACACACCAGAGACAAAGGAAAGGGTCAATATCAGAAAGTAACAGATCCTGATCCTCCAAGTCTTAAAATTCATGGAATAGAATTCAATACTATAGATGAGATATTTGAATGGCTGGAAACAAATAGAACTACAGTAGATTTCACCAAGATTAAGAGTATAGAGGGGGAATTCATGAATGTTAAGGCCAAAGAATTCGTGTCCGGGGATATTGGAAATTTATGGGATATTAAAAAATCTAATGTTAAGTTTCAGAGGGGGAGGTATGGTGTGTACAGAGGGAAGGACAAGTTTCACGTTTATTCATCTATACCTTGTCCAAGTTATGTTTTTATGAGAGAGATTAGTGATGATGAGGCAGCAGGACGGGATGTGATCAAGTCTGCGTATAGGTTGCCTGTAGGATTCTTTGATTTGAAGGTTGCTCAGAGATTGGAGGAACTAAGAAAACTGGTGATAATTGAAGTCTCTGACAACAAAGGAGGAAACAATGGTTGCTACGTTCCAACACATAATGCAGATGCTAAAAATATTGAGGAGATGGAGGTTGATGATAAAGATATGGGGGGTGAAGACCAGGTTGAGGTATCAAGTGATGTTGATGCTGATGGAGAGCAAACTGGAGAGCCTATTTCTAGACAGAGTGAACCGGACCAAGAATAACATGTTGGAACACAGACTACTGAAGAAGAAGAAGTTGAGGATACTGAGTATGCTCCAACACAGGAACATCCAGAGATGAATTACTCAAGTGATGAGGTGTTAGATGAGTTCTTACAGATGGCCAAGGGAAAGAGAAAGGTGGTTGCTACAGAGGATTCCTCACCAACTAAAAAGGCCATGAAAAATCAGGATGCTCCTAAGAAGAAAGTGCTACCACCTCTACCTGTAGGTGATGCACTGTTATTTTTGTACTTTAATATAAAATGTGAAGAGATGGGAAAAGTATTTGCAGAGAGGAATGTGATCTTTGAGAGACCCATAGACCTGGAGGCATACAGGGCTAGTGGGTTTTCTAATTTTTTGGAATTAATAGGAATGAAAAGGGCTGCCACTGTATAGTTTCAGTACAATAGACAGGTAGTCATTGAGGTGTACGCCAATTTGATGGCTGGAAACTTAGAAGCTAACTCTCCTTGGTTTGAAAGGGTGTATCCACTGGGGAAAATTGTTAACTTATCGACTGTCAAGATAAACAATATTTTAGGGCTACAAACTCTAGAATGTGAGGGGGTGTTTCCAGTTGATCTAGAAGTGTCAGATGATCAGATTCTGGAGACAATTTCAGGAGGATACAAGACCAAGTGGCCCGAAACTGGTTATTCACAAGCTTCTTGTCTGTCATCAAGGTTATTTGGTCTATATTAAGTAGCAGTAAACTGCTAGATGCCATCCTCAAACACTATGGCTCTAACTAGAGAAATGGCTAAGCTGTAGTTCTGTGTTGGAACACAGAAATTAGTAAACTTTGGATTGTTCATACAACAGAATCTAGTGAGGGCTACAGCTCGTGAGGAAAAACATGCAATTGTGTATCCCTGCTTGATTTCGGCGTTGGCTAAGAGTGCTAAGATGAAGGGGAAGGCAAAAGATATGATCATAGATACAGAATTCCTACGGCCTAACAAGAAGACATTTGGCATGAGGCATGTCAATGATCTACCTTGGAACCCTGAAGGCTCTACTTCTGCAGCAGCTAAAAAGATGGCCAAATTGATGGTCCTGAATGCAAGACTGTGGGCAATAGCCATTCAAATGGCAGCACTCGAAGCAGAAAAGCCTAAACTGGAGATGAAGAAAACGCAGCTAGAGGCCTGCTCCTGAACGGGATTTTTTCTTTATGTTCCAACATAGATGTCACATTCAGGGGGAGCCTGCTTTCTGCTTATGTTTTTTTGGTTTATTTGTCTTTGGTATATTTCTGGCCCCAGTGGGAGAATATTTTGGCTGTAATCTGATTATTTATTTTTTATGCTATTCTGGAATTCAGGTATTTGGTTCTTGGTATTTTGTTCTGATTCGTATGTTGATGAAATTCTAGTATTCTTTTTTATCAGATTCATTATTTTGCATATGTTCCAACATAGGTGGAGTTGAGAAGACCTATGAGTTTGAGTACAAGTTTTTAATCGTGATATTAATGTCCAAAAGTTTTGGGTCCACAAAATGCCAAAAGGGGGAGATTGTAAAGTCAAGTGGTATTCAATGAATATTTTAATTGGCAATTTTGTGAACATGTTTGGAAACGAAAAACTTTCCATGTTGGAACATGCGGATTAGCATATATACGCCTATCAGATCTTACACATAACGGTCAGAATATTATGGTATTTGTGAGATAGAGAAATATGAATATTCTGCTATATATTAGGCGTGTAGAAGCATATTTGATTTATGGAAAATCCCTTTAAATATGGTGTTTATATTATCGAATATATGGAGACATAGTGATAAGGAAAATCTCTTTATTTATGGGATTTGGATATGCTTCAAAAAGTGGATAAGGAACAGGAATATTATGGAGATAATCATGGAGAGTTCCGATCGGCCCATGGATTTAAAAGGGGACAACACACGGCAACATTCTATATGGTTTTAATCATAGAAAATCTGCACACAGATTTTCATTCTTTCGAGAGAATTGCAAAGAGCCAGAATTCTATGTTATAACATATGTGACCTGCCGTTCAAAGTTCAGAATCATATGCCTTAATTCCTCGGGAGAAGGAGATCCAGCGTTGATGAGTTTCGAGGTCAGAGGGAGTCTGATCAAGGGGGATCGGTAGCTAGGAGAGCTAGCAGAATTCACACGTTTAATTAGTAAATATAAGTATTTTGTATTGTGTACTTTGTACTGTATCTTTCTGATAAGTAGATTCATTATGAACTGGATCAGGCCCCGCAGATATAGGTGGATTTCACCAAACTGTGTAACCAAGTCTCGTGTCTTTAATGTTTTACTTTATTGCATACTTGGTTAGATATGTTATGTTGGAACATACTAGTAATAATTAGAAAATTTTGGTAAAACCAAATTTCATTAGTAGATAGAATACCAATGCTGAAAATAGAGTATGTGCTCTATTTCATGAAAGGCACCGGTTTTTATCCATGTATCACCGGTGTATTCTTAGAATTAAATTTTTCTCCTTAGCTCTCAGGTTGGATGAAAGGTGTGAAAAATAATCCAAGGCACCCTCAGGCAGCTGCCTTTGGGTGAATATGCACTGATATTTTACGTATCAGCAATGATTCTGGTTCCGATGCTATGTATTTAGAATTAATTTTTCCCGTTTGCTCTCGGGTTGGAAAAAAGAACTGAATAAATAATCCATAGCAGTGTCAGGCAGCTACCATTGGGTGAATAGGCACTGGTATTTCACGTATCAGCACCGGTTCTGGTACAGGTGCTATGTACTTAGAATTCATTTTCCCTTTTGCTCTCGGGTTGGAAAAAAGAACAGAAACATAATCCAAGACGGGTGAACAAGCATCGGTATTTTACGTATTAGCACCGGTTCTGGTACCGGTGCTAAGTACTTAGAATTAATATATCCCTTTTGCTCTTTGATTGGAAAAAAGAATTGAAAAATAATCCAAGACATCCCCAGGCAGCTGCCTTTGGGTGAAAATGCACGGTATTATACGTATCAATAGTGATTCTTGTTCTGGTTCTATGTACTTAGAGTTACTTTTTTCCCTTTTGCTATAAGGTTGGAAAAAAGAACTCAAGACAGCCTCGGGAAGCTACCTTTGGGTAAATAGGCATCGGTATTTTACGTATCAGCACCGGTTCTAGTACCGGTGCAATGTACTTAGAATTAATTTTTCCCTTCTGCTCTCGGGATGGAAAAAAGAACTGAAAAAAATAATCCAAGGCAGCCTCTGGGTAAATAGGCACCGGTAATTTACATGTCAACACCGGTTCTGGTACCCGTGCTATGTACTTAGAGCATGTGCAATGGTGAAACCCTATTGCAACCATTTTTGTGATTTTAGTTTATTAAATATTCAATTTCTCTCCTTCACCTCAGCACCATTTCATTTTTCTCTCCACAATGGTTGAAACTCTTTTACAACTATTTCATGGACGCCACTTGATTTTCTCTATTCTACTCAATAATTATAAATTTAATATTTAATTTAAAATAAAATTGTCCACCCAAATAAAATGAAATGTGAAATTTCATGATACATTTGTAATTTTTGAATCCAAATTTGTATTTTAATTTCATATTTTAATTTTGTAATTTAATTTTGTTTATAATTTTGTTCTTTGATTTTGTATTTTACAATCGTTAATTTTTTTAAAATTTAAAAATACAAACTCATATTTAAATTTAAAAAAAGGCTGGAAATATTTTTTAAAAGGGGCTGGAAAGTAAAAGAGCTGGAATTGTTTTAAAAAAAGACTTGAAATTAAAATTTTAAAAAGGGCTGAAAATTTAATTTTAAAAAAGGTCTGAAAATTAAAATTTTACAAAAGGTCTGGAAATTAAAATTAACAAAAATGGCTGGAAATTAAAATTAAAAGGGCTGGAAATATTTTTTAAAAAGGCTAATAAATAAATAAATAAAAACGCTGAAAAATAAAAAAAAGGGGGGGGGGGGACAGCTAGTGGCCATGTGTCCCAATCCAGAGGTGACACGTGGTACTTTGGTTGAAATAAAATGACCCACACATCAGAGGCATGTGCATGCCTGACAAAAGAGGCGCTGTGAACGGTTTCAAGAGATGGGCAATTTTACCCGTTCCCCAATTGGGGAAATGCTTCGGAACCCCCATTGTGGGGGAAAAATAGTTCCAGATTGGAACCCATTTGAAACCCCCTATTGCACATGTTCTTAGAATTAATTTTTCCCTTTTGCTCTCGGGTTGGAAAAAAAATTAAATAAAAATCCAAGGCAGCCTCAAGCAGCAGCTTCATCAAATATGACACCGGTATGTGTAAACACAGCATTGGTTATTGGACCGATGCAGTGTAGTTGGAATATATTTTGAAAAAAAATGCTCTTGGGTTCAAAATGTTATTGTAAGGACGATTCAGGCAGCTGCTTTTCCTATCAAAGCACTTGTTTATTACTTTCACACCAGTGCAACCATATATTCTCCATCGATCCATCACCCAAGCTCTGTGAAGGAATAAGGTGAGCTCTCTTTCAAAAAATATTTATTATTCTGCAATATTATTTACCATTACAAAAAAACAAATTCGTTAGTAATTCCAAACCAATTTTAACCAATTTAGCCTACAACATGTACTAGCGCTTCAAGATTAATACTATTAAAAATTCAATTATATTAAATTCATTTATTTATGCTCTAATAACAAGAATCAAGTCTTTCAAGTTAATGTCGAAGGTGATACTTGTTTTGGGCAACAATGCAATTTCAGAATATTTTGCACTAGTATTCTATCTTCACTTCCGAGGATGTTCCATTTAGACAATCAAGTTCTAATCGCATAGTTATGATCATGAAATAATCAATCTCACTATTGAATCGGCAATTATGAGTTTTGCCATTTCCAAGATTGTTGGAGGGTCCTAAGTGAAAAAGTAAAAACTTCACTCGGTGGTCCGAATTCAAATATATTTGGATGAAATCCTACATTATGAGAACGTCAATTTCAAGTTTGGGTTAAAAATGATTATTATTTGGTGAGAAAAACTCACAAATAAACCTTCCCATTTGGATTCTAACTTCTAAGTTATCTGGAGTAAGATACTCTAAGAAATGTACTAGCGCTTTACCAAATTCCATGATAACATGATTTTTAAAAAAAAAACATACATCAACCCATGAATTCATAATAAGGAGTAAATTGGATACGAGAAAGACAGTGTAACTTAGTTTTGGGCAGTGGAGCTATTTTAACAGAGTTCTGACAGGAGTGTTTTCGAGTTTCCATCGGACACCATTTCAAAATAGGTGATCTATTGAATGGTTAATTTAACAATTTTCAATCCTATTGCATTTAATAAAGAATAAAGAAAACATTACCCCTAATGATGCACTTATATTAAATTTTGTGAAATAGTTGAAATTTTGAAAAACACCAGTTTCAGAAACAAAATAACCGGTGCCCAGTTTTGTAGAAAACAATAATTTAAATATTTTGGCATATGTCGGGGCGGGGAATTCAAAATTTTGGAATTTTTGGATCGACACCAATTTCTATACTGGTGTTGGAAAAAAATGTAATTTCCTGCCCAAAAATTGGGCTGAAAATATGTCAGCCCAAAAGTTTTGATATAGGCACCGGTATTAAAAAAGCAGGCACCGCTAAAATAGATTGGTGCTAAAAATTGAATCCTTTTCTAGATTAAGCAGCCATAAGCACATGCTTTATATGCATCTTGGCACCAATATTTTTAGTGGCACCAGTTTATTAACCGGTGCTTTGGTGTTAGAAATTGTTTTTATATTCATGCTCTCCATTAGAGAAAAATAAAATACAAAGCAGTCAAAAGCAGGTGCTTTTTACAATTATGGCACCATTTTTGTATTTTACTAGCACAACCTTTTGTACCTGTGCTCCGTACTTATAAACCTTTTTTTTGCTCCTTTAGTCTCGGGTTCGAGAAATTAATTACTAATGCAGCCATAATCAGCTGGTTTTAAAAAAAAACTTGCACTGGTAAGCAAAACATCAACACTGGTATATTGGGTCAGGTATCGGTGCTGAATCTGCTGAAATAAAAGGCGACCGATCATCTTCTATACATAACGGCTGCATTTTCTTCGTCTTTCCCACTAATCGCACTTGTTTCTCCATGTTCTCCTCCATAAGATCTCCATGTTCTCCAACTTTCATTCCTCCAACATCCACCATTTAACACTGATCTTCAAACACACGTTATATAAGTACCCTAGAAAACCACATTTTGAAATCCCACATACGGGATTCTCTATTTTTCAACCTCGACACCGGTGAAGTATCGTTGACTAGGTTTTCGGCCAAAATATGGAGAGTTACGTCATAATTCCTTCAATTTTTTGGGCCAAACCATAACTTTCATCACTTTGAGTGAAATTTGTATCAAATTCTATGTATTTGATGAAAAGTTTCAATTAATCTTTTATAATGTTAACTTGAGTTGGGTTGTTTATTATGCGATGTTTAAGTATGATTTGGTTGACCTTGTGATGTTGAAGTGTTTTGGAAACATGTGTGTGATGTAGCTAAAATGTGTGATGTTCAATGCTATGTTCTAAAATGCGATTGGTATATTGTAGTTCGATGTTTATTGGTATGGTGATTGGTATGTTGTAGTGCAATGGTAATTGGTATGGTGAATTGTATGTTTTAGCCATGGTGTATGAAATATAGTTAATGGTGTGAGGTTGTTATCTTTGTTATTCCTTATCCATTCTACCATTATTTTCATATGTAGATGCCTCCCAAAAAAAAAGATTTCGTCAAAGAGGAAGAGGGGCGGTTCTCAACCAAAACAAAATACGGTGGAAACCAAACAAATTACCTTCGAAGGCGAGAAAGAGGAGGTTCCACCTATGGTTCCCATCAAAATACAATTTTAAGAAGATGAAGTAGATCCAATGGGTTCTCCCTAAGGGGAAGCTCCCGAAGAGAACAAGGGTGACAACAAGGAAAACCCCTGTCGCGATCTGAAGAATGATGACCTTATGAAGGTAGGCCAGCATCATGGAATGACGTTTGAAAAATTCGAGATAGCTAGTTTGTGAAGGGAATAAGGGATGGCTACGTGCCCATCGGTGATGTTAGCCAAGGAAATGGATTGTGTCCCATCGCATTTGAGGAAATTGATGATCAGTTAGTTTGTGAAGGAATGGAGCACTTAGACAGCATAATGTTAGAAGGAGCATCAGATTTGGTACGTGGATACACTGGCCAAACATGCCGAAGAATGTTAAAGAGGAAGTGTGGAAGGGCAGTATGAAAATGACCAATTTCATATTACTTAGTTCATTAATGCCTACATGTCAATAATTATACGTTCTCTTCGATATTTAATTCTTACTAATCTTCCATTGCAACAAGTTTTAAGTTCAAAACAGAGTTGACTAAAGAACAATAGAAGAGTTTGAGGAGGAATGTGGTGATTAAGGCTAGCGGTGCTCATTGTTATTGGAAGAGCAAGGTAGCAAACAAGTACATTTGGTATCTCCCGAACGATTAAGATCCTAAATACAAGCCCTGGGAGAAGTACATATGGATGGATGAGAAGGAATTGAATAAATTTTAGGATCACAGAAGAACAGAGGATATGCTAGTAAGTAGAGCTCTTACATCATATACTAAATAATATATCAATATTCTTTTGCCATACATACTTAGCTGTTAATAACTAATTCTATTATTTAATTTTTATAAAAAAAGTAAAAAGGAAAACAGGAGCTCAATGGAAAAGAAGTATGTCTAGCACATCGGACCAAAGGGGAACAGGGCGACAAAAGAAAAGTTGGTGGAGCGGCTGAAGGAGAAAGAGAGGAAGAGGCTAAGGGACCTGGGATACATGGAAGAAGATATTGAGGAGGAAATCAAGGCAAAGGAATTCAAACTAGAAAGATCCCTGGTGTACTTGGAGTCGAACTGGTGTACTTGGAGTCGAACTGGTGTACTTGGAGTCGAACAGGGGAATAGGCAAGGAATACACAATGCCAGAAGTGAAGGCCATAGCAGACAACATTGTAAGTAGACAATTGCTTAATTTTTGTATTTCAAGTCAACCTGTAATTTTCAATACTAACACGATAAAATGAACCACATTTGAGGATGAATGAGGAAAAAGAAAAGGGAACTCTAGTGTTGGGTAAGGGTGGACATTTTGATAAGAGCAACCGGGAAGAAGGATCACCCGGGTCAATATAGAGGTACCCAATCCTGACTTCCGAAAGCTATTGATATCTCTAGCATATCAATAAGAAAGTGCGGAAATAGCTCTTTATCCCAAGAGAAGCCTGCAAAGAAACCCTCTATTGATCAGCAGGTGGTAAAGGCGATTGTCTCTTACCTTGAGTAGTTCGTCAAGAAACGTTCATAGTATTTGGATTTTTCCATTCAATTACAAGAAAACTCTTTCATGGACGAAACAAAACTCAATATTTGTAACTAGATAGTGAGTTGGTCACCTTGTATATCAAGGGCATTTAAGGATAGAGGATAAAGGTTGCACAAGCTTGGATCCAAAAATCAAGGTGTCCCGAGCAAAGACATTGACCATTAGCTTGCATTGGAGTGACCAAGCCAGTCTACCATCTAAGAGGTAGGTTTCCATCATCAAACCATCAATTTAGTGACGTAGGAGATGCTTTGTTGAGTGTGACAGAATGGCCAATGACTTTGGTAACGTTCCGGGTTAACACCTAGACCGAGGACAATGAGGGCGGAAAACCACATACGGATTAGTTTTACTGCCTTAATGTGAGCGACAATGGGGTAATAAAATGAACTAATATGGATATATCTTTTACATTAACAAATTTTTCTTTGATAATCTTTGAAATTGATTACATTTCATGCGTAGCTATCCACCCCTAAACATTCCGGATCAACCAACTCCGTCCGTCCCTCGAGGCAACAATTTTCACATGAGAGACCTCTCAAATAGGTATTTATGACTAATACAAGTCACTTGTACATTATATCTTTCACTAATTTGATTGCCTAATTTTGTTGCAATAACGTTATTTTAGATTGTCAACAAGTGCCAGCTAAATTGATGAGACATCAAATGCATGTATTTTCCAGAGCATTTAACATCTCTTTTGTCATCCTTTTTTTTTGGAATATTGCTAGACTTAGGTAGGATCACATTATAAGGGGTTAGATGGCCATTTTTGGTTCTCATATCTAAATCCTTCATTTTGTAACCTATTTATAGTCTAATGGATTTTTGGTCCTTATGAGCATCTAGATTCCTTTTTTTGAGCTTAATTTGTAGAGTGCTCGTAAGCATTTTAGAGCGGTTTTGTGAAGGATATTTGCAAGAATGATAGAAAATTGAAGGCCATGAGCCAAAACGTGGTAGAAGAAAAGTTTGGATTTGAAGAACGAATGCCACCCGAACGAGGCAAAAACCAGCCGGCCGACTGGCCGGGTGAAGAAGATCTGGCGCGCAGGCAATGCCCTTAACCATGCGCTAGCACACTAGAAAAGAAGTTGTGGTGCACATCCTCGGTCACGGTTCGCACTTCCCGTTAGGCCTTGTGCATTCCCGCGTTCTGGGAATTAGTTACCGCTCAACATCTGCATGCACTTCTCGTCATACCGAGCGCCCGCGCGCTTAGAGGAAAAATGTAGTGCAGGTTTCTAGTTCCAATTCACGCGCCTTTTGCATGATCTCGAGTACCCACACACTGGGAGCCTCGTGTGCCCCCAACTGTGCCACGTGCGCTCTTCTACACTTTTTTATTTTTCTTGACCCACTTAGGCTACAAATAGCCCCCTTTCTTCCTCATTTTCCCAGACCTGACTTGGGGGCTCCAAAACCCTATTTTTTACACTGTTTCATCAATTTCTTCTTATTTCTTTGTATATTTTTGTTCTATGTTATGTTTTTAATCATGTAGGTTAGTTTTGTACTTGGGATTGATTGATTGAACCTTCCTAATCAATGTAGTAAGAATCTCTATTTCACTCTTTCTTGAAGCATCTGTTATTTAGCATTTATATGTTCTTTATGTGAATGCTTGCTTCATTTATGCTATGGGTTGATTGAGAATGTGAAGTGTTTGTGCTTGCTTCATTTATGCTATGGGTTGATTGAGAATGTGAAGTGTTTGTATGATCAAATTTTTGGGTGTTATAAATGTGCACAATTTCTAAGCTCTTTGACATAAAAGTCCAAGAACATGGAATTAGAACTTCCTGTTGTGTAATATAAAGATAATGTTGCTAGATGAGTATGTTACTGTGGTTTGTTATCATATTTATCATGAGGTAGCAATTAAAGTTTGAATCTTGAATGTTGATTGTTCTAGGTTTAACCTAATAAATGATTTGTTCGGTTAAATGGCCATGCATTTGGTAGAATGCTTGTTGTTGTAAAATCTATGGTCATCCATGCATAAAGACATTGATGAAATATATTTATGGTTGTTGAACGTCTAAAGTGATTATCAATGAGGTTTGCAAACGGCCGTTGAACTTATTTGTGAATTACTCTTAAGAAGAAAAGAATGTCTATCTATTTAAATGGAAGGGATAGCATTCCCCATAGGTAACTAATGTAATAGAATGAGTGAATGGTTCTATGATCTAAAAGAGGTTTGGAAGTGGAAATCAATTTCCCTCAAGGCTTTGTATTTGTAGTTTTCATCCCTTTTTCTTAGTTTGTTGCATGATTAGCATAGTTACTTGAATTTTCTAATTGTCTTGTCTTTACTTTCATAACTTAGGAAAAACCAACCACCACCACCCCCCTTCTTTACTTGCTTATATATATATATATATAAGCAAGTATATAGTCTAGTATCCACCTAATAATTTTAAACCCTTAGGAAAATTCCTCTTCTTCGTGGATGACCCCAATTTGCCACTATTTACTTAATTATACTTAATAAGCATTTAGTGCTTATAAATATTAACTTTCGGAGGTACGAATACCTCACATCAATGCATATCCCAACATGGGGGAGTACATCACATATTTGAATGAGCTTCTTAAGAGCATGCAGTTGTTGGGCTTGGTGGCTTTGTTTCTGTGGTTCCGACCATTAACATTCGGCAGACCGCATAAATCAACATTATTTATCGAAAGCTTGGTGGAGTTCTAGAAATCTTGGAAACGTAAGAGGAATGGCTTGGCTATTGAACCCAATGATAAATGTCTACATGGAGGTTTACTTTTTCATAATTTCCTAATGTATTTAAACCCTTATATGTTTAAAATATTAACTAATTTTGTTTTTCAAAGATCCTCTGTGATCAAGTCTTCGAAATCAATGACCAGATTTAGTTTTTTCCGTGCTATATGGGAGGCTACTCCACGGATATTAAGGAGGCGGAAGTCAAAGTTTGTGCTGCAGCCATTCTCAAAACCATGTTCGTTGTTGAAGCCGAGGTTTATGTGGTGCCATATATTAAAATGTAAGTGGTACTTTATAATATTTCACATTTTATACAGGCAACTAAAACTTTCATTCATGTCATACGTTCTTTTGAAAAAAAGTGATCATCGGTACTTAATACTCATCCGTCCTAGTACTGAGGAGGTTTTTACCCTTGACTCGATGACTAGAGGAATGAAACCAAAAAAAATTAATGAAAAAAAAAATCAATAGGTAAGTTGATTCCTTTCATCGATGTTAATTTGAACGACTAAAAGTACGAGTTCACTAACATTTACAAGTTCAACATGACCATGATTGCATACGAATATCAAAGGCAGAAGATGAAGATGGAACCGCCTTCGGATTACACATCAAATATCACAAACATCGATGTAAGTCTTAAAATCCAAGAGTCCCTTCACATCCACCATTATTTAATACAATTACGTTTAATGTGATATTTTCATTTCCAATACCGATTGCAGTTCAGTGGTTGGGAATGCAGATACTATGTCCTCCTCTATATCGAAGAGTTCATGCTCGACACCACCTATACAAATATTCTACAAGTTGGCTGACATATTTAAAATTAACCATTTGTTCTTCTTACTTCCTAAAAACTTTCATTCACTTAATCATTTGCTTATTTTCAATGCAACAATTGTTTCCCTCTAAACAAGGAGCATACAATAAGAAGGACACAATAGCTGTAGCCGAGAGATTGTGTGAGGTTTGGGTGGACATATTGCTAAATCATAAATGTGTGTGTTGACCTCCAGCTTAGTCCAGTGGAATTGAGGAAGTCTCATGAAGGTGACCTCGTTCCTCCCATAAAACCAGTGGTACATACCCCGCATAGTTGTGACTTGGAAGAGGTGGTACTTTTGTATTTGTGATAGAGTGATGAGATATGAATTACCCCTGTCCAGATGTTGAAGACCTGGAGTAGCAGCTATCTGTAAATGATCTCCTAGGAGGGTGATCATGCCTTCTATTGACATCTCACCTTCACCACTAGTCCAAAAACTCTCTCAACCCACATCTCAATCCACTTTCCAAAGCCTGTGCACTTACTCGTGAGGTGCCATAGGTGGCGGATATCATCATTTAGCACATTCATCGCCTTTTACTGACAAAACAATGTGCCCATCAAAAAGCGGTGCATAAACTGAAGAGTGGGGTGGATGATAATGTTGTTCTTGTCCCGCACATCACAAACTCTCCTCGTTATAGTATACATAAAGGCTACATCATCCTCAAGAGTGAGGGTCGGGGCCTCTGGATCGAACCACGCTCTGATGACCATCGTATCAAAACCAAACGCCGCCTCAATCTCCGAGAAGGTTATCTCATAATATACATCATTGAGGTGAAATCCGATGACCCTCTCGCAGGGTTGTTCTCTCCCCCCACTTATCTTTCATCGAGGTACACACCCTCACAATAGAAAGGAATTCAAGAGTGTGTCTCTTGTAGGTGGGTGCTCTGCTGCCCATGAAACCTCCTAAGCCTCCTTTGTTGAGGAGGCAAATGATCGTCTCTCTCAATCCAAGTGTCTCTAAGGATCCCTCATCGATAAAGTTGGTCTCTTGAATTTTCCTTGGAGGATTGGTCAACCTCCCACATCTCTCTGCATACTCGCCGGTGATATGACACAAACCCATAAATGTGTTTGGAATTTTCACTGAGAGTGGCTCTAGAGCCAGAGGGGGAGGCGGAGGTGCCACAGATAAACTCGCACCTCGAGTAACACATTGTCTCTTTAGTGCCATAACTATCACCACAGAAGAAGAAGAAAATTGGCTAACTTACAAGGACATAAGAAGATATAATTATGCAATTACCACTATGAAATCATCTCATGAGAATATCCAACATGTAGCAATAAAATGTGTGAGCATCATTATAGAATATGTCCATCACAGTCAGAGTTATGTAGTCGTCACACTACAATTACACTAGGAAACTATAATGATGGAGGAGCGCTCAAATGCTACTACAAGTAAAATTTTAATTATGCAAATCAAGCTATTTCCATCAATCACACCTATGCTCCATTTTCATAATACTTGGCCATATATCATAAATGTTCCTCCACAGTGAAACTAGGCATAGCCAATAATACTTATGCAATTTCCTAAGAATCATATTATAGTCAAGAACAAAACACTTAGCATAAGGAAAACCTATACTAGCATAAGAATTATTTATTAATTATACACCAATATCAAGCTATACTCACTATCTCAACAATCCAAGTCAATTCAATGAACACGAACATACCACCCAAAATTCATAAAATTGACAGATTCACAAAAATAATCATCTACACAAATATCACAATTCAAGAATATATAAAGGAGGAATTGTACCAAATATAAAAGTAGGATGGTAAAATGAACAAGCCCACAAGCAATCAAAGCTTAAATCAAGAACTTTTTGCAAAATCCCCAATATCTAGGGTTTATGTTTTTTCAATTTTTGGGCTGATTTAGAGGTGATTTTGATGTGGAAATGGATTGGGGAGTGAGATGGGAGTGATTTCGGTGTTATGGCGGTTGATATTTGGTCAGAATGATGGAGAAACAGTGGTAGAGTGGTGCTTTAGGGAGGATTCTGGCGGAGAGAAGAGAAAGAGTTGGAAAAATGAGATTCTGCCCATTTTTTATTTTGAATCTGGCATAGTGTCGCGACTCATGACAAAGAAGTGAAACAGTTCTAGAAGATAACTTTCTGTGCGGCGCGTGACAGGATCGTCGTGACTTGTAACAAAATGAACTTGGGAGTTACAATTTAATTTGAAAAGTTTGGATTTGGTCGTGACTCACGAAAGGACCGTCGTGACTCCTGAAAAATGGTCCTGAGAGTTGTCAATTTTCAAAAATGTTTCTGATTCTTATCATGATTATGACAATCGCATCTCAACTCGCGAGGACCTATCGCGACTCGCGACAGATTACAACTAGGAGTTCAATTTTTTGCCAAATTGTTTTTCTGATTTTGGTCACAACTCATTACAAAATTTTACCGGGAATTGTGAAATTCCCTTATTCGACGCAACTCATGATAGAAAAGGTTTCCCAATACTTAGAAAATTTTTCATTACCAACATTCCAAAGCTTTCTTTTCCTTCTCATGGCCTTCATTCCTTAATCTATCCAATGCAATGAACTTCACTTTGCTACAAAATCATAGAAAACACAACCATGAAAAGAACAAGACAAAATAACAAAAAACAATGACAAAAAACAAATTGAAGCAACATCGACATAAAGTTACGAATGACAATCTGGATAATCAAAACCAAGTTTGTAAAACATCGTCAGCACAACTTAGTCCCCTAAATGGATTTATTCACAAAATGAACTGAGAAAATCAGTCTCCTTTCCTCTATCCAGGACAAAACATTTGGGATCCACATCATCCCCCAACAAAACTTGGTGCACAATACCTAGGTCTTTTTTATGCTCCTTCAGCATGCCCAAGAACTCCTCTTTTTGCTCCCCGGTAATCTCAATTGAAAGAGAAATTTTGGGTTTCTCTTTCTCCAAGAGATGAGCATTTAAGAACTTTTGGTGGTGGCTTGCACTCTACCACCGAAGTCTTCACATGAGAAGAAGGAAACCCAGTTCTATATGCTTTCCCGTGGAATCTTCATCATTGTTGCTTTCCTTAAAGTTATTACTAACAACATTTGCAATAGAAGCATCATTCAAAGCATTATCTAGGGAAACATTCAATGAACCACCGTCATTGGGCTGAAACACATCTTTCTCTATACCATTAACAACTTCAATAGCTTGGCAAGAGTGGTATCTACTAGGATGATCAATAGAATAATTAGTGTCAAATTTTACTTTCCACCTATGGTTAATGTTCCATTATGAACATCAATGATTGTCGTCAAAGTCTTTTAAAATGTTCTAACTAAGAGAATAGGTGTGGCATGATTATCATTCTCCATATCAAGGATATAAAAATCGGCGGGAATGCAAGAGTCTACCTTCACCAACACATCTTTCACTATACCTTTTGGGTATGTGCTAGAGTGATTGTCTGGTTGGATAAAAACCACATTTTTCTGCAAAGTGCCTAGATTTAAAACTTCATACAAGGTATATAGGATATCATTTATTGAAGCACCTAAATATAGCATGGCCTTTTAAACAAGTTTTCCTCCTATCACATAAGGGAAGGTAAACATTCCTGGATCATTGCACTTAGGATGCAATTCATCATTAAACATGGTGGAGACATGCTCACTCTTTCCACTCTTATTCTTATCATTCATCATTTTCAAATTTTTGGCACACAATTCCTTAATAAATTTAGCATGCCTAGGAATTTGATTTATAGCATTTAAGAGTGGAATGTTTAGCTCGCATCCACGAAAGACTACATAGATGTCTTTGTTATCCTCCTTCTTTCTCATATCCTTCAAAGCCTCTGGAAATGGTTGTTCCAGCACATAGATAGGAATCACGGCCACTTTATCTTTCTTGTGAGGAAGGTAGGAGGTTTCAGAGTTTGATCTTGATCTTGGCACAATGGTTTCCTCTTCAATTTCCTTCCCCTTGCTCACATTCTCCCTGGCTAACTCTTCAGCCTCCTTCTAAAAATCTTCCTCTTTCTTAAGCATCTGCTCAAAAACAACTTTGCCTTAGGGTCCCTTTACCTCCTTTTCGCTCCTCAATAAGATGGCACTCACATTTTGTCCAAGTGCAAGCTCCGGTTGGGAAGGAAGTATTTCTGAATCCCTTGACTCCATCCGATTCAAAATTTTAGCCATTTGACTTTGTTGAGTATCTAAGTTCTTGATGCTTGACTTGGTTTTCTCTTGAATCTTCTTGTCCTTCTCCGCGCACAAGCTCTTCCCAATGGCTTGCATCACCTCATCTTTGGACAAGCCCGAATTCCCTTGATCATAAGGCTTGTATTTGAGCCTTAAGAAATTGTTTTGCAAAGCCAGTTATTGTTGTTGTTGAGGGCAATATTGTTGTTCATTTTACCCTCCTAGAGTATTTCCATACTGGAGTCTCGGCTGATCTCAATTACCCACATTGTAAGGCCAATTTTGGTAGCCTTGACTGTCTTGATAACATTGATTCCCTTGATACCCTTGATATACTTGGCTTCTTTGAATACCCATGGCATTCACCTACGCTATATAATCATCTTGAAAAGTTGGGCATGCATCCCTAGGGTGCACTGAAGAACAAATTGACTCGCCTCCACCCTAGGTCGTTAATTGTAGCTAATTAACCTGAGCGAAGGCTTTTGTGGAAAGGCCAAAGATAAAAAAAATTATAGTTCTGCATCCATTCTCACTACTACGCTACAAATAGGATAGTTAGTGGCAATCCTTGGGTGACCTGCCTCCCCCCGGGGCCGTTAATTGTAGCTAATTATTCAAGGCAGAGACTTTCCTATGGGAAGATTAGAAGATATAAAATTATAATTCTACAACCTATTCTCACTGCTATGCTACCTAGTGGGTAGTTAGCGGTAAGCCCTGGGTTTGTCCACAAAGATGCTAGGTCTAATGTACCAATCAAAACACAACCTTGTACGTACGGGTAATCAATCTGTACGAGTGAAAGTAATAGCTAGTAAAGCAAACATGCAAATGGGGGGTTGGTTTTTCAAGCTAACAACTAGTAAACATAAAAGTAAGAAACAAAATACACTATTAAACTAAACAATTGAGGAATCACTGAGCAACATGTTCAATCTAATGTTTATATCCTCGATTGATTCACATAGAAATTTAGGAAAACTTAATAGAGTGTCCATAATATATGGTGTGGCCCATGGTATACACTTCCCCATCCCTATCACTGCAGGTGCTTTCGTAACCCTGCATCGACACCGCCATCGTAATTAGGGGAGTACAACAAGGTCGGACCATTGTTATTCATCTATTTCTCCCCCGTATGATTACATCCCGAGCTTCCGCCATGAATGGACTACTTCCCTCGGGCCCTATCAATTAGGCCCAAGGGTCGTTAGCACTTTATCTATTATCTAAGGCATCTCAAAACCGTAGTTTGCTACTATTTGCTATCTCTACATGAAACCTCTCGATCAACTTTACGAAGTTAGCTAAGACTGGTGCAATGGCAAGTAAGTCAGAGCATTCTCGAATCCCCCGTGCACACACCCATATAGATGTGTTCTCCCTTACCCATTCTAACAACCAGGTTTCTCTTCCTAAGGGGGCATTGATATTTGCACCATTAATGAATATAGCCCAAATTGTGTGCTATATGTGGTATACTATACATGCATTTCAAATAATCAAGCACAATCATAATAATATCATGAACAGAAAATTAGGTAGAAGTAGAGAATCTCAAAAAGCATATAGATTTAGACCATGCTACTACAATTTATCCCCAAGCTATAGAAACTACTCCCTAGACATAAAATTGAAATAAATATTTGAATTCCGCATCATTGGATCAAAGCAAAAGAAGAAAAGAAAAATGAGTGTTCTCTCCTAACTACAAAGATAAAACTACTAATGATAAAGTGTCCTAGCTACTCTTGAATATGAAAGCCTAGTAGACACGGGTTCTATATATAGTAGTTGGAGATTTGACCTAAAAACCACATTATTTTCTTTGTGTATTAATTAATTTTGTTATGAGTCCTTTTGGGTTGAATGAGCCACCCACAAAATCCTCTTACTTGTTTCTCCCTTATCCTCACCACACATTAGACCACTACTTAAACCTCCTCTCCTCACCAACAGTTCCACCAACATGATCCTCTTCTCTTCTTTCTCCCTCACCACTATCTGAAATGGAGTCCTAGTAGTGTAATAGAAACCTATTTTTAATCCTTAGCCAAAATCAAACTTCATTTCCTTTTCGTCTTTTCCCTATTAGAATGGCTAAAAACACTTTTGACGTTGATGAATCCATCCTGCTCCGTTCTCAGTCAGGCTTTGTTCAGGAGTCTTGGGTATTATTGTCATGAGATGGTTGAGGATTATTGGGTATTATCCTCAAGTAAACTATATTGGATATTATTGTCATGGGATGGGGTTGGGGGGAAATTTTGGTTCCTTGTGGAAATTTCAGGTCGACCGGTGTCACTAGGTTGTCAGTCAATGATTCATTTTATACGAATAGTATTTTCTAAATCGCATGGGAGCCAAAGTCTAATTTTTGAAAAGTGTCGTAAATTACTCCCTTTTAAGATTGTGACCCCTTCTGACCATCTGTTTATGCCAAATAGGAACAACATTTTCCTTTAAATGTGAATGAAAAAATGTTATCTCCAATTTTGCAGTTTGACGTCTCCCACTTTCTTAGAAGGACATAAGTGCACAATCTGAGAAGTTCACCGGTTGTCCCAAACTCGATTACGATTGTCCTAAAAGAAACTATGTCACTCACAGTCAAACTTATACTAACCGAGGGTAAGGAAGAAACGGGTCTTATTCCAACATAAACTTTCACAAGTTCTTCCCGAATGACACTTGTATACTTATAAATAATCATCTACAAGTTACTCTAGACCATGTACTAGCACTTTTTAAAATTTGATGGTTTATTTTTATTACATTTTTATTTCATAAAAAACTAAGAAAATGAAATTTCATGTCATTTTATGTATTGGAAAGTATCGTTCTCATAATGTCAGAGTAAGGGTATTAATGGAATACTAACATGAATGATGAACGATGACCCTAGTTCGCGCATCCCCTAGACAATACGCATAATCTCCATATAAAAATTTTCTCCTAACGTTCTGGTGCAGAGTTCGGAAGCATAGTGAACATGCAAGGAAGTTAATTTGAGACATAGTGTAATTTTTACTAAGTTTTGTTATACAATGTCTGAGAAGATTTTGGTCCCGTTCCATTGACCCATTCATGAAAAACTTGGAAAATCGTGCTCGTGACTTGGTGAATTAGATAAGGGTATCTCTAATTTTTCATTTTGACTTCTCCTTCTTTGTTTGAGGCACCTAAGTGCAAAAATTAAAAAGTACACCGGCATTCCCAAAATCGATTCCAGTCGCCTTGGACGGGACCTTTGCCATCCCCAGTCAAACTTATGATCACCTAAAAGTGATAAAGATAATGGTATGATCCCACAGATACTTGTACACGATCTTCCGATTAACCATTGAATTTTTATTAGTAATCATATACAATTTACTCTAGGACACATACTAGCAATTACAAAATTTTGATGGACGGAATATTATTTTTTAAATTCATAAAAAAGAAATAATGTTTAATTTCATTGCAATCTATTTGGTGGAATTTATCATTCTAGTTTGTAACGCTCATCGTAAGGGTATTGATAGAATACCAATAAAAATGAGGGAAGAATACCCTGGTTCCATGATGCCTAAATTGGAACTAAAAGTTAGTGACAACATGATTTAGATTATTGGATATCTCCAATTTTGCATTTCGTCCCCCCCCCCCATCTTGGAGGGACCTAAGTGTTAAAATTGAAAAGTTCACCGGTTGTGTTAACATCGATTCCAATCCAACCGGGCATTAATAAAGTTCATAGACAGTTATAAATTCAAATTATTATTCACTACTGCAAAAAAACACCTATTACCTTGGCTTTACAGGCCTATTTACCTTGGTTTTTTTGGCCCTAAAAAACCAAAGTAAATGTGGCTGAAGTAAAAAAGCATACTTTTTACCTCGGTTCATAGTCGAGGTAAAAACTACTTTTAACCTTGGTCACGTGCGAGGTTGCACCCTTTTTGGTTCCCAGTCGGTCTTACCAAAACTGCTACCGACAAATGTGCAACGTCACATGAAAAAACTGAGGTAAAAAGTTTATGACCAACAAAGCTTGAATTGTCACAACCGGTGTTGGTCTTACCAAAGCCACTACCGACAGGGGTGCGACATCGCATGTATCATTTTGAAAATATAAAAACAACTACCGAGAACAATACCGATGTCGGTCATGCTTTTAGTAGTTAATATCATACATATAATTTGATATTAAATTCCATATACCAAATTCAACTACCAGATTACAAAAAATGGTCAGTGATTAAATAATTAACAAAAAACCTAAAACTCTAAAATAAATTTTTTTAGAGCCCTAAAATTATGAAAAACCATAATTCGAGATTTGAGCTCAACGGGGGGTCTGAGCTCAGCGGTGTGGTAGAGATTTGAGTCGACGACAGGCAGAGCTCAATGAAGGATGGAGGTCTGAGCTCGGGCGGCGTGATGTGGAGGAGATCTAAGCTCAACGGCGGTCTGAATCAACAGTGGGCAGGGTTATGATCTTGGTTGGAGGTCGAAGGTGTGATGGAACTAAACATCGCGACTAAAGTGGTGGCATCAATGGGGCACAGACTGACATCGAGTGGCATGGCTTGGCACCGGAGCGGCGGCGTGGCGCTCGAGCATCAGGTGGCATCGCTGGAGAAGAGACAATGGAGGCTGGACCGGCCGGAGAAGAGGTGTCAAAGGTTGGACTGGCCGGAGAAGACACGTCGGAGGTTGGACCGGCCGGAGAAGACAAGAATCATGCGTAGAAGATGCAGAGTTGGAATGCCAGAGAAGAAGCCGACGGAGCAGCGGTGGTAAATGACGGTGCGGCGGCTGTCAACGGCGGGACGAGGGCGGTCAATGGTTGTAAATGAGAGAGATGTTTGAGTTATGTCAAAGGGGAAGGAGAAGACTTCTTGTACTTATATACTAGGGTTTAGGTTAGTAGTGTTTGGGCTTAGGGCTTAGGTTTTTTGGGTTGATTTCTTAGTTCTTAGTAGTTAGAATAGAAATAAAGATTTTAATGTGAATATTGAAGGATATTTTTTTTCAAATGATGAAGAAAATTATTCTTGCTGTGAATCACAAAATTTAATACACTAAAATGCAATGAATTAAGAGAAGATTGCATGTTCAAAAATTTGGTTTACAATGGGTGAACGAAAATGCCTCGAACATATTTATGGAAAATTATTACGTAAAATTTAGTTACGACATTATCCTTCTCTCTAAAACACAAAGTTTTGTTATTATTGCATAAATATAGAAATAGAAAATAAATATTTTTTTGGTAAAATGTTGGAAAGCGATTGTACATATTCTAGAGTAACTTAGAGCTGATTACTTAGAAGTATGAAAGAGAAATCAGAAAAGATTACATATACATTCTTGTGTATGATTGCTGATATATACTATGTTACATACTTGGAAAAAACAAATGGGTTGTGTAGGGTAGCATCACATTCGAATGGATTTCTATTTGGAATTATGAGTAAAGTTTTTACTTTTTGCACTTAGGTTCCTCCAAGAAAGTTAGAGTTGTCGAATCACGAAATTGGCAACACCAAAACAAAATTCAATAATGTAAGATTGTGAATTTGCAATTTGGGCATGTGTGGGTGAACGGAAGGGCCTCGAAAAATAACATTGATTACTTCTACACAGTCTTGAAAAATTACACTATTGCCCAAAATTGTGTTACCCCGTTAACCATTGCTACAAAATACATAATTTTTGTTATTCTTGCATTAATATTGAAATATAAAATAAATTATTTTTTTGGTGAAATGTTGGAAAGAGCTAGTATATGTTCTAGAATAACTTAGAGTTGAATAATTAGAATTAAGAAAGGAAAAATTCGAAAGGATTATGCATATTTTCTTACGCCCGACTGTTGATAAATATTCTGTTATAGACTTGGAAAATACAACGAGGGTGCATATGGTAGCATCACGTTCGAGCGAATTTCAATTTGGAGTTACGAGTGAAGTTTTTACTTTTTACACTTAGGTCCCCCCAAGAAAGCCGAGTCACGAAACTGGAGACACTAAAATGAAATTTAATAATATAATATTTTGAATTTGGAATTTGGGCATGTATGTGTGAACGGAAGGGTCTCGAAAGTCAACATTGATTACTTCTACCCAGTCTTGAAAAATTACACTATGTCCCAAAATTGTGTTACCCCATTATCTATTGCTCCAAAACACATGACTTTTTTTTTATTCTTTCCTAAATATAGAAATATAAAATAAATTATTTTTATGGTGAAATGTTGGAAACCGCTAGTACATGTTCTAGAGTAACTTAGAGTTGAATACCTAGAAGTAAGAAAGGAAAACTGGAAATGATTACAGATATGTTCTTATGTCGTATTGTTGATAAATATTCAGCTACATACTTGGAAAATACAATGAGGGTGTATATGGTAGCATCACGTTCGAGCGAATTTCAATTTGGAGTTGCGAGTTTTACTTTTTACACTTCTCCAAGAAAGTTAGAATTTTCGAATCACGAAATTGACGAAACCAAAATGAAATTCAATAATATAAGATTGTCAATTTGCAATTGGGGCATGTGTGCGTGAATGGAAGGGCCTTGAAAATCAACATTTATTACTTTTACACGATCTTGGAAAATTACACTATGGGTCAAAGTTATGTTACTCTATTATCCATTGCTCCAAAATACATGATTTTTGTTATTCTTGCCTAAATATTAAAATATTGAAATTAACTTTTTTTGATGAAATATTGGAAAAATGCTAGTAAATGTTATTTAGTAACTCATACTGGTGCATATGTGTCTGTTTTCTAGTAGTCACGTGTCTATCTAATCACTAAATTGGCACGGATCACCTTCCTCACAAATATTTATAAGTCATACCCACAATGTATCCGAAATAATGAGATATTATGTAACTAATTTAACCTAGCAACCAAATTTTATACTACTTATTTTATATAATTATGAATAAGTAGTATATAAAATTTTATTCGGTGAAAAATTAAAATTGATTTATTGATATTCGACTTCAATCACATATTACTTGAATTCTACATTTAGTTTATTTCATTTGAAAAATATAAGCATAAAGTCATAGTTAAAAGTATAGTAATAAAATCTTTTAAAAGTTTAAAAGCAATGGAGTAGCATATAAAATTTTAAAAAAATTATATTTTAGTTTTGTTTAACATTAAATTTTATTATTAATATCTCGATCATGTGTTACTCGAACTATAAATTTCATTTATTTCATTTGAAAACATAAACATAAAGTCATAGTTAAAAGTATAATTATAAAATATTTTCAAATTGAAAATAAATGGAATTGCATAAAAAATTAAATATTATTTAATAAAAAAATTACATTATTAATATATATTCAAATATTTTAAATCATGCATCGCAAGGGTATGTGCGAGTGGTACGTGCGACATGGGTAAGCCAGACATACGTGCGACGTCGATCATTTCATGTCTGGGTGAAATACGTGCGATTCCAGTTACAATAATAATCGACGTCGGCAAATCAGGCATGCGTGCGACGCCGGTCATTCATGTCTGCGATGGTAACATGCGACATCTGTGTCAACAAGGACCGACATTGGTAAGCCTGACATTCGTGTGATGTCGCTCATTTCATGTCTGCGAGTGGAACGTGTGACGTTGGTCTAAAAAAATCGACATTGGTAAACCGGACATACGTGCGACATCGGTCATTCATGTATGCGAGAGTGATGTGCGACATCGGTATAAACAAATAACATCGATAAGCCAAACATGTGTGTGACATCGGCCATTCATGTCTGCAAGAGTGATGTGCGACGTATGTATAAAAAACAACCGACGTCGGTAAGCCAAACATGCGTGCAATATCGCTATTGGTAGGCTATTACATTGGTAGCAAAACATGCATGTGATTTCACTATTGGTAGGCTATTACATTGGTAGCAAGCACATGCGTGCGATTTCGCTATTGGTAGGCTACGCCTGGGACTGGATATGTTTCATTATATCACACGTGATGGGAGAAATTGATGGTGATTGTTGGATTTGGTCGTATGTTGAACATTGGATGAGCAACTATAATGACTTAGGCTAGGTTCTATTCGAAACTATTGTCACCCATGGAAGAGCTTTTCCATCAATCTCAATATCGTCGTCTATTAGTTTTTTATTTAAAAGTTGCTTGTTTTGTTCTTCGATACTTCGGCTACGATGCATGTAAATTCTTTTACACTACATTTGCCTTATCCAAGCCAAATTGAATATGCAGTTTCATATTGTCCTATGAATTTGTTGGCTTCTGGTAATGAGGTTATTGTTGGTTTAGGTCTTACGTGGTGAAGCTTCTTTGTGTAATTTGGATGAGGTTGTTCCTTCCAAGTCAGATTTGTAAAAAGTTTTTGATGTGCTGAAAATACAGATGAAATATTGACATGATGGGTCCGTTCGAAGCTTGTAGCCCTTGTTCTGAAGAGCTCACTGTTCGAAGGTTCTAGTCCTCATCCTTCAATAGCTCGTTGTTAGCTTTTAGCCCTCGTCCTTAAGCATGCTAAAGCTATTGAAGTTAAGCTCCTTGAAGCTGGGTCCTCGAGCATGCTAAAGCTATCAAAGTTAAGCTTCTCGAAGTTGGGTCCTTGAGTATGCCAAAGCCATCTAAGTTAAGTTCTTCAAAGGTGGGTCCTTGAGTACTCCAAAGCCGTCTAAGTTAAGCTCCTCGAAGCTAGGTCCTCGAGTATGCCAAAGCCGTCGAAGTTAGTTCCCTCGAAGTCGAGTCTTCAATTGGTCATCCCTCAATAAGTTTATTCATCGCCCTTCGAAGCAGCCGTCCACCTGTCGATGATGGCTTTGAGTTTCCACTGTTCTTTCCTACTAAACCAGAGAAGCCTTATGCTATAGTCCTTGAGTGGTTTTCTCTTAAACGGCACTCAGTGTGATATTTGAGTGGTTTACTCTTAAGAGGCACTCTAGATGATGATTCGAGTGGTTTGGTCTTATGGGGCACTCTAGGTGACATTTGAGTGGTTTTCTCTTAAGTGGCACTCGGGGTGATATTCGAGTGGTTTTCTCTTAAGTGGAACTCAGGGTGAATTTGAGTGGTTTGCTTTTAAGCGATACTCAGGGTGATATTTGAGTGGTATGCTCTTAAGCGACACTCGGGATAATATTCAAGTGGTTTGCTCTTAAGCGGCACTCAGGGTGATATTCGTGTGGTTTTCTCTTAAGCGGAACTCTAGATGCTAATTTGAGTGGTTTTCTCTTAAGTGGCACTCTAAATGATAAATCTGGCTAAGGATGATTATCAAGTGGTATGCTGATAAGCTGCACTTTAGATGATAATTCTAGTTAAGGCTTGTGATCAATGGGTATGCTGATAAGCGGCACTCTTAAAAATATGAGTACTCTCTCTGTGATGGTTCAAATACTCTTGGTTTGAGTACTCTCTCTGTGATATTCAAGTACCCTCTCTAGTGGTGGTTTGAATACCCTCTCTAGTGGTGGTTCGATTACTCTCGGTTCGAGTACCCTCTCTAGTGGTGGTTCGAGTACTCTCGGTTTGAGTACCCTCTCTAGTGGTGATTCGAGTATGCTGATAAGCTACTCTCATTATGGTGATTCGAGTATGCTGATAGGCTACACTCATTACATTAAGTGTACACAAGAAAACTATTGTTGAAAGTTAAAGGACACCCTCATCGACTCCAGATTCATTATTAAGGAATCACACTCCCAACATTACATATAACTATGAGATTTATGATTATAACATGTACGCTTAGTGCTACTTGTTCACCAACGACTTGCTCAGCTTCGTATGCCTAGATCGACATAGTCCCAATCTACATCGAGTCTAAAACTCTGTAGACTTGATCGAGTAAAATTACTTCAAGTATACCTCGATAAATATATAACTATTAAAATATATAGCATGATTGTGGAGATCATACCGCCATACAAGTTGGATGTTGTGACAAGTGCAACAAGAGGGAATATCACGTGCACTACTCGGGGATTAAGAGGCTCAAGACCCTGATCGTGAAGGGGTTTAGCTAGTTTCTTGCTGCAGAGGAACTCGAGATTGGGGACACCCTCTACTTCGAGGTTTTAAATGGCGTTGGGCCCATAGTTTTTCATGTTATCGTTCTTCCCAGCAGACATTAGATGTTTAGCTTAGACTTGATATTATTATGTATTTGGAATAGATTAATGCGTATTTGGAAGAAAATTTACTATGAAATTTTATATATATATCATTAATTTTTAATTTATAATCTATTTTTTAATGTTATTGAAATTTTAACATTAACCTAGCATATGAACAAAGTTTTAATATAATGATCATTCAAAAAAACTATAAAAGACTTGTGTGTAATGAGTAATTTTATTATACAACTAGCAAATATTTTCTGCAACCAAAAATTTAAATAAATTTGATAAGACGTCAAATGCATGTATTTTAAGATTGCTAGATTTAGGTAGTATAAATCATAAGGGATTTATATGACCGTTTTTGGTTTTCATATCCAAATCCTTCAATTTGTAATCAATTTATAGTCTAATGGATTTTTGGTCCTTACAAGCGTCTAAATTCCTTTTTGTAAGATTAATTTGTAGATTGCTTGTAAGCACTTCAGATTGGTTTGGGAAGGCCATTCAAAAGGACGGTAGATAATTGAAGGCCATGATCCAAACATGGAAAAAGAGATTCTGGACTTGAAGAACTAAGGCCAGCCGATTGATGCAAAGACTGGCCGACCAACCTTCCGGGTGAATAAGAGCAGGAGAGCGGCCAGGACCTCTATCTGTACGCCTGCGTACGAGAGAAGAGGATGTAGCACAAGTGCTGAGCACTATTTTTCACGGCCAGGTGCGGAATCTCTGATCAGGAAAACTGGGCCCGCGGCCAGAACCTTTAGCCAATCGTCTGTGCGTGTAAGACAGGCCCGGAGTGTAGCGCCCAGGACTCCATTACACGGCCTGCGCATTTCAGCACGCACCCTCGCCCTCACCCTCAACCATTGCCTCAGTACCCGTGCGCCTACATGCCCTTAATGCCCAAGACAATCTTGAATCAGAACCTGTAATTCGTAAGCAAATTGAGAACTTTAGGGTAGTAAATTATCTCAAACTATTAGATGACGCTATTAGTAGATGACCTTTTTACACCTCTGAGCTGGATAAAGAAATGACCAAACCATAGAAAACAAAACTATTTTGTCTTGCAAATAGTTTAAAGGACAACACAGGATGTGCTTCATTTAAGCAATAAAGAAGAAACAAACTCGATACATATAAAGCCCCTTTGCATTAGCATAATTCAATCTTTCTAATCTCCCAAATTCTTTTTTTTGGATACTAAGACCATTCAGGAAGTTGCAAGTATTCAATAACCAAACGAAATACCCATTATTTGAATGAATAGAATTTACTACTTCACATTTGAATTTAGGAGCAGATGTTTTCAGGTTGAAGAAACAAAACGAACATGCACTTAAAAGGTACCTTTGAATTGGAAATTTTGTTCCTGAGCTCAATGGTGCCTGAGCTAAAAATAATGGTGCATGAGCTCAAAATAGAAGTTTGCACATTAATGGTTGAATCCTTGGCCTAGGCTCTGCTTCTTCACAACCTTTTATCGTGTGTGCCACCGCTGCCCTAGCTCTGCTACCCTTCACCTCCATCCTAGCTCCCCCACTTCCTAGCTCTGCCCTAGCTCTGCAGAAACCCATGCCACCAGCCACTAGAAAGAACCGTGCCCCACCACTGCCTTAGCTCTACCACCCTTTACATCTCTATTAGCTCCGCCACCTCTTAGCTCCACTACACCTATCCACTGCCGTACCAAACCGCTTTGCCACGCTAGTCCACAATCGCTCCAGTTCGCAGTCGTTCCGCAAGTCCGTCGCACCCTCGCCATTAACTTATCTCCACTCCATCGCTCGGTGGAACCACCATTGCCCAAACCAAATGATACCCAAATCTTATCTACCTCCGCCTACCACTTCAACCTAAACCCTAGAAACATCGTCGCTAAAAACTAGCTCCATCGCTCCCTGCCTTCTCGACCAGGGGGGAGCAGCGTTAACCAGTAGCGTCGCTCCGTCACAGTGTCTCTTGCTATTAGTGGTGGTGATGGGGGAAGATAGATGGCAAGGAAAATGAAGAAAGAAATCTGGGAAGAAAGAAAATAAAGAAATGAGGGTCAAGGTGTTCTTTTTTTAACTCGGGGGTATAATAGTCATTTAACTTATTTCCAACCATTTTTAGGGTTGACGTTTTGGTCAACGATTTACCAGGTTAATTTTGCATCTAATGATTTTACAAGATAATTCCTGCACTTTCTCACAAAACATAAGGTTAAAATCACACTTCACTCAAGGTTTTAATTGCAATATAAAAAATTTATGGAAAGACCGTCTTTTACGAGATATGTCAATTCCCTTAAAGAGTGACCTCCAGGAAGTACCTATTTCCATAATGAAATCAAAATAATCAACAGTTGAACAACTAGTCACCAAACTACAAGGAATCATACATGATTGAAAAGATACCATATTGACGGTAGTTGAACGGAAGATCCAGTCATCTCTGGCTAGCAACGCTAGAGAAAACCAGAGGTGAGCTGGAGTTAGCATTGCTGGCGAGCGACGGAGAAAACAAGAGGTGAGCGGTCCTAGCGTCTCCTCCACCGTCTCTGACTAGCAGCGGTTGAGAGAACATGAGGCAAGCGTTGGAGGCAAGCGTTGGAGGCAAGCGTTGGAGGAAAGGCTAGCAATGGTGAGAGGGGCTAGCGGCGATGGAGAGAACCATAGGTGAGAGGAGGGGTGGCGTGGTCGGTGGCTTATCGGTGGAGAAAACCAGACGAGGCAAAGGGACGCTGAGGGGTGTGGAACAGTTGAAAATAGGGTTCCATCGGGGGGGGGGAAATTAAATTGGGGTAAGGGAGAAGTAATTAGTAAGTTTGGGCTAAGTATATGAAAATAGGACATGGGGTTTGGGCCAAAATTTATAGGTTTGAGCCCATTAAAATTTTCATTAGCAAAAGTCAAATAAAATTTGACCATTAATTAGTTAAAGTCAACTTAGTTATTAGTGTTTATATATTGAAAGTCAAGTAAGGTTTCACCGTTAATTAGTCAACGTCAACCTAGTTATTAATGTTTATATATTGAAAGTCAAGTAAAGTTTGGTCGTTGATTAGTTAAAGTCAACTTAGTTATTACTGTTTATATATTGAAAGTCAAGTAAGGTTTGATCGTTGATTAGTCAAAGTCAACCTAGTTATTAATGTTTATATATTGAAAGTCGAGTAAAGTTTGGTCGTTTATTAGTTAAAGTTAACATACTTATTACTATTTATATATTGAAAGTCGAGTAAGGTTTGACCATTGATTAGTCAAAGTCAACCTAGTTATTAATGTTTATATATTAGAAGTCGAGTAAAGTTTGGTCGTTGATTAGTTAAAGTCAACTTAGTCACTAGTGTTTATGTATAGAAAGTCAAGTCAAGTTTCACCGTTGATTAGTTAAAGTCAACTTAGTTATTAGTGTTTATATATTGAAAGTCAAGTAAAGTTTTATCGATGATTAGACAAAGTCAAACTAGTGTTTATATATTGAAAGTCGAGTAAAATTTAGTCGTTGATTAATTAAAGTCAGCTTAGTCACTAGTGTTTCTATATAGAGAGAGTCAAGTAAAGTTTGACTGTTGATTAGTTAAAGTCAACTTAGTCACGAGTACTTATATATAGAAAGTCAAGTAAGGTTTGACCATTGATTAGTCAAAGTCAACCTAGTTATTAGTGTTTATATATTGAAAGTCGAGTAAAGTTTGACCGTTGATCAGTTAAAGTCAGCTTAGTCACTAGTGTTTACATATAGAAAGTTAAGTATAATTTGACTATTAATTAGCTAAATACATCTTAGTTATTAGTGTTTAATTGAAAGTCAAGTAAAGTTCAACCGTTGATTAGTCAAAGTCAACCTAATTATTAGTGTTTATATATAGAAAGTGAAGGAAGGGTTGAACGTTTATTCGTTAAAGTCAAATTAGTTATTAGTGTTTATATATTGAAAGTGAAGTACAGTTTGACCATTGATTAACCAAAGTCAAACTAGTTATTAGTGTTTATATATTGAAAGTCAAATAAGGTTTAACCCCTAACTAGTTAAAGTTTTATTTATATATACTAAATCAATTAAGGGTTGAACGTTAATTAGTTAATGTAAATAAATTTTATTCTTATTTATATACATTAGGTCAATAAAGGTTGATCGTTGATTAATTTAACTTAATTTAGTTATAGTTAAAGTCAACAAAATAAGTGAACGATTTTGAAAGTTAAAAAAATAGCTTAGAGCGGCTGTGCACAACTGCTCCCGTCCCATGAAATTTCTTCCAACATTATTTGAAATTTTTAGCATATTTTTTAAAAAATATTTTGGCAAATATTTTGAATTCTTTGGTGGGAAGATTGAACTTTAAAAACTTTCGACGAATATTTTGATTTTTTTTATGGAAGATTGAATTTTTAATTTTTTTGGCGATTTTTTCGGTAGGAAAAATGAATTTTTAAAGTTGTTAGCACAGATTTTAAGAACAGGTGTTATTTTTTCCAGAACCAATGCTATTTTAAAATTTTTGGCGACTTTTTTGGCGGGACGATAGAGTTTTTAAAATTTTTAGCACCGGTTTTTAAAAACCTGTGCTGTTTTAAAATGTTTTGCAATTTTTTGGCGGGAAGATAGAATTTTGAAAATTTTATCACGGATTTTTGAAAACTGGTGCTATTTTAAAACTTTTGGCAATTTTTTGGCGATTTATTGTTGAAAAAATATAATAGAAAGAATCCCGCTAAGTTGAAAATCCGAGAGGGCGGCCTAGGCAAAATTAGGGGGCCCCGATAGGTTGAAAACCCAAAAAGGCATCCTATGAAAACTGAGATGCCAAATGGTGTGTGAAAAGGTGAGGGTGAGACTTGGGAAAAAATGTGTGAGGCTAGGATGAAAACCCAAGAAGGCTCCTGTGCAAAATGAGAGAAAATGAGAGAAATTGAAAAATATTATGCTTCTCTTGATTTGTCTATTTGGTGACCTCTTTCGTAGAGTAAGCTAGTTTTACACTTGTATTTTATACTGCACCTATTATTGGTGTGATGGTTGGTTAGATTATCTTAGACTTTGGGATGTGAGAGTGTGATAGATTCTTATATCTTGAGGGTTAGGGTAGTCTAGAAATACGATAATGGATGTTGTTGGGAAAACTTTTGCATGCTAGTCTACGGTTAGATCTTTTCTTGTTCTTGTTTACTTGAGGACGTGTAAGGGTTTAAGTGCAGGGAATTTTTATAAGACGTCTAATGCATGTATTTTCCAAAGCATTTAACATCTCTTTTGTCATATTTTGTTGGAATATTGCTAGATTTAAGTAGGTTTACATCATAAGGGATTTAGATGACCGTTTTTAGTATTCATATCTACATCCTTCATTTTGTAACCTATTTATAGTGTAATGCATTTTTGGTCCTTACGAGCGTCAAGACTCCTTATTGTAAGCTTAATTTTTAGATTGCTCATAAGCTCTTTGGATTGGTTTAGGAAGGTCGTTCGCAAGGATGGTAGAAGATTAAGGTCTCAATCCAAACGTGGTAGAAGAGAGTTCATACTTGAGAACTAAGTCCAACCGATCGACGCAAAGACCGACAGGCTGACCGGCCAGGTGAAGAAGACCAGGCGCGTGGCCAGTGACCTGGCCCAAACCGGGGTCATTAATACAGTCGCAACAAGCATAATTTAACAATCCAGAGCCGAGGAACTAGTCCCGTGGGATGGTCAAAGATAAGATTTATATTTTTCACCCTTTTTCGCTGCTAATGCTACCAAAGGGTAGTAAGCAACAAGCCCTGGGTTTGTCCACAGAGATGCTAGGGTTCAAGTAAATGTCAAGACACAACCTCGTACCGGTCGTCAATCCACACGAGTGAAAGGAATAGCTACTAATGTAAACATGTAAACTCGGGGGGGGGGGGGTAATTTTCAACTAACAACTACAGGCATAAAATAAACAACGTAAACTATTTATGCTAGGCACTTTGGGCTAATTTAGCAACATGGTAGTTCTAATTCTTCAATTCTCGATGCATTCACATACAGGTATAAAAAAGACCTATCAGTGTGTTCATAACACGTGGTGTGACCAATGGCATACACTTCCCCATCCCCATCACGGTGGATGCGCTCGCAGACCTCTATCGACACTGCCATCGTAATTAGGGGAGGACAACAAGGTCCGACCATTGATGTGGTTCTGTTTCTCTCCCATGCTATTACGTTTCGGGCTTCCACCACAAATGCACTAATTCCCAGTGGTTCTCTATTAACGAGGCCTTAGGTTTATAGGCACCTTATCTGTGATACTAGGGTTTCAATACAACACCTAGCTTGCTACTATCAACTATCTCTACCCATAACCAATCAGAAAATGGTTAAGTAATTAGCTAATACTGGTGCGATGGTGTGTGGATTATGGTTACCTCGAATCTTCCGTGCACACACTCACGTAGAATCATTCATCTCCACCCATTCAAATATCCAGAATTCTCTTCCCAATGGGACATCAATAAGTGCACCATACATGAACATACATGCACCATACATTCTATTAAATTTTGTATTCAACTTATTTTTTGTGGACAAATTTATGTAAAATAATATTTAATGGTCAAATTTAATGAGTAGGATAGAGAAAATCAAGTGGGTTCCATGAATAGTATATAGTGGTCTCTTAACCATTGTGGAGAAAAAAAATGGGTTGTCTCTTAAGTGGTCTCTTAAGCTGAGGTGGAAGAGAGAGAGAAAAAAAATATATTTAATTGGTAAGAGACCGCTAGCAGACTCTACCACTGCCCATGGCCTAAGACTCCTATATATAGTAGTAGGAGATTGGGCCTAAACATAGGCCCAAAATAGGCCAAAAGTATAAAAATCTTAGTCACCAGTTCCATCTAGTCGTTGAACCTTTCTCGAATAAACTGCTCAAATCCGTGAATCTTCTGGAGCTTAATTTTAGTGTGTTGGATAGAGATTGGAAAGACGAAGATTTTGATATATGGTAGAGGGAAATCGGATAAAATTGACAGAGTTATTGTAAAAACGGTCATTCTTCATGGTTTCACGGACCGACACGGATGCCACAGTCTGTGAACATTGAAGCATGGGGTGCCTGTTCTAGCACGGTCCATGAATAATCATTGGTGGACCAAGGGATCCGGCATGGTCCATGAAGCTTGCCTCATGCTACAGCCCATCGTGGTTTTCATAGACCGCGACCAGCACGAGGTCCTTACTTAAAACATTTGTCACGACCCGTGGTGGTTTTCATGGACTACGACCAGCATGGGGGCCTTTGCTCAAAAGTTCTCATGGCCCTTGAAGGTTTTCACAAACCGGCTTCATACTTAGCCAAAATTTTCACATCTTCATCTCAATGCTCATAGTCCGGCTCTTTTGTCACGGCCAGGCACTGATGCTCTCGTGAATGTCTCATGCCAGCCTTCACGTACTCTCTTTTATCCCTTGTGTAGTGCGGACCATGGGAATTTTCATAGGCTGCTGATGCTTTGTGTAGTATGGGCTGTCACGGGCCGCTAGTCCTTCGTCGGCTGAATATCGTTTGCTTGCCACGGGTAAACTGTTAGTCCAAATCAGAAGTTCTAGTAGTCAATTTTGTATTACTCGAGAAGACTAATCCAATGGAAACATCCTTGAAGCCTAATTATTCTTGTATCATTCTCTTACTAAGGAAAAACTCCTCAGACCATGATTCACCATTTTCACCTTTGGCCGTCTTGAACTTCGAAGCCGCCTATCTTTGGCTTCAATCTCCTTCTACCATGCAGTGGTGTTTTTTGCCTTCATCTTCTACCATTCTAATGTGAATGGAATTTACCTCTTCTACCTCCCTTGCGAACGGCCTTCACATAGAGTGTAACGAAAACGTACCTATAGGCAACCTACTAAAGATGATCGCAAAGAAGGATACATAATGTCCATTAGTACTACTTGTGTCGACAAAACATGGGATTTAGACAAGAAAACCAAACATGGCCATCTAAACCCCTTATCATGTAAACTAAAACTAACTAAAAAGTATGCCAAATGCAACAGTTAATGCACGCAAAATGAAGCAGATCAATCAGCACCCTTATCCGAGCGCCCGGGCATGAGAGAACAGTCTGTGGTGTAAGTTCTCAGTAGTTTTTGGCATAGCTAGTGCGAGGGAGCGCGATCCTGTGTGTGGAACCTTTAATCAGACAGGCCTGGAGTGCAGCGCCCAAGAGTCCATCGAGCATTCTACGCGTGCCCGCACGCATTCCCCCTCAATCGATGCCTCGGCGTCCACACACCTGTGCGTCTTAGCGTGCACCTGCACGCCCGCACCCTTAACCAGGCACCTCAGCCCCCGCGTGCCTACGCACCTACTGCAGTTTTGACATCTTTTTTACTAAAACTTTGTACAATAAATATCCTAAAACCTTATCCTCTCTTCCCTCATTAATACTTTATCCAAACATACTCTCTAAAACCCTAGGAAGCATTTATTTCTTCTTCTTTATTCTATGTTTACCATGGATTCTAGCTATTGTTTATGGATTTTAATAATCTAGGCTAAATATACTCTTGGGAGCAATTGGTAAGCATTTCTAGTATGACTTGTGAGATATGGTTTATCCTATTTTGTGCTTTGATTATCAAGTATGTTTTGTGACTTTGTGTGGTTAATGCATGATTTGAACTAGGATGATCAACTAGTTTATGATTGTGGGTTGATTATTTGCTAGGTGTTTGGTCAAACCCAGAAGACTTTGACTTTTTGTCAATGTGATTATTGTTGATCAATGCTAGGTTATAATTAGGAGTGAAAAATAATTATGATTGTTGGCTGATGAAATTTCTTAGACTTAGGATGAATTTGAATGGGCTTGACTTATTATCAATGTGGTTCACTAATAACGATTTAGCATGAAGGCCAAACCTCGTAGTCGTTATTAGTAAATATACTTGTGATATCTATGTGTCTCTTACTTGTAGGACTTTGTGGTAGTTGTGTTGGGTCTCCATGTGTATTGTTATCCTTAGGGAATTCTATCACGCCGATCTTCTAGAGTGACCTGCGGGTAAAGATTATTGTGTGGCGTCGATTGATCACTCTAACTATAACCGAGGAGAGGTGAGACATATCTTTATTCGAAAGGTGTTGATATATTCTCCACAATATGTGGTTAATGCATAAAAATAGGATAATTAATCGATGATCAAAGGAGGAATATAAATAAAAACCGATTCCGCCCAAGACTCGTTATAATCTTAATTACGTTATTCCTGCTAGTGTGATTGCAGTTATATTATTTTCTCTAATTGTTGGTTAATTTAGTTGTTTACATTAGTCGTAGGGTTTCTGAAATAAAACCCCCCCCCAACTTGTTTACCACACACGGAGAGTGACTTCTTCTTGTGCTATTTAACTATGCTTTTAACACTCGATAAAACCCAATTTTCCTCATGGATGACCCCATCTTAACACTAGCTACTATTAAGTAAGACTTAATTTGGGCATATAAATACTATCTTTGAGAGGCACAACATTGGCCTCCCAAAATTGGAACTGTTGACCGGCAAGCTAGTGGGTTGAAAGTGTTAGGCTAATACAAACATATGACGTCGGACAGGGGTCTACACCTTATCGACTGCACTATGGTTGTTGCAACGTTGCACCATGCGAGGTTGACTTCAAAATGTGGCCAAAACGACGTCGTTCTGAAACGAATGTAAATATGGGAACCCTAACAAACAGTTTAAGCTTCTCTTCACAAGTTTCCTGCAAATTTAAACGGTCTCCCCCCTTCCTTCTCCTCTCTCCTGGAAAAGGGCATATTTTCTAATATTCTAACACCAAATGTTAGTATTCCTACTTTACATTGTCCAATCTATCGTTTGTCAATGTCTTCTATTTTTTTATTTCTAGTTTTTACTCACACTTTTTAGAGTGTGAACTTTCCTTGACTGTAAACGTAGGTACTATGTTTTGGTATGTCTCCAAAAGGTTTTTGTTTAATTTTATGTTATCAAACCTTCAGTTTTTTGGGTTATGTGTTTCTTCCTGTAGCTTACTTTGATATGTGCAATGTCGGGAATCTATCTGTCACAATTTTATTTTTGCGATTAGCATGCGAGGTCACACATTCTAATTTCATGTTCAGTATGAGACGTCGCATTTATGTCGGACTGTCCTTTGGTTTGACAGAATTGTTACCGACATGGCATGTTGGCTTTTAAGTTTACTCCGAAATTGCATATCCGACTTCATTCTGATGTCGGTCAAATGTTCAGTTTTACCGACTACTTAGTGATGTAGCTGACACATGTCAGCCAAACCACTACTTTGGACCGACATGTATCTGCGACGCATTACCGACTTCGCACATTGTATTTCATAGGCAATTAAGTTTGCACTTAACATTTTCATTTTTTATTCAAGACTTATATATGGTTGGCGAAGGATCGTCTAATCACCCCTCTTTTCAGGTCTTATACAAATTTACATATATATTTACTAACACATCTTCACACTTTATATATAACAACCAATTTTTTTTTGTCTTCGTACAGTTTTCCGCACAACGGAGCAACCTGAGCTAGTTGTCTTTGACATTGAACATCATACAATATCTCCTAAAAGTCCATGCTTCCAGTGCACTCTGGTAAGGCATTTCAAATTAATATTATTAGTTTCTAATTGTTTATAAATATATATATTATATAAATATAATTATTTTTAATAAATATACTTTTTATTGACTTAGTACATCCCGAGGGACATTGTACCACTACTACCGAATGACAAGACCCCCATGGTGCTGAGGTGCTACCGGCAGAGTGGCACATGAACTTCTCGGGGGGTGGGAAGATCAAGGCCCTATTCCCAAAGGGTTTTTGCGAGTTCCTTTTCAGAAACCGCATACGAATTGGGGACACCTTGTTCTTCAAGGGCATATAAGTTGCGGGTCTGATTGTCTTCAAGGTTATCATAATCCGAGCTGATTGAATAACTGTCATATTAATAGAAGTAAAACAAATATTAATCCAAATTATGTAGTAATTGTAATGATATTTTCATGACCATTAATATTTTTATACTAATTTAACTACCTTATTTGAACAATATATGATAGACAGTATGTGTTCTTTGCTCTGTGCATGAGTTTAAAAACCATTTTAAACCATGCCATATAAATTCAATGATATTTTACACAATCGTTTAAAAAATCATGAACAAATACTTTTGCAGACAGAAGTCAATCACTTTCAAACAACTATAACCTATAAAAGTTAACCGAGGTAAAACAAAATGAATACATGAATCAAGTAGGAAAGGCATGGGAACTTACTGTGTCACTGTGTGAAGGAAGGAGTTTGGTAGGAGTGAAGTGGGGTGGAATGTGGATGACGGTTGTTGGTTGTTGGTTGTTGTGGTTTCCCCTCTCATTCCACCTTTTTCAATTCTAAAATAAAAAAACTAACCTATTAAAATAAAAATTCCTCTTTTTTCAAAGTCTACTAACATAAGTGCGGTCGCTTGTCCATCACATCTCATCTCGGTGAAAACGACTTCCAATGCAACATCGCCAGACCTTTTTTAACAACTTTTGCGACGTCGCATGCTATTCGGTATTATTATTTACTTTGTCTATTTAACATTTTACTTTGGTTAAAAAATTACTTTGGATAATACATTCGTCCCACCAGACTTTGTTGGTGAACCCAAAAATTTACCATTGACAGACAATTCCAATGATAGATGTGGTCATCAATATTTTGAAGGTCATCCAGATAGTTGGGAGCAACAACGGATCGAATCAAATGAACCCGCTGATCCAGATCGAACCAAATAACCGAGTTAAAAAAATATTATTTACTTCGGGTATGGAGGCACCATAACCCGTACCCGCCAGCCCCATTCCCATCCCTACACATAGAGATGAGTTTGAACTGATTCATCTACTGCAGTAAATATGACATTTAGTTCTTTGGAGTTCGCCAATCCAGCCTTTTGTTCATCTGTCTTCCAAAATTCTTTAAGCTTAACTACTAGCTCCTTAGAACTAGATTCTCCTCCTTCAGAACTTCAAAGAACTGGTGGCTTCCATCTTGTTTCAACAAAACTACACAATTCATCTAGTGAATTTATGAACAGGCGCATTCGATCCTTCAGTAGTTGTAATTATTTCCTTCCAGGAGTGGTGGCCGAGACACATAATCTCCTTCTTTGGCCGCCATTGGTAAAACTAGATCACACTCTCCTTGTCAAAACCAAGGTAAAACAAGCGACTTAGCTCTGATACCAATCGAAATTCTGGTTTTACCAATTATCTAGATTTAGTTAGTTCCAACTAAACCAAGTACATTAAAACATAAAAGTTGACACATGAGAGTTGGTTACGCAGTTCAGTGAAATCACCTACATCACTGGGGTCTTGCCCATTTCAGAATAAATCCATTACTAATAAAGACATAGTACAAAGTATATTATACAACTATACTTATCTTTACTAATTACAAATGTGGATTATGAAAGCTCCCCTGGCTACTAATCCAGCTTGATCAGACTCCTCCTAACCTCGAAACTCGCTGACACTTAATATCCTCCTCCCGAGGAATTAGATGTATGATTCCAATTTTTCTTAACATTTTAAGATTATATTGGTAACACAAACTGAAGGCTCTTGTGTACTATCAAAATATATGAAAACCTACATGCAAATTTTCGTCAATTAAATGCATAATTAGCTCAGCCAAATTATCTTTTATTAAAACCCATCGCACACATTAAATATTATATGCAAACAACAATACCTATTCCATCTCGAAATATGATTATTATCAAATCCTATGGGAAAAGGAAGTATCAAATCCAATCCTTGAAGTAAGGAGTTAATATATATCCAATCCAATCATTATAAATCCCACACAATAAAGGATATTATCATATCAATTCCGATTTCATTAAATCCAATTCAATTGTATAATTATAGGAATTGACATATTCTTCAAAATCAAATACATAAACAATATTTCTGCCAACGAATTTCTTTTTTGTCGTATGAGTTTCCTTCTGATGTTTCAACACAAACTATTCTATATTTGCATAATTTTCTCAAATTTTCAATTAATTAAATATGGACTTTACTGAAATGTTACAACATTTTACCCTGTTCTCTACTTACTCATTACTAGTAAGGTAACGTCGTGCGATGTGCGGTGAATAGGATAATCATTTGTATTAAATGATGTTACATATATTTCATTATATTTTTGGAATTTTTTTTCTATTATTACTGATGAAAATTAATATGATAAAAGTGATGATAAAACTAAATATATTTCATACAGCCAAAGAAAAATAATGATGAATTGACGGTAATATTCATAAGAGAACATTTTGCGAACGGTTGCTGTCCACATTTCCAAGGATATGAAGAAATATTGGTTGAAAATAGAGAAGATGGTAAAGTTTGCAATAAATTCCTTTTTTAGACTTTTCTGCAACATTTGTTTGAATTGAAGACTGGAATTTTTGGTCTTACTTTTTTTCTTCAGCTTCTTTACAAGCATCAATTGGAAGTTGACGTGACAAAGAAATCAAGATACACTACTGGAAAACAAGTACATAAGCACTGGTACCTTAGCTATGGGGTGTAAATATTGGTGCTGAAAATATGAAAGACCAGGTTTTATGATGAAAATCAAGATAATTGGTGCTAGTACCCCTTATCAGCACTGAATTTTGACATATGTGCTTACAACTGGTGCCGTACACAGAAAATAGCACTGGTACAAACGTAAAAAGTGCAAGTAACCGGTGTTGGAAAAGGTTTCCATGTGTGTAACAGTGTCTTTGGCGCATTAAAATTTTAGGGAAAATAATAGCACTAGTACGAAGCAAGTAAGCCGATGCCTATGTAAAATCATAGCAATAGAATGCATATTTCCAGTTCCTAAAAAATGGGTCTCATTTGAAAAGGGGATGGTATTAGTTTAATTTCTAGCACCGGTAGTGGAAAAATGACCTAACCAGTGCTGAAATAGCCGGAATAGTCCATTTGGCCCGCAAAAATTTGGTGGGAAATTTTCTAGCACCAGTATCTACGCATAATACCGGTGCTATAAGAGCATTTAATGCTCACCTACCACTATTCATTGACGGGTAAAATGGAAATTTTTGGAGAATTGGTCATTAATGGTGTATTTTGGTGGGTTCTGACATTGAATGCTTAAATGAAGACCCACAAAGATTAGGTTTTAAATATTTTGGTATTGTATTAATGATAGAATATGTTAGAAATGGTATGTATGCATATATTTTGTGTGCTTGATCATGTTCATGGTACTTGCCTTCATGGAAGAAATGTGATTGTTTTCTAGATTTGTTGATGTGATTAATACCATGTTTAGGAATGTGAAATTTCTGGGTAAGTTTTGAATGTGGTGATGTGAGTTGTATGCAAGATTTACCGAATTGATTTTTGAATGTTTAGAATCTTGCGTAGCCATGGTCATTGTGTTGACTTATAGTTGTCGTACATTAGTTAACTTGTAGAGATGGAACATGTAACTGAGAGGCATAATCATGTGTATTGCAAAGTTAGTTGGATGAGCAAAGAAATATATTGATTTCGTGGAAGATTTTTTAGAGCACGCATGTGGTCCTGAGAAGCGAGTGTTATGTCCTTGTTGTGATTATAAGAATCGTAATCGTAGTGGTGATAGAGACATCATGAAACTTCACTTGGTTAGGAGATGGTTTGAAAAAAATTATTTGGTTTGGACGTTTTGATACAAATGCTAAGACTACTAGCACTATAGACATCGAGCCAAAGCTTGATCAGACATTTAATGAATATGTTCAGGATCCTGTAAGTGACATGAAAGGTCTTATGACTAGGGCAAGAACAAACCATAGAGATGCGGCTTTCAATGCGTTGATTGACTGACTTCATGATGATGAATTGAAGAATGAATCAACGTCGACATCTTGGATGAATTGTTCAAGAGTGTCAAGGAATTGAAGACACCATGAAGAACTCTATACTCTTTTTCCCACTGGATTTTTAATTAGGTAGTGTGGTCATTGTAAACTATTGTAAAATTATTTCATGTTTTATTTTGGGATTATGTTTCGGCCATGTGGGCTTTGAAGAAACATAATTTTGAAATCAGTTCATTAGGGTTTAAGAATATTCTATTTTCTTCTGATAAAAATTAGATTTGGTAAGATTAGATGAGGCAATATTCATTCAAGAGCATGTCTTGATGAATTCGGCCATATTTCCATGTATTTTAGGAATTCTAGTTAGATATGGTTTTAGTTTCTTTAAGCTGCCATAAGTTGATTCAACTTAAGTTTGTGATTAGGTTTTAGGCCGAAATCAAACCCTATAAATTGAGGGCTTGGCCAGGTTTATACTCACCTTTTTATCAATCGTATATTCAGAAATTTTGAGTTCATACTCTTTGCTTGCAAGCATTCTCATTGTTTCTTAATCCCGGGGGTTATTTAAGTATCAATACCCTTGATTTGTGAGCTAATCCTGCGGGCTAGTTTGTTAGTAAATTTCAAATATTGAGAGCAATCCTGAGGGCTAGTTGCTAGAAATTTTTATGCAGTTATTTTAGGGTTTTAGAAATCCCTAGTTTGGTCAAAGATATAAATTCCACAATCCAGACTCTTCACAAAGAAATTCATATTATTTGGTATCAAAGCAAAACGAAAGATCTTCTGGTGACCGAAAATATCATCAGGGGTTTTGGGTTTTGCATTATTTTTTTGGTTTTATTAAATTTATAAAATATTTCATATCCTATTTTAACTGTGTTTGTTTGATTTTTCTTATCAAGAGGATTGAATCTAGAGTTGAAAGACGTTGAAGGGTCCGAGAGTTAGAATACTTTGGTATTACTACCCGCCTTCACCTTCATTAGTCGAGTTAGGAGGACGTCAAAGGGTGTAAGTGTTAACAAGTATTATCCACCTTCACCACCCTCTCAGTTTTGTAGTTTTAGGTAACTTAAACAGTTTATGTGCTTGTGATATTTTTCGCCCACTCTTCTGAAAATTATTGCATGCACATAATCATATTTGTATTCTTTATCTTTCTTTGATTCCGTGATCTTGAATTTGTTCTTGAATTCTTGATTGAACCTTATACAAAAAAAATTAGAGTCTTTGTGTTTATTTCCAGATATAGTTTCAAATTCTTGATCTTTACAATCTTGAATACCTCGAAGTTCATTTGAATCGAGGGGAAGTTGTCACGGATTTCTCATTCCAATGTTTTAAATAGGATAATTTGTTCTAAAAAAAATTTCAAAAATACAAACAAAAGGGTAGCATATTTTTGGGGTTTAAATCCAATCTAGGGTTTGGAAACTGGAAATTTGGGGATGTTTGTAATTTTTGAAAGTTGGAGGCTGTTTTGAAAATTTCAAAAGTTGGGGAACGGTACTTGACTTCTACTTGCTTCGGGAGTAAGATTCTAATTGTGAAGAGTATTTATAGCTGAAAAATTTGACTTTTTTACTGAAAAAGAAATAAGAAAAAGGAAATAAAAACCTTTTTGGGTTGGGAAATTGGCTTAAGTGATTAAGTGAAGAAAATCCAATTATACAAAGGATTTGGGTTTGGGTATCTAGTCCTAACTGATTTTGGAAATGTTACATGAAATTTTGAAACTTACATGTGGCTTTTAAAAGCATTCTTCTTTTGATCATAACTCATTTGATATAGCTCTGATTCAAGCCATTCAAATTGCATTTGGTTCCTTATTATCATAAGGATCTTGAATACCAATTTTTGGAGCCTAATTTTGAGATTATCGATCATTAAAATTCTAATTAAATTCTGATGTACTCATCTACTATTTTGCTTTGAAACTGCGGTAAATTGATCGATTGTCCTCATTCTAGGCTTCTCCTTGTGAGTTGTGAGTGTCATAAACTTGGTGAGTGACTTTACCAAATAAAGGGGAAGGGCGGGGGGCTTTTTTCTACTAATGTTTTTGTTTTCTTAGCAGCTTAGCAGAGATGGTGGACGATAATACATTCGTCCCGCCAGACTTTGTTGGTGAACCCAAAAGTTTACCATTGACAGACAATTCCAATGATAGATGTGGTCATCAATATTTTGAAGGTCATCCAGATAGTTGGGAGCAACAATGGATCGAACCAAATGAACCCGCCGATCCAGATCGGTTTGCTATTGCAATAAATGCGCTCATGAGTGAAGTGCAATGATTGGCGAGAAAAGTTGACAGCATGGCCAAACTGACACCACCATCTTTAGCCAAGAAGGAAGAATTACAAGGTGTTATAAATGGATTTTATGGATATGGTAGTTCGGATGAAGAATCTGATGATGCTTTGGGAAGACGATTACACCGAGGGTCTTCTAAAAAGCATTGCCACAACAACCGACATTCTTGGAGAAGAGCCATTTTAGATTCCAGTGAGAGATCATATTCAGCTCGAGACATCGAGGATTTAAAGTATTAAATCCCTAAATTTGATGGTCAACACAATCTAGTGAAGTATCTTGATTGGTAGAAACAAATTGAGAATCTATTTGATCTCAATAGTTATCGGGAGAAAGAAAAAGTGAAAGTGGCGTAGTATTCCTTCACCCACTATGCGGCTGAATGGTGGAAGAATTTGAGAGAGTCGAGACAGATTGCTGGGAAGAGACATATCTCCACCTCAGAGAGATTGAAGTCCGAGCTTCGACCATATCATGTTCCGCCTACATATTTGATGGAATAGCATTCTTATTTGAGAAACATGAAGTAAGGAATCCAATTTGTTGATGAATACTAGCAAGATCTAGAGTTGACAATGAAAATGGTCAGAATGAAAGAAGACGACGCATTCATGAAGAATAAATTCATAGAAGGCTTACGGGAAAATATTCAAGTACCGGTTAAGCTTCAACATCATGTGTCAATGAGACATTTATTGGTGAAAGCGAGATTGGTTGAGAGCACCTTGGGGCCAAGGAGACCTCAGTTCCGCTTTCCTAGTCAAAATTAGGTTTTGATACGGGAAACCCTAGTTTGGGCCATAGGCGGTCGTGGGTCGGTGAAATCCTATTCAAATCTGACTTATAGTCCCAGTGAAAGAAATATGGCACCCTCTACCAAACAGTCTTCGAATATATTAGGTAAGTTTACTGGTTCTTCATCAAATTCAGTTTCTTCTAACACTCTTACTTGTTTCCATTGTAAGGAACGAAGACATGTCCGTAGTAACTTTCCCTATGCTCAAATTTTAACCAAAATTGAGGAGGAGGATGAAGAAGATTAATATGCTTATATTCCTACTTTATATGTAATCGAGGAAAAACATGTAAATGAAGAGATAATCATAAATGATAATAGTGAACAAGGTCTGGATACACAAGGTAACTTTGTGTCATTAAGACTATTAAAATCTCAAATGGTCGAATCCCAGGTACAACGTGTCAATATTTTCCATACTCGTTGCCTTGTGAAAGATAGGAATTGTTTACTGATTATTGGTGGAGGTTCTTGTGCTAATATTGTTTCTTATCTTCTTGTGAAATCATTGTCCTTGCCTGTTACTACTCATCCATCTCTATACAAATTGATTTGGTTAAATGGTAGTGGCGAAAATAGGGATAACAAACAATGCATGATTAACTTTAATGTTGGACAATATCATGATTCTATCTTGTGTGATGTTGTACCTATGGAAGTCAGTAATATTTTGTATGGTTGACCTTGGTAGTTTGATCGAAAATATTTGCATGATGGTTACACTACAAAATCACTGTGATTAAGGATAGAACTAGGTGTACTTTGACAAAATTATCTCCTGTGGAAGTTCTTAAGGCATAAAGGCGCATGAAAATCGACAAAGAGAAGTTTACGACTGAGACAGATGTGGCCAAATTAAACCCTTCCCAAGGTTTAAAGGATTTCATCCAAAAGGTGAAAAAAGGAAAAAAAACCTTGGAAATTCCGACCATATCCTAGGGAGGGCTGAAACTGGTAACTCTTTACCCTCGATTTACATGATGAAACAAGAACATCCTACTGATTCTGGTAAATCGTTTTATGCTTCAATAAGGGATGTGAATTGTGCTTTTTATAATCATTATTATGTGCTTATCTTACATTTTAAGAGAGTTATATTGCTAAGGATAATATTCCAATACATGTTCCTCCACTTTTTGCTCAGATGTTACAGGAATTTGAAGATGTCTTTCCGGAGGCATTACCTCATAGTTTACCACCATAGCAAGGTATTAAACACCATATTTACCTACTTCCGGGTTGGTTGTTCCAAATCACCAGGCGTATAAAGAAAACCCTAAAGAGACAAAGAAACTACAACGACAAGTTGAGTATTTACTTCAAAGGAGTTATGTGCGGGAATCTTAAGTCCTTGTGTTGTGCCTCTTATTTTAGTTCCTAAGAAAGATATAACTTGGCGTATGTGTATTAATTTTTGTGCTATAAACAAGAGAAGCATTAAGTATCGTCATCCTATACCTAGACTGGATAATATGCTTGAAGATTTGCATAGATATGTTATTTACACTAAGATTGATTTAACTCAGGGTTATCATCATAATTGAATTAGGGAGGGTGATGAATGGAAAACTACATTTAAGACTATGTTTAGATTGTATGAATGGATTTTTATGCTTTCGGTTTAACTAATGCACCTAGTACTTTTATGCGGTTGATGATTCATGTCTTTAGAAAGTTTATTGGTCGATTTTTTTTGGTTTACTTTGATGATATACTGATCTATTCTAATATTACTAATGAGCATATTCGCCATGGTAAGATGGTTCTTGTTGCACTCCGTGAGTCTAGATTGTATTCTAACATCAAGATGTGTACTTTTTGAGCTTTAGATGTGGTGTTTTTTTGGTTTTGTGGTGTCTAGGGATGGCATCAAAATCAATGAAACCAAGATAGAGGCAATCAAATCCTGTCTAACACCTACCAATACCAATAAGGTGAGATCTTTTCATAGTTTAGCTAGTTTTAACAGAAGGTTTGTGCGTGATTTCTCATCTATTGCTGCACCTTTAAAGGAACTAGTTAAAAAGGATATGATATTTGTGTGGGACAAAAGCCAAGAAAATGCATTTAACGAATTGAAAATACGATTATATAATGCTCATCTTGCTTTACCTGAATTAATGGCACTTTCGAGATTCATTCATATGCTTCTTATGTTGGAATTTTTGACATTTTGATGCAAGAGAATCAACCTATAGCTTACTTCAGTGAAATGTTAAAGAGCGGTGCTCTTAATTATCTTGTTCATGATAAAGATTTTTATGCAATTCGGTGGGTGTTAGAAACATGGCAACATTATTTATTGCATAAAGAACTTGTCATTCATAGTGATCATGAATCGTTGAAATACTTGAAGCGTTAGATGAAGTTAAATAAGCGTCATGTTAGATGGCTAGTTTTATTCAATCGTTTCCTTATTTATTGCGATATAAGAAGGGTAAAGAAAATGTTGTTGCTGATGCTTTAAGTCGTAAGCATGTTTTATTTAAATGATTAGAATGTATTATGTTAGGGTTTTCATTTGTGAAATATTATATGCCACTAATGCTTATTTTTCATCTATTTTTGCTACATGCAAAAATGGTGCTTATGATAAATTTTTCTGGCATGATGGATTCTTGTTTCAATAGGCTTTGTGTTCCTCAATGTTCTATGTGCGAAGTACTTGTTAGGGAAGCTCAATAGAGCTGTCTTATGGGACATTTTGGTGCATTTAAAACTTATAATTTATTGTGAGAAACCTTCTTCTGGCTAAAAATGGCACTTTCAATTGACAGTGTTTATCCTTGGGTTGATATCTCCATTGATTTTGTCCTAGGTTTACCACAATCTCAATTGAGTAATGATTCTATCTTTGTTGGGGTTGATAGATTTTCTAAAATGGCACATTTTATTCCTTGTAGGAAGACAGATCATGCAAATCATGTTGCAGATTTATTTCTGAAGGAAGTAGTTTGTCTACATTGTTTCCCTGCGAGCATAGTGTCTGATCGTGATGTTAAGTTCTTATCCTACTTTTGGAATACACTGTGGCACAAGTTTGGGATGAAATTACTATTTTCCACAGCCAGTCATTCTCATAATGATGGACAAATAGAGGTCACCTACCAAACTTTAGGGACTCTTTTGCGTAACCTGGTATAAAAGAAGAGTCTACGTACCCTAGGAAGCGTGCATTTTGATAGCAGAGTCTACTTATAATCACATTGTTCATTCTACTACTTCTTTATCTCCAATTAAATTTGTTTATGGCTTCCTACCTATTAGTCCTCCTGATCAAATTCCTTTGAATTTTAAACATGTTAGGAACCTCGACAGAGAAAAGAAGGCTGATTTTGCTCAGTAATTACATGAAAAGGTGTGGTTATGGATTGAACAGGCAAAGCTAATCATGGCCGAAAGCTGATGAGGTTCAAGGAAAGTGATTGGGCCTAGTTGCATCTGCGCAAGGAGAGGTTTCCAAATGCTTGGAAATCTAAGTTAAGTCTACGTGGTGATGGTCCTTTTAAAGTACTGGAAAGTGTGAATGACAATGCCTACAAGATTGCTTTCCCTGGCGACTATGGTGTTAGTACTGCATTTAATGTTCCAAAATCTAAGACTACTAGCACTATAGATGACGTCATACCAATGCTTGATCATACATTCAAAGGATATGTTCGGGATCCTATGACTAGGGCAAGAACAAAGCTTAGAGATGTAACTTTAAAAGCTTTGATTGACCGACTTCATGATGAAGAATTAAAGAATTAATCAACATCAATATCTTGGATTAATTGTTCAAGAGTGTCAAGGAATTAAAGACATCACTCTTTTTTTCCACTGGGTTTTTAATGAGGTAGTGTGGTCATTGTAAACTATTGTAAAATTATTTCATTTCCAATTTTTGGATTCAGTTTTGGCAATGTGGGCTTTGAAGAAACTTAATTTTGAAATTAGTCCATTAGGTTTTAAGATAATTTAGTTTTGTTCAGATTAGAGATAGATTTGGTAAAATTAGATATGGAAATATTCATTCAAGAGCATGTCTTGATGAATTTGGCCATATCTTCATGTATTTTAGGAATTCTAGTTAGATATGGTTTTAGCTTCTTTATGCTTCCATAAGTTGATTCAGTTTCGGTTTGTGATTAGGGTTTAGGCCAAAATGAAACCTTATAAATAAGGTGTTTGGCCTACTTTATACTCACATTTTTATTAATCATATATTCAGACTTTTTGAGTTCATACTCTTTGGTTGTGAACATTCTTTTTGTTGCTCAATTCTGCGGGTTAATTAAGTATCAATACCCTTAATTTGTGAGCTAAACATGCGGGCTACTTCGTGAGCAAATTTTGAGAATTGAGAACGATCCCATGGGCTAGTTGTTAGCAATTTTTGCGATGCTATATTAGGGTTTGTGAAATCCCAAGGTTAGTCAAATATTTAAATTCCGTAATCCAGAGTCTTCGCAAGGAGATTCATATCACGTTTCATGGTGAGAAGGCACCGCCAGGGTGGTTGTAGATAGTGGAGGAGAATGTTTTTGAGACGTAAATTTAGATGACATGTGTGAGGAGGTTGTCAATGAGCTTAGGGGAGGACCCGAGATTTTGTCAAATTTCTTAGGTGAGAAAGGCAGGCTGTTGCATCTCGGTTGTAATAAGAGGGATATGGTGACTTCATGTTTGATAAAATTGTTTAATATGAAAGGTGTTGGTACATAGAGCGGTACAAACATGAACACGTTGCTAAAGTTCTTGAGTGAGAAGTTTCCCTCCGGTAACGGGATACCCGAAAACCTCTACAAAGCAAAGAGGACTCTATGTCTGATGGGATTGTAGTATGAAAAATAAATGTTTGTCCCAATGATTGTGTTTTGTACAGGGGTGACTGGGAGAAGAAGGTGGCATTCCATGTATGCCATGTGTAACACTACAAGAAAAAGAGAAATGTGGTTGTCGATGGAGATGGAGATGTTGTCATTAAGTTAAGGGAACGGGTTCCATTGAAATGCATGTGGTATCTTCCAATTATTCTGAGGTTGAAGAGGTTGTTCAAAAGTGCCAATAATACAAAGAACATGACGTGGTAAATGGGAAGGAGTTCTCTTGAAGATTATGTGATTCTTCATCCAACTGATGCTAATCAATGGAAAATATTTGATAAGAGATATCCAGAATTTGCAAGTTAGCCAAGGAATTTGATGATGGCTTTGTGTACCCATGGAATTAACCTGTTCAGCGACATGTCCTTTAGGCACAGTTCATGGCTGGTAATGCTAGCCATATATAACCTTCCACCGTACTTGTGTATAAAGAGGAACTATGTGTTGATGCCTTTGTTGATTTTGGGGGAAAATAGCTCGGAAATGACTTACATATGTGGAATCTCTGATAGAACATTTGAAGGTTCTATGGATAGACGGTGTTGAAGTGTGTGATGGTTTTAGGGGATCAAAGTTCAAATTGAAGGCAATACTTTTTTGTACCATAAATGATTTTGCAGCATACAGAAACCTTTTGGGTTATGTAGTGAAGGGGCATAAGGCATGTCTCGTGTGCAAAGAGTCCACATATTACCAATAGCTAAAGAATGGTCGCAAGACAATATATTTGGGTCACCGGAAATTCCTCTTGATGAGGCACAAATTGCATGAGGATGCATGTCAGTTTGTTGGTGGGAAAGGATGGCGAAGGCATCGAGACAATTGAAGGTAGTTTCCATACACAACAGGGTGAAGAAATTGAATGTTCTTCTTTGGAAGAAGATAAAGAAGGTGGGTGCAGTGCCCAATGGACCTTGGAAGTAGAGGTTGGTTTTCTTTGATTTACCTTACTGGGAGCATTTGGAGGTTCACCACTATTTGGATGTAATGCACATTGAGAAGAATGCGTGCAAAAGTTTGATTAGTACTTTAATTAACGTTCCTAGGAAGATGAAGGACGGCTTGAATGCGCGGTAGGATTTGTCGAAGCTTGCAATTCGGTCAGACCTAGCCCCGGAGGTGAGATGGAAACAAATGTACCTCCCTCTTGCCCCGTTCAATCTATCAGTGGATGAGTGGAGATCAGTTTCCAAGTGTATCAAAGAAACCAAGGTACCATCTAGATATTCTTCTAAATTTAGTCATTTTGTGAATGATGATTTGCGTATGAACACCTTGAAATTGCATGATTTTCATGTTATCATGCAAAAATTGTTGCTCGTTTCCATCTATGGGATTAATGAGGAGGATGTACGATTTAGAGTTATACGTCTGTATTTCTACTTCAACTCTACTTGTCGAAAGAATATAAGAAGGAAAGTGGTTGATGTGTTGGAGCGGGAGGGGGTTTTAATGTAATGTCAATTGGGGAAGTACTGTTCTCCATCCTTCTTTGACATCATGGTTAAATTACATTTGGTTAAGGAAGTTCAACTATGCGGTCATGTGGGAATGCATGGGATATACCCTTTCGAGTGGCACATGGGTATTTTCAAAGGTTACATTCACAATCGTAGCCGACCGAATGCGAGCATCGTTCAAAGGTTTGTGACCGAGGATATCATTAAATACTGTACTTCGAACCTAGTTGGTAAGAAATTGATTGGACTACATGAACAAGCACACTTTGGTAAGTAGAATGATGTTGCACGTTCTAAAGGTACACTTCAAACACTGAGTTGATGATAGTTCTCCTTTATGTTTTACAGAATATTAGTGAGACTACAATCTATGTTTAAGAGCACATGTCATATTTACAAGCACTATATCCAGACTGGCCTTCGAACAAAATATAGCTAGAGCATTGTACCACATTTGTGAATTTGTTTTACTTTTGCAACGGCTAAAAAGGATGGCAAGAGCATGATACAGAACAATTGAGTTTACATTGAATCTAAATCAATTTGGTAGTCTAGCAAGAAAGACAAAAACCCTATCATTGCAGTGGTGGCCTTTTATGAGTTGATTAAGGAAATTTGGTAGTTGGACTATGTTGAGTTCAAAGTTGTAGTTTTCAAGTGCCAGTGGGTTGATAATGGAGTCGGGGTTCACACAGAGAAACCCATGAGTTTCACATTGGCGCACCTTACCCGAGTTGGTTTTGAGGATAACAAGTTCATTTAGCTACCCGGGTACACAAGGTTTTTTAAGTTCGAGATCCTAGAAATGACAAGTGGTATGTCATCCTACCTGGGAAGAAGTTCTACTTTAAAGAGGAGATAGATTGGCCAGTACAAACAGAATGTCTTGGGTTCCCATATGTATTTCCAAGTTTGGAGGATGTGGGTGGAGCTTTAATAGGTAGACGGTCACATGACGATGGATTGTGAGTTGATCAGAGCAGCCAAATTATGGGGTGCGATGTTGTCTTAAAAAGGAAAAGATAGGTGTATCTTATCACTGTAAATGTAATTAGCATTATACTTTTGTGTACTAGTCATTGTCCTATCTATTCAACATATTGATATTAATATATGAATTTGGATTTAGTTGGTTTTTAGTTTAGTGTCGTGCATTTATATTTTCTCCTTCATTATAACAACCTTTTTTTTAAAAGTTGAAATTAGAATCAACACCGGTAATAGTATCCAAAACAGGTGATGAAAAATAGATTAAGTGCTTTGTTTCATCAAAGGCACTGGTTTTTGTCATTATTATCACCGGTATTTATACCGGTGTTGTATACTTAGAATATATTTTTCCACTTTGTTCTTGGGTTGGAAAAAAGATCAGAAAAATTAATTTAAAGTGGCTTTAGGCAACTGTTGTATCCTATATAGGCACCGATATATTCGTTATCATCATGTATTTAGAATATATTTTTCCACTTTGCTCTTGGGTTTGAAATTACATCAATAGAATTCATTGAAAGTAGCCTTAGGCAACTGCTTTATCCTATATTGGCACCGGTATCCTACATTCCTACCAGTGCTAACATTTTTTATACACAAATAAATTGACAGATTGAAAAATGCTTCATCATCCAATTCACAAAGTTGGAGAAGAAATATACCCTATAATCACCATTCGTTCATCAACCTAATGTTTGTAAAGGAATAAGGTAAGTTCTCATACAAAGATTATTTATCATGATTTAAAAAAAAAATTGGTTCACTTTGCCATACAATATGAACTTTGGAAAAATCATGGTTCACTTTGCCATACAATATGAACTTTGGAAAAATCATGGTTCACTTTGCCATACAATATGAACTTTGCTCGATGTTGCAATTATGTACATAGCGTTAATGCTCATTACTTACATATTTGTATACCTAAGCTTTTATTGGTTTCCTTTGAGCATTTGTTGATGTTCATCAACACTAGTATTGTTTAGGTTTCTATGATGCATGGAAGGTGTTCATCAACACTAGCATCCATCGGACCATTGTTATAGTTTCCAAAACTGGAAAATCAATAATTCCGAACTCGGATATTATACGATCGGCTCTTCGTAGTTTGTTTTATAGTTTCTAAGCTCTTGTTCCATTTCCATTCCTATTCTGTCTAACGATTGCTCCCATTTTTCATTAATATGAATTATTTTTAAACTATGAAAAGGAGTCGTGTGTATAGTTTCTAATATCAGGAAGTAATAATAATGCCCATGTAAAAAATTAATACAATATTTCCGAATTCAAAAACATGATCTGATCTTATGGTAAATATATATTTCAATTTCATGTCTCCGGCTCCAAAAAAAGTCTCAATCCACAACAAAAAATATAACACAATAGATGACAGCACCTTGTATTTTCACAAAAATTATAGATAACGCTAACCAAGCAATATTCTATAAATAGTAATAGGAACCACTAGAAATCTATTCCAATAGTTCAAAGATTCACTATTTATCTAATTCTGTTTCTTTAGCAATATCCAGATTCCCCAGGGTTGCTGGCCGATTGAGTATTAGATGCCTAGCCAAAGAATTTCTTGCATTGTTGATATCATCTTGGGAGTAGGGCTTTGGTTCCTTCATGAAAACCTGTCAATCTAGTTAGTAGAAAATAGAAGAAAGGTTGGTTGGATTACTTGTTATAAACAATTATACATGTAACTTGTCTATTTGGAGGAAGTCATCTTTGACTTCTTGAATGCACTCAGTCCCATATACCATGACGTAATAGCCGTACTCCTAAGTATGCACTTGTTTCTTGTACTAATTTAAATTTACATAAAATCCTAAGTTAAATTCTAATCTACATTAATTAAGTATCGTACATTGAAAAATAATGTCCATGGCCCACCTTGATTTGGACCACCTCACAATTAATTTTATGTTGATCGCTACTCTCCTTCATCGCCATTTCCAAAATCTCGACAAACGCATCAGACGGTTGGAAGTGTAGGGGATTCATCCAATAAATGCAGTCATGGGCGGGGAAAATTAAAATCAATCTCTAATGGTCCCTGGAAAAGAAAATTGAAATTATGCATGAAATGAGTGGTTTGTAGCTGGTAAGAAAATAAAAAAAACTTAGTATATAACCTTTGGCACAATGAACAACTTCTTATCCTTCCGCCCTAGGCTCTTACGGATGTAGTCGATCCTCTATTGTTTCGTACAACCAATTTCTTGAATCGACACCGGGCACATGTAACCAATCCATCCCTTCTTTTGATTATGTGTAAAAAACATGTACCTATGAAATGTCATTTAACTTTAGTAGCTTCGAAGTAGTAACTAAAATATTGTATTCAACCAAAAATTATAGAAAAAACTCACAACGTATAGATAGACATGATCATTTGATTGACTTGCTCACATCTCCAAATATCTTCAAAATCACTCAAAAATGCAATGATCTCCCATTTGCATCTGAATACACATTTATTTCCAAAGAATGAGTATGTTGAGTTTTGATCATGCAGTTGAAGCCAATTATATAGGACCCGAACGAAGTGTGGTGAGTCTCAAAGGGCTTGTGCTATTGAAATTGGAGGTCTAAGCTTCATGGGCGTTGTTGGGGCCAATTTAGGTGTTGGTTTGATGGGCCTTGGTGTTGTTTTCACTGGTTTACATGTTGTGGACCGTGTTTCCTTCAAATGTCAATATGTTACAGGATTGGCACAAATTAGTTGATGAGGCCAAAGTAGAAACATTCCCCATATAGGACCAACCTTCTTATATTCTCCGTCTGTGATTGGAAAAGGGGCGCCCATCACAAACGCTTCCTCCAATTAAACCCTATAAATACCCTGAACAATAGTTATAGAGTGATGACGCTTCATCAATTAATGCAAAACTTCATTAGCTACGTGGAGTGGTTTACCACCTATGCCTTGGTCTATGTACAGCTCACACGGAAGTGATTTCTACGTTCCCACAAAAATGATAGGTTAATTTACAAATTTATTTAATTGTATTCAAATTTTCAAACAAATTTAATAAATATATACCTTTTTTTTCTCTTGGTTGTAAGGCATTGTCCATATTGTCTTGTTTGAATAATCAATGCTCGATCTTTGGATTTTTCACAATAGTCTCTAATTCACCTCAATATCTCTGGGGGAATAGCTTGATCCACTTGATGGTGGCGTCCAATCGGGTATCAATTCATCCAAGTTGTCTGGAAGAACAAGCTCGGTGTGTTGGATCAAACTACGAATGAGGATGTCTTGTTGCTCAATTCGTTTGTCCTGAAGAAGCTTTTTTTAGGATGTGGACTTTGGAGGGTTCCACACCATCGTAGGATCTAACAATGCTGAAAGCTCCCCGTTGGGTCATGAACGATCCCACTCCCCTAGCACGGCCCGGGTGGTCGAGTTTTTCGGTTACTTCACAAAGGAGTTCGTGCTTATGAGTTGGAATAAAGTGCCCTTGTAATTGATCATTCTTCAATTTTGCCTAAATATAATAGAATGTGAATGATAATAAACGTTTAAGAAAAAAAATTATAAAATGCATTTATTCACTGTAATTTTTAATTACAATTCTTTCCGCGATCATTTTTTCTTCATCATTGACATACACTCCATTTTTGTGTTGCCGGCCTTTAAGGAATAGATCGTCCCTCTCAATGTCATCCTCATCGATTGGTTGCACATAAGCCCTTGCCTCATCTTTGGTCATCTCACCCGCTATTACAATTTTCTCATGTTCTTCAAATGTTGTTTCACGAGGTCTATTGCCACCTTGGCATAACCCCCATGGCTTAATGGTGAGGTATTTTATACTTCGAGACCATTAATTTTTTATCTTCTCTCGCGCTCTAAGTTAGGATGTTGGACTTATGTCATCACTATAGACATGTTAATCTAAACTCATTAATAATATGAAATTTTTATTACTAACATTATCCTTATTCTCCAATACTCTCCTTTTCTGAATCTCCCGACTGTCGGGTTAAATGTGAGTGTAAGTTAGCATGGACGATCACCCTTCTTATCACAAAAAATGTAGTCCCTTGTGTATGTATGTTGGAGCCAACTCTTGGACACCATCACATAGCCTTCCTTCTCAAATCATCCATATTTGGTGATTCGATGTCAAATGGCTTGTGAGGTTTTAGAACTCCATAGGGTCAATCGCAGAGATACATTTTCAATCAAGGACAAATTTAGGTAAATAACAATTCACTAATTCTACCTTGCATTCCATCCATAAAGTGGCCTTGTAATCTTTGGGGACTTTATTCCAACTATTGTAGTGTATGTCCACCCTCGTTCTACCCACCTTCACTTTCCAACTAGACCATTTAGCACGTTGGGCCGACACGCACTTGTTAGACTTATTGAATGTCAACGAGGTTAACTCTTTCCGAGCCATTCTACATTCTAAGGTTCTACAATGAGTTTAGGTTATTCCTTCATCCTCAGATCCGTCATCCTCAATCTAATCCTCGTCCATACTATGGTTTGTTGTTGGTGGATTTTTGTTTCGGGAAAGTAAAACTTGATCACTTGTCCTTTTCTTTGCTGCTATTTCGACGCCACAATCGACAATGTACCATAAAATTACTTTACTGTACTTGAATGATCTACCTATCCCGTAACATTTCTAAATAAAAAAATTAATTAAAAAACATGTTGAATAAATTTACCCTAATAAAATGAAATGTAGAATACATATCACAAAGAAGGACCTTTAATTTAAAATTGCGACAATTTATCCTCCTCTTTTGATTACTTAACCCTAACTTAATACACAAAAACACTAAAATAAAAACTTCAACCCTAATCAAATAAAATGTAGAACAAATACAATCCTAATATAATAAAAACCCTAAACCCTAGACAATTGTACATGAGTAACAAATCCACACAACAAAAAAACCTTATAAATCACTAACCATTATAGTGAAACTAAATAAAATCCATGGAAACCCTAGGGTTCCACATTCAACAACGAATAACCTTCTCCTCAAACAAAGATTAACATTTATTCTCCCTCATACCTTCATTTTCAAGGGAAAACCTAATACCCTAGAAAAATGAAAAGATGGAGTGAAGGAATTCTAATCAAAGAGAGTATGGAAGAAAAACATGATTAAAACATACCTTAAATGCAGTGAAGATGAAATCTTGATGTGGAGAAGAGGTAGAATTGAAGTAAGGGTTTGGGAATTTTTGGAAGGAAAAAACGGTGGGAAACCCGTGTAGGTTTTTCAAATGGGCAGTAAATTATCTTTGAAAACCCTTTTGATGTTTTGTTTTGCGTTTAAAAGGGTTTCCGAACTCAGAAACTCTATCAAAGTAGTTTCTGGTTTTGGAAAACGGTCTTCCCTTCAATAGTGAGCACCCATATGTTGACATTGTGGAATGTAACCTGAGATATTTTGGATGCGATGGTAGGGAATTAGGAAGGTCGGAAACATTTGATCTAGAATTTTTTCTAATAGATCATTGTATCACTTATGAGATTATTGCTAGAACTATCGTTCCCTTGGGTGGACACATCAATGAGCCTAACTATCCCACACTCAAATCTATATATTACATCAAGGAGGGTAGAAAAATAAATCCCGGGGTAGCAATTTTTAGGCATATGTTGTACATTGCGACTTCGAAGAAGTTGATTAAAGACATCCCTAATGGCCATTTGACCACGATAATTTTGAAGAAGGTACCCAGGTTGGCTATTAGCAGTGAAAAGAAGGGCTCGAAGTATTTTGACAAAACTTACTTTGAGAAGAAGGATTGGGTTTTTATTTATAGCAAGTGGTTTCATAAACTTGTGGAAGATTACAAGGCTAATAAAAGACCACGGGTTGAGGAAAGGCCACAAATTGAGGAATGTTAGTGACATTTGATTTATAAAAAAATTTGATCAAACTGATTCATTCTTTTACTTAATTATAAAAATTAATTGTTCTTCCATGAAGGTATCGAAAAGGCCTGTCTAAAAGGTTTCACAGATTGCTACAAGTGGACGCGCAAGGAATTTTGCGCAATGAAGGCAATGATCAAATCCATGGAAAAATCCCAAAGAGCTTACGAGCAACACCTTGCCTCAACATCCCGCTCACGACTCAATCGTTCGACTTTCATGGACAACATTGAATATGATGAAGAATGAATGTTTGTGAATGAGTAAATTTGTTGACTATGTTACATTGATCTATGTTCTGCTACGTTGAGTAATTATGTTTTGACTAAAACTTCTATTTTGACTTTAGAATTGTTATTATGAATACTTTTCAATTTTATGTTGTTGTTCTTTAGTGATTATTACTAGTGAATTCAAGGTTAAGTAATGATATTTTGGTCAAACAACACTAATTAGATATACCGTCATCATTGCCTTCAAGGTCAAGTAATAACATTAATCAGTTATGGTTCCTCTTCCTCGCTACCTTCTTTAAAAAAATTTCTTCTACCGTTAATCTTCCCTCTAAAATTGACCCACATACCCTTTTCATAATCACTTCAGCCAAGGAAACCGTAAAGACTCGCATCATCCTTCTGAAGGAAAATACCATCTTGCCATCCACCACTCAGAGTATGCTTCCCAAATCCAATGATTTCCTCTAATTCTACGAAAAAATCTCATTTTCCTTCGACAAAAATCTCCCACCTCGGATCAACGGGATCCCTAACATAGAAAACCTGGCGTGGTTGAGATGCTAGAATTAATGGATCGTCCTTCCAGCCCACCCCACTTCTGTCGACTAAGTCGAAACCTAAATCCTTGGTGTGTTGACCCTTGTTAATATCCACCCACTAAAATTTAAAGACGATGACCCTCATTGTGACATAGTCAAGCTCCCAGATTTTAGAGATCATCCCAAAGTAATGCTTTTGAGCGTGCATGGGATTCTCACACTTCCGCCTTCTACATGCAAAGCTTCAAAGACAAGTGACACACCACTGTTCTGAGAGACACTCTTTTCATCATTTTTTTTAGAAAACATGAAATCATTGATGTCATAACTGACGTAGGATAGAAAGGTTCCCAATGGTCTATAAGCCAACCATTTAACTTCTATGGAATGTTTCCCAACAGCTACGTGGTACCTCAACCACGAAGCAAATGTTTCAGTGTGCAATTGGAGGGCCTGAGCCTCATTAAAATTTGGGTGCCCAACTCGTATGGCATCCATATGAACCTCGGTGTAGGGGATTGAGTCTTCATGGTTGCACAAAACGTAAAGATGGGAAGCAATTAAATCTTTAGCACTAGGACTAAATAGTTTCCCCTGTCTCACCCCTACACCCTCCAGCCTCCCATCATGTCTACCAGATGGAACACCAACATATTCAACTTGCTTCATATACTCAGTGCCAAACTCAATGGCCTCTCATGTCACGTACCGCTGCACAATACTAGCATCTAGCATGTACCAATTTTTCACAAAATGCTTGAATATTTTAATGTATCTCTCAAAGGGGTACATCTATCTTTAAAAACTGGACTACATTACTTTATCTCCCAAACCGAATGAACACACAGGTGGAAAAAGAGGATGGAAAATACATTTCCATCCGACATAAAACTTTAACAATAATTACTTGTAAACAATCTATCTTTTAAATACTTGTACTCTTGCAATAAATCGATTTAAAATACAAACATAGCTTCGTAATGCACAGTTTTACATGGGATGGGAGTGAAGCTCATATCACAATGGCATTTAATTCTTGCATTAGGTCATGACAATCATGTGACTTCAACCCAACCAACTTCAACTCTTCCACTGACACACAAGGGCTAATGTTGTTTGACTATGTACTTAGAACCTTCACACTACTCAATGTATCACAAAATGATTTCTTCTCCGACTATGACATAGAATAGCATGCAAGGAGAAAATAACACCCTTTGCCATAAGTGACTGGCCCCAGATTCTTCCAAATTCCCATTTCATCAAAGTTAAGCCTAGCTTTCAACCTATCCTTTGTTTTCCCATTGGTACTTAACAATGTCCCAATCAAGGAATCACATATATTCTTCTCAATGTGCACAACACCCAAACAATATCTAACATCCAAACCCTTCTAATAAGGGAGACTGAAAAATAATTGAGCTTTTCTTCCAACTACCATCAACAACTACTTTTCTTTTCTTCTTCCTAAAGTCATTGGGAAAGTTCTTAACCTTATCAAAATCATATGTACCATTTTGTGGCATAGGTGGTCCTCTACCATCCACTTTTCCATTGAACCATTTCTTTTCCCAGTGCCATGGGTTCCCCTCCGAAAGAAACCTCTTATGTCCCCGATAAACTATTTTACAACCATGTTTCAATTGACAATAATCAGTATCCTTGTCACAAAAGGGAAAAGCTAAGTGCCCTTTCACAAATTAACCAAAAAAATTCCATATGTGGAGAGGTCATTGATGGTGCAAAATAACATAGCTTTCAAAGTGAAGACATCTCAAACAAACCATCATATGTTCGAATACTATCTTTGAACAAAGTCAACAAATCCTCCATGAGAGGATCAAGATACACATCAATATCATTACCCGACTACTTGGCATCTGATATAATCAAAGACAACATAACATACTTGGGCTTCATGGTCAACCAAGATGGAAGGTTGTAAATTACCAACATAATAAGCCAACTACTATGCGTGATATTCATATTACCAAATGGATTCTTACTGTCCGTACATGACCCTAACTCAAATGTTGGGATTCATTGCAAAACTCAGGGTACAAGGCATCAAATTTGTTCCATTGCTCACCATCTGAAGTATGTATAATCACATCATCCACCGACTGCACCCTATCTGCGTGCCAAAACCACAACTTTGAATCTTCCCTACACGTATACAACTTATTCAAATGGGGAATGACAGGGAGATACCATAACATTTTTTCCAGAGTCCTTTTCTTTGATTTAGACACAACTTCCGCACACACAGCAATTCCACTGCTCTTCAACTTGCACTGAAACTCGCCACAAACCCAACAAGTTTCTCAATCTTTTTCCAATTCCCCTCCATACACAAATAATCATTTAGACATGCATGAATCTTTTTGCAGTTCCAATCCCATTGGGCATAGAACTAGTTTGCGGCATACGACCTATCGGTAAATACATTACATTCGGGAAGCAAATACCTTTAAAACTTGAGAGCCTCGGTCCATGACTTATGAGTCCATCCAAATTTTGCCTTCAGACTCATTATATGAAACATCGCAATCAAAACCGAGTGTTTAGAACCGTTGTTAAAAGGCGTCTCTTTGTCATCAATTAGTGCCTGTAATGACTCGGGTTTACCTTTGAACTCCCTTGCAATATCTTCCACCATTTCATCAAACTCCACATTGCCATCTAATTCATCTCCCACCTTCGTGTTGCCAAATTCAATAGTTTCAGAGGAATCCTCAATCACTTTCCCATGCCATACCCAACGAGGGTAGGTAGTTTGAAACCCCCTCCTTATGAGATGTTCCTGCATCTTGTTCCTCCCTAAATAAGCATCATTTCTACAATCCGTACACGAACATTGTGCTTGCACCCCCACCTTTTTTAGAAGCATCTTCAAACACTAAAGAAATAAATGATTCTACCAATGGCATGTACTCAGGAAAATTTCTATGATCATTACCAATGAGTTCATCTCGATCCATTATCCAATACAATTAAGACAATTACAATGCAACCCTTGACCATTCATTCAACAATAATCAAATCCCATATCACAAACCTTAATTGAACATATATCTATATCATTGAAATAATCACAACCCTAATATTTCTAAGACTTTGAAGTAAATAATTTGAAAAATAACTAACCTCTTCCAATGGGAAAATGACAACTATAGATTATGGGATCCCGTTTTCATTAATGGACAAGAAATGGGAGCAAACCATTCACAAAATTTTTTGGAATCTGGGCATTTAATTACTAGGGCGTGTTTTTTAAAATATAGTATCACAATTTTTGAACTCGAAAATTGTTAACAACAAATCAATGACACGATTGATTATTTTTTGAGTTCAGAACAAAGCACGAAAAATTTATGATATTGGAATAGTTTTCTTCTCTTCATGTCCAGTAAACCATTGATTTACGAGTTTGGAATTCGTGTCGAACCCATTTTCCAATCTCATAAATTGCCATTTTTAAAGGCGGTTATGACTAACCACTTTTAAATCATGCAATTTAAAGGCAGTTCTGACCTCAACCGCCTTCTATTGGCCATATTTAAAAGCGATTATTCAAAAACCGCCTTAAAATTGAAAATAACCGCCTTTAAAATTGTTGGTAGGGCAGAAATGGCCTTCTTCAAGCTCAAAACCAGCTCTTAAAAGCAGTTCTAGGTGGATTTTTTAAAACCACCATCCATTGGCATGTCAAATAGAAGTCTCTCCACTAGTGTACAAGACCGATGATAGTAGGGATTTTGATTATCCCACTCGGAAGGAGATCGTGAGGATGGTTACTAGGGAGGGAACCAATTTTGATTCTCTTGTCAAACCAGGTTGGTCAAAGATTCCAAAGAAGCACCTCGCACCTGAGATGGATGAATGGTACCACTTCGTAGGATCTAGAATTGACCCATTCATAGTGAACACTAAGGTTAACAGTATAAGGCTTACACATTTGTACGCAATTAAGCAGAGATTGCATTGGGATATAGGTAGGCAAATGGTGAACACATTGAGATAGGGTGCTGAGAAATCTAGTTGTTATGGTTTCTGCAGCCTTATCTCTGAACTGTGCAGAAAAGCCGGTGTGCCCTATTATTTGAACGACATATATGGGTAAGATTACAGTAGAATCTTTCTATAAAATGGCTCTGGACTGTATGGATCCGTCCTTAGAGTCTAGAGTCGTGGCGTTAGAGGTTGGTGTACAAAGTCAGCTGACAGAATCACATTATCAAATATCCTCATGCCATCTCATGGGTAAGGTTTTTCAATATCAATTCTCGGATGCAATGAAATAAGATGGACATTTCCCTACATACCCAGACATGGGCGTTAGGTAGAGCGACGTGTGGACCAGCTCAGAAGATGCATAAATGTTGGATGAAGAGTCGTTTGCTAGATATTATTCATGATTTTCTATAAAAGAAATACCATAAGCTATGGTTTTTCCACCTTTTATTTTGTTTGGACGTTTAGAACAAATTTATGTTATTTTGCAGACATAATATTATTATTATCACATGGATCGAGCATTATCAAGTTTTTATATCGAATTTATGGTGGTAAACAAATTTAATTTTCCCTTATTAATCCAAACCAATTCCCACAATTTAGTCTAGAACATGTACTACTGCTTTCTAATATATATTATGAAAATTTATTTTATTTGAAATTCCTGTATTTAGTATTTCGAAGCAATGGATAAGGTGTTCACACATTTTTGGGCAACAGTGCAATTTTACAAAATGTTGTACAACTTCCCTATTTTCAGTTTCAATGATGATCAATTTACCCAATCATTTCCAAATCGCATAGTTCTAATTATACAATACATAATTTAACTATGGAATCGGCAATTTTGAGTTTTGACAATTCCAAGATTCTTGGAGGGACCTAAGTCCAAAAGGCAAAAACTTCACTCGGAGGTCCAAATTCAAATTTGATCGGATGGAATGGTACATTATGAAACACTTATGTATATTCTAAGACCAAATCAAAAATTTTATTAATATTTCATGGGGAAAATTACCAATAATCCTTTCCGTTAGGACGTCCTAACTTCAAGGTAATCTAGAGTAAGATCCTCAAAGACATGTACTAGCATTTTTAAAATTTCATTAAAAAATCATTTTTTTATTATAAACCTTATATAAATCCAATAATACCCAATATCATGTTATTTTGGTACAATGAGGAAGGTGTAACTTAGTTTTGCACAGCAGTGTAATTTTAGCAAAGTTATACATAGACCCTTTTCGGGTATCCATCTAACACAATTTCAGAACATAGGACCTATGGAATCTTTAATTGAATATTTTTCAGCCCAATTGCATATCAATGGAAATGGAAAAAATGTTCCCCCTTATGTGGGCAATAGATCAAATATTGCTAAATAGTGGAAATGAAGATAGGCACCGGTATGTCATTGGAAAGAACCGGTGCTGACTTTTGTAGGGGTCGAAATATTCCAAATTTTGGTCAAACTTTTGGTAGGAAATTTGAAATTTTGTGAATTTGAACCGGGCACCAGTTTTTATATTGGCACTGTATTGCAAAAGATTTCTCCCGCCCAAAACGGAATAACTGGCACCGCTATTTTACTATAAGGCATCAGTACTTTGTGCGGGTGCTAAATACTTAAACAAATTTTACCTCACAAACTCTTTGCCGCAAATAAGCACCCCTGAGTAGCTGCATTATAGATTTTGGGCACCAGGTTTTTTGTAACAGCACCGGTTGATTTACCGGTGCTCTATACTTAGAATATATCTTCAAACATTGCTCTTGGGTTGGAAATTGTTTTATTAAAGCAGCCTCACGCAACTGCCTAACCTTAAAGGGACATCGCTATTTCATGGTACAACACCAGTATAATACCGGTGTTGTGCACTTAGAATGTTTGTGAGAAAGCTAGAATGTAGTAGGTTTTTTTTTCAACAAAATTATGTCATATTAAGTACCGGTGTTGACTCTGCTTATATAAAATTCGATCTGTCATCTTCCTTACATAACAGTCACGTTTTTCTCTTCAAACCCATTATACGAACTGTTTCTTCTCCATCAGTCTCAGTGTTCTCTACAATTTAACCCTCATCCAACCTCCATTACCCCCACCTTCTCAATCCCACCTTATATAACAACCCCAAAACCCCCTTTTTTGTATATTTGAACCAGGTTTCTCCACTTTCTTCACTCGGTGCCAGCAAAGTCACAATTACTCAGTTTCCTTCCGGAATCTTGAAAGGTACTTCATAATTCCTTCATTTTTTGTTGTGTACAAACCCTAACTTATTTTACATTGAATGAAATTTGTATGAAATTTTATATGTTTGATGAAATGTATTGATGAAGCTTTTTTAATGTTAAGTTGCTTAGGGTTGTTCATTGTGTGATGTTAAAGTGTGATATAGTTGAGCGTGCGATGTTGAATGGTATGTTATAAAATGTGTGAGATATACACTATGCGTGTTATGTTTGAAATGTTCAATCCAAAGTGTATGACATATAGGTCATTGTGTGGTGTTGAAGTGTGATATAGTTAATCGTGTGATGTTAAAGGATTTGTTCTAAAATGTGTGAGATATACACTATGTGTGTGATATTTAAAGTGTTCAATCCAAAGTGTATGACATATAGGTCATTGTGTTATGTTGAAGTGTGATATAGTGGATTGGTCATTAAATAAATAATAGTTTCTTTGGTTTGATGCTCAATTGTCACAAATTGTAATTTTTATGTTTCATATGTAGAGGCCTCCTAAAATAAAATAAAAAAGGTGGCAGGAAAGAGGAAGAGGTTTGGCCCTCTACCCAAAAAAATAATTGTGGAGAACAAAGAAGTTACTTCTGAATCCAAACAAGAGGAGGTTCCACCAGTGGTACCCCTCGAGATTAAATTTGAGCAGTGGGTGCAACTGGTGCGCCCAAAGAGAATGAGGGAGATAGAGAGGAAAACCCCCCTCCGTGATCTAAGGAATTATGACCTTACCAAGGCAGACGACCGTCAAGGGAAAGTGGTCGACTAGTTCGAGATTGCCACTTAATATAGGGAACGGGGGATGGCTACATGCCAGTCAGTCATGTTAGTCAAGGAAAGGGACCTTATCCCTGTCGCCTTTGAGGAAGTTCATGGTGAGATGGTTTGTGTAAAAATATGGAGTGCCTGGACTGCATATTGAAACTATGCCTTTAGGAGGTGGTTCAGATTTGGTACTTAGATACAATGGCCTAATGTCCGGAAGGATGTGAAGGAGGAAGCGTGGAGAGACAAAGATAAAAAAACCTGTTTCATAATACTTAGTTTATAAAGGCCTAGTTGTTACTATTAAACTATACATTCGTTCTCCTAACCTATATATTTGTAATCTTTTGTCACATGCAAGTTTCAAATTTGAAACTAAATTGACTGGAGACCAGTGGAGAAGGTTGAGGAATAATGTGGTAGGCAAGGATGGCGATGCACATTGGGAGTGGAAGTCCAAGGTGGCAAACAAGTACATATGGTTTGGGTGCCCATCCTTACTTTTACCCATCCTTACTTTTACCCAAGGTATTCAACAAAGTTACAACCAAAGAGTTGCATTACATCAAGACAATGTCTTACGTCTAAGTGCTTCCAATAAGGAAGGTTGAAAAAAAATAGAACATTTCTTTCAACTACCTTCGTTTGCAACTTTACGCTTCCTCCTCCCAAAATCATTGTTAACATCCATTACTCTTTCATAAACCTCAACCCCCATTATTGGTAATAGTTCCTCTCTGTTCTCCACTTTCCCATCAAACCACATTTTCACCAATCGTCATGGATGACCCTCGGGAAGAAACAACCTATGCCCCTGATAAATGGTTTTACAACTACGCTTCAATTGAAAATAAGAATTATTATTTTCACATACAAGACACGTATATTATCCTTTCACCGAGTACCCAGATAAATTTCAATATGCTAGAAAATCATTAATGGTGAAAAACACCAAAGCCTTCAATTTAAAATAATCTTTGGCACTACCATCGTACGTTCTAACACATTTGCAGAACAATGTCATAAAATCATCGACTAAAGGGGCAAGGTAGAAATCTATATCATGACCAGGTTTCTTAGGTCCAAAAATCATCAAAGACAGTAAAACGTACTTTCACTTCGTTGTCAGCCACAGGGGGAGGTTATAGATCACCACCATGACGGGCCATGATCTGTGTGTGCAACTTAAATTAACAAACAGATTCATTCCATCATTACATAGACCAAGCCTCAAATGTCAGGGCTCTGAACCAAACTTAGGGTACAAAGTGTCAAGCTTTTTCCACTGCTCACCATTCGATGTATGCCGAATCATGTTATTCGCCAAACGGTCTCTTTTCGCATGCCATTGCAAAAACTTTGCATCTTCTTTCGAAGTGAATAACTTCCTCAACCGTGGAATGATAGGGAGATACCATAACACTTCGGCTACATTTTTTTCGAGTTTGAAGCAACTCCCACACCAACCACAATTCTGCCCTGCTTTAACTTATACCGAGACTTACCAAAAACCCTACACTTGTCTCAGTCCTCATCTTCTGGGCCTCTATATAGCATACAATCATTGGGACAAGCATTTTTTTAAATTACATTCGCATAGGAAAAAGAATTTTTTTTGCAGCATACAAACGGTCAAGCAAATTGTTACCCTCTGGAAGAAATTCCCTTACTAGTTTCAGAGTCTCTATCATCCCTTTGTCAGTCCACCCAAATTTTGCTTTCAAATTTAACATTAGCAAATTTGTACTCAAAACCGAATGTTTTGAACCCATGTACAAAGACGTCTTATTGTCATTGTGAAAGCTTCTAGCACTTTGGGTTTCCCATGAAATTCTCTAGCCACATCCTCCACAATCTCATTGAACCCTCCATTTACGTCATATTGATCAGATTCTTTATGTCCAACATTGTCTACCCCAGCATTCTCAACCTCCCCGTGCCACACCCGCAAGGTGTAACTAGTTTGAAACCCATGTATGATAAGATGTTAACGTAGCTTCTTCCTACCCAAAAATGCATCATTCCTACAATATTTATATGGGCAACATGCTCGCACCACCCCATTCTTGGATTCATGTTCAAACACTACAACAAGAACGTATTCTACAAAAGGGATATAATCTAGTGATTTTCTCAAATATTTACCAATCATTTAATTTGATCCATCCAAAACCCTTTAATAAAGTAAGATGTTCAACAACATGACCATTATATAACACATTAATTCACAATAAGAAATGCAACAAAATTATAACCATTTCAAATAACAATACTCATAATTTCCAAAATAAATTCATTTATCTACGAATCACACACACACACACACACATATATATATATAACACAGTTGAGGAAGAATTACATACCTTTGATCCTTCCCAATGGATTATACGAAAGTTTTTCAAAAGCCCATAGACAAATATTAGGTTCAAATGAATAGAGTTTTTGAAAACCAAATTATCTGGAACACATTTAATACAAGGCCCGTTGACCTGGTTCCGATCTCAGAACCAATGTCCCTTCCCGCCACGCCCAACCCGATCTTATTCCAGACTCAGAAATAGGACTGATTTTAACTTCTGGGACCGTAAACGTACTCATCACTTCCTCACACAAGTTAAGATGAACTTTCGAGTCCGGATGATTAATCAACTCCCACTTCCGATTTCACAATACATTAACTAGTATGCGGTTCGGCACGAATTTTTAGAAAATTGCTTCTATTATAAACGATCAAAGGTGGTTATTAAATTACCACCTTTTTACTTCTTATAACTGCCTTCCGAAACATTACAGACCCAAAAATGTCAACTTCTAAGTTTGGAAGCCTTCCAGGAAGGCGGTTCCCAAATAACCGCCTTAGATTGATGTCTTTAATCAAGCAGCCTCCACTAGTGTAAATGAAAACAAATAACAATTCACCCAATTAATTTATTGTAATTGGGTGTGTTTATGGATAATGAAATTTAGAAAAGACAAAAAAAACAAATAAATAGATAATTTAAATGATTAGACAAAAATAAATTAATAAAATTTTCAAATATAAAATGAGTAAAGTTAAAAGAAGAAAGTAACAGGATGGACTAAAATAAAAAGGGAGATAAAAACATTACTTTATTCTATAAATTGAACTCAGCTGATCTAAGGTGCATTTGAATTGAATTTCAGTTAAATAAAAATACACTTAACCTCATATCTTCTAGATGACAACGTTTTTGTATATCAGACTAAGAGGTCAAGTCGAATTCTTAGCCATGTTAATGGAAACATGTTAGTTTTGTTGGCCTTCAACACGCTTCAACACGAGAGGATCCAACGGGTGATGATCCGTTTCATCCTTAAGAGATCCATGAAGATGAAGATGAAAAAGAGGACTGTATTCATGTTTCCAGTTATTTTGCCATTTTTTGTTTCTTTTTTGGGGCCTCAGCTTCTGCTGCAGAGTCAACTGGGCTTCTGAACTGGAAAGCCCACTACTGGAAAACAGGTACTATAGCACCGGTATCAGGTCTGGAGACCCTCAAAACCGGTGCTGGTTTCATGTTTGGCACTAGTATTTCAACATAAACGATGCAGGAATTTATTTACAGCACCAGTTTTTAAAAATTAGTGCCTTAAACCGGTGTCATACATAAATAGCACCAATTTAGCATATGAGTGTACAAAAAATCGGCGCTTGAATTAGGCAACAAGAAATAGTTTATTTAGCGCAAAAAATAAAGGAGGGAAACTAAGAACACTGGTTTTAATACACCGGTGCTGAAAATATTTAATAAAGTTTAGAATATGGAGAGACTTGAGAATTGTGCAAGTTTTCTCACTGACTTAGAGTCTCTATTTATACTGCTCTAAGAGACTCTAAGCATGGAAACGTGAGATTCTAATTTTTTATAATTAGATAAGAATATTCTCCAATTACCAACTCACCAAATCAGAGATATTCCATGAATACTCGAATTAAATCCCCTGGAAATGTAAAAATATTTGCACAATATTATTCAGCGTATTAAATGTGGTAAACCGTATATTCATTTACAACAAGATTTTTCATAAAATATGAAAATATTTCATCCTTATCTTTTAAGAATTACACACAAACAATTCCATATATATATATATATATATTATGCGGTTGGGCCATCCAGAGACTTCCACGCAGTCCATATGCATTTCAGACGGTCAAGAAAATTTAATTTGGGCCAATTTCAGCCCAGTTTTTCTCTTTCAAGTGTGACATTTCAAACATCCATATTTCATTTCTGACGCATGAAAAGATGAAACTACCCCTTTCTTCTTCCTTTGGCTCACAACTCAAGATCTACTCTCTCCGCATCTATCTCCGTCATCTATCTCTCCACCATTCGCTTATCTCCTCCGTCCATTGACCAGCGCCACCACACCACTAACTTGGGGGCGAGAGATGGGTGTTGGCTCTGGAAAGGGATGCGGTGGATTTTGAAGAAGGGGAGGCGAGAGCAGGGAGAAGGCGGAGGCAGAGGTGGAGGCGTGGGGAGGGGAGGAGGCGGAGGCAAAGGAAGAGAGGGAGGTGGCAGAGGCAAGGGAATGCGGAGGTAGGTGGTGGTGAAGGGGAGGAGGGGGAGAAAAATGAGTTGTGGCAAAGGCAAAAGGAGAGGACCAGTGACGGGGCAAGGGGCAAAAGGAGGGATGGTGACGAAGGGTTAAAGGGGCAATGAGGGGTTGCGATAGGGGTGAGGAGGGTTGGTGGTGGTTCAAAACCAATTGTGGAGGATAGTTAATGGGGCAATGAGGGGTAGAGGTGGTGCAAAACCAACGGTGACGGAGGGTTGAAAGGGTAAGGATGGGTGGCGGTGGGCCAAAAAGAGGAGAGGGTGGGCTGAATGACAATTAGGGTTTATGAGAGTAGTGGTGTATTGGGTAAAATTTTAAGATTTTAAAGGTAATTATGTCTTTTAGGATGTTGAATATTTCCTTAAGAGGAAAGTGTGTAGATTTGTATGGGACTGCTTAAAAAAGAAAGTGTGCAGAATCGACTGGGACGGGGGGAGTAGAAAACTTGATCGAAGCCCATCTATTTAAGTCAAGGTTATTTTTATTAAATTGAATTGTGTATGAAACATTCAGAGTGGATAGTACTACTAAAGATAATAAGTGATACAAGTGGAGGATGCTTGATTAAAGAAACCATTCAAAGGCGGTTCCATCATTTTTTCCAAGAACTGCCTTCCCAGGAGCCCTCCAAACTTGAAAGTGATCAATATCAGATCCCTATAATTTTGGAAGGCGGTTGTAAGAAGGATGAAGGCGGTTATAATGATCGCATTTGAATGTTGTTTAACAAAGGCGGTTTTTAATTTAACCGCCTTTAACTGAACCTAATGGAAGGCGGTTATGCCAAACTGCCTTATAATGAAGGTGTTCCAAGATTGAAAAATTGATCCCAATTGTAATTACGGACTCTGAAGATCATCTTATCTTGTATGATGAAGGACTGAAATCAATTCTGGGAGCTAAAATGAAAATCGGACCTGGTTATGAGTCTGGAATGAGATCGGCTCAGGAGGGGTGAGAAGGTATACTGGTTCCGAGTTCAGAACACGGTTGTCGGGGACTGTATTAAATGTCTAGGTCATTTTGGCTTCTTGAGAAACTAATTTAGAATCCAATGGGGATGATCAAAGGTATGTAATTCTTCCTCAATTGTGTTATATATATGTGTGTGTGTGTGTGTGTGTGTGTGTGTGTGTGTGTGTGTGTGTGTGTGTGTGTGATTGGTAGATAAATGAATTGGTTCAGGAAAGCATGTGTATTTTTATTTGAAATGGTTTCCATTTAGTTGAATTGGTGATTGTGAAACAATGTGTTGTGTTGTATGGTGGTCTTTTGGTTCGAACATCCCACTTTATTATATTGTTTTTCGATGGATCGAATTGAATTGATTGGTACAGATTCGAGAAAATCATCCGACTATCTCCCTTTGGTAGAATCCTTTCTTTTTGTAACTTTTGAACATGCTTCCAAGAATGGCATGGTACCAGCACGTTGCCTGTGTAAAGATTATAGGAATGATGCATTTTGGGTAGGAAGAAGTTACGTGCACATCTTACCATGCGAGGATTTCAAACTAGTAACACCTCGTAGGCGTGGCACAGAGAGGTTAACAATGTTAGTGTAGATGATGTTGGACATAAAGAATCCCATCAATATGACATAAATGATGGGTTCAATGAGATGGTGGAGACGGTTGCTAGAGAACTCCATGGGAAACCCAAGGTGTTAAAATATTTGCACAACAACAATAAGAAGGCTTTATATAGTGGTTTAAAACATTCGATTTTGAGAACAACTTTGCGAATGATGAATTTGAAAATGAAATTTGGGTGGACTGACAAAGGGATGGCAGAGGCTCTGGAACTAGTAAGGGAATTGCTTCTGGAGGGTAACGATTTTCTCGACCGTTTGTATGCCCAAAAAGGATTCTTTGTCCTGTGGGAATGGAATTGAAAAAGAATACATTCTTGTCGCAATGATTATATACTCTATAGAGGCCCGGGGAATAAGTACCAAGATCGGTGTAAGGTTTGTGGTGAGTTCGGCTATAATTTAAAGCGGTTTGGAATTGAGGTTGGTGCAGAAGTTGCTTCAAATTCTACAAAAAGAACCCAATTCAAAGTGTTAAGGTATCTCCCTATCATTTCACGGTTGAAGAACTTATTTTTCTTCGAAAGAAGATGCAAAGTTGTTGTGATGGCAAGCGGAAAAAGATCGTCTGACAGATGACGTGATACGGCATACTTCGGATGGTGAGTAGTGGAAGAAGCTTAACACTTTATACCCTGAGTTTGGTGCGGAGCACCGGAATTTGAGGTTTGGTCTATCTACCATCACACTTAAGATCCTTCTTCTGCACGGGATCCCGATGTTGATTCCAAATGTCTCTGCAAGGTATGTTGACTCAGCTCCAACTTCCATATCTTTTCTCTCATCTAAGAAAGTTCCCCCCAAACTCATTTGTAGCATGCATGATAAGAACTGTGCTTCTGGTTCCTCTAAAGTTGGAAAATAAAGAAAAATGTTAATAATTTCCAATGTACTTGAATTGAATAAAACTAAAGTACACAAGGCCAAACATACTGGGTTCAACTCTTGGCTTCTTGTTGGCCTCGTCCGCATCCTGTGTCCTATGAGCCCATTTGTGTTCAAACAATACCCATTGTTTCTTTGTGAAGCATTGTTTTTCGAACCACTTGCACGGTCTATTTCCCCCGTGCAATGCCAACCATTGAGCTCCTTCAAAATCAAAGTGATTAAGTTCCCTTACGGAAGATTCTTCATCACCTTTTTTACGACGCTACCCATAGCATGTATTTGAATATCGCAACCCTGGGATTTATTTTCCTCCCCTCAATGATGTAATAAAACATCATCAATGTCGCATAGTTTGGTTCTATTATGTGGCCAAGGTGGGTACAATACTCCTAGCTATCATTTCGCACAATCCGCTGATCTATGGTCAAGTATATTAAATAGAAACTCTCTGGTTTCCCTAAGTTGGCGGGGTTACACTGGAAGTATCTATGACCACAAGCGATAGGATCAACAAACGGGTAGTTAAACTGACGAGGAAAATTCTCCCTATGATATATGTCATCTAAAGGACCTTGAATGTTTTTGGTGAAATACATCATCTGGACCTTTGTACGGACATTCAAACAATTAGTTTATAATCCATGGACTGATATCTATTTTGTACCCCATTACCCTAGTCTAGTCACCACCCCATCTACCTCAATTAAATTTCTATGAAGCTGACAAACTTCGTCAAAGTGGGAGGGTTCGTTTAAGGTCAACAAACGAAGGACATGTTGGCCCTAAAACTTAAGCACCAAATCTTCTAAACCTATGCTACAGTAGGCAATTAGATCAATAATGTAGCGATCTAGCAATTTCCCACTTTGGCGTAAATCATCGTAGCTCGCTTGTGCTTGAGTGGAGACAAATATAGCCATTTACTCATCAGTGGTTTTCGAGCGCCTCGAGCTACCTACCTTGGACTTCCATTTGCCTCCCCAACCTCCTTGTTGTGAAGACACCACTGTTTCATTTACTTTGCTGCATTAAAAACTGTTCAAATGGGATTGAGGGTGTGGTTTCCGGAGCAAGAAGTGATAGATGGAGATGTTAGGGTTTGAGAATTGGGTATTTTATCATGGTCGATTATTATTTTTTTGATATACCATCTCTTCTTCTTAGTCTAGAAGTCTGTCGGGCCTTTATTTATGAAGAGACAATTTTTATGTTACAAGTACGGAATAGCATCTGCTTCATATTGTGAAGAACCAAAATTTTAAGTACGAGGTTGGAAGTGAAAAAAAATGAAATGCTTAAGTCGTGACAAACCACCAGCTTATGTCCGGAAAGTGTAGCTGAGTTCGGAACAGCTGTTCAAAACTCAGAAGCCATTATTATGTGCAAACAAAATTGGCTCCAAAAAAGATTTTATTTACTAGGTTAAGGACGGAATATGAACCTGAACTCGGAAGAAAATTGAATTCTAGCATGAAATCAAGTAAGATTTACTTTTTAGTCTGAAACCGCATCTGGACTCAATTTTACACTGAACCAACGACCTTCTGGACTTGGAATTGCTTCTTAAATTCATGCCATTTGAGAATTCTCATGGGCCAAACTTGTTTACAAACAATGATACATTGACATACATATCGACAAAAGAGGATACAAAATGGCATAAGATTTCAATGAACAAAATACCAACATACTCATCAATTGACTACTAAATTCTTCAAAACAATAGTAAAGTTAGGGTATTCCTACTACAAACATATCCAATGTTTGAATTTGTCAAATAGAAACAATTTGCAAGGTCAAAATCGATATTCAAAACTAATGAAGTCAATGTTCAAGAATCGCCAAACATCTCTAAAAATTCAGGGTTGCTCTCCTCCCATACGATGATCTGATTGGCATGTACATTAGCATTTCCATCCTTCACATTATCGGGCTCCTGCATAATGGTCTCAACCCATTAACCTCTTCACGAGCTTATCCTTTGCATTGTCATCTGCATCCTCATTATCTTTTGCTCCTGGTTCACTTTTGGAGAATTCGGGGGCAAAGTAGAGCATTGGCTCATCACCAAATGACAATTGCAACCCCGAGGCTTCAACGAGCTTTGCTTGTGAAGCTTCTACTTGGACCAAATCCTCATTAACTTTAGTAACGTCACCTCGAATGCAAGCAAGGTACCTACACATGGTACCTTTTCAACCAGCTCGGCCACCTGGAAAAATTAACAAAACAATCAAATACTGAATAATTAGAAGGAAAATATTAAATCTTACTATAAATGCAATGAACACTCGCACACTCACGAGATGAAGAAGACTCAGCCATGTCCAACTCTGCATCCCTTTCCCTTTTAGCTGCATTAGTGGCTACACCGAGGATTTTCTTGTGTTTCCACTTACCATCGGAGCCCATTTCCAACTATTTGTGTGCAAACCAGCTTATGTCATAAAAATCCAACTGCAACGGTCTATCCACTGGTTCGACACCAAACGCTTTAGCAAAGCAGTGATAAGTCCACCATAAGGTAGATCCTCCTTCTTAGTTCCCACTAATTTCAACATATATCTCAATACTGTATTTTCCAGATTAATGGGGATCTCATCCATCACATAGTAAAACAACATTAAATTGCCAATTCTTGGCTCACAGGCGTAGCCACTGGACGGCAAAAAATTCAAGCAAATCCACACGTGAATGAGTCTCTGTTCAACAGTCAGTACACCTACGCCGCACGAATCTGCCTGACCAGCCGAACTTCCTATTACCAAAATTTTTTCTAACCATTTCTATGGGGCACAGAGGGGTGGGGGCCACTGTTGTTGATGATATATCTCTAGGGGACCATCGGGAGTATCTGGTCTCAAAATCGATGTAGTGATAAATGAATTACCTAAAACGACATTTAAATTATATTTCGTGATGGTGACTTTTTTGCTATTAACTAGGGTTATATCCTTGTTCATAAAGTTTTGGCCTAAGTTAGCATAGAATTGCACGACCTCATCGGTGCACACACTTTCCCTACATGTCAACAATTTCTCCATACCTTGATTCCTAAAGTAACACAATATATAACCTAGTGACAAATCATGCATATCGGCACTACGTACAACTTTTGTATTGCTACAATATCTCATTCTTAGAAACTGAACATACCTTCTATATGTTGTGGCATTGCAGAATTTTTCCAAAGATCCCAACTCAGTAAACAGCGCATGACTTTGCGACGATGCATTACCCCCTCCTCGTCATCCTTCTCTTCTCTTTCTCGCCATGATTGTTGATTAAAAAACCGTGGAGTGAGAATTTACGGTAGTTAACTTTTTTAGAATGCTATTCTAATTGGGGGAATTCGTGAAACTGAAATCGATTTGGGGATTTTTTATGGGCCCCAACAACTTCCAAGTCCGAAAGTCATTCTACTCCATATTTCTTAGATGCCAAACAAATTCATGTTCCATAACATTGTCAGGTAATAAAATAAAAGGACCGGAACAGTTTCGACACCGGAATTTATATTCGCGAGGGCTTATACTACAACATTAAAGACATTTCAAAGTGAGTAATAACATCAAAATTTTGAGTGTGAGTTTCCCACCATTTCTCTATATCAAATCCCACACTCAACAATCATCACATTCTTCTCATCATACTCTTCACATTTATGATTAGAAACCTTATGAAGTTCTCCCATTTGTGCTAGGGTTTGGTGTTGGTGAGAATTTTAGGATTAAGCCAAGTAGGAAGCTAGGGTTTGTTCATCTAGGAGAATACTGGTTTCAAATGCTAGTGAATGCTAGATTTATTTCATCATTGCTTACTATTAACTATGTTTCTAAGGTTTAAGGTAAATTATTACACTATATTTTGTGTATATAATTATGTTCCATAATTTCATACTCTTTATTTGTGCTCAATCTTCATTTTTGGCTCAATATTTAATGACAGTGTGTCCCGAAAGAAGTCAGATCTAGATATGTTGATGGATGTCAACTTCCATGGCAACTGCCAAGAGGAGTGAACGATTGAGGAGTAAGGGCACAAGCGCTGGGGATAAAGTACAGTCGGGACACAAGAAGATGGTTGTGGCCCCGGCAGCACAGAGTATGGGGACAAGTCCGATAGAGGTATTGGTGAATCCTAGCCAGGTGGTCCTTGCAGAGGAGCCTCATGCCACAGAGGGGGCATCTAGAGATTTGGAAGTTACTATTGAGCCGAGAGTTGGAATCATAGTCTTTGAGATTCAGGCTCGGGTTTCAAGGGGTGTTGATTGTCACCTCACTGAATGTTCTACCGATTCTCACATTGAAGCTTATGAAAGGAGGATTCAAGAAAACATAGGTGTGGTAGAGGTAGCAGCGAATTAGCAATTGGGTTTTGAACAGGTCTCACAGATGATGATGGCAACGGGATACCAGATTGTCCCTCCGCTGATGGTCCCAGGATTATCGGGGGTTGTCACCATTGATAACCTGTGAACAGGTGCAAACTCTGCCTCTTCCGAGCCAGGTGATGAGGGTGCCTTACTTTGGGCACCAGGAAGCATCCCAACGAAGGCCACAACTCTCATTCCCTGATGGGGTGCAGGGACACTATTCGATGCCAGGTGCACCCGTATACGTAGGAAATGATCAAAGGACATGGATAGTCTCGTTTCTAGAAGGTGAAGATCAGATGGATCCTTTAGTGGGTCATAGGGGGTATGATTTCTACAATCAAAGACATGTATCATTGGAATATCCCGCATACACTTGAGGAAAGCCCTACTCGAAGAATGTCATAGATCCTCTGAAGTGCGGGCTTCCATATGAAGACCCTCGATGGAACCAAAATTAGAATCGGTCAGCTGGGAAAGCTGGGGATACTCTTGGATGGGAGCTTGATAGGCTAATAGAGCCGATGGGACAGACTTTTGGGTCTTATCTTAGGAGAGATAAGAGTGACTTTTGCGCTCTTTTACCTTTTCTAAAAGGATTTTGTGTGACAAGGAAAGAACATCGAGACTTGAAGACCGGAGGCTATTAAATATCATCTTTTAAAGACTTTGAAGACTTTCTTTGAAGATTTCTTTGAATATTTGAAGAATTGAAAAAGGGAAGAAACTTGTTGTGGTGAAGTGAAGGAGAATCCAGAAGAAGAAAGAAATCACTTGAGGATTCTAGGAACCCTTCACACCGTGCGATGAATGGGTGGACAGAATTCCACCTTTTTTTTCTTGTAATATAAATAGCACTTTATCTCTTCTCTTTCCTCACTTCTTCTTCTAGCTTGTTTTCCCTCTTTTGAACCTTATTTTTCAACCATTTTTATCTTTGTTTTAGCTTTTATTATGTATCAATTGTTGTTGGTAATTAGCATGTGTTTTAGTCTAGTTTTTGGGAGAAATTGACTTAGGCTTCCAAGCCCGTGTCTTAAGAACAAGTTGTAGCCTATTTAATCCTCTTACTATTATGCATTTATGGAGCATTAAATGTTTTTGTTAATTTCATTAATGTTCTTGAAATCTTGAATATATGAAGTACTTGTATGTTATGCCTGTTAGGGTTTGGGGAAATGGATTGATTTCCCATTTCTTGTGAGGAAATCCAAGAGTGTGATTTAGAGCTTTTGATTGTGTTGATGGATTGATGATAGCTACATATACATGATAATTTTGAACTCTTTGTCATGTTTGTTCCTTGAAGCAAATGAGAGAAGTCTATGAACGTTGAACGTTCTTGACTAATATTGTGTAAATTAATAGATTGGTTAAATGCTTAGACACAGTGTAGTGTTTATAAGTGTTGCTAAGCTTATTGATTCTTTGTGTTCAACACCGTCAAGGGGATATTTTTAGTTGTGTTTTGACTAAGGGAGTCATTGTGAGGTTCGACAAGAGATGTCGAATTCACTCTGGCAAACTACTATCTAAGACGGATATTAGTTTAGTCTTCACAACGAGTAGTGCAAGTAATAAATAGGTTGCATGTTCAATGATAGATAAGAGGCTTGGAAGTGGAAGTCAATTGCGCCCAAGGTTCCGTAACTCGTGTTTTAAATCTTAGTCTCTTAGTTTGTTTCCTACTTCCTACTTCTATATTGTTTTCTAGTTAACTTGTCTTTAAATTTGGTAGATTATGAAAAACCAACAACCCCCCCCCCCCCTCCCTTTACATGCTTTTATGTGTATCTATGTTTGTCTATGCCTAGTATGTTTTCCACTATATATATTTAAACACTTGGAAAGATCCATCTTCTCGTGATGACCCTGACTTGCCATGATTTACTTAATTGTATATAGGAAGCATTTAGGGCCAAAAAATAGTAACTTTGAGAGGTATGGCGATGACCTCCCATAACTTCTTAGCTGCATTTCTCTTAGCAGGTAGAGGGTCAGCAGTGGTTGGCTCTTTCGATAACAACTTCTTATCTTGAGCACTGATAGTAATGAAAGGATTCATGACCTAAAAACTTACACATCTTTTCTTTGAGAACCCTGTCGAGTGTTTCTTTTAAGCCACTTGACAGTTATTAGGAGCCGAAGGACGGACACAGACAAGCCACTCGTGAACATCATCGAATATCTTGATGTGATCAGGATCCCTGTCTGAGCCCTGATTCATCAGAGATTTCTCAATTTCATAGAGAAATTTAGGATTGTCATTGATAAAACCCAGGTCGAGCGTGCCATGTGATAAACCATACGCTTGAAGACTGTCAAAAATGCTGAAATATTGGAGGTCTGCTTGGTCACTTGGTTCAAGAACGGGGAATTCTAAGTTGTCAAATCTTCGCAGAATTCATTAATTCTCAGAGATAAAAGAAACAATTAAAATCTCTGAGAAATAAGCGGCTCCTAATCTCTGAGAACTTATTTCTCAGAGATAAAAGAAACAATTAAAATCTCAAAACTAAATTCATTAATTCCTTATCTCGATCAAAGAAATACAACCTAAGTAAAAAGAGTCCATAAATTCTTGGGCCCTATACTAGCAGATTTCTCAGAAGTTGCGGCCTCACTATTCTCCTGAGTGGTAGAAAACAGACCATTCTTACTCTTCGAAGAGCCACTGAGCTACGAGCTCTTGCTTGATAGAGGCTTCCCGGTGGTAAAATTCTTCTTCGACTCTTTGATAAAGAGGTTTGATTGCCTGGAGCTCCTCGGCAGTATAAATCTTCTTCGACTCTTTGATAAAGTCGAGCAACTTGAAGTGAATATCCCCAGCACCAGCCTCGTTCCATCGAGATTTGACCAGCTCTCCAGCCTTGTCATTGGCAAATTTCTAGAGCTCTTTAGTATACTTAGGAGGGAATAGAGGGATTAAATGATCAATCAGCTCGTTGCCACCCATCAGCTTCGATGACTTTAGAAGCTATAGGAAAAGTTGTAAATCTCAGTAGAACCCATTAGTTTAGTAGCAAAACATGCCTACAGGGCATCCTGGCCCTTCGGTTGGAACTTCTTCACCATTTTCTTCTCTTTCTCCTTCATTTTCTTCTACTCTACTCAATCTACTCCATCTTAAGTCGAGGCCTCGTTGGGCCATCAGCCCAATGTTTAGAAAGGCCTAAAGACAACCCCTTAAGGCGCAACATTAAGCAACCTTATTGGGTTTTACAACAAGGAAAAAAGAAAGCTCAAGAATTAGGCAACCACAACTAGGGTTCAGGAGGTACAAATAGAAAGGTATGTCATTACTTTTAGACTAAGCTTTCACTAGTGAAGAATGACCTATTAAAGGTGGAGTTCAAAGGTGGTTCCAAGAAATTTCCCAGGAACCGCCTTTGATTGAGATCCGAAGGAGGTTCCGAACTCGGAACTAATTTCAGATCCGATTAAAAGCGATTAAAGGTGGTTCTTGACGAACCGCCTTTAATGTACATCAATTAAAGGTGGTTCTATTATAGAACCGCCTTGATTAAGATCCGAATGAGGTTCCAACTCTGAACTACTTTTAGATTTGATTAAAGGCGGTTCATATTGTAGAACCGCCTTTGATTGGGCCTTTTGACCCAATATAAATGAAAGTAATAGGCCAGGTTATACCTTAGCCAATTTTCAGATATGAAAATCTCCATCACCTTCGCTTAACCCCTGATGGATACCTCTCTCTGCCACCCCGAATCAACCTCCATCGCCACCCCTTCTCATCGCCACCCCTTCTCCATTCCCACCATCGGCACCACCACCATCGTGCCACCATCGGCACTGTTTCCATCGAGGCCTCTCCTCCACCAGCGCCCTCTCCTCCTCCCATCGGGCTATACGCCTCTCTCCGTCGGGCCGCGCTGGACGCATCGCCTCTCTCCATATCTGAACCCACCGCCGAAATTTGTTCAAGTTCTATATATGTTTAGGATTTGTAATTTTTTATTGCTTCTCTAGTCCTTGTTTACATATATGAAATTGTTTATTGTTTCGCATCTCTAGAAATGTTTCTCCGATTTGTTTCTTTTGCCGCCAGAAATCTAGATTTTCAGCAGCCTTTTTTTTACCCCAGAAAAAAATTCTAGGTTTGGAACTCATTTTTGGATCCCATAGAAGGCGGTACTCGGAACCGCCTTTATTTGATTTCGATCAAAGGCACGACCAGAGAAGGCACTAGAAAAGTGGCTTCTCTGGTCCAATAAAACCGTCGTTAATAGGCCTGGTTTCCACTAGTGTTTATTGACTGATCGGCCGGCTACATACTTACTTTGTCATCGGAGCTCTCCCCACAGAATACTTCGGTGTGTGTTTGTTTTGTAGGTCGTGGATCGATACTAATAGATCGAAGGTGGGTTTCGCATCAGGTGAAGAGACGCATCATTATCCATATAATATAATACTTGGGGATACAAATGCTAAACCATGTAATTACCTTATATACTCTCAATTGAATCGAAGTATTATAAACTTTTTCCTACACATCATAATTAATGTATAATTTCAGTAATTTTTTTATCTTCCAGAAAGAATAAACATCATTTAGATTAAATTTTTTACAATAATATAAGATATGTGTTAGAATTATTGTAACTTAAGTTTAGTGGTCATAAGTAATTAAGCTGGAGACATCAGTGAAAACGAATGATTTAAACATTATTGGCCTCATTCAACTATATATTGTCAAATATTTCAGCTTGAACGACAAACTTGCTGAATGAGGTAGTGCTAGCTAGAGGCTAAGGCTTACTGCCTGAAAAGTCGCACTTTGTCAATCACGCATAAAACGTTGAAAATTCTCATTTAGTAAACGCTTCCAATCTAATCCAACGATTAATGCCCACTTATAAAATCGCAATCCATGAATATAATTTGGCTTCCAGAATCCAAATTTCTATACGTGATCTTATTCTTACAAGTTCTTAAGAAGGGCCGCGTCATTAGTTTAGCTATACTACAGTTGTACGCATGTAATTGTTGAATGATGAGTTGTCAATTTAAATATAAATTGACAAATACAACCACCCCTTACCCCTACTTGAACACAAAGTCTTGTGCGAGATGATTTTGCAGCGAGATCAGAGATTAAATTGTTAAGAATGTAGTATGGAGTTTTTAATTAAAATTCTTAAAAGTCTAGGGGCTTCCCTATTTTACATTTAAATCAATGTATAAATATCAAGTTTTTCGCATTATTCTCTAATATTTTCTGAAACTTTCTCTCTCCTCTCTTTTCCTCTCTCTTGCGAAAAAGATCTTCATATTCTCTCTCATCCCCAACTCAAATCTCCTTTTTTTTCTCTTTCTTCTCCATTTCTCTTCCGTCTTCTTCAATTCCAGCTCATTTTCTTCCTCTTTCATGCACGCAAGTATTCGTCACAATTTTTGGAGTTTTTCGGTGAATTTTCCGGCGGCCTAACACAATAGAGATTCGTTTCGTGTTTCGAAAGTAATGATTTTTATCAGAGTTTTTATGTATATTTTGTTGTTTTTTATTTTTGTTTTCTTTTTTTGGTTCATGTGATTTTCTAGGATTTATGTTGTTCATTGTGTTAATATTTGGGGATTTCTCTATTTTTTGTATTTTATGTGTTGTAATATGGATTTGTGCTACTATTTGTGTTGTTGCTGCAGTTTGTTAGACTTCTAAGGAGATTGCATCACTGCTGCAATCGAGAAGGAAGAATGATTTGTAAGTTTTCTGAATTTTTGGTTGTGATGTTTTAGGAACATGTATTGATGTTTTAGGTTTTATGTTTGATGTCTCAGGTTTTAAGTTTTAAGTACTATTATCAGTGTTGCTGTGATATTTTATTTCCAGCGCTTGATACTTGTGTTTTCATGCTTAAGTGTGCAATTGATTTTCAATTTTTGTTGTGTGTGATATCTTAGGGTTTTGTTACAATTTGTGCTAAATTTGTTGTTGTTGATGTTCCTTAGATGTCGAAGAATGTTTTTGCAACTATTGCTGCAATCGAGCAGGAAAGAGGATCTGTAAATTTTGTTATTTTACAGATGTGACTTTTTAAATACGGTTGTTGATCTTTTAGGTTTTATGTTTCATCTTTCATATTTAAGTTTTAAGTACTATTTATATGTGTTAGTGTGATGATTTAATTTCAGTATTTGATGTTTGTAGTGTTTTAAGTGTGCAATTGGTGTTTAGTTTGGTTGCTTTGATTGTGTGTGTGATATCTTAGGGTTTTGTTACGATTTGTGCTAGTTTTTGTGTTGTCTTTGTTGTTTCTTCGATGTCTAGTAATGTTTGCCCATTGTTGCTGCAATCGAGAAGGGAAGATGATCTGTAAATTTTGTTATTTGGCACATGTGACTTTTTTAATACTATTGTTGATATTTCAAATTCTATCTTTTCAGCTTCATATTTGAGCTCTAAGTATCGTTATGTGTGCTGGTGTAATATTGTTAATTTCAGTGTTTGATGGTTGTGGTGTTTTCATATTTAATTATGCAACTGATGTTCAGTTTTTGTTCGTTTGATATTTTAGTGTGTACTGATTGATATTTTTAAATTTTGAGATTCATATTTTAAATAATGTATTTGACTTTTTTTAAATGTAGTTGTCATTGATGTAATCTTTGCTGTTGTGATATTTTAATTACAGATATTGACATTTTAATTATTGTATGTGATGTTTTATATTATTTCATAGGAATACTTTCCAAGACAGAGCTCTACGATGCCATTGATGACTTTATAAAAAAATGGTATGAAAAACCATGCTTCCGAAGGTGTTCCCTTGAACAAAAGACCAAAAATCGACCTTTGATCATTGCGTTGATGGAGTAGAAGAGTCATCCTCTTCGAAACCAGCAGGAGAGAAAGCAAGTCTGTGAATAAGCGATCAACAAAGGAAAACAAGTCGGGGAAAATAGAATTTGGATGTTTGGGATGTATTGAATTACATTGATTTTTCAGTTATGGTGGTTGATTGTTAGTGTTAGTGTTGAGGCGCTTGATTGCTATTGATGTTTTAGCTTGATTTAAACATTTTTGTTTTGTAGGTTAGCGCTTTTTTAGAGCATTTGAACCCTTTTGTAATGAATGGTATTTGATGGTTCGATAGTTTTGGTGATTGACATTTTTACATGTAACCATAAAACTTCAAATTCAACTTTGTAACATTTATATGCTAATTTTATATGTATTTTAGGAGCCAGTGGTGATTCAATAAATTCCTTCAATAAGTTGTCGGCGTATGATGTTTTATGTCTTGTTCATCTATAATATGCGTAAAGTGGTACGTATTGTTTTACATCAGTAAATTATCATGTAAAAAAATAATAAGATCAGTGGATATAAGTGGAATGTCAAAATAGTTTTTTCAAATGCTACAACAATGGAATGTATATTTTCAACACTAGTTATATTATTTTATTTTATTTTTCTACTTTTGTATGATATTTAAATAATATAATTTGATGTTTTATATTTGATGTTTGATGATTAAATATTTTTATTTGATATTGAATTTGCTTTATAAAACATTTATGTGATTTTCAATTAATTTTAATTATTTTATTTTTTAGTATTTTTTGTATGCTATTTAAATAATTTAATTTGATGCTTTTACATATTATGTTTAAATATTTTAATTTAATTGCATATTTTAGATTTTCCTTTTGATGTCTGACATACCAGTTTCATTTGATTGTTATCTATTTTAATATGATGATTTTTAATTTAAATTTGAGTTTAGGAATCAAGCCCAAATGCAAATTCAGTCCAATCACCAAGTCTCATCCAGATCTGAGTTCATCAGAGGAAATTGACAAAGACAAGAATGGGCAACCGTCGTTCAGATCTGAGTTCAAACAAGAATGGCACAACAATTTGCAATCACCGATCCTTCTCTCCGTTGCAGCCAATCATTCTATCACAGTCGTCGATCATCCTCTTCCATATCATCGCTAAGAAATTCGATCGTCGGTACTAAATTGCCGAACACAGAAATCCGGCCGTTCATTGTCCAAGAAATCAAAAGAAAATCGGCGAGGGTAGAGCTCCAGGGGTAGCGAAACCAAACGCCACCCTGTGCAGTCTTGAATGCCAAAAAGGCTAGAGCTCTGCATCTCTGCCGTCCTCCAGCGATACAATTGGTATGAAATGTCAAGAAGAGGTCAAAAGTGACGGAGATGCTAAAACTACGAGACGAACTGAAAATCGCGTTGCTGAAGTACCGGAGAAGACCTCCGTCGAAGCCACTCTGTCAGGTGACGGCTATGTGAAGTGATGGCGGAGCAGCCGACACAACGGTAACACATCTCCGACTATGGTTTCGCGGAGAATAAGAACGCATATTTGATTTCATTAATTTTACAATTTAGTCCATGCATTTCATTGAACTTTATAAAAACTTACTTTGACCCCCCAATTTTAATCAACTCCTATTTTATGCTTCCTTATTATCAATTTAGACCCTGATCTTACGGTAAGACGGTCTCGCAGGAGGCGGACTCCTATGCAAAACTTCTTGTTTATTCAAAATTCATAAACGGAGAATAGGATTAATAATTTTATTCTTTCATTATTTATTCACAAAATCTAAATACATGTTAAAGATTTCTTAAATGCAAATAAACTTAGTAAGAATTTCCTATATTACCCTTAATTAATTTTAATCTTAATTAAATTTTGATTATTAACTTCAGTGCTCATCAACCATCCTAATTCAAGATCCATAATAAGGATTAGAATTTAAATTTCTATGGAAATCTGTTTAGAATTTCGCGGGCATCGGGACATCGGAGATTACCAGACTGAGAGCAATACCTTTTCCCTTTTCAAGCATCTCTAGCACAAATTACTAGGCATATGACATTGATTCAAATGCGGCTGGCATAGTAAATCAATAAAACACAATTCAATAAAAAGAAGACAAATTCTTGAGAGATGGTCTCGCAGTGAAATCAATGATTAAATTGTTAAGAATCTAGCAAGAAGTTTCTAATTAATGTTTTTAAAAGTTTAGAATTTGGATGTGAAATTTCACTATTTTACATTTAATTCCAAGTATAAATATCAACCTTCCTTCATTATTCTCTCATATTTTTCTGAAACTTTCTCTTTCTTCTTCTTTCATCTCTCCTGCAAAACAAACATTCATATTCCCTCACATCTCCAACTCAAATCTCTTTCTTCTCTCTTCTCCATTTCTCTTCCATCTTCTTCAATTCTAGCTTGATTTCTTCGATTCAACCGTTCATTATATCCATTTTTCTTCCTCTTTCTTGTGCGCAAAGATTCATCGCGATTTTTGGGGTTTTCAGCAATTTTTGCGGTAACTTTTTTGTGGCCGAACACTATACAAGCTTCGTTTTGTGTTAATCTTTGAAGGTACTGATGTATTTGCTCAGAGTTTTTATGCATATTTTGTTTTTTTCAATATTTGTTTGATTTTTTTGGTTCATGTGATTTTCTAGGGTTTATGTTGTTCAATGTGTTAATATTTGGAGATTTCTCAATTTTTTGTGTTTTGTGAGTTGATGTTACGAATTTGTGCTAATATTTGTGTTGTTGTTAATATTTGTTAGATGTCTAAGGAGATTTGAATCATCGTTGCTGTAATCGAGAAGGAAGAATCGTTTGTAAGTTATATGAATTTTTGGCTGTAATGTTTTAGCTACAAGTATTGATATTTCTCGTTTTCAATGTGATGTTTTAGGTTTTAGGTTTTACGTACTGTTATCAGTGTTGTTGTGATGTTTTAATTTCAACGCTTGATACTTGTGGTATTTTCATGATTAAATGTGCAATTCATGTTTAGTTTTGATTGTGTGTGTGATATCTTAGGGTTTTTTTACGATTTAAGCTAGCTTTTTTTGTTGTTGTTGATGTTCCTTAGATGTCTAAGATTGTTTTTCCATTGTTACTGCATTCGAGAAGGAAAGAGGATCTGTAAAAAAAATTATTTTGCATATGTGGCTTATTAAATACTGTTATTGACCTTTCAGGTTTTATGTTTGAGCTTTCATATTTAGGTTTAAAGTACTGTTTATCTGTGTTGGTGTGATGATTTAATATCAGTATTTGATGTTCGTAGTGTTTTAAGTGTGCAATTGATGTTAAGTTTCTTTTTTTTTGTGTGATATCTTAGAGTTTTGCCACAATTTGAGCTTATTTTTGTGTTGTTGTTAATGCTCCTTAGATGTCTCAGAATGCTTTTGTCACTGTTGCTACAATCGAAAAGGAAAGAGGATATGTAAATTTTGTTATAATGCAGATGTGACTTTTAAAATACTGTTCTTGACCTTTCAGCTTTTATGTTTCACCTTTAACGTTTAGGTTTAATGTACTGTTTATATGTGTTGGTGTGATGATTTAATTTCAGTATTCGATGCTTGTAGTGTTTTAAGTGTGCAATTGATGTTCACTTTTGTTGCTTTGATTGTGTGTGTGATATCTTAGGGTTTTGTTACGATTTTTGCTAGTTTTTTTGTTGTTGTTGTTTCTTAGCTGTGTAAGAATGCATGCCCACTGTTGCTACAATCGAGAAGGAAAGAGGATTGTAAATTTTGTTATTTTGCAGATATGACTTTGTAAATACTATTGTTGACCTTTCAAGTTTTATGTTTGACCTTTCATGTTTAGGTTTAAAGTATTGTTTATCTGTGTTGGTGTGATGATTTAAATTCAGTATTTGATGCATGTATTGTTTTAAGTGTGCAATTGATGTTCAATTATATTCTTTCAATATTTTAGTGTGTACTATTTGATGTTTTTTGAATTTTGAGATTGATGTTTTAAATAATGTATTTGACTTTTCCTCAATGTAGTTGTCATTGATGTAATCTGTGCTATTGTGATATTTTAATTTAGATATTGACGTTTTAATTACTGTATGTGATGTTTTATATTATTTCACGGGAATACTTTCCAAGATACGATGCCATTGATGAGTTAATAAAAATATGGTATGAGAAACCATGCTTCTGAAGGTGTTCCCTTGAACAGAAGACCGGAAATTGACCTTTGATCATTGCGTTGATGGAGTAGAAGAGTTATCATCTTCTAAACCAGCAGGAGAGAGAGCAAGTCTGTGAATACATGAGCAACAAAGGAAAATAAATATGGGAAAATAGAATTTGGTTGTTTGGGATGTATTGAATTACATTAATTTTTCAGTTGTGATGGTTGATTGATAGTGTTAGTGTTGAGGCGCTTGATTGCTATTGATGTTTTAGCTTGATTTGAAATTTTTTGGTTCGTAGGTTAGCAATTATTTAGGGCACACTACTGCAGGACAAGGGTAATTATTTAGGGCACACTGTTATAGAACATTATTTGCACCAGCATCTTAGAATGATGTATAAATTTTGTAACCACAAAATATCTGCACCAGTATTATTTGGAACACCGGTGTAGACATTTTGCACCGTTATTTAACCTATAAACCGGTTTAAAACTGTGATTTGTACATTGGTATTAAATATGACACCGGTCTATCTTTTGTAGTCGGGATATAGTTTTTTTGCACCGGAATAGATTGCACCGGTATTTTTTTTAACACCGGTATTACTATAATTTATGTACCGGTATTATTTAAATAATTAAAAATAAATTATTTAAAATGTGAAGAAAAATTTCACCAGTACATGCATTTTATACCGGTGTATTATTTGGCTAAATGCAATGCTTAATTAATTTTCTGATGGTCCCTCCCAGATCATTTTTGGGGCAACAACCAGAGATACTTGTGAACTATTATAAATTTGAAACTTTTGAATGGGTAAGAAATTTAAATCATTATAATAAAAAAATATCGCTCGCAAAACACGCGAACATTATTCTAACTATGAAATAGAAGAAGTATCTTAAACATGGAATGAAACAAAGTAAAACACAAGTTTAGTATAAACAAACACCATCCATAGAATTTTAATATCATTAGCCATTCAAAATAAACCATCAACCTATTATGTCGTTCTTATCATCCAGAAGTTGCAACGTAGTGCTTACGTGCTGCTGGTAGTCTCCGAGCCAAGCCCCTCACACCATCTCTCTGCTACACCTTGAATTCCATACACATGGCACGACCCTTTGCCCTCCAGGAAAATCTAGTAATTTCAAACTTACACTGTTAGTCAATAATGTTGTGTTTACTAGAGATTAATAAAATTAATTTTTGAGATGCAATGTTTACCTCCAAGATATTGTTTGTCTCTGGATGATTAACAAATTCTTCCATGAAAAGCATGAGGGAGTACCCGCATTGCCATGAACCATTATGGATTCGGTACTGCACGGGAAAGGTTCACGTAATTACTAACCCTAAACATAAAATTTTATGGATGAAATGATAGAATGACTTACCATAATGTTGTTGATTTTCCAAGTGTAGTCGGGTTTTGGCTCCATCTTTCTCTTCTCCATTTTGTATGCGCAAGCAAGCCTGTCAAGAAAGTAAATTTAAATGGTCACTTCTTCCCGTATATTACGAAACTAGGATTTTTGACTTGATTGATTGAAATACCTTGAATGGCCTTGAGTTCAACCAAGTTTGTTGGTTTGATAACCCCTGACAATGTGTCCAGAGTGAAAACCTCCTCCGTTTGGGGACGGATAATGATGAGGTACCAATGATCACTGTCGGAAAATAATGTTAACAAAGTAATGAAACATAAGTGGTTTGAAATGTGAATTTAATTATCAGGAAGAAATACTTACATTCTTATGTAAGGTGCGATGTAGAACTCAGCATCTGTTGCCTTCATTATTTCCCAAATTTATTTGAAACAGCGTTCGACCTCCTGCTCAAAGTTGTTTAGGTTGCAATAGCTGGATGGGCAGAATTGGACGCGGCCTGATTTAGTTTCCCATATTTTCTCCCACAGGTACCTGTAATGTTAATCATACATTAAAATGAATTCTTGATAAATTAAAAAATCATTAAGGTTTTAAGTTTTGAAACTCACCCCATCCACACATCAACCTGCGCATTATCGATGCAGGTCATCGAACGCATGTTCCCTAGTTTCATCCTGAACTTGACCAGAATTTCTATTCCAACACTGCAGGTATAATGTTGTGCGAATGTCAATGGTCAGAACACTGGAAAGAACATGCAGTCCTTGTTCTTTATTATGTCCAGGATAGCGGCATTTGCTTCCTTTATGAATTGCCCCATGATTGGCCAATCTGTCAGGTCTCGTTTGTTAACAATCTGGGAATGTGAAATGATTTGAAGTGATCTTTTGAGCATGTTGTATTGGACTGACGTTGCTAATGAATAATAATGGTACTCGTTTTAGTGTATTACCTATTTTGGAAGCATATTTAATCTTGGTCTTGTAGATGGCTGGAAATTAGCCGTCGACTGAGATTTTTGCTCGCCAGTATCCTGTTACAAGGATTAATTAATACGGATACACAAAAATACTTTGAGGAATTGAAAAATAATGTGTTACAAGAATGTATATCATCGTCGCTGGTGAGAATAATAACCTCCTCATCATCATCGTCTGTATCACCTCCGGCATTGACATCATTGATGTCACTCGGTTGCTCACTTACCTTGCCTATTAAGGACACCGGCCAATCCACAATGCTATTGAGCGTCTCTCCAACATTATCGAAGTGGTGGTCCACCGAGGGCAATCCCGCACTAGGACGGGGGACTGGATCGTATACTCTCACACGAGCAACACTTCCTTGTTTGGCATCCCGACGATGAGATACCTGTCGCAGCCCATGAGAGACCAATTCCTTCTTCCCGACTATGTATTTAACGAAAAGAGTCACGCGTTCTCCATCATATTCGTATAATATTTAAGTGAATAGATAAAGTGGTTATGGAGATATTTTAGGTGTAAATCAATATATAGATCATGCATAGATTATTGAAGGTTTACCTCTTCATCTCCTTCCCCATTGCTGGGCTCTTCACCGGACTTTGTAGCAGCTACAGCAATGTCATCCATTGCCTTCTCTATAAACTTCTTGGGATTGTCAAGGCCTGGCGGAATCTGAATGCCGCTTGCAGATGCTAAGCCCTTCACCAATTGCTCCAGGTACGATACCATGGCTTTCACGATCGGTTGATTGTTAGATGGTCTCCTCTAGGCTGTCTCCTTGGCTGAGGAACTGCTACTACACTTGCTGCGGGAAGGATGAGGAACAACCACCGATGTGGTTAGACCTATCTGAGTTCTCCTTCTTTGTGACTTTTATGAGAATGTCTTCATCTGACTGCGGTTCCAATGCTCCTTTTTGTTTAAGCTCGTTCAATTTCAATTGAGAATCACATAGGAACACAATTGTGTACATGAATAATGTGAAATACACTTAAAATTAATTTAAATTGTCGATTTTAGCGCAACTTAAAACATCCGGTGAGATCTTCTAAACCTCTTTCGATGTGTATAATCATGTCTTATCTTTGTTTGCATCAAGGTAGACAAGATATTTTCCTGGTGTGATATCATTTTGACTGAGTTGTTGCTCAATCTCCTCAGCAGTGAATCCCTCGGTAGTTAACATCATTTTCTCCTTCTCCTTCAGCTCCTTAGTCGATTTGTCATGGATGTATTGATTACCCCTTCTGCATGTGTGGTGCATGTAATCCCTGCCCTAGTTGCATTCAATATTTTTCACCCTGAGCCTCTGTTATTATTATAAATGAAAATTTAGTTGAATAGAATTTGTGGGAAACACAGCTCTTAACAAGTATTAATTTTTTCAACTTACCTGATAATCCGGATGTCGGTGCCTCTTTTCAAACAAGTGATATTCGTCTTCATCCATCCACTTGTACTTCTCCCATACTGGTATTCCTATTTTATTGATACCTCTGTCAATGTTGTGAATAAACCTATTTTCCACCTTTGTCTTCCAATTCCTATGTTGGTTTTTTGCCCTCTCTGTAACCTCCTTCTTCAGTATTTCTGGTTGCCCGTCAGGTGATTTGATTGTGAAGCTCTCCTGGAACGAATGATATGAAAAAGCATGTCATTAATCACGTCTTCACTAAGACTTTACCATGAATAAAAATTTTAAATTATAATTGTCGAGAGTCTTACCAGAACATCCTTCCATGCCTCTTCCTTAACATCTTCAGGGACATCACTCCAGTGTTCGCATACGCCAAATCTAATACAGCGCTAGAAAGCGTAATTGCCATTAGCATGCCACGCTGACCAATTATTAATACATACCGCTTGATTCCCACAGAACTCAAACGCAACATGAGTTAGAGTGTTATGCTTTGCCAACATCATAGACTGGCACGTGCTAGTTTCTTGCCTCCTCAAATAAATTTTTACCTCAAACTTGTCCCATCCTTCTCCATTTTCCCTCCAACTTTTGTCAATTCGTCGTCCGCTTCATTAACAGTTGGTCTTCCTTTGATGGTGCTTTTTACCTTTCCCTTGCGAATTGGTGTTTTGGCCAACTGTTTACCGGCATCCACTCCTTCAACATCCCCTACAATAACATCACCCTATTCCGCGGTTCTTCCTTGTCTTCACTAGATGGGTCCTTATTTGCGTTGCATCTTCTTCAAATTTTATCTTCAACGGGATCCTTTTTGCCGGTGGTTCTTGGTCCGCCACATCCACCTCCTCATTGACAACATATTTCATCTCCCCCTCCTTCTTCGTAACCGGGCACTTCCTCTTCGTGTTGAATTCCCCCTTCTTCGGCGGCATCTACAACAGTAGAATTGAAAATTCTCTATCTATAACGGTATACACAATAACGGTACTTAAAGATCAACATTGATAGAACGTGGCGTAGAACTTGATCAACTAGTTCATAAAAATTTGAGCAAAACATGGCATAGAAATTGAACAATTCATACATCAAACTGCATTATGTAAGTCTCAAAAGTTTATATAACATGGCATAGAAATTGAACAATTGAGGCATGGAACTTGATATAGAATGAAGTGGAACCTTATAGAAGTTGATCATACCAATGTATTTGCATTCATAAAATAGGCATACAACCGAGCAATTCTCACTCCCCCCTAACGTGATTATCAACATCATCACCAACCAAAAAAATATAAAACTACATCACCGATCCACAAAAAATTCAAAACATTTACTCACCACAATTGTATAAACATGCCATTCAAGTCACCCTTTCAACTTTTTGTCAATTTACAAGTTTTTGTTCATAGAGGCAATTTATCGAACATGTATTGTGCGTGAGGGATGGAATGGTTTTTTGAAGACAAATTGACATGGTAACCCATGGTAACATAAACCCCAACACTTACCTTCACTAATGGAGCATTTTTATTGCTACTCCCTTTTGTCAAACTAGCCAAAAACGGATCGCCAAGTACTTTCTTCTCTCGCCAAGTTCCTTTCTCATTTTTGTTGCTTCTCTTGTGTTGCTCCTCTTGTATTGCTCCACACTTTATAGGGATACAATGGAAGATGAGGAGTTACCATGGTTGATGAGAAGTTTTGGTGGTTCAATTAAGTGTGGATTGAATGGTTGGAGTGGTGGATGGCGGGTTTGAAAGAGAATTTGAAGGTGTTTGATGAGAATATGAGGAGTTGAGGAGGTTATGGCCGTTTCAAAAAGTTTTGGATTCATAAGAAACATTTTCTACACCGGTAATATATACAGTACCGGTGTAAAATTAGTGAAAACGGTAATGAATTTTGGCTAACTATTCAGCACCGATACATATACCAGTGTAGAAACGAAAAACAGTAGTTGCTAGCAACTGCTTTAAATGAATTTTCCTCTGACTCGAGAGGAACACATGAAAATTTAGGCTATCTATTGTACACTGGTATCCAATACCAATGTATGAAATGCAAATACCGGTGTAATAATGTACAAAAAGCAGCTGCCTACGGCTACTATAAATATATTTTTGGAAAAATGTTCAACCCGAGAGAAATTTCTTAAATTTTAGACTAACTGTTCAGCACCGGTATATTTACCGGTGCTAAATCATAAATTACCGGTGTAAAATGTTTCGCACCTTATTAAAAATCAAAGAAATTTAAAATTTTGAAATCCGTGCTAAAAAATTGAACACACACACCGGTACTTCTTCAATATTACCGGTGTAAAAAATTTATTAGTTGTTTAAATTCCCACTTATTGCATTTACCTCCCGTGCATTTTTCAAACAACCCCAATTAATCAAATTAACGTTCAATTGTTTTGAATATACATTGTACTGGCTGTTTCATGCAAATATCGATTAAGCTTCAAGATATTGCCCCCACCTACTATTTCACCTCTCTCATCAACCCACAACCATCGCCATGAGAACGCCTTCCGACAATGGGTCTAAACTAAGAAATACTGATGGAAACTCAGGACTATTAGTTATGGCGGGCTGATCAATCTCCTCATCAAAGTAAAACTTCTTCCCATGCAACACAACATAATACTTCTCATTCGAAGGGTCCTTGATGTAAAAAACATGTCGTGCCTGGGTAGCTAAGATAAACTTGTCATCTTCATATCATACACGATTAAAGTCGACTAACGTGAACCACATGGGCTTCTGAACAACAACACAGGAACCATGTTCCACCCAACGGCACTTGAAGACAACAACCTTGAAATATACATAATCCAACTCCCAAATTTCCTCAATCGTCCCATAGAAAGGCATCACAGCAACAACCGGATGTTTATCTCTCTTGCTTGCCTGCCACATGGATTCAGACTCAATATATACACCATTATTTTGAGTGGTGCTCTTCTCGTCCTTTGCCAATGTTGAGAAACTAAAGCCATTAATGTCATAACCAAGGTATCGTCTAACGGTGCAGTTCAGCTTCCTTGCAAATGGCCGTAGGTTACTGGCCATCTCGTCGACATTACAACGATTGTAAACCAGTTAACAAACCTTGAAGAATGCTCGACCTAAATTTTATTTGGGGGCCAGTCTGGATGAATCTCTTCCAACAAGGAAACATGATCTTCAACATATGTTACAGTCTTGCTACTATTACGCAATACATACAGGCGAACAGTCATCAACTCAGTGTGATAGGGTGTATGAAGCGTACCATTGGAACGTGGAATCCCATTCTGCCTTCCACAGCGGGGTCTACCAGGAACACCAACCACTCTTCTTCCAACCAAGTTTGATGTAAAATACTCGATGATCTCCTCAGTGATATACCTCTGAACAAGAGAGGCATTGGCCCGACCACGATTATGAACATAGCCCTTGAAAATAGCCATGTGATGCTCAAAGGGGTACATCCAATGCATTCTGACATGCCCGCACATACATATCTCCCTAACCAAGTGTACCACTAGGTGCACCATGATGTCTAAGAATGAATGGGGAAAATACTTCTCCAAATGGCATAGAAGAACAACAGTTTCTCGATCCAGTTCATCTAGTTGTTGCCTGCTAATACTTTTCCGGCATATCGAGTTGAGGAAGAAACACAAGCGCATGACTGAAAATCTAACTTCCTCTTCCAAACACCCACGTATTGCTATGGGAAAAAGTTGTTGCATAAGGACATGACAATCGTGTGATTTCAAAGCATTAAAACGTATATCATCATTCACAAACCAACTAACATTAGAGGAGTAACCGGAATGTACCTTCATTCCTTGGATGCTCTCACACACCGACCTCCTCTCAGAACCTGACAAATTGTAAGGAGCGGGGGGCAGGTACGTTTGCTTCCCTCTTACCTTTAGTGCTTGATCCAACCGTATACCAAGGTTCACTAAATCTTTCCTCACATTCAAGCTATCCTTAGTCTTCCAGGGAATGTTCAAAAGTGTCCTAAATAGATTCTCACAAATGTTCTTTTCGATATGCATGACATCCAAACAATGGAGAACCTCCAAATTTTCCCAGTACGACAAATCGAATAAAATGGACTGTTTCTTCCATGATCTGTGTACAGCCCCACCACCCTTTGATAACTTCTTACCAAGAACAACATTGAATTTCTTCACCTTGTTGTGAATAGCTACACCGTTCAAAGGTTTGGGTGCCTTTCTCCTCTCCTTCCCACCAACGAATGCAGTCGCATTCTCCCGCAACTTGTGACCTACTGGCAGGAATTTACGGTGACCCAAATAAACAGTCTTCCGCCCATTCCTCAACTGATCATAATCTGTCTCATCCTCACAAACTGGGCAAGCCTTGTAACCCTTGACCACATACCCAAAAAGGTTACCATATGCCGGGAAATCATTTATTGTACAAAAAAGTATTGCCCTCAATGTAAACTATTCACCACTACAACCATCAAACATTAAGGCGTCTTTCTACCAAAGCACCTTCAAATCTTCTATCAAAGGGGCAAGATAAGTGTATGTCATTTCCAGGTTGTTTCGGGCCTGAAATCATGATGGGCATCAACACATATTTTCTCTTCATGCACAAGTACGTGGGAAGATTGTAATGGCAAGCATAACCGACTACGAACTTTATTTTGAGGACATATTCCCAAATGGGTTCATACCATCAGTACACAAAGAAAATCTCAAATTCCTAGGTTCGGATGCAAAGTGTTGATACATTCTGTCAAATTTCTTCCACTGGTCCGCGTCAGCAGGGTGTAGAATTATATCATCAACTTTACAACCTCCCCTATTAACGCACCATGTCAAGTTCTTTGCATCCTTTTTATTCTTAAACAACCTTCTTAGCCTCAGAATCATTGGAAGATACCACATACATTTGGCGGGCACCCGCTTCCTTACCGGTACAACATGCTCCCCACTGACAACCACATTTCTCTTCTTCTTATAACGCGACACATTACATACTGGACAAACAATCTTATCCTTAAGGTCACCCCTATATAGGACACAACCGTTCGGAAAAGCATGTATCTTTTCATACTCCAATCCCATCAGACACAAAATTCTCTTAGCTTCATCAAGGTTATCAGGAACCCCGTTACCGGGTGTAAGCTTTTCATTCAAAAACTTAAGCAATTTATTCATGCTAGTATCACTCCATGACCCCACACCTTTCAAATTAAACAACTCCATCAAACACGACATGATTGTGTCTTTCTTCTTGCAACCAGGATACAATGGTGTATCCTTCTCACCAAGGAAGTTAGCCAAAACCTCGGGCCTCTCTCTAAACTCATTAACAACCTTCTCAAACATGTCATCCAACATAAAATCCCCAAAACACCCTCCCTCACTACTAACTCTCACTTCCGATGGTGATATTTATCCATGAAGGTCCACACAACATAATCTTTCATAAACCCCGGGCTATACAAATGGAGTTTCAAGATGTCCTTCTTATCAGTACGAATTCGATTTCCACAATCACGACAGGGACATAATATTCGTTTCTCTAAAAGCATGCTCCAAGAACTCATCCACAAACATAGTATATTCATCGCTTACCCTACTAACGTTGGCATACACATGCTTACGCCTATCGATGACGCTATACAACTCTACATATCAATAAATATCCAACAATCAAACTTCAACACATTTAATACAATAGAATTTTTCATGATGACTTCCTAATCATGCAACATCATAAATGCACAATATACACCAATATTCCACATTATAATTACAACATTCTTAACATGTCTAACACTATAGGAATCAAAAGTCATAGCCTTATAACTAAAACAACCTTGAGAATAAATTACAAACTAATATCTACAATTCTGCCTCAATCACCATCAAATGATCAAACTCAAAATGTAAATATCTCTACTAACCAAAACCATACATGAAATTCTTAATATCCATAAATGTAATTTAAAAAAAGGTACCTTCAAGGGTCTTTATTTTGGAGAATTCAATGTCTTCGTCAACCAAAAAACACCATTAATGAACCTCTTCTTCCAAAAATCTCATTTTAACCCACTGAAAAAAGGGGGGTAAATGAGCATTTAATGCGATTTTATACACCGGTATTCAGACTTTACCGGTGCATTTGTAGCTTTTTACACTGCTAAAAACAATTACCGATGTAGATATTTAGTCAAAACCCAGATATTTTCTTGTCCTGCACCGGTACGATCACAGTGTCGGTGCAAAAACTAATAGTTTTGGCGCCAAATTTTTACAATAAGAAAAATATTTTGCACCAGTATTTTCAATTCCTACATCAATTCTTATAGTAACCAGTGTACAAATGCAATATTTTTTTCAATTTTTTAATTCCTGCACCGGTAATTTCTCATTGCTGGTGTAAAAAGATGTCCTCTTGGTGCCAAATTAATAAAAAGGAAAATACGTTTACACTAGTAATCATGTACCGTTGCACATGTTAGCAATTGCACCAGTACAAATACCTATTCGGATAATGATGGTGCAAAATATTTGACGTTGGTACACCGGTAGAACAAACACCAGTGAGAAAATAGGTGAACTGTACACTGGTTGACAGGATACTGGTGCATATGTACTTATTTGCACCGGTACTGATGTTAACATGATAAATACCGGTGCAATAGATTACATATGCACCGGTATTTATGTACTCATAAATTTATACCGGTGCGTATGCACCTGTTTTCCCGTAGTGGCATTTTGACCCTTTTGCAATAAATGGTGTTTGATGGGTCGATAGTTTTGGCGATTGACATTTTTCCATGTTAACGTAAAACTTCAAATTAAAGTGTGCAACTTTTATATGCTAATTATATACGTATTTGTAGTGCCAGTGGTGATTCAATAAATTCCTTCGATTTTGAGCTGTCAATGTATGATGTTTTATGTCTTGTTCATCTGTAATATACGTAAATTGGTACGTACCATTTTACATCTGTAAATTATCATGTAAAAAAAATAATAAGATCAGTAGATATAAGTGGAACGTCAAAATAGTTTTTTCAAATCTACAACAATAGTGGAAAGTATTTTCAACTTATTTTATTAAGATGTTTTACAATGTTAATTTGATATTTTAATTTTCTAATTTGATGTTTTGTGATTTTTATATGATGTTAAACTATTTTAGTTTGATGTCTATTTTAGTATAATTATTTTAATTTGATGGTTTAGAATTTTTAGTTGATGTTATTTATTTTAAATTTGATGTTTTATCACTTATATGTGAATTATAGTCTTCAAGCCCAAAATTTGGATCTAATTTCAGCCCAAACTTTTGGTTTATCTTGCAACAGTCCGGTAACCTCAATTCACCTCACCAGAGCAACTTCACATCACTGCAACGAACCAAAATCATAGCAAGCTCATCTCACCGGAAATAGAGCCACTGGCGACCGGTAACATCCAACTGGTAACATCTGCAAATCAGATCCAAAACCTCATCTCACCTCGCCGGATTTGACTTCAAAGGTGGACCCTAGTGAACCAAAGACTCATCTCACCTCGACGAATTCTGCGATTGACGTTCCTCCGCAGCGCATCCCAACGTCGGTGACCAAGCAATTGAAGCCGACGATGGCGGATGGCCAGAAAATGATAGCGACATAGTGGCACCTGTTGCCATCGAAGGTGTGCTCGGCGAAGATAGCGCCGCTCTCCAGCAGCATCCGTGCGGCGTCCAGGTGGCCGGCGAGGCAGGCGTAATAGAGCGCGACGGAGTCCCACCGGTCTCGGGCATTAACAACGGTGGAGAAGGAGAGGCGGTAACGGTAGAGGTGCAGGCGGTGCCGGCATTGCAAGCAAGGTGAAGGAGGAACACGCATTTTTTGTTTAAATTATGTTAATTTGTTGTTTGGTCCTCCATTTTTTTGTGTTTTTTTATTTTAGCACCGAAAAAAATATATTTGTAATTTGATCCCCTAATTTCATTTGCTATTTAACTATTGCACTCAAATCTTTGGTCTTACGGCAAGAACGTATCGCAGGAGACAAACTCTAAAAAGAAATGTAGTTAAAGAGAGTTTACAGAGGAAACTTAAGAGGGAGCATAAATAGATGGTTTTGGGTATTTCTCTTCAGTGATTCCAACTAGCACATCCGAATAAGAACCCATTTGCCATCGAATATCGCCACCGGAACCTGGTTTCACTTTCTCCAGGAGACTAAACACCAGCCAAAAATCCTTCTTTTTTAATCTTATAAGACACAAAAATTACAAACAAAGATGCAGTAATTGGTAATGAGAATCAACCATCGGGGTTTAGCATCGAAATCGATCAGGTGCAGCTTGTAAGGAACCTTCTACTCCTCCATGGTCAAAAGCACCCTCTAGACTAAAATTATGAGGTAGTTCATAAAATTTATTGAAATCATAGGGGAATATTTTAAGAATTAGAATTTATTTAGGACTTAAATTAAATAGTTAGAAAAGTTTCCTAAATGCAGGTAATAGGGATCATATTGTAATCCTTCATTAAGTTTTCCTGCATTTAGGAATTCTCAACATGTATTTAGATTTGTCCATTTTATTTCATGCTAAATTTATTTTTCTGTTTTACAATAAATTATTATTTCAATCTTTAGTCATATAGTAATTTGTATTGCAAGGAGTACCTTTTCTCTTGGTGAAAGTAGATCACATTCTCTATAATTTATTTGGACTTTAGGCCATTTCAAATTAGATCAGGTCAATATATTTATATTTGTTTCAGTTCAATTCAGTATATTTATATTTATTTCATCTCAATACATTTATATTTATTTTATCTCAGTGTATTTTTCACCATAATTTATTATATCATTATTACGTTAGCATATGATAACTATTTAAAATTTATTAAATATACATCATAATAAATTAATAAAATATTTAAATTATAAATAATTTGATTACTACGAGTAGTAAAATAACATGGCAAAGTTTTGGGAAAGACGGTCTTTCCATAGGCTTATGGAAAGATGGGATTTAATTAGAATATTAAAAGGTTAAAGGTCTTAGTTGCAATATTAAAATTTTAGTATGCAACATGTAGTAGTTATAAAATTTATAACCCGGTTCATGCAACCCAAAAATTTTATCTTAATTTCTTCTAATTTACACTTTAAACCTTGGTCTTTCCATAACTTATGGAAAGACCGTCTTTCAAGAGACGGACTCAAATAACATATATATTTTTAAAATAAAAGATAATTAACACATATTGAAGAGATGGTCTCCTGTTAGACAGCCTAAACTTTAGGCAGTGGTCTTTATGCAATTCTAGCTATATTCTAATTCGAGGGATCTATCTCTAATAATTTGACAGGGACCTATCTCTAATATTTTTACAGGGAACTATCTCTAATAATTTTCTAGGAACTTTTTTTCTAATTTTTTCCCATCAGTTTGCCAAAAAAATAATAAAAAGTTACAGAATCAACTCATATCACCAAAAACTCACCAAGAAAATGAAAAATATCAACATGAGAGGGAAAAAAGCTAAAAATATCAACTCATATAACACAAAAAAAACTACCAAACATCGACTCATATCAACTAAAACTCACCCGAAAAATGAAAACATCAACATGAGAGAAAAAACTTAAAATATCAACAAAAAAGCTACGGTACCTCAAGAGTATAAATTCTTCAATCTTAAAATCATAAATTATCAACAATTTTTTAAAGGGTAAAATACATTTATACCCATGAGTTCTTTGTTTAGTGCATATATACCCTTCAGTTTTTGGAAAGTGCACATATACCCCTCCCAGTTTTTTAAAAGTGCACATATACCCCTCCCAGTTTTTTAAAAGTGCACTTATACCCCTATAGCCAGAGATCGACATTTGAAAAATCGTGGGGTATGTGCGCACAAAAAAGGAACTAAGGGTATATGTGTACTTTCGAAAAACTGAGGGGTACATGTGCACTAAACAAGAAACTAGGGGGCATGAATGTACTTTATTCTTTTTTTAAAAGAATTACAAATAACAATATATATCACACAATAACTACAAAAATCAGCTCCTATCACCTAAAACTCACCTAGAAAATGAAAAACATCAACATGAGAGAAAAAAACTAAAAATATCACCCCATATAACCCCAAAAAAATAACAAAATATCGACTTATATCAACTAAAACTCACCCCGACCAAAGAAATGAAAAACATCGACATGAGAGGAAAAAAAATAAAAACATCTACAAAAAAATTGCAGTACCTCAAAAGTATAAATTATTCACTCTGAGAATCATAAAACATCAACATTTTTTTAATTAAAAAAAAACTACAAATATCAACCTATATCACCCAAAAGCTACAAACATAACCTCATAACACCTAAAGCTCATCCGAAAAATGAAAACACCAACATTAGAGAAAAGATACTACAAACATCAATTCCTATCACCTAAATCTCAGCCGGAAAATAAAAAACATCAACAAGAGAAAAAAGACACTACAAACATCAACTCTTATCACCTAACACTCAACCGAAAAATGAAAAACATCAACATGAGAAATTTTTTTAAAAATTAAATTTTAATCCATATCACCCAAATAAACTACAAAACATCAATCCATATCAAATAAACCTCACCCGAATAATGAAAAACATCAACATGAGAGGGGAAAAAAGCTACAAATCTCCTCAACAAAATAAACTCTTTAAAAAAAAGTCCCAATAGGATTCAAACCTAGACCACTAACCTCGAAACCCACATACTAACTACCACAGCAAAGAACAATTGTTGAACATTCTCTAAGTCAAATAATAATAAATCTCAGCATGTACCTCAAGAATATAAATTCTTCAAAAAAGAGAGCCTAATGGGATTCGAACCCAGGACTATAACCTTAAAGCCTAGAGTACTAACCACTACACCGAAGAATCTTTTAAACCTCACTAAGTCTTTGAAAAAAAATTTAAAATTAAACCTCACCTCTCATGAGCATAAGCTTAGTCGTCCGCCTTTGCCTTTGCCAGCTTAGCCGTCCACCGTTCGTTGTTTTCGTTGTCCGCCGGCGAGTGCGATCTTCCCGTTGCCTCGCCTCTCCTCGCCGTTGCTTGACCTCATCATCCCATTGCATTCACCAAGAAGACGGAGCTAAGGTATAATTGCAGAGGCATTACGGAGCTAGGGCACGACGGAGTTAGGGCGTAATTGTAAAGGCGTCACGGGTGTAAACCGTGGAGGCATCACGACCACGATGGAGATAGGGTTTCAGCGTCACGGCAGATTTAGGTCATGACGACGATTATCATGAAATACATATCAGACAACGTTGCCTCACTCCGTCGTGCACTCGATGAGGATGTGTCATCGTTGCAGAGCAGCGGGAGAAGGTTTAAAAACAATGATCAGTTGCGAGGCTAGGTGATTGCGGAGCAGTTGAAGAGCCTCGCTCTCGCGCCGGAAGAACATGATGGTTGTCGAGCGGTGGCATCGGCGACAGAAGAAAAAAAATCACCAGCGATTGCCCTAGCTCCACTGTGTCGTTGTCGTCAGAAGAAGCCAGCGTTGGAGCGGCGGTTACGAAATTCAAACGATCAGAGAGAAAATAAAAGAAAACGAAATTATGTTGTATTTATAACATTTTCATAATTGCACAGTAGGTTCTCAAATAATTTTCAATATTTTTAAATGAATCTCATCCCAAATGAAAGTTACAATAATTGTACAATAAATCCCGGCCTAAAGTTTAGACTGCCTAAAATAAGACTTTGTGCATATTGAAATACATAATATTACACACTTGATAATACCATCATCATCTATTTCCTATTCTTGTGCTTTAGTGTCCATAATACTAGAGATAAATTGCATTCTTGTTGCTATATCGATTCGAATTTGATTCATTTCCCATTTTTGTTGCGTATTGAACAAATCTGCACCTACATTTCCTCGAACGTTTAAGTCATGATCCACAATAGCATTGTATCCCAAGTTTTTCCATGAAAATGAAATTGTAAAGCGTGATTGTAACTACAATCAAGAAATAAAACTATAGTATTAAGATAATTATTAAAATTGAAAAATAAAATATTACAAGTCCATATTTAATTAAGAACTAACTTAAAAAAAATATTTGATATGAGAATTTTCTTTGATATGAAAATTCATGTTATCCATAGTTTATCTGCACTTCAGTTCATTTGAGTACAGTTCAATTCAGTTCATTTAAGTTTGGATTAGTTTAATTCAGTTCAGTTAAACATGAATGTATAGAATGAGATATAGATTAATTTAGTCATAATTTTACTTGTATTTTTCAATACACATATCATTAATTAAGTTCAAATCAATTCAGTTCAATCCAATGCAATTCAGTTTATATTAATTTTTTTGATAAATGTTTGTCCTTTTTACATTGTTTTAAACTGATTTAGATTTTTATTATTTTAATCATGTATAACAAGAAATAAAAAATTAAAACTTTAAAAATATGGTAAATAAATTTATATAATAAAATAATTTTATTTTGGTTAACAAATATTTTCTAGAATTAAATTTTAGTTTTTCACTTCAGTATATTTAGACTTTTTTCAGTTCAATTTAGTATATTTATATTTATTACAATTCATTTCAATGTATTTATACTTATTTCAGTTCAGTTCAGTTCAAATTAGATCAGCTCAAATAAGATGAGTTCCAAAGAAAAGGGGCTAAGCATGACATTATGTTTTCAGGATTATATTTTCAGGGTTTAATACTGAGAGTTCAGTTTGCAGAAGATTTTCTTCGATATCATCCTCAGCTTCGACTCCATGACTAGCTGATGGCCACGGACGAAGTTATGGTTTTACTTTTCAAGCTTCTGGATAGAAAGCTTCAAGGGTTGACTTCTTCAAAATAATGGCACTATTACTTAACGGATTTAGAATTATTACTGAAGATACTTTATTCATATTTCCGGTTATTGCTTTATTATACTCCCTCCATTTCTCTATTAGTTGCACACTTACCTTAATTGAATATTTCATTTATATTGACACATTTTCCATTTTTGGCAAGATTCCTTCAATTTCATCCACTAATTTTACTTTTTATTTTCTACATCAATTTCATCCGCTCATTTCCTCTACCTAAATCCAAACACCTAAACCTATGGTGTCAATATTAGTGGAACGGAGGGAGTGCACTTTATTATCTTCGTACTACTCCCCCGTCCCATTTCAATATTCTTCTTTTGTCAATATTCTTATTTTGACTTTTAATAGTTGAATTGAAAAAATTTTAATCATTAATATTTTTCATTAACGCTAACTAAAACGTATAAAAATTTGATATTTTATAAATATATGTTATAACGAATCTAGCGATGTATTACACAATAGTTTTTAAACTCATGTACCAATTCAATTTTTGGGTCAAACTTAGGAAATTTTAACTAGATAAATAATTAAATTAGAGCTTGAAATGAGATAGAGGGAGCAATAGTTCTTTTGAGGAAAGAAGGAATCAATAAATTGTAAAATACAAAGTTGTGTTTTATATCGGTTAATTAGGGTAATTTTATAATTAATATAGGGCAAAACCTTGGAAAATATTGCATTTTAGGCATATGGAAAGATACGGCTGAATTAGAATTATAAAAAGTTAAAAGGTTTTAATTGCAATATTAAAAAATTATTATGAAATGTGCAGCAGTTATAAGCTTATGACCTGATCAATGCAAATCCAAAAATTTTATCTTAATTTCTTCTAATTTCCAATTTAAACCTTGATTTACCCATAACTTATGGAATGAACACGCATCTTTCAAGAGATAAACTCTATATAACCAATATGATAATTTAATGTTTGTTTCTATTTACTGCAACGATTTTTTCTTATATTTCTAAAAATATTTAAAAATCTATTGCAAATATAAATAGTTACAGAGAAAAACTCATATGAGGCCGTCCCACTATAACTTATGTCTTATGGTGATACAATGAACTAAGTGAAATTTTAAAAATTATAAAAAACACCATATATTATCCCGCATCTTTAAATATTTATACATAGATCCTCCGTCTCACCATAAAAATGAGTGAGACCATCTCACTCATATCTTTGTAATAATTATAAAATTACCTTAGTTTGCAAAACCAAAATTTTCATGATTGGACTAATAGAAAATTTTCTTACTGTAAAATAACTACTTAATAAAAAAAATAAAATTTGGATGACACTTGCTATTCCAAGACAGTAATTTTATTTGAATGTTGTATTCTTTCGAACTAATTTCTTACTAAACTATATTGAACTGATAATTGACATTTACCACTCAACACCTTCTCTCTCCGACGAACCTCTCGGCAACAGAATCACCAAACATTAAACCCTAATTAGAGGGCACCGCCGCCAGATCCAGTGACCTCCGCAACCCTCCAATCCACGGTTTCTAGTTTTAGATAGTATCTTCTTTAATTTTCAGATGCTTTTCGGTCTTAAATTTTTAAAACTTTTGCATGGAGACGGGAGACCTCCCTTCGACTATGTGAAGAAATTTGGTCTTCACTCAATTGTCCATGAACATTAACTTCTTTGGAGGATAGCAAAGACAATCATTCAAAGCATCAAATTGCAACACTATTCTCATCTCATGCCTAGCAAGTTGAAGCATTATTTCTTTGACTATTGGGGTTCAACTATCATGTTTTTTGGCAAGAACCATTTGGAAGTAATGTTCACAACCCATGCTTGAAGAAAGAAGGAGGATTTCTTGGGATATTGGGATAAGTTTTGTTTGAGAGCTCTTGGCCATTGGTGAACTTAGAGTAGTATAAATAGGGGATGAACTTAGTAGTTCAAACACACTTCAAGCATAGCATTCCTTTGCTACTTGCTTCTTCTCCCTTTAGCTCTCCTTTGTAGTTGTAGAAGCCAAAGTCCTCATCTTTATATTTTGCCACATAATTCCTTCATAGGAGGTAGGCAAAGCCTTGTAATACTTTCTACACATATAGTGAAGCTTCCGGTCTCCTCCGGCCGTGGATGTAGGTCAACTTGACCGAACCACGTAAATCCTTATGTCCATTATTTCCTTTATTTTCTTTACGTTGTCTTTGTTATCCATATTTTTGGGCTAATAGATATCTCATGGGATTCTTATTCCTAATAAATTGGTATCAGAGGCATATCTCATTTTTTATCTATTAGCCATCATGACGGTAACAAGGACTTCTATTAAAAAGTTTGACCGGAGTGTAAACTTTGGTATGTGGCAACTCAAGATGGAAGCCATCCTAATCCAGGATGGATGTGAGCTAGCCCTTAAAGGAGTGGAGGAAAGGCCAGTGGACATGTCGCCAGAAGATTTTGGTGATCTAGACAAGAAGGCTAGATCAGCCATTATTTTAAATCTCTCTAACGAGGTTTTGCAGGAAGTTGCTAGTGAGAGAACTGTCAAAGGTATGTGGGATCAGTTAAAATCTACATACATGAAGAAGACAATGGAGAATCACCTCTATTTGAAACAAAAGTTGTACATGTTGAAAATGGCGGAAGGAACATCTATACTCTCACACCTTGCTAAATTTGATTCCATCATTTTGGATTTGGAGAATGTAGATGCTAAAGTTGATGAAGAAGATTAAGTCATTTATTGTTATGTTCCCTTCCCATGTCCTTTAAGTATTTTTGAGATACTATGATTTATGGGAAAGAGTCGGTCTCATACAATAGTATAAAATCTGCATTAAAATCTAAAGAGCATATTGATAGGGACATTACAGGGGAATCGAGTGGAACTCATGCTGAGGGTTTGTTTGTGAGGGGTAGAGGAGAAAATAGAGATTTTGAAGGTGGTAGATCCAAAGGGAGGTTGAAGTCTAGATACAGAAATAAAATTTGCAACTATTGCAAGAAAAAGGGGCACATCAAGGCTGACTGTTTTAAATTGAAAAATAAAGAAAAATAAAAAAATGAGCAGAATAGCAGCAATGCTGGTGAAGCTAGTGTAGCAGAAGATGAGAGTGATGGAATCATATTTGTGGCCATGGATAATAAATCAAGGTCTTCTAGTGAGTGGCTCCTAGATTCGGGTTGTTCTTACCACATGAGTTATGATAGGGGGTGTTTTTCCACTTATGAAGAATGGGATGGTGGAATTGTTTTGATGGGTAATAATGCTCCTTGTAAAGCTGTTGGTAGAGGAACAATTCAAATCAAAATGTACGATGGCATTATTAGGACACTCATTAATGTTAGGCATGTTCCTGACTTAAAGAAAAATCTCATCTCTCTTGGCACTCTTGATGCTCCCGGGTACAGATATTCAGGTGATGGTGGAATAATGAAAATCTGTAAAGGTGCTTTTGTGCTAATGAAGGCTTGTAGAGTTGGCACTTTGTATGTTTTGCAGGGATCTATAGTAACTGGGGCAGTGCCTGTCCAACTTCCTCAGATGAAGATATCACCAAATTGTGGCATATGAGGTTGGGACATATGGGCGAGAAAGGTTTAACATTGTTAAGCAAGAGAGGTTTACTTTGTGGTCAAAGTGCCGGTAAGTTGGACTTTTGTAAACACTGTATTTTTGGAAAGCAGAAAAGAGTTAGCTTTCGTTCACCTGCAGTTCATAAAACAAAAGGTACTTTGGATTACATTCATTATGATCTTTGGGGGCCCTATCGTGTTCCATCTAAGGGCGGTGCAAGATATATGCTTACTTTTATTGATGACTATTCAAGAAAAGTTTGGGTATATTTTTTGAAGCTTAAAAGTGATGTTTTCCTAACATTTAAGCAATGGAAGACTTTGATTGAAAAACAGACAGGAAAACAAATTAAGCGACTGAGGACTGACAATGGGTTGGAATTTTATGGAAATGAATTCAATGAGTTCTGCAAAAATGAAGGAATAGCTCGACATCGTACTGTTATAATGACTCCTCAACAGAATGGTGTGGCAGAGCGAATGAATCGTACTCTTTTGGAAAGAGCTCGGTGCATGATCTCAAATGCCAAGTTGACTTTAGACTTTTGGGCAGAAGCCATATCCACGGCTTGTCACATCGTCAACCGCTCTCCATGTGCACCTCTTGATTTCAAGACTCCAGAGGAAGTTTGGTCAGGTACTCCTGCTGATTACTCTAATTTAAGAATATTTGGGTGTCCAGCTTATATGCATGTTAATGAGGGAAAGCTAGAGCCTAGGGCTAAGAAATGTATTTTCCTCGGTAATGCTTTAGGGGTGAAAGGATATAGATTGTGGTATCCTGATCACAAATCACCCAAATTTGTAATTAGTAGAGATGTTACATTTTATGAATCTTATATGTTACATCCTGGAAAAGAGTCTTGTAATCCCTGTGATTTAGAAAAAAAGGATAGTGCACAAAAGCATGTGGAGTTAGAGCTTGGTGGTTCTTCTAGGAGAAACCCAACCCAAGAAGTGGTTGAAGAATCTGATCATGAACATGCTGGAGATCAACCGGGAGATGAGGATTATTCCATTGCCAGAGATAGACCGAGATGTAACATTCGACCACCATTGAGGCATGCAAATTTGGTTGCATTTGCTTTATGAGTGGCACAGGAAACAGGTGGAGACGAGGAACCTTCCACATATTTAGAGGCTGTTTCAGGTGCTAATTCAGACAAATGGTTGGTGGCTATGAATGAAGAGATGGAATCTCTACACAAGAATTGAACATGGGATCTTGTGGTGCCACCAAAAGGAAATAAAATTATTGGTTGCAAATGGGTTTTCAAGAGAAAGGAAGATACTTCAGGTGTTGATAATGCAAGGTACAAAGCACGATTGGTCGTAAAAGGCTACAGTTAGGTACAAGGTGTAGATTTCAAAACATAGCACGATTGGTTTTCTCTCCTGTTGTAAAACATAGCTCTATTCTTGTATTGCTTACTTTGGTTGTCATGTATGATCTGGAGTAAGAACAGCTGGATGTCAAGATAGCTTTCTTGCATGGTGAATTAGATGAACATATCTATATGATTCAACCTGAAGGTTTTGAAGTTCAAGGTAAGGAAGACCGGGTTTGCTTGTTGAAAAAATCCTTGTATGGATTAAAGCAGTCTAAGACAATGGTATAAGAGGTTTGATTCATTTATGTTGGGCCATGGTTTCTCCAGGAGCATGTATGATAGTTGTGTTTACTTTCGGAAGTTACAAGATAACTCATTCATTTATTTTCTATTATATGTTAATGACATGCTCATTGCAGCTAAGAATCTTACAGAAATTCATGAGTTGAAGGCCTTGTTGAATAGTGAATTTGAGATGAAAGATTTGAGTGCATCTAAGAAGATTCTTGGTATGGAGATAAGAAGAGATCGAGGAGTTGGAAAGTTGTACCTGACCCAGGAGAGTTACCTTAAGAAAGTTTTGGAGCGATTTGGCATGCATGATGCCAAACCAATTAGCACTCCTCTTGGTAGACATTCCAGGCTATCTGCTGCCCAATCACCAAAAACATAGGAAGAAGAAGATTATATGGCTAGAGTTTCTTATTCAAATGCAATTGGGAGTATAATGTATGCAATGGTTTGTACTCGCCCTAATATCTCACAAGTTGTTAGTGTTATTAGCAGGTATATGACCAATCCAGGAAAATCACATTGCCAGGGTGTGAAGTGGATTCTTAGATACTTAAAGGATACTTCGAACACGTGTTTGGAGTTTGGTAGAACCAATAACACTCTGGTTGGTTTTGTAGATTCAGACTTTGCCGGTGATCTTGATAAGCGCAGGTCTCTTACAGGTTATGTATTTTGCATTAGAGGTTGTGCAATTAGCTGGAAAGCTACTTTACAACATGTAGTTGATTTATCTACTACTGAGGCAGAATATATGGCAGTCACAGAGGCAATCAAAGAAGCTTTATGGTTGAGAGGTCTCTTCGGCAAATTTACTCCATAACAAAGGGTTACTACCATTCACTGTGATAGTCAAAGTGCAATTTACTTGACTAAAGATCAGATGTATCATGAGCGGACGAAGCATATTGATATTAAGTATCACTTCATTCGTGATATCATTGCACGGAAGAAGGTCTTTGTTCAGAAAATCAATCCAAAGGATAATCCTGCTGATATGTTCACGAAGGCTCTTCCTTATTTCAAATTCAAGCAGTGCTTGGACTTGATTGGTGTTCATTGTTGGTGATTCGGCCCATTAGGTGCATGCCGGACGAGGGTTAGTAAGCTATTACTTTTGGGGTTTAGACCAAGGTGGAGATTTGTGAAGAAATTTGGTCCTCACCCAATTGTCCATGAACATTCACTTCTTTGGATGATAGCAAAGACAATCATTCAAAGCATCAAATTGCAACATTATTCTCATCCCATGCTTAGCAAGTTGAAGGATTATTTCTTTGACTATTGGGGTTCAACTATCATGGTTTTTTGGCAAGAACCATTTGGAAGTAATGTTCACAACCCATGCTTGAAGCAAGAAGGAGGATTTCTTGGGATATTGGGATAAGTTTTGTTTGAGAGCTCTTGGCCATTGGTGAACTTGGAGTAGTATAAATAGGGGATGAACTTAGTAGTTCAAACACACTTCAAGCATAGCATTCCTTTGCAACTTGCTTTCTTCTCTCTTTATCTCTCCTTTGTAGTTGTAGAAGCCAAAACCCTCATCTTTATATTTTGCCACATAATTCCTTCATAGGTGGTAGGCAAAGCCTTATAATACTTTCTACATATATAGTGAAGCTTTCGGTCTCCTCCGGCCGTGGATGTAGGTCAACTTGACCGAACCACGTAAATCCTTGTGTCCGTTATTTCCTTTATTTTCTTTACGTTGTCTTTGTTATCCATCTTTTTGGGCTAATAGATATCTCATGGGATTAGTATTCCAAACAGACTAGCGATGGAAAGGAGAATCAATTGCCTGGCGCCCGAGGTAAGAACAACGGTCGTGCATCATCGCTCGAATCTTGGGAACGAGCCTTAACAGTAGCACGGTGGCGCACGACCACAGCCGATGGCTCTAGGTGGATGGTCTCACAAGCTTGCATCAATGTTGCAACACATGGCAAAATTCGGCAGAACTAGGTGGCAATCGGTAGAAAATAGCTGAATCAGGTGGAAACAGGCGAAACTTGACAAGGCTGGACAGTCCTGGTGAGTGTGAGAGATCTCGGCGGAAGAAGTGGAGCTGCTGATGAGCAACTTAGCTCCTTTCTGATCTTAAAATGGGAATATGGTTCACCGGCAGCAACCCATCCAAATTTCATTAAGTTTTATCTTTTATTGGGGACCGGCGGAAATGTCGTTGACAGCGGTGATAAACTGCTGGTTAGATTTGTCCCGGTAGGGGCGCTAGTAGTCAATGGCGGAACCAGTAAATTTTTTCCGATGGGGCTGATTAGATGAAGAGGAAAATGGAGGGCTGGAGGAGGGACGGTGGTGGGACGACGTCCGAACGGTGGTGGGACGGCAGCGGCGCCCAGAGCTGGAGTAGGTCATGGCCAGTGAAGGCGTACTTTTGCATTTTTGGGCAAGAAATGTATGTTCTGATTGTGGAAATGGTCCAATCCAAACAAACAAGGACTTAATTTTTTTATTTTTTTTTATTTTTTTCGTTCAGTACTAACCAAAACGACGCCATTCGACTTAAACTAAAATGATGTCGTTTTGATAAACTATGGGCAAAAAAAAGACCGTGAGAGGCCTTCATCTCCAACTCCAACCGCCGGAAAAATAAAGCTATCGCTGGAAAAGCGCAGCCCTAAGTCTCTGAACGCCGGGAAGCGCTACTGATCACTACTACCATAGCGCCAGAATCTCAGGTAGGGCTGGAGTCCTACCACGCACCATGGTAGTTCCTCCCCTGCTGGTAGTTTTGGTAAGTTCATAAGAAGATGGTTGAATCGGGTGACCAAAATGGGCTAACATATTGATTGGATTTTTCGTGTTGGGCAGATTCTTGAATGGTTCTTAGTTACTTAAATGAAAATCATTGGATGGGAATAATTACAGTTAAAGTGTTATTACAACTTAGAATCTTGTTGTAACCTCCTTTGACGACTCTACGACAGAGCCACTACCACTATTTCCTTCATTCTTTAGAAAATTGCTTAGATGAAAGTCACAAACTCGGAAGTACCCAAATCAGTTGGATCTTCAAGTCACACAATGACTCAAGGGAAAAAAAACTTTGATAGATATATTTAGGAATGCAGTGCAATTAAGGGCTGGTTGTATATAACACAATGATCGACCGGAGGGTTGGATTCGACAATTTGATTTAGCTAGGGAGACATCTAGGTGATACAGGTGATGTGCATTTTTTGATTCTGAGTTGTAGCCACGATGATTTAGTATTGGGAGGATGAAAATGATTTGCTATTATTTTAACTTGTATTATATCTTGTTGGTTGATTTATTTAACTACATCATATGCTCAATTTTAGGTAGTCTCGTATTGCCTCCATAGTTCTTGATTTGAAATTTTCTATTATGTAGCACCTGTGTAAAGGGCTCTTCCTCGATCTAATGTTATAAGATTGACTCAATTGTAATAGGTGTCAGCCTATCCCATCAATAATATGAAGGTTTGAGCACTCAAAAGACCTAGTCTTCTTGGTGATTTTAATTTTTTAAAATTTAATTTAATTTAATTAAACTGAATGAACTGAAATTAACTAAAATCAAGCATAGTGAGAGAAAACAATAATAGACTAAAATTAAACTAAATATCATCTGATCAAAATTTACAAAATATAACTAAATTAAAATGCAAATAAACTTAAAATAATGTGACCTTACTGTAGCTACCATCCCTTTCATCCCAATAACTTTTGAAAAGTAATAAATATATTTATTTGATGGTGGATATGTTTAAACATATAGATCTTAATGTTTTCTTCACCAATTTTTCTTCCTCGTATGTTTTCCCAAGTTGATAAGCCATATTAGTAATATCCCTTATCTTCCCGTTTAAGGTAGCAACCGTTTCATCTTCCTCCATCTTCAATTCTGCAAACTTTGTAGTCAACATTTGCAGTTTGGAATCCCGTACATGACTTGTTCCTTCATGTACTATTTGTAGAATATCTCATGCCTTCTTTGCTTGATAGCAATTTGAGATAAGTTTAAATTGATTTTCATCTACTGCAGTAAAAATGACATTTAGTGCTTTGGAATTTGCCATCGAGGCCCTTAACTCGCCTGCACTCCATGTTGACTTGTCCTTGACTCCTTGGTTTTTAGGAATTGATTCCCCTTTTTTCTCCTTTGAGCTTGATTGAGCATCTTCCAATGGATAATTCCATTCAGTTTCAACAAAATACCATTCCAGTTCATCAAGTGAGCTGATGAACACTCGCATTCATGCCTTCCAATAATTGTAGTTTGAACCTTCCGACAGTGGGGGTCGAGAGATAGATGCACCTTCTTTGGTCACCATGGTAAAACCATATCAACACTTTTCTTGACACAACCAAGGTAAGAGTAAGTGACTTAGTTCCGATACCAATTAAAATTTTAGTTTTACCTAATTACTTCAATTGAGGTTATTTTGTTCCAACATCATCTGATTAACCAAGTTTGTAGGTAAAATAAAACTTTTAAAGACACACAAAATTGATTACGCAGTTCGGTGAGAATCACCTACATCTGTGGGGCCTGGCCCAGTTCAGAATGAATCTACTAATTAGAAAGACAGTACAAGATGCATCATACAAATACTTATCTTTTCTAATTTAACTTGTGAATTCTACTAGCTCCCCTATTTGCCGATCCACCTTGATCAGACTCCCTCTGACCTCGATCTCCGTCGATGCTGGCGTTCGTTATGAACTTTGTGATCAAACAACGTTGATCATGTTAGAACACTAGTGAACAGCTCTGCGCTACGTTGATGAACACACGAAACCTGTCTGCAGATTTCTCTCATTAATTTCGTTAGTAGCTTAGCCTGTAATGTCCGCCATATATAGCCCTTTCGCACATCACAGTTTCCTTGTGCAAATCAATCACTATCTTCATGATATTTTTGTATATTTAAATCTTGATGAAGATAGGACTTAACCGATCTAATCCCTTGAAGTAAGGGGTTTAGAATATCTCGTCCCAATCCTTTTCCATAACTGAATCTCCTTTACTACTCAGATCTTAATCCAACCCACAAATATGGGAGATAAAATATTCACCAAATCAAATACCTTTGGGCGAGATTTATCCATCTCGGATTCACACTTTCACAATGACCTTCTTCCACCATGACTCCTTATTTGATGTTACAACATAGTCACAAACTGCCAACTAAAACATTTTGGACTTTACATGCATTTTTCCCAAAATGTTGGAATGATTGATTTTAAAATAAAAATAGATACATAAAATTTAACCCTTTCCTATTAATAGTTCTAGTGGTGAAATGTAAAAATAGAAGCAATAGAAGTTATACATACTACATCTGTTTTGTTATTTATGACACACTTACTATAAATGGATGTTTTTCTTTTATTTGGTACCCTTTCTATTTTTGACATGATTCCTTCAGTTTTATCCACTCATTCTATTTTTTACTTTCTACATTCAATTTCATCCACTCATTTTATTCACCTAAATCCAAGACACGATCAAGCAATGTGTCTTTTCCTCATGGAAGATTTTGATTTTTCTTAAAAGGAAATAACATATCATCAAACATTCTATTCTAAAACTAAATTAGTAGATAATTAAATAATTATCATCCATTTAAATAATTGTGAATGCTCTCCTAAGAACATTCCAACACCATTGAGAGAATGATTTTCCGTAATTAATTGTATTATTGATATCTAAATATATAGAGTACAATAGAGGTATAATAAGGAAAGAACTCTAATCAAAATAAATCATAATCTAATCAGGAGTCTGATTTAGTCTAACACCCCCCCTCAAGCAAAGCGTCGGATGCTCGCCGACGCACAACTTGGACCTGAAGAACTCGAACAGCGGACGAGAGAGCCCCTTGGTGAAAATGTCCGCAATCTGAAGAGAAGTCGGAACATGAGCAACGCGCAGCTTTCCGGATGTCACCAACTCACGAACAAAATGATAGTCGATGTCGATGTGCTTCGTCCGCTTGTGCACCACTGGATTCTGAGCCAAGAAGATAGCACTACTATTGTCGCATAACAACAGTGGAGAACCAGAAAGTGGAACCTGAAGATCACAAAGCAAATGAGGGAGCCAAACCACTTCCGAGGCAGTGTTGGCGAGAGCACGGTATTCAGACTCAATGCTAGAACGAGAAACAGCGGGTAGTTTCTTGGCACTCCAAGAAACCAGATTCCCACCAAGAAAAACCGCATAACCATACGTGGACCGACGAGTCTCCAGACAGTGAGCCCAATCAGCATCAGAGTATCCTAACACATCAGAAGTACTAGCAGAGCAAAACCGGAGACCAAAATGAAGAGTGCCACGAACATATCGCAAAATCCGAGTCACAGCAGCAAAATGGTCATCTCTGGGATCCTGAAGATACTGACTCACCGTGTTGACCGAGAATACCAAATCAGGGCGAGAGATGGTGAGATACTGGAGGGCACCAACAAGAGAACGATAAAGTGTAGGATCCCGAAATGAAGGACTGGTAGAGCTGTGAAGCTGAGAACCAGCAACAAATGGAGTAGAAACTAGTGCCGCGTCAGACATACCGGCCCGATTCAAAATATCCCGAGCATACTTTTCTTGGCCAAGCAGTAATCCTGAGGAGGTAGGCGAAACTTCAAGACCAAGAAAGTAATGAATAGCACCAAAATCCTTGATCGCAAACTCTCTATGTGTCCGATCAATGAACTGGCGAAGAAGAGTCGAGTCATTGCCTGTAAGAATGATATCGTCCACATACACAAGTAGGTGCAGTAATGACGACCCTCTCGAAAGGACAAACAAAGAAGTATCAGCTGAGCTGCACCGAAAACCAAGCTGTGTCAGATAACTGCTGAAATGCTGGAACCAAGCTCGGGGAGCCTGCTTAAGACCATAAACGGCCTTTTTCAAACGACAAACATAGTCTGGATGGATAGAATCCTGATAACCAACAGGCTGCTTCATGTAGACAGGAACATCAAGAACACCATTAAGGAAAGCGTTCTTGACATCCAACTGATAAAGTGGCCAGGAACGCATGGTGGCTATGGCGAGAACCGTCCTAACAGTGGAGGCTTTGACCACATGACTGAAAGTGTGGTCAAAATCAAAACCTGGAATCTGCGAGAAACCCTACGCCACAAGTCTAGCTTTGTGACGCTCAATAGTGCCATCTGGTCGATACTTGAGCCTATAGACCCATTTGGAGCCAACAATGTTGACATTTGAAGGTCGAGGCACCAAATCCCAAGTGTGCTGACCACGAAGAGCATCCATCTCATCATCCATGGCTGAAACCCAGGCTGGATCCTGAAGGGCAGTGCGATAATCAGTGGGCTCTGTCTGAGAGAGGAGTGCAGCAGTGAGACCATGAGCAATAATATCCGAATAATCCCGCCGCTGAATGGCACCAGTAGAAGACCGAGTGGCCATCCGATGAGTACGAAGCTGGGGCAGCGAATCTGGAGGAGTCAAACCAGCTGATGACACGGAGGAAGATCGAGTTGTGCTGACTGGAGGATGGCCGTCGGAAGTCACTGGAGAAAGAATAGCCGATACAGGTTGAGACGTGGTGGCCGGTGGCTGAGACGGTGGCTGAGGAGTGCTGGCCAGTGGCTGAGATATGGTGGGCGATTGGCGAGGAGCCGGGTCCAGGTCAGCCGTCCAGATGGAAGATGGTGGTGAAGGAGGGGCAGCTGGAACAGGCTCAGACACAGGCATGGTGGCCCTAATCGATGAAGTAACAGTTCCATCAAAAAATGATGAAATCTCTAGATCTGAAATCAAACGACTGTCCGTGGAAGCTGAAACATAAGGGAAGAAAGTTTCATCAAAACAAACATAGCGAGAGATATAGATGCGCCCAGACGTCTGGTCGAGACACTAGAAGCCCTTGTGACGAGGGCTATAGCCAATAAAAACACAGGGAATAGATCGGGGTGCAAACTTATCAGTAGCAGTGGCACGCAGACATGGAAATGCACGGCAACCAAACGGGTGAAAGAGGGTATAGTCAGGCACATGACCAAAAACAATCTCAAAAGGTGATTTGCCACTCATAACTGAACTAGGCAGACGCTTAATAATGTAAACCGCAGAGGAGAAAGCTTCCACCCAATAACAGTGCGGCACAGAAGAGTGAAAAAGCATGGCAAAACCAGTCTCTGTGATGTGACGATGCTTCCACTCGACCCGGCCATTCTGAGCAGGTGTATAAGGCGAGGACATCTGATGATGAATGCCACATGATATGAGATGAGCCTGAAGTCGGTGATTAGTAAACTTGGTGCCACTATCGATCTGAAAAATTTTAACCCTAGCAGAAAACTGATTCTCAACGAATTTCTGAAACTGGATAAAAGTGTCATAGAAATCCGACTTATGCCACATTGGAAGAAACCATGTGAATCGCGAGAAATCATCAATGAAAATGGCATAATAAGAGAAACCACCGACAGATAAAACAGGAGCTGGTACCCACAAATCACAATGTGCTTTATCCAATAAACCAGTAGCACGCTTCTCACTAGTGGAAAAGGGCAAGCGGCTACTCTTGGCCATCTGACAAGGAGAGCAACTAACAGATGCAGGCATAGCAGAAGTGACAGAAATAAGGCCCCGTCGATTCAATAACTGAACAGTATCATGAGACACATGACCGAAGCGAGAGTGCCACTGCTCAAAAGAAGCATGAAGCTTTGTAGAGCGTAGTTCGCCTAAAAATGGAATCACCAGTCTCAAGAAAATAGAGACCAGACCTATGACGGCCTTTACCAATTATCGCCCCTATATGCTTGTGCTCAATGGAAAATGCATCGGCATCAAATATAACACGAACAGGTAGATCACGAGTAAGCTTACTAATGGACAATAAACTTCTAGTAATCTTAGGGACCACAAGGACATCATTAACAGAGAAACCAGATAAATGACATTGGCCGATGTGAGAAATAGATAATGATTCACCATTTCCAACAAGAATATAATCAGAACCACGATAACGTTGTACCTGATCAAGATGACTGGTGTGAGCAGTGATATGAGATGTTGCACCTGAATCAACAATCCACTGTTTTGACAAAGAATGACAATTGGGACCATTCAAACTGGCTTGAAACAACACCTTGTCCGCAATCCAATTAGTGGAGCAATCTTCCCGAGATATAGGGCCCAAATGAACCATAGCGGAAGACCGGAAAATGGCACAGAAATTGACTGGATGTTGACGAGAATTTGAGAAACTCGTCGGAATGTGAGCAACTCGCGAGAAACAGCTTCAACTCGCAAGAATTGGATTCAGCTCACGATAAATTGATCAACTCGCGAGAATTTGAATCAACTCGCGAGAAACTCCCTTGCTGGCGAGATGACTCGCGCGTGGCTTCACGCGCGGAATTTCCTTCTGGTGCGCGAGATGACTCGCGCGTGGCTTCACGCGCGGACGAGTTCTTCTTCTTCGCCGTGACGCGATCGGCCGTTCTTCTCCGGATGGCTTCGCGATCGGACGAGACAACCGAGATTTCTTCTTCTTCTCCGGCGAAGGAGCCGCCGCTGGAGAATGCCGGAGGAGGAGGCCGCCGCTGAACTTCGCCGGAGGAGGACGCCGGCGCTGAAAGACGCCGGAGGAGGAGACAACCGCTGGAGAACGCCGCCGCTGGAGGATGCCGGAGGAGGAGACCGCCGCTAGAGGATGTCGGAGGAAGAAGACTCCGCTTGAAAAAGATGGAAATTTTCCCGGAAAATTGAGACTTGAGAGGACGCCGGAGGATGCCGGAATTTGACCAGAACTTCACTGGAAAAGAGAGAATGAGGGAGGCGCTGAATTAAAATTTAGGGGTTAGGATCAGAACTTGCTCTGATACCATGAGAGAATAATTTGCCGTAATTAATTGTATTATTGATATCTAAATATATAGACAGTACAATAGAGGTATAATAAGGAAAGAACTCTAATCAGAATAAATCATAATCTAATCAGGAGTCTGATTTAGTCTAACAATCATATTACTAGCGAACCACCGTCACTTAAAATGAAACTCTCACATTTGCACAATGTTCTGACGCTTATTCTTCATCATTAACTTTTTAATTCATCATTTACTCACTTCTAAGTCTTAATTTTCATCGTTTTATTGTGATTTTAAAGATTTGTAAACTAGTACTTATTTTGGATAACTAATGTCACGAATTTTAGCAACCCACAAAGAAATTATACAAACACAGTAATGGATGCAAGCATTACGTTAAATCATCTAAAACTGATCACATAATTAGTTTTTTAATCTAACTTAAACTTAAACTCTACACACATAAGCGTAAAAAACTCTAGAATTTAAATAAAAATAATACGAGGATGTTATGCATGAATACACGGAGTCTATGGTTATTCTTTATGTCTTTCTTTAAATCTAATCTAATTGTAAAAAAGAACAAACGGTTGAAAATGAAGAACACATCACAAACAAAGTTTTGTGTTATGCAATCTAAACTTTATGCTGGGGATTATTGTGCAATTATAAGAAGTTTTATTTGGGAAGGAGTTTTTTTTAAATATGCTGATAAATCTAGGGACCAATTTTGCAATTATCAAATACTATATATATCACCAAAATATCCAGAATTTTCTTTTTTTCTTTTTTCTCTCCCTCCAATCAGAAACCGCCTCCGGTCGACTATTACTGCCGGATTCCGCCACTACTTCTGGATCAAGCTCACGGCGGAGATCCAGTAACCTCCGTCGCCTCGATCACGGTGAAAACCAGAGCACCTCTGTCACATCGATTGGAGCTCACGGTGAAAACCTCCGTCACCTCGATCGGAGCTCTCAAATCAGCGATTAGTTGCAGAGATGTCGCAGAGGAGCTAGGGCACCGACGACTAATTGCAGGCGACGACGATGACATATAATTGCAGGCAACAACGAAACTAGTGTTTCGGTGACGGAGGCAAAGGCAATGGCGAAGCTAGGGTTTTGGTGACGACGATTCTTCTCTTCAATTTGTGCTGCAACGGAGTTGAATCAGAGGAGAAGACGAAGCGACGCCTCTTCTGCAATTCGCACTGCGGTGGAGTTGAATCGAAAAAGAAGATGAAGCGATGAAGTGATGCCTCGATCGGAGCTCATGGAAAAATGAAGCAACGACAACGAGGCTGAAGAAGAATGTGCTGAGATGCACGTGCCGGAGAGAGACATGCTAACATGCACTGACAACGGCAGACAGTGGTGGGGGCGACGACGACTGAGCTTCTGGTTGTGAGAGGTGAGGTTTAATTTCGTGATTTATGTTTTCAAATACTTGCTAAAGTATAATATGTTGTTGACTAAGCTTATTTCATGAATGATTGTTTGGTCTAGTGGTTAGTACTCTTGTTGTTGAGCTGAGAGTCAGGGGTTCAAGTCTTAATATGACCTTTGTTTTGAAGAATTTATGTTCTTGATGTAATTGCTGATTACTTCTATTTTACCGAGTGCATGTTCAATAATAGTTTTTGGTGTAGTGGTTATTGCTCTAGGCTTTGAGGTCACAGGCTTGGGTTAAAATCCCACTAGATTCATTTTTTGAAGAATTTTTATTATTGAGGTACTGTAACTTTTTGTTGATGTTTTTAGCTTCTTTTTCTCTTATGTTGATGTTTTTTATTATTTGAGTGAGATTTATTTGATATGAGTTGAGGTCCTATGGTTGTTTTCGGTAATATGGATTGATATTTGTAGTTTTTAAAATTTTCTCGTGTTTTATGCTAAAGGTACTATAGCTTTTTGTTGATGTTTTTAGCTTTTTTCTCTTATGGTGATGCTTTTCATTATTCGGGTAAGATTTAATTGGTATACGTTGAAGTTTTGTAGGTTTTGTTTTGGCCAATATGGATTGATATTTGTAGTTTTTATTTTTATTTTCTCAAGTTGATGTTTTTAATTTTCCAGCTGAGATTTTTGTAATAGGAGTTGAGGTGTGTAGTGTCTTTTTTCTTGTGTTGATGTTTTTTATTTTGCAGATGGGGTTCAAGTGTTAGGAGTTCATGTTTGTAGTTTTTGGGTGATGTAGATTGATATTTTTAGTTTTTTTTAAAAAGAACGGTTGATGTTTTATGATTTTCTAAGTAAATAATTTATACTCTTGAGGTACCGTAGTTTTTTTATTGATATTTTTAGCTTTTTTACTCTTATGTTGATGTTTTTCATTTTCTACGTGAGTTTTAGGTGACAGGAAGTTGATGTTTGTAGTTTTTTTGGTGATATGGTTGATGTTTTGTAGTATTTATTTTCCTTATGTTGACATTTTCATTTTCTGGGTGAAGTTTATATGATAATAATTGGTATTTTTAGTTTTTGGCGATATAGTTGATGTTAGTAGTTTTTTAAAAAAAAATGATAATTTAGCTTTGTTGAGGTTTTTATGATTTTCAGTTGATTTTTTGTTAGTCTTAGTCGACATTTTTTTCCCAATTTTTTGTTAATTTTGATTTGATTGTTCATATTTTTTGCTGTTTGATTTGATTTTTTTAATATATTTTTACTGCAATTTTTAAGTTGATGTTTTATGATTTTTTGTTGATATTCTGATATTTTATGCTGATGTTGTTGCAGTTTTATATTGATTTTTTGCATTTTGAAAAAATAATAATTTTTTTTGTAGATTACAGGTAGTGGGAAAATGATGGAAAAAATCAGACGAAAGAGCCCCTAGAAAGTTATTAGCGATATGTCTCTGTTAAATAATTAGAGATATGTCCTTGTATAATTATTAGAGATAGATCTCTAAAACTAGAATATTGTTATAATTGTATAAAGGCATCTACCTAAAGTTTAGGCTGGCACACATGAGAACATTTTTTTTAATTAATAACCCATATTAATGGGAGGGATATGTATTAGATTCCCCAAACCCGAAAAGATAGTAAACATTTACAAAAGTTTATCTTCAAAATAATTTTGAAGACTTTGTACAAAAAGCTATAACTTGGTTATCAGAATATTGGAGCAAAAAATCTACTTAGGGTGTTTTTGGTGATGATTCCATTTTCCATGTCTCCACCCCACGTGTTAACATGGTTAAATGGCCAGATCTCCAAAAAGGCTCTAAGTAGGTCTGTTATGAATGCTCGAGTGCTCATATCTAGGAGGAAACGAAATCTTTAGCTTAAATTGGTTGTTAGAGCATCTCCATTGCTAAAGGGGTCGTGAGTAAAAATATGAGACATTTGTCAACATTATATTAGGTATAAATGTGATGTGGATATGAGAGGTTTGACTGAGAATTTTTTGAAAATTTTCTCTCTAATGCAAAAACATCAGTTAACATCAATTTAGTATGAAAGAAATTAATTTCTTTCAAGATTATTCAATAATAATTTTATATACCCCCTCTGTCCGGCCTGAAATTGCACTCTTTGTCACTATTCTTTATCAAAGTTTTACCGCATATTTGAATAGATATATGAACAGCAATATTATCGTATATGATATTGTTCAATTCGGCATAACAAGTAGTTTATAAATATCAATTTTTTGTTATTATACGTAGGTAAACATATTAAAGGTCAAACATATTTCTTAAACAACGTGCTAATGATTGCAGTGCAATTTCAATTGGGATGGAGGGAGTATAATATATTTGATTTCATTTATTTTATAAAAAAATCAGATTAGCTCATGACCCCACTACTCGTCGTATTTGGTTTGGTATTGCTACTTATAATTAGAAACTTTAATTTCTTTTTTTAACTGTCACTTTTTATAAATAAATAATACTAAAATATTAAATATATACTAACTAAATTAAGAAATAATAATTCACACTAATTAAATTTAGTTTGAATTAAATTTTACTTTTATGTTTCTATATTTGACTTTTAGATTATAATCATAAAATATAGATTTTAATATTTCGAATCAATATAATATAACTAAATGAATTAAATTTATTTATATTGTGAATCTAAATAATACATTCAAATCAAGATCTAAATATTACATTTAAATTTGGAATCGTAAACTAATTAAAATATAAGATCCTTAATTTGGTAATTTAACAAACCGACGACTTCAATATGAGTGTCTGAAACACACGTTCATAATTTACATGGTATCAGAGGTTAAATCCTGAGAACCCTAAAAATTTCCCTTACTCGTCAAAGACCGTTGCCGCCACCACACTCACTTTTTTGTCCATCATTGCCATGTTGATCACCGCCGCTGCCGCCGTCGAGAAGCGACCGCTGCCTCTGCGTTTCGTCTCCATTCCGGACTGCCGCTCCATCCCGGATCTCCATCCCATTTCATCCCAGATCTCCATATCGAACCGTCTCCATCCCAGATCACTTCTACACGCCGCCGCTCTATGCCTCCACACATCGCCGCCCCCTGTGTCCAATAGATCCATTCAATCAAGTCGTGATTGAAAATCTTGATGCCGAGACCGAGGCTCATGTCGCTCCCGTCGCTCCTGCCGCTCCTGCCACCAACCAGCTGCCCCAGCTGGATGCTCCACCGCAACTAGACGACACTGACCTACTCTGTTGAGCCCTCCGCCAGCTCTTGCTCGATGCTGATTGTTCGGCCTCTTCAGATTCTCGGCATTATGCCGGAGACAATGCTTCCTTGCCTCTATCTCATCCGTACTATGTTCATCCTTCAAATCATACGGGTTTGCTTATTTCCTCAACGATCTTGAATGGTACTGATAATTATAATGATTGGAGTGCTGCTATTCGTCATGATTTTATTTCTAGACATAAGCTTGGTTTCTTGGATGGTTCCATTACCAAGCCTTTACCTTGTAAACCTTTTGCTGATATTTGGAGTAGTTTAAATTCTGTGCTTATTGGTTGGATCGTTCAAACAGTCGATCCATTTGTTCATTCTGCTTTTACTTATTATGACTGTGATGATCTTCATCCCTGTTACTCAGTTGGGAATGCCCCACGTATGTGTTAGATTCGTGCAGACATTTACAACTATCGCCAAAATGGTCAGGCTGTTAATGCTTACTTCAGTCGCTCCAAGAAGTTGTGGAATGACCGGCTTGCTTACATGCATCCATGTACTTGTATGCTATGCCTTGATTCCGCCATCACTCAGATTGATTATGAAAAGGAGATGATTCATCCATTTCTCATCGGTCTGGATGATAGTTATGCTACTATTTGCTCATACATCCTTACACAGGAACCATTGCCTTCACTCGATAAGGTTTACTCCTTTGTCTCTCAGGAGGAACGTCAGAAGACTGTCATCTCTGCTCGTGATTCTATCACATCAGCGGATACCATGGCCTTTGTTGCTGCCCATCGTCAAGTGCAATCCTCCTTTTTGAAGTTCACTGCCACTGCTCTAGGATCAACCCCAGCCGCTGTCATTGATCATCATAGTCTTACATGCACTCATTGTGGCCAAAAAGGTCATGATATTACTATTTTCTTCCTCATTATTGGTTATCCATAATGGTTCACAGAGAATCATCCACTTGCATTAGGCCCAAAGGCTGCCGCAAAACCCAAGACACGCGCCCCCTGTTGCGTCGTTCGTCAGAGTTGCTCAGCTAGTGGCCGCTGCCACTCCACCTGTGGGCACTGCCGCCACAATCATCTTGGACTCCAATCGATCCGTCTTCGGCCTGGCACTGTCCAAGGAGAAATGGAGTACGGGTTTAAACATGTTCTCTAAGTTAAATTTTTGTGACAATCTGTCAGGTAAGACCACTTTACCTTGGATTCTTGATACCGGTGCATCATTCATATGACCAGCGATAGGAATCTTCTTTATGATATTGAGCATACTGCAAATGTTGATGTTATCCTCCCTTGTGGTTCTATTTCAACTGTTGTTGAACATGGAAGATTTTGTTTTGGAGATGTTGTCGTGACTTATGTTCTTTTTATTCCGGCATTACAATGCAATTTTCTATCGTTTGCCAAGTTAACTGCTACTTTTAAATGTCTAGTTTTGCTTGCTAGAAAATTATGTGTACTACAGGATATCAGCACGAGGACAATGATTAGCGGGGGTCAAAAACAAGGAGGGATATATTGGTTGCGCATATTGGGAGTTTCCAAATCTACACAGTCGTCCTCGTTCATTGCTACTTCAGTGTCTTCGTCTATTGGGCATCCGTCTTCATCAGTGTTGTCTTCTATCCCAGCCATTTATTTACATACTAGTGATTTTAATAAATATGTTCCATGCCCGGTATGTCATCGCACAAAACATTCTAGAAATAGTTTTCATGTTAGTTCTACTAAGGCTAGTAATTTGTTTGAACTTATTCATTGTGATGTTTGGTGGCCTTATGGTTCACCCTCTTCTAGTAGAGCATTTTTATTTTTGACCATAGTTGATAATTATTCTCGAGCTGTTTAGGTTTATTTATTAGCTTCTAAGTCTCAAGTACCATTGAAGATGAAGGAGTTCTTTGCGTTGTTCAGACACAGTTCCGTTGTCCCATTGAACGGGTTTGGACAGACAACAAAATGGAATTCCTGTCTCTCAAATCATTTTTTCTGGACAAAGGTGTTTGTTTTGAGACCTTCACATTCTACACACCTCAGAAAAATGGGCGTGTGGAATGGAAACACATACATATCCTTAATGTTGCTCATGATATTCGTTTCCAAGCTCATTGCCTATCAACTTTTGGGGAGAATGCATTCTTACAGTAGCTTACCTCATCAATCGCACTATAACACCAGTGTTGGATGACCAAACGCCTCATCACTTCCTGTACGGTCGTGAACCAGATTACAACCATCTCTGCTTGTTCAGTTCATTGTGCTTTGCCTCTTAGCTTCCATGGCCACGTGATAAGTTTGCTTATAGAAGTCAGAAGTGCGTCACTGTTGATAAGAAAGCTGGGCATGTTAACGACTTGGAGTCTTGAACTATGTTTGAGAGCAGAGATGTGATATTTATGAAGACTGCCAAGAGAAACACCAAGATCCTTCTTACTTGAAGGGTGGTGTTTCTCTTCATGTATTGGTTTACGTTGATGATCTTATCATTGTTGGTTCCTCTCTTGCGATGATGACCGAGTTCAAAAAGTATTTGTGCTCTTGTTTTCATATGAAGGGTCTTGGTGCCCTGAAGTATTTCATAGGCATTGAGATCATGATGGGATGTTTCTGTCTCAGCGGAAATATGCCTTGGATATTTTGTCTAATAGGGGTTTATTGGCAGCTAAGCCCACATATTTTTCCATGGAACAACATCACAATTTGGCGCGAGATAATGGTCCTTTTTTTATGATTCTACGCAGTATCGCTGACTTATTGGGAAGCTCATTTATCTCACTATCACTCGTCATGAGCTTAGCTATTCAGTCCATAACTTGGTCCAATTCATGGAGAAACCACGTTTGGCACATTGGCATGCGGCTTTGCGATTTCTCCATTACTTAAAGAGTCACCCTGGTCAAGGTTTGTTTCTATCAGCTAAGAGTTCTCTTCAGCTTATAACATTTTGTGATTCAGATTGGGCAGCTTGCCCAATTACTCAGAGATCTTTGACTGGATATTTTGTGATGATTTGTGAATCTCCAATTTCTTGGAAGACAAAGAAACAACCCACTTTTTCTCGTTCTTCGGCTGAAGCCAAATACCAGCTTTGGCAGTTGCTTGTTGTGAATAAATGTGAATTGATGTGGCCCAAGTCATTTCTTCATTCGTTTGGAGTGGTGCACCCTACTCCGATGCGTTTATACTGCGATAGTCAGGCTGCCCGTCATATTGCAGTCAATCTAGTTTTTCATGAGAGGACGAAGCATATTGAGATTGATTGTCATTTTTTTCGTGATTTGATATAGTCTGGTGATGTGGTTACTTATCATATTCGTACTGCTAGTCAGTCAGGAGATTTATTTACGAAGGCACTTGGACGACAGACATTTCATACTTTGCTTGGCAAGTTGGGTATTCGAGATCCACATGATCCAACTTGAGGTGGAGTGTAGGAGATATTTAGTGAATATCGTTTGCAATATTATTGTACCTTAGATATACTCATTTTCCTTTATTAACTTTGTAAATATTATCTATATATTGTATCATAATACCATCAATGAAACACACGTTCATCAATGATCCCCTAAACTGACTAGGTGAAATTTAAATTTCCAGAGTATCCATTTACATCTCTTTTAATGTTTTATAAAGTGAGCCTTGCGTTGGAGATGCTCATACATAATTTGGTCGGGCTTCCAAATCAGAAAAAGGAAAGTTCACAAGAAACCCTGAAACAATTTTATTTTCAAAAATGTAGTGGGAAACGAGGGACCATGATGTTACTATTTTGGCAACGTTGAATGGTGCATTATCATAGTGCGACAAGGACATTGTCAACTCGTTCGGAGGTTTGACAACCTTTTTGCTAGTTAAACAAATGCGACTTTGACCATATTAGCCTATAAAAAGCGTTTGAAATCATCACTCCGAAAAACACGAAGAAAAACAACAAAAAATATGGAGAGCTTCTCTAAAGTTGTACTGTTCCTGATCTTCTCCCAATTCCTTCTATTTTCAGTCTCATATGCTCAAACCAATTTCATCCAATGCATTTCCAGAGATAGAAACTTTCCATCATCTTCATCAAACAACGTTCTATACTTTCCTAGTAACTCTTCCTACTCATCCCTGTTGGATTCCACGATTCAAAACAAGAGGTTCCTCAACTCCGACGCGGCGGTGAGGCCCATGGCTATAGTGAAGGCTACAACCTACGGCCAAGTTCAGGTCACCGTGAAGTGTGGCAAGCAAAGTGGGATTCCGGTCAGGACCAGGAGCGGCGGGCATGACTATGAGGGCCTGTCCTACAGGTCCAGGACCCCGTTTGTCATGCTCGACCTCCAGAACCTGAACGCAGTCAATGTTAGTGGAGCGGAAAAGAGCGCGTGGGTTCAAACTGGAGCCACGCTTGGCGAGGTGTACTACTGGATCAGGCAGAAAAGCCCAAACCACGGGTACTCCGCCGGGACCTGCCCCACTGTTGGTGCCGGAGGGCACTTTAGTGGAGGCGGGTTCGGTACTCTTTCGAGAAAGTACGGCCTTGCAGCTGATAATGTGATGGATGCAATGGTCGTTGACGCGAAAGGGCGCATCCTAGATCGCAAATCCATGGGGGAGGATCTGTTCTGGGCTATCAGAGGCGGCGGGGGAGGCAGCTTCGGCGTCATACTCGCCTGGAAAATAAGGCTTTTGGAGGTTCCTCCAATTGTTACAGTTTTTAGGGTTTCCAGGAGAGTGGACCAAGGCGCCACGGATCTCGTGTACAAATGGCAGACAATCGGGGCCAAGTTCAGTAAGGACTTGTTCATGAGGCTGATCACCGGAACTGCATCAGGGAATGGCGGCAGCAAAACAGTTCTAATCACATTCGAGACGCTGTACCAAGGCAGAGCTGATCAGCTAGTGGCCATTCTGAACCAAAATTTCCCCGAGCTAGGGCTGCGAAGAGAAGATTGCTCCGAGATGAGTTGGATTCAGTCAGTTCTCTACATCGCGAATCGCAACATAAACGACATAGATAATCTGAAAGCCAGGATACCAGACCCTTTGGTTTTCTCCAAGGCTACTGCTGATTACGTGACGCAACCTCTCTCAAAACCCGCCCTGGAAATGGTGTGGAAGTGGTGCCTGGAGGAACAGAACCCCATCCTGATTTTCGAGCCTTATGGAGGGAGAATGGATGAGATACCGGCGAGCGATCTTCCGTTTCCACACAGAAAAGGAATTCTGTACAACATTCAGTACATTGTGCAGTGGAGCAATGCCGGAGAATCGGAGAATCGTATCAGCTGGATCAGGAGGCTGTATGAGAATATGACCCCTTATGTGTCGCAATCTCCGAGGAGGGCTTATATAAACTACAAGGATCTTTACTTGGGTACGAATAAGGTTGATGGTTTGACAAGTTTCTCAGAAGCCGATCAACAATGGGGAAGCAAGTATTTTGTTGCTAATTTCAGGAGGTTGGCAATGGTGAAGAGGAAGGTTGATCCCCAGAATTACTTCAAGGATGAACAGAGCGTTCCACTGTTTTAATAGCACACTAGCGCAACTAGATAAATACCTACAGCAGAGTTTGTTTTAGTGATTCTTTCATTATAGGAGTAATAATTAAAGGCTTATGTGTAATAACTACATTTACATGGCTTTTTATTTAAATAAATTGAATAACAGTTGAAGTTTGATCAGGCTACTATAAAGTTTTGTTCTCCAACTTATCCGCATTTAGTTCCAATTCACAAAATTTTACATTAATATTATTTAGTTTATTTTTTATTACTTTCTTTCAACTGATTATAATTCAATTGAATTCATTTTTTCATTAAAAATCAGGGAAAATAGGATTTAAAACATGATGTTCTTATTTTATCCTAGACCAGCGGCGTCTCATCGGGCTAATTGAAAAACTGAAACAAATTTTGATGTTCTTTTCGCATCTCACGTTTAAAATAGAAATAAACAATCTAATTAAATTCTAAATTTTAGTCATCTCAGAAGAAATATATATGTATTATATGAAGTTAAATCATTGATTTAGCCAAAAATAATTATGTAAAGAATATATATCATAATATTTTATCCAAATTAATTTGTTGTTTGAAGTATTTTCCTTTCCTATTTATATATCCTGTGATCTTTCATGAGATCTAATGTGCATAATGATTTGAAATAATTCGGACATTTGTTTTATTATATACTATAATCAAAGCTAGTTTTTTATGCAGTATCAAGCAAAAAGAAACTACTAAGAAGAACGTATTTTCACAATTTCCTGAATAATATTTCAAGTAATAATATATTGCAAATATATGAAGTAAGTAATATATAAAATAAACACTCAACTTGTAGAAAAATAACATGTGTCATTCAAATTACAAGTAAATTACGCAAAAATAATGATAATACATGTTCACTACTTAGTAGGATATTGAAAGTATATAAAAACCTGGATGACACCGTCTCACTTAAGATTATGGTGAGAGGGATCGAGGTCTTATAATAAAATAAGAAAAGATATAGGACTTCTATATAATTATTTAGATAATATATAAGCTTTAGTTTCCTCCAAATCCAACCAATCGCTAATCTCTGACCTGGTCCTCTGCTCCTCCTTCGCCGCTCTATTTCTCCTTCTCCACCGCCCTGCTCCTTTACCCCCCACTGCTCTAGTTATGATGATGTCCTCGAGCTCAAAGGGATTTTATCGCAAGTTGTCAGAACTTTGAGTTGGTGAAATTCAAAATACATATATACATGTATGTCTTGATTTTAAATTTTTACGTTTGATTGATTAGTTCTTGTTAATTTGGTTCATCTGGATCGTATAATTATTATGAATTATTTATTAGTGCTAATTAGTTTTTGTAATTTTTTTTTTATGGATCATTAGTTGAAGAATTATTTACTCATGTTAGCGGCTTGGTTCTTCTGTTATTTTGATATTTTCATTTCTTTGTTTATGTGTTAATATGTTATTATTAAGAAACTCATGCAATGACCTGTGGTGCTGGCACCCGAGTGTTTTTGTGAATTAGATCAGCATGCTATTTTTCCTCTTTCCCTTTGTTGGAAATATTCTGGCCTTTTCATTGTCTTCATGTTTAATCTTCTACATATTTTGGTTATAATGGCCAAACTAGTGTGAAGGAAACACTGGCAGAGCAATTTGCATATTCTTAAATTTGTAGCTTGATATTTTATATCTCATCTAAAGGTGCAAGTAATTTAGTTGTGGCCCAATTGAAAAGAAGAAACTATTTGAATGCATTTAAAATATAGAGATAGGGAAGCATCATATCATATACTTCCCCATTCCACCCCAATTTGCTTATTGCTTTTGACTCAACATTTAAGAAATGATGAATTAGCGATTCAGCAGCAGGGGTAATTTTGGAGTGCTGGGTTGCTGACGTCAACTATAGTAATGCTGCCGTTAGCAATAATAACAAAATACCTCAGAAAATAAAAAATGGTTCCAAATACACTTAACATCAAACTTTCCCTCAATTTTAACATTTTATGTACAAGAAAAGATGGATAATAGAGAGGAAAAATCAAAATACAACAACTATTCCACCTAATAGTCCACTCCTACTTTAGAAATAACATGAAAAAATCCTAATACTCCTATAAATACACTACTGCAACTCTTCTCTCTTCATATTCTTCTTCCTTTTTTTCCCAAGCTCTCAAGCCCAACATCGAGCTGATTATGGGGCTAGTTTTTCTAGCGACTTTGAACGGAAAATGCTGGAGGAGAATTTGTCGAGTGAAGAGCATAACATTGTGTGGCTCAAATCTTGCTTAGCACTTAAAAAATGGATGGGTAGGCTATGGTAAGGCAACCGAGGCAGCCCAAAAATGGAACATCGCATTGCAGACAGTGATCTCGGCAACCATGAAGGACCAGGTTGTAGTCAGAGTTCCTGTAAATATTGAGAGCAAAAAATCTGGAAATGTTAGAAGTTGCAAGGTGTTTGATGAAGAAGCATTCAAGTCAATCCCTTTACCATAAAGGAAAATTTTTCGGAGGGCTGCAAGTCAATGAAATGTAAGAAAGAGCACGATCAATTGACTCACAAAACTAAAAAAAATCACACCAACATAATCAAGTCATTTCTAAAGAAAGCAAACAAGGTTGAAAGAGTTGAATTTGCATGCTCAAAACTCAGGTTTGAAAGACATTCGAGCTTATTTAAGTTCAAAAGCATGTACAATGTCATACATCTCGATGAAAATTGGTTTTATTTATCCGAACAATTAGCAAACTATACACTATTACCCGAAGAAGGTAACCCGTGTGAAACATGCCGACATAAAGGATACATTCCTAAAGTTATGTTTATTTCAGTTGTACTTGGGCCTATTTTCTAATGAGAAAAAAAGGCCTATTATTGCTTGTAATGGTGATGTAATTTTCGATGGTAAGATTGACATTTTTTGCTTATTGATAAGGTACCAGCAAAGAATAACAACAAAAATAGACCAAGAGGTACCAAGACAAAGGTGAAAGTCAAAGTTGGGAGGGATGTAATGACAGAATGCCTAGTCAATGGGATCATACCAGAAATCTAGCATAAGTGACCATGAAATGCATGCAAGAAAATTTATCTACAATACGATAATGCACTAGCATACACTACAAGCAAGAATGAAGATTTTCTTAGGGCTACTAACTCTGATGGGTTTTAAATAATCATTGATTCCTAACCACCAAACTCACTGGACCTCAACATTTTAGACTTGAAATTTTTTTGATCAATTGAGAGTCTCCAACAAGTAAAAGCATACAAAAAAGTGGAATAACTATTAGTGGTATTGGAGAAGGCTTATGAAGAAATGAGGGTTGAAACACTCAAAAAGATTTTTATCTCCTTATAGGGTGTTATGATTGAGATAATGAAATGCAAGGAAGACAACATGTTTGCACTACCACACATAAAGAAAGACGCGCGTGCATGTATTGGGTTACTAAAACTGATTTAGATGCAGACATCAACCTGGTAAGGGAGTGTGATCAGTTTTTAGGAAGCCAAAAAATGACACATAAGATTGCAAAATTAGTGATTGAGATAGGCAACCAACATTACTACAAATTTTAGCTATCATTACACTTTCCTAAGAACACTTTATTGAAATGTTACTATAGCTTATAAAGTGTTCCCTAAATCTTGAAAATTATTACGTTAGATCTAATTTAACATCACCTAAATAAATACTTGTAAAAGTGTTTCAATAGTCTAACTTAATATTATTAGCATCTAAATCAACATTTTCAAAGTGTTACAGTAGTCTTAGTTTGTAGTAGTGTAGCTAGATGATGATCAGCAAATATGTTAACATTTTAGGTTAGAGTTATTTTGTTAATGGTAGTGTTATAGGTTTTTGTTTATCTTGTAAACATGTTGCAATCAATGGACATGTTTATGTTGCAACACCTGATCATTTTTGTATGAAAGACACTATTTTAATTATTTCGTTCTCAAGTCCAAGTCATATAAAACGACATGTCTGGCTGTGTGAGTGGCAACAAATAGGAAAATCAATGCATAAGTTAAAATCAATGCAAAACTTAATGCCATCCTACAGGTTCATCACCTGTGGTTGCATAAATCAAGATACACCCGTGGTTGAAAAATTTTGGTGTGAGTATTTCCTATTTGAACCATACAAAATCCACAAATTTACAACATACCAATTAAACTACCTACAAATTATTCGGTTGTCCTTTGGTCTCTTTTACTTGTCCTATATATAGGGGCCTTCTATGATGAATACAATCATCTGATTATATTTTACATGGTATTAGAGCAAAAATCCTGAAAACTATTAAAATCTAAAATACCAAAAACCATCTTCGTTTATACTTCCACCAACCAATGACTGACACTGATTTTCCAACTATGACCGATGAAACCAAGCAGTCTGGTGCCTTCAATCCCTCGTTGAGTGACCTTGATCTCTAATCTGCACAGGATACCGGTATCGCTGCCACTGCCTGAGCCGCTGAAGATGTTGCCGCCACCCAAGCCGTAGCTGATCTCGTTGCTGCAAATCTCTATATCGCCACTGATTTACTTCAAGTAGAAATTAACGCCCCCAAGAAGCTCATCGTCTCCTTCAATGCTACTGCGCCATTACATGCATATTCTTTTTTTCCTTCATGCTCTAGATAACTCGACTCTGCTAGTCCCTATAGTGATTCTGAAAGGTGATAATTATCATGAATTAACCGCAACTCTTCACAATGTTATTCGTGGAAGGCAAAAGTTGGGGTTCTTAGAAGGAACAATTGCATGCCATGGTGTTTGTTCTCCATATTATGAAATCTAGTTTGTCGTTAACTCTACTCTTATTGGATGAATATTCCAAACCATTAAGCCATCTCTTCGGCCATCCATCATTTATCGTGAATCAGCTAAGCAGATGTGGGATGTTCTTGCTCAACAATTTTCAATTAGGAATGCTCTCAAACTTATGCAGATTCGTTATGATATTGCGTATTATCTCCAGAACGAACAACAAATTTCTATCTAGTTTGAAAATGCCTGAAAATGTGGGACAAGTTAAGTCAACATCTGCCACCCCATCCTTGTGCTTGCAAAACCTGTACCTACCAATGCTGCTTATGGACTGCCAATACTGTCACTAAATGTGAAACTGAGACCGAGCACCACTTTCTCTTGGGATTAGAAGATGGATACGACACTATTTTCTCAAACATTATATCCCAAGAACTATTGCCACCTCTCAGTCACATCTATGCTTTTACAGTTCATGAGAAGTGTCACAATACCATGGTACATTCTCGTGATCTCACATTAACTCAGTGGCATTCACTGCCCTAACACAACATGGTTAATCAGGCGTAAATGTGACCCAAAGTCAAATCGATCGCAAGAATTTGTTGTGCAACCATTGTCGACGTAAAGGACATGATATTACCATCTGCTTTAAAACCTATAATTTTTCAGATTAGTACACCGAAGCACGTGGATCATGTAAACAGCACCAGTAGCAACCCGAGAACCAGACCCCAGCCGTCACTGCCCCTCTAGGTTCTTCACCGATCTACCTTGATTGTTCGATTGTGGGACCGAATTTATCTTATGTACATTGGAATTTATTTCTAAATGTGATTTTTGAATTAAATACCACTGACAATAAATCGGATAAGTCTTCTTTACCTTAGATAATTGATTCTGGAATTTCATATCATATGGCTGATAACAATGAGATTCTTCATGACACTACTGAAAAATAGGTACATACACACCGGCATAAATTCATGAGTACAGGTATACCAATGCGTATGTAACCAATTACACCGGTATTTATCATGTTAACATCAGTACCGATGCAAATAAGTACATACGCATTGTATCCTGTCAACCGGTGTACAGTTCACCTATTTTTGCATCGGTGTTAGTTCTACCAGTGAACCAACGTCAAATATTTTGCACTGGTATTATCCAAATAGGTATTTTGACTGGTGCATTTGCTTAAATTTTCACCGATACACGATTACCGGTGTGTACATATTTCCTTTTTAAAATTAATTTGACGCCAAGAGGACAACTTTCTAAATCAGTAATGGAAAATTACCGGTGCAGAAATTTAAAAAATGCTGGAAAATTTTGAATTGTACACTGGTTACTATTAGAATCGGTGTAGGAATTAAACATGCACTGGCATTTTCTCAATACCGATGCAAAAACAATTCTTTTTTTAAAATTTGGCGCCAATACTATTTGTTTTTGCACCGGTATTGTGATTGTACTAGTGCAGGAGAAGAAAATACGCCAGTTTTAGCTAAATATATACACCGGTAACTGATTTTACCGGTGTAAAAGTCTACAAATGCACAAGTAAAGTCTAAATACCGGTGTAGGAAATTGCATTAAATGCTCACCTACCACTTTTTTTTAGCGTTAAAAAAGAGATTTTTGGAAGAAGAGGTTCATTAATGGTGTTTTTTGGTTGATGAAGTCATTGAATTCTCCACAATGAAAACCCTTAAAGGTACCTTTTTTTTAATTACATTTATGGATATTAAGGATTTCATGTATGGTTTTGGTTAGTAGAGATATTTACATTTTGTGTTTGATCATTTGATGGTGATTGAGGGAGAATTGTAGATATTAGTTTGTGATATGTTCTTAAGGTTTTTGTAGTTATAAGGCTATGGCTTTTGATTCCTATAGTGTTGGACATGTTAAGAATGTTGTAATTGCAATGTGGAATATTGGTGTATATTGTGCATTTATGATGTTGCATGATTAGGAAGTCATCATGAAAATTTTTATTGTATTAAATGTGTTGAAGTTTGATTGTTGGACATTTATTGATATGGAGAGTTGTATCGTGTCATCGAGAGGCGTAAACATGTGTATGTCAACATTAGTAGGGTGAGCGATGAATATATTATGTTCGTGGATGAGTTCCTGGAACATGCTTTTAGTCGAGAGAAGCGAATATTATGTCCATGTCATGACCGTGGAAATTGAATTTGTACTGATAAGAAGGACATCCTAAAACTCCATTTGTATAGCCGGGGGTTTGCTAAAGATTATGTTGTGTGACCCTTTTATTGGGAAAAATCACCATCGGAAGTGAGAGTTAGTAGTGAGGGAGAGTGTTTTGGGGATTCTATGTTGGATGACATGTGTGAGGAGGTTGTTAATATGTTTAGAGGGAGGCCCGAGGTTTAGGCTAACTTCCTTGGTGAGAAGGATACACCATTGTATCCCGGTTGCAAGAAGAAAGACACGTTCATGTCGTGTTTGATAGAGTTGTTTAATTTAAAAGGTGTAGGGTCATGGAGTGATACTAGCATGAATAAATTACTTATGTTTTTGAATGAAAAGCTTCCACCCGTTAACGGGGTTCCTAATAACCTTTATGAAGCTAAGAGAATTTTGTGTCCGATGGGATTGGAGTATGAAAAGATACATGCTTGTCTGAACGATTGTGTCCTATATATGGGTGAACTTAAGGATAAGATTGTTTGTCCAGTATGTCATGTGTCGCGTTATAAGAAGAAGAGAAATGTGGTTGTCGGTGAAGAGCATGTTGTGCCGATAAGGAGGCGAGTGCCCGTCAAATGTATGTGGTATCTTCCCATTATTCCGAGGCTGGGGTGGTTTTTTAATAATGAAAAGGATGCAAAGAACTTGACATGGTGCATTGATAGGGGAGGTTGTAAAGATGACAATATAATTCGACACCCGACTGACGTGGACCAGTGGAAGAAATTTGATTAGGATGTATCCACACTTTATATCTGAACCTAGGAATTTGAGATTTGCTTTGTGTACTGATGGTATGAACCCATTTGGGAACATGTCCTCGAAACACAGTTCGTGCCCGGTTATGCTTGTCATTTACAATCTTTCCCTGTACTTGTGCATGAAGAGAAAATATGTGTTGATGCCCATCATGATTTCAGGCCCAAAACAACCTGGAAATGACATAGACACTTATCTTGCCCCTTTAATAGAATATTTGGAGGTGCTTTGGTCGGTTGGCACCTTAATGTTTGATGGTTGTATTGGTGAAGATTTTATATTGAGGGCAATACTTTTTGGTACCATAAATAATTTCCTGACATATGGTAACCTTTTCGGGTATGTGGTCAAGGGTCACAGGGCTTGCCCATTTTGTGAGGATGAGACAAATTACCATCAGTTGAGGAATGAGAGGAAGACTGTTTATTTGGGTCACCATAAATTCCTACCTGTAAGTCACAAGTTGTGGGATAACGTGGTTGCAATCGTTAGTGGGAAGGAGAGGAGAAAGGCACCCAAAACTTTAACCGGTGTAGCTATTCACAACAAGTTGAAGAAATTGAATGTTGTTCTTGGTAAGAAGTTATCAAAGGGTGGTGGGCTGTAGACGGATCGTGGAAGAAAATATCCATTTTCTTCGATTTTCCATAGTGGTAAAATTTGGAGGTTCGCCATTGTTTGGATGTCATGCATATCTAAAAGAACTTTTGTGATATTCTAATTAGAATGCTTCTAAACATTCTCGGGAAGACTAAGGACAGCTTGAATGCGAGAAAAGATTTAGTGGATCTTGGTATACGGTTGGATCTGGCACTGGAGGTAAGAGGGAAGGAAATTTACCTGGCCCCTACCAGCTCCTTACAATATGTCAGTTGCTGAGAGGAGATTGGTGTGTGAGAGCATCCAAGGAATGAAGGTACCTTTCGGTTGCATTATTTGGGTCACCATAAATTCCTACCTGTAGGTCACAAGTTGCGGGATAACGTGGTTGCATTCATTGGTGGGAAGGAGAGAAGAAAGGCACCCAAACCTTTGACCGGTGTGGCTATTCACAACAAGGTGAAGAAATTAAATGTTGTTCTTGGTAAGAAGTTATCAAAGGGTGGAGGTTCGTCATTGTTTGGGTGTTATGCATGTCAAAAAGAATGTTTGTGAGAGTCTAATTGGAACACTTCTGAACATTCTAGAAAGACTAAGGATAGCTTGAATGCGAGGAAAGATTTAGTGAATCTTGGTATATGGTTGGATCTGGCACTGAAGGTAAGAGGGAAGCGAACTTACCTGTGCCCCCCTCCCGCTCCTTACAATCTATCAGTTGCTGAGAGGAGATTGGTGTGTGAGAGCATCCAATGAATGAAGGTACCTTTCAGTTACTCCTCTAATGTTAGTCGATTTGTGAATGATGAGTTGTATCTTAATGCTTTGAAATCACACGATTGTCATGTCCTTATGCAACAACTTTTGCCCGTAGCAATACGTGGGTGTTTGGAAGAGGAAGTTATATTTTCAGTTATGCGCTTGTGTTTCTTCTTCAACTCGATATGAAGGAAAAATATTAGCAAGAAACAGCTAGATGAACTAAATCGAGATGCTGCTGTTGTTCTATGCCATTTGGAGAAGTATTTTCCCCCTTCATTCTTTGACATCATGGTGCACCTAGTGGTACACTTGGTTAGAAAAGTACGCATGTGCGGGCATGTTGGAATGCATTGGATGTACCCATTTAAGCGTCACATGACTTTTTTCAAGGGTTATGTTCATAATCATAGTCGGCCCGATGCCTCCATTTTTCAGAGGTACATCACCGAAGAGATTATCGAGTATGGTACAACAAACTTGGTTGGAAGAAGAGCGGTTGGTGTTCCAGGTGAACCCCACTGTGGAAGGCGGAATGAGATTCCACGTTCCAAGGGTACACTTCATACACCCTATCATGCTGAGTTGATGACTGTTCACCTATATGTATTACGTGATTGTAGCAAGACTATAATATATGTTGAAGAGCATGTTTCCCTGTTGGAAGAGATTTATCCAAACTGGCCCCCGAATAAAACTCAGGTCGAGCATTTGTCAAGTTCTGTTATCTGGTTTTACAAACGTTGTAATATCGAAGGGACGCCCAGTAACCTACAGATGTTTGCAAGGAATCAGAAGTGCACCGTTAGACGATACCTTGGTTATGACACTAATGGTTTTAGTTTCTCAACATTGGCAAAGGACGAGAAGAGCACCACTTAAAATAGTGGTGTATATATTGAATCTGAATCCACGTGGCAGATAAGTAAGAGACATAAAAATTCATTTGTTGTTGTGATGCCTTTCTATGGGGCGATTGCCAAAATTTGGGTGTTGTATTTTGTAGAGTTAAAGGTTGTTGTCTTCAAGTGTCGTTGGGTGGAACACGGTTCCGGTGTTGTAGTTGAGAAACCCATTGGGTTCACGTTGGTCGACTTGAATTGTGTAAGATATGAAGATGACAAGTTTGTCTTAGCTACCCAGGTACGATAGGTTTTTTACATTAAGAACCATTCAAATGAGAAGTATGATATGGCGTTGCATGGAAAGAAATTTTACTTCGATGAGGAGATTAATCAACCCATTATAACTGATAGTCCTGAGTTTCCATCAGTATTTCCTGTTTGGAAGACGTTGGGGGACCCGTTGTTGGAAGTCGTTCCCATGGTGATGGGTTGTGGGTTGATGAGAGAGGTGAAATAGTAGGTGGGGACAATGTTTTCAAGCGGAAGCGATAGATTGGTCGTTCCTGGCCGTTGTTTGTGTGACCATGTTTTGTGAAAGATTGTATGATCATTAAGCAATTTAGAGTGTTATGTATTAAATTGACACTCTTTTATGAATTGGTTTGTATGATCCGTGATTTCAATGGAGTGTTTATGAATTGAATCGGTGAAAAATGTGTTTTAATTTTAATTACAATTTCTACTAGGTGTTGGTTTTTTACACCAGTAAAGATCAAATTACCGGTGTAGAAAAACATGGGAGGTACTCTGTTTTGTACTTAGGCTCCGGTACTACTACCGGTGCACAATACTTAGATTTTTTTTACTCTCGGGTCAGATTAGATAGAATTTTTAAAAAATTAAAGCAGCTGCTTTAGGCCTTGTCTTACACCGGTATATGTAGAATACCGGTGTATAAAAAATGTTCCATTATTTAAAACCCTCTCAGCACCCCATTTTTACAGTACCAAATTTGTCTCTCACTCAATACCATCTCCATCACTACCTATCTTTGTTTAAATCCTACGTAGGTTGACATATAATCAAGTAAACCACTTCAATGCCTCTATAGTATGAATAATTAGCAATTGCATATGAAATAGAATCATTGAGAATGTGACATCATGAATAGCTTTACTTGCATATAAGGTGTTTGCTGAAATTCTTCAATGTGTTTTTTAGGAAATGCATCCCAAATCCAATTCGAAAAGGATACGACATTCACCGTCCCCATCATTGCCAAAATTATCACCATACACTTACCTGAATGGTAACTTCGCATCTGAGGAGGCTAGGTTGGTCCATGAATCTTACAAAGGACGTTTTTATCATATAGAGAGAGCAATTGAAGCATCTCCTCCATTCGAACAAACTATCCGAAAGCTTGGGTGGAAAAAAATTGGTGAGACTCCACAACCATTCAACCTGACCATTGTAAGTGAGTTCTATGCAAACTTGAAGTGCGGTCCGAGCTATGATCACGTGTATTGTAGAGGTAAAACTGTCCCTGTTACACCAGAATCTATCAATGGCTTGCCCAATGTTCCAAACGATGGGGATGCATTTCTCGCATTCCATTTTCTAGGTGATAAAAGCTATATTCTATAACAACCAATTGAGAAGGAGATCATTGGGATAGTAACTAGGGCAAGTACAGACATAGATGAGTTGGTCAAACCAGGTTGGAGAAAAGTACCTAAGAAAACTCCAACTCCGAAAATTAATGGGTGGTACCACTTCGTGGCGTCTAGAATCCATCCAGTAACTGTGAACACAAAAGTTCACAAACTTCACCTCACTTTCTTGTATGCAATAAAGAAGGAGCTTTGATGGAATGTTGGTCATCGAATTTGTCCTATATTGCAAAGGGAACGGTATCAGATGAGATCTTATGCCTATTGCAGTATCATCTCTGCACTTTGTTCAAGAGTGGGAGTTAGTGCACGTGCACATGACGTTTATGGCCAACCAATGGGTAAGATTTGCGTGGACACTTTCTGCAGACAGAAATCTGATACACCTGTCGCTACTATTGAATCTAGAGTTGCTGCCTTGGGGGTTGGTGTAGCAAACTTACTTGAAGAATCCAAATATCAAAGATCATCGCACAAACATATGGCCAAGGTTATGACGTATCAATTTCCTAACGCTGTGGAAGCAGTTGGAAATTTCCCAACCTTCCGCAAAGGCGATGTCGAGGATATGGACGTTGGCACAAGTACCCATGATGGTGATGTAATAGGACCTGCTAATGGGGTAGAACCATTTTCTCGTTATTATTCGTAGAAAACTTGTAGTAGCAGTTAGAAAGAGTAGATTCTGTACTAAACATTGATAGTGTTGCACTTAGACAGTTTGACATTTTTACTTTTGAGAAACATGCACGATGATAGGTAGAATCAAAAATTTGTACACCGCGTGTTTTGAAATTCTGTAGGACAAATACAATCATGAAGACAAAAAAGATATGCCGAACGTAGTTGGTCTATGTGGTTACTTCAGGACCGCCGAATTTGGTGCATTATATTCCAATAATGGTTAAATTTAAAAACAATTGTAGCATTAAGAGCTATGGAGGTTCCCCAACTAAATTTGTGGGCAATAGTATAATTTTGGGAAATATAGTGCAAACATTCACTATTGGTTTTACAGGGCCTTCCGTCCACCAGTAAGGTCGCATTAACACGATTGTAATGTATTGAATTGCATATATGTAGAGCCAATTTTATTTTTTTACCCTTCCAAGATTCTTGGAGGGACTAAATTGCAAAAAATAAAAAGTTTACTCGTAAATCAAAATTGCAATCCGATCAAGCCGGATGGTCCACAAAATAATCCTTTTGTATTTCCAAGTTCCATGTGCGGGGAAACCAACAGGTCCGGACTCTGTATTTAGTTTGGAAGATGTTCGGATTACAAATATGTTGCAATTATTACTTAAGCTTGGAATATTAAATTTGGTAATTTATGTAGTTTCCTAACATGTCATAATCGCATGTCACAATTTTGGGGACCTAATTGCAATAAATGCATATAATCAATTTTACGGGGTCCTCGGTACCATTGAGGTACGAAATCATTACTTATTCCATATGGAGCATCCTAAAATTCCATTTGGGCCGGTGGAAAAGTGCTTCAAGGGGTGAACGAAATGTTTGGGGTCAATATGCAAATTTTATGAAATTAAACATTGCTTAGTAACGTCAACGTACAGAGGCCATGTGTGGTTGATATTTACATGAAACAACTAGTACAATGTCTATTCACAATAATTAAACGTCAATTTGAATAATTGAGGGTCGTTGGAAAAATGCACGGGAAGTAAATACAATAAGTGAAAATTTTAAAAAATAACAATCTATTTTTACACCGGTAATATTAAACAATTACCGTGTATGTGTTCAATGTTTTGGTGCGCATTTCAAAAAAATTAATTTCTTTAATTTTTAATATAGCGCAAAAACTTTTACACCAGTAATTTCTATTTTTTCACCGGTAAATATACCGATACTGAACACTTAGTCTAAAATTTCTAAAGTTCCTCTCGAGTTCAACACATGTTTCCAAAAAAATATTTAAAGAATTCACACGCAGCTGCTTTTTGTGTAATATTACACTGGTATCAGCATTTTCTACATCGGTACTTGTTACCGGTGTACAACAGTTAGCCTAAATTTTCATGTGTTGCTTTTGGGTCAGTGAAAAATCATTTAAAGCATCTGCACGCAATTGCTTTTTTCCTTTTCTACACCGGTAGACATATTGGTGCTGAACAGTTAGCCAATTTTCATACCCGTTTTGACAAATTTTACACCGGTATTGTACATATTACCAGTGTAAAAAACATTTCATATGAATCCAAAATCGTTTCAAACGGACATAACTCCCACAACTCCCCCTCTTCTCATCAAACACCTTCAAATTCTCTTTCAAAATCGCCATCCACCACTTCAACCATTCAATTCACACTTAATTGAACCACCACAACTCCTCATCAATCATTGTAACTCCCATCAATCAAGAGGTAGGCATTAGGAATTGGTCAGCGTGGCACGCTTATGGAAATTATGATTTCCAGCGCCGCATCAGATTTGGCGCATGCAAAAACTAGAGCGATGTCCCTGAAGATGTTAAGGAAGAGGCATGGAAGGATGTTCTGGTAAGACTTTCGACAATTGTAATTTAAATTTTTTATTCATGGTAAAGTCTTAGTGAAGACGTGATTAATGACATGCCTTTTCATATGATTCATTCCAGGAGAGCTTCACAATTGAAACACCTGTGACAAACAAACAAATAGAAATACTAAAGAATGCAGTTACAGAAAGGTCAAAAACCCAACATAGGAATTGGAAGACAAAGGTGACAAATAAGTTTATTCATGACGTGGGCAAATGTATCAATAAAACAGGAATACCAGCATGGGAGAAGTACAAGTGGATGGATGAAGACGAATGACACTTGTTTGAAAAGAGGCGCCAATATCCAGATTTTTCAGGTATGATGAAAAAATTAATACTTGTTAAGAGCTATGTTGCCCACAAATTCTATTCAACTAATTTTTTATTTATAACAATATCAAAGGCTCGGGGTGACAAATATAGAATGCAACAAGGGCATGGATTACACGCACTACACGAGCAGAAGGGGTACATTCATGACAAATTGACTAAGAAGCTGAAGGAGAAGGAAAGAATTAGGTTAACCGCCGAGGGATTCACTGACAAGAGGATTGAGCAACAACTCAGTCAAAAGGATTTCACACCTAACGGATCTCTTGTATACCTTGAGACAAACAAAGATAAGAAAGGGTTATACATATCAGAAGAGGTTGAGAAGATCGCACAGTACGTTGTAAGTTATGCCAAAATTGGCCATTTAAATTAATTTTTAAGTGTATTTCACGTTATTCATGTAAAAAATTGTGTTCCTATGTGATTCTCAGTTGAAACTGAACAAGCTTAAGGGAAAAGGAGCATTGGAACTGCAGCCAGATGAAGACACCCTCATAAAAGTGACAAGGAAGAAGGATCACCGGGCAGGTATAGGGGAACTCAGACGGGTCTACCCACAGCTGTGGCTGTTCTTCATCTTTCCCGCAGCAAGTGCGGTAGCAGTTCCTCAGCCAAAGAGACAGCTTAGAGGAGACCATCTAACGATCAACTGGTTGTGAAAGCCATAGTATCATACCTGGAGCAATTGGTGAAGGGCTTAGCATCTACAAGCGGTGTTCAGATTCCGCCAGGCCTTGACAATCCCAAGAAGTTTATAGAGAAGGCGCTAGATGACATTTTTGTAGCTGCTACAAATTCTGGTGAAGAGCCAAACAACAATGTCTTTAAAGAGGTACACCTTCATTAATATATGCATGTCATATACATTTAATTACACATCTGAAATATCTCTATAACCATTTTATCTATTCACTAAAATATTATACGAACAAGATGGAGAATGTGTGACTCTTTTCATTAAAGACATTGTTGGGAAGAAGAAAATGGTCGCCCATGTGTTGCTACAGGTATCTCATCGTCGGGATGCCCAACAAGGAAGTGTTGCTCGTGTGAGAGTAGGCCAGCCAGTCCTCCATCCTAGGGTGGGATTGCCCTCAGCGGACCACCACTTTGATAATGTTGCGGAGGCACTCAATTGCATCGTGGATTGGCCGGTGTTTTTAATAGGCAAGGCAGATGAGCAACCGAGTGACATCGATGATACGGACGACGATGACAAGGAGGTTATAATTCTCACCAGTGACGATGAGGTACATTCTTGTAATACATTATTTTTCAATTCCTCATAGTAATTTTGAGTATCTGTATTCATTAATCCTTGTAATAGGATACTGGCGAGCAAAAATCCCTGTTGACGTAAAATTTCTGGCCATCTACAAGACCAAGATTAAATAGGCTACCAAAACAGGTAATGCACTAAAACGAGCACCACTGTTATACATTAACAATGACTGTTCAATACTGCATGCTTAAGTGATCATTTCGTAGCATTTCACGTTCGCAGATTGTCAACAAATGAGACCTGACAGATTGGCTGGTCATGGGGCAATTCATAAAGGAAGCAACTGTTGTTATCCTAGAAATGATAAAGAATAAGGACTGCATGTTCTTCCCAGTGTTCCGACCATCAACATTTGTACATCATTATACCTGCGGTGTTGGAATAGATGTTATGGTTGAGTTTAGGATGAAACTGGGGAACATGCGTTCGATGACTTGGATCGATAATGTGCAGGTTGATGTGTGGATGGGGAGAGTTTCAAAACTTACAGCCTTAATGTTTTTGAAATTATCAAGAATTCATTTTCAGTATCATTAACGTTACAAGCACCTGTGAGAGAAAATATGGGAAACTAACTCAGGCTGCGTCTAATTCTGCCCACCCAACTGTGGCAACCTGAACAACTTCGAGCAGTAGGTCGAACTCCATTTGAAACTAATTTTGGAAACAATGAAGGAAATGGATGCCGAGTTCTACACCGTACCCTACATAAGAATGTAAGTATTTCTTTCTGATAATTACATTCACATTGCAAACCACTTTCGTTTCATTAATTTGTTAACATAATTTTCCGACAACGATCATTGGTCCCTCATCATTATCCGTCCCAGAACGGAGGAGGTTTTCACTCTGGACACATTTTCAAGGGGTATCAAACCAACAAACTTGGTTGAACTTGGGGTCATTTCTAGGTATTTCAATCAATCAAATCGAAAATCCTAGTTTGGTAACATACAAGAATAATTAACCATTTCAATTTACTTTCTTGATAGGCTTGCTTGCACATACCAAAGAGAGAAGAGAAAGACGGAGCCAAAACCCGACTACACTTGGAAAATCAACAACATCATGTCTTTTCATCCCTCAAATTATATGTTTAGGGTTAGTAATTACATTTCCCTTTCCCGTGTGGTACCAAACCCATAATGGTTCGTGGCAATGCGGGTACTCCATCATGCTCTTCATGGAAGAATTTGTTAATCACCCAGAGACAAACAATATCTTGGAGGTAAACCTTGCATATCAAAATTTGTTAGTATTAATTTCTAGTAAATGCAATATTATGACTAATGGTGTAAGTTTGGAATTAATAGATTTTCCCAGAGGGAAAAGGGTCGTACCATGTGTACGAAATTCAAGCCGTAGCAGAGAGATGGTGTGGGGCTTGGCTCAGAGACTACCAGCAGCAGGGGAACACTACGTTGCAACTTCTGGATGATAAGAAAGACATAATAGGTTGATGGTTTTTTTTGAATGGCTGATGATATTAGAATTCTATGGATGGTGTTTGGTTATACTAAACTAGTGTGATTTTTTACTTTGTTTCATTCCATACTTAAGATAGTTCTTCTATTTCATAGTTTGAATATTGTTCGCTTGTTTTGCGACCGATATTTTCGTAATAGGATCTTTCTAATTTCTTGCTGATTCAAAGGTTTCCAATTTATAATAGTTTACAAGTATCTCTAGCTGTCGTTGCTCCGGAAATGATCTGGGAGGGACCATCGGAAAACAAATTGGGCATTGCAAAATTCCACCAAATAATACACCGGTATAAAATGACTGTACCGGTGTAAAAAACTTTCACATTATACATAAATTATTTTAAAATTTTTAAATAATAATGGTGCAAAAAGTATAGTAATACCGTTGTAAAACACATACTGGTGCAATCTATTCCACTGCAAAAAAAAATATTCCGACTACAAAAGAAAGCCGGTGTTATATTTAATACCGGTGTACAAATCACATTGTACACCGGTTCATATGTTAAATACCGGTGCAAAATGTCTATACCGGTGTTCCAAATAATACCAGTGCAGATATATTGTGATTCAAAAATTTATACACCGGTCTAAGATGCCGGTGCAAATAATTTTCTACATTGGTTCATTTTACCAGTGCAGATGTGTCTTATTTTTACACCCCTATACTTACACACTGGTATTTTGGGGGCCAAAATACCATTGCTATTGCCCTAAATTACCGATGAAAATACCCCTATCCTGCGGTAGTGTGATATTATCCTGTTTATTGAGACATCATTTGTTAATACGCCTAGTTGTGTTGAACGCAAGCATCAGAATCTACTCAATTTTTCTTGTTCTCTTTGCTTTCAGGCTGATCTACCTATTAAATTTTGGGGAGAATGTGTTTTAAATGTGGATTATTTGAATAATCTCACTCCTAAACATTTGCTCTATGGAAAGACTCATTACCAGTTGTTGCCCGGTGAAAATAAATTTTTAATCTTCTCTGGGTTTTTCGGTGTTTGTGCTTTGATTCTCAAGTGCCTCATCGCCGAGATAAATTTGCATCTCGGAGTCGGCGATGCTCTTTTTAGGGTTACTCTGCAGGAAAGAAAGCATGGTGTGTTTTTTTTATCTCGATAATGAATGAAAAGAGTGGTATCTGTTGCATTACATGTAAAGCCTAACTAGAGTAAAAGGGTGTTAAAGCGATGAAACTGAGCACAAGGCGCTTGCTTGAGGCCATAAATGGCCTTTCAAAGTCAAAAAACATGAGAGGGGCGAAGCGGATCCGTATAATATGCAGGTTGTTCCATATACATGGGAGCATCTAGAACACCATTTAATAAAGCATTCTTGACATCAAGCTGATAAAGCGGTCAACTGCACAAAGTGGCTAAAGAGATTATAATACGGACAGCCACAGCTTTGATCACATGACTGAAAGTGTGAGTGAAGTCAAATCCTGGTACCTGAGAATATCCCTGAGCAACAAGACGGGCCTTGTAACAATCGATACTACCATCAGGTTAATACTTGAGGTGATAGACCCATTTGGAACCAACAACGTTAACACTAGATGGATGCGGAACAAGATCTCAAGTATGCTGGTTACGAAGAGCCCGCATCCCCTCATCCATAATGGCAACCCATTTACGATCCTTAAGCGCAGAGCGGTAACTCTTAGGCTCAGTCTCTGAAAGAAGTGCTGCAAGAAGACTGTGAACCTTGAAATCAAGATATTTTTTCGACTGGAAATTGCCATTCCAAGAATGGGTCATCATAGAATGAGACGGACGAGGAGAAAAAGGTGAAGGTGATGATGATGTTGAAGGCGATGAATGGGCTAAATAGTCAAGGGAACCCTAGAGAGAAAGAGATGGCGACTGTGAGAGCTCAAGAGTAGGTTGATCCCCATGTAAGGGACACAAATCACATGGCAACTGTGATGATGCCGCAATAGGAGAGGAGACATGACCAACATTAGTGGCATTGGAGGCTGATGGAAAAGTCGATGCAACTGTGGTCTCAATGAAAGAAGAAATTTCCAAATAAGTGAGTGAGCGATTATCCTGAGAAGACGAAGTGTGAGGAAAAGAATTCTCATCAAACTGAACATGACAAGAGATATGTATGAGCCCAAAAGAAGGATCAAGACATTTTAACCCCCTTTTGCTGAGCGGCATAAACAATGAAAACACATAGAATGGATCGGGCACAAACTTATCGGCTGCAATATCGTGCAAACATGGATACACATGACCACCATATGGATGGAAAAGGGAATAATCAGGAAAATTGTCGTAAGTTATCTTGAACGGAGATTTACCACAAAGAATCGAACTGGGCGGGCGATTTATAATAGAAACAACCGAGGAGAAATCATCCACCCAACAGTACTTGGGAACGGATGAGTGATATAACATGGAAAACCATGTCTATGTAATATGACGGTGCTTAAGCTCAGTTCGGCCATTTTTATCAGGTGTATAAGGGTTTGACATCTGATGATGAATGCCATGAGAGATAAAATTATCATAGAGATGATGATTAGTAAGATACATTCCTTTATCAGATTTGGAAAATTTTAAGTTAAGTGGAAAATTGGGTCTCCACAAACTTCTGGAACATCAGAAAGACATCAAACAAGTCGGACTTACTATGAGAGGATAGAATCACGTAAAACGAGAAAAATCATGAATGAAGATAACATAATAAGAATAACCAATCACTCCTGAAACTGGTGCAGGCACCCACAAATCACAATGAACTTTGTCCAATAAAGAAGTCGAACAGTGATCACTAGTGGAAAAGGGCAAACAACGACTTTTAGCCATCATACAAGAGGAGCAACTGACTGGGGCAGGTAAAACAGAGGTAATAGAAATATGTCCTTGCTTATTCAACAATTGAGAGTGTCATAAGACACATGACCGAGCCGAGAATATCATTGTTCGAATGAAGCATGAATTTTCCCAGAATGAAGTTCAGTATAGAAACTGAAGTCACCACTCTCAAGATAATAAAGGCTAGTTATATGATGGTCAGTACCAACAACTTTTCCGGTGTGCTTATGTCGATTGATAAACAATTCAACTTCAAATAAAATAGTAACAGGTAAATTTTGAATGAGTTTACTTATGGAAACTAAACTTTTTGTAATTTGAGGAACCACAAGTACATCACATAACGATATACCTGAAATATCACATTAACAAAAATGAGAAATTGGCAGTGAAGCACCATTGCCCATAGAAACAAGATTAGAACCATGGTAGAGAAATACATACTCAAGATGAGAAGTCTGAAAAGTCATATGAATGATTGCACCAGAATCGGTGATCCATAGATTAGGACTGTGGCAGACGGAACTTGAATCTGAGTGATGCATAGCTAAATATAAAATAAAGTGTGATATTCAGATATAACCCTATATGTTGAGGAAAGTGCAAATATAACCCTCAAAATTTTTTGTGCAAATATAACCATGTCTATTACACATAAGTGCAAATATAACCCTAAAGCCATTATTCCAGCATTGACTGGTCATTTTCGGCTATTGACTGACCGGAAATTACCAAATTACCCTTCTAACCTAATAGAAAATTTAAAGGATAAAATTGCCCCCAGTCACCACCGCCAGCTAGCACCGCCGCCACCACCTGGCTCACTACCACCAGCAATCACTACCGGAGCTCCTCTGCCTCCCCTGCCATCACCTCACCTTCACCCCGCCGCTACCACCAATCCCTCCCGCCAGAACCACCTGACCCTAAACCCTAACACACATATCCGCCGGACTCCTCATTTACATGGCAACAAGCTCACCACCGTTGACGGAATCAAAGTCGGATCGATAGTTAACTTCCTGGCCACCATCCACACCCCTACAACGCCACAACGCCACCAATGCTACTCCACATCCTACCTCACTCCCCCGCAGCACCGACCTGCCACCCAAGAGCCCAGCCATCACATCACCACCTCCTGCCACCCATCAGACCTGCCACCACACCACATCAGACACTCCCCCCGCCACTCATCAAACCCCCACCACACTACATCAAGGCACAAACCTAGAAAAGTAAAATAGGATGAAATCAAAGCTTCGAACATACCTCGGACGAAATCGGACCTTGGACTGAGCAGAACGAACAACACCACCCCAATCACCACCGGCCCACAATCCGCCATATTCGCCGTTTCCCTCTTCTGCTTCAGATTTTACTATTTTGGAAACCTAATTTGATGAATCGGGAGAAATCGAGGGTGTATTTTTAGCAGTTATGGAGGAGTTGAAGAACAAAAGGGGTAGCGGCGGAGGGAGTGACTGTGGTGGCCGGAGAGAGGGTGGCGGAGTGGAAGAAAGAAAAGGTGTGTGGCGGGAAGAAGAATGGAGCAAGGGCGGAGTGAGTGGAAGAAGAGAAGAATGACGAAGAAGACAAGAGTCATAACATTATTTGGACAATTAACGAAGGATAATATGGTCATTACATCATTTAGAATTTTTAAATTTTTTTAAACATAAACCGTCTAGGGTAAAAAAAATTTCACCTAATTCCAGCATTAAATTGCCAAAAAATGTTATATTATCACATAACTTGAATAGATATGATTATATTTGTATTTTCAATTAGCACATGATTATATCTCCACTTTCGTCAATTATATATGGCAAAGTATTGGGAAAGACCGTCTTTCCATATGCTTATGGAAAGACGGAGTTTAATTAGAATTATAAAAGGTAAAAGGTCTTAGTTGCAATATTAAAATTTTATTATGCAACATGTAGTAGTTATAAAGTTCGTAACCCTATTTATGCAACCCAAAAATTTTATCTTAATTTTTTCTAATTTACTTTTAAAATTTAATTTTTCCATAGCTTATGAAAAGACTGTTTTTAAAGAGACGGACTCATTATATATGGTATTATATATGGTCACTTTTCTCTAAAATGAAATGTCAAGGTAGGATATACGCTGGAGCGGGGCGAGGCCCAAGACAGTGATGTTGGACCAATATAGGCTATAGCTCGCGCAGGGCGCGAGAACAGAAAGTAGTGGGCACGTGGCAAACATACGCCAGATGAAGCTCTGCTGGTAAGAAGCGTGCGGGAACACACGCGCTGGGCTGGCGGTCGCGTGTGTGAATGCACGCACTGGAGGTAAACAAGCAGCCGAAACAGGTCTTGAAACAGATGACAAAACCCAAGCAGATCTGCAGTTGAAATGAGCGGAGAACGAACCCGCTGAAAGTGTGTAGAAAATAAAGGTAATAACTGTGTGTTTGTATTCATGAATTTATGATACATTATATAGTAGTACAGGATACCTATACAAGCTAGGATAAGGTAATATAATACAATTACATTTATAATTATGGTAAGAATACAAATCCAATTCCAATTCCTTAACACTCCTCCTCAAGTTGGAGCATGGGGATCGAAAATGCCCAACTTGCCAAGTAAAGAATGGAACTGGTTAAGTCCGAGAGCTTTAGTGAACAAATCCGCTGGTTGGTCTGTCGTATGGATATGTTGAGTAACAATAGCGCCAGATTGGACAAGATCTCGGACAAAATAACAATCAACTTCAATGTGCTTCGTGCGTTCATGAAAAACCGGGTTGGCTGCTATGTGGAGAGCAGATTGACTGTCACAAAACAATTTCATAGGAAAAGAGTGAGAAACCCCTAAGTCCTTCAGTAAGGACCTAAGCCATAACAACTCACAGCAGGTAACTGCCATAGCACGATACTTTTCTTCAACAGAAGACCGAGAAACAGTAGGTTACTTCTTAGTCTTCCAGGAAACCGGAGAATCACCAATCATAACAAAATAACCAGATAAAAAACGCCTTGTAATTGGATAGGTGGCTCAATCTGAATCACAATAAGAAGTCAATTGTAGAGTACTACGGGAAGAAAGAAATAAACCTTGACCAGGATAACTCTTCAGGTAGTGCAACACACGAACTGCACCTTGCCAGTGAGGAACACAAGGAGACTTCATGAATTGCGCAAGAGTATGAACTGAATAACTAAGTTCATGATGAGTAATAGTCAGATATATCAGGCGCCCAACCAAACGGCGATACTGCTCCGGGTCATGGTAGGCTGGACCTTCAACACGTGCCAAATCATGTTGTTGCTCGATTGGAAAATCATTTGGTTTAGAAGCAGATAAACTTGTATCAGATAGGATGTCCAAAGCATATTTCCTTTGCGAGAGAAACATCCCCCCCGGTCTTCTAGCAATCTCTATGCCCAAAAATTACTTAAGCAAACCAAGGTCATTCATGTGAAAACAAGAACCCAAGTATTTCTTGAACTCAGAGATGAGCGAAAAAGAACTACTAGCAATAACCAAATCATCCTCATAAACCAGAACATGTAAAGAAACTGATCCACGGAAATAGACAAATAAAGTGTAATCGGTCTTACTCTGAACAAAACCAAAAGCCCGTAAAGCTTGAGACAGTTTAGCAAACCAATTTCGAGGAGCCTGACGAAGACTATAAAGAGATTTCTGAAGGAGACAAACCTGACCAGGAGGTACATCATAGCCAGGCGGAGGACGCATGAACACTTCCTCATGCAAATGAAGGCATTATGAACATCCATCTGATGCAGTTCCCAACCTTTTATAACAACAACATACATGAACAATCTAACAGAACTCATCTTCGCAACTGGAGCAAAGGTCTCAGTGTAATCAATTCCTTCAACCTGGAGATTTCCAAAAACCACTAGGCGTGCCTTGTGATGTTCAATAGTACCATCTGAACTAAACTTCGTCCGGTATACCCATTTGCACCCAATAGCCTTCTTATGCGCAGGCAAAGGAGACAAATTCCATGTCTGATTTCGCTCCAGGGCAGTAAGTTCCTCAACCATAGCATCGCCAATGAGAATAATGGGAAGCCTTAGAGTAAGTAGTGGGATCTGCACTAGAAGTTACAGCACCCAAAAATCTAGAATGCATACTAGAAAAATTATCACAGTTTACATAATTAGTAAGAGGATAGAGAACACCTGAGGAAAGTGATGACGCATGAGGGAACGTAGTCGAAGGGGGGGTCTTCAGTAGTAAGAGCATAAGCATGATCTTCACAGTCGTAATCTGCCAAGTATGACAGAGGATGACGAGATCGAACACTCTGTCTGGTAGGTGGCAACTCAGTAGCGGAACTGTGTGGTACCAGAGAAGCCGGTAAAGTAGATATCGAGGATGTAGCATTGACGGTGACTGGCGGAGAATAACCGGCAGCGGACGGTGAAGGTTGGCCAGCAGCAGCCGGCGTGGCAGTACCGGCATCAGGTGGCGGAGGACTCGCTGGTGTTAACCTGCCGGAGTTGACCGGTGTTGACCGGTCGGCATTGACTGTCGTTGACTGGCCAGTGACGACCGGCATTCACTGGTTGACGTTGACTGGCTGACATTGACCGGTGGTGACCGGTAAGACAGCAGTCGGCAATAGCTGCCACTGGTAGTCGGCGGGAGGCCAACGGCGACCGGCGGCGGTGGATCGGCAGCAAAAGGCTAAACAAAAACTCCGTGCGGCTCCGGCGAGAAGGAGGCGGTGGTGTGGTGGCGCCACCGGGTTCATCGGATAAAGCAGATGCCGGAGTTGCAGAGTACGGGAACTGGTCTTCAAAGAAATCAGTATCCCGACTATTAAAGATCACTCGGGATTCCAAGTTAAAAAGGTGATAGCCTTTCTTTCCGGCAGGGTAACCAAGAAACAGACACTGCCAACTTCGTGGTGCAAACTTGTCACGATATCTGGGAACATGAGCAGCAAAACACAAGCATCCAAAAACCCTTAAGGATGAATAATTTGGAGCTTGCCCATAAAGTAACTCAAAGGGAGTACGACCATTGAGATGCTGAGTCGGTGTTCGGTTGATCAGGTAGGCAGCAGTAAGAACACATTCCCCCCAAAATTCAATAGGAAGACTGGCTTGGAATCGTAAAGCACGTGCCACATTGAGTAAATGACGATGTTTTCTTTCAACCCGACCATTCTGTTGTGGTGTGTCAACCATAGATGTCTCAAAGATGATCCCAGATGCAGTAAAATGAGATCGTAAAGGCAGAAATTTAGTCCCATTATCAGCCCGAACACGTTTTATGGTTCGGCCCCACTAGTTTTTCACTAAGGCACTAAATTCTAAAAATCTAGAGGCTACTTCAGACATAGCGACTAATAAATAAACCCAAATAGCTCGGGAATAATCATCGACTATCGTCAAAAAATAAAATGCACCACTAGAGGATGGAGTTCGATAAGGTCCCCAAACATCACAATGGACTAATTGAAATAATGTAGTAGCATTTGTAGAACTCAATGGAAAACTATGTCTAGTCTGTTTTGCTCTATAACATACATAGCAAGGTATAATAGTATTATTCCGAAGCAACTGTCGGAATAGACTGCAGGATAAGAGGACGAATGCGAGTATCCAATAGACAAAGCCAATAAACCCCCCCTTTCTGTTCACCCACGCCAATCACAATCCTCGTACTGATTTTCTGTAAAATGCAATAATTTTCAGCAAACAAGGCTAGACATTTTAAGGCAGATAACAATCTGGAGCATGATAATAAATTGCATCGCAAAGTAGGTATGTAGAGCACATGAGTAAGGGTGACATCACCAAAACAAATAGACCCATATTGTGTAGCAGACAACACAGGTCCATTAGGCAGTATAACATTCACAGTATTGGTAGCAGTAGTAATATCAGTAAGAGAACCTTTGTCACTAGTCATGTGATATGAGGCTCCCGAATCAAGAATCCAAGGTAAAGTAGACTTACTTGACCCATGGTCAGATAACCAATCAAACTGATTAAATAAATGTATGGTCGTACTCCACTGATCATCAGACAGAGCAGGACCAAAATCAGATTGTGTAGGTAAGCTAGAGGAGGCGGCCACCACAAACCCTCGCAGCGACGTCACTACACCGGCGAAAAGAGCCATAAAACAAATGGCAAATGGTAAACAAACAAATAAAAAGGATATAAACTTTAATTGTTTGCAAATAACTCTGCAAACAAATTGTTTGCAAGGCTACTGCAAAAAAAGGCTCAGGCGCGCGAGTGGCGACAATGGCGCGTGAAGACACGTGCGCTAGAGGGAAGGCACGCGTAGATCTCAGTACGCCTCTTGTCGGAGCAGCGTCATCGATGTGGAAACCGGACGGCGTCGTCGATGCGTTGATTGGCAATGTGGTGTCGAAGTAACCAAGCGGCGACGGGATGGTCAATTTTTCTAAATATCAATTTTTTATGTTGAAATATTATATGTAGCTATAGATATTGATGGTCAAACATGATTATGGAAGACCGTAAAAAAGCAATTCGGCCAAAACCTCTGGGACGGAGGGAGTATACTCTAACAACTTCTTCTAGCGGTTGATTGGTTTAAAACAACACTTTATAATTTTACTTTTCATGAGATATAACTAACCAGTAAACTGTACACAAATTATACTGTTAGAAATTTTTTTAAAAAACTTTATAATTTTACTTTTCATGAGATATAACTAATCAGTAAACTGAACACAAATTATACTGTTGAAAAATTCAATGCAATATTAAAGGGTGTTGCTATGTCACGACATGCATTTTACAGCTTACGCTATAATACATATATACGTGTATAATGCTAATTTTAATTTTTCAAAATAAAATAAAAAATAGATTCCATTTCTTTGCTATGCCACCACCATCGGCACTACCTTGCTAGAAAGAAACTAATAAATATTCAAAAAAAATCCTTGTTCCTCATCGGCCGGCGGTGACGCCGCCACTATTCATCGACAATCAAACCATCAACACCTTACCCAAAGTCACCACCCGTCTTCTTTTTCCCTTTGACGCCCCTACCTGAATATGGCACCACCTTTTCGCTGCCAGATCCAATCGTAACTTGAAGCTTGCTTTTCTCGAGTGGTGGTTCGACGGGGAAACGAGAACGGGGCAGTGAGGGGAAAAGAGAACATGAAATGAGAACGGGGCGACGAGAACGGGGAGAGAAGAGTGGGGAGAGGAGAACGTGGAGAGATGAGCAAGAGAGAAGAACATGGATAGGAGAGCGGAGAAAGTAGAACAAGAAAAGGAGAGCGGGGAGACGAGTTGGGAAACGAGATCCGGAGAAGGATACCACCGCTGACGAGTTACGAAGGTACATCCGAAGAACGAGATGGAGACGACTGTTCGGGAAATCAGATCTGGAGAAGGAGACTGGGATGGCGAGCTAAGAAAGAGAGCCGGAGAAGAGAGCGGGAGAACTAGGATGGCGAGGCTTCGGCGGCACTGGGCGGGGCGACGAGAAGCATGGGCGTGGCTTGGCTATCAGTGATGGGCGGCAATGTGACTTTGGCTTGGGCGACCATCGACTGCAACTTTCGCTGACCACCACTGCGGGCGACCACTGTCCTCCACCGCTGGTGAACACTCCAGAGCGGCGGTGCTCATCAGTTAGGATTAAAAACATTTTTTCTTCATTTTTAGTTATTCCTTATTTTTATTATTTAAACTGAATTTTAAAAAATGTATAATAATTCAAAAGTACAAAATATAGGGTGTGATTAAGTAAAATAGAGGATGTGATATTGCAATTCACATGTTTATATCGGTTACTATGTAATTTACCTGATTAAAAGAAGGATTCTTTTGTGTTAAGAATAACTTGGACATTTCCCGTTCTCACAGAATATATTGGTTGTCATCTACAAATTACATTTGAAGCGGTTGACAAGGACGCATCGCCAATTGATCTCGTCTGAAATCTTTGACAACGTTTTATAATATGTTACAGCAATCTTTGACCCAAACTCTTCTTACTCCCTCAGTCATGGATATTTTTATAAATTTTGATTTCTTTTATATTCATTAAAATTATTTTTAATTATTAATATTTTTAATTATACATATTTAAAAATATAAAAAAAATAATATTATAAAATAGATATTAATACGATTATAATGATATTACGTATGATAATGTATTATTTTATGCTTTACTTAAAATTTATTTTTCTAAACAACAAAGTTTGAGTAAATAAATAGTGACACGTGCAAAATAATTTGGATGGAAGGAGTAATAAATGAGTTCAATATATATAATCTTCCTCTCAAATACTCTTAAGGGAGAAAACAAAATGGAGAGGTTGTGCTTAACTAACGTTGCACTATTCTTGATCATCTCCCATTTGCTTCAATTTTCATCCTCATATTCCCAAACTACCCCCCACAAATTTCATCCAATGCGTTACGCATGATTCCAATTTTCCAACACCATCCTACAAACTCCTCCTAGACATCCCTCTTGTAATCCACGGTTCAAAACAAGAGGTTCTTAAACTCCGACACCGCGGTGAAACCCTTATTCATAGTGAAAGCTTCAACCTACGGTCAAGTCCAGGCCACCGTGAGGTGTGGCAAGCAACACGGTGTGCCACTCAGGTCTCAGGACGCGAAGCGTCGGTCATGACTATGTGGGCCTCTCCTTCAGGTCCCCGGTCCCGTTTGTGCTCCTGGATTTTAAGAACCTCAATGTTGTTAATGTTAATGTAAAGAAATGTGTGGTCTTCACCCAATTGTCCATGAACATTGACTTCTTTGGAGGATAGAAAAAACAATCATTCAAAGCATTAAATTGCAACACTATTCTCATCCCATGCTTAGCAAGTTGAAGCATTATTTCTTTGACTATTGGGGTTCAACTATCATGGTTTTTTGGCAAGAACCATTTGGAAATAATGTTCACAACCCATGCTTGAAGCAAGAAGGAGGATTTCTTGGGATATTGGGATAAGTTTTGTTTGAGAGCTCTTGGCCATTGGTGAACTTGGAGTAGTATAAATAGGGGATGAACTTAGGAGTTCAAAAACACTTCAAGCATAGCATTCCTTTGCTACTTGGTTTCTTCTCCGTTTAGCTCTCCTTTTGTAGTTGTAGAAGCCAAAGCCCTCATCTTTATATTTTTCCACATAATTCCTTCATAGGTGTTAGGCAAAGTCTTGTAATACTTTTTCCACATATAGTGAAGCTTCCGGTCTCCTCCGGCCGTGGATGTAGGTCAACTTGACAGAATCACGTAAATCCTTGTGTCCATTATTTCCTTTATTTTGTTTATGTTGTCTTTGTTATCCATCTTTTTGGGCTAATAGATATCTCGTGGGATTCGTATTCCTAACAAATTGGTATCAGAGTCATATCTCATTTTTTATCTATTAGTCACCATGACGGCAACAAGGACTTCTATTGAAAAGTTTAACCGGAGTGTAAACTTCGGTATGTGGCAACTCAAGATGGAAGCCATCCTAATCCAGGATGGATGTGAGCTAGCTCTTGAAGGATTGGAGGAAAGGCCAGTGGACATGTCACCGGAAGATTTTGGTGATCTAGACAAGAAGGCTAGATCGGCCATTATTTTAAATCTCTCTAACGAGGTTTTGCAGGAAGTTGCTAGTGAGAGAACTGCCAAAGGTATGTGGGATCGGTTGAAATCTACATACATGAAGAAGACAATGGAGAATCACCTCTATTTGAAACAAAAGTTGTACATGTTGAAAATGGCGGAAAGTACATCTATACTCTCACATCTTGATAAATTTGATTCCATCATTTTGGATTTGGAGAATGTAGATGCTAAAGTTGATGAAGAAGATCAAGCCATTTTGTTATTATGTTCCCTTCCCATGTCCATTAAGTATTTTCGAGATACTGTGATTTATGGGAAAGAGTCGGTCTCATACAATAGTATAAAATCTGCATTAAAATCTAAAAAGTAGATTGATAGGGACATTACAGGGGAATCGAGTGGAACTCATGCTGAGGGTTTTCTTGTGAGGCGTAGAGGAGAAAATAGAGAGTCTGAAGGTGGTAGATCCAAAGAGAGGTCGAAGTCTAGATACAGAAATAAAATTTGCAACTATTGCAAGAAAAAGAGGCACATCAAGGCTGACTGTTTTAAATTGAAAAATAAAGAAAAATATAAAAATAAGCAGAGTAGCAGCAATACTGGTGAAGCTAGTGTAGCAAAAGATGAGAGTGATGGAATCATATTTGTGGCCATGGATAATAAATCAAGGTCTTCTAGTGAGTGGCTCTTAGATTCGGGTTGTTCTTACCACATGAGTTATGATAGGGGGTGTTTTTCCACTTATGAAGAATATGATGGTGGAATTGTTTTGATGGGTAATAATGCTCCTTGTAAAGTTGTTGGTAGAGGAACAATTCAAATCAAAATGTACGATGGCATTATTAGGACACTCACTAATGTTAGTCATGTTCCTGACTTAAAGAAAAATCTCATCTCTCTTGGCATTCTTGATGCTCTCGGGTACAGATATTCAGGTGATGGTGGAATACTGAAAATCTGTAAAGGTGCTCTTGTGCTAATGAAGGCTTGCAAAGTTGGCACTTTGTATGTTTTGCAGGGATCTACAGTAACAGGGGCAGTGACTGTCTCTACTTCCTCAGATGAAGACATCACCAAATTGTGGCATATGAGGTTGGGACATATGGGCGAGAAAGGCTTAACATTGTTAAGCAAGAGAGGTCTACTTTGTGGTCAAAGTACTGGTTGGTAAGTTGGACTTTTGTGAACACTGTATTTTTGGAAAGCAGAAAAGAGTTAGCTTTCGTTCACCTGCAGTTCATAAAACAAAAGGCACTTTGGACTACATTCATTCTGATCTTTGGGGCCCTTTCGTGTTCCTTCTAAGGGTGGTGCAAGATATATTCTTACTTTTATTGATGACTATTCAAGAAAAGTTTGGGTATATTTTTTGAAGCTTAAAAGTGATGTTTTCCTAACATTTAAGCAATGGAAGACTTTGATTGAAAAACAGACAGGAAAACAAATTAAGCGACTGAGGACTGACAATGGGTTGGAATTTTATGGAAATAAATTCAATGAAATCTGCAAAAATGAAGGAATAGCTCGACATCGTACTGTTAGAATGACGCCTCAACAGAATGGTGTGGCAAAGCGGATGAATCGTACTCTTTTGAAAAGAGCTCGGTGCATAATCTCAAATGCCAAGTTAACATTAGACTTTTGGGCACAAGCCATATCTACGGCTTGTCACATCATCAATGGCTCTCCATGCGCACCTCTTGATTTCAAGACTCCGGAGGAAGTTTGGTCAGGTACTCCTGCTGATTACTCTAATTTAAGAATATTTGGGTGTCCAGCTTATATGCATGTTAACGAGGGAAAGCTAGAGCCCAGGGCTAAGAAATATATTTTCCTCGGTTATGCTTCAGGGGTGAAAGGATATAGATTGTTGTATCCTGATTCCAAATCACCCAAATTTGTAATTAGTAGAGATGTTACATTTGATGAATCTTATATGTTACATCCTGGAAAAGAGTCTTGTAATCCTCGTGATTCAGAAAAAGAGGATAGTGCACAAAAGCAGGTGGAGTTAGAGATTGGTGGTTCTTCCGGGAGAAACTCAACCTAAGAACTGGTTGAAGAATCTGATCATGAACACGCTGAAGATCAACCGGGAGATGAGAATTATTCCATTGCCAGAGATAGACCAAGATGTGAAATTCGACCACCATTGAGGTATGCAAATTTGGTTGCATATTCTTTATATGTGGCACAGGAAACATGTGGAGACGAGGAACCATCCACATATTTAGAGGCAGTTTCCGGTGCTAATTCAGACAAATGGTTGGTGGCTATGAATGAAGAGATGGAATCTTTACACAAGAATAGAACATGGGATCTTGTGGTGCCACCAAAAGGAAAGAAAATTTTTGGTTGCAAATGGGTTTTCAAGAGAAAGGAAGATACTTTGGGTGTTGATAATGCAAGGTACAAAGCACGATTGGTCGCAAAGGGCTACAGTCAGGTACAAGGTGTAGATTTCAATGATGTTTTCTCACCTGTTGTGAAACATAGCTCTATTCGTGTATTGCTTGCTTTGGTTGCCATGTATGATCTGGAGTTAGAACAGCTGGATGTCAAGACAGCTTTCTTTCATGGTGAATTAGATGAACATATCTATATGAGTCAACCTGAAGGTTTTGAAGTTCAAGGTAAGGAAGACCGGGTTTGCTTGTTGAAGAAATCCTTGTATTGATTAAAGTAGTCTTCAAGACAATGGTATAAGAGGTTTGATTCATTTATGTTGGGTCATGGTTTCTCCAGGAGCATGTATGATAGTTGTGTTTACTTCCGGAAGTTACAAGATAACTCATTCATTTATTTGCTATTATATGTTGATGACATGCTCATTGCGGCTAAGAATCTTGCAGAAATTCATGTGCTGAAGGCCTTGTTGAATAGTGAATTTGAGATGAAAGATTTGGGTGCAGCTAAGAAGATTCTTGGTATGGAGATAAGAAGAGAACGAGGAGTTGGAAAGTTGTACCTGACCTAGGAGAGTTACCTTAAGAAATTTTTGGAGCGATTTGGCATGCATGATGCCAAACCTCCTCTTGGTAGCCATTTCATGCTATCTACTGCCCAATCACCAAAAAAAGAGAAAGAAGAAGATTATATGGCTAGAGTTCCTTATTCAAATGCAGTTGGGAGTATAATGTATGCAATGGTTTGTACTCGCCCTGATATCTCACAAGCTGTTAGTGTTGTTAGCAGGTATATGGCCAATCCGGGAAAATCACATTGGCAAGCTGTGAAGTGGATTCTTAGATACTTAAAGGGTACTTCGAACATGTGTTTGGAGTTTGGTAGAACCAATAACACTGTGGTTGGTTTTGTAGATTCAGACTTTGCCGGTGATCTTGATAAGCGCAGGTCTCTTACAGGTTATGTATTTTGCATTGGAGGTTGTGCAATTAGTTGGAAAGCTACTTTACAACATGTAGTTGCTTTATCTACTACTGAGGCAGAATATATGGCAGTCATAGAGGCAATCAAAGAAGCTTTATGGTTGAGAGGTCTCTTCGGCGAATTTACTCTGCAACAAAAGGTTACTACCATTCACTGTGATAGTCAAAGTGCAATTTACATGACTAAAGATCAGATGTATCATGAGCGGATGAAGCATATTGATATTAAGTACCACTTCATTCGTGATATCATTGCACAGAAGAAGGTCTTTGTTCGGAAAATCAATACAAAGGATAATCCTGTTGATAAGTTCACGAAGGCTCTTCCCTATTTCAAGTTCAAGCAGTGGTTGGACTTGATTGGTGTTTGTTGTTGGTGATTCGGCCCATTAGGGCCTTGCCGGAGGAGGGTGAGTAAGCTATTACTTTTGGGGTTCAAACCAAGGTGGAGATTTGTGAAAAAATGTGTGGTCTTCACCCAATTGTCCATGAACATTCACTTCTTTGGAGGATAGAAAAGACAATCATTCAAAGCATTAAATTGCAACACTATTCTCATCCCATGCTTAGCAAGTTGAAGCATTATTTCTTTGACTATTGGGGTTCAACTATCATGGTTTTTTGGCAAGAACCATTTGGAAATAATGTTCACAACCCATGCTCGAAGAAAGAAGGAGGATTTCTTGGGATATTGGGATAAGTTTTGTTTGAGAGCTCTTGGCCATTGGTGAACTTGGAGTAGTATAAATAGGGGATGAACTTAGGAGTTCAAAAACACTTCAAGCATAGCATTCCTTTGCTACTTGCTTTCTTCTCCTTTTAGCTCTCCTTTTGTAGTTGTAGAAGCCAAAGCCCTCATCTTTATATTTTTCCACATAATTCCTTCATAGGTGGTAGGCAAAGTCTTGTAATACGTTTTCCACATATAGTGAAGCTTCCGGTCTCCTCCGGCCGTGGATGTAGGTCAACTTGACCGAACCACGTAAATCCTTGTGTCCATTATTTCCTTTATTTTGTTTATGTTGTCTTTGTTATCCATCTTTTTGGGCTAATAGATATCTCGTGGGATTCGTATTCCTAACAATTAGTGTAATAGAAAACACTGCATGGGTTTAGAGTGGAGCTATGCTTGGTGAATTGCACTGCTCAATCAGGCAGAATGGCTCAAAACTTGGGTTTTCGGTTGGGACCTGTCCCTCTGTTGGCACAAGCAGGCATATAAATGGATGCAGGTTCGGAACCCTTAACAGAAAGTGTGGTCTGGCAGCTGATAATGTGATTGATGCCATTATAGTTTGTTAGTATAAAACAAGTAGAAGATTAGATAATATTTTATTCCATGTTTACTAGGCCTAGAGTTATATTTAGACTAGTCTTCTTTGTACTCTATATATACTCTTCATCATTAATTAGAATCATTATGAGAAATTACTTTATCATGGTATTAGAGAAAACCTGGTTCTAAAACTTTCTTCTTATTTTTTTGGCTTGCTCCCTTCTCTCCTTCTTGCGGCCGCCATCGACTTGCCCTCCTCCCCTCTCCTTCTTTGCAATTTTTTTCTTCTCTCATCATGTCTGAAGAGAAATTATCCCATAATACCTTGATCCACATGATGACTATCAAACTGTCATCATCCAATTATCTTTTTTGGAAGCGTTAAGTCGGCTATGTTCTCAATCCTTAGAAGCTGTATGGATTTCTTGATGGTTCCAAGCCCTGCCCGACTGTTCCACCTCTTCCTCCGGCTGGTGACTCTACCGCCACCTACGCTGAGGTCATCGACTCTACCGCCACCTACGCTCAGGTCGTCGCCGCTACCCCCAGTCGCGGCACCACCACCAAGCCCGATCTCATGGAGGCCTACTTGAAGGCCAAGTTTTTTTATGATCTCTGGGTTGATGAAGATCAATGTGTGTGCAGTTTTATTTTTTCTTCTCTCACGCCAAATGATTTGGAAATTTTACCTGACTTCATTGCTTTCGTGATAATCTCCTTGGAAGTAGTGCAGTCATGTAAAATTTCCAAATCATTTGGCGTGAGAGAAGAAAAAATAAAACTGCACACACGTTGATCTTCATCAACCCATAGATCATAAAAAGACTGGTACAGTTCATGAACTCCATCGTAAATTTAAGGAAATTTTTGAGCAGTTGTCTTTGATGGGTTCCCCTGTATCGAATGATGATCAGATTATTTGGTTTTTGACTGCCCTTGGAACTGAGTTTAAGGAATTTTTAGTTCCATTAATTAATTCTTTTCCTACTCTAATGTATGCCGATATCTTGTCTCGTGCTAAAAACCATGAAGATTTTTTGAAATATTTACATGACCATTCATCCCCAGGCACTAGGCCTTCCACATTCAAAGCATGCAAAAACCCCTCAGCAGGTCGCGCATGGGATCGCGCGCCAGTGCGTACAATTCACACGCCGCCAGAGGTGGCATTTTGGAGGTCGGCGAGGCGGCAGGTTCGGCGGTCAGTTCTCAGCTGGGGTTGGTTTTGGTCGCCCACAATGCACTTGGTGTGGTAATCCCGGTCACAATGGTGCGACTTGTTATTGGATGCTTGCTCAGACTTGTTCTCAGGGTCCCAATCGTCACACAAACTCCACTCATCTGGCTAATAGTTTTCAGTCATCTCTGCAGTTAGAGCCTACAGCACAATCTTCTAATTGGTATATTGACTTCGGCGCCACCAGTCATATGGCATCCTCCGCCACTGGCTTGGAGTCTGTAGCTCTATATTCTGGTAATTCTCATGTCTCTGTTGGTAATGACGCTTCTATTCGAATCTCTCATGTTGGTTATACTAAGATTTCCGATAATTTATACTTGTATGATTTTCTGGTTGTTCCTGCGACCATAGATTTAAATGATTTTGTCACCTTTGATGATAGGAACTTTGTCATTCAGAACAAAGTTTCCTAGCCAGTCGTGGGCAGGGGCCACAGTGAGGGTGGTCTCTATATTTTAGATTGAAGCGAGGCAGCATTTTTTTCCATTTACAGAAGAATAAATGACATGCATCTTATGAGCTTTGGCACGCTCGCTCGGGTCATGCACCGACAATAGTTATTTCTAGTTTGTAAAAGTCTGGTCTAGTTTCATTGTCTTCTTTGTTGCCAAAACCTATTACCTGCGCCCCCTGTGTCATGGTGAAAGGTCAATGGTTGGCTTTTGTTGAGAACCATAAACGTGTTACACATGTACTGGATTTGATTCATTGTGACTTATGGGAACCTTCCCCTATTTTATCGTCAAATAGTTTTTCATACTATGCTTTATGTTTAGATGATTATTCTCGTTTCACTTGGCTTTATCCACTTCGTCACAAGTCGGACTTTTTTATGCATACTTACAATTTGAGGCATTTGTAGAGAATCAGTTCTTTTCCAAAAATTAAGGTTTTTCAGAGTGGTGGTGTTACAGAGTTTCTGAACACTCATCTACGGGCCCATTTTGCCACTAAGGGCATTCACCATCAGATATCGTGTATTTACACTCTGGAACAGAATGGTCGTGCAGAGCGCAAACATAGGAATGTCGCCGAGATGGGTCTTACTATGCTTTTCATTTGCAGCTTCCTATTTCTTCTGGGATGATGCATTTGCCGTAGTTGCATACACGATCAACCGACTACCTACTCCTGTACTGCATGGTTCTTCTCCTTATGGGATCATATATGGTTGTGACCCTAGTTGCTTGAATTTTCATCCTTTTGGGTGCTGGGTCTTTCCATTTGTTTGACCATATGTAGATCACAAATTATCTCCCCACAGCATTCCTTGTGTCTGAATTGACTACAATTTACAGTACAAAGGTTTTCGGCGTCTAGATTCTTTTACAGGAAAATTCTACACCACTCGTCATGCTTGATTTGATGAGACATAATTTCCATTTGCTACTTGTTCGACCTCGAGCTCTCCAGCATCTGCTCTTGATGTCTTTGCTTTTATTGGTCCTGATGGCAACTCTGCGGCCCCTGTGCCCATTCCGGCATCGTCTCCCTTGCTGCCATGCACCATTTGCATGATGGACACAAAACCAACTTCTCTATTTCCATTCTTGCCTTCTCAGCCGCCGGTCCCGATGCCTCGGACAAACTTGGCTGCCCCTTCTCCGGCCTTATCCATCGGTTGCCACTCGGCCAACTCAGCCGCGTCTTCTCCGGCATTATTCGCTGGTCTGACTCCTCCAGCCTCGCCACCATCACCTCATACTCATCGAATGGCCACTCGATCAGTCATTGGTACCATTCAGTGATGAGATTATTCGGTCATCATTGGGCATGGTCTTACTGCTGCACTTCTTTCTCAGACAAAATCCACTGATTATCGCTCTGCCTTTTAGGATCCAGTCTGGGTTTCAGCTATGGACAATGACATGGCTCTTCATAGTCAGCACACTTGGGACTTGGTGCCTCGGTCTTCGGATGGCAACATTGTTGGCTCCAAATGGGTCTATCGGCTCAAGTATCGACCTGATGGTACTATTGAGCGCCACAAAGCCAGACTTATGGTGTGGGGTTTTTCACAGATTTCAGGCTTTGACTTTGACCATACTTTCAGTCTTGTGGTCAAAGCCTCCACTGTTCAGACAGTTCTTGCAATTGCCACTATGCGCTCTTAGCCACTTCATCAGTTGGATGTCAAGAACGCCTTTCTTAATGGTGTTCTAGACACTCTAGTCTATATGAAGCAATCATTGGTTATCAAAATTCTTCTCATCCAAATTTTTTTTGTCGCCTACAAAAGGCCATTTATGGTCTTAAGCAGACTTCTCGAGCTTGGTTCCAGTGGTTTAGCAGCTATCTTACACAGCTTGGTTTTCAGTGCTGCTCAGCTGATACTTCCTTATTTCTCCTATCGAGAGGGTCATCATTACTGTATCTCCTTGTGTATGTGGACGGCATTATTCTTACAGGGAACGACTCGACTCTTCTTCGTCAGTTCATTTCTCGGACGCACGAAGAGTTTGCGATCAAGGATCTTGGTGCTCTTCATTACTTTCTTGGTCTTGAAGTTTCTCCTACTCCCCCAAGGTTACTTCTTGGACAAACAAAGTATGCTCGGGATATTTTGACTCGACATGGTATGAATGATGCTGAACCAATTTCTACACCATTTGATGCCGGTTCTCAGCTGCACAGTTTCACTAGTCCACCATTCTGAGATCCTACCCTTTATAGCTTTCTTATTGGGGTGCTTCAGTATCTCACCATCACTCGTCTAAATTTGGCTTTCTTGGTCAACACAGTGAGTCAGTACCTTCAGGATCCCAGAGATGACCATTTTACTGCAAATTCATGGATCTTGCATTATGTTCGTGACACTCTTCATTTTGGTCTGGTTTTTCATTCTGTCAGCACTCTAGAAGTGTTAGGATATTCTGCTGCTGACTGGGACCGTTGTTTGGAGACTCGTCAGTTCACTTGTGGTTATGCAGTTTATCTGGGTGGGAATCTGGTTTCTTGGAGTACCAAGAAATAACCTATTGTTTCTCGCTCTAGTAACGATTCTAAGTATCGTGCTCTTCCCATCACTGCTTCAGAGGTGGTTTGGCTCACTCATTTTCTTTGTGATCTTTAGGTTCCGCTTTCTGGTTCACCTTTGCTGTTATACGACAACAGCATTGCTATCTTCTTGGCTAAGAATCCGGTGGCGTACAAATGGGTAAAGCATATAGACATTGATTACCATTTTGTTCGTGAGCTGGTGACATTTGGCAACCTGTGTGTTACTCATGTTCCAACTTCTCTACAGATTGCGGACATCTTCACCAAGGGGCTCTCGTCTGCTGTTCGAGTTCTTCAGGTCCAAGTTGTGCGTAGGCAAGCATCCGACGCTTCGCTTGAGGGGGGTGTTAGAATAAAGCAAGTAGAAGATTAGATAATATTTCATTTCATGTTGGCTAGGCCTAGAGTTATATTTATACTAGTCTTCTTTGTACTCTACATATACTCTTCATCATTAATCATAATCATTATGGGAAATTACTTTATCATATTACTTTATCATAGTTGACGAGAACAGGCGCATTTTGGATAAGAAATCCAGGGGGTGATCTATTCCTAGCTATCAGGGGAGGCGGAGGAGGGAGCTTTGGTGTCATACATTCATGGAAAATCAGACTTGTGGAAGTTCTGCCGATTTTTACTGCTCTCAGAGTCTCCAGGAGAGTGGATCAGGGTGCAACAGATTTCGTGTACAAATGGCGGACGATCAAGCAAAACATCAGTAAAGACTTGTTCATGAAACTAATGATCAGTCCAATGAGAGTTCATGGTGGAGGGAGAACTATTCAAATCTCATTTGAGACACTATACCAAGGCAAGGCGGATGAACTAGTGGCAATGCTGAACCAGAGTTTCCTTGAACTTAGGTTGCGAAGGCAAGATTGTACTGAAATGAGCTTGGATACAATCAGTGTTCTTCTTTGCTTATCGAGACATAAACAACGATTTTAGAGAATTTGAGAGCTAGGATATCGCTGCCAAACCCATTGAGATTCACCAAGGCTACTTCGGATTATGTGACTCAACCTCTCTCAAAAGTGGCCCTGGAATCAGTGTGGAAATGGTGCCTGGAGGATCAGAACTCCCTCATAATTTTCTAGCCTTTTGGAGGAAGAATGGATAAGATACCGGCAAGCGATCTTTCATTTCCACACAGGAAATTTGTTCTTTTTATCATTCAGTGCATGATGCAGAGGGATAACGCTACAGAATCGGACTATCATACAAGCTGGGTAAGGAGGATGTATGAACACATGACCCCTTACGTGTCGAAAGCGCCGAGAAGGGCTTATCTGAACTACAAAGATCTTACTTTGATGTGAATAAGATTGATGGTGTAACAAATTTTCAGAAGTTCAGCAGTTCTGGGGAAGCAAGTACTTTGTTGACAATTTTAAGAGGTTGGGAATGGTGACGAGACAAGCTGATCCCTAGAATTTCTTCAAGGATGAACAAAGCATCCCATTGTTTTAAATAACACAATAACAGTGATTTATGTTATCATAGAATTTGGGTGTTGTTATATCACGCCCTGTATTTTACTAGTTTACGCCCTAATACGTATATACATGAATAATACTAATTTAAAATTTCAAAATAAAACAAAAACAAAAATATATAAAAAAATAATCTTCCACCGCCGCCGCCACCGTCACCGAAACCACCACTGTCGTCCCCGTCCTTCGTCCGCCGTCTTGCTCTCTACCGTCCCCGCTCTTCGCCGCTCTCTGTCCAGCTATGCTCTCCGCCGCTATCCATCCATCTCCACCGTAGCCAGTCGCCGTCGTCCCCAGCTCCACTATCATCTTCTCCTTCGTCCCCATCCCCAGCAAAACCCTAGCCCACCGCCGTTCCTAACCCACTGCTCATCTTCTCCTTCGTCCCCATCCCCAGCAAAACCCTCGCCTGCCGTCCCTCATTATCCTTCATCCCCGTTGAGTAAAACCCTAGCCCGCCGTCCCTCCTTCTCCTTCATCCCCGTCGAGCAAAACCCTGTCCCGCCGTCCCTCCTTCTCCTTCGCCCCCGTCGAGCAAAACCCAGCCCGAAAGGAGAAGCGAGAATCGTAAAGGAGAAGTAGGAGAGGAGAGCAGCAGAGAAGTGGGAGAGGAGCGTGGCAGAGAGTGGAGAAGAACTGGGGTAGGAGCACCGGGGTGGGAGAACCGGGGTGGGAGAACCGGGTGAGGAAAACCGGGAGGAGGAGGAGAAGGGGAATGAGAAGGAGAAAGAGAAGGAGAGCGGGGAGAGGAGAACCGGGAGGAGATGGAGAAGGAGAGCAGGGAGAGGAGAACGGGGAGAGGAGAAAGAGATTGGGACCGGAGAAGGAGAGCGGGTAGAGGAATCGCCAAAGATGACAGAGCCGGAGTCGCTGGAGAAGATGAAACGGCGAAGAGCGGAGAAGGGAAACTGTGGTGCATGGTGGATGAAGGCGGCAGAGAGCGGAGAAGGGAAATGGCGGTGCACGGCGATTCACAGCGGTGCTCGGTAGCCGACGTCAGCGGTGGCTGTGCACGGCGGCAGCGGTGGTGTTTAATAATAAATTTTATTTAATATTAATTTAAACAAATAATAATTCTTTAAATTAAATTTAAAATATATATTATATACTATATAGTATAAATATAAGACGCAATCAAGTAAAATACAGGGCATGATATAGCAAGTCGCTAGAATTTCTGTTTTGAAGTAATAAAGGTTATTGTAAAGGCTGTGTCGCCAGCCTTGGGCGCCCCGACGACCCGACACCACAGGCACTGTCGAGGGGGTAAGCCACGGTATCCGGACGCCATGGCCACTGAGCAGATTCGTACTCGTCGCAACCTCCAGGGGGCCCCACCGCCACGTCAGACTCCCCCCTCCGGAGGACACACCAGCAGGTCGCCACCCAAGGGGGACCCACCGGAAGCAGGCCCCTCACGGGACCCACTGTTGACGCTTTGCTGAGGTCACCCCCACACGGAGCGCTACCGAGCTTCGAAACCGGGATCTCTCCCTGGAGTAATCAGCCCACTATCGTCCGGGTACGCCCGCGGGTGTAATAATAAAGGTTATTGTAGCAGTGATTGGTGAAGTAATAAAGGTTCGTGTGCAATAATTACAAATAGTTGTTAAGTGGACTATTTTTAACATATTTATTTACGGGAAAGTATCATGAAAGACGGTCTTTTCATAAGTTTATGCACAGTGCTTAGGGGCATTTGACTTAAATGTTGTAATTTTTTATAGAATTTAAATATTACATTTTATAAGTTAAAACAAGTAATAATATGTATTTGAAGGTGAAAATATAAAAATATATGATATAAAAATATTTTCAAAAATTTTACATTTTGTATATAATTTAAGAAATGCAGTGTATAAAGTAAGAAATAAGTGGCCTGTCCATATGCTTATGGACAGGCCGCCTGTCAGGAGACCCACTCTGTATTTACAGTTAAGGTTGTTCTGGCAAAGTATCTTTAACTGCAGAACTTAATGAATTTAGTTTTTGGCTTGGAAACTAGACTAAATTAAGGTTTCTTCCCTAAACCCCAGCTTATTCATTACTCCTCCGTCCTGGATTAAATTGTATAGAATTTTTTTCAGTGTTATAAAAAAATATGTTTGATCATTAATATATTTAACTACGTATAATATCGGCAAATAAAAAGTTACTTTTTAGAAACTACTCGTTATGACGAATCCAACAATATCAAATACGATAATATTATTGCTTATATACCTATTCAAATATGCAGTAAAAGTTTGGCCATAAATAATGTTAAATAGTAAAGTGTGCAGTTTAATTCGGGACATAAATCGAAGCTTTATACTTTTTTTATTGGATTTCTTCCTGGCATTAGAGCATGGATTCATTCCTGTTGACTTATTACTCTTTTGTTGTTATGAGATTTACTTGTGGGAGAAGTTATGACTTCCATATCCAACGGAGAAGGAGCTACCTGAGCTCCATCAACAAAACAAACCAATCGAAACTCCAAGAATGCAAATCGATATGGTTCTACTGATTCGCTTTTTCTGCATAGCCCGGATCACTCTGCCTTGATCTTAGGGAAAATTTGTTGGATGAAACCAACTATATCTCATGGATTAGGAGCATAATGATTGCTCTTGATATACGGGACAAGCTAGGATTTATCAATGGTACTATCAAGGCACCATATTTGGATGATCCAACTTTCAATCATTAGAGCAAGGTTAATTCTATGCTTATTTCCTAGATCCTGAATTTATTGACTAAGAAACTTACTAGAGGTTTCATGTTTTCAACAAACGCGTTTAGTCTTTGGAATGAAATAGCATAGATATTCAGGGGAAAGTAATGGTCCCATGGTGAACCAGGTTAAAAGAAATCTAACTAATATAAAACCGGGAAATAGCTCTGTTGATGCAGTTAAATTTTAAGATATTTTGGTTTTTCATCTTAAATTCAATTGGTAGTAAGTGTAGGTGGCCCAAAACATTATATGTAAGTCATTTAGTTCTTAAAAAATTGACGTGAGATATATTTTTCAATACACCCCCTCACCCACATTTGGCCAAATTAAAGGGGATCCACACATCGGCCCAATAAACCCAACCTGGGGCTCTGAAAATTTCAAGGTATCTTGGGATTACATCTTAAAACCAATTGGTAGCAAGTGGAGGTGACCCAAGACATTATATGTTAGTCATTTAGTTCTTAAGAAATCGATGTGGGATATATCTTTCAACAGCTGCGTATTTTACTGAATTAGAGGGATTGTGGGATGGTGTAGAAAATAAGGTTAATAATCTGTGTTTGTATTCATGATCTCATGGTACATTATATAGTGGTACATAATACCTATGCAAGCTAGGAAAAGTAATAGGATATAATTACAATTACAAGTAATATATACATTCCTTAATACTCCTCATCAAGTTGGAGCATGGTGATCAGAAATGCCCAACTTGCCAAGTAATGAATGAAACTGGTTACCTTTGAGAGATTTGGTGAACAAGTTTGCAAGTTGATCAGTTGTGCGGATATGATGAGTAACAATAGTGCCAGACTGCACAAGATCTCGGAAAAAATGTCAACCAACTTCAATATGTTTCGTACGTTCATGGAACACAGGATTTGCCGCAATATGAAGAGCGATTGACTGCCACAAAACAAACGCATAGGAGGAGTTCATGCAACCCCCAAGTCTTTAAGCAAATACTTAAGCTATAACAACTTACAACAAGTAACAGCATAGCATGATACTCTGCTTTAGCAGAAGACCGAGAAACTGTAGGTTGCTTCTTAGTTTCCCAGGAAGCCGGAGAATTGCCAATCATAACAACGTATCCAAAAAGTGAACGTCATGTAATAGGGAAAGCAGCCCAGTCAGAATCACAGTAAGCAATCAACTGTAACATGCTACGGGAAGAGAGAAACAAGCCTTGACCATATGGCTCTTCAAATAGTGCAACACGTGAATTGCATCTTGCCAGTAAGGAACACAAGTAGACTTCATGAACTGGGAAAGTGAGTGAATAGAATAACTAAGCTCATGACACATGATAGTGAGGTATATCGGGTGCCCAACAAGACGTCGGTACTGCTCAGGATCATAGTAAAGTGGGCCCTCAACAAGCGCCAGATCTTTTTGTTGCTCCATCAGAGAGTTAGTTGGTTTAGATGCAGATAAACCTATATCAGATAAAATATTTTCATTGTGAAAGAAACATCCTCTTTGGTCTTCTAGCAATCTCTATACCCAAGAAATACTTAAGCAAACCAAGATCTTTCATGTGAAAACAAGAGCTCAAGTATTTCTTGAACTTAGAGATGAGCGACGAAGAACTACCAGCAATAAGCAAATCATTCACATAAACCAGTATATGGAAAGATACCGAACCACAGGAAAAAGTAAATAGGGATTAATCTTCTTTACTCTGAACAAAGCCAAATGCACGTAAAGCCTGAGCTAGTTTCACAAACCAATTTCAAGGAGCCTGACGAATACCATAAAGAGATTTCTAAAGGTAACATACCTATCCATGTGGCGCAGGATAGCCTGGTGGAGATTGCATGAAAACCTCTTCATGCAGATCATCATGCAGGAAATCATTATGCACATCCATCTAATGCAGTTCCCAACCACGAATAACTGCAATGGACAACAATAGATGAACTAAACTCATCTTTGCAACCAAAGAAAATGTCTCAATATAGTCAATCCCTTCAACCTGGCGATTCCCGAGAACCACTATGCGTGCCTTACGACTCTCAATGGTACCATCAGATTTTAACTTTGTACGGTAAATCCATTTGCAATTAATTACAGTCTTGTCCAGAGGTAGAGAAGCCATTGTCCAAGTCTAATTGCTCTCAAGTGCAGTAAGCTCTTAGGTTATAGCATCTCGCCAATGAGCATGCTTTGATGCCTCAGAATATGTAGTGGGATCTTCACTAGAAGTTACTGCACCCAAAAATCTAGAATGCGTACTAGAAAATTTATCACAATTTACATAATCAGTAAGAGGATAGAGAATACCCGAGGATAGTGATGGCGCGTGAGTGATCGTACCAGTAGGGGGGTTCTTAAGTAGTAAGAGCACAAACATAATCATCATAGTCATAGGCTTCCAGTTAGGTGGAGTTCGACAATTACGGACACCCTGTCAGAGAGGAGGCAGCTTGGTGGCTAGAGGCAATGCAGAATTAAATGGAAAAGCAGGCAGCGGAGTGGTTAAAGGTATGTGGAAGACGAAACTATCCAGTGTCGGAGACGTTGCATCAAGCAGCAGAGCAGAAGGCGAGCCCGGCGCTGGCGGTACGTGGATGTCGGGCGCTGGTGATTCGTGAAGCGCGTGTGGCGGTGGTGTCCTGAGATGCGCATCGCCTGGCTATACTGACAAAGTGGGTCGGCGATCTAGGTCGGTTGGCGGATTAGGCTGCAAAGTCGGAGCAGCGGCCGGTGGTAAAGGTGCGGCGGTGGGCGCCGAGAATGGCTCTGGTGGCAGCGGAAGTGGTAAGGTGATGGTGCCACTAGGTCCACTGATGAGGCCGATGTCGGAGCTTCCACATAAAGGAACCGATCTTCAAAAAATTGGCATTTCGATTGTTGAAGAAAGTATGGGATTCCAGGTTATAAAGACGATAGCCTTTCTTTCCAGCAGGATAACCAAGAAACGAACATTGCTGACTTCTTGGTGCAAACTTGTCATGGTATCTGGGAATGTAAGCAGCAAAACACAAGCATCCAAACACCTTCAAAAATTTGGAACTCGTCCATAAAGCATCTCAAAGGGAGTACGGCCATTGAAATTTTTCGTTGGTGTCCGAATAATCAGGTAAGCATCAGTAAGAACACATTCTCCCCAAAAATCAACTGGTAGACGAGCTTGAAAATGCAAGACACATGCCACATTTAACAAGTGGCGATACTTACATTCAACACGACCATTCTGATGTGGTATATCAATCATAGATGTCTAAAAAATAGTCCCTGATTCAGCAAAGTAGGATCACAAAGGCAAAAAATTCAGCATCGTTATCAACCCGGATACGCAGTACAGATTGGCCGAACTGGTTCTTGACTAAGGTACAAAACTCCATAAATCTAGAAGCTACATCTGACTTAGCGAATAACAAATAAACCCAAACGGCTTGGGAATAATCATAAACTATTGTTAAAAATTATAATGCGCCACTAGAAGATGGCGTTCTATAAGGACCCCAAACATCACAATGTATTAATTCAAATAATGCAGTAGCATTTGAAGAACTAAAAGAAAAACTATGTCTAGTCTGTTTTTGCCCTATAACATACAGAGTACGGAACATAAGTCTTATTTGTGCGAAAATCAATAGAAGAAATAGAAGACAACACCGTAGAGGAAGGATGTTCAAAATGCTGATGCGATAAATCAGAAAAGGACATGGAAGCAACTGTCGGAAAAGACTACAGGATAGGAGGACGAACACGAGTATCCAGCAGACGAAGCTAGTAAACCCCTCTTGCTGTTCTCCCACGCCAATCACAGTCCTCGTACTGATTTTTTGTAAATTGCAATAATTTCCAGTAAACAAAGCTAGACAGTTTAATGCAGATAACAATCTAGAGAAAATAAGTTACATCGCAAAGCAGGTATGGTATGTATAGCTCATGATTAAGAGTTATATCACCAAAGCAGGAAGAACCATATTGTGTAGTAGGTGACATAGATTCATCAGGCAGTATAACATTCACAGTATCGATAGCAGTAGTAATATCAGTAAGAGAACCCTTGTCACCAGTCATGTGATATGAGGCTCCCGAATCAAGAATCCAAGACATAGTAAACTTACCTAACCTATGGTCAGAAAGAAAGTTAAACTGATTAAATAAATACATGGTCGTGCTCCATTGGTCATCAGACAGCGCATGGCTAAAGTCAGCAGGTAGGGACTCTACTGTTGAAAGATGCCATCGCAAGCCCTGGCGGCAACACGGAAATGGCAACGAACGGTGATGGGAGTGGAGGAGCCGCGACAGCAGGAACCCTGAGGCCAGTAGCGGTAGTTGGCTGAGAAACTGGCATCGTCTTCTTAGCATTGTTGGCTTTCTCCCTCAACTCCTTGAACCATTCTGGAATGCATGTGATTCGGAAACAGGAAGCTTTGTCTTGACCCTTAAGATGACAATGCGTACAGACGAGATTCTTGCGATCTGCTGTAGAAATAATTGTCAAAGAACTTGTAGGTGGTTGGCATCTAGCGGCATATGCAAAGGAATCGGAAGAAGACCCGCGAGACCGTATGACAGCTCAGAGATTCTCCTCCTGGACCACAAGCACATACACACGATTGACTGATGACAATGGATCAAGACTCATAATATGTGATCGCAAGGTGTGATGGCCTTCATCGAGACCAGAGATGAATTGATAAATCAAATCCTTCTCTCTCTCTCAAGGAAGGCACGAATAGCAAGGTTACAAGTACACAGTAGTTTCATAGCTTCACGGTTGCAAACTAAAGGAGGCTGGACGGAATTGTAATCTTCAAACGGCTTCTTCAGTTTGCCAAAGTAATCGGTGGTAGTCTGACCATTCTTCATACAGTTTTGAATATCTTCCCGCATCTGTAGAATTTTCATACTATCACCAAGAGTAAAATGGCCCTTAAGGTCATCCCACGATTCCTTAACTGTAGCAAAAGAACTCGTAGAAGATTGCAATGCCGAATCCAGGGTTTGCAAGATCCAGCAGATAAGAGTAGCATTGACAACAAGCCACTCAGTAGCACCAGAATGATCATCCCGAGTTTTAGTAATGGATCCATCAATGAACCCAATCTTATACTTAGCAAGCATAGCACGGAAAATCCCATCAGACCATTCAAGGAAATTCTCTTGACCCTTCAGGATGGTGGGTGTAATAACCAAACCAAGTTCATCAGAAGAGCCAATGAAGTATGGGTCAGTCCACAAACGACCAACAGGTACAGTTATCTTAGGGTCCGATTGCAACTGCAATTATTTTAATAAAGTTGCAATTACCTCATAGCCATTCATGTCCTGAAGCTTAGCAGCCTCAGATTCAACAGCGATACGTGCATGTACGGGATCACTTCCAGTAGCAGACATAGTGTCAAATCATTAGGATCAACAACATGTGAAACAACCGGTGGCAGATCGGAATAACGCGGTGGTGCATGGAGAAGATGATGATGGCGCGTGGGAAGCGAGATTGGTGCATGAGTAATAGAAAATGCATAGACGGAAGAACATGTCATGGCAACCGGTGGCGGTGTAGCGGTCGATGAGCAACGGCGAGCGACAGCAGCGACAGGGACCGCGGAGCATGATGTTAATGCGTGGCTGGCGGGCGATGGCTGGAGCTTGGGAAAGCAACAAAAAATTTTCTTAGGGGTTTCAGTATTTTAGGCTCTGATACCATGTAGAAAATAAGGGTAATAATTTGTGTTTGTATTTATGATCTCAAGGTACATTATATAGTGCTACAGAATTCATATACAAGCTAGGAAAATATAATAGAATATAATTACAATCACAATTATTTCTACATTCCTTAATAGATGGATATGCTTGTTTCAGACCTAGAAAAATATTTGAATGTTGCAATTGTGAAATAGTTAAGTCAATCACATACCAGTTTGTGATACGACTGAATTCTGGATATACCTCTATTTGTAATCATTTACCTGTGAAGCAACCACTTCCCACTTTGTGTAAGGTTTATTCTATGATTGTATAAGTTGAGACTCTACAATTAGGGGGGGGGGGAAACCAAAAATCAAATCGAAAATCAAATAATTTGAATTTGCATAACCTGAACTAAATTTAATATTCAAATATTTGAACCACTTAAACCGAATTATGAATATGATTTATAGTTTGGTTTCCCAAAAACCAAATTATTATATACTTCTCTATCCCACTTTAAACTTCCTAATTGCTTTTTGCAAGCCAAACTTTATAAACTTTGACTGTAAATATAAGTTAATCTATATATAATAAAAATATCATGTGAGATATTGTTAGATTCATCTTAACATCTATTTTGTAAACATCAATTTTTTATGCAGTATTATTATAGGTAACTAGAGATATTTACGGTCAAACATGCTCATTGAAGATAGTGCAAAAGTAATTAGGAAGTTCAAAGTGGGATAGGGGGAGTATAAAATTGTTAAATATATAATATATCATAATAAAATACATCAAATATATTCTAAAACTTTAAAATGGAAATTTTCATGCAAATAGAGAAAGTAAAGGGATGGGCCACTTTTAGACAAATTAAACTAAAAGTGCTGAGCAAAGCTTATACAATTTTGATTTATACATTTGTGCTCCAATGTATTTGACTCTATGCTTTAGTTGTGAATTTACAAATTTCTTCTTGATTAGGTAGGCTACATTTTTAGCTTTCCTTGCTATTTGATTTATGGGTTGGTTTTTTTTCCTAGCAAACAGTTGACTATTGGATGAATGTAGAAAACCAATGGCTGATGCTAAAATACATCATACTTGTTATCTGTTTTTTGGAAAGGAGAAAATATGTGCCTTATTTTTTTCAATTTTTTTTACACTTTTATTTGCTAACTGTTATCTATTTTGGTTTATTAAAAAATATATTTGAATTGAAACTGAAACCGAAAAACCGAATTTGATTAAACCAAACTTGATTTTTCCATATATGGTTTGGTTTTCGATTTTGGCTTTGTAAAATGTCAACCTGATTAAACCAAACCGAATAAACCAAAACATTTGAAAATTGAACTGATGCTCACCCCTGCTGTAACACCACTAAACCCACGACCTACCTGCTCCACGCAAGTATCGGGTTGGATCTGAGCGTGCTACCGAGAATTCCAGCAGTAACGACCAAATAAAGCTTATGCTGAAGCAAATTTGGATAATTCAAAACCTAACTTACTAGTACAGTGAAATGATTAGTACAAGTGTTAAACAAAAGTTTCAACTAACAGTTACAGACCAAAGTTCTAAAGGATCCTGTAAGGATCAGTTCACGTTAATATAACTATTTTAAAATCTATCCAAAAGATTCTGATGGACCACCCATGATCCTTTCTCAAAAGAAGTAAAGGCACCAGTACACTTTTCTCTTACGGTTCCTCTGCACATGAAAAAAGGTGTTTAACTAGAGTAAGCACCGTGCTTAGTGATGTTCTATCACCAGTATTTACCCAGTTGAGCTTTAGTGATCACAGAAAAACAAATAGCCACATAAGTCCTAGCACACAGTAAAAGAATACGGGTGGTTAGTGTCGAGTTGCTGTCAAGTGCCTATATGGAAACTCTGACTAACATACAAAGCATAACCTTTTTAGTAGCGCCCAAAGGCTATCTGTCCAAAATTCATTCTCCCCAATCACTCCAAATCAGATGTTCAATTACGAGCTCATATCAGATCTAGATAGTTATGCTAGCATACCAGAAACTCCACGTGTAGCTGGTCTAACCAGACGGTCCGGTCTATACCGTTCCCCGCCGACTTTGACTGAACTACAATCGCTTCGGGGACCCCAAAATCACAGAAAAGTAATCAGGTAGCAGATAGTTCAAGTTTGACACTGCTAGATAAAGTACAAGCCGATTATCCACATAAAATATCAGAGCAGTATGTGATTCAAGTTTGACACAACAAGATAAAGTACAAGTCGATCATCCATAGAAATATTAGAGCAGTATATGATTCAAGTTTAACACGGCAAAATAAAGTACAAGCCGGTCATCCACAGAAAAATATCAAAGCAGTTCACAAACTTAGTTTCACGATAATTGAGCACAGTATGATAAAATACACACTTAATTTAGCAGTCAGTATATACTATCATTTTAAGTTTAACAGGAATATCCCTCTCTAATAGGGTTACTCACAGTTTAAGTAAAGGGTAGAGAGGTTCGAGTATAAGGTTCGGTAGAGGGTTTCGAGTATAAGGTTCGGTAGAGGGTTTCGAGTAGATGGGTTCAAGTACAGGGGGTTCTAGTAGTTAGGTTCGAGTACATGGGGTTCGAGTAGAGGATTCAAGTGGAGAAGGTTCAAGTGGTACGGGTATCAGATCGTACTGGTTCGAGTAGTACTGAGTTCAACTGGTACTAGTTCAAGTGGTGAGATTCGAGTGGTGAGGTTCGAGTGGTAAGGGTCGAGGAGTACTGATTCAGTTGGTGAGGTTCAAGAGGTACAGGTTCAGTTGGTGAAGTTCGAGAGGTACTTGTTCGAGAGGCAAAGGTTTCAGTGGTACGGGTTCAGTTGGTGAAGTTCAAGAGGTACTGGTTTGAGAGGCGAAGGTTTTAGTGGTACTTGTTAGAGAGGTAAGGTTTGAGAGATGAGTTCGAGAGGTAAAGGTTTCAGTGGTACTAGTTCAGGAGGTACAGTTTGAGAGGTACGGTTTGGGAGGTACAGTTTGAGAGGTACGGTTCAGGAGGTACAGTTCGGGAGGTACGATTCGAGGGGTATAGTTTGAGAGGTACAGTTCAAGAGGTACATTTTGAGAGGTACGGTTTGGGAGGTACAGTTCGAAAGGTACTCTCTAGTTTGAGAGGTGAAGGTTTCAATGAAGGGTTCGAGAGGTATTCTCTTGTTCAAGAGGTGAAGGTTCCAGTGGAGGTTCGAGAGATATTCTCTGGTTCGAGAGGTGAAGGTTCCAGTGGAGGTTTGAGAGGTGAAGGTTTCAGTGAAGAGTTTGAGAGGTGAAGGTTTCAGTGAAGAGTTCGAGAGGTGAAGATTTCAGTGAAGGGTTCGAGAGGTATTCTTTGGTTCGAGAGATGAAGGTTCCAGTGGAGGTTCGAGATGTATTCTCAGGTTTGAGAGGTGAAGGTTTCGGTGAAGGGTTTGAGAGGTGAAGGTTTCATTGAAGAGTTTGAGAGGTGAAGGTTTCAGTGAAAGGTTGGAGAGGTGGAGGTTTCAGTGAAGGGTTGAGAGAAGGGTTTGAGAGAAGGGTTTGAGAGATACATGTTCGAGAAAAGGGTTCAAGAGATACAGGTTCGAGAAAAGGGTTCGAGAGATACAGGTTCGAGAAAAGGTTTCGAGAGATACAGGTTCGAGAAAAGGGTTTGAGAGATACAGGTTCGAGAGGTATAGGTTCGAGAGGATGGTTCGAGAGGTAAGGGTTTCAGTAGTACTAGTTTGAGAGGAGGTAAGGTTCGAGAGGTGAGTTCAAGAGGTAAAGGTTTCAGTGGAGGGTTCGAGAGAAGGGTTCGAGAGATACAGGTTCTGGTGGCATCATATATACATATATGTAAACTTATACTCAGTTTAACTCAGTTCGTGCTAAGGCGATGCAACACTCACCTCAGTTAGACTTAGCTTAGGGCAATCCTCCGTTTCTACATTACCACCGCTCAATCGTTGTTCTTATTTTGGTAAGAAAATATTTTAAGGCTGTAAGTTTGGGGAGGCAGTGATTGCTATTTATACTAGATGATGGCATGATGGGAGACATAGGTGTACTGACACCTGACACCAAAATTTTATTTATTTACCTTCATTTGGATAAGGTTCACGTCCACTTGCTTGAATTTCTTTTTTTCCATTGCGGTCGGGGTTTTCACACCTACCTATAATAGTTGTTAACAATTTCAGGCCTAAATCTAAAATAGGCCAGTACAATGCTAAGAGAGAACAATATGTTAAGCCGGCTGATACTAGCAGAGATGGAGTTATAAAAAGGCAAGTTAAGAGGGCTGACTTGAAGTGTGATCATTGTGGTGCACTAGGTCACCTAAAGGATACATGCTTTAAGCTGCATGAATATTCAGAATGGTGAGAAAGCAGTGGGGATCCTGCTGTCGGAAACAAGTTTTTGGGACATTACTTGGCTCATAAGTCAATGTTCACCAAGATACACCTCTTGACTAATCTAATATGAACTTGCATGAACTTCTCTTCAAAAAACGTCCTGATTATTCCTAGGGGTGTTTGGTTGTTTAGCAATTGCTACATACACAGTTCCTCATAAACTTAAGTTTAGTCTTCGAGCCTTTCCGTGTGTTTTCCTAGAATATCCTATTGGACAGAAAGCATATAAGCTACTCCATCTATCCCAAAATTATTGGCATATTTACTTTTTCAATGTCAAATTTGGTAAACTTTGGCCTTAAATATAAATTAATATATGTACAATAAAAATATTATGTGGGATATTGTTAGATTCATTTTAACATCCATATTCTAAATATTAGTTTTTATGCGGAAATGTTATATGTAGCTAGATATATTGACGGTCAAACATGATCATTGAATACCGTGAAAAAATAAATATGCCAATAATTATGGGACGGTGAGAGTATATGATCTTCACAACAAGAGGGAATTGAATGTTAGCCTAGCGGTTGAAGTTTAGTGCTACTTCTATGAGACCATGGGTTTAATTCCCACCAAGTCAAGGGGAGGGGAGAAATTTTATTGGGGGCTCATTTGAGTTATTACCCAATTTTTTATAAATATAATAATAAATAATTTAAAAAATCTTCACAACAAGAAGAATATTGTTTCTAGGGTTTTATCTTTCTATGAAGAACACATTACTAAAAATACCCCCCATAGGCACATGATTTTTTACCCCTTAGGCATTGGGTTAGCACAATTTTTTAACACCGTTTTTACAAAAATTAATCACCGCCCCAAGGTATCGGTATTTTTTCTAGCAAAATAACTGGTGCTATATTTTATCCAGCACTGGTTAACAAAGGGCTACTTAACGGCTAAGAAAGGGGTGCTTTACAAAAATATATGAGCAATGGTAAAACTGGTGCTCATTTTCTATATTAAAAAAATGTAAATCAAAATGTTTATTAAAGCCTGAAAATACACTAAAATATAGGGGAAGGGGTGATTGAATTATATAAACACTAGTCAACCAAGGTAGCTACATCGACTGCAAAAATTAACTTAATACATACATCAAGGAAATATTCTTAATCCAGGACATGGCATGTACATGTTCTTTTCCTCCACAGCATACTCGCAACCAAGTCTATTGGCTTGATTACGGAATTCCTCCCCTCCCTTGGTGTAACTTGGATACTGACTAACACATTTGCACTAGTGTGTCCCTAGAGATGAAAAGGAAAGAAGACATTATTCACATTTATAAGCGTAATGATAAATGAACTCCCAAATGGACAAATAATTTACTCTAACTTAACATATTTCTTCCTCTATTGAGCACAAAGGAATGAAAATAGATACCATCAACTTCTTCAAACACCACACAAAATAAAATAAAACATTTTCATGCATAGAAGCAAAGCAAATCAACTGATAGGCTTTTGGGATTGATAAATTATTAAGAAGAAAGATGATCAACAAAGATGACCTAGGTTTGACCTTTATTGATTTTAAGTCAACCGTTGCTCGAGTTCTAGCATAAACCGACAAAGATTACCAAGGTTTGACCTTTACTGATATTTGGTCAACCGTTACTCGAACTTTAATATGAACCAACAAAGATGACCCGGGTTTCATCTTTATTTATCTCAGGTTAATCGTTGCTCGACTTCTAATACAAACCAATAAACATGATCTAGGTTTGACCATTATTGATCTTAGGTCAACCATTGCTCGACTTCTAATATATACTAACATAGATAACCGAGGTTTTCCCAAAAGTAATATAGAGTAAATAAATGATGCGGTGACTCCAATTTAATTAATTTTTAAATTATGTATTAGATTTTTACTTAATTATTTATATGCATTGGTGAAAAAATAATTATTTGAGCAACAATGAAGGTCAAACTGATGGGCCAAAATAACTGCTATATGTGGATGGGCCAAAATATATTCTTAGTATAGACTTATAACGAGTTGATATTGGTCAATCATTAACCATTGCTGGTTTGATCGACATAATAAATGACGGTGTACGCTTGTTGGTGGACTGCACGAGATGAATATACATTCAAAACGGTGTTGTTTTGAAAGGATTATATATAACTCAAACCTCATAAATCTTCTAAACTTTTCCTCTCCCCCATTTCAAAAACCTACAACTCAAAAGGTCCCGGTTATGCTTAAATGCAATAGTGACGAGTGACATATTAGTTATTCTGATAACCGAAAGACCAGGGCTCTTGTCCCAATGGGATGAGGAGAGTTTCAGGAAGACAACAAGTTGTCTAGTAGGGATGGTTGTTTTTTTGAGCTGGTTGAGGTGACCGACGCACACATCATATTCAATCTTTATAACCATCAATGACACTCTGAGGTGTAGATGAACTATTTTCTTCAGCAAATTTGGAATTTATTAATATTAATGTTTAATTGGATGATTTATGTTTAAATGTTTTGAGGGTTAATTTGAACTTAAAATTTAAATAATTTAAATAGTTTCATTTCTAATTTAGTATTTTTTGACATGCAATTTAAATTTGTATATTTCAATTTTTTTTACATGAAATCAAGCTTAATGAACTAGATGATGGTTTTTGAAAAAACCAACATTTTGATTACAAAATTGACATCAAGTTCATTGTCGGTCATACTGACAGCATGTGCAACATCGATGGGTATGATTAAAGCTTCATACTTGTATAAAATAAAACAGTTGATGTCTCATATCCACCGGTTAGATTATTTACTTCGATTTTCATAACTTTTTACCATGGTTAAATCATAACTGGGGTAAATAATACACTCATACATTTTATCTCATTTTTAACCGGGGTATTTTTTTTTAACTTAATTTTGGAAAAAATTGAGGTAAAATAAATTTTTACCTCAGTTATTCAACAAAAATTGAAAAAAAATCCCCTTATATTAGCATAAGATGCATGCTTTGACTTTTGACATTTTGACTAAAAAAATGTTTGACCAATAACATCTTTATTTATGTACTCTTAATTTTTTTTTGAAAAAAAATTAATATTCTAAAAGTACACATTAAGATGAATCTATCATTATGCCACGTGATAATATTTTATTTATATATCAATAGAATTTAATAGTTTCAATTAATCAATTTTGACTAAATGAATAGTACAATTACAGCTTATGTTGGGACAAAGGGAGTAACAGGGGTAAAAAGGTCAAAATAAAAAGTCATTTTTCTTGTATTCTTCGTAAAGTGCATAGTCTAAATATCAATTTTATATAAATTTTAATCATATATACTCCCTTTGTACCACTAAAACTTGCTTATTTACTTTTTCAAAGTCAAATTTTGTAAACTTTGACTATAAATTTCAACTAATATATATATATATATATATATAAAAAATAAAAATATCATATGTGATTTTGTCAGATTCATCTTAATATTTACTTTCTAAATATGAATTTTATTTATTTGGAAGTATATATTCCCTCTGTCTCCCTTCATATTGCTTAATTTGACTTTTGCAAACCAAACTTTGCCAACTTCGAACATTAAATTCTATTATTTTATATGCAAAACTACTATCATGTTATATGTTCACTACAACATAAATAGGCTATTGGGACACTAAAATGTGTCCTGATATGTCTCTATTATGACGCTTCCATTGATAGGGCGTTTTTAAAAAGCATCCCATAAACGACCCGTTATCGCAAGTCCCTATAGATCCTAGGTCAGTATATTAAGCGACCATATAGATAAGATATATGGTTGTTTCCATGCGTCCTATATATTCTTTTGGGTTGCTTTTTTACATCCTAAAATTAACATATTGGGTTGCTTTTTTGTGATTTATAATTATGTATTGAGTTGTTTTTCTGAGATTTATAATTGTATATCGCACTACAAAAAAAAAGTTCATGTAGTGACATTTATTTTGATGATTTATGATGTTTAAAAGTGTCACAAAAATAATTATGACGCTTTCCAGTATTGCTATGCTTTTGTGACACATTCAATCTGCAATGGTGGTTAAGAAACCGCTCTAGAAACCGAAATCACCAACAATGGTAGTTTCTTAATAAGAAACCGCCCCATGGTTTCTTGTGTGGAAACCGGTTAAGAAACTGATGGAGGGCCAACTTGCGTCAAATTTGTAATAATTGGTTGGACTAGATCAATATTTCTATTTTCAATTTGTTATAATTGATTGAAATAGATCAACATTTTATTATTTAATTATTTATTGCAATTTGTCTAGTGGTTATTATTGGCCTTTGCTAATGTAATATTTTTAAAAATATTTTTATAAAAATCAAATTTTCTTATAATTAAATTTTGAAAAAAATATTTAACAATTTCTTGACAAGAAAAATGAAATTTATTTTAATTTTTTATATAATAAAACACAAAAATTGAAGAAAAAAAGCGAATCATTTAACTCTATTTGAAAAAAAAGAAGAAATTTTATTATAAAAATTATAATATATTATTAAATTTCACTTTCAACTTATTTTGGGTGAACAATTAAATTAAATTAAATGTTAATGATAAAATTAATAAGTGTGATAAAGAAAAATAAGTGGGGTTAATGAATAGTAGAAAATGGATACTTACCATTGTAGAAAAAAATTGTTTCTTACAGAGAGGTTAAAGAAAGAGAATGAGAGAAATAATATATTTAATTCATAAGAAACCACTAACAGTTTCTAGAAACCACAATTTGAAATTGGACGACTATTCGGATTTTGGGATGAATTTTTGGAATTAGAAGAATTTGGAATTACCTTATCTTTCCCATTCGACGGTCTTCACAAATCCATTTCAAAAAATGACTTCCAAAGTGAATATTGGAGACAAATAGGAGATGAAAGATTGAGGTAGAAGTGTTGGAATTGAAAGTGGTGTGGTTTAATTGGGTGAATTGACTCTATTTATAAGTAAAAAAAAAAGAGCCATTAAAAAAATTCAACACATTAACAGATCTGAAATTCAATTTTTTAAAATTAAATTTCCATTTTTTTAAAAACAAATAGTCGTTTGGACACGTGTCACCATACGGTTGGGACACGTGTCCCATTTAAATATGAACACAGATTTGTCCGTTGAGATGGACATGTGTCACCATATAAGTGGGACATGTGTCCCACTCATTTTTTTGCCATCCATTCCGAAATTTAAAATCTGTTTGACATGTGGCCCAACCAGAAGGCGCCACGTGTCAACGGCTTTAAAACAAAAAAATATAATTATGTATGTGGGATACGTGGCCCAATGCATGTGTGACACGTGTCCCACTGAGCCAAAAAAATTGGGCCACAACAGGCGGCCCCTGTGCCATGTGCGAGTACAGACACAACCGATTTCTTAACCGGTTCCCTAGTTGGCAACTATGGACCGGTTTCTTGGCCTAGAAATCACCACTGTGGGTGTTTTTGGTTTTTAGAGCAGTTTTTTAAATTTAAGAAACTCTCATTGCACTTGCCCTTAGTGCAAAAGGCGATCAATCCGCTCGCCCTTAGCGGCCCATACCAGCCCACACCCAGGCCATCGTATGAGAGGTAAATCACGGTAGCCCAACACCAGGACCCATGGGCTTGGCATTGCCTCGGTGCGCACAAGGGAGCCTTGCAAAGCAAGAACTCCCCACACTGCCGCTGCCGAGGATCGAACCTGGGATTATTTGCTTACCCACCCATGTCCCAACCACTGGGGTACACCCGTGGGTGTAGCACTTGCCCTTAGTGACTTGCTCAAGAAGCGTCACAAAACATACCTACGCTTAAAAGCGTCGCAAAATATTGCAAAAAATTCGAAATAAAAAATAAAAAAATAAAAAAATTCAATCCACAACGTTCCAAAATTGACATTCGACCTGCAAAATTATAATAATTGCAATTAAACCCACAAGATTCAAATAATTTTAGTTTAACCCATATAGTTTCAATAATTACAACTATTCCTAAAAAATTCTAATAATTAAATTTAAACCTACACAATACCACGCCTTTGCACCTTTACAGCGTTTTCTCTCTGTGCCATTTCCTCATAGAACTTGCTGTGCATGCAGATAGTACCTATTTATGCACCCATTCTGCAACAAGAGATGAGATTAGGCATAAACCCAAAGTTGCACAAAACAGTGTTCTATTCTCATCAAGCACTTTAAAAGTTAATACATGCTGAGGAATTTCTACATACAACGTGACAATAAAATTCCAAGAGTGTAAGCCTAATGAGCATAAATCATAAATGGCTACTAAAATTTGCAATCTTCTACCAATTCAGGGTTTTACCAATAAGCTAAACTCATTGCTAACATTGTTTGACATGTTTACCTTGCATAGATCGGGCATGTCGGGAGTATGAACCGGATAGAACTTGTAAAACTTCATATTTGCAAATACAGCCTTTGTTTCCATTTCTTCCACTGCTCTTCTCCTGGCTTCCCTTGCCTATCAAAAGATTGACATATTAGCAAAAGCAGATGATCTGAGTAGCACGCTAAACGCAGAAAAATGTGCGACATACCTCAGGATTGGCCCTTTTAGCCTCCCGGACCATCTCCCTCATGAAATACTGAAGAAAAGAGAAGCACTATCAGTATATTAGTAGTAGGCCTAGAAAGCAAAGCGTGCCTACGACTTAAACACCTTGAAGGCCTCCTCCTGATCAACAGGCAACCATCTTCTTGAATCAGATCATCCGCGAGCTCCTGTAAGAAAATTGATCCAAATGCACCATAGACACATAATATGCACTTCAAACAATGCCGTTTAGTTTTTCATCTGCAAATGACCGAAGGCACTGAGTTTACATTGTTGAAACTCACAAGGTTAATAATGAAGCTATTGTCTACTAAAGATAATTCATCTGGCCTTACTAAGTCCAATAGGCCAAAGTCTATTACTTTAAACTGGGAGTTGTCATCCTTAGATGTGTAAAGAAAATTCTGGGCAGTTAAAAGAACAAAAATGATTAGAAAGAAATCTTCCACATTCTTGAAAAGGTAGTATCAGATGATCTTCTACAAACCTCGGGTTTGAGATCACGGTGCACGACACCCTGAAGACAGAATGCAACATCTAATATTTGTACCAGAACCACCTTAGCTTCCTCCTCCGAATATTTTCCACCTCTGAAAAAGTCAAGCACAAGCGAAAAGATGGTTCAGAAATCATAACGAGCAGCAAGAATGGGAGTTGATTACTTCTCATGCTAATATATAAGCTCACCTTGCAAGGATCCTGTCAAGAAGTCCTCCACCTTCACACAACCTAGAAATGCATTGCAATGGATCAGCATCCAATTGATAGAACTAGTTTCATATGTCACATCAAGATGGATCAAAATACTAGATGAAACAATACAAATTGGATGGAGATTGTAAATGAGGTAATTCTCCATGGATTAATGTTTGTGAATCATGAAATACATATAGAAATACTAGCCTAGACATACAATGTATCTAGACATAAGAATCCTATCATATCCCAATCATATCTCATTTTATCCTAATATCTCAATCATATCCCAATCATATCCCAATCATATCTCATCTTATCCTAACACACCCCCCCCCCAAGCAAAGCGTTGGGTTGGCTGAGACGCACAGGTTGGACCTCAAAAACTCAAATAAAGGGCGAGAAAAGCCCTTGGTGAATATGTCAGCAACTTGGAGAGATGTCGGCATATGATGAACAAGCAGCTTCCCTGAGGCAACCAGCTCCCGAACGAAGTGATAGTCGATATCAATATGTTTGGCGCGCTTGTGAGCAACCGGATTCTAAGCAAGAAAAATGGCATTGTTGTTGTCACACAACAGGATGGGCGACTCACAAAGCGGAAAGCGAAGATCACAAAGCAAGTGAGAAAGCCAGACAATCTCCGCTGCAGTGTTGGCCAAAGCACGATATTCAGACTCTGAACTGGAGCGGGACACAGTAGGCTGCTTCTTGGCACTCCAAGAAATGAGATTACCCCCAAGAAAAACTGAGTAGCCATAAGTCGAGCGTCGAGTCTCTTGGCAGCGAGCCCAATCAGCATCTGAATATCCTAACACATCTATGGAAGCAGAAGAACGAAAGGATAATCCAAAATGAAGAGAGCCACTGACATAGCGAAGAATCCGGGTAACTGCCGCAAAGTGATCATTACGAGGATCCTGGAGAAATTGACTAACAGAGTTCACAGAAAAGGCCAAATCTGGTCAAGTAATGGTGAGGTACTGCAGAGCACCGACCAAAGACCGATACAAAGTGGGATTGCTGAAAGGTTCGCTCGAACTACTGAGAAGCTGAGAAGAAGGTACAAAGGGGGTGGAAACCGGCTTCGCATCAGCCATACCAACTCGACAAAGAATATCCCTAGCATACTTAGCCTGACCTAAGAAGAGACCAGAGGTAGTGGAAGAGACCTCAAGACCAAGAAAGTAGCTAAGGGAGCTAAGATCCTTGAAGGCGAACTCCTGATGAGTGCGAGAAATGAACTGACGAATGGTAGCAGAGTCATTGCCAGTAAGGATGATATCATCCACATATACCAGTAGATATAGCAGAAAATCACCTCGAGAAAATACAAATAGAGATGTGTCAGCAGAACTGCAGACAAAACCAAGCTGGCGAAGAAATGAACTGAACCGATCAAACCAAGCCCTCGGAGCCTGCTTAAGCTCATAAATGGCTTTCCACAGACAGCAAACATGATCAGGTCAAGTAGGATCCTTGAAGCCAACGGGTTGAGCCATGTACACTGGGGCATCGAGAACACCATTCAAGAACGCATTCTTCACATCTAACTGGTGCAAGGGCCATTTTCGAATAGTAGCAATGGCAAGAACCGTACGAACAGTGGATGCTTTGACCACGGGACTGAAAGTGTGGTCAAAGTCAAATCCTGGTAGCTGGAAAAACCCTTGAGCCACAAATCGGGCTTTGTAGCGATCAACCGTGTCGTCGGGCAGATATTTGACTCGGGAGACCCATTTGGAGCCAACAACGTTTACATTAGATGGCCGAGGAACTAGATCCCAAGTGTGTTGCTTTTGAAGAGCAGACATCTCGTCATTCATGGCAGCAACCCACTGAGGATCACGAAGAGCAGCTCGATAATCTCAGGGTTCAGAGTGGTCGAGTATAGCCGCAGTAAGGCCAGTGACAACATAATCATCAAGATGTCGAGGTCGACACAAAATGGGACGAGGCCGAGTGACCATGTGATGAGGCCGAGATGATGGTGGACTAGGAGAATTGTCAGAAGAGTCATCATCAGTAGACTCAGAGCACACCGGAGAACTAGGGATTTGATCAGGAGTAGCAGACAGGGGGTCCGGTGAAATAGGTGAGTCAGCTGAACACAGCGAGCAAGGCGCCAAAGGAGAATGTGATGGTGATGGCGGCACAGTATCTGGAAGGACTGGATCAATAAATGAAGATACATCAAGAGAAGAGAAAACCGAAGAACTCGAAGACGACACGGCAAAAGGATAGCAAGTTTCATCAAACCGGGCATGACGAGTGATATACACCCGACCAGAGGTAGGATCCAGACAGCGAAATCCCTTGTATTAAGAACTATACCCAACAAACACACAAGGAATACTTCGAGGCGACAGCTTGTGCTCAGCATAGGGACGGACAAATGGATATACTCTATAACAAAAAGGATGGAAGTTAGAGTATGTTGGTGCCCGGTCAAACAAAATACCATAAAGCGAAGCGTCATCAAGCACCGGGGTGGGAAGACGATTAATGACATATACAGCTGTCGTAAACGCATCATCCAAAAAGGATAGTGGCAGATGTGAATGAAAAAGCATAGTAAGCCCCATTTCTGCCACGTGACGGTTTTTCGTTCTGCACGCCCATTCTGCTCGGGTGTGTACGGACAGGAAACCTGATGAAGGATTCCTTTTGTCTCAAAATGAGTTCGGAGACGTGTGTTCAGAAACTCTGTGCCCCCATCACTCTTAAACACTTTAATCCGAGAGGAGAATTGATTTTCAACAAACGCCTCAAATTTCATATATACATCAACAAAATCATATTTACAACGAAGAGGGTAATGCCATGTAAATCTTGAGAAATCATCCACAAAAAGAGCATAGTAAACAAATCCATGACCAGATAAAACAGGAGATGATCCCCACAAATCACAATGAATCAAATCCAAGACATGCATAACTCGTTTAGAGTTTTCAACAAATGACAGTTTATGGCCTTTTGCCATCACACAAGAGGCACAGGCATTAGGTTTAGGCAATAAAGAGGAAACATATAGTTCACCATTTTTAGCTAACAATGAAATAGTACTAGGGGACACATGTCCCAAACGGGCATGCCACAGTTCAAAAGAGGCCCGAGATTTATTTTGCTTAATAAAGGAAAGTAAAGCTTCTTGACCACGATCCAACATATATAAACCATCCTCACTGTGGCCTCTGCCCAAGACTGCCCTGGTGACTTTGTGCTGAATCACAAAAGAACGGTCATCAAAAGTGATCAGTACACCAAGATCTCGGGTAAGCTTGCTTATAGATAATAAGTTTTTAGTTATGTCAGGAACAACCAATACATCAGAAAGTTGCAATGAAGGCGTAAGTTGAGAATCACCAATAGCAGAAATACATATATTAGTACCATTTCCAACAAAAACAAAGGATTTAACATTGTAGGACGTGACACTCTCAAGGTTCGAAGCAGACGAACTCATATGAGCAGAAGCTCCAGAGTCAAGGTACCAATCAGAGGTGATAGCAGCCAGCTGAAACTGAAGGGAGGACTGAAACTGCTGAGCAAGATTGGAAGTCTCAGATGGACATCGAACCAAACGATAACAGTGAGCAGCACCATGACCCATTTTACGATACCATTGGCATTATAGACCACGGCCCCGACCACCTGAGGACTGCCCCAGAAACTTGCCACTTCCGTGACCTGAGAACCGGCCAGAATGCCCGGCGTGTGTGCCAAGCTCGCCACCGCCAAGCGCTGCACCCGTCGGTGCGTGAGACCACGCCCGGCTGTTGGAGTTGGATTCTGACGCCGCGAATGCGACCGGCCCAATTGCAGTACCACTATAAGCGTATTGTCCCTGTAAATTATTCAAAAATGCTTTGTGGTCCTTTGCACGATTAACTATCTTGGCATACAAAGGAGTCGGAGAAGCAGTGATAAATGGGGCAGAAAAATCCTTAAATTCAGAACCCAAAGCAGTCAAAAACCAAAGAAGTTGGTCATCATTTGATGCAGGAGCACCCAAACCAGCAAGTTGATCGAACACAGCCTTAAATTGAAGGTGTAAATCATGCACCGAACCATTCTTACGGATAGTAAAGGCAGTGGAACGAAGGCGTAGAATGGTCGACTTACTTTGGTTCTGACGAACAGCAGCAATGTTCTCCCACATTTGTTGTGAGGTCTTATAATCATCAAGCTCAGTCAGGGCTTCCAGAGACAGAGACGAGAACAAGAGACTACAGACTCGCTGATCCTCGTCAAGCCATGCTTCACGCGCAACCAAGGCTTGCTCATAAGCAGCCTTCAAATCCTCCTTCGTGGAACCAGAAGAAGAACCAGTGACCGTTGCATAGGAGGAAGACAACGGCGTGGAATCCGATGGTGGTGGAGGAAGAATCGGACATGGTTTGGTGCCGTCGAGAAAACCGTATAGTCCCTGTGGTTTTAAAATATGAACAACTTGTCGTTTCCATAGCAAGTAGTTTGTTGAAGAAAGCTTGATGGTGAACATATGTAGAAGAGTATTGTAAGGAAGCTTGGATGATTCAGTCATAGTGAGAGGAGAAGAAAATTTTCTTGAGGAGGAGAAGAGAGGGGGCGGCGGTTTGGAGAAGAGAAAAGAAGAGCAGACACGGTTTGGAAAAAAAATGATTGTGAACCTTATTCTGATACCATGTAAATGAGGTAATTCTCCATGGATTAATGTTTGTGAAACATGAAATACATATAGAAATACTAGTATAGACATACAATTTATCTAGACATAAGAATCCAATCGTATCCCAATCATATCTCAATCATATCCCAATCATATTTCATCTTATCCTAATATATCAATCATATCTTATCCTAATATCTCAATCATATCCCAATCATATCTCATCTTATCCTAACAGAGATATCGTCACACAAAATCAAATGAAACATAGGAATCAAATATTAACTAACGATTGAAACAATACAAATTGGACGGAGATATCGTTGTTGATGGAGCTCTGAAGCACCATAGACGCCGTGTACAATATATACATAATACAAGCTATAGATACTTTAAATACAAAGCTTAAAATGAACAAATATGTCTTGGGGTCAGATGACATACCAAACTGATAATGCACCAATTTGAACCGTTGCATTTTCTAGGTTCCCTGTTATCAAAATCAGTATTCTGTAGTACCAATTCCCCATGCCACATGAACAATGGAAAATCGTCGTATTATTCCAGGTTCGTGATCACAATAAATGTACAAAATTATACACATATTGTCTGAAATCAAATACGCATACAACATATCCACAAGTTATCAAAAAAATTATCTTAAATGCCAATGAGTAGAATTGTCGGGACGCAGTTCCCTTCAGGATCATAAGAACATTGCATTGAATGCGCAGATACTCCAAACACATTCACACTGAAACAAAAACAACTGCATCAATTCCAACATTTAAGATTGTTGTGAGAGTGATTCAGAAACATGTATATATGGCTGCTATTTCTGAATTTATGTTTGGAATAAGTGCTAATATAACTTTATCTACTTGGAATAAATGTCAATATAACCCTATGATAATTTTTAGTGCAAATATAACCCTAATATGAAAGTGCCAATATAACCCCTAGACTCCATTTCCGGCATTGACCTCAATTGTCCGGCGTTGACTCTATGTAAATTGACCAAAATATCCTTTGGGCTAACTCTGAAATTAGGTGGACAATTTTACCCTCATAGTTCGCCAGACCGCCGCCGAAACTGGTAGGGTTATATCAGCACATTATGAAATCTTATTGGGTTATTTCAGCACATTCATAATGTTTGTAGGGTTATATCAGTATATTTCTAATGTTTGTAGGGTTATATCAGCACATTCTTAAAACTTATAGGGTTATATCAGCACATTCTTAAAACTTATAGGGTTATATCAGCACATTCTTAAAACTTATAGGGTTATATCAGCACATTCTTAAAACTTATAGGGTTATATCAGCACATTCTTAAAACTTATAGGGTTATATCAGCACATATTATAAATATTAAGTGTGTAGTACTCGGCTGGCGTTAACTGGCGACCACATCATCATATACTCCATTATAACATCATAACAATATTTTATACAACATAAAATTTGACACCATGACACCACCATTAATATTAAACACCATTATCACATATCATAGCCTCATTTCAAAACTTATCACCATTAAAAACCCTAGGTCGAAGAACACAGCAAAATAACAATCACACACAATACCAAAAGTCATCCAATCATCAATCCAGACTTAACACAACAAAATAAATAAAATATCATTAAAATCCCTATATTCTAAGTGATGATATGACCTACATTTTTTTACTAATGTGCTGATATAACACTATAAATTTTTAGAAATGTGCTGATTTAACCCTACCAGTTTTCATAATGTGCTGATATAACCCTACCGCCGGCCGCCCTGCGGCGGTCCGACGGTGGCACGGCAGACTGGTGGCGGTCCAACGGCGGAGTTTTGATGAGTCTAAGGGTAATAACGTCATCTCCTTTTTTTATTTAAATTTTTTCTAGAAGGGCAAACATATAATTTTTAAAATTTTGGCTAAAAGTTGCCAGAGAGGATTATATTGGCACTTTCACTAACTTCATAGGGTTATATTGACCCTTTCAAATATTAAAATGTTATAATGGCATTTATACCGATTAGGTAGTGTTATAAAAGCACTTTTTTCTTTATGTTTTAGTCTGCATTTTAAATTTTGAAATACATTAAATGGCTTCATACTATTGTGCAATTGCCTTTGGAGTTGCATTTGTTTCTTCACATGCAATGCTGCCAATGCAACAAGAGGATCAACTATTAATGCTGGCGCCTTTGGAGATTTACTGTAGCTGCAAATGCAGGTACATAGAACTGAGTCATTGAAGCTTAGATTCCAACGCAGGTCTGGCAAGGGATTTCGGGACAGAGAGAATATTAATGCTAAAATGGTAAGAATAAACACATCAACTGAAGTCCCTCTATTCAAAAGGCATTATGCTCACTTTGATTTAAAAGTATTCGCTACAACTGAAGCATTGAACGTCATTAACATTGGCTAACACGTGTTCTATGAATTTGCCTTTTCATAACCATATGCAACTATCACGGAATCAATATATCAACCAAGTAAATCCAGCTCAATTTCCAACTACCACATATCCAAAAACCACAGTACTCCTGATAGGCTGAATTCAGTGTGTAATTAGCTAAAACCATCACAATTATCAACAAAGAGTGTACCAGGAAAAACCTAGTAAATGGTTTCCATAGCCATGTCTTTACAAAATAAGGGTAATAATTGTGTGTCTTTATTCATGAATTCATGATACATTATATAGTAGTACAGGATACCTATACAAGCTAGGAAAAGGTAATAGAATACAATTACATCTACAAGTATGGTAAGAATGATATTCTAATTCCTTGACACTCCTCCTCAAGTTGGAGCATGTGGATCGGAAATGCCCAACTTGCCAAGTAAAGAATGAAGCTGGTTACGCTCGAGAACTTTAGTGAACAAATCCGCAGGTTGGTCTATCGTACGGATATGTTGAGTAACAATAGCGCCAGATTGAACAAGATCCCGGACAAAATGACAATCAACTTCAATGTACTTTGTGCGTTCATGGAAAACTGGATTTGCCGCAATATGAAGAGTGGATTGACTGTCACAAAACAATCGCATAGGAGAGGAATGAAAAACCCCCTAAGTCCTTCAGTAAAGACCTAAGCCATAACAACTCACAGCAGGTAACCGCCATAGCACGATATTCTGCTTTAGCAGAAGACCGAGAAACAGTAGGTTGCTTCTTAGTCTTCCAAGACACCGGAGAATCACCAATCATTACAAAATAACCAAAAAGAGAACGCCTAGTAATCGGGCATGCGGCCCAATTCGAATCACAATAAGCAGTCAATTGTAATGTACTGCGAGAAGAGAGAAATAAACCATGACCGGGATGACTCTTCAGGTAGTGCAGCACACGAACAGCAGCTTGCCAGTGAGGAACCCAAGGGGACTTCATAAATTGCGCAAAAGTATGACCTGAATAACTAACTTCAGGGCGAGAAATAGTAAGGTATATCAAGCGCCCAACCAGGCGTCGATACTGCTCCGGGTCATGGTAGGTTGGACTTTCAACACGTGCCAAATCATGTTGTTGCTCCATCGGAAAGTCAGTCGGTTTAGAGGCAGATAAATCGGTATCTGATAAAATGTCCAAATCATATTTTCGTTGCAAAAGAAACATCCCCTCCGGTCTTCTAGCAATCTCTATGCCCAAAAAATACTTAAGCAGACCAAGGTCTTTCATATGGAAACAAGAATCTAAGTATTTCTTAAACTCGGAGATAAGCGAAGAAGAACTACCAGCAATAACCAAATCATCCACATAAACCTGAATATGTAAAGAAACTGATCCACGAGAAAGGACAAACAGAGAATAATCGGCCTTACTCTGAACAAATCAAATGCTCGTAAAGCCTGAGCCAATTTAGCAAATCAATTTCTAGGAGCCTAATGAAGACCATAAAGAGATTTATGAAGACGACATACCTGACCATGGGGTACAACATAGCCGGGTGGGGTTGCATAAAAACCTATTCATGCAGATCACCATGCAGGAAGGCAATATGGACACCATCTGATACAGTTCCCAACCACGAATGACTGCAACAGACAAGAATAAGCGAACGGAGCTCATCTTGGCAACCATAGCAAAGGTCTCAGTGTAATCAATTCCTTCAACCTGGCGATTCCCAAGAACTACGAGGCGCGCCTTATGACGTTCAATAGTACCATCTGACCGAAACTTCATCCGGTAGACCCATTTGCACCCAATCGCCTTCTTATTCATAGGTAGAGGAGCCAATGTCCATGTTTGATTGCACTCTAGCACAGTAAGTTCTTCAGTCATAGCATCTTTCCAATGAGAATGCCGGGAAGCCTCAGAACAAGTAGTGAGATCTGCACTCGATGTTTCTGCACCCAAAAATCTTGAATGCATGCTAGAAAAATTATCACAATTTACATAATCAGTAAGGGGATAGAGAACAGATGAGGAAAGTGACGATGCATGAGTGAACGGAGACGTAAATGGGGGGTCTTCAGTAGTAAGAGCACAGGCATGATCATCACAATCGTAATCTGCTAAGTAAGACGACGGTCGGCGAGATCGAACACTCTGTTTGGTAGGTGGCAACTCGGCAGCGGAACTATCGGGTACCAGAGAAGCCTGTAAAGTAGATGCCGAAGATGGTAGACCGGCGTGGCCAACGGATGATGACCGGTGGCAGAAGATGGCGGCTATCCGGCGGCGGCGGACGGTGACTAGCCGGCGGTGGAAGGCGGAGGTTAGCCGGCAGTGGCCGGTGGTGACTGGCCGGCGATGGTTGAACGATGGAGGCCGGGGGTGATTAGCTGGCGGCAGCCGTTGGTGGGCGGCGGTGACTAGCCTGCAACGGACGGTGGTGACTGGCTGGTGGTGAATGGTGGTGACTGGCCGACAGCGGACGGCAGCAGCTGGCCATCGACAGACGGCGGTGGGCTGGCGGCAACCGACGGCGTAGGATTGGTAGCGGCTGGCGGAATAAAAATTCTGTGCGTCTCCAGTAGGAAGGAGGAGGAAATCGGCGGTGATGTGGTGGCGCCACTGGGTTCGTCGGATGAAGCAGATGTCGGAGTTGTAGAATACAGGAAGTGGTTTTCAAAGAAATTGGCATCCCGACTGGTAAAGATCACACGGGATTCCAAGTCAAAAAGGCGATAGCCTTTTTTCCGGCAGGATAACCAAGAGACAGATACCGCCGCCGACTTCTAGGTGCAAACTTGTCACGATATCTGGGAACATGAGCAGCAAAACACGAGCATCCAAAAACTCTTAATGATGAGTAATTGGGAGCTTGCCCATAGAGCAACTCAAAGGGAGTACGACCATTCAGATGATGTGTCGGTGTTCGGTTGATCAAGTAAGCAGTAGTAAGAACACATTCTCCCCAAAACTCAATAGGAAGACTGGTTTGGAATCGTAAAGCACGCGCCACATTGAGTAAATGACGATGCTTTCTTTCAACCCGGCCATTCTGTTGTGGCGTGGTAACCATAGATGTCTCAAAGATGATCCCAAATGCAGCAAAGTGAGATTGCAAAGACAGAAATTCAGTTCCATTATCAGCTCGAACACGTTGTATGGTTCGACCCCACTGGTTCTTCACTGAGGCACTAAATTCTAAAAATCTAGAGGCTACTTCAGACTTAGCGACTAAATAAAATGCACCACTAGAGGATGGAGTTCGATAAGGTCCCCAAACATCACAATGTACTAATTCAAATAATGCAGTAGCATTTATAGAGCTCAATGGAAAACTATGTCTAGTCTGTTTTGCTCTATAACATACAGAGCAAGGTACAGTAGTATTATTTGTGCTAAAATCAAGAGTAGGAATAGAAGACAACACCGTAGATGATGGATGATCAAAACGTTGATGCCATAAATCAGATGAAGAAACCAAAGCAGCAGTCGGAATAGACTGTAGGATATGAGGACGAAAGTGAGTATCCAACAGACGAAGCCAATAAACCCCCTTTCTGTTCACTCACGCCAATCACAATCTCCATACTGATTTTCTGTAAAATGCAATAATTTTCAGTAAACAAGGCTAGACATTTTAAGGCAGATAACAATCTAGAGCATGATAACAAATTGCATCGCAAAGTAGGTATGTAGAGCACATGAGTAAGGGTGACATCACCAAAACAAATAAACCCATATTGTGTAGCAGACGACACATATCCATTAGGCAGTATAACATTCACAATATTGGTAGCAGTAGTAATATCAGTAAGAGAACCTTTGTCACCAGTCATGTGATATGAGGCTCCCGAATCAAGAATCCAGGGTAAAGTAGACTTACCTGACCCATGGTCAGATAACGAATAAAATTGATTAAATAAATGTATGGTCGTACTACATTGGTCGTCAGACAGAGCAGGACCAAAATCAGATCGTGTAGGTAAGCCAGAGGAGGCGACCACCGCAAATCCTTGCCGCGACGTCACTACGCTGGCGAAAAGAGCCATAACACAAATGGCAAGTACAATTTAAGTAAGAGAAACTCACGTACAATTTGTTGAACCAAGGCAAGTACAATTTGCTGAACCAAGGCAAGTACAATTTGCAAAACCAAGGCCAAATGAAACGAGAAACGCATGTCTCTGTACAGCGCATGAAAACGTGCGCCTGAAGGGACAACAGCACGTGAACAATCTCTTCTGGAAGGTCGCGCACGTGAATCTCACGTGCACCTCATTCGGTCGTCGGGCATTGCAGAAGAAAGCCAGACGTTGTAGGAGCAGGCCAGACGGAGCAGGAGCTGACCGGACAGAACGGGAGCAGGCCGGACGAGAGCAGGAGCTGGCTGGACGGAGCAGGAGAAGGCCAGAAATATTTCACGTCTGGTTAACCACAAGCCGGACAGAGTGGGAGTGGGCTGGATGTAACGGGAGCGGGAGCAGGTGCAGGCCGGCGGAGCGGGAGCAGAACCGGTGGCGGAGCAAGAACAGTGGTGTGGTGGTGAGCAGGACTGGCGGCGGGCTGAAGGAGAAGATCTGAATTTTTGTTGGCAAAAAGGTAGTCCGGATTGGCGGCGTATGGAAGTCATGCACGGACGACGGTGGAATGTTTAGGACGATATTTTAAGGTTTTAAATTTCAGGATTTTAGGCTCTGATACCATGTAGAAAATAAGAGTAATAATTGTGTGTCTGTATTCATGAATTCATGATACATTATATAGTAATACATGATACATGATACATATACAAGCTAGGAAAAGGTAATAGAATACAATTACATCTACAAGTATGGTAAGAATAATATTGTAATTCCTTAACTGAAATTTTTATAACATTTTTCTAGTAACACTTATTAAAATGTTGCAATAACTTATAAAGTGTTACTTAAACATTTTAAAAGTGTTACCTAAATTTTGAAAAGTATTACACTAGATATAATCCAAGATCACTTAAGGTAAATTAGTAATATTTGAAAAAGTGTTACAATAGCGCCAACTTAGTATTATTAGTATCTAAATCAACACTTTCAAAATGTTTACATTAACCGTAGTTTGTAGTAATTATATTTTAAAATATGATTATGGATGGTAACCAATCCCCCAAAAGAAATCATTAAAACATTTGAAAAAAAACTGGCTCGTTTCTTTTGGGGACAATCAGAGGGAAAAAAGAATAAGGTTTGGAAAAGATGGACTGAAATTGCAAAACCTACAAATATGGAAGGTCTAGGTTTCAGATCTGTTAAAGCCATTGTAGATTCATGTTCGGCTAAACTGTGGTGGAAAAGCCAATTGGGTACTTCATTGTGGTCTAAACTTTTATGGTCACTTCCACCTTCCCACAGAAAATCTGTAACATGGAAGAGAATTTGTTATATTAACTCCTTTGCTGAAAATAATTCTTCCATTATTCATGGAAATGGAATGTGTAATTTCTGGACTGCAAACTGGTGTCCTCAGGGTCTGTTGCTTAACCATGTCCCTGATAGTATATATGATGCTTTGGCTGGTATTTCTGTGGCAGATTTTATAGCAAACAAAAATAACATTTTAAATCAAATCTCATCTTTTCTGGAACATGATACGCTGTTATTTCTACAGGTGCGGAACTCACACAGATTAGGGAGGACAGGTTGATTTGGAAACCAGAAATCTGCGGTAAATTTACATTTAAGTCAGCCTATAGGTCTCTTGTTCAATTAACAGGTAATTCCCCTGCTACTAAGTACTTATGGAATCCACTTTTTCCCAAAAAGATCTCCATCTTTGCTTGGAAATTGTTACATGCTTTTCTCCCTTTTGATGATGTACTCATAACATGCGGTTTTAGTTTAGCTTCTAAGTGTCCTGTTTGCTGTGAGTCGGATTCAATCCAACATTATTTCTTCTCTTGTCCACTGGCTCAATCTGTTTGGTCTAAATTTACCTCATCGATACAGTTTAATCTTAATGCTCAACATTCTATCCCCCAAAGATTCTATCTGTTTTGAAACTGTCAAGATTTACCTAAGTTTTACCAAATATATTGCATGATTCTTCCCTCTTTGATATGTTGGAGTCTATGGAAAGCTAGAAATAATTTTCTATATGATCATAGGCCTTTCTCTGTGAATTTTATCTGCAATGAGGTTGATGTTTTGATTAATTTGACACTAAGTGAGTGCCCTCCTAAGCTGTTATCTACTCACTCAATCCCTCCATCTTTCAAGCATCTCACCCCACTGTTTAGACCTCCCACAAAGCCAAATATTATGACAGTTTACTGGGTTAGGCCTAAATCTGGTCTTATTAAAATCAATGTGGAGGTATCTTGGTGCTCTAACAAAGCTTCTGTTGGTCTCATAGCTAGGAATAGTTTAGGTCAACCTATCTTGATTAGTTCTGCATCTATTTCGGCTGTATCTTCTTTACATGCTGAAATTGAAGCAATCTTGTATGCTTGCTATACTTTAAACCATCTTGATCATACTTTTATTATAGAATCAGACTCTAAACTGGCAGTGGATATGATTCATGATCCTTATGCTACTCAATGGCAAGTTTTTGAGATGGTTTTTAAAGCTAAATCTTTACTCGGAAGAGCTGAATTGAAACATGCTTATAGGGAGTGTAATTCTGTGGCTCATGCTATCTCCAAACACCATTTTCAACATAACCAAAGTCTCAATCTTACTAATGCTACACCTGAGGTCAGAGGGCTAATTAATATGGATAGAGCAAATGTACCTCATATTCGAGTCTCCAAGACTATTATGGTTTAGGAACAGATACTGCTTAATATTGTTTCTCTGGTTGGCTTATACAGGTTTTAAGACTAGTCGGCAGTTTTCCAATCGGGAGCCTTAGCTTGGCATCCCTCTGTGTTGGCCTTTCCAGTACTCCTGTCTTTTGCTGTGACACTCATGATTTGGAGGTTGGATGATGTTTTAGGGACCTCTTCTTTCCTAGGCAGCATCCCGACTGATTTCACATACTGCACCTTTGGCACAACTGCATCGTTTGGACGGATGCTATTCACTCCTTGGAGACAGAATTTTGTTTCATCAATTTGCCTTACTTTTGGTATTTCAACTCGGTAGTGTAGGCTTAACATGTGTTTGAAGTTGCCTGGCCATTAGAGGGAGTTAACACACGGGATGGAGATCTTCTCTTTTGGATCGCAATTTCGACACCTACCCACTCTCTTTGGATACTTGTTTCACATAATCTAGTATAGAATGGTAGGACTTTTGGAGGCAACTATGTTGCTTCACTACTCGTTACTGAACAATCCTCTCTAAATGTATATTTTATATTTCTGTGACTAGGCTTGGGGAACCTTAATATACTCTCCCTCACCCTCGGGTGTTTTCATTAAAAAAATATATTTTTTAAAATATGCTAAAAAATATTTCAAAATTATATCAAACTCACTGCAATAAATAAAAATAAGTATAAAATCAATTCATTAATTAATTAGTTATAAAATAATCTGGTCTAGCTATGAGTGAGGAAATTAAAATTAAATACTGTCCCATTATAATACGGGACAGTATAACCGGTTAATTTTGGTAACCCTCTTAGTATAACCGATTGACCGAATCCCCAATGCACCGACCATCACACTATCCCAGTCAATCATCAAAATCACCACTCATAAAAAACCACGTAAAACGAACACAAAACCAAAACGAAAACCAAAATGAAGAGCTTGAGCTTCTCTAACATTGTGCTGCTCTTCATCATCCAGTTCCTTCAATTTTCCTCCCCGTCGTGTTCCAAAACCACCCACAGAAAGTTCATCCAATGCATTTCATATGACACCAATTTTACACCATCATCAAACAGTATTAACTCTGCTCTCTTCTTTCCAGCGAACTCCTCCTATACACCCCTTTTGCATTCCAAGGTTCAGAACAAGAGGTTCTTGGATGCCGGCTCTGCGGTTAAACCGTTAACCATAGTGAAAGCTTCAACCTACGGTCAAGTCCAGGCCACCGTGAGGTGTGGGAAGCTACACGGCGTGCCGCTCAGGATCCGAAGCGGCGGGCATGACTACGAGGGCCTCTCCTTCAGGTCCCCGGTCCCGTTCGTGCTGCTGGATCTTCAGAGCCTCAATGCTGTTAATGTTAGCGTAGTAGAAAACACGGCATGGGTTCAGAGTGGAGCCATGCTCGGTGAATTGTACTACTGGATCAGGCGGAAAAGCTCGAGCCAAGGGTTTTCTGCCGGAACCTGTCCCACTGTTGGCGCTGGCGGGCACATTAGTGGTGGCGGGTTCGGTACTCTTTCAAGAAAGTATGGTCTAGCAGCTGATAATGTGATTGATGCTATGATCGTTGACGCGAACGGGCGAATCCTTGATAGGAAATCCATGGGGGAGGATGTGTTCTGGGCTATCAGGGGTGGCGGAGGCGGCGGCTTTGGTGTCATTCTTGCCTGGAAAATCAGGCTCTTGGAAGTTCCTCCAATTGTCACGGCTTTTAGTGTGTCCAGGAGAGTGGATCAGGGCGCCACGGATCTCGCAAGCAAATGGCAGACAATCGGGAGAAACTTCAGTAAAGACCTATTCATGAGATTGACAGTAAGGCCAACAGAAGTTGATGGCGGGGGTAGAACGGTTAAAATCACGTTTGAGACGCTCTACCAAGGCAGGGCGGATGAACTAGTGGCAATGCTGAACCAGAGTTTTCCTGAACTCGGGTTGCAAAAGCAAGATTGTATAGAAATGAGTTGGATTCAATCAGTGCTTTTCTTCGACTATCGAAACATAAGCAGTGATATAGAGAGTCTGAGAGCTAGGAGACCGCTACCAGAATTGGTATTCTACAAGGGTACATCGGATTATGTGACTCAACCTCTCTCGAAACCCGCCCTGGAATTGGTCTGGAAATGGTGCCTGGAGGATCACAACTCCCTCCTGATTTTCGAGCCTTTTGGGGGACGAATGGATGAGATTCCGGTAAGTGATCTTCCCTTTCCACACAGGAAAGGTGTTCTGTTTGGCATTCAGTACATGGTGCTGTGGGATAACGCTTCAGAATCCGACAATCATACGAGCTGGATAAGGAGGTTGTATGAACATATGACCCCTTTTGTGTCGAAAGCGCCGAGAAGGGCTTATTTGAATTACAAAGATCTTGAATTCGGTGTGAATAAGGTTGATGGTGTAACAAGTTTTTCAGAAGCTGAACAGAAGTGGGGAAGCAAGTACTTTGTTGGCAATTTCAAGAGGTTGGCAATGGTGAAGAGGAAGGTTGATCCCAGTAATTTCTTCAAGGATGAACAGAGTATTCCCCTGTTTTAAGCAACAAATGCCATGTGCAACCTTTGGCTTTAGTATTTTATCATAGCTGTGGTGAAGTATTGAAGTTGTATGGTAATCACTACTAGATACTTGGGCTGTTTTTTCAACACATAAATTAACAGTTATAGTTTAATCGCAGGTTCAATATCAAAGAACTTGATGTCGAGAGCAACGCAGAGAGAAATGAGAAAAATTCCAGTCATCAAATGCCTGAAACACAAGGGAATATCTTGTTCTCAAAAAAAAAAAGGAATATCTAAGTAAACAATTGACAATTTCTATGGAAATGACAAACACAGGCTAAAATGAACACAGTAGCATCTGCAATGATCTTCTTGCGCCGATGTTTTTTTCCAACAGAATCTGTTCATGAATCACCACTTTCCTTCTGCCATGGCACCAACCTTTTATGACAATTTCCATCACTTGTTCTAGCTAGCTATTACCAGATGTAGAGACCTCGGCACTGCAGACTGGGCAGGTCTTACTAATCTGCAACCAGTTATTTATACACTCTGAATGGTATGAATGTTTGCAGGAAAGCAAAGTCAATTTTTCACCTTCATCATAATCCAATCTGCAAATTACACACGAATCACAGCTTCTACCCTGTGCACAATTGGCCGCATAGTTAACTGATGGCAAGGAGGCAATAGTATCGACAGAAAGACCTCTGCTCTCTGTTCCAACGACCTCACCCAATGCAATCAACTCCTCATATGATAGCTCATCAGGATCAACCCCCTCCCATGCATTCTGCAAAATACCACCTACGCCTTCTTCTTCACTATCATCCTCATCCTCATCCTCGTTGCCATCTCCAACCATAACCATTTCATTTATTCCAGCCATGGCCAGCAATCTTGCAGCCATTTCCCTCTCCTCAGCATCTTGTAGCGCTCTAGCATATGCTTCATCACTGGAGTAAGCAGATGGATCAACATCAACATTTTGGCTGTCATCTGCATTTTCTTCATCACGTGCATTTGCATCAAATGCATCTTCCCCATCACTACTGTTATCCTCTCTTCCTTCACTACCTTCAGCTTCATCACCATGACCATCAAATTCATTTTCTTCCAAATCCTCATTTCCATAACTGACTGTCTCCCAACTTCCAGATTCACTTGTTTCACTTCTACCTCGAACAACATTCCTTCTCAACATCATGTACGCTCTCTCCTGCTCATGAAGAGTCCGGGCAAGGGCAAGATCGGCCTCCTCCTGACTGAGGTTGGTGAATGGTGTACGCCGCCGTGAACCACCACCCGCACCTCCTCCTTCACCTCCAACAGCCCTTACCTCATCATTACTAATAATATTGTTGTTATTATCACTATTAATCACAGTATTGTCAGAGTTTTCCACTTGGTCAGCAGAGTTGTGGTTGCTGTCAGCTTCATTGTTTTCCATTTCGCTCTTTGAGTTTAAACTTTTGAAACAACCCAAATACTCCAGAACCTGTTTCTAAAAGAAGAAGAGTCAGTTCTTCAACTTACGAATCATTTGCACAGTAAGAAAAAAACATAGTCTGAATAAAACAGGAGGCTAGCAGATCAAACAGCGGGCCAGTCAATCTATCGGTTTATCCCACCATTTTCAGTTTATCATGTTTGCTCCCCTGTCATATTCCACAGAGAGCACTAAGAGTTCCAAAATCTGCAGAAACTGTACATACTTCCCCCTTTTCTTCCAAATTACCACTATTCGAAATCGAAATTTTTAAGAACTCGGGAATCACTACCTTATGCTCTATATCTGTGCACCTCAGTAAGCCATGTATATTTCTATAACACATCCTATAATAGCCTTCCCTGACTGGTATTTAAGCAATTTAATATTTCAAAATTACCATCATACTGTCTGGAGCTTAACCAAAGTACGTCCAGAAACTAGACAGAAAGTTTAAAAAATCGCACCAAAACCGCTTACAGGCTACAGCACAAGAATATGATGACTCCAACCTTCAATGAAAATCAAAACTTGGAATGATGACTGCAAACATAACAATACCCTAGCTACACGAATGCAAGAAGCACACAAAGCAACACTAAACAGAACTGTTAAAATTCGAGTAAAATTCATAATAACACCTTCAAGTTTTCAGCCAGTATCAGTGCAACAACACGAGCAACTAAATTAAAAGATGAGCAAGGTGTTAAAAATAATGAAACTTCGTATGAGTTTTTGCCCCCTTCCATACATATAATCATCAATTAAACAATATGGAAAAAAACAACATTTCACTTTTAAGAGCGAAATTTAACAAAAGAAAACACCTTCCAGAGAGAGAAAAAGCGCAAAACGTCGCGAGATCCCTTTGTTGACGACCCCGATAGATCAATGCAAGATATAATCTTTGCAATTGGCGATGCGTGAGGGATTAACTCTAGGAAGAGATTGCGGTGCTATTTTGGGGGAATTAAAAGAAGCGAACAAAATAGAGATGCGTTGGGGTTTCGCTGGAGGCTGGGCGGGATTACGAAGAAATGTGATGAGAACTTATTACATGGTAATTAATGGAATCGAGAATTAAATACATATTAGTTTTTTGGATTGGCCGGGATGAGAATGATTATGTTAATGAGAATATTTGATCCAATGAGTCTCATATTATGTTAACTCAATGTGAACCCAACAAATACCCAATAAATACCCAAAATTACCCAATGAAATGTGTATGTAATATTTAACATAATATCACTATAATTCACAAATTACACATCATTAACGCATGTATAAATCAATAGCCTAATAGTTCGGCATTATTAGACAGACCATCACTCATTCACATACTTTTATTATATTCTAATTTGCCGTCGGACAAGGTACAATTCGTGTCCTTTGTTTTATTTCTACAACACTTAGGATCATAAATTAGTCGAACTAAACTCGATCAACCACTTATTCGAATTCAGCTTATTTTAAATATCTCGAGATCCAACTCGACTCAAACTCATGCGAACTTGTAGTACATTGGCTCAAGCGCGAGTTCGAATGAAATTAGTTTGACTCGAGTTCGATTTTCAGTGAAATTAATTTGATTCGAGCTCCATTTTGATTTTTGCACTAGAGCCATGATTAAATATAATTTTTCTTTTAATATACATTTTAATATTTTATAGTAAATATATATTATGTTGGCTCGATAAATCAGACAAGTTTAACGACCAGTGTTAATTGAATTCGAGTTCGAACTTGAACTCGAATACTACATGAGTTGGTTCAAGCGCGCTTTAATTTGGTTGAACTTGAATTTGGATTCACATATTAGAGTGTTTCGATTCAAGGCGTTTGCTCATGTTCTTAAAGAGAAAATATCGAAGCTGGAGCCGAAGGCCAATCCATGTGTATATGTTGGATATGATGATGAAGAGTATGGTTATAGTAATCTACGATCCCAAAAAGCATAAGGTGGTGAGCAGGTTAGATTTGGTGTTCTTTGAGCACGAGGAAGATGCTAATATTCCGAGTACAAGGTACAATTTCAACTCACACTCATCTTTTGATTTCACTAATGTTTCTTCTACTTTTACTTATGTTAATCAGCCATCAAATGATAATGTTGAGGTGACACCTAATGAGGTTGAGTATGTGCAACCTGATGCTGATACACTGAACATGATGAGGTTCCTCGGGATGAGGATAAAGGGGGCCATAAGAAGGGGGAGCAACCTACCCCTCAAGTGAAGTAAGTTGAGTTTTGAAGGTCCAATTGAGGGAGAATTCAAATAAGTATTTATGTTCAGAGTACATTCTTGTTACCGCTGATGAGGAGCCCAAAAAGTTTAAAGAGGTGTTGTCTCACAAAGACAATAAGCTATAGTTTGAGGAAATGAAAGAGGAGATGAATTTCTTGAACAAGAATGATACTTATGATCTTATGAAACCTCCGAAACAAAAGAATGTCCTGAGAAACTGATGGGTTTACAAGCATAAGAAAGATGGTGATAAGATTGTGAAACATAAATCCGGGTTAGTGGTTAAAGGATGCAACTAGAAGAAATGCATCGATTATAATGAAATCTTCTCACCGGTGGTAAAGATGACATCAATTAAGAGTGCTTGGTTTGGCTGCAAGTCTTGACTTGGAATTGGAGCGCTTGATGTGAAAACTTCTTTCTTGCGTGGCAATTTGAAAGAGGAGATTATTATGATGCGGCTGGAATGTTTTGAAGTTAAGGGGAAAGAGGATCATGTTTGGAAATTGAAAAAAAACCTTTATAGGCTAAAGCAAGCACCAAGGCAGTGGTACCAATAATTTAACTCTTTTATGGCGGGCAGTGGTTATAAACAAACTTTTGTTGATCCTTGTGTCTTTGTTAAAAATTCACACAAAGATAACTTCATTATTTTTCTTTTATATGTCGATGACATGTTGATTGTTTGCCGAGATGCCAAGATCATTGGTGATTTGAAGAAAGCGTTATCCAAGTCCAAATCAAATCTTAGGCATGGAGATTACTCGTGATAGTAAGCTTGGAAAGTTGTGGTTCTTACATGAGAAGTGTATTAAACGAGTGCTTGAAAGGTTCAATATGAAGAACGCTAAACCTGTTAGTACACAATTGACATCTCATTTCAAGTTGATCAAGAAAGATTGTCCTAAAATGGATAAGACAAGGAAAGTATGTCTTCTATTCTTTACTCTTCTTTCGCTGGTTTTTTCATGTATGTTATGGTGTGTATAAGGCCAGATATCGTGCATTTTGTTAGTGTGGTGAGTAGGGTTTTATCCAATCCAGGTAAGGCTCACTGGGATGTCGTGAAGTGGATTTTAATATATTTGAGAGGTACTTCCAAATTGTGTTTGTGTTTTGGAATTTACCATTATTGAAGGATACGTCGATTCTGACATGGCTAGATACATTGATAGAAGAAGGTCTACCTCGAGTTACTTGTTCACATTTTCAAGGGGAGCCATCTCATGGCAATCCAAGCTACAAAAGTGTGTGGAATTGTCAAAAACCGAGGTGGAGTATGCTGCAATCGTGGGAGCTGGTAAGGATATGCTTTGGTTGAAGATATTTCTTCAATAGTTAAGTTTGAACCAAGATGAGTATGCAGTACTTTGTGACAATCAAAGTGCTATGAACTTGAGCAAGAATTCCATGTGTCATGCTCGTACCAATAATATTTGAGGTTAGGTATCATTGGTTGCGAGGTATAATTGAGGAGAAACTAATGAAGTTGAAGAAAGTTCACACAGAATGTTGCTGATATATTGACGAAGGTAGTTCTCGGAGTTGAGCTTGAGTTTTGTGGTAAGCTAGTTGGTTTCAGTTTCAAGTGACTATAAAGACATGTGCATCTTCCTCGTATGTGGTGGAAGGGGAGATTGTTAGGTTTATGCATTGTTAGGTGCATGAATGTCCACCCCTTTCGTGTGCCTTAGTCCTTTGGTATGCCTTGTTGGAAAGCTCAATGTTCACTTTTATGGTTAGCTCTTTATGAGGTGGTTTTACATTGACTTTTAGGATACCCTATGTGCATCTTAAAAGGGATTTAGAGCTTGGAGATACATAACAACAAAAAAAAGAGTTGAGTGATATAAGGGTTTTTGAGGGAGATAAAAACCTTCCCATTTTCTGAGACCATTTCTGATTCAGAGGTCAAATTGAAGGGCAAACATTGTTTGATTTTGCTAAATTTTGGTCAGCGTGTTTGGGACTTATATGCCTTCTATTTGGACGGTTGGATCGTCAGTTTATTCTCCGGTTGGGAGATATTGCAATTCAAGTGACAACCCTATTTTATGGTGATTTCTTACACCTTTTCTCCTTTTGTTGTTTATTCTTATGTATGATGCATATGGTGAGTTGTAACCCTTTGTATACTGGTGTTTGGTTTGTTTCCCTCATTTTGTCACAATGAGAAAGAATAGGGTGGACTCCTGCAAGTCCCGTGGTTTTACTCTTCACACCTAAAAGGTTTTTGGCATAAAAATCGTTGTGTGTTGATTGCCATCTTGTGTGGGTGTTTGGGATTTATCCCCCTTGGACCCACAACATAATCATGGTATGCTCTCACACTTTCTTAGCTCAAGTTCGTAACTTAGTATTTTTTCATAATGTAAAACAAAATTATATTCGTGTAACTAATGTCAATCGTATGTTGCTCCTTGTTGTTGCTATGGCAGCTCTTCATTCATGCTCTTGATGCACAGTTTTCATTGCTATCTAGTTTCTGTTGAACATATATTAATTATATCATGCAAAAATTAAATAATGAAAATGAACGAGCAAATAGCATATGCAAGAATAATATAATTTTATTCATTATTCAGGTCTACAATAAAAAAAATTTAAATTACAAATAATTAAAGCATACCTGCGATATACTAACAATAAACAAATCATGTTTCAAGCAATAACAAAGTGATGGAATCACGAGTAAACTCGCTGCCCTTGAAACGAATGAGTCTCATTGTAGACATCAATGCTTAGGTTTAATAATCGAAGTTAACCATTAACACATAAGAGTTACCTTAAATTCACACAAGGCCCGAAGGACTATCACCAACAAAGCAACAGACGAAAACTACAAGAAAGAAAGAAAGAAGACTCAAGTTTAGAATATGAAGAGACCTGAGAAATGGTGTGAGTTTCTATTTTTAATACTCTTAAGAGACCCTAATCATGAAAACATGATATTCAGAGGGAGATTTGGTCTACTATTTCTATAATGGCAAAGGCTAGTGAGGGGAGCTTGTGGTGATTCCATTGGGAACAAGAGTTCGGGAACGGATATGGAGTTCTATGAAGAGTTAATCGAGGAGTCAATGACTTTTAGTTTGAAATCCAATTTGAGAAAACAAAATCTTAATGCCACAAGTGCTCCTTCCAACAATGGAAAGGTCGAGAACCAAGTATGTCAAGGCTTTAATGACAAAATCCGGAAACACACCGCATGTAAAGTCTTGCGAGATTTGTTCTTCACTGCATTCTAAGGATGTGTGCCCGAGTTTGCAAGATAACTATATAGCGGAGGTGAATGTCGTGGGTTTTCAAGGAGGTAAAGGATATCAAGGCGGTCAAGGATATCAAGGCAGGCAAGACTATCAAGGAAACCAAGGTTACCAAGGTGGTCAAGGCTACCAACATCGACCTTACAATGTGGGTAATTGAGACCACCTGAATCTTCAGTATGGAAATGATCAAGGAGGGAAAATGCACAACAATAACATCCTCAACAATAACAATATCAGCCTCCGCTAAAAAACGTACCACAACTCAAAGACAAGCCCTATGATTAAGATGAGAGTTTAGGCTTGTCAAAAGATGAAGTGATGCAAACAATTGGGAAATTGATCTTGTGTGCGGAGAAGGCAGAGAAGTTTCAAGAGAAGGCCGAGTCGAGCATAAAAAATTTTGAGACTCAAGTGAGTCAAATGGCTCAAATATTGAACTGTATGGAGACAAGAGAAAAAGGGTAAACTTCCTTCCTGACCGGAGATTAACCCTCGACAAAATGTGAGTGTCATCTCATTAAGAAGAGACTAGGAGGTGAAATCACACGAGGGAAAAGTTGTTGAGCGGGTGCTTGAAAAGGGGAAGATCTTGAGAAGAAGGCCATGAAGTTGGCCAAAGAGAAAGTGAGCAAGGGAAAGGAAATTGAGGGGGAGACCATTGTGCCTAGGTCGGGATAAAAGCCCAAAACATATCCCCTCCTCACAAGAAAAGCAAAGTGGCGGAGATTCCTATTTATGTGCTAGAACCACCATTTCCGGAGGCTTTGAAGGATAGGAGAAATAAGGAGGATAAAAAGGACATCTACGACCAACTGCACGTGCCCTAAGGTTAATAGAAACTGTTGTGGAACCATCACAGTCTTTTTTGCAGATGGCCACACGAACCAGGATCTTCCATATAACACCTCATTTGGAAGCTCTTCGGGAAGTTTAATGCATCAAGCATTACAAAGTTAATTACATCCATCGACAACTCGAATCTCGATTGCCAAGGTTACAACTTACAAACTGAAACTACCTCTCCAAATTCAGTTAAATAGCGCTCGCATAACATATCATCACCAACGTGCATTTGCCATAACAGCTCAAAGAGCACATACGCTAGCCCGACCACACACGAAAGTGACACGACCGCAAGTTAACAAAATGCCTAGTTAAGTTGTAATAGCACATCTGATGAACATCATGATTAGAAAAACTATAACTTCTAATACCTGATTCATATGCTCTACAAAGGCTAGTCTACAATCAAGATACATTTCTGCAATCAAGAAAAGATAATCTCTATCCATATCAACAATTACTATTCAACTAAACAAACAAAACTACATAAATGCCAGTCTAGAATCAAGATGCATTTCTGCAATCAAGAAAATATAATCTACAACCACGTATTAACATTTTTTTATAGTCTTATCAACAATTTCTATTCAACTAAACAAACAAAACTACACAAATGCCAGTCTCGAATCAAGGTGCATTTCTGCAATCAAGCAAAGATAATCTACAACTACGCATAAACATTTTTCATTCAACTAAAGACAAAACTACAAAATACACATAAAAGAAAGGGATTACTGACAAGATGTATTTTCCGTAAGAAAATGATCTATTTTTAACAGAATAAATAGAATACAAAGGAAATAGAGTACTACTAAGACTCTGGCTTAGTCAACAAGACTTATCCAGAATCAATCAAATCAATCAAATAAAATCAATCCCAATTTACTCTAACACCCCCCTCAAGAAAAGCGTCGGATGCTCGCCGATGCAAAACTTGGACCTGAAGAATTCGAACAGAGGACGTGAAAGTCCCTTGGTGAAGATGTCAGCAATCTGAAGACCAGTGGAAACATGGGCAACTCGAAGCTTGCCAAAGGAGAAAAACTCACGAACAAAATGATAATCGATGTCGATGTGCTTCGCCCTCTTGTGTGCAACCGGATTCTGAGCTAGAAAAAGGGCACTGTTGTTGTCACATAACAACAGTGGATAACTGGAAAGCGGGAGATGAAGATCACGAAGCAAATGAGACAGCCAAACTACCTCTGAAGCAGTATTGGCAAGGGCCCAATACTCTAATTTAGTACTAGAGCGACAGACAGTGAGTTGCTTCTTCGCACTCCAGGAGACCAAATTCTCGCCGAGAAGGACTGCATAACCATAGGTGGAACGTCGGGTTTCCAGACAACGAGCTCAATCAGCATCCGAATAACCCAAGACCTCTGGAGTGCTGGCAGAGCGAAAAGTAAGACCAAAATATAGCATGCTGCGAACATATCAAACAATCCGAGTGACCGTAGCAAAGTGATCATCACGAGGGTCCTAAAGAAAATGACTAACAGTGTTAACCAAAAAAGCCAAGTCTGGTCGAGTGATTGTCAAGTTCTGGAGAGCACCAACCAAGGATCGGTAAAGAGTCAGATTCTGAAAATGAGGACTTGTGGAGTTGTGCAACTGCGAACCAGGAACAAAAGGAGTAGTAACCGGGACATCATCAGACATACCGGCACGAGTAAAAATATCTCGAGCATACTTAGCTTTTCCAAGAAGTAAGCCCGACAAAGTGGGTGAAATCTCTAGGCCAAGAAAGTAATGCAGAGCACCAAGATCCTTAATAGCGAACTCCCAATGTGCCCTATCAATGAACTGGCGGAGAAGCACGGAATCATTGCCAATGAAGATGGTGTCATCAATATAGACCAGGAGATAAAGCAAAGACGTTCCTCTAGATAAAAAAAATAAGGAAGTGTCAGCCGAACTGCACTGAAAATCGAGCTGCAAAAGATAAGTACTGAACCTCTGAAACCAGGCCCGAGGAGCCTGCTTAGGACCTAAATGTCCTTTTTCAAACAGTAGACATAATCCAGATGTTGTGGGTCCTTATAGCCAACAGGTTGCGCCATGTAGGCTGGAGTATTAAGAACACCGTTCAGAAATGCATTCTTGACATCCAGCTGATGAAGGGGCCAGGAGCGCATCGTAGCAATGGCAAGGACAGTGCGTACAGTGGAAGCTTTGACCACAGGACTGAAAGGGAGTACTATTGCAATAAATTACAAATGAGGTCAGATGATGACTCGATGTTTTTACATGTTGGACGCCTCTTACAGCAGTTTGTTGTTGATGCTTACATTAAAATAGAAACCAGCTAGCTGGAATTTTTTAGGGACAAGCAGGGGCAGTTTCGAACTGAAATGGCGCAGAGTCTTATTGATGGTATGAATGATAGTTTAGTAGATGGATCCACACTTGGTCTCCGGGTGGTACTTCCAGCTTCATTTATAGGTGGTCCTAGAGATATGCGTCGTAGGTATCTTGATGCCATGGCCATCGTTCAAAAATTTGGTAAGCCTGATATATTTCTGACTATCACTTGTAATCCGTATTGGGCAAAGATTCAAGAAAATCTTCATTTTGGTGAGGCTGCAAATAATAGGCTAGATTTACTTACAAGAATTTTCCGTGCTAAGGTTTATGAGCTCAAGGATGACATTATTCAGAAGGGAATTTTTGGTACTGTGCAATCTTTGTTGTACATTATTGAGTATAAAAAAACAGGTCTGCCTCATTTCCATATGTGAATTATTCTACAACATGGTTGTAAACATTTGGTGATAAAATTGTTTGTGCCGAGCTGCTGGATCCAGAGAAAGAATCATATATTTTAGGTATTGTTAGCAAAAATATGATGCATGGACCATGTGGTAGACTGAATTCTAAAAGCCCCTGCATGAGGAACTGTAAGCGTAAATTTGTATTTCCTAAGCCATTTACATAGTCAACATGTCATGCAGAGGATGGTTATCCATTATATAGAAGGAGGGATAATGGTAGAACAGTTACCATAAAAAAACATGCTCTGGGAAATAACTGGGTTGTTGGCTATAATAAATACTTGTCCGCAACATATGAGTGCCATATAAATGTGGAGATTTGCTCAACTATTCGGCTCATCAAGTATGTTCACAAATATATTTTCAAGGGCAGTGACCGAATTGGCTTTGCATTGCAGAGTGGTGGAGAAGATACAATTATTGATGAAATCAAATTGTATCAAGATGGCCGTTGGATTGGCCCATCTGAAGCAACTTGGAAAATATATGGCTTCAAGTTAAACCATATGCAGCCTGCTGTTTACTCTCTTCAAGTCCACTAACTAGTTCAGCAATATATTACATTTCACAAGAATGCCGCTCTTCAGTCGATTGCTGCAAATGAGTTTCTTAGTAGAAATACACTTACATGCTTCTTTAAAATGAATGCATGTGATCCTCATGCAAAAGAACTGAAGCTTTATATAAAGAATTTCCAGAACACTTTGTGTGGTCAACATCAAACTGGAGTTGGAGGAAGAGAAAATCCAGGAATGTTATCGGTAGGTTGGTTGCAGTGAGTCCCATAGAGGGTGAGCGCTATTACTTAAGGCTTCTTCTATCTCATGTTTGATCACCAACATCCTTTGAAAACTTGAAGAGTGTGCAAGGAAGTTCATACAATACTTATAGAGAGGCCGCAATTACATATGGTTTGTTGACTTCAGATACTTATATTGAAGATGCCCTACAGGAAGCTTGTTCATTCGAGATGCCATCAACTTTGAGTTCTTTATTAGTTGTTCTGCTGGTATTTTGCTCGCCACATGATCCGAAAGAATTATGGCTCAAGTTTAGAGATGAACTATGTTCAGATTTTGTCAAAAAAGCATCAACACAGCCCCATCTCACTGAAGCCTTTATAAATACAAAGGTCTTGAATATTATAAATGGATCTTTGTTTGAAATGGGTAGATATATTAAACAGTATGGTTTGATAGATAGTATTGCTGATGTATCACCTTATGAGTTTTTAACACGTGAAATAGTCAGTGAGAGGAGTATTCAAATTTTGGATGAAGAATCACTACTGGCCAGTCTATTAAATGTTGAGCAAAGGCTAGTATATGATCGAATCATTCAAAGTGTTATCACCAACAGTGGAAAATCTTTCTTTATTGACGGGCCTAGTGGTACTGGGAAAACTTTTTTGTATAGAGCTTTGCTTGCGACCTTGCGGTCTGAAGGTCATATTGCACTGGCTGTTGCATCCTCTAATGTAGCTGCTTCTGTGTTGCCTGGAGGAAGGATTGCACACTCCCGTTTCAAGTTGCCATTTGATTGTTCCAACACCGAAGTTTGTCAATTGATCAAACAGTATGGTTTAGCAAAGTTAACAATAGAGGCTAAGTTGATTGTTTGGGATGAAGCCAAAATGGCAAAACGACAATCATTGGATGCTTTGGATATGTTACTAAAGGATCTTATGGATACCGATATTCCATTTGGTGGTAAGGTTTTTATCTTAGGAGGAGATTTTAGGCAAACTTTACCTGCTATACCAGGTGCATGAAGAGATGGAACAGTTCAAGCATCAATTATATATTCTCATTTATAGCCGAAATTGGAAAAGTTCCACCTTCAACAAAACATGAGGGCCTTAAATGATCCTCAATTTTTCTCTTTTTTTATTACGTATAGGTGAAGGGAAAGAGTATATTGATTACAATGAGGAGATCGAATTGCCAGCTCACATTGTTATCCCATATATTGGGAAAGAAGCATCCATCCAAAGGTAAAACATTTTTATCCTTTTTCCACAAGTCTTCTAGATAATGAATCGATTATTAATGGAGACATTCACACAATTTGAATTGTTTACAGGTTAATTTAGTGTGTTCACAGATTTAACTGCATATGCAGTAAATCCAATTGATATGATATGAAGGTGCATTTTGGCTGCAACAAATGCTGCTGTTGAGAGCATAAATAACTTTTTGATTGATGCTTTTCCTGGCACTCCGAGATTATATATTAGTATAGATAGAACTTTGGGTGAAACAAATCAGAGTGATCATGAGGATTTTCTTAATACACTTCATCCAAAAGGTCTCCCACCCTATTTATTACTGTTAAAACCAAATTGTCCTATTATGCTCATAAGTAATTTAAATCCAACTGAGGGATTATGTAACGGAACACGATTAATTTGTCGTGAGTTGTGTCAATCAATCGTTAGGGCAGAGATAGCTTTTGGCCTTTATAAGGGCAAACAGGTCTTCATTCTTAGAATACCAATCATTTGTGACCAAAGTAGTAAGACGTCCATACCATTTAAAAGATTTCAATTCCTAGTGAGACTCTGTTTTTCTATGACAATCATTAATTCCCAAGGCCAGACATTAGATTTTGTTGGACTATATTTAGATGCCTGTCTTTTCCCATGGTCAGTTGTATGTTGCTTTATCCCGAGTAAAAACCTCTGAATCTGTAAAGGTTCTTTTGACACCTTCAACATTTGAGGGCGCACGAGTGAATAATAAAACAAAAAATATAGTTTACAAGGAGATTTTTCAGGAGCAGTAGTTATCCTATTTTTCCTCATGTTGTGCTCCCCGTTTTGGATCTGCAACATTTTGCCTTTTTCTGTTGCATATTTTGGAGTTCCCTCATTTTTGAAGTTGCATGTACTTCCTTATTTCATTTTGTATACATGCATTTAGGAACATTCTAAAGGTTTAAATTATTTATACATCTTGCTTCTGCGTGGTTATTATTCATGTGCAGATTTCAGCCCTCGAGACTACTGTCCAATATAAATGCAATAGAGATCTAGTTATATAAATCTCATTAGACCTATATTAAAGGTATGTGTTTAATAGTTCTTCAGTTAATCAATTGTAATAATACAATTTTTAAATTATTTTACCTCTGCATGTCCTGTTAGGTGGCCGACCAAAAGGACGTCGTTTTTGTCACCTATTCGAGGGGTTGAATTATCTTTTTTCGAGGAGTTGGAGACTCCTGCCCTTGAAGGGGTGCAGTTATTGACCCTCGGAGAGATGGAGTCTTCTTCCATTGAAGGGGTTGAGCTGTTCGCCCTCGAAGGGGTTGAGCTGTTGACCCTCGGAAGAGATGGAGTTTTTTGCCGTCGAAGGGCTTGAGCTCTTCGCCATCGAAGGGATATGTCATTTTCTGTCCTTGAAAGGGTCGACTTGGCGGCCGTCAAAGAGATCAACTCTCCTAGCCTCGAAGGGGTCTACGTCTCGGCCATCGAAAGGATGGAATTTTCTGCCCTCGAAGGGGTTAAGTATTCTGCTCTCGAACCTCCAGTGCAATTTTTACCTTTCCAACTTCCAATGCCAGCCTTCACTTCTACAACGTCACCTATGAAATCTGCAATGAAAGCTTTCACCTCTTCTTGAGAGGATTTTACTGGAACGTTTGCAACACTTGAGTCAACACATCAGTTAAATTAGGTACAATATATTACTCTTTGACCATCTCTTAAGACGGATTGTTGACTGGAATGTTTCATCGGATACCGTGTTGTCGTGTTCCCCTCCTCTTCTCATAATTTGCACAATTTCCTATACTTTTCCATCTTATCTTCTTATTTTATCTTTTTTTTATTTTATATATATATACATAAGTACAACCTAATCTTGTTTCTCCTTATCTTTAAACTCTTTGTTCACCGAAGTTTTTTCTCGGCTCCAGTGCACAATTATTCTGCCTTCTCCTCATCATTACCAAAATTCCCTATAATTTCCCTTCCTATGTCCTTGTCTTATTATTATATAAGAGTCTTTCTTCGAATATTGTTCCACTTTCTTCTCGTCATTTGTACCTTCTGCCTTCTCCTCATCATTACCACAATTCCCTATATTTTTTGTTCTTATGTCCTTGTCTTATTATTATATATAAGAATATTATTTCGACTACTCTTCCACCTTTTTCTCATCATTTACACCTTCTATAGTCAGTATAGTACATTCTTCTGATTATACCTGTGGTCCACCTTCTACTCATCATTTGGACAATATCATATACTCTTCGTTCTTATCTCCTATTTCTTTTCCTGTATTTTATAATATAATAGTTATATACGAATCTATATATATGTGTGTATATGTATATATATATGTATTTTAAAATATTATTATATTTTTATTTGCAATACATTTGTGTTCATATATTTACTTTTCTCCCCTACCTTTGTCATCATCATAATCATTCATCTTCTCATTTTGTCTTATTTTAGATAATAAAAAAAGGAAGAAAAAGGCTCAGATTTTTTTGTGGACTACAGTGTACTATCATTCCGCCTTCTCCTCATGATTAACACAATTTCCTATACTTTTTCTTCTTATCTCATTGTCTTATTATTATATAAGAATCTTTTCTCGAAAACTGTTCCACATTCTTCTCATCATTTATACCTTCTGTAGTCAATATGGTACCTTCTTCTCATTATACCTCTATTTCACCCTCTACTCATGATTTGCACAATTCGATATGCTTTTTCTTCTTATCTCTTTATTTTCTTAATTAATAATATTTTCTAATGTAATAATATTAATATAAGAATATATATATATTGGAAAATATTATTATATATTTATTTATAATATATTTCTCTACATATATTTACCTTGCTTCCCTTCCTTCATCGTCATCATAATCATCATCTTCTCAACTCATCTCAAGCAATAACAAAAGACCGAAAAAACACTCAGAAGCCGCTCTAAACATACCATCCTGGTAACTTCTTTCAATCTCCTTCCCTTATTTGTTTTTTCCTTTTTAATGTCATTACACAATTTCAAAACACTATGCTAAAATATTTCAGATCTTTACTAAAATATTGAATCACTTAGAGATGTCATTATATGTGATGCAGAAATAATGGCACCAGAAAAAACCATTGATAAACTACGCAATACTGATCATCCTTGGATCAGAGTCGTTACAGTGGATGAAAAATTCTTTGTATTTCAAATCCAAGGGAGTCCTACAAAGGTCCAAAATTTTATTTTCTCTGATGAAAAGGTAATTAATTCTTTTTTTATATAATAGTTTATAATATCATCATTTCTTATATTCATAGATTTACTGATAATGTAGGGAGCTAAAGTGGAAGGGATAATGTTTAACAAAGCATGTGAAACCATGAGTCAAAGAATTCAGGTTTATAACAAGTACAGGATTTTGAATGCAAACATAAGAGAAATTGATCCCAGTTATAAGAAGGGAGATATAGCAATGCAGTGGGTTATCGACACGAGTATGGTTATCGAAGAAGTGCATAATTCTGCGGACTTAATTTCAGCTCAACATTCCTATGTACCATTTGAAAGAATCCATGAACATGTCAATCAACCTCAAGAACTGGTAGGTAATCATTTCTCAATACGTCTCTTCACTTTAAATCTGAACATATTTTTCGTCTTTACTAATCGTATAAAATTACAGATATTATAGGGATTGTTGCTCAATCCCTCCCAATTCGCATTGTCAACACACCGAGTGGGTCTAAGGAAATTCAGAAGTTTGTTCTTGTTGATGACAAGTAAGAAAAAATAGTATCTGTTTGGCAATTATTATATGATTATCTTTTACATCCCAATTTCCTTTAATGTTTATCGTCCATGTTCAGATTACAAGCTTTGATTTTCACTATGTGGCAAGAATTTTTTGAAAATGAAGGCAAGCAATTGCAAGCCACTGTGGCTGACCTGCCCGTACTAATTTGTCGTCGACTCAAGGTTGAGTCCTTTCAAGGTATTATATATTTATAAAACCAAGGTCCCATCGCTCTCTAACTTCCATTCCGTTACCAAAATAACTTCTATTAACATTTTCCCTTATGCTTTATTCAGGGATAGATGTATCAACACATTACAGATCATCCCTTTTAATTAATGGCACTGATATTCAATCTCTGGAATTGAGGAAATGGTACAATTTAGTCTCATTGATTTGTTTGATATAGTAATAGGAATATTTAAACCAACGTTTACATTTATTACTATACTAATTTTCCAGGGCAAAACAGCACCACAGGGAGATCACGAATACCGTCACTAGCTTCAACCAATCCTTGGGGAAAATGCCACCAACAACTGTAGATACTGTCTACACTTCAGTTGGTTATATTCTACCAACTCAAAAGGTAAAAATAATGTCCCATTTTCTCCCAGTATTATGTTTTCCTCTTTGGTCTGAACATTATTTCTGACTGAACAGTTTTCTTCATAAATAGATGGTGACTTCAGAGGTGAAAATATCTTTCAAGGACATCTCTCAGAATTTTTACTATATGGCCTGCGTCAAATGTTTTCATTCAACGAGTGCCTCTTTGCATTATGAATTCACCTGCAATTTATGCCAAGAGAAATAGCTTGCTCGACCAAGGTTGTAAACTAATCAACTTCTTTCATTATATATTTTTAATGTCTTCAAAATATATATTTATTTAAATATGACATAGTTACTATATTACACATATTCTTATTCTAAATGTGTTATTTGTGTAGGTGTCACTTTGAAGCATATCTTATCGATGACAGTGGTGTTATCGCTGCTACCTTCTTCGGTGAACCTGCTGAGAGATGGAAGCTATTGATGGAGTTACACAGGTTAGTACTATCTATTTTGACATATCTATCAGGACTGTCAATTTATCACATGAAAACCCATGCATTGAGTTTAAACATAAGATAATTTTTATCATAGGAATAGATTGAGGGTCTCCATTCTATCATTGACAATGTTGACTACGTTGTCCAAATTCAAATCTCCAAATTAAAGGGTGGCCAGGTTACCCCAAGATATACTGTGCTTGATTTTGCTGAAAAACAATGCTTGCAAGACCAAGTTTCAACTGTTCAATTGCCCAAAAAAGGTTGTGACCAATCACATTTGGCGATTCAAACTCCATCTGCTGCAACACAACTTACTATTCAAGGTATAACTGCATGTAATCTGATATAATACTTCTACCTTATGATTACATTTCCTTACTTTCTAATAAAAATATAATCCATGATCCTTGAAACACAGACTCTGCAAATTGTGGCCCACCTTCACCAAAGGCAAGAAAAAACCTTTTCCCCGAATCGGAGAGTGAGAACTTTCAGCTACCAAAAGCAGAAGGGAAGAAACCTAGGTTAAGCTAAGTCCAAGAAGCACGTTTTCTTGCATTGTTTCTCAAATCAAATGACCTTTTCTTTTGTGGATGTCCCTTTTTGCGACATCTTTCAGATATCATGTGGTGCAAGTGACTTCTAAGATTGATAAACAAAAGTTTTTTCACTGTGTTATAATGAATTCAGTAACAATTAATTTGTTATGAGCTGTGTTGTACAATATTTTTTCAACATGTCATTATTGCATGTCTAACAAATGTCATACTTATTACTATATCACTATCGGAATTATACATTACTCGGTTGTATACTTTTGGAAAACATTTACAAGTTTTTTTCAATGACATTTTGAATTTTACACTGAAAGTTAAACTGGCATAAATATTGTACATTTCAAGTTTAATCGCCATAAAATAATAAATTTTAAACTAATCATATTTAAATTGAACAAATCCTTCTGGAACTTCAACAGTTGAAGGTACCCTAAAAAAAGTACTTAATCGCCCATCAGAGGGATTATGTCTTCTGTCGTCGAAGAGTTTGAGTTATTAAACCTGAAAGTGATGGAGTTTTCTATCCGGGAAGGAAAGAGTTCCACTGAACATGTTTGAAAAATACCCATTCAAGAGGTGATATTTGGAGTTGAGGAATTCCATTCGACCCATTCGATAAGAAACTATTAGAGGCGTACCGAATGGAGAATGACCCATTCACGAAGTTAAGTTTCAGATGGATGGGATCAATTGGTTGGGTTGGAGAGGTACCCATTCAACCTTAAGGAGTTGAATTTTTGGCTTTCAAAGGGACGAGGTCTTCATTCCTCGAACGGATCCACCTCCCAACCCCTCGAAGGGATAAAGTCTTCTCTTCTCAAAGAGGTCGGACTGTCAGCCCTCGAGAGGGTCGATTTTCAGCTCTGAAAGGGGTGAGGGTTCAGCCCTCGAAGGGGCAAGTCTTCAGATCTCGAAGGGGTGGAGCTTCAGCCCTGGACGTGATGGAGTCTTCAGCCCTCAAAGGAGTGAGTCTTCAGTCCTCTAAGTGACGAGTTGTTAGGCCTTGAAGGGGTGTAGTCGTCAGATCTCGAAGGGGTGAGTCTTCAGATCTCGAAGGGGTGAGTATTCAGGCCTCGAAGGGGGTGTCGTCTTCAGCCCTTGAAGGGGTCAGGTTTCTGATCTCTAAGGGGTGAGTTTTTAGCCCTCGAAGGGGTGTAGTCTTTATCCCTCAAAGGGGTTAGTCTTTAGCCCTCGAAGGGGTTAGTCTTTAGTCCTCGAAGAGATGTACTCTTTAGCCCTCGAAGGGGTGCAGCTTCATCCCTCGAAGGAGTGAGTCTTCAGCCCTAGACCTCGAAGGGGTGGGACTTCAACTCTCGACGGAGTGAGTCTTCAGACCTCGACCTCGAAGGGGTGGAAGTTCAGCCCTTGAAGGGGTGAGATTTCAGCCTTCGAGGGGGTGGGACTTCAGCCGTCGAAGGGGTGAATTGCCAGCCCTCGAAGGGGTGGATTGTCAACCCTCGAAGGGGTGCGCTTCCAGCCCCCAAAGAGGCCGATCTTCAGACCTCGAAGGGGTCGCTCTTCACTCCTCGAAGGGGTCAATCTTCAGCTCTGGAAGGGGTGGATTCTTCAGGCCTCCAAGGGGTGAAGTCTTCAGCCCTCGAAGAGGTGGAGTCTTCAACCCTTGAAGGGGTGGATCTTCAGGCCTTGAAGGGGTGAGACTTTAGACCTCAGAGGGGGGGGGATCTTCAGCCTTGGAAGGGGTCAGGCGTCAGCCCTCCAAGTGGTGAGACCTCACCCCTCGAAGTTGTCGATCTTCAGCCTTCGAAGGGGTGGAATCTTCAGGCCTCAAAGGGGTCGAGTCTTCAGCCCTCTAAGAGATGAAGTCTTCAGCCCTCTAAGAGGTGGAATCTCCATCCTTCTAAAAGGTAGAGTCTTCAGCCCTCGAATGGGTGTATCTTTAGCCCTCAAAGGGGTGGATAGTTAGCTCTTGAAGGGGTGCGACTTCAGCCCTCGAAGAGGTGGGTCTTCAGCCCTCGAAGGGGTGAGACCTTCAGCCCTCGAAGAGGTGAGACGTCATCCCTCGAAGGGGTGGATTGTTAGCCCTCGAAGGAGTGAGTCTTCACCCTTCAAAAGGGTGAGTCTTCAGCCCTTGAAGGGGTGAGACTTCAGCCCTTGAAGGGGTGGATCTTCAGTCCTGAAAGGGGTGGATCTTCAGCCCTCGAAGGGGTGAGACACTCAGCTGTCGAAGAAGTGAGACCTTATCCCTCGAAGAGATGGATTGTCATCCCTCGAAGGAGTGAGTCTTCAACCCTTGAAAGGGTGAGTGTTCACCTCTCGAAGGGGTGAGACTTCAGCCCTCGAAGGGGTTGATCTTTAGTTTTCGAAGGGTTGAGTCTTCAGCGCTCCAGGGTTCGACTGTTCAGGCTTCGAAGGGTTCAGTCTCCAGTCCTTGAAGGGTTCAGTCTCCAGTCCTTGAAGGGTTCAGCTGTCAGTTCCCAGAGGGGATGGAGTCTTCAGCTCTCAAGGGGGTGGATCTTCAGCCCTCGAAGGGGTGTAGTCTTCAGCCCTCGAAGGGATAATTCTTCATCCCTCCAGGGGGTGGAACTTCAGCCCTCGATGGGGTGAGTCTTTAGCCCTCAAAGAGGTGAGTGTTCAGCCCTCGAAGGGGTGAGTCTTCAGCCCTGGAGGGAGTGAAGCTTTAGCCCTCGAGGGGGTTAGTCTTCAGCCCTCGAAGGGGTGAGTCTTTAGCCCTCGAGAAGGTGGGCCTTCAGCCCTCGAAGGGATGGGTTTTCACACCTCGAAGGGGTGAGTCTTCAGGCCTCGAATCAGTGAGTCTTCAGACCACGAAGGGGCTTCAGACCTGAAGGGGTGAGTCTGAAGCCCTTGAAGGGGTGAGTCTTCAGACCTCGAAGGAGTGAGTGTTCATACCTCGAAGGGGTAATTCTTTAGCCCTCCAGGGGGTGGAGCTTCAGCCCTCGATGGGGTGAGTGTTCATCCCTTGAAGAGGTGAGTGTTCAGCCCTCGAAGGGGTGAGTCTTCATCCCTTGAAGAGGTGAGTGTTCAGCCCTCGAAGGGGTGAGTCTTCAGCCCTGGAGGGAGTGGAGCTTCAGCCCTCGAAGGGGTGAGTCTTTAGCCCTCGAGGAGGTGGGCCTTCAGCCCTTGATGGGGTGGGTCATCACACCTCGAAGGGGTGGGTCTTTTGGCCTCGAAAGAGTGAGTCTTCAGACCACGAAGGGGCTTCAGACCTCAAAGAGGTGAGTCTGAAGCCCTCGAAGGGATGAGTCTTCAGACCTTGGAGGAGTGAGTGTTTAACCCTGGAAGGGGTAAGTTGAGCCATCAAGAGGGTGGATCTTCAGCCCTCGAAGGGGTGAGTCTTCAGCCCTCGAAGGGGTGAGGCTTCAGCCCTTGAGGAGATGGATCTTCAGCCCTCGAAAGGCTGGGTCTTCAAACCTCGAAAGGATGATGCTTCAGCCTTCGAAGGGGTGAATCTTCATTCCTTGAATAAATAGAGGTACCAATTTGAGATGTAAACTTCCACCTGGAGAACCTTCACATCTCAAATCAATAGCTCTCGAACCCCTCCTCTTTAACCTTTTCCACCCGCGCTTTCAGAAGACGAAGAGGTGATAACGTCTTCCCATAAATTTTATATTTCCAATGCGGAAATCATGATCTGTCACTTCAGTCACTATATTTATCTGTCATCTACACCTCCATATTTCCTATTCTCTTTTCCAAGAAGTGATCACGTCTTCCCATAACTTTTTATATTTCCAATGCAAAAATCATGATCCGTCACTTCAGTCACCATATTTACCTCTCATCTGCACCTCCATATTTCCTATTCTCCTTTGCATACATCTTCCTACAAAATTTGGCTTCTGTATTTCTTTTACGACCGATCTCGACTTCCATCACTTTTTTCCAGTAATCAGTAAGTTCTTTGATCCCTATTCTACTTCTATACTATACTTTCATCCCCGTTCTCTAGAATCAGTCTAAGCGAGTCAGGCTACGCCGGCTAAAATTGCTACCGACCCGGATGGACTCAAGTTGTAGGCCGTCCAACTCTCGACAGTTTAAGATTTTGATGTGTCCTTAATAACATACTCCCAATGTGTCCTGCCGAAAGGAAAATCTGGTTTTCTAATCAATTCATCGTTTCAGATTCTGAAATAGTACGCGCGTGTCACTGCCCCACCAACATCGCGCTTTCAGAAGACGAAGAGATGATCACTTATTTCCATAACTTTTTATATTTCCAATACGGAAATTATAATCCATCACTTCACCCACCATATTTACCTCTCACCCGCACCTCCATATTTCCCATTCTCCTTTGCAGACATCTTCCTACAAAATTTGGCTTCTGTATTTCTCTTACGACCAATCTCGACTTCCATCACTTTTTTCCAGTAATCAGTAAGTTCTAGCATCCCTATTCTACTTCTATGCTGTACTTTCATCCCTCTTCCCTATAGTTCTTTCATCCTTATTCTCCTTCTATTCTCTTTTTCCTGGTTCCCCCGTGCTCCCCCGTCCCCCCCTATTATCATGGGTCGCTCTGATGAGGGTTCCACCTCCGAGAAAGTTTCCACTCGAATTAGTCTAAGCGAGTCACCCATTAGTACTCCAGCTAAAATTGTTACCGACCCGGAATATACCCATTCTGAATGATTATAGCCCGATCCAAGATGCTAAAAAGGTTGTATCTCATCCTCGTGTTATTACTCCTGAAGAAGAGGGGTCCATCCTTACAACCAATATACCATCTCAAAAAACTGTGGAAATTGGCTTCTGGGCAAGGACAAGCCTTACATAACGAGGTTTTTTACAAACGCAAAAATTACCTTTTACCCTCCTCCAACCCCAGAAGATTAAACGTTAGGAAACCCCACAAACCATCCTTGCCTCAGGATTATCGTTAGTCAACCTATTGTGTTATTATTTTATCATTACTAGAGATCGTCAGAGGTAAATCTGTTGTGTTATTAGATTTATCAGTATTAGCTAACTCTTTTTCTTTTACCAATTTCAGTGGGTTTTACAAAGGAATTAAAGAAGCAAAGACCATGGAAGCAGAATCAAACTCGGTCCATGGAGGTACTTGATACCTCACATCAGGCTTCCACCCACACAACTCCAGTGTTTCCCGTCTTAAATCAAGGATCCGTTCCTGGACCAGACTTCGGAAGGGCACTTATGAGAATTGAAGCTGCTGAAGATGTTCAACCACAAACTCTGCCCTTTTCGAGTGATGCAATACCTACATTAGAATTCCAACATCACCTTTCAAAAATTGCCTCCAAACCCAAGGTTGTTTTCCATTCTCCTATCTCTTTCTCTCTCTCCCATTTTTGTATTTTTACTCCAACTCAGCTGAATCATTTGACCAAGGCTTGTAGAGTTTACCACAAAGTGACAACCAATATAGCATCCCTCCTTTCCATTGGCGACGAAAGCCTTCGTCAGGATCTGAACAAAAAAATGCCGAAATTTTGCGCCTAAGGGAATGTCCCCAAAGGAAGCAGAAAATGCTCGAACAAAAAAAAGAACTGTGGGACAATGAAAAGCATGAATGGTTGAAAGAAAGGGACACCCTCACTAAAGGGGTTCAGGCTGCAGAAGATAAAATTCAAGCTGCGGAGAAGAACCTTACAGAGGTTGTAGGCACCCCTCCTCAACAAGATTCCCTAATCACTCACATGGAAGAAATGATTGCTTCCACATCAAAGGAGGATAATTCTAAGGCTGGTCCTAATACGAAAATTCCCCCCCCCCCCTCTGTTTTACTTTCAATTTTTGTTTTTTCAGGAATTAATTGAAATATCCACTTATTAGATTTTACCTTTGTTTTCTTCCATAGTATAATTCAATGAAAATGGTTCTCGAAAGCACTTGCAAAGAGCTTTCAGGTGCCCAAAAAGAACTGGATGAAACAAATAAACAGCTGCTCATTGCACTTGGAGATGTTCGTAAATGCAATGAAGAGAAGATTCGTTGAAGGACAAGCTCCAAAACCTTGAGGCAGAGATGAAACTATGGCAATGTAGAGATCATCCTCCCTTGAAGAGATCATCCTACCTTCTACAAAAGGGCAATCGTTCTGATGATGCTGATAAAGAACTAGAACAAATCATGCAGGAAATTTATTTGAAATTTGGTTCTTTGAAGTCTTGCCTTGCCACTGCAACCAGGCTGTCATTAGTGGAAGGGCTTTTAATCGGTTGCATGGGCGAAAATCAAAAACTGGTAGCCCAGAGAAATTCAGCTGTCGAACATCATATGTTAGCTTAAGAGAAAGTGGCCAGCCTTTAGGTTGACTTGCTGGCTTGGAAAATAGCAGCTACCAAGGACTCCCCTTCAACAGCTGAACTTGCTTTAGCCTCTCAAACCCCTCAAGAGAGCCCTTCACCTGAAGATACCTCTTTGGTGGAATCTCTTTTATCAAAAAACACCAAACTGTCTGGGGAAATCAAAGCTTGGAAGGTGCAATTAACATAAATGAAGCAGCATTTTTCCGAGTATGAAGAAGAAATCGCTACGCACAAAGTAAGCCTTCGTGCCCATTTGCTTTCTCACGGAATTCCTTCCTCCTCTTTGATTAGCAAAGAACATCTTCCAAAATTTCTATTGAAAGCTGCACACCACTGGATGGAGGAGGTCAACGTTAATGAGAATGGGACTTCCCAACAGAAAAAGACTTTCGACATGATTCTCGATTGGTTAGCAGAACTAAAGATAAAGGGATTTAGCCCCTCGAGTGGTGACTCTACCACTCGATCACAAAAGTCTGCCGTTAAACAGGCTGAACGACACCTGGTCCCATTTGGAAAAAATAACCAAGGATCAAAATGCCACAGAAGCACTAGGTCATCCTCAAAGGCCCCCATCGAACCTTCGATGAAAAACGATGTCAGACCGACACTGTCATTTCTACAAAATACCCTATAGAAGAAAAAATGAAGGATATCCAAAAGGCGGCTAGCATAAAGCTGGAAGAGGTCGAAGAGATAAAGGAAAATCTTGACAATCTACGAACCTCTAAGTCTACTGAACATTTGTTTCAAGCAGGATTCCCCCCCTTGGATGGGATTAACTTTAATAATTGTTAGTATCAAATATTCGAAACTTACAGTATTTGTTGAAAGAGTCCCAAAGTAATTTTTATGGCACTGACCGATCATTTTCAACCATTGAGCCAGCAAAAACGATCAAAATTCTCTTTTAACCTAAAAAATAAATAAACAGCTTCAACTCGATTGAAACTAAAAACACTCCCCTTATCAGAAGACCCACGGCATGAGCAAAAGTAAAAAACCAATCAAGTAATTTCCATTATATGACTCATTCTGTAGATTACCATTTTTTAAAAATGAACCCATATTAATGGGAGGGATATATATTAGGTTCCCCAAACCTGAAAATGGTAAAAAATTCTTTTACGAGACTTTACTTCAAGTAATTTTCAACAGTTTGTAGGAAAGATAAAATGTATTTGTCAAAATTTGTGACCTAAACTCTACTTAGGGCATTTTTATAGATGATTCTATTTTCCATGTCTCCACCTCTCGTGTTAGCATGGACAAATGCACAGATCTCCAAAAAGACTAAGTAAAAACCGTCCCAGTGCTGGAAATGTATTTGTATCTTCTGCCTCATCATTTTCTTTACCGCATGGTTGGACTGCTCCAGGGTTAACTGCTCAAATTTGATGGTTCGACTGCTCGAATTTGGTGGTTTGAATGCTTGAATATGGAGGCTCAAATGCTCAACTGTCTGGACGTTCGAAGACTCGAATGTGGACTCTCGAGTTCCACATCTCAACCCTCGAGGGGGTTCAGGTCTCAGGCTTCAAAGGCTGAAGTCTCACCCCTTCGAGGGATGAAGATCCACCCCTTTGAGGGCCGAAGAGTCCACACCTACGAGGCCTGAAGGCTACACCCCTTCGAGGGCTGAAGATCCACCCTTTCGAGGGGTGAAGCTCAACCCCTTCGAGGGTTGAAGACGCTACCCCTTCGAGGGTTTGAGACTCCACCCCTTCGAGGGCTAAAGACTCCACCCCTTTGAGGGCTGAAGACTCAACCCCTTCGAAGGATGACAATCCACCCCTTCGAGGTCTGACAATTCACCCCCTTCGAGGGCTGACAATCCACTCCTTCGAGGACCAACATGTCACCCCTTTGAGGTCTAAAGATCCACCCCATCGAGGGCTGAAGACTCCACCCCTTCGATGGCTGAAGACTCAATCCCTTCGAGTGTTGAAGGTCCACCCCTTCGAGGGATGAAGTCTCACCCCTTCGAGGGCTGACAATTAGTACCTTCGAGGGCTGAAGACTCCAACCCTTCGGGGGCTGAAAACTCCATCACTTCTAGGGCTGAAAACTCACCCCTTCGAGGGCTGAAGTCTAACCCTTTCGAGGGCTGAAGGTCCACCCCTTTGAGGACTGAAGATCCAGCCCTTTAAGGGGTGAACATCCACCCCTTCGAGGGCTAAGGATCCACGTCCTCAAGGACTGAAGGTCCACCCCTTTGAGAGCTGAAGAATCACCCCTCCGACGGAAGAAGAATCACCCCTTCGAGGACTGAAAATTCACCCCTTCGAGGGCTGAAAAGCCACCCCTTTGAGGCCTAACGACTTACCCCGTCGAGGGCTAAAGACACACCCCTTCGAGGGCTAAAGATCCAACCTTTTGAGGGCTAAAGGCCAACCCCTTCGACCGGTGAAGGTCCACCCCTTCGACGGCTACAGACTCACCCCTTCGAGGGCTGAAGTCTCACCCCTTCCAGGGCTGAAGTCTCACCCCTTCCAGGGATGAAGACTGACCCCTTCGAGGGCTGAAGACTTACCCCTTCGAGGGCTGAAGATCCACCCCTTCGAGGGATGAAGACTCACACCTTCGAGGGCTGAGGTCTCACCCCTTCGAGAGCCGAAGTCTCACCCTTCGAGGGCCGAAGTCTCACCCCTTCGAGGGCTGACGTCTCACCCCTTCTAGGGCTAAAGACTCAATGCCTTTGAGGTATGAAGATCCACCCCTTTGAGGGATGAAGACTCACCCCTTCGAGGGCTGAAGACTCCACCCCTTCGAGGGCTGAAGACTCACCCCTTTGAAGGCTGAAGAGTCCACCCCTTCGAGGGCTGAAGACTCCACCCCTTCGAAGGATGAAGATCCACCCCTTCGAGGGCTGAAGACTCTCCCTTTCGAGGGCTGAAGACTCACCCCATTGAGGGCAGAAGACTCCACCCCTTCGAGGGATGAAGATCCACCCCTTCGAAGGCTGAAAACTCACCCCTTTGAGGGCTGAACACTCATCCCTTCAAGGAATGAAGACTCACCCCTTCGAGGGCCGAAGTCTCACTCCTTCGAGGGCTAAAGACTCCACCCCTTCCAGGGATGAAGATCCACCCCTTCCAGGGATGAAGACTAACCCCTTCGATGGCTGAAGATTCCCCCCTTCGAGGGCTGCAGACTCCACCTCTTCGAGGGCTGAAAACTCCACCCCTTCGAGGGATGAGGATCCACCCCTTCGAGGGCTGAAGACTCACCCCTTCGTGGCTGAGGACTCCACCCCTTCAAGGGCTGAAGACTCACCCCGTTCGAGGCTGAAGACTCACCCCTTCAAGGGCTGAACAGTCACCCCTTTGAGGGCTGAACAGTCACCCCTTCGAGGAATGAAGACTCATCCCTTCGAGGGCCGAAGTCTCACCCCTTCGAGTGCCGAAGTCTCACCTTTTCGAGGGCTAAAAACTCCACCCCTTTGAGGTATGAAGATCCACCCCTTGGAGGGCTGAAGACTCACCCCTTCGAAGGCTGAAGACTCACCCCTTCGAGGAATGAAGACTCACCCCTTCGAGGGCCGAAGTCTCACCCCTTCGAGGGCTAAAAACTCCACCCCTTGGAGGGCTGAAGACTCACCCCTTCGAAGGCTGAAGATTCACCCCTTCGAGGGCTGCAGACTCCACCCCTTTGAGGGCTGAAGACTCCACCCCTTCGAAGGATGAAGATCCACCCCTTCGAGAGTTGAAGACTTTCCCCTTCGAGGGCTGAAGGCTTTCCCCTTCGAGGGCTGAAGGCTCACCCCTTCGAGGGCTGAAGACTCACCCCTTCGAAGGCTGAAGATCCACCCCTTCGAGGGGTGAAGAATCCACCCCTTCGAAGGCTGAAGACTCACCCCTTCGAGGGATGAAGACTCATCCCTTCGAGGGATGAAGCCTCACCCCTTCGATGGATGAAGACTCACCCCTCCGAGGGATGAAGACTCACCCCTCCGAGGGATGAAGACTCACCCCTCCGAGGGATGAAGACTCACCCCTCCGAGGGCTGAATTCTCACCCCTCCGAGGGCTGAATTCTCACCCCTCCGAGGGCTGAAGACTCACCCCTTCGAGGGCTGAACACTCACCCCTCGGCACCCCGTCGAGGGGTCCAGCTCTCAGCCCTCGAAGGGGTCCAGCTCTCAACCCTCGAAGGGGTCCAACTCTCAGCCCTCGAGGGCTCCAGCTCTCAGTCCTCAAAAGGGTCTAGCTCTCAGCCCTCGGAGGGTCCGGTTCTCAGCCTTCGAATGGCTCCATCTCTCAGTCCTCGAAGGTCATGGTACTACCCCTTCGAAGCCACGAGCCACCACCCCTTCCAGCCCAAAATGCACAACTCCTTGGAGCCGAGGCACTACCCCTTCGACCCCACGAGGCACTACCCCTTCAACCCCACGAGACAAAACCCTTCGAGTTCACCATTCAACCCCTTACCCCTTCGATCCCACGAGGGCCTGCCCCTTCGAGGGCACAAAACGACCCCATCGACTCCACGGCCCTTCGAGACCCCGAGATAAGACCCCTTCGAGGGCAACAGCAAGACCCCTTCGAGCCCATAAACCACCACCCCTTCGACCCCAGAATGAACGAATTCAGAACGAACCCTGAAGCCAATAGGTTCGAGGGAACAATGAACTGCCCATTCGAGGTTACGAGATGGGACCCCTTCGACATAACGAGGCACTACCCCTTCGAGCCCACGAGGGATGGAGTATTCAGTCCTCGAAAAGGTCCAGCTCTCAGGCTTCAAAGGGATGGAATCTTCAGTCCTCGAAGGCCAACTCCTTGGAACAACCCCATCGAGGCCAAGACACTACCCCTTCGACCCCACGACACTACCCCTTCGAACACACGAGACAATAACCCTTCGACCACATGAGACACAACCCCTTCGAGCACACGAGACACAACCTATTCGACCCCACGAAGCATATACCCATTCGAGGGGGTGATTCTTCTGCCCTCAAAGGGGTAATTCTTCAGCTCTCGAAGGGGTGAAGCCTTCAGCCCTCGACGAGGTGGACCTTCAGCCCTCGAAGGTGTGGATGTTCACCCCTCAAAGGGATGATTCTTCAGCCCTCGAATGGGTGATTCTTTATTCCTCGAATGGGTGAGTCTTCACCACTCGAAGAGGTGGACCTTCACCCCTCGAAGGGGTGGATCTTCAGCCCTCAAAAGAGTGTGTCTTCAGCCTACGACAGGGTAACACTTTAGCCCTCGAAGGGCTGGATTGTCAACCCTCGAAGTTTCTATAATTTATTATCGAGCACAGTTGCACGGTGTAACCGATCTAGTCACATGTAACTTGATAAGCCTTTAATAACAAAAGGGCAGTTCCCAATCCACCTTGTATAGTGTATAATCACAGACACGCTTATTTCTACCTCCCGATGTCTAGTCCACTACCTCAATTCATGGCCACAAAAAAAATGGTTCAAAGACAAAAGTGAGATAGAGAATTAACGAAATTGGCAAGATTGAACCTTTTTCTTGATGTCCAAAGCTGCTATATTCAGCGCTTCTGAGAGGGATGTGTAAGGAAGATGGAGAAGCTTTTAGTGACTCCATGGACTTGAGTGGTTTTGAATCAGAGGGGCTGTCACTAGGTGCATTAAGTTTTGGCGTTTTCTGTTGTTAATTGACAGCATTAAGGAGAAAGATAAGTCTCCAAAAATGCGAAATTTTTATTAGTTTATTGACAGTTGTCAGGGCTTATACCTTAATATTAAGTGTTATAATTTTTATAAAACTTAAATATTGTATTTTTTAAATTAAAACAGGTAATAATATGTATTTGAAAGTGAAAATAAAAAAATATACGATATAGAATATTTAAAAAATTATAAATTTTGTATGTTAATAAATGCAGTGTTTAAGGTAAAAAAATAAGTAATCTGTACTGGTTATGGACAAACCGCCTATCTGAAGACCCCACTTAAAGAGAAAAAGACTTTTCGCATCTCAAAAAAATTATTAATTATGGAACTTTTCATTTTTTAAGGAAGACATTCCTAATAAATTGATGATACATTTCAATACATAAACTATTTTCACCGGAGAAAAAATTACTTTAGAGTGCTGATGTGTCAAGATGTGGGAGTGAAGTTGCTGTTTCAGTAGAACGTATAGATAGATTCAAATTACAGTAAAAAAATGTAATGCACTTATTATAGTATTGAAATACTCATCCAGCATATGTACTATGCACATACATGATACCCATCGGATACGGTATAAGAATTGCATACAATGAATGCTTCCTCCTTCCTTTGTTTTTTTAAAAATAATCTAAAATCCCGAGAATGATTGAATTTAAGATAGAACCAAATATTCTGCTTCCCCCAGAATCGAAAAACACTACCAAAATTCAAAATTTTGTCGTCCTTCGTTCGCTGCTACTCGTTCTCCGCTGCCATTCCCTGAAAATCTTAGGTGTATAAAATAAGTGGATAATATAAATTTAGAAGGTAAAAAATATAATGAATTCATAAAATTGAAGAAATCTTATTCAAAATAGATAGTGCACCAATATAAAAGTAGCGATCAAACAAAGAAAGTGTGTCAATTATATAGGAGGTTGTATTATGACATCAATATATTTTTTATGCTTTTATTAAAATAATAAATTTATATTGTAATTTTTTTATTTTGATAATAAATATAATGTAGAAAATAAGAGTAATAATTGTGCATCTGTATACATGAATTCATGATACATTATATAGTAGTACAATATACCTATACAAGATAGGAAAATGTAATAGAATACAATTACATCTACAAGTATTATGGTAAGAATATTCTAATTCCTTAACACTCATCCTCAAGTTGGAGCATGGGGATTGGAAATGCCCAACTTGCCAAGTAAAGAATGAAACTGGTTACGTCCGAGAGCTTTAGTGAACAAATCCGCAGGTTGGTCTATCGTACAGATATGTTGAGTAACAATAGTGCCAGATTAAACAAGATCCCGGACAAAATGACAATCAACTTCAATGTGCTTTGTGCATTCATGAAAACTGGATTGACCGCAATATGAAGAGCGGATTGAATGTCACAAAACAATCGCATAGGAGAGGAATGCAAAACCCCTAAGTCCTTCAGTAAAGATTTAAGCCATAACAACTCATAGCAGGTAACCGCCATAGCACGATACTCCGCTTCAGCAGAATACCGAGAAACAGTAGGTTGCTTCTTAGTCTTCCAAGAAATTGGAGAATCACCAATCATTATAAAATAACCAGAAAGAGAACGTCGAGTAATTGGGCATGCAGCCCAATCCGAATCACAATAAGAAGTATATTGTAACGTACTGAGAGAAGAGAGAAATAAACCTTGACCATGATGACTCTTAAGGTAGTGCAACACAAGAACAACAGCTTGCCAGTGTGGAACACAAGGGGACTTCATGAATTACGCAAGAGTATAGACTGAATAACTAAGTTCAGGGCGAGTAATAGTCAGGTATATCAAACGCCCAACCAGGCGTCAATGCTATTCCAGGTCATGGTAGGCTGGACCTTCAACACGTGCCAAATCATACTGTTGCTCCATTGGAAAGTCAGTTGGTTTAGAGGCAGATAAACCCGTATCTGATAAAATATCCAAAGCATATTTCCTTTGCAAAAGAAACATCCCCTCCGGTCTTCTAGCAATCTCTATGCCCAAAAATACTTAAGTAGACCAAGATCTTTCATATGGAAACAAGAACTTAAGTATTTTTTGAACTCAGAGAGGAGCAAAGAAGAACTACCAGCTATAACCAAATCATCCAGGTAAACCAGAACGTGCAAAGAAACTGATCCACGAGAAAAGACAAATAGAGAGTAATCGGCCTTACTCCGAACAAATCCAAATGCTCGTAAAGCCTGAGCCAATTTAGCAAACCAATTTCTAGGAGTCTGACGAAGACCATAAAGAGATTTCTGAAGGCGAGAAACATGTCCATGTGGCATAGCATAGCCAGACGGGGGTCGCATAAACACCTCCTTCTGCAAATCACCATGCAGGAAAGCATTGTGGACGTCCATCTGATGCAGTTCCCAACCACGAATAACTGCAAACATACAGGAATAAATGAACAAAACTCATCTTCGCAACCAGAGCAAAGGTCTTAGTATAAGAAATTCCTTCCACCTGGCGATTCCTAAGAACCAATAGGTGCGCCTTATGACGTTCAATAGTACCATCGGACCGGAACTTCGTCCGGTAGACCCATTTGCACCCAATGGCCTTTTTATTTAAAGGTGGAGGAGCCAAATTCCATGTCTAATTTTGTTCTAGCGCAGTAAGTTCTTCCGTCATAGCAGCTCGCCAATGAGCATGCTAGGAAGCTTAAGAATAAGTAGTGGGATCTACACTAGACGTTACAGCACCAAAAAATCTAGAATACATACTAGAAAAATTATCACAATTTACATAATCAGTAAGGGGGTAGAGAACAGTTGAGGAAAGTGATGACGCATGAGGGAATGTAGTCGGAAGGGAGGGGGGTCTTCAGTAGTAAGAGCACATGCATAATCATCACAATTGTAATTTGCTAAGTAAGACGGCGGTCGGCGAGATTGAACACTCTGTCTGGTAGGTGGCAACTCGGCAGCGGAACCATCCGGGACAAGAGAAGCCGGTAAAGTAGATGTCGAAGGTGAATGATCAGCGGTGGCCGACGGATGATGACCTGCGGTGACTGGTGGTGACGCACCGGTGGTGGAAGATGGCAGCTGACCAGCGACGGACGATAGCAACTGGTCGGCGGCGGAGAGCGGCGACAGGCAAATAGTGGACGATGGCGACTGGCCGGCATCCTGCAATGACTGGCCGATGGTAAATGGCAGAATAAAAAATCCGTGCTACTCCGGCAGCAGTGAAGAGGAAACCGGCGGTGATGTGGTGGTGTCACCAGGTTCGTTGGAAGAAGCAGATGTCGGAGTTGCTGAATACGAGAACTCGTCTTCAAAAAAATTGGCACCCTGACTGGTAAATATCACATGGGATTCCAAGTCAAAAAGGCGATAGCCTTTCTTTCCGACAGGATAACCAAGAAACAGACACCGCTGACTTCTTGGTGCAAACGTGTCACGATATCTGGGAACATGAGCAGCAAAACACAAACATCCAAAAACTCTTAATGATGAGTAATTTGGAGCTTGCCTATAGAGCAACTCAAAGGGAGTGCGGCCATTGAGATGTTGTGTTGGTGTTCGGTTAATCAGGTAAGCAGTAGTAAGAACACATTCTCCCCAAAATTCAATAGGAAAACTGGCTTGAAACCGTAAAGCACGCGCCACATTGTGTAAATGGAGATGCTTTCTTTCAACTCGACCATTCTGTTGCGGTGTGTCAACTATAGATATATCAAAGACGATCCCAGATGCAGTAAAGTGAGATTGTAAAGGTAAAAATTCAGTGCCATTATTAGCCCAAACTCGTTGAATTGTTTGGCCACACTGGTTCTTCACTAAGGCACTAAATTTTAAAAATCTAGAAGCAACTTCAGATTTAGCTACTAACAAATAAACCCAAACAGCTCGGGAATAATCATCAACTATAGTCAAAAAATAAAATGCACCACTAGAAGATGGTGTTCGATAAGATTTCCAAACATCACAATGAATTAATTGAAACAATGCAGTAGCATTTGTAGAACTCGGTGAAAAACTATGTCTAGTTTGTTTTGCTCTATAAAATATAGAGCAAGGAACAAAATGTTTATTAGGGCCAAAATCAATAGAAGAAATAGAAGACAACACCGTGGAGAAAGGATGTCCAAAACACTGATGCCATAAGTCGAAGCAGGATAGGACTGCAGGATAGGACAATAAACACGAGTATCCAGCAGACGAAGCTAAAACACTCCCCCCCCTTCTGTTCACCTGCGCCAATCACTTTCTTCGTACTAATTGTCTGTAAAATGCAATAATTTTTAGTAAACAAAGCTAGACAGTTCAAGGTAGATAACAGTCTAGAACATGATAACAAATTGCACCGCAATGTAGGTATATATAAAACATGAGATAGAGTAACACCACCAAAGCAAATAGAACCACATTGAGTGTTGGATGATACCGAGCCATCAGGTAGAACGACATTCACAGTATCAATAGTAGTAGTAAGATAAGTAAGAGAACCTTTGTCACTAGTCATGTGATATGAGGCTCCCAAATAAAGTATCCATGGTAAAGTAGACTTACCAGACTCATTGTCGGAAAGAGAATTGAAATGATTAAATAACTGCATGGTCGTCCTCCATTGGTCATCAGACAGAGCAAGGCCAAAGTCGAATCAGGCAGGGACATAGCCAGAGGAATCCGCCGCCACTAGACTGGGCGGCGACATGGCTGCGTCGGCAAACGGTGGTGGGAGAGGGAGTGCCTCGGAAGCACCTCCGGGACCGACGGTGGTGGCAGACAGCCGGAAAGCTGGCACTGGTTTCTTGGTGGTCCCTTGGTGGTCCCAGCTTTCTCCTTCAACTCCTTGAACCATTCTGGTACACAATGTATCTGGAAGCAGGTATCTTTATCATGACCCTTGCGACGATAATGTGTACAAACAATATTCTTGCGGTCAGATGCAGAAGAACAACTGGCAAAGAACTTGCAGATGGTGGACGTCGTGCAGCATAAGCCATGGAGTTTGAAGAAGGCTCACAAGCTCGAATGACAGCTTTATGATTATCCTCCTGAGCATCAAGGGCATACACTTTCATAACAGATGGTATTGGATCAATGCTCATGACATGTGATCGCAAGGTGTGGAAACCTTCGTCGATGCCAGAGATGAATTGATAGATCAAATCCTTCTTTCTTTGTTGGAAGACTTTCGCAGAAATATTGCAATGGCATAATGCCTTGCTCTCTTCACAGGTACAAACTAGGGAAGGCCGCATGCAGTGATAATCTGCAAATAACTTCTTCAGTTTGGCAAAGTAAATGTCGATGGACTGACCGTTTTGCCTGCAACTCTGAATATCCTCTTGCATTTGCAAAACCTTCATACCATCAACAAGAATAAGTCATGCCTTCAGGTCATTCCACAGATCCTTAACTATGGAAAACGAGCTTGTAGAATATCTCAACACCGGATCCAGGGTTTGTAAGATCCAGGAGACAATGGTAGCATTAAACAGGCCAATCAGCAACATCAGGATGACCATCCTGGGGTTTAGTAATGGATCCATCAATGAACCCAATCTTGTTCTTAGCCAGGAATGCGCGGCAAATCGTGTCAGACCATTCAATGTAATTTTCTTGACCTTTCAGCATGTTCGGTATGAGTTGTAAACCTGGACCATCGCCAGAACCAATAAAGTAAGGATCAGTCGACATACGATCAATAGGTAAAGTAGTCTGAGGGCCAGATTGCAACTGCAACTGCTGAAGTAAAGTTGCAATCACATCATAACCACTCATATCCTGAAGCTTTGGAGCCTCAGGTGCATCAAGACTAGTCCGTTCTTCATAGCCAGACATAGTGGAAAATCAGGTATAGATCAGCAGCAGGTACAATAACCGGTAACGGGTCAGATCGACAGGACACACCGGCGCGTTGAACTAACGGTGGTGTGTGAAGGTTGGAGAGCTCTGGTCGTGCGGCGGAACCGATGTGGAGCAGCGACACCGGTTGTCAATGCATGGCAGCGGCAGCACATGGCAGGTGTAGCGGCGACACGTGTGGTGTTCCGGCGGCAACGGGGGCTCGGGATTTAAGGCATCATAAATTTTCTATTTAAGGTTTCAGGATTTTAGCCTCTGATACCATGTAGAAAATAAGGGTAATAATTGTGTATCTGTATTCATGAATTCATGATACATTATATAGTAGTACAAAATACCTATACAAGCTCGGAAAAGGTTATATAATACAATTACATCTACAATTATTATGGTAAGAATATTCTAATTCCATAACATATAAGTTTAATTAAATTACAAAATACACTATAATATAATATAATTTATGTTTAAAATAATATAATTAATATTTATAATACAAAATAATAAATTAAATTATTTATATAAGAAAATAATATACTATTTTAAAATATTGTTTCAATTATTTTAAAAATTAAAAATTAATATTATGTTTTATGAAAATAATATTAGTATTTAATTTTATTAATAATCGATTCATATACAACTCACAAAAATAAATTTATAATACTATTTTTTACGTATAAAATTAGTTTTTCCATTTTAAATTTATTCTAGTTAAATTATAATATTATTACTTAATTTATTACTATTTATGTTATATAATTATAAAATAATACTTCCCCCGTCTCACCTCATTTTGCTTAATTTGACTTTTGGCAGTCAATTTTTTCAATTTTTAAATATTAGTCTCTTTATTTATATGTGTAAAAACAATTCTGAAAAAATAATAACTTAAAAACATACGTTACGATGAATCTAACAACACATAACATAATAATAGTTTGACACATACAACAATAGAATTTAATGGTCAAAGTTGGCTAAGTTTGACTACCAAAAGTCAAATTTACCAAAATGAGCTGGGACGGAGGGAGTAGTATTTATATAAAAATAATAGTATTTATTTTAAAATAATATAACTATTATTCAAAGTACAAAGTTAAAAAATAATACTCCCTCATTCCCAGCCTATTCTGCACAGAATCTTTTCATGTTGACTGTAAATATGTGTAGCTACGGAAAATAATGATACACAAATACTCGATATTTAGAAACTACATGTTACGACGAATCTAACTATATCTCATATGATAAAATTATTGTTCATATACATATTTAAATATGTGGTCAAAGTTTGACATCTGTGGGAGGGAGGGAGTGTGATTCTTTTACTTAAAAAATGGATTCATATAAAAATTATAGTTTTGTTCAAATTCGACCCACATATACAACTCAAAAAATAATATAATAATATTTTTATTAAAATAATAATTATAATATTGCAATTTTATTTTGATAATAAATATAGAAAATAAATTACAATATTTAAAATATTATTATTTATATAAAATAATATAATTTTTATTTTTAATATAAAATCATAAATCCATGATTTATATAAGAAAATAATATATTTTCTATTAAAATATTATAACTATTATTTGTATAATTATGAAATAATATTTTTTATAATTATTTAAATTTCATTAAAGAGCAATAAAAAAAGAACTTCTATATTTTTGGTCTTTAACCCCAGACATTTACATAGAGAACTCTATTAAGGAAAAAAAAAAGATAGACCAATATAAAATCCTAAATAGACTAACTCTTTTTCTTTTTGCCACTGTTTTTGGGCTTCCATTAGAAAGCCCTAAGCAGCTAGAATAAGAGATTTTATAAGCCCAAAAATATTTAGAGTGGGTCTCCTGACAGGTCACTTATTTCTTAGCTTATACACTGCATTTCTTAAATTACATACAAAATTTAAAAATTTTGAAAATATTTTTTTATATCATATATTTTTATATTTTCACCTTCAAATACATATTATTACTTGTTTTAACTTATAAAATGCAATATTTAAATTTTATTAAAAAATTACAACATTTAAGTCAAATGCCTCTGAGGACTGTCCATAAGCTTATTGAAAGGACGTCTTTCCTAAGACTTTCCCAAATATATATATCAGCTCTACTTCTTTTCCCTAATCAAAAACCAATTCTACTCTAACCACTGCAATTCCTTAACAATTCTTCCACCTACTCCTTTCGGATCGTTTGATTTTCCCTGAAAAATCCCCAGATACCTTTGTTCCCATACGTGGTACAACGTCGGTATCATCTTACTCATAGCTCTCAGCTTCTTCCTTTGTTTCCAGGTCCTTAGTTTCTTCTTTAACTCCCTCAAACTGTACAATACTGGAACTTCAACTATACATGCTAACTTCAAAACAAAATTGCACTGAGTGAATTGATGATTGGCAGTCTCTTGCTCACCTCCACAAAGAACACAAAGTTGTTCATTGGTTATAATGTTGAACTCCTGAAGTCTATCAACTGTTGGTAGTTTTCTTTTTAAGAGCATCCAAAGAAAGAAGCTTTGCTTTGGGAGCAGTTTGGAACTCCATATCACAGCTTCCATAGCATCCTTTTCCTCTCCTCCTTTCAATAAATTGTAAGCCCTTGAGATGTTGAATCTCCTATTCCCAAAGACACACCTGGGCAACTTTCCTTTCATCCTTGTTTTGAGCCTGTTTATCCATTTCCACATCCAACTATGAGGTAAACAGGTAAATAGTATAAACAGTGGAACCCACGGTAGAGCCCTAAGAGAGCCCTACCAAATACAAACCAGTCCAACCCTAGGTTACTTTGGTGAACCCAGGGAGCAAAATCCAAGAGAGGGGGGGGGGGAGGAATGAAACTCTAAGAGCACCCCTCCCCCCCCCCCCATTTTCTAAAATAAAAAAATAACAGCCCTTAGCAATATAAGTCTAGCAAAGGGAAACAAAACAAGTTCCAACGATAATGGAACTGAAACAGCAACCTGAAATGAAGACAGGCCAAGAAATACTAGGTAAATGGGGTGAGAACAAACTCACTACCCATAGGTAAGTGAACCGATTCAACCCCTAAGAAACGGGGTTCTTCATTTCCATTCCATAAAGCAGCCGAGTATTGTGAATCTCGGATCTTGAGCAAGTTGAGCTACCGGAATGTTGGTGAAGGCACAAGAGTCCAAGAACAAATAGTTTGAAATTCCTTGTGCAGCCGAGAGTGTCTCGGGTCTTGGATGTCCCAAAAAGTGTGAAGCTGATGCCTAATGTTGCACTTATCTGGCACGGTGGATATCTGCTTCTACCATATACACCCCTAAAGTGGAGAAAGAGGGATGTTATTGGCCTTCAAACATTCTCTTGTGGGCACCGAGAGTAATGAAGCGGGTAAGGATGTGTTGAGGCCGTGCCTCATATCCTTGGAATCCCAGCTAAATCAATCTCCTGAAAATGAGAGAATGGATACACTTATACCGCGTGCATCAAGCGTGGCGATTATGTAATCACCCTCTCCATTTTGAGCAAATGCACAGCTTTATGCCGATTTAGCACGGAGTGCAGCGCGGGCATAGGGCATAGAAATAACCGTCAAATCATAAGTAAAAACTAGGCTTAGGAGAAAGAGCATCAGTAACAAAGGCCTTGCTCTTAAACTTCTTGCCTCACCGTGGAATCCGAGCACCTGGACCGTGCCAAAGATTGAGCTATCGAGCGCCTCATGATGATGCTCCTCGAGCACTCGAACTCTTTCTGACGTCCTATCGAGCACTCGAACTCCTCCTACGTTCGAAAGCCTCCTCGAGCTGTCGAAGACCTTCTGAAGTCCACGAAGACGTCCAACTCTCGAATGCTCCTCTCGAGCAGTCGAACACCTCTATGTCTCGAAGGCCTCCTCGAGCTGTTGAAGACCTTCTGAAGTCCTCGAAGACCTCCAGCTCTCGAATGCTCCTCTTGAGCAGTCGAACACCTCCATGTCTCGAAACCCTCTTCGATCATTCAGATTCTTCTTTCCCAGCAATGCCAGCCCCCTCGAGTACTCGGGGACATGGATACCGTGTCACACACTTGAACAAGCTTGAAGCTCAAAGACCTCCTCTAGTGCTCTCGAAGGCAGAGTCGCCTCTAGTGCACGAACACCGACTACTGTCGAAAGCCATTTGTATTACTCGAAGATCACCCATTCTCAAAAACCTCCCGAGGCTCTCGAAGATCGCCGGCAGTCGATGATCTCCTCGAGCACTCGAATATCTACAGTCACCTCGAGCATTCGAAGGTCCCCCATATTCAACATCTTCCATAAGTTAGTCGCCGAAAACTGGGCAAAAGTCCAGATAATGCCAATATTTTAACAGTTTGCTCCTCCTTTCATCCTGACCTGGGTATTCTCATGAGATTGAAGAATGAAGACAACACTTGGGTGTACCATCATTAATGATTTCGGTAGGCACGGTCTGCTATGGCCGGTCGCCAGGCATGAATTGGCTAATTCCAACCAACACACAATAGAACTTCCCCTGATATCCATTTTGAATCTGACTAGCCCCAGAGCATTTGTCTCATACAACTATACCATTATAATATCCCAAATCCGTTGGAATTTTTGTGAGTGAGTAAGATTAATTCTGAGATCATGGCATAAAACATAGCCTATTGGCTAAATTCCAATTAATTCAAGCAAACCTGGGGGCACAAGTTTACTGAATCGATGAAGAACTCATCCAAATACTAACACTCTTTATGCTTGAAACCTAGCGATAATCCCGCTCCCACATAAATTCCATATGAACTTTCATGAGTAAATGAAGCAAGTCTGATTTTATGGCATAGAACATAGCCTATTGGTTTGAATACTAATCGGGTCAAGTAAACAAGGCCGGGTAATGTCCGAGATCTGGGCACATGCAAGGCGGGGGTACTGAGCACAAGCATGGTCGGAATTTGACCGGGTTCTGGGCACTAGCAAGGCCGGAGGGGCAGTCCGAGGTTTGAACACAGGCTAGGCCGGTCGGTTACCCGGGATTTGCACACAAGTTTACTTGAATCCAATAAGAGTTCTCCCAAATACTAACACTCTCTATGCCTTAAAACCATCCTTAGACTTAATCCCCCATGAGTTTCATTAAACCTGTCCCGAGCCTATAGAATTTTGCATACGAATCCACACAAACTGTTTATAAGCATCTTCGTCTATCCACAGCCCAGATATAATAGGCAAAATACAACATGAGCACCACACACGGTTTCACATAGATATGTATGCAAAGTAATTCATCTCTTTTCAAGCCAATTCACACATACCATAAACTAAGATCCACACCATTCTAGTCTAAGCAGAACCGTGTTCTACAGCCAACTCACATTCCGCACAAAGTTAACTAAACCATCTATTTAAATAGAGCAGGAACAGAGTACCACTCCACTTTCTACACAGAATCCACACAGAATCCACACAAAAGCAGAGTAATTCCCACAGCAATCCGCACAAGTTCTCACTAATCCGCACCAATTCAATAATTTAGAATTACCTGTAGTGTGATAGACATTCGCCGAACACTATTCATCGGCAACCCAGATTGTGGTCAACCCAAAGTTGCGTCCGATTCGTGCTTGGGTCTTGGTCTGAACTGCAATCCGCACAAATCCTCCTCCTCCAAGTTCAGGGAAGCAAGTTCTCCCCCCCTAAACCCACATCCAACTATGAGAAAACTATGGTTGGTGGTCCTCAAAAGTTTTTTTCTTTAAGTAATAAGTTTGTAACCACTTAACCAATGGAATGTCCTCCTTTTGTTGAATAGCCCAAACATGTTTACATAATGCAACTTGATTCCGGGATCCTTGAAACGGTGAAACCCAGTCCACCGGCTTTATTACTTCTGCTCATAGAATTCCAGGAGGCTGGAGCAAAATACCTGCCTTCATTGCTCTTATTCCACAAAAAGGATTTGCAAAACTTGACCATGTTCTCATTGATACTTTCTGGAATTTTGAAAATGCCAGCCCAATATCCCATGATGCCAAGTAGAACAACGTTAATTAAAGTATAGCAATACTATTTAATTAATTTATTCTCTCGACGCGTCTAGAATTCTTTTTCCCATTCTACTAAAAAAGGATGTTAAAAAAAGTCGCATTTAGAGAACGTGTCATCTCCTTTATTTTTATTTTTTAAAAAAACTTCACATAATAATAAGGAGTTCATAATATTTTAAATAATGAAACATAAGCATCTTTTTTTCTTCTTATTCTACTAAAAAAGAATAATAATTCACTTTCGCAAGATTGAAACAAAATTTAAAATGATGAGGTGCATATTTTATCTCTTAAAAAATATAATATCGATTAGAATGCACATTTGCTAAATGCGCTCTCCTTATTTATATTAAGGGAAAGTCTCAGGAAAGGCGACATTTTCATGAGTTTATGCACAGTTCTCAGGGGTATTTGCCTAAAATGTTGTAATTTTTTAATAAAATTTGAATATTGCATTTTATAAGTTAAAACAAGTAATAATATGTATTTGAATGTGAAAATATAAAAATATATGATATAAAAAAAATATTTTTAAAAATTTTAAATTTTGTATGTAATTTAAAAAATGTCATGTATAAGGTAAGAAATAAGTGGCCTGTAAATAAGCTTATGAACAGACCGCCTGCCAGGAGAGCCACTCTTGTGTTAATATGCGCTCCTGTATTGCCAAATCAACAATTTTCTCGTCAATGGTGATTTTGTGCCCCAATTCCTTGCATTTTTGTTGGACATGTCTCACCAAATTGACCACAGTCCCCGAGCAATGATAGCCCTCAATCGCATCAAGATTTTTAATATTTTCCACATAAGGTACTTCTTTCAAACGGCGACAGTTATCCAACACCAACTTCTCGAAAAATTGGAGTTGATCGTCATAGTTTGCTCTCCATCTGGCAATGCTGGAGTAACATAATGTCAATACTGCCGTCTTCCATTTCCAACGTATCCCCTTCAATATGCATATTCGGAGATTTGGCAATCGGCCAATGGTTGAAATATTCCCATTGTACAGAAAAAAGGCTGCAAGTGTCAGTTTCTTCAAATGTCCAGGCAAACTTAACTCAAACTTACTCGGATTAGGTGCTCTCCTGTGGCATGACACATGAAATGTTTAGGTTAAGACACTTTCCTTCTATGAAAGGTTACAAATGATATTTATATTATATAATTAATTTTTTTATGAAATTAGTTATAAATGTTAGTTTTCTTATAGACTTATAATCATATTCCTGTTAGACTTTGGTTTGTTGTAGCTCTATATATTGTAACTCTCATCGTTGAATGAAATGGACATTGATGTGATATCAATGCACCATGATAAAGTCATTTATATTTTATCAAGGTACCAGAGCCTAAAATCATGAAACCCTAAAAAAATATTCTACTACCTTTTCGAACCACCGCCGCCGCACAGCCACCACCGTCTGCTCAGGTCACGCGCCAACTCACCAATCCACGCGCCGTCGTCGTTAATTCCACGCTCCGCCACTTCGATCGCTGCTGATCTAATCCGCCGTTTCAATTTTTCGCTGATGTGTACCTGATTTTACACTATGTCTGCCTTCGGAAGTAATCCCGAAGAACAGGCCTGTACTGATGCTGATTTAGAGGCTACTGCGCTTCAGAACATGGACGGCTATGAGATAATTGTGACTTTACTGAAACAGTTGCAGTTGCAAGCTGGCCCTAAAATACTTGTACCTGTTGGTCGTTTGTCGACTGACCCCCTACTTCATTGGCTCTTCTGACGGATTTGGTTGGTTATTGCACCCACCATCCTGAATGGTCAAGAAAATTACCTTGAATGATCTCCTACAAATATTTCTCTTACAGAATTTGAATACTACTCTACTACTACTACTACTACCGCTAATAAAGAGAAATATTGCTCTACCGCTGAATCTGGAACCCGAAGACCGGAGTCGACGTCCTTCTCGTCGCTTCCCTCCACCACCGCTATTCGTTGCTGTAGCCATTACAGATTTACGTCGTCGCCACCTGACTTTTATTGCCATTTCGTTGTTGCCATCGTCCGTTGCTTGCCGGTATCTGCTGTCGTAGCCCGCCGGCAAAATACCACCACCAGAATGATGCGGACTCCTTCTGCAAAGATACTCCAAAGGCTGCTCGGCAGTGCAAGTTCGGCCCAGCTTGGATCTACTATTAAAGTTTCCAAATTTGAGCGCTCACCGAATTGCCAGGAAGGCCAACTGAACAAGCAATTTAATTTCACTTGGAAACGCATGACCTATATTAATTTGCTCCAAATCCAACACTCTTAGACCTTTGAAGAAGCGTACAACAGTTGTGAAGTCGAGCAAAATTTCAGATCCAACGGTCGATCTTGTGAGACGAAATGAGTTGAGCAGTAGAGAAGGAGCAGAGGGCAGAACAATTTGGAGTCCTTGAAATGCTCTGGAGCCGAATCAATGCGTAGTCTCCACAGGTTTTGCTGCACTTGGAACTCTAAAACATTATCGTGCTTATTTAGAAAGTACAAAAACTGCTCACTCACAAGTCATGGCTTTGACTCCACCATCGTATCTTTGTTTGGAGGCAATAATTAGGCTTCTGCCAATCAAAGATTTCAAATATCCTTCAACAACATCTTCCAGTCCCGTGTCTCAGGTTTCCGCACGAACGTCTCAGCCATCCACAATCGAAAGCTCTTCATCTTCTGAAAATCCCCCAAGATAGAGAAGACATGATCGTAACTGATCCGGTAAATGACTGGAGCTCAGCTCCAATGGGCGTTCAGCGCCCGGTTCAATGCTCGAGCTTAAACTATCACAAATTCTTTTCCAACTCCCTTGCTCTGTAGCCGCCAGAAGTCCGGCTATAATCCTTTGCAATTTCCTTCCCAAGATGAAGTAATTCACGAGGCCAACTTTCCAACTCTGGGAATAACTTCCTCCGGAATAGTTCCAGACTCTGATCACGTTGTAGAAGCTGAAGAGAATATGGACCTGCGTCGAGCTTCTGGTGAGGAGCAACATCACGATTCTACTTCCCATACTATCTTCAGGGAATGCTGACTCCATACTATTCCATGCTTCAATATCCCAAATATCATCCAAAAAGATGAGATATCTCTTTCCTTTTAAACTGCGCCTCAACTTGTTGGCTAAATCATGCTCTGACATCTCAGAAGGCATGTCATGATCAAGCTGACTTACAAGGTCAAGTAGCACCCTTTTGCTTTCAAACACTCGTGAAATGGGACACCATGCACGAGCATGAAAATAGTAAGAAACATGGGGCTCACAGTAAACTTTAGAAGCCAAAGTGGTCTTACCTAATCCAGGCATACCGACAATGGCAACAATTCGCAAGTTCTGTGATCCTCTCATGAGCCGGTCCTTTATCAATCTTGCATCATCATCTATTAAAGAGTTAAAACTCTAGTCCTGGTTCATTGTACCTACTTTCTAGAAATAGTTTACTTCCCCTAATCATTGGGATTTCTTATGTGTAAATCCTATCATAGAACTAGCACTTGTAATATAAATAGATACGTACAGAGATGAATAATGAGACATACTCTTTCACATCATATCTTTCACATGTGAACCGGGACTAGGGTTTTAAGTCTTTAATATCATCCAACCCAAACCAACAACTTCGTTTGCTATTGAGGGAGAGCTTTGTGATGGCACAAAAATATGAGTCTCATCCAGAACTGATCTTGGAACAACTTCATTGACTTCTTCGGTTTTCAGCACGTCACCCAAAATACCGTCAATGTGTTTGACAGAGTGGAACGATGATGTAAGGGAACTTGTAAGATCACCTGTCATAATATGTGAAATTTAGTTTTACCACTTTTTCTAGTTCTTACTAGTGTGTTCCAACGTGCCTAATTTAACCAAGTGCATAATAACGTAAAACGTAAAAGACACACGACTTGGTTACGCAGTTCGGTGTAATTCACCTACATCTGCGGGGCCTGGCCCAGTTCAGAATGAATCCACTAATTAGAAAGATACAGTACAGAGTACAATTTACAAAATACTTATCTTTACTAACTATAGCGTGTGGACTCTGCTAGCTCCCCTAGCTACCGATCCGCCTTGATCAGACTCCATCTGACCTCGAACTCCGTCGACGCAGGATCTCCTCCTCCTGAGGAATTAAGGTTTACGATTATGAACTTAGTGTGGCAGGTCAGTGTGTTGGAACACAGTGTTCTGACTCCTTGCAACTTCTCGAAAGTCTCAAAAACCTGAGTGCAGATTTTTGCGCTGTTAAATCCGTGAGTATGCAGCCGTGTTTGTCCCCAATTTATATCCACGAATCAGACTTGAATACTCCTTGATTATCTCCACAATATTCCTATTCCAAATCTGATTCTTGAAGCATATCCAAATCCCATAAATAAAGGGATTTACCTTATCTCATTCTATCCCATATATTCAAATAAATCTTCTGCATATAAGTAGGGATTTTCCATAAACCAATTATGCTTCACACGCCTGATATATATAGTCAGATTTACGAATTCCATAAACCAATATTCTGACTTTGATTTCCATAAAAACTTTGGCGTAATTGTGCTGCACCAGCATGTTCCAACATGGTCTGATTTGCTGTTCAAAATCAATTCACACAAAATTGCCAATAAAATATTTACTTGCAAATCTCTTGACTTTACAATCTCCCCCTTTGGCATTTTTGTGGACCCATAATATTTTGGACATGTAATTCCCAAACATATACTTGTAAACCAACAATCCACAAGATACCAGAATTCCAGAATTCCTTTAGACATAAATTCGAAAACCAGAAACCAGAAACCAGAATTCCAAAATAAATAAGGTACAGCCAAATTGAATCAAAGTCTAAATCATTCAAATCCAAAATTTCTCCCCCTGGGACAACACATAGGCCAAAGGTACCGCAGATTCATCAAACAAAATCAGAAAAACATCAGTCTGTAGTACCCCCCTGCATTAAGCATATAAATTCAATCTTCCAATCTGGACTTCTCTGCCTCCAAACTTGCTTTCTCTTCCTACAAAGCAACCATCTGTATACCTAAAGCTCCAAGTCTGGCATTGAGAACCATCAATCGAGCCTTCTTGTCTGCTGCTGATGACGAGGTTGATCCAGAAGATTTCCACGGGAGATCATGAACCTGTCTTAGCCCGAAAGTCTTTTTGTTGGGCCGTAGAAACTCAGTATCAACTACCACATCTGAAGTCTTTCCCTTCACTTTGGCACTCTTGGCTAGGGCAGATATTAAGGCAGGATAGATAACAACATCATTGACTTTTGGAGCAGTAGCCTGTCTGACTAGGTGCTGCTGAATGAGAAGACCAAGGTTAACTTCTTTCTGTGTTTCAACACAGTACAACAGTTTTTCCATCTCCCTTGTCAACGCTGTTTTATTACTCGAGGGCAACCAACAGTGTACTGCCACCTGATATAAACCAAAAAATCTTGATGACAAGCAGAATGCTTGTGAGTACCCAGTTGCTGGCCATTCTACCTTATATCCACTAGATATCACACCTAAGATCTCATCATCAGACAATCCCAGATTTTCAGGAAACACTCCCCCTGTCTCAGGTGTTTTCAGACCTAGCAACATGTTTATCCTAGCAGCAGATACATCTATGACTTTCCCCCTAACATATACTCTACCAAACCATGGGGAGGTGACCTCTAAATTACCAGGCATAAGATTGGAATATACCTCTAGTACAACTTGTCTGTTGTACTGTAGTTGGATTGTTGCTGCTCTTGTTATGCCTGTCATCTTCAGAAAATCTGTGAAACCGCTCTCCTGATAAGCTTTTAGATCCAATGGCCTTTCAACTATGAATTTCTTCTCTGAGAAAAACTCTCCCATTTCTGCACCTTTTTCATCAAAATAAACATCAGAGTATGCTTTGCTAACAGAGGGTGAAGGTAAAACCTTCTTTTCCTTGCTGACATGTCTTCTCTTGCTCCTCTTCGCTTGAGCAGAGTCTTTGGCTTTCTCAGCCTTTCTCTTGCCTTTTGTCATCTGATAGTACTCATCCAGTACCTCATCACTTGAATATTCCAGATCAGGAACATCCTGTGTTGGAACACTTTCTGAGCCTCCAGCTTCATCCTCCTTCTCAGATTCTTTTTCATACTCCTCGTCTTGATTCATGTCGTTTGGTTCAGTCATATCCTCATCAGATTTCACATCACATTCATACATATCACTCTGGTCTTCACCTCCCAGATCAGTATCAGAATCCATATCCATAGAATTTGCAAGTTCATGCTGCTGTGTTGGAACACTGTCTTCCTCATCACTGTCTGACAGTTCGATGATCACAGGTTCCCTGAGTTTTTCCATCCTTTTGACAGCAGTTGAATCATAAAAAATCACCTGTAACCTATCTCCATACTTCACAATCTCCCTTCCAGCAGCTTCTTCCTCGCTAACCTCCCTTAACCATACATAGCTTCGACTAGACATGCGACAGAAAATATGGAATTTATCCTTTCCCTTTCCATTTAGCCTACCATACATCCCCCTCAAATAACTCACTTTCTTGGTTTCTATATCCCAAACATCCGTAAAATGACCTGAGACAATTTCTTCAATTTTAACATGGAAGAATTCCATATCCTTCTTTATACTTCTGGTTTTGGTTAGGTCTACAGAATAACGATTTGCTTCTAACCATTCAAATATCTCATCAATAGTTCTGAACTCCATACCCAAAATTTTTAGAGGACGAGGATCAGGACCAGTTACCTTCCTATGTTGACCTTTCCTTTTGGCTCCGAGGTGTTCTTCCTGAATGTCACCATTGTTACCCGAATCCAGAGTCTCTGCATTCTCTATGCTTCCTCCGATCTGAGCTTGTTTTTCTTCCTCAGCTTGTTCAACATATTTTCTCTTCTCAGTAGCCACCACCAAATCCAAATTCATCGAGCTTTGATCTCCCCTTATGAATTCTGGCACCGCAGCTTCCACTATTGGAGAGTTTGGGTTTGACATTCTTAGGCACAATGACGAGATGAAGAGGAGTGTTGAGTATAAGATTTTTTCAGCAAGGATTTTGGGGAGAAAAATATTTGGCCGAGAGAGATGCGAAAGGTTGTATGCTAATTTGAATCCCTCTTTAACTCTTCATCTTATTCACCTCTTTTCCCGCGAAGTCCCTTTTTAGATTTCCCACACATGGTAATGATGGCCCTTTCTCTACTTGTCACATCACTCTGTCTTTTTTAATTAACTTCCAACACACCATACTAACCAACTCTTATTTTTGTACACCTTTGCTCCTTTCATATTTTTTGTTCTTTTCTGATTTTGCAAAACGAAAATAGCCAAAAGAAATATTTACAAACATAGTAATTTAAGGTACAAAATACCTCAGATTTGACAAACACCTAAGTGTTGTCGAAGACTCTCAAAAGTGGTGGCATCCAATGGCTTTGTAAATATATCTGCAAGTTGCTCGTGTGTTGGAACATGGGCTACTTCCACTTCTTTTCTTTCAACCAAATCTCTAATAAAATGATGCCTTATGTCAATATGTTTGGTTCTCGAGTGCTGAACTGGATTCTTCGAAATATCAATAGCACTTGTGTTGTCACATAGAATCTTCAAAGGTCCTTGATGAACTCCATAATCTTTCAACATTTGTTTCATCCATAACGGTTGTGCACAACAGCTCCCTGCTGCAAGATACTCCGCTTCTGCAGTAGATAGAGAGATTGAATTCTGTTTCTTGCTATACCAAGACACCAAATTTGTTCCAATAAAGAAACAGCCACATGTGGTACTTTTTCGATCATCGGCATTACCAGCCCAATCAGAATCACTGTACCCAACTAACTCTGAATCTTGATTCTTAGAATACCAGAAACCATATTCTGAAGTCCCACTTACATATCGAATAATCCTTTTCACTGCAGTAAGATGAGATTCCTTAGGATCAGCTTGAAACCTTGAACATATTCTGACACTGAAACATATATCTGGTCTGCTTGCGGTGAGATACAATAGACTTCCTATCATGCCTCTGTATAACTTTTGATCGACCGAAACTCCTTTTTCATCCTTCACCAATTTATCAGACACCCCCATAGGCGTTCGAACTGATCAAGCACTACTGAGTCTGAATTTTTTAACCAAATTCAAGGCATACTTACTTTGATTTATGAATAGGCCATTCCGTCCTTGTTTGACTTGCGGTCCAAGAAAGTAAGTTAGCTCTCCAACCATGCTCATTTCAAATTCAGATTGCATAATGGTGACAAAATCATGTACCATAGATTGTGAGGTAGAACCAAAAACTATATCATCAACATATATTTGAGCAATCAGAAACCTTGAAGCTTTGTCAAGCACGAACAAGGTGCGATCTACTCCCCCTCGACGATAACCTTTCTGAAGAAGGAAGGTAGTAAGTCGTTCATACCATGCCCTTGGTGCTTGCTTGAGTCCATACAGCGCCTTTTTGAGATGATATACATGGTGTGGATAATGCGGATCTTCAAAACCTTTTGGTTGTTCCACATATACTTCTTCGTTCACCACTCCGTTTAAAAAAGCACTTTTGACATCCATTTGATACAAAGTAAAATTCATAGAGCAAGCAATAGCTATTAGAATTCGAATGGATTCTAACCTGGCAACTGGCGCAAAGGTTTCATCAAAATCAACACCTTCCACTTGTGTATAGCCTTGAGCAACAAGTCTTGCTTTGTTACGGGTGACTAAACCATCTGCATCTGATTTATTCTTGAAGATCCACTTCGTACCAATAACATTAATGCCTTTGGGACGAGGAGTAAGATACCAAACATCATTCCTTGTAAACTGACCGAGTTCATCTTGCATTGCAGCAATCCAATACTCATCAAGTAAGGCTTCTTTATAGTTCTTGGGTTCAATTAGAGAAACAAAACAATGTAATCCAGCCAGTCGTCGATAATCAACTCGAGGCACTGATCGAGTGCTTCTCATGGTGGAACCAAGTTGGTTGTGTGTTGGAACATGGTCGTCAGTAGTAGGGGACTGTGTTCCAACATGGTCAGCTTCGGTAGAGTTAGGATCTTGTTGCTCATTTGGTTCAGCACGTTGGTGAAGGTCAACTGATGACTTTTCTTTGTCTGGAGTTTGAGACAGTGTTGGAACATGAGTATTAACAGATTCTTCCTCTACACCTTCTGGATGTTGTTCCTTTTCTGAATCATCCACAATAACATTTATGGATTCCATGAGAGTGTTGGTTCGATGATTAAAAACTCTATATGCACGGTTGTTGATGGAATATCCGAGAAAAGTTCCTGGATCACTTCGATTATCAAATTTTGCCAACGGTTCTCTATCTCTGAGAATATAGCAAGTGCTTCCGAACACATGAAAATATGAGACATTTGGTTTCCTGCCCTTCCAGATCTCATAGGATGCCTTGCTTGTGAATGGTCGAAGATACACTCTATTGATTGTATAACAAGCTGTATTGATCGCTTCTGCCCGCCATTTCTTGTGAACATCTTTTTCTGCCAACATAACTCGAGCCATCTCTTGTAGAGTTCTGTTCTTCCTTTCGACGATGCCATTCTGTTGAGGGGTGATCGGAGCCAAGAACTCGTGTTGGATTCCTAGCTCATCGCAGAAGGAACTAAACTGTTCATTCTCAAATTCTCTACCATGATCACTTCGGATTTGAATTATCTTTCCAACTGGACTCCCTTTTTCAGTTTGTAATTTCACTACAAGACTTCTAAAAACTTCTATTGTATCGGATTTCTCTTTCAAGAAGGCTACCCATGTGAATCTAGAGAAGTCATCAACACATACAAATATATATTTCTTTCCACCTATACTAGGTGTATTAACCAGACCCATCAAATCCATATGCAATAATTCCAGATTTCTAGATGTAGTAATATACTGAACTGAAGAGTGGGGAGATCGAATTTGTTTACCTTGTTGACATGGTCCACATACAACTCCATCCTTGCTGGTTAAGGTAGGCATTCCTCGTATAGCTTTCACATTTGCGATTTTCACCAGTGTTTTATAGTTGATGTGACCAAGCTTCCTGTGCCAAAGAATTCCTTCATCCTGCTTGGAAATCATACATCGAACTCCTTGTTCTAGCAGATAGCAATTGTCTGCTGATCTTGTTCCAGAAAGAACCTTGTTTTCTCCATGCTTCACTATACATTTGTCCTTCTGAAATTCCACTATCATATTGTCGTCACATAGTTGGCTTATACTTAGCAAGTTTACCTTTAGATATTCAACAAGTAATACACTTGTGAATACTGGAAAGCCTTCAATTTTCAGTTTGCCCTTGCCAATTACTCTGCTTCTCTTTCCATCACCAAAGGTTACATATCCGCCATCATATGGAGTAATGTTCGTGAGGTATTTTGGAGTGCCAGTCATGTGGCGAGAACAACCACTATCAAAGTACCATGAATCACTGTAATAGGCTTTTAGAGAAGTGTGTGCCACCAGACACGTACTGGATTTTTTAACAACCCATATCTTTCTGATCATTTTTCCCGTATGAGTATCGCCTGTGTTGGAACACAGTTGTCTTCCTGTCATTTGATCTATGATCAGTCTTCTGCACTGTTGTTCCACATATCCTTGGAACGTACAATATCTGCAGATGAGTGGTTTTCTTTGATACGGCATCCCATACTTCCGTTTCACTTCTCGGATCCTAGCTTTGAGAGTTACTGATTTTTCATGAAATTTAGTCTTGGATTCTTTCCTGTATCCAATCCTGTGTCTATCACCAAAGTTTCTTCCCATATCCAGAATATCGTCAAGCTTTGCCATTCCGGAATTCAATTTAAAGATAGTTGCTTCAGACATCTCGGCCCTCTTGACTGCTGCTAACAGTTTCATGTTCAGTTCTTCATTACGTTTTTCAAGATCTGCAACCGTGGATTGTAATTCCTTTTTACTTTCCATTAGCTTTCTTTTTTCTTCATTCAGCTCTTTGTTTGTGTCAGCTACTTGAACCCACATGGCATACATTTGTTCATATGTGCTATAGATTTCTTCATCACTTATAGACAGATCATCATCTTCGTCGCTGTGTGCATCGTCCAGATTTGTGTTGGAACATACAGCTTTACCTTTGTTCAGTGTGTTGGAACACTGATCCTCTGACATATCATGAACTTTTGCTCCAAAGGCTACATAATTACTGGTAAGTTCCTCTTCTTCTTTTTCATTATCTTCATCTTCACTCCAAGAGGTGACATATGATTTTCCTTGCTTCTTGCGAGTGTTAGCACATTCGGCCTGAATATGACCATATCCTTCACATTCTCTACATTGAATACGTCCAGCCTATTTTGGTTCGTTGTTCTGATTTCTCCCGAACTGCATATTCCTTTGTTCAAATCTCATTCCACGATTGCTGCTCGAATCTTGTTGTTTTTGTCCGCTTCCGCCAAACCTTTCCTGAGATTTCTTATTGACCACCTTCCTTAGCATTCTTGAGAAATTCTTTGTGATGAGTGCCAGCTTTTCAATCTCATCATCGCTGTCAGACTCGTGACTTTCCTTAGCTGGAGAAGCTTTGAACGCCAATTCCTTGGAGACTCTTTTTGTGGTTTGCTGAAATGTCATCTCATATGTCTGTAACGAACCCATTAGTTCATCTGAGCTCATGGTGGCTACGTCTCTTGCCTCCTCTATTGCTTCTACTTTCATTGCAAATCTTTTGGGAAGAGATCGCAAGATCTTTTTTTACCAGCTTAGTTTCTTTGTACACCTTTCCAAGTTGGTAAGCCATGTTAGAGATATCCCTGAGCTTTCCATTGAATGTAGCAATCGTATCGTCCTCCTCCATTTTGAGTTCTTCAAATTTGGTGGCCAGCATCTGTAGTTTTGATTCAGGTACACGACTGGTTCCTTCGTGAACAGTCTGTAGAATATCCCATGCTTTCTTTGCTTGGTGACACGTAGATATAAGCTTGAAGTGATTTTCATCAACAGCAGTGAAGATCGCATTAAGTGCCTTTGAATTTGCCAGGGATTCTTTAAGGTCATATGGAGTCCATCTAGACTTGTCTTTGGGTTTCTGACTCCTTTGACTTGACTCTCCTTCTACCACCTTAGAACTTGTATCAGCATCTTCTGTAGGATGACTCCATTCATCTCAACATAAAACCATGCCAGTTCATCCAGCGAATTGATAAAGACCCTCATGCGTGCCTTCCAATAGTTGTAGTTGCTGCCTTCCAGTAGGGGTGGTCGAGAGACTGAAGCTCCCTCTCTTGTTGTCATGGTAAAACTGGATCTCACTTTCCTTGAAACAACCAAGGGAACGATAAGTGACTCAGCTCTGATACCAAATGAAATTTAGTTTTACCATTTTTTCTAGTTCTTACTAGTGTGTTCCAACGTGCCTAATTTAACCAAGTGCATAATAACATAAAACGTAAAAGACACACGACTTGGTTACGCAGTTCGGTGTAATTCACCTACATCTGTGGGGCCTGGCCCAGGTCAGAATGAATCCACTAATTAGAAAGATACAGTACAGAGTACAGTTTACAAAATACTTATCTTTACTAACTATAGCGTGTGGACTCTGCTAGCTCCCCTAGCTACCGATCCGCCTTGATCAGACTCCCTCTGACCTCGAACTCCGTCGACGCAGGATCTCCTCCTCCCGAGGAATTAAGGTTTACGATTCTGAACTTAGTGTGGCAGGTCAGTGTGTTGGAACACAGTGTTCTGACTCTTTGCAACTTCTCGAAAGTCTCAAAAACCTGAGTGTAGATTTTTGCACTGTTAAATCCGTGAGTATGCAGCCGTGTTTGTTCCCAATTTATATCCACGAATCAGACTTGAATACTCCTTAATTATCTCCACAATATTCCTATTCCAAATCTGATTCTTGAAACATATCCAAATCCCATAAATAAAGGGATTTACCTTATCTCATTCTATCCCATATATTCGAATAAATCTTCTCCATATAAGTAGGGATTTTCCATAAACCAATTATGCTTCACACACCTGATATATATAGTTAGATATACGAATTCCATTTATACCAAACTACTGCAATATTCTGACTTTGATTTCCATAAAAACTTTGGCGTAATTGTGCTGCACCAGCATGTTCCAACATGGTCTGATTTGCTGTTCAAAATTAATTCACACAAAATTGTCAATAAAATATTTACTTGCAAGTCTCTTGACTTTACAATATGCTCTAAGAGAAACTCAACGCCGTCTGCCACATCCAAAACACGACTCCATAGAGCTTGGAGCTAGTTTTGTTCGTTGCCCAGCTCTACCATTTCCCCCAGGCAAGATCTTGCGTCCATCGTGGATGTTTTGAGCAAAACTCTTGGAAGTTGGTTTTGAGCAAAACTCTTTGAAGTTGGTTTTGAGCAAAACTCTTGGAAGTTGGTTTTGCTTCATTGCTCATTAGTTCCTTCAGTTTCTCTATCAAAATATCAACAAAACTCAGTGCATTAGCGTTGAGCAAGACTGGTGGATTTCTGTCTCCAACTTGTGCTACAATACTCTTTGCTCTTTCCACCAAATTCTCGAGCTGAGAATGAAGTTATGTTTTCCTGATTTTCACATCAGTGTGGTTATTCTTTACTCTTGCCACCAAATACTCGAGCCGAGAATGAAGTTCCACATCAAGCCTCCGGTACTACATGTCACATATGCAATGTCTCTGATGCATTCGGAAACCGATCAAGTTGCACCGTCGAGTCCCTCGGTGATAATCTGTAAGCAAAAAGTCCCGGGAGGTTCCAGGGGTAAACACTCCAATGCTTAATTCAGTAAGTGCTTTGAGTAGGTGTTCTAAAAAGTCCCCTATATTAAGTACGTACCTGCCTATTTATACTGTATCAGAGAATAACGTATATTCGGACTATACGCCTTGATGTACGCCTCTTTATTAAGAAGATTTATTGTGCTGACGCAGGATTGAAGTGCTCTAGACCCAAGGTACTCTCGGCCCAACTGCGGATTTACCTATCATCAAGAGCCCCCAAAAAATTTGATGGTAGCTTCGGGGTTAAGATCTTCGAGGAGTCTCAAATTTATTCTTCGTTATTGAGCCCATGGGTTCACGTGTTCTCGTAGAGGGTGTCGAGCATCCCTACTTGTGTGTTTTCTGGAAGAAGGGATATCTAACCTTGAAGCACCGTCTAATTTTATTTATTACTATCATTTATTATTATTTTTCTTTTAACGGAATTCAAAAAAGCGCGTGTCAGGGAACAATTTATTAAAAGGTAGGCCAATTTATCACGCCTTTTCAAATTTTTACTCCTCCTAAGTTAATCATTACTCTAGCTGGGAGATCGTCTACGTACCTCTCAAAGTTATATTTTTAAACCCTAATGCTTCTTATCTACAATTAAGTAGATAATGACAAGTTAGGGTCGTCCACGAGAAGAGAGATCTTTCCAAGTGTTTAAACATATATAGGAGAAAACATAATAGATATAAGCATATATAGATATGTATAAAAGCATGTAAATTAGGGGGGTGGGTTGGTGTTTTTTTGTCCTAAATTATGAATTGAAAAACAAGTTAACTAACTAAGTAAGTTAAATATACAAAGCATGAAACAACAACTAAGAGGCGATTAAACCAACAATTAACGGAACCTTGGGTGCAATTGACTTCCACTTCCAAGCCTCTTATCCATCAATGAACACGCAACATATTTACCACTTTTACTACTTGTTGTGAAGACTAAACTTCTATCCTTCTTAAATAGTAGTTTGCAAGAGTGGATTCGATACCTCTTGTCAAACCTCACCAATGAATCCCTTAGTCGAAACATGACTAAAATTATTCCATTGATGGCGTTGAACACGAAGAATCAACAAGGTTGGCAACGCTTATAAACACTACAAAGTGTCTAAGCATTTAACTAATCTATGCATGTACATAAGATTAGTCAAGAACGGTCAACGTTCATAGACTTCTCTCATTTGCTACAATCAACAAACATGATAAAGAGTTCAACATTATCATACTCATCTAGAATTTGTCAATACATCAACCCAATCAAAAGCTCTAAATCATACTCTTTGATTTCCTATCAAGAAAAGGGAAAATCAACCCATTTCCCCGAAATCTAACAATCATATCATACAAGTACTTCATATACTCAAGCTTTTAAGAAAATTAATGACATTAACAAACACATTCAATGCTCCATAAATGCATAATAGTAAGAGAATTAAATAGGCTACAAATTATTCTTAAGACATGGGCTTGAAAGCCTTGGTCAATTGCTCCCAAGAACTAGATTTAAATACTAGATTTCATACTAATTAATGCTAACGAACCAAACATAGAACAAGAGAAATCATAGATGAAAATGATGGAAAACTAGGGTTAGAATAGTACCAAAATCGGATGGAAGAAGAGATATGAAAGACTGGAAAGAGAATGCTATTTATAGTACAAAAAGATAAGGTTGTGTTCTGGCCACCTGTCGTCAAGACTCGCGACGGGTTCACTGCGACTCGCGACAGGTGCCAGAACAGGACCATGTCTTCTTTTCCTTTTCTTGTAGCTAGCACTCTTCTTCACAATAATTCCTCTCATTATTCAAGTCTTCAAATATTTGAAGCAAGTCCTCAAAGTCTTCAAATCTTTGAGGCAAGGTTAATCTTCGAAGGCCTCTAGTCTTCAAATCTTTGAAGCAAGTATTAAAAGGCCTCCGGTCTTCAAGTCTCCATGTTCTTCCTTTGTCATGCAAAATCCACTTAGAAGAGGTAAACGAGCATAAAGTTGTTCTTACCTCTCCTAAGAGAATTTCAAGGCAAAACACAAGCTCTTGATAACAAAAGAGCACAAAAGTGATCCCAAAAAGTACTAAATTATGCACATAAAATTGACACATCACTAGCCGCCTTTTTTGAGCTTCTTAACTTCCCATTTCCTCCACGATTTTTTCACTTTAACTGCAGGTGACTTCAAAGGTTTTCTCAATATTCTCCTCTTCCTCCGTTCCTCGCTTACATTTTCCTTCATACTTTCATCAGTAAGTTATCCTAACCTTCATATTTCTTCATTTTTTTCCTTTATCCTTTGTGCTCATGACTGATTCTGGCGAGAAATCTGTTGAGAGGGGGCATTTTGACAAAATTGAGTTTGAGAGATTTGAGGGGGAATCACATGACGGGGAGATTCCGAAGCTACGCTCAGCTATCTGGGGAATTCTCCCCAGGGTTCTAACCCTAGCGATGATGAGATTGGTAATTCAAGCTACATACCACCTTTGGGTTTCCCCGATGGAGGTTTTCTCTGAGTTTGGCTTCCTAGCCAAGGAAAATGGTATACTCAAAGGTCTTTGCGTATTGGAGACATTGAGTTTGGCTCCCCTTCTCCTATGGAGGGAGGCCCCTCGAGGATTTTGGAGGAAGATAGTGGGCTGCTCCACTCCAAATCCTCCTCCACCGTTGAGCCCCCGACCCAAGATCCCCCTATGGAAGAAGAAACGTATGGGCCCTCATCCCCGAATAAGTCTTGGACTATATTAGGGGTCTTACAATTGCTATCCCTAGGTCAGAGGATTCTCGTTGACATGGAATTGGAGTGGTAGGGGCAGTGGAGTCTTATAAAGATCTTCCTAAGGGGAGGTCGATCATTTTTTAAAAACAGATCCGGTCAGGGTTGTGCTTTTCTTTTCCTCCAATTTTCTCGAGGGTGCTTAGAGATTTTCGAGTAAGCCCTGGTCAAGTCCACCCTAATGCTATAACCACTCTAATGCGATTTCTCTGTCAGTGTTACAACCTAGATATCGAGCCCAAGTATAAGTTGTGCCGCTCTTTTTTTACCGTGGCCTTCGGCAGTAACTCCTCCGTGGAGATCATTACGTTTTCTCCCTGCCAAAGGAGATGCAAGGTTTTTACCCTCCCCGAAAATGTGGGAAAGTGGAAGGATGCCAAGAGGGCTCTCACTTTTAACTGCCTTGGATATAAAATTCCTCAATGGAATCCTGACGTTAAAGTCGAATCCCAACTCCCTAACAAGTTTGTTTGCCCACCTCGCCTCGAGAGTGCTCGAGATTGTTTGATATTCTCCACCCTTTCCTATGCTTCTTAGACCAATCCTAATAACTTAGTCGGGGGTCAAGCTTGCCCCCCCCCCCAAGGTTTACAAAAAGTATGTCTACGAACCTGTTAAGAAAAGAAAATTGTTGAGACAGCCCCGCTTGGATCCTTTCGATGAGCCTCCAGTAGGTCTGAAGAGAAGGAACCTAGTTAAGGTGTATAAGCCACGACCTTCCCAGGACTTAGTAATCCAAGAGCCCCCTCTCGAGGATGCCCTTTTCTGTCCCGATTTTGAAGGTGTCACTCATGTATTTTGTGCTTTGATTTGTTGCTTACTACCATATATGTACATATTTTTTTTGTATCTTTTCTAATATCTTCTTTCTCTCTTTAGTGGGTCGGAGTCTAGTAGGTGCTATGACCAAGAAAGGAGCAAAACCCATCTCTTCAAAGGAGAAGGTTATCCCCACTACCCCCCTTCAGACAGTTGCTCCCACAGACACATTGTTGAAGTGAAGCCTGAGGATGATCTTTCCGTTAGGGAGGGTTGTCAAAATATTTCTCACAAGAGGTCTGCTCCTAAGGCCTCTTATAAGGAGATCGATGCTACCGCCCATGGTGTGGCATCTTCCTTGAGCCTCTCAACCTTAGGGACCACTGAGCTTGGTTCTTTTGTGAAAAACTCAGAGGTCAGTTATTTTATCAAATTAATTTGAGAATGATTATGCGTGTTGTTTGTCTACTCATCTCTTCCGCCTATTTCCAGGTTATCAAGGAGTTGAATGGTGTGAGGTCTACCATTACTGCTTCCCTGACCTCTTCCCTGTCTTCTTTTATTCGAAACTTAGGTTCTGAATTATCCTCCACCCACAAAGACAAGAATAGGGAGATAGCCTCGTTATAGCTGTAGCTCATGGCTCTATTCTACAGCCTTAGCTTGAATGCTTTGTAGGAGCATTTCAGCTCAAGCCTTCAGTCTTAGCTGGAAATTTTTGTAGGAGCATTTGAGCTTAAGTCTTCAGTCTTAGCTGGAATTCTTTTCAGGAGCATTTGAGCTCGAGCCTTCAATCTTAGCTGGAATTTTTTACAAGAGTGTTTGAGCTCGATCTCAGCACTCAGCACAGGATATATCATTGCTATTTACCTCCATCATACATGGTGATATCTCCGGAGATCTTTGATGTTCCATCTCCTTGGGATCTGAGTTCCCCCCCATGGTCTCAGGGGTGTAGCTTCCTCCGGGGTGCGCCTCTATCACTCGATACGGTCCTTCCCAGTTAGCCGCGAGCTTCCCTCCAACCTCCTGCCTACTTTTCTCATAACTAGATCGCCGGGTGCAAACTGCACTTTCTTAACCCTTCGATCACAGCAATGTTTCACCTTTTCTTTCACTTTAGCCTCATTTATCGAGGCTAACTCTCGCGCTCCATTGACCATATCAAGGTCTAGACGATGATTTTCACTATTTACATCTTCCCCGGCCATAGCCATCATCCTCGGGCTTGGCAACCCTATTTCAACTAGGATCAAAACCTCAGAACCATAGACTAGGCTTTAAGGTGTCTCTCCCGTGGCCGAAGATTCTGTAGTTCTATATGCCCATAAGACGCTTGGTAATTCCTATATCCAATTACCTGCTGCTCCCTCGAGCCTAGCTCTGATTCCGTTGACAGGGGTACGATTGGTAACTTCTACCTGGCCATTTTCCTGTGGATGATAAACAACCGTCAACTTTTGCTGGATCTTATATTCGTTGCACCACCTCTTAAAGGTATCATTGACGAACTGCTTCCCGTTGTCCGGTATGATCGTTTTTGGGATCCTGAACCTGCACACAATGTTTTTTCAGCAAAAGGCAATAACCGCCTTACCTGCGATATTGGTCAATGGTTCGGCTTCCACCCATTTAGTGAAATAATCCACTGCCACGATCAAATATTTGAACTTTCCTGGGGCTTTGGGAAATGGTCCAACTAGGTCTATCCCCCATTTATCAAATGGCCATGAACCGTGAATACTCATCAGCTCCTCTATTGGAATGTGTTTAAATGGCACGTGTTTTTGGCATTGGTGGCAAGTCTGTATATACTGGTTTACATCTTCAAACATCATGGGCCAATAATACTCGGCTCGGATAAGCTTCCTCAATACTGGCCTAGCTCCTTGTTAACTCCCACATATACCCTCGTGGGCCTCCCTTATAAAATAATCAGCTTCGATGGGGCTCACACATCTGAGAAGCAGTTGTAAATGCCTTCTTTTATACAGAATTCCCTCTTGCATCACATATTTTGGCACTTTCAGCCTGACTTTTCTGGCTTTAATAGAATCCTCCGGAAGTGATCCGTCTCGAAGATACTTAACAATGGGCGTCATTTAGCAAATTTCTCCTCCACGATCATTACCCTATGCTACTGAAAACTTTGATTATTAAAGGTATCCATGAGCAACTGCCCTTGAGACTCCGCTCCTAAATTTGACGAAGCTAACTTGCTCAAGGCATCAGCTTTATGGGTGTGTTCTCTTCGTACTCTAGATATTTTTGCAAGTTGTGCTCCATGTCCTCGTATTCCCCCGTTACCTGCTGCACCACTATCTGGGAGTCACTATAGATCTCCAAATCCTCCACATTCAGTTCCGCAGTTAACCGTAAACTAATGATCAGGGCTTCATATTTAGCCTCATTATTTGTTTCCTTGAAGAAAAAGTGCAACCCTTAGGGGTAGTCTTTTCCATTAGGGCTAGTGAGTAAGACTCATGCTCTGCATCCTCCTGAATGTGAGGAACCATCAATGTATAACCTCCATACTTCTTTCCTTCGAAATCCCTTCTCCTCCTCCATCTCAATAGGCTCGATAGTCTTAGTTGTTTCGACTATAAAGTCTGCCAAGGCTTTACCTTTAATCATTGCTCTAGGCTGAAATTGTCTGTCGTGTTCTCCCAATTCTACTGCCCAGGTTTCAAGATGACTTGCTTGGGGGATAATTAGTGAGTAAGATGATTGTGTGCCCTTGAAAATAAGGTTGCAGTCTTCGAGTAGTATGTACCAGAGCTAGTATGAGTTTCTCAAGGGAGGTATATCTTGTCTCTGGTCCCTGTAGGGCTCGGCTTACAAAGTATATAAGGTTCTGCACTCTACCTTTTTCATTCACAAGTACTGCAATGATTCCAGGGGCAAAGCGGAAATGTATAGAAATAGGACCTCCCCTTTCTCGGGTTTCATGAGCGTCGGTATCCTTCGAAGATGATCCTTGAGTTTTTGAAAAGCTTGTTCACAACTATCGGTCCATTCAAAATTCTTTGATTTTTGGAGCACATCGAAGAAAGGAAACTATTTCCCAGCCCCCTTTTGACAAAAATCTGCTTAAAGCCGTTAGGCATCTAGTGATCTTCTGTACGCCTGTCATGTTCTGGGGGCTCTTCATCCTTATTAGGGCCTCGACCTTCTCCAGCTTAACATTGATTCCCCTCTCTGATAACATGAACCCCAGGAATTTTCCCACCCCCACTCCTATGACGCATTTAGCAGGGTTCATCTTGAGATTTGCATTCCTGAATATCTCAAAAAACTTCTTCAGATCCATCAAGAATTCCTCATAACTCCTGCTCTTTACCACTATATCTTCCACATATATCTCCACGTTTCTACCAATTTTCTTTCTGAACAACTTGCCCACTAGTCTCTGGTATGTTGCCCCTGCATTTTTCAAGCCAAAAGGCATCTTCTTGTAACAGTATGTGCCCACAATTGTGATAAACGAATTCTTTCTTTGTCCTCATCGGCCATCAATATCTGGGGATAGCCCTTGTGAGCATCAAAGAAAGCCAAAGCCAATACTTGATACCTTGCAATCGCCTCTACCAACTTATCGATTGGGGGGAGGGTAAGGGGTAACTATCCTTTGGGCAACATTTGTTCAAATCCGTAAAATCTATACACATCCGCCAAATACCATTATGCTTTGGGACCATAACTGGTTTAGCTAGCCATTCTGGGTAAAATACTTCCTCGATACGGTAGCCTTCAACAATTTGTCTACCTCGACCTTGATGGCTTCTGCCCTTTCTGGTGCAATTCCTCCTTTTTTGCTTGATGAGCCTGACTCCCGAGTCAATGTTTTACATATGGATTGCTAATTTCTAGGACCCTCTTTAAGTTCTGAAGTATCTCATGAAAACACATGTTCGTATTAATCCAATAACATGTTCAACTTTTCCTTCACATCCCAGGGGTAAGTTTCCTCACAGCCACTATCCATTTATCCAAGATTGGCATTTGTTCGGTTTCAGAGAGGCTAACCCCCCATGAATCGAAGCTACATCTCTCACCCTCATGGCTTCTCTTACCGTTGTGAGGTTATTGCTCTTAGCCACGGCATGATCCCCTCGGATGGAGGCTATCCCTCCACTCGTTGGAAATTTCATCATTAGGTGATACGGGGACCACACTACTTGAACCTGGCACAACCAAGGCCTTCACAAAATCACATTGTACAGAGAATAAGCATCAACCACTGTGAAGTTTCACTCAATTTTTACTCCCTTATCCCCTTCAGATATCCATACTGGAAAGGTGACTTCTCCAATGAGATATATTGGTTTTCCTGTAAATCTTGAGAGGGGGGTAGCTGACTTCTTCAAATTATTCCTTCCAATATCTAACTGATCGAAACATTCAGCGAACATTATCTCGACCCCACTTTCATCATCAATAAAGAACCTTTTCACTAAGGTCATTCCAATTACCTTTGTTACCACCATCGGATCTGCATGCGGGATTTAGTTTGGGACAGTATCTGCTTCTAAAAATGTGATTGTCTTATCCGGCCAAAATCTATTGTGATTTGGCTCTTCTACAGGAGCCCTTCGAGAATCAGCCTTCATGACTGAGTTTGAAGACCTCACTTCTGTTATTCCACTTATCATGTTGATCACTCTCCGAATAGGCGGATTTCCTCATTCCTGTTGTCCTGGTTTCCAGCTGGTTGCTCTCGCGGATCCTCATCCCTTCTTGCTTGATCTCTAGCTAGGTGCTCCTATCCTTGATGTCTTCTATCTCCTCTACCCCCATTATTCTTAGGATATCTTCTGTATGGTGGACAGTCCTCTCGGGGACGAGAAGGTTCTCCTTGATTTCTTCGTCTAGGTCCGGGGCCCTGAAGCCTCCCATCTCTTTCATTTCTTTCTATCTCCCTTTTCAAATGAATACAATCATTCGTATCATGGCCATATTATTTGTGAAAGTCACCGAATAATGTTGTAGCCCTTCGTACTACTACTGCAGCAGGCGCGTTTGATAAGGGTTGCGGTTGTTTGAATACCCCTCTATAAATACTTAGGATCTGTGTAGGAAGCTTGCTAGCGGGAGTATACCTCTTGAAGTTAGGCCTGGGTGCCTCTTCTTCCTTCTTCCCTCGATGATCATTACTTCTTCCTAGCCTATCGATGATCATTACTCTCTTTCTTTCTCTTGGTGGCTTCTTCCACTTTCGAGTGCTGTTCGACTATCTCCTGAAGCTTCTGTAGGGTTCGAGGAACATTGTTACTTAATTTCTTATATAGCCTATGTCTCTCTTCCCAAGCAAGTATCCTTAGATCACTTCATTTTTCGTGGTCTCCACCACCCCTAAGCTTTCATCTACATATCGATGGTAAAAAGCTTTAGTTGACTCTCCAGGGTTTTGTACCATCTGGTATAAATCCAATAGGGTTTTGGTAAACTTCTTCTTTTGGGAATATTGACTTAACAATTCCACGCTAAAATATCTATAGGAATGCAAAGACCCCTTGGGAAAATTTTTTTACCATTCTTGAGCCTTTCCTCTAAGATAACTCCTCACTAGTTTGCAAGTCAGCTTTTTGTCGAAATCCCTTGAGTTCATGAGACTAAGGAATGTCTGGATGAACTCCCTAGGATTAGACTCTACACTATACGTCGAGAGCTCCTCCAGGGATTTGGTATCCGTGGGCCATCGCTATGAGGTTATCAGCGACAAAAACAGGGATCCTGGTATCTGACCAAGTGGCTTAATCATCTTGTCTAACTCTCTCTCGAGGGCATCTCCAATATCTCCTCTTTGCTCTCCAGGGATTGATAATCCCCTATGGGGTTCACCATAATCCATCTGATGCCAAGGGGGTTGAATTATCTGCCTAGAATTTGGCTAGGCTATCATGATCCCTGAACTTTCATTATATAACCCATAAGGGTCGTATAAGCCATAAGCTGCTGACTGGTTCAACATCCCTATGCTTCCATATCCCTGAGACCCATACCCCATCTCGGGTCTGGGATATCCTCCCATCAAGGTTGTCGAAACTGCAGGGATCCGGGACATGCCAACCCCTAGGGGTTCATGGAATGAAGGTTTAGGTCGTGCCTGGTACCCCTCTCAAGGATATCCAAAGTAGGAAAACGCTATCATGGGTTGAGCGGCGTTGCTTGTCAGGGCTTCCCTGACCGTCGAAGGAATGAACGGGGCTTCCATGCTACGAGATGAGGTTATTGGGGCTATTGGAGCCGAGGCAAGCGTGACTTGATATCCTATCTCCGCTAACATTTGAACTGCCCTAGCTAAGTTAGATTGCGAAGTATTCACATATGTTGCTTGATTTGCTTGTAAGGCTTATTCGTAATCTTCAATCTTTGACTCACTGGAAACCTCCATGAAATGACCATCTCTTTCATCGTATCCCCTATGCATACATCTGGCGTAGGATTTGCAAGCCCAGTTCCTCGGCCTGCATTACTCACAGTGGGCCTGAGGGTCCAGCTACATCTCGAGGCCTCTTAGGTATTAGGGGAATTTGTCCAATAGAGCCTTGCCCTCCTCCCAGCTCTCCAGCTGAGACTTATGTCGCTTCTCGCTCCACTTCCTAGGATACTGGAGGGTTGACCATTCTCTTTCTTCTTCCTCGATAAGGAGATTTTACTTCTTTGGTAGCATTAATTCCTTTCAACTATAACCTCTCACTCCTCTGAGTATTCGTGGATGTTGACATAAATCGAGGAACTCAAATGTGACTAAACCGGTCCCACCGAGCATGCCAATTGATGCGTCTGGAAACCGGTCGAGTCCCTTAGTGATAATCTACAAGCAAAAACCCCTGGGAGGTCCCAAGGGTAAACACTTTGATGCTTAAGTCAGTAAGTGCTTTGAGTAGGTGTTCCAAAAAGTACCCTATAGTAAGTATGTGTCTACCTATTTATACTGTATCAGGGAATAACATATATCCAGATTATACGCCTTGATGTAAGCCTCTTTATTAAGGAGATGTATTATGCTGACGCGGGCCTGAAGTGCTCTTGGCCCAAGGTATCCTCGGCCTAAGATTCTCTTGGCCCAGATGCGCATTTACCTATCATCATTCTTCCTTGATTTTCACATCAATGTGGTTTGGCAGATGCTTCAGAATAGCCAGTAATGATGCAAGCTCCCTGTATAGCTCTTCCAGTTGATCCACAATAGAAAGTTCATAACTGCTATGTCGTAGCGTCCCCCAAATCTTAGGCATGAGAGAATCAAGTAGATTTTTCGTTGCAATAGAGTCATCCTTGTCATTCATGTGGCTAGGCAGCAACTTCGAGCCAGATAGGGCTCAAGTATAAAGCTCAAAGATCCGATCATCAATTGGCTTGATCATTTACAGCAAGTTTGAGATTTTCATCTCCACTCGTGCATCAAAGTTTTCATTTCCACATCTAAATACAAGAATTGAAGTAGTAACAATAACCGTTTGGGTGTGACTCAACAAATCTTCTATGGGCTTTGTATGCCTCTACGTCACAAACCAGACAAGACTTTGTAAGAATGTAAACTGCTCTCCCAAGGCTCCCATGGTTGGGGCAGTATGAGAGTGTATAAATCTCGATCTCAATGATAGAAAATCCCCCCAGACTCTCCAAGATGGAGAAAATTATTGTGGACACTTCATTTAATGTTAGATAACTCGATTCATCCTCTAAAATAGCGCAGTACCATTCATCCACCTCTTCCTCCATCGCTTCCACTGAATACCAGAGGTCTTTGCTGTACCATCCATCCATCGTTGTCTCCATGTCCGTTAGTTCTTTTTTCGAAGGCAACTTTGTGTTGGCGGTCTGTGGCATCTGGCGTGGGTTGCGCTGCACCCTTGTGCTGGTCTTCTTACCATGGGGCTGCTCCTCTGGTACGGGACATTGGTCCCAAACCATGAACGGCCCGTGCTGACCTGTTTATGCCTCGATCGGCTGAACTATTTTCCTTTGCTACGGGTGAACCGTTAGTCTGATTTGAGAGTTTTAGTAGTCAATTTCTTAGTGCTCGAGAAGAAGAATCCAATGGAGCCTTGAAGGCTATTTCTTCTCGAATTGTTCTAAGACTTAAGCACAACTCATCGAACCATGATTCCCCGTTTCTTCGTTGGCCACTTTGAACTCCGTTGCCACCTATCTTTGGTTACTATCTCCTTCTACCATGCATTGATGAGCGTGGCATTCGTATACTACCATTCTAGTGTGAATGGCCTTCATCTCTACTACTGTCCTTGAAACAGCCTTCAATATCTTCTACCGCCCTTAAGAACGACCTTCATATAGAATGTAAACAAAAAGTACCCATAGGTGACCTACTAAAGATGATCACAAGGAAGATCAAGGAGCTCATGGATACACGACTTAGTACCAATTAAGTCTACAAAATTCGAGATTTAGACAAGAAAACCAAACATGACCGTCTAAATTCCTTGTCACGTAAACTCAACTAATACTAGCAATCCACAAAATAAAACTAGCTAAAAAGTATGCCAAATGCAACGATTAACGCACACATAATGAAACATATCAGACTCCCCAGGCTTAACCCTTTACTCGTCCTCGAGTAAATAAAAGACAAGACAAAGAATCAAGCGAAATGTAGCGTGCAAGTATAAGTTAACCGAGGCATTCAACTTGTTCCAATATTACCCTGTTTCCCCCATTAGAGTAAGAATCTCACAACCCTCACACTCCCCGAAAAAAACATAAGCAATCCAACCACCCAATATAAAGTGTGAAAAAAGGTAAGCCAAAAAGATAAGTGTCAAGCTAGCTTACTTTTCCCAAAAGCAATCAAAGAGTCGTCTTAAAAAATAATCCACCGCAGAAGCATGCATTCAACCTAGTTTTTTTTGTTTTCTCTCAATTTCTCTCATTTTTTCTAGGACCCTTTCGGGTTTTCATCCTAACTTTAATACACAAAGGGTACTCACTTCTCACCTTTTTGTACTCGGCCTCTCATTCTGCCTCGGCTCGTAAGCCTAGCCGGGCCTAGCCTCTCATTTTTATCTAGGTCTTTTGAACTATCTTGGCTTTTCTTAATGTTACCCAAGTCGCCCTTTTGGATTTTTTACTTTTCCAGGTATTTGTATTTTTTCATTTTTTCAAGTTTTCCAATTTTTTTGGTGTAGCAAAAAATTGCCCCAAAAGTGGCTTCATAGTACAAAAGATAATCAAACACAAAAAATACACAACCAATTTCCTAAAACATCCTACGCCATGCAAACTAGAGATCCTAATCCAAAATCATCCCTCAACAATAAAAAACAAAGATCATCAACAAACAAGAAAAACAACTATCGATGCAAATCATGAAATGCACCAAGGAAATCTAATAATGAAGACTCCCTAAGTGCTCACTACTCGCTCCCCACACTTAACCGATGTAAAGTCTCCAATGCACAAAAATCATGTCAAAGCATAAGTGAGGTAGGGAGAAATGGTGATACTCTCGCGGCCCCGAAGGGCCTTCATCCTTATGACTCGTGAAGCTCCTATCCATGTATCTTATTGCTTGAAATGTGGCCTCGATGCTATCCATCATCGAACTAAGATCTTCCACTTGCGAGCGCATTCCTCCTGTCGTTTGGACTAAGATCTTCCTCGATTCCTTCACATGTAAGATTCACTAAACAACCTAATAAAGTGTTCATAACATGTGATGTGGCCGATGGTATACACTTCCCCGTACCTGTCACGTCGGGTGCGCTCACAACCTTCCATCAACACCGCCATGGTAATTAGGGGAGTACAACATGGACCGACCATTTTTGTAGGTCTGTCTCTCCCCCGTGCGATTAAGACTACTTAGAGAGAGAAAGAAAATCGACATATGCCTACTTAGGTTTTCTTAGAAGACTAAGGCTCCTATATATATAGTATTAGATGATTGGGCCCAAAGATAGGCCTAAAATAGGCCAAAATCATGTCAAAGCCCTCGTCACCTTTCCCTCCTGTGAAAGAATCTTTCTCGAATAAAATGCTCAAATCCATGAACCTTTTGAAGTTGGGATTTAGTGCATTGGATAGAGCCCAAGAAGATGAAACTTTTGATATATGGTGGAGGGAAATCAGATGAAAATTGAGAGTTTTTGCCAAAATAGTGAGAAAATGCCGCCTGGCGCGGCCCATGGCATGTACTAGTTGTCCTGTCTGACGAGGGGCGCATTATCTGGTGCGGTCCATGAGGCATCATCCAGCGTGGAATTTTGGATATGGCATGGGCCTCGTCGAATCATGTGGCTTTTGACGTGGGTCGTCGTCAGCATGCGAGATTTGGAACTTTTGATCCCCAGGACACAGGTCTTGGCGCGGGATGTCGTCAGGAGCATCAGTCTGCTCAGAAAATTGGCATGGGCCACATGATTTTCCACACCCCACCGGCTTGTCTTGGCATCTTGGACTTGAATGGCGGGGGTCATGGAAAGTGGGACGGTCTGTGCCCATACTTAGTCGATTTTTCATAAAGTTAACGTGGGCTGCACCATGCCCTCATGCCAATTCATTTAGCACGAACCATCGCTTCGTTTCGAGTCATTTTGGTTTGAGCTGTGGCATCTGGCGCGAGCCGTTGGTGTCATCCATGAGTGGTCCGCGCCGACCTGTGGTACCTTGGCCAACTGAAATTGTTTCCTTCGTTACAGGTGAATCGTTAGTCCAATTTTAGAGTTTCAGTAGTTGATTTTATAGTTCTGGAGAAGAAAATTCCAATAAAATTAGCCTTGAAGGCTAATTCTTCTCGGATGATTCTCACACCTTGGCGCAACGTATCGAACCACGATTCCCCATTTCTCCCTTGGCCATTTTAAACTCTAATTCCACCTATCTTTGGCTTCATCCTTCTACTACCATGATTTGATGTTAATGGCCTTCATCTACCACCATTATAGAGCTTAACAACCTTCAATATCTTCTACTGCACTTACGAACGGCCTTCACATAGAGTGAAACCAAAAAGTACACATGGGCGACCTACTAAAGATGACCACATGGAAGATCTAGGAGCTCGTGGATACAAGATGTCCTTTGGTACTAATTAAGTCTACAAAATGTAGGATTTAGACAAGAAAACCAAACATGGCTGTCTAAACCCCTTGTCACGTAAACTAAACTAATACTAGCAATCTACCAAATAAAACAAACTAAAGACTATTCCAAATGCAATGGTTAACGCACGCAAAATGAAGCATATCACAAACATTGCAAGACTTTCTGTGTGGTGTGTTTCAGGACTTTGTCATCAAGGTTTTCACCATGGAAGTGAGTGTCGAGACTTGGTCCTCGAGTTTTCTTTTGTTAGAGGGAGCACTTGTGTTGTTCGGATTTTTCCATCTCAAATCGGATCTCGAACTAAAATTCATCGACACTCCTTGGCCAACTCTTCATAGATCTCTATAACCGCTCTCGAACTCTTGTTCTCAATGGAACCACCACAAGATCCCCTCACTAGCCTTCGCTCCTCATTAAGAAGACCATTGTAAAAATAATACACCAAATCTCCTTCGAAATATACATGGTAAGGATAACTTGAAAGAATCTTCTTGAACCTCTCCCAATAGTCGGTGAACGACTCTTCATGCCATTGGAGGATATTGCTAATCTCTTTCTTCAAGGTGGTGGACTTTGAGGCCGGGAAGTACCAAGCAAGAAATTTCCTCTTCAACTCAATCTGTGAGTTATTACTCCCGGATGGAAGGTAATGGAGCCAATCCCTTGAGGTATCTCTTAGTGAAATTGAGAAGGCCTTAAACTTGTATAGCTCTTCATCCACTCCTTTGGGAATCATACCACAACAAACCATATAAAAGTCGGAGAGATGTTTGTTAGGTTCCTCCCCTTGCCTACCTAGAAAGGAAGGTAGCAAGTGTATCACCCCCGATTTTAGCTCAAAATGTCCATTCAGCCCAACCGCTAAATATGTGATACACATAGGTTGTTGCTCAAGGTTGGGTGACATAGTCTCCCTTAATGGATTTTGCCTCAATGCAACACCTCCTCCTTGCAGGTAAGGGTGTTGAGGTTCTCCTTCCAGATGCTCATCTTGATGATCCATGGAAGTAGAAGGTTCACCAAAATGGTCACTAGGAGGGGTGTAATTCACACTTTCTAAGGAAAACCTCTTAGCCCTGTCATGCTCAACTCTAACTCGAGGTCGTATTATAAGAGTTCTTGTGAAGAGGATCGCATATGAACCATATGCCATGAACTCGAACAATACACCTCCAAGCTAACCAAAAATCAACTAAAAACCAAATAAAAACAAACTAGCATATATTCACACATAATATGCTCAAACACTTAAAAATAAATGCCTATTCCCCGGCAACGGCCCCAAAATTTGGGAGGCCATCGTCATATCTCTCAAATATACAATTTATAGCTCCAAAGTGCTTCCTAAATACAACTAAGTAGATAGTGACAAATCGGGGTCGTCCACGAAGAAGAGGGATTTTCCTAAGGGTTCATGCATACAAGGTGGATATAAGCATAGATATATGTGTATATATATATTGATAAAAGAAAGTAAATAAGGGGGGGGGGGGGTTTGCCTAAGTTACGAGAGTAAAAGAAAGACAACTAGAATATAAAAGTGCTCATATTAATCATGCAACAAACTAAGAAAAGATGATAAAATCAACAATGACAAAGCCTTGGAGCAATTGATTCTCACTTTTAAACCTCTTATAGATCATAGATCCATTCACTCATTTAATCACATTAATTATCTATGGTGAATGCTATCACTTCCATTTTGAAGATAAACATTCCTTTCTTCTTAAGAGTATTTCACAGAAGTGATCAACGACTATTTACAAACCTCATTAATGATCACTTTAGACAAACAGCGCCTAAGGGTATTTCATCAATGGCATCACACAAAGAACCATAGATTTGATAACTACAAGCATTCTACCAAATGCCTAGCCATTTAACCAAACAAATCATTTATTAGGTTTAACCTAAAACAATAAAGATTCAAGATTCTACCTTCTAGTGCTACCTTAGGATAATTATGATAACAAACCAGATTAACATATTCATCTAGCAATACTAACATAACATTACACAACAAGAAGTTTTAATTCCACGTTCTTGGATTTTCATGCCAAGAGATAAGAAATTGTACACTTTCCTAACACCATAACGCTTAATTATACAAACACTTCATGTTCTCAAACAACCAATAGCATAAATGAAGTGAACGTACACATTAATGGCACAATAAATGTTAAGTAATAAATGCTTAAAGAAAGAATGAAATAGAGATTCTCATTACATGGGTTTGGAAGCTTTAATCAATTGCTTCCAAGTGATAAGCTTATCTAGTACAATCCATACTAATAACAAAAATCAAACTAGACATAATCCAAGATGAAAAACAAGGTAAAACTAGGGTTTGAAAGAGGGAAAGTCTGGAAGATGAAGTTGGAAGATAGAGGAAATTGGATCCTACAAAAATTATCGTGCCTACAAACGAGACAAGTACACTATAAAGAAGATGCAGAATCACAGGAAATTGGAAAACATAATCCTAACTCATAACTTCAACATGGAAACTATAGTAGGGAGAGGTAAACATATAGCCTTAATGTCCATGTCAAATCAACTATCCACAATTAATCCAGAATTGTTAGCCAAGACAATCTACAACCACAAAGACAATGAAAAGAAATCCAGGAACCTTGATCCATTAAACCAAAATCAGCACAAATAGTAGCATTTAGCATAATTACCTTGACAGGTTCAGAAACAGTTACACTCTAATAAACTCAATACAGTTGAAGGGAAAATTTAACAAACTAGTAGATATCCTTTAAGATTACCACCACAAAAAGCTAAAGGAAGCTAAGCCATCTTTTGCGTTTCTTCTATAGTCAAACATAAATGAGCCAAGTCGAATCCAATCTGCACATTACAAACAGACCAAATACATTGTATAAGATATAGAATCTGTTGGTGTACCAATCAAATTCACATTATGATCTCATTCCCATACACCCTTGAAATCCTTTCTGGAAAGTTTATTCTGCTGTAATAACAACTCTTTATTCTGCTGTAATAACAACTCAATCCTTTCTTCATTCGAGGGTTTCTAAATCATTTACAAATCTTAGAACATATAATATCACAATGATATCTACTAAGAAAAGTATAGCTCATAAGTTAATTCAAGCTTTTGGATGTCAAAACTTACTCAGAAGTCAAAGATGACCCTGAATTGCAAAAATAAACTGCATATATCATCAAATATAAAAGAATAAATACCAGCCTATAAGAATAGATATACACGATAGAATTTTCATAAGAGATTTCAGTGCAGCACATGGATGACGTAAATGTTCAAATATTAGGTCTCACAGAAGTTAAGTATGAAGCTCTTATGAACACATTCATTTTTAACAAGGGAGCTAACGTGTTAGTGAACCCTTCTGGTTGCTATGATGTTTGTTCACTGCAGATTCAGAAGTGGCACCAATATATATGATCAAGTCACTAATCATTAATTTGACAGTTAAGTCCACAAAAAAGTATTAACAAGATTTACACCTTAATAAGGTGGTTGGGGCCTATTAGAGGGAGGCCAAGCTCAAAGAGTATTTTTTTAACCCCAGCTTTCAAACTAGAGAAGGTCAAAAAATTCTTCAAACATGTGATAACAGTTGATGGGGTGATAAAGTTATCGATCCTTTGCTCATCGGTCCTTTGCTCACCCAAGTCAACCACTGAAATTCTTTTCATTCCGTACTTGGAGAGCAACAGAAGCATGGCCAAGAGAGAGTTGGACTGCCAAAAAATAATTAGTTGATCAACTGACACTATAGAGAGAGCAAAAATAGTTCGCGTTAGTAAATAGTGCTGCTAGACAAAGAGGAATTTGTAAATTATACTTATACAACTCCAAAATCTTCAATGCCGACATCAAACTTCGAAAATTTTGAAGTTCAAAACATATTTTTGTTTATTGAAATAAATTAACAAGCATTCTTACCAAACAACAATGCAATCAGCGAAAATAGCCTGTTTTTCAGTTCCTCCTTCAAGCACTACTTCTTGTTCTTCTTTATTAGAGAAATCTGTCAACAGAAATCATACAACACTGATTTTCTGCTAATACACATAATCATATACTCAATACATCATAGAGCATTTGTAAAGGGAAGAACAGAACCCGTCTTACCCATAAAAGGTGGAAAATGAAGTGTTCAGCCACATAGCACCAACAAACCTTTTGCACGCAGGGGGGTTATTAGTCATGGCGAAATCTAAATCCTTGATAGCATAAACATAACATAGTTTATTCTGATTCATGATAATGATCATTATCTCCACTCCCTTGACTTGTACATCGCCTTTGCCTGCGGCACCGCATCCATGCCATTCTTCTACCCCAAACGTTTCTGATTCACCGACCTGTCTTCCACGCATACTGCTTGTTCGCATCGAATTTCTGCGATTTGATCTTCGCAACCAGCCATTTTATTTAGTCCTCTATCAGACCAATTATGCTACCGCAGGCTTTATCTCGATCAAATTCCTGATCTTCGTCAATGTTCTGCCTCATCCGGGTCGGAATCGGATAACTGTTTTGTATTCACATCCGGGTCGCCGCTGCCGCCGCTTCGTCACCATCCTCACCGTCGAATAGGGAAGCAGGTTTAGGGTTTTTCTTCTCATGCCCTTCGTTTGACTATTCACAAGATTGAAAAGGTCAGATTTTTTGAGTCGTTTAAAATTAAAATTTTGACTTTGTGCTGGAAAAAGTTTTTAAAAAATAAGCGCCCTTCTAAAAATTTCAAGCACAAGAATTCAAAAGATTGTTTACTTTTGTGCGGGAGTATATTTTGTAGAGATAAGAAGCTAGGAAACTTTTTTTACGATTGTATTAGGGCAAAGTCTTAGAAAAGACGGTATTTTCATATGCTTATGGAAAGACGAGGTTTAATTAGAATAATAAAAGGTAAAAGGCCTTAGTTGCAATATTAAAGTTTTAGTATGAAACATTTAGTAGTTATAAAATTTATAACCCGGTTCATGCAACCCAAAAATTTTATTTTAATTTCTTATAATTTACACTTTAAACCTTGATCTTTCCATAACTTATGGAAAGACCGTCTTTCAAGAGACGGACTCTTGTATTAGAGCTATTACATCAAGATATTTTAACTGTTGTAAATAGTCAATGGTTATTACAACCACTTTAAAACCTTTGTTGTGAATACTACGTATTTACAACTTCTTTCTAACTCTTTTATGAAATTTTGTTGTAAAAGAGAGGATATTCTAATAGTAGAATTTAATAAATAAATCTATAACAATATATGGTATATTCATATAAAATTTTGAAAATATGAGTAATTTTAAAATATTTAAAAATTTTAAAATATGAGTAATTTTAAAATATTTAAAATTTTTAAAAATATGAGTAATTTTAAAGTATTTAAAATTTTGAGTAATAAATTGTCAATTAAAGGTCTGTTATATAAGATCTATTTATTCATGCAAAAATATGAATGTTTATATAGTGTTAATGAAGAGTTGACTTTTAATTAAATGAAATTAGCTTTTTTAGTAAAGTTTATAAAAATTAAGAATTAATAATTAAGTAGAATAAAGTCAACCACGTTATTAGTGTTTGTCAAGTAACGAGTGGCTGTTGATCAGTTAAAGTCAACTTAATTATTAGTGTTTACATACAAAAAGTCAGGTAATGGTTGATAGTTGATTCGTTAAAGTCAAGTCATAATTATTAGTGTTTATATACAGAAATTTGAGTCAGGGTTGATCGTCGATCAGTTAAGGTCGACTTAGTTATTAGTGTTTATATACAATAAGTCAAGTAAAATTTGAACGTTAATTAGTTAAAGTCAACCTATTTACTAGCTTTTATATATAGAAAGTTAAGGAACAATTGGTTGTTAATTAGTTAACATCAAAAATTAGTTATTGTTTTTATATACAAAAAGTCAACTAAGGATCGACCATTATTTACTTAAAGTAAAACATTTTTTAATATGTGTATATGGAAAGTCAATTAAGGTTGGTTGTTGATTAACTAAATTTCAATCTTAGTTATTAATGTTAATATATAGAAAGTTAAGTAGTGGTTAGCTGTCAGTTTAATTAAAGTCAAATTTTTATAGTGTTTGACCCGCCTCGACCTGGGGTCGTTAATTGTAGCTACCTAGTTGACATAAATGTCAATATAACTTTTTAATATTCGAAAGTGCCAATATAACCCTATATAGTTAGTGAAAGTGCCAATATAACCCTATAAGTTTTAAGAATGTGCTGATATAACCTAATAAACATTAGAAATGTGCTAATATAACCCTACAAACATTAGGAATGTGCTGATATAATCCAATAAGATTGCATAATGTGTTGATATAACCCTACCTAATTTCAACGAACTATGGCGTTCCGGCTAATTATGAGGGTAAAATTGTCCACCCAATTTTAGAGTTAGCCCAAGGGGTATTTTGGTCAATTTACATAGAGTCAACACTGAAAAATTAAAGTCAATGCTGAAAATGGGGTCTGAGGGTTATATTGGCACTTTCATTAACTAGTGAGGGTTATATTTGCACTAAAAATTATCATAGGGTTATATTGGCATTTACTCAAGTAGATAGGGTTATATTGGCACTTATCCCAACATTTTTTAATATGCATATATGGAAAGTCAATTAAGGTTGGTTGTTGATTAACTAAATCTAAACCTTAGTTATTAATGTTAATATATAGAAAGTTAAGTGGGGGTTAGCTGTCAGTTTAATTAAAGTATATTTTTATAGCGTTTGACTCACCTCGACCCGGGGTCGTTAATTGTAGCTAATTAACCCGACCCGACAGCGGTGTTCAAAGATAAAATTTATATTCTACACCTCGATCTCACTGCTACGTTACCTAGCGGGTAGTTACGGCAAGCCATGGGTTTATCCACAGAGATGCTAGGTCTAACGTATTAACTAGAAACACAACCTCGTACTCAATCAGTACGAGTGAAAGGAATAACTAGCAAAGAAAACATGCAAAGGGTTGGATTTTCAAATCTAACAACTACAAAACATGTAAAGTAAAGAACACAACTACAAATTAGCGCTAGCACTTGGGGAAATCATTGAGTGACTTGGTCAATTTAATGCTTCTATCCTCGATTCTTTCACATAGAGATCTAGGTAAACCTAATAGTGTGTCCATAACACGTGGTGTGCCGATAGCATACACTTCCCCATCCCTGTCATGGCGGGTGCTCTCGCAACCCTCTATCAATACCGCCATCGTAACTAGGAGAGTACAACAAGGTATAATCGTTGTTGTAGGTCAGATTCTCCCCCGTGCGATTACGTTCTGGGATTCCACCACGAAGGCAACTACTCCCCTTGGGTCATATCAATTAGGCCCAAGGACCTTATCTCTGATATTAGGGTTTCTTGTAACCCTAGCTTGCTACTATTTAAATTATCTTTACCGAAACCCGTCAGACAAGTTTACAAAGCCGGCTAAGGCTGTTGTGATGGTATGTGGATTAGGGCGACCTCAAATCTCTCGTGCACACACTCACGCAGACTCGTTCCCCTCTACCCATATAAACATCCAGGTTTCCCTTCCCAGAGAGGCATTGATATGTGCGCTAAGCATGAATACAGCCCAGAGTGTGTGCTTATAACTGGTGTGATATTCATGCATTCAAACTCAAAAGCAAATCACAATAATATTGTGAACACAAGATTAGGAGGAACTATATAATCTCAAAAAGCATAAAGAAATAACCAAGTCACATAAATTTATCCCAAGTTATGGAAACTACTCTCTTGACATGGAATTCAAATAAAGATTTGAATTCCACATCTTAGGATCAAAGAAAAATAAAAGATGAAAAGATAAAGTTTCCTGAGGGAGTCTCCTATCTACTCTTCTAAAAATAATACAAAGTATCCATAGTCTCCTTAACCTAGTAGAATAAGGTTCTATATATAGTAGTAGGAGACTAGGCCTAAAAATAGGCCCAAAATAGGGTAAACCCAAGCTAAGCTGCCACCTAGCGCGGGGCATCACGGATTTTGTGGCACGTGGTTGTACTTGGTGCGGGACGTGAGGCCTAGCACGGGTAGTTCCTATTCATGGTGCGGGGCGCTAGTTCTTGAGCATGGCGAGGATCTTCAATCGTTGTGTGGGGCACAGGGTTTGGCGCAGGTCGTGTCTGGCTTTGGCATGGATCGTGTCTTCTCCTACAGGGCACCATCAGAGTGCTAATTAGAGGTCCTGATCCTTGCTCATGGCTAATTGTGTGGGCCATGGTCAGACTTGGTGCTTTGCTCAGAAAACATAGTGCGAGCTGTGTAATCTCCCTCATCCCGCGGGCTGGTCTCGGCACAAAGGACTTGGAACGACGTGGGATGCCTAAAACAAGACGTCTCGTACCTATACTTAGCCGCGCGGAGGGGGCCTTTAACTTGTGCGTGCAGGCCATCGTGTCTAGCGCAGGTCGTGCAATTGCCTCGCGTCGGTCTCCATTGTGCGGGGTGTCTCCTATGGCACTGATAGTTGGTGCTAAACCATGCATGGCCCATTCCGTCCAGTTGGTGCTTCGGCCGGCTGAACTAGTTTCCTTCGCTACGGGAGAACCGTTTGTCTAATTTTAGAGTTATAGTAGCCAATTTTATAGTACTTGAGAAGCCAAATTCAATGGCACCAGCCTTGAAGGATAATTATTCTTGGATCGTTCTCAAACTAAGGCATAACTCACCGGACCATGATTCTCCATTTCTCCGTTGGCCGTTATGAATTCCGTAGATGCCTATCTTTGGCTTCAATCTCTTTCTACCACGCATTGATAATTGTGGCCTTCGCCTACAACTATTCCAATGTGAATGGCTTTCATCTCTACTACCGTCCTTACGAACGACCTTCAATATCTTCTACCGCCCTTACGAACGACCTTCACATAGAATGTAAATAAAAAGTACCCACAGGCGACCTACTAAAAATGATCGCATGGACTATCAAGGAGCCCATGGATACAAGATGTCTATTAGTACCAATTAAGTCTACAAAACGCGGGATTTAGACAAGATCGCCTAACATGGCCGTCTAAACCCCTTACCACGTAAACTCAACTAATACTAGCAATCCAACAAGCAAAAGTAACTAAAAAGTATGTCAAATGCAACAATTAACGCACACAAAATGAAGCAGATCAGACTCTCCACACTTAACCCTATACTCGTCCTCGATTAAATAGAAGACAAGAAAAAGAATCAAGCAAAATGTAGTGTGCAAGAGTAAGTTTAACTGAAACATTCAACTTATTCCAAGATTACCCTGTTTCCCCCAAGAAAGTAAGAATCTCACAACTCTCACACTCCCTGAAAGACATAAGTAATCAAACCACCCAAAAGTAAAGTGTGGAAAAGGGTAAGCCAAAAAGTAAAGTGGGAAGCTAGCTTACTTTTCCCGAAATGATCCCAAAAGAAATCAAAAAGTTATCTTCAAAAGCAATCCACCATGGAAGCATGCATTCAACCTAGTTTTTTGTTTTCTCTCAATTTCACTCATTTTCCCTAGGAGCCCTTTCTGGTTTTCATTGTAGCTTTAACACACAAAGAGTACTCACTTCTCACCTTTTTCCATGTGACCTCTCATTTTTTCCTAGCCTCATAAGCCTAGCAGGGCCTAGACTCTCACTTTTACCTAGGTTTTTTGACCTATCTGGGCCTTTCCTAATGTTACCCAAGTCGCCATTTTGGGTTTTTGTCTTGTCCAGGTTTTTGTATTTTTTTTTTCATTTTTTCAAATTTTCCATTTTCTTATTCAACCTAATGTTACCCAAGTCGCCATCAAGTTTTCGACTTGTCCAGGTTTTTCTTTTGTTTTTTCATTTTTTTCATTTTTTTCATTTTTTTCATTTTTTTCATTTTTTCCATTTTTTCAAATTTTCCATTTTCTTATTCAACCTAATGTTACCCAAGTCTCCATTTTGGGTTTTCGACTTGTCTAGGTTTTTGTATTTTTTTCATTTTTTCAAATTTTCCAATTTTTTATGTAGCACAAAAATGCCCCAAAAGTGGGCTTCATACTACAAAAGATAGTCAAAACATAAAAACATATCACCAATTTTCTAAAGCATCCTACCCCATACAAACTAGAATTCCTTAGCATAGCTTGTCATACCACCAAATGTTCATCCAAAATCATCCCTCAACAAAAACCAACATAACCAATGAACAAGAAAAACCACCAAAGCAAATCATGAAATGCATCGAGGAAATCCAAAATGAAAACTCCCAAAGTGCTCACCACTCCTTTCCCACACTTTGCCCATGCAAAGTGTCCAATGCACAAAAAATCATGTGAAAACATAGATGAGGTAGGGAGAATAGTGATACTCACTCTCACGGCCCCGAAGGGACTTCGTCTTTATGAACCATGAAGCTCATATCCATGTAATCGGTTGCTTGAAGTGTGGCCTCAATGTTATCCAACCTCGAGCTAAGATCTTCCACTTGTGAGCACTTTCCTCCTATAGCTTGAACTACCTCTTGCAACACTTGAGTAGAGCTTGAGAGCTTATCCCCAAGTGAATGCAAGTGGTCTATGATGTCTCTAGATAAGCGAGAGCTAGTAGGAGGTGCTCTCAAAGTGGACTCACCCTCGGCCTCATCAACATCTATCTCTAGGTTGGACATAACTCTATAGAACTCCTTTTCAAACTTTGGGTCCGGCAAAATGAATAGATCATCCAAGCTAGTATCATGGTCAATGGCGGTGCACTCCGGTTATGGAAGAATCATGAAGCTACATGTGCTCGCTCCGCCATAGATCCACACATATCTACCCTCTGATATCGTCAGTCCCACCATAGATGCCTTCGCTAACTTCTCAATGTTGTAACTTGTGCCCGATCTCCCCAAGTTAGCTAGAGCCCTTTGTGTGACCAGATGACCTAGATACTCCACCAAAAGACCAACCATGCCTCCCATGGAAATTTTGCCACTCTTCTTGTCTCCCATTGCTAAGCATTCCTGCACAAAGTACCCCACCAGGTTTGGGTAAAAGTTACCCTCGGGAGTTATTGTCCAAAGGGAATGAACATCTGAACATGGGCATTGCGTTAGTTCATCATGGAAAAAATACTCCCAAAGCCAAAAAATGGTGAACATAATGGAACGCCAAATGAACTATGGCAGTACTCTTGCACAGGTTCTTTTGGTCAGTGCCGGTCAGTTGCATCCAAAAGTGCCCAAGAGAGAAAGGTAACCCTTGTCGGCGTGTCTTCTGGATTCCTTGTCATACCTCCACCCAAAGGCTAACGCAACCTCTCGATGGGTCATTTTATACTCCTTGTCGTCCAGGTTGAATTTGATCGTCTTGTGTCCATCATTATATACGACCGACCATAGAGTAGCTAGGAACTCTAGGGTCCACCTAATGTACGTATTAGAGTGTTTCTCGACAAGTGTTTATTTAGACCTACTCGGCTCAAAATGTAAGTGACCAGCTCGAGTAGACCTAGAACCGCCAAGGTGTCCTTGCAAGCAAACCTAATCTTCAAAATACTCCTCTTCGGCTCTCTCAAGTTCCTCCACCTCCGGGCTGCAGTCCTAGAAATTTTGGATAAACCCATAAACTTCTTGGTCACAAATGCAGGGTTACGAAGAATGGAAGTTGTCGGCTCGGGGTTTGCACCCTTCGTCGACTTCTTCCTCTTCTCACCCCTAGTGTACTTGCCCTTTTTAGAGGCACTCTTCTTAGGTGGCATCCTAACAAAATGATGACAAGAGTGGTGATATGATCATAAACAAAGCATGGCCTACAATTCAATGAGATAACATTCTTCCAAATAACCCAAACAATCATAACATGATATTCTAAGCATGTGGGTTATTCAAATAATAACACTCCTCATTAAACATCAAGCTCATGTAAGTTATCAACAACCCTTCAATAAGATCATGCAACCAAGATTCACTCTCTCTCCCAAATCACCTAACACCAAAAATCATATCTTTCAAGCATAATAGCACATCAACCCTCCCAACATCCTCTTCAACACAAGATTATGCATACAAACTCAAATTCAAACACATATCTCACAACACACTCATTTAAGATTCATGCTTCAAATAACACCATCACAGTGTCAAATAAAGTATATAAGTATAAGAGTTCAATGGGTTGCCCAAAATTTAAAGCTAAAATTTGCAAGACACACAAAAGAAGAAGCAAAAATTGCCAACTTTTGGAAGAAAAGCTTCAATTTTTTGAGTTCACCAAGAGTGTGTGAGAATGAGTGTTTCGTGAGAAGAAAGATATGTCACATGAGATAATTAGGTGGAGAAGTGTACTATAGAAATTGAATTTCAGCCTAGGTGATTAGGGTGAGAGGTACAATTAGGATAAAAATTGAATTTTAAAAGGCTTAATTTAAGGGACAATAGTACAAACCAATTAATAACAAGAGATTTAAAGTATTTTCAAAAATCCTATAGAATTAAGGAATCCCAAAATTCTTGAACCAAAAATGCAATTTTGAATTTGACAATCAGAATTTTTGAAAATTTTGCATCATTGGAACAAAGAAATTTGAAAATTCGGTTTTAGGTGCACAAGGTGCCTGTCATGAAGCATAGCCTCGCGCCAAACCACCTGTTGCAAAGTATAGCCTCGCACCAAACCAACTAGCATGAGGCATAGCCTCGCACCAAACCTTCTGGCATGAAGGTTAGTCTCGTGCCATTCCAGTCCCGGCATGAAGGTTAGCCTTGCGCTAGCCTACCTGGCGCGAGGCATTCACCAACTTTTTTTCCTAATCCTCGATTTTTCACCTCTTTTTCAAAAGACTATGTCACCCGTCCAATTTAGTTCCATTTAAAACACAATCACGAGTCTTGAGCTCAAATTTCCAAAACATCAAGAATTAATTTCAAAACTCCACATAGCAAAACATAGATTCATGCAAAAAACTATCTATTCACTAATCAAAACATGAAGCAAAACAAACACCGTATATTTATTGTTGTCCTCACGACTTATTTTCTTTTTTCTCATGCATTATAGTTAAACACGCTTACCGGTGGATCTCTGAAATTGCCATCGGCGACTCCACCCATGATGACATCGTCGTGGATAGGTCTCTAAAATGAGCCATCCTTACCTTCAGACCTTTTGTCCGCCCATAGGAATGAATCTCTATGTCTTGCCATAATTGAATCTATGAATGTCATTTCGGGGATTAAGGGAGGTTGAGGAGGTTTTAAACTCTCGACCATCTCTCTTTCTCGCTGCAACTTGGTTAGCATAGAAAAATAATCCAACACCGACATATTATCCATTGCATCATTCAATTCATCGACTTCATCATCATTATCATTAACATGGGACTCACTCAAACATTCATGCTTATTTGTCATGCAAGAAGACTCACCATGTTCATCACATAAGGTTACACCTTTACACATCAAAGACGACATTGTTGAATAATGCCTAGACTTATAGATATCAAATTCCTCTTTGTCCATGTCATTTTCTACAGTTAAGGTTCCTACGTGGACATCGATGCTAGTCTTAGACATTTTAAGAAAAGGTCATCCCAAAAGTATTGGGGGTCAACTTCCGTCGTTCTCTACGTCAAGACATAAATGTCCGCCGAAAAAACTAACTTGCCAACTTGCACCATCATATCCTTTACTAGTCCACGGGGACTATCTTGGGAATGATCGACAAGTTGGACAATCACTCTAGTATCCCTAAGCTCACCTATTTCTAGGCGTTCATATAAACTAATCGGGATAACGTTAATGGATGTTCCTAGATCTATCATGGCATGTTCCACAATTTTACCACCTAAAGAGATAGGGATAGAAAACATTCCGGGATCATCGCATTTCTTAGGAAAGTTCCTGTGATTCAAAACGGCAAATCCTCCCATTTTCAAATGTCCTAATCTCTTAGTTGGCCTACGTCTTTTCTTTGTGCATGCAACTCTAAGAAATTTAGCATAAGATGACACATGTTCAATTAATTCCAAGATATGGATGGTTACCTTGGCCTTTTCGAAGACTTTTTGAATGCTTGCATCATCGGTCACCACCTTTGGCTGTTCTCTCAAAGCATTTGGAAATGGAGGTGGAATAGAGACTTGTGCTTCGAGCGGTGGAAATTCCTTGGAAGGTGCTTCCCTGGCCATAATTTCCTCCTCTTAGAAGTGTTCTTTGGTAGCATCCACTATCTTGTCATCTTCTTGCATTGTCTTCCTCACAGTCTCACAGACTTCCTTTCCACTTCTCAATTTAAGTGGCTCACATTCCTCGGATTCACCTCGGTTGGGAAGGTAGCTTTCCAGACTCCTTGGCTTTAAGTCAACTTACGGAGGTGGAAAGTTTCCCAACTTGGACTTCAAGATTTATTATAATTGAGAAAGCTCTATTGCGAAGGTCTTCAATTTCTTGCCTTGTCCACTCCGCGAAGATGTTATGTTTCTTCCCTAATTGGCTAATGGCTTCCAAGGTCTCATCCCTTCCTGGCTTGTAAAGTGAAGCATGATTGTTGGAAGGGCCTTCACCTCTAGGATATGGTGGAGATAGAGCTTGTCCTCCCCGGTACCCTTGCGGATAGTTATCCTCCATCCATCGGAAATTATAATGATCTCTATACCTTGCGTTAAATGAATTTGCATAGGGGTCCGGCCTTGAATCTCCTTGGTTCCCCCGGAACCCTTGTGGTTGGCCCCTATCAAATTGTGGTCTTTCCCGATTGTTGTAGTCGATTGCCTTCACCTCTTTTAGATCATCTACCACTATGGGGCATACTTTGGAATTGTTTTAGAGGTTAGAAAATCTACACACTTGGACTTGATGCATTTTTCCTCGTAAAAGCTCCTTCATCATGGAAGCAATAGCTTGGACTTGCTCCTCCAACTTAGGTGAGTGTATGGGTTCATCTAAAGCCTTCACCATCGATCTAGTGCCAAATTACCACATAACATTCATCATTTCCTCAAAAAGTGTCATTACATCCTTGAGGCTTTTGTTAGCTATCGACCCGTTGCATGTGGCATTTACCATCTGCATGTCTTTGTCGCGCAATCCCTCAAAGAAGTAATAAACAAAGTCTCATTATTTGAATGGGTGGTAAGGAAAACTTGCCAAAAGGCGCTTGATCGCTCCCCATAGTCGTATATACTCTTGGCAGCACCTTGTGTGATATTCGACAGCTGCTTCTTCAACCCGGATGACTTGGATGCCGGAAAGTATTTTTCAAGGAATCTCCTCTTTATGTCCATCCACGATCCAATACACCCCCATGGTAGATAAGAGAGGCAATCCTTGGCACTACCTTGGATAGAAAATGGGAAAGCTCTTAGGTTGTAGTTATCTTTGGACACTCTCGGGGGCTTTATGTTTGTGCACACCAAATGAAACTCCAAAAGATTCTTGTTCAGGTCCTTACCTTCCAATCCATAGAATGTAGGAAAGCAATGGATTATGCCACTCTTAAGCTCATAGCTCACATTGGCAGGTAATGGCGGGAATATGATGCATGGAGGTTCATTCTCCAAGTTAGGTTCCATGAGTGCGGTTATCTTTCGCCATTGCTAACGGACCTTCTACCACTACTTGCCTCAGTTGAACTTGTGTCCCAGTTCTTCACCTGTTTCTCCTCTGACCACCTGTGTTCTCAGTCGGATAGTGTAAGACGCCAAGATTAGTAGCATGGGTGTGTACCATAAACTAGGGCCAACAATACCCTTCCAAATAAAACACTAGAAAATAGATCAAAAGGTAACCAAACAGCTATAACAACAGCTTCAACCAAGATTCAACGACAAACAAATAAAAGCTAAACTAACTACTATACTAACGTGTTGTGCCTAAGTTGATTCCTGGACTGATAGCATCCCCGGCAATGGCACCAAAATTGACCCACCTCGACCAGGGGTTGTTAATTGTAGCTAATTAACCCGAGCTGAGGGCAGTGGTCAAAAATAAAATTTATATTCTACACCCCGATCTCACTGCTGCGCTACCTAGGGAGTAGTTAGCTGCAAGCCATGGGTTTGTCCACAGAGATGCTAGGTCTAACGTATCAACTAGAAACACAACATCGTACGGGTCGTCAATCCATAGAGTGAAAAGAATAGCTAGTAAAGCAAACATGCATGGGTGAGGGGGGTTAGATTTTCAAACCTAACTACAAAACATGTAAAGTAAAAAACAAAACTACAAATTAAAGCTAGAACTTGGAGAAATCATTGAGTGACTTGGTCAATCTAATGCTTTTATCCTTAATTCATTCACATAGAGATCTAAGTAAACCTAATAGTGTGTCCATAACACATTGTGTGGCCGATGGCATACACTTCCATGTTCCTATCACGGCGTGTGCTCTCGCAACCCTCCATCGACACCACCATCATAACTATGGGAGTACAACAAAATCTTATCCCCCATGCGATTATGTCCCGGGCTTCCACCACGAATGCAACTACTCCCCCCAAGTCCTATCAATTATACCCAAAGATTGTAGCCACCTTATCTGTGATAATAGCGTTCCTTATAACCCTGTCTTGCAACTATTTAAAATATCTCTACCCAGAACCCGTCAGATAACTTTACGAAGTTGGCTAAGAATGGTATGATGGCATGTGGATCAGGGTGACCTCAAATCTCCTGTGCACACACTCACGCATACTCGTTCCCCTTCACCCATACAAACATTCAGGTTTCCCATCCCAGAGAGGCATTGATATGTGTGCCTAGCATGAATACAGCCCAACACATGTGCTTATATTTGGTGTAATATCCATGCATTCAAACTCAAAAGAAAATCACAATAATATTATGAATACAAGATTAGGAGGATCTATAGAGTCTCAAAAGGCATAAAGAAATAACCAAGTCACATAAATTTTATCCCCAAGGTATGGAAACTACTCCCTTGACATGGAATTCAACTAAAGATTTGAATTCCACATCTTAGGATCAAAGAAAAATAAAAGATGAAAAGATAAAGTTTCCTATCTACTCTTCTAAAAATCATATAAAGTATCCACAGTCTCTTTAACCTAGTGGACTAAGGTTCTATATACAGTAGTAGGGGATTGAGCCTAAAAATAGGCTCAAAATAGGCCAAAATAGGGTAAGCCCTAGCTCGGCTGCCACTCGGCGTGGGGCATCGAGGCCTGGCGCGGATCGCGCCTATTCATGGCGTGTGGCACCAGTTCTTAAGCGTGTTATGAATCTTCAATACTGGTGAGGGGTGCTTGGATTGGCATGGGTTGCATCTGGCACTGGCGTAGGCCGTGTCGTCTCCTGCGGGGCGCCATCACAGTGCTAATTTGAGGGGTCCTAATTCGCGCCCATGACTGTTGGTGCAGGCCATGGTCAGAATTGGTGCTTTGCGCAGAAGAAATAGCGCGGGATGTGTAAACTCCCTCATCCCATGTGTTGGTCGTGGCCTAAAGGATTTGGAACAACGCGGGACACATAAAATGGAACGTCCCACACCCATACTTAGCCGCGCGGATGGGTCTTTAACTTGTGCATGCATCCCTTCGTGTCTGGCGTGGGTCATTCCATTGCCTCAGATCAATCTCCATGGCGCAGGGGATCTCCTCTGGCACAGGCTAATTGTGCTAAACCATGCGCGGTCTGTGCCGTCCCATTGGTGCTTCGGCCGGCTGAAATAGTTTCTTTTGCTACGGGTGAACCGTTAGTCTGATTTAAGACTTTTAGTAGTCAATTTTATAGTACTCAAGAAGAAAATTCCAACGGAACCAACCTTGAAGGCTAATTATTCTTTGATCATTCTCGGACTAAGGCATAACTCATCAGACCACTATGAACTCCGTAGCTTCCTACATTTGGCTTTAATCTCCTTCTACCACGCATTGATGATTGTGGCCTTCGTGTACTAACATTCCAATGTGAATGGCCTTCGTCTCTACTACTATCCTTGCGAACGGCCTTCAATATCTTCTACCGCCCTTACGAACGGCCTTTACATAGAATGTAAACAAAAAGTACCCATGGGAGACCTACTAAAGATGATCACAAGGAAGATCAAGGAGCCCATGGATACAAGACGACCATTAGTATCAATTAAGTATACAAAATGCTGGATTTAGACAAGAAAACCAAACATGGCCGTCTATACCCCTTGTTACATAAACTCAACTAATACTAGCAATACACTATGCAAAAGTAACTAAAAAGTATGTCAAATGCATCGGTTATTGCACGTGAAATGATGCAGATCAATGTTCATATATAGAAAGTCAATTAAGTGTTGATGGTTTATTAGTTAAAATGGAATCTTTTGATTAGTATCTATGTATAGTAAGACGAGTAAGGGGTTGACCATTAATTAGTTAAATTCAAACCATTTTATTAGTGATTATAATGGAAAGTCAATTGTTGACCATTGATTGCAAGATTCAAACATAAGCAGTTTAACTAGGTTTTGAATTTTGCAAGACTTGACCATTCAGTGATTTTGTAACTTGTGTTTTATAGTTAGGTTTTGGAAGAGATTGCTTAAACTATGTAATACATACTTTCATGAATTAATGACATGTTTTGTTGGCTAGTTTTGATATTTGGATGATTAGCTAGGGGGAAACAAAATATTGGAAAGTAGGGATGCTTTTTTGGATGAATTTTGGTTAATTGGTTGGATAACAAAATTAGTTGTGCTCGGCAATTTTGAGGTTTATCCATCATTCTGTGATAGTAAATCTTGACATAGATTTCCTTGAAATACTTACCTTACATGTTTTGGTACCCTTTTCTCCCCCACACATAAAAATGTGGTGATAATATTTTCTGGCAAAAGTTTGGTGATCGACCGTAACTTTGATCACTAAATACTAATTTGGTGACCGTATTAAATTTCGTCACCTCCACTGATCACTAAGGATAGCTAAGTTACTTAACTCCTATGCCCAACGCTTTTCTGTGACCAGTTTGCTGACCACAATATTCACTTGGTCACTAAAAGTTTATTGGTGACGAAAATATGTAAGTCACTAATACGATCATTAGTGACCAAATAATTGTAGTCACCGAAATTCGATCTCGAAAGCCCTTTTTTCTTGTAGCGTATGAGTAACAAGGTATTTAGGACCATCTAAGATACCCTACCGAATGCTTTCATCATATCAAATTTTAGAATGAGGTTTAGGGATTTTTGGCTTTTTATCTAGGAGTCTTATTGCTTCATTAGCAGGATATTATACGTTATATCTCTAAGGATATGTCACAATGGGTGGAAGAGAAAATAGAGAGCCGTTAGATTAGATTTGATTGCAGGGCTAAGATATTGAGTAAATTTTTCAGAAAGGTGATGCCACTGAATACTCTTTAAAATTTAACACATAAAAAGCACGGACACAAACAAATAAAATCATCAAACAAGTTAAAGTGGACCCCCTTTTCTTAAAAATAAGAGTTTTTTTAAATTACTTTGGATGTTTCATATGTTTATAAAGCAAGAAAAATGTGTAGTCAACGTTTCGAATTTTAATGAAACCGACAACTTCTTTGTTAAATATTATTAACTCTCTTTTGTTAAATACAAAGACTTGGGTGAGACTGACTCACCCAAATTTATGGTGAGACCAGGGGTATCTAAGAAAATTAAATAGTTTTAAGGATTTAAAGACAATAGTATATAAGATATATAATTTAGGAATGATTTAGTTTTCTTTTCATATTCTCTCGTTCACAAAACCAGAAAACCAAAACTGTCAAAAACCCTCTTCAAACTCCCTTCGTCAAATCCGATTTCAACTGCTTGATTTCAGTTTAAAATTGCGATTTTGAAGCCTAAATTGCGTTGGAGTGCCTTTTGCGGTCTTATAGATGTAAGATTTTCTCAAGTTTTTGGATTTTGTGGTCTGATAGAGGTAAGATTTGGGGCCTTTTACTTTCTTCAAGTTTTTAACTGTTTTCTTGTTGATTCCGCCGTTTATCTTTGTAAATCCTTCTGTGCATGTGCTATTTTGGCCTTATATTGTCTATTTTCGGTTTGTGTTTCAGTATTTTGTAGTATGATGAAATCAAAGGAAGGTATTTCTAGTAAGGACGACTTGAAAGTTGATGACAGTGTGCCTACCTCATCCGTTGTTGAATCAAAAGGTGATTTTCTATTTTTTGTTAACTTTTGTATTGTTAGGGTTCATTGTTGTTTTTCTCTGATTTTTATGTTTTATTATTGATTGATTTGATGTGTTCTTCGTTCTTATTGATGCTCCTCTGTTTTTTGTGTTGATGTTGCTTTGTTTGCTGAATTTTCAGTTGTTGCTCTATTTTATTGTTTTTATGTTCTGGTTTCTGGTATGAAACAGTGTATAACGGAGTAGTTAGGCTGTTTATGTGTTTAGTTCAAGTTCTATTGTGGTTCTGTTGTGGTTGTATTCACAAGGAAATGGGTCTTGTGTGCAAAGAAAAAGAAATGTAGGGTCTTAGTAGTAAATAGTGACAGTGATATAAATTAAGTTCAGATATTTTCTACTTTTTATATTTTCCTTTTCATTGGCATTTCCTCTCTTTTTAGAGCGGAGGTTTCGGTTTTCAACGATCAATTTTACTGCAATTTCTCGCTAAAATCGTTGATTTTCAACCAGAGATTTGGTTAATCTAGAGGATTGATGATTTCTTAATACAACATGAGTTTATGGCGTCAATTTGGGATTAATTTAGAGAAATGCAGAATTTCTATCGTGGATGAAGGTTTGGAGGTTAGTGATTTGGTTCAAAGGCTGATAAACTTGTGAATCAAGTGCTAAAACTTTCTACTTACTGTTGTTTATGTGTTCGCTACTTTATTTTTTTTATTTTGCAGCTTCAACAATCGATTTCAATTTGGTTTCTCGAGGAATGCATAGCTTCTTAGTAGCGATTCATTGATCGAATAGTTTCCTTCTTGAATCATGATGGATTTGGCACAATCAGTGTCCAGAAACTTCACATTCTTCTAAATATATAATGTTCTTGGCCCACTTTACAAAAGGTAAATACTAGATATGGATTTCAACCTAAGAGATGTTAGTTCTTTTTTTGGTATGTCATATTTAGTTACCATGCATATGTAGCACAATCATCACTCCACTGGATAAAAGTTTCGATTTTATAATTTGGAAATCAATAATGTGTTTGCACTTCTCATTTTGTCTTTGATTCACTTATATTTTTTTTGTTTTTAATGTACATGATATAATATGAAGTTAGTTCTTAACCGAACCAATCACAGTATTTGATTGATCTCTAGTATCTCCTAGTATCTTTATTGATATTGATTTTATATTGTACATATATAGATTAGGTTCATTGAATATGTACCATATGTAAACTCCAGATTCTATCAGTACATTCACAAAGATTTAGATTTTCTGAATACACAAATGACTTAGCAAACACAGCTCCCAAGATTTTCTGGACCCAAGTAAGTTGGCATTACTTGTTACTGATTTGGCACTAGCTTATTGTCCTTATTATAAATGTTGAAAGCAGGACGGTGGATTTTCTCAAGTTTATGACATATTAGGACTAGTAGACATTATTTTTTCAGTTTTGTTGTATCAGTTTGCTTGTTTTACTCAACTAACATCTACGAGAATCTCCATTTGTTTTACTCAACCAAAGTCTCTTGTTAAGTTGGCATTCTTCTTTCCAATGAAGTGAGCATTTATGTGTAGCTTGGAATCAGATACTAAGCAGGAATCTCTGTCCTTCTTTCCATGGAATTAGAAGGTGAGCCCATCTGCCCCAACAAATCTCCCCAATGTTTTAACATTTTTAAAGGAACCTAGTTAGATTATATGATTATAATTTATTCTTATGTTTATACTGTTAGTTTGACTGTTTAATTCATTAGTTTATCTCTTTTGAAAACATAAATTGATAAGGATGATGTTGTTGCTGATGACAGTGTAATTCAAACTGGTAATTTTTAGTATAAATTGTTCATCGTTTTGTATTACTAGTTTAGGTATTTCACGTGTTTATCTGTTATATTATATATTTGTTGTGTCCACGATGAATTATCCTTGTTTCAACATGTGAAAAGATTCTGGTTAGATTTTATAATTATAAATCTTCTTATATTTATATTGTTATGTTGGTCTTTTTCTTAACGCACATGAACATATACTGGTTATGTGGAAACTGGGTCATTAGTCAGGTATTCGGTGACTGAACAAGGAGAGTATGAAACAACCTTTTAAGATGAAAAGTGATAAGTATATTTCTTCCATTTTCAAAAGGAGCATTCCAATGGAAAAGTTAGTTTTAAGATTAACAGTGTGTATGTTTTTAGATTAGTTTTTCTCATGATTGTCAAGTGTAGCATTGAAGTTGTTATTGCTGATATGTATGAGAGGTGGGAGAAGGTTAAGGGTGATGTTACTGCTGAGGAATCGCGCAACTTGCAACCAAGTGAAGGTGTTACTGAACAAACCCAAATTCAGTTGGATGACTTCGAAGATTCACAAGAGTTTTGGAATCACAATGTATGTGCTATGATTGATTAATGTGTCAACAATTGAAGGAGAAGGGAACAAAACCAACCTATCCCGACTTTTAACTTGTTTACTGAAGGTAAATTCGATGGCTTAGAATGAGCGTCCACGACTGTAAAACCGCCCAAATAAGAAGTTCAAGATGCTTGTGATAACTTGTAATTCAAAAGTAGATTGAGTTTGTAGTGTGATTAGAATATTTGGTTTTGTTGTATTTGAATGATGAATGATTTTATTTTTGTATGATTATGAATTTAATTTGCTAGGTTGTTGAATTTATTTTGTCGTAACTAGATTAAAACTTGTAAATTTTTATAATGATTCAAGTATTAACTCAATTTTGAAGTTTATCTCTTTAGTTCAATTGTGTGTGTGTGTGTATATATATATATATATATATATATATATATATAGTTTGTTATTAAAGTTTAACGGTTTGTCTAGCAATGATTTTATGGGTGTTTAAATTTTGTTTTTCCAAATTTACTATTTTGTTTCCTGAATGTTACTTCATATATCGTTCTTTTTATAGTCATGTGTTATTTAGGTATATAGTTTGATTATTTAGGTTTTTTGTTTGATTATTTAATTATTTAGTTCAAACATTAGAAAACTTCTAGTCATGATGATTTACTTTTTTATCTTTATATTTTAATTTATTAATTCTAACATTAGTTCATGTATATTTTTATTCAGTTTGTTCATTTGAGTCATTAGTTTCAAGCAGTGGTTGCTTGGTTTATATTAGTTTGAATATAATATTTAATTAATATGCATTAGTTAGTTTATGTGTTTAAAGCATATGAAGCACAATTTAAATGATTAGTCTTAGAGTTTAAGTAAATGGTACAAAACAATAATATAAATGCAATGTCAAATTGAATCTCTTAGTTCTAGACTTGTTGCTTTGGTGTCTTTGATCCAAACTCCTTTGTCTTTGGTTTCTTTCTTTGCTTCCATCCTTCAATTCTCTTGCTTTTTCCTTCCGTCTTTGTGGGAGATGGATCTTGAATTATTGGCGGTTTAGTGATGGAACATTCTGCTACACTGCTTGAATTTTCATGTTCATTTGTAGTTTTTGAGACAAGAATTTCTATTGGTCGTTCAAATTTGTGTCCAAATCTGGTCATGCAAATATGTATCCTTCCAGTAACTCATTACATAAAAAAAAAATTTTAGTTCATGTAATTTACAATTTAGTTCGGCGTTCATAAATAGTTATTTAGTCATTGATAAATATTTACATAGAGGTACAATGCCAAAATATTTTGAAAGTATAATCCAACTAATTAAATTTTAAACTTTTAGCATCACAATACATCATGTTTTTATTGAGTTAAATCGTGTATTTAACATATTACTTTTTTTGCAACAGTAAATTTTGAAACATAAAAATATTCTTAAAAAGATGCATGTAATTGAATTCTAGATATTGATGAATCATCTTACAAAGTTTGATAATGTTATTTCATATGTTAATGCATTTACATCATTTATTTAATATGTTACTTTATACGTTCTAGAAAATTTTAAAAACATGCAAATTTTCTCAATAAAATGCATAAAGTCAATTTTATATAGCAATTTCTATACACTTTACTTCTTTACTTCATGTGTTTATGAGGTAAGATCTTGTATTTAATATATTACTTCAGACATTTAAGAAAATTTTACAATATCAAAATATTTTGAAAAAAATTCAACTAATCAAATTTCATACTTTCATAATCACAATACATCATGTGTTTATTGAACATATTACTTTTTAGGTTGCAGTAAATTTTAAACATCAAAATAATCTTAACAAAATGCATGCAATTGAATTCTAGATATTGACGAATCATCTACCAAACTTCAACCATTTTACTTCATGTGTTAATGCATATACATCATTTATTAAATATGTTACTTTATACGTCTAGAAATTTTAAAAACACCTAAAATTTTCCAACAAAATGCATATGGCCAAATTCCAAACCTTGGCGAATTATCCATCATGACAATATCACGTTACTTCATGTGTTCATTCAGCTACATTCGGTGTTCATCATATTACTTCATACGTTTCAGCAAATTAAAAAACACTTAAATTTCCTAAACAAATTGCATCTAGACAAATTTCAAATCTTGGGAAATTATCCATCAGAATAATATCACATTACTTCATGTGTTCATGCAGTTACATCCCGTGTTCATCATATTACTTCATATGTTTGAGCTAATTAAAAGACACCTAAATTTCCTCAACAAATTGCATATAGACAAATTTCAGGCCTTGGGGAATTTTCCATCAGAATAATATAACGTTAATTCATTTGTTCATGCAGTTACATCTTGTGTTCATCATACCACTTCATACGTTTTAGCAAACTAAAACACGCCTACATTTTCCCAACAAATTGCATATAGATAAATTTCAGACCTTGAAAAATTGTCCATCAGAATAATATCACGTTACTTCATGTGTTCATGCAGTTACATCCAATGTTCATATTACTTCATACGTTTAAGCAAATTAAAAATAACTACATTTTCCCAACAAATTGCATATAGCCAAATTTTATGCCTTGGGGAATTGTCCATCAGAATAATATCACATTACTTCATGTGTGTTCATGCGGTTACATCCAGTGTTCATCATATTACCTTATACATTTCATCAAATTAAAAAATATATATAAATTTTCTCAACCAATTTCATATTGCCAAATTTCAAACCTTGGCGAATTATCCAACTGAATAATATCATGTTACTTCATGTGTAGTTACATACAGTGTTCATCATATGACCTTATACGTTTCAGTAAATTAAAAAACGTCTAAATTTTCTCAACAAATTGCATATAGGCAAATCTCAGACCTTGGCAAATTATCTAGCAAAATAATATCGCATTACTTCGTGTGTTCATGCAGTTACATCCTGTTGGACATATATTGATTATATCATACGAAAAATTAAACAACAAAATTGAACGAGCAATTAACATATGCAAGAATAATAAACTTTTATTAATTATTCAAGCATACAATCAAAACGCTTAAATTACAATTAATCAAAGCATAAATCACGTTTCAAGTAATGATGGAGTCACGAGTAACACTCGCTGCCCTTGAAACGAATGAGTCCCGTCGTGGACATCGTTCCCTAGGATAAAACCATCGAAGGTAACAATTAACACGTAAGAGTTACCTCGGATTCACGCAAGGCCCGAAGGACTATCACCTCGACAGAGCATCAACTGGAAACTTCGAGAAAGACAGAAAAGAAGACTCAAGTTTAGAATATGGAGGGACTTGAGAAATGGTGTGTATTTTCTGACTGACTTAGAGGCTCTATTTATACTACTCTAAGAGACCCTAATCATGGAAACATGATATTCTGATTTTCTGTAATTAGAGAAGAATATTCTCCAATCACCAACTCACCAAATCCGAGACATTCCATGAATACTCGAATCATATCTGCTGGAAAAGGAAGAAATATTTGTACAAATATTCTTCATCATATTAAACATGGTAAACCGCATATTTATTTAAGACAAGATATCTCACAAAATATGGAAGTATTTTGTTCTTATCTCTTAAGAATTACACACAAGCAATTCCATATATACTATGCGGTTGGGCCTTCATAAGACTTCCATGCGATCCATACGCATTTTGGACAGTCCAGAGAAAATTACCTGGGCCAATTTTCGCCCATTTTTTTCCTCTTTCAAGAGTGAAATTAAAACATTCATATCTCATTCACCCTTGATCCGTTTTGAGAGTTTAAATAGTCGATTTTATAGTACTCGCGGAGGAGAACCCAAAAATGACATCCATTGCCCCAAAATCCGTTCGGATCCCACTCTAAACAAAGCCCAAAAAGTTGACGAATTTCAACCTTTTAACCATCATTTTCCAACAATCCCCCACATGAATAGATATTGATGTAGGAATCAGAACAATCACGTCAGACACAGAGTTTGACTTGGTGATAGATTCATTTCGACGGCATAGATGCTGCATAGGATAAGTAGGTGTCACCCTTTGAACTTTCCCTTGAGAGAGTACACTTAGCCCACTGGTTAGGAAGTAGACGCGATGTCCTTGAACTTCCCCAACCGCTTGTGTGAACGACAATGCACTTCCCACAGACATCTTTCCTAGCCCTTGCGCTTTCCTCGGTTGTGTCCATTAATCAGGCCATGGCACACGCCTAGTTCTGTAAGGTTTCTAAAGAATTGCGTCCCAACAATTCCCTTTCGAAGCGGCCACACTTCTCGCTTACATAGGTGATTCTTGGTGTAAGAGCAGTTCCGTAAACTATTGCGCTCTTTCGAGTACTACATACTCGATGCCTTGAATCATTAAAAGCAATTTAATGCTTAACCTCCATTCACATCACTGTTTCTTCATCATAGGAATGCGACAGGAGGTATGAAACCCCCACAGTGATCGCAATGGGTCTTTGCAGTTTAGTTGTCCCTTTGAACCTAGATCTTGGGATCTCCAGTCACATAGGTTGGGTGTCCACGTACGTAACCCACCATTTATTAGACTTAGTCATATTCCTTTCGATGAGTTCTCAACTAACTCTCGATTCAATTTCTTCGTCAAGAAATCGATTGAATCCTTTCGTCAAAGAATAACAGCTCTTATCAATTGACCTTACGTAGTCAACATCGATAATTCTCGTAGAGAGTAGTCGTCCAATGGTAAAGTGTCTATGTCGAGACACACCATCATGGATATGGCTTTAAGCTACAAGCTTTACGCTACACCAATACGCATAAAAGTGCTTTGGTCATCCGAGGGTATATCTTTCCCAATTTTGTCCAACACGATGGACTTAGATTCCTCTATAAATCTAGCAAGAGAGAACCATTTCTCTAGAAAACTCAAGCCATATCCACGAGTCTCACACACAGCTTGTTTCCAGTGATCTTTTCTAGATTACTCGTGTATCATCTTACTATCCATTGTAAGAATAGTCTAATGTGCACTTTAATAAGTACAACAGACTATCAATGACTCTTGAGTTATCTTCTTAAGAGACACCTCACCTTTACAAAAAGGTAACTCATAATGTTTAGAGTCATTCCATTGAATACGACATATCTCCAAGAGACTCAATCATCGTATCAATTTTACTATCAATGAGAAAATCATAAATCAAAGACATAAATGACATGGTCATTTTTCGTGTCTCTTAGCGTATCTGCCTTCATCAACCTCATTGATTTAATATCACTGGCTAGAACAATTAGTTTGGTCACATGATGGATCATTTAGGAGCATTGAGCTTTTCATTTTGCTCTGTTCAGATTTTAATATCTAAATCTCCAAATAACCATTTAGGTCCATTAGATGTACTTCTAGCTTTCACAAAACCTTGATAGCACGTACCATCACCCTTGGACTCATTCTCACATCTAGAGAACACCCATCAAGTACACAAATATACTTACTAATTGTTCAAATCTACTAGTACTCTAGTGATTTGCACTCATGGTAGATCAATCTCTCTATTGATCACCACTTTCCACAAAAATTATTTCATGGAATCTCGTTTCCTTCGTTGGTTTATCCCTGATCCTTAATGATTTCATCTATTGACTCTTAAGTCCATTTAAGATAAATCAAGATCTTTAACAGAAACTTCCACAAAATACACTTTCCATCAAGATATATTTCTAGTTTCTGCATAATATTTCTTGTGAATTTCAAGAAATTGATAGCACTTCAACATTGTGCATATCTAGTAAAGATACTGTTTAAGTATTACTTTTACTACATTCGCAATATGCCAACCCACACATTCGAAAGAACTTTTAGGATGGCTCTATGAGGAGCTTTATTTTTCTCCTTCTTGGAGTATCTTATTTAAAAGATCGCCAGCCAACTTAAAGGCTCCCCCACAATGCTTGATCATTTCTAGCAATTTCCTTCAATCACCAAATGACCTTGCAAATGTCTACATTGTGAATCACATTCCCCATAGGATTCTATGTATTCACATCATGGTCACAGATAACCTCATATGTTTTCTATGCATCACGTAAGTGGTTTCGTTAATATACAAACCCAACTTACTAAAAGTCCGTGTGTTCAATAATGAATCGAACACTAGATTCTTACCCATAAAATTTCTTTTAGGGATTGATCCTTTCAACAATCAAAACACCTTCATGTATTGATCTTTTATCGTGAAAGTCTCTCTTATTCCTTCAACTCCCTTGGAATTAGAGATAACTAAACTTTCCGATCTCAATTAATCGTTCTTCCTCGCATGACCAATACCACAACCGATGCAGTATCAATCAATCGAGGATTCGATTAACTCTCACTAGGGCGCAGTGTGAGTTTACCAACTCCACACAATTTCATGCCCATTTTAAAGCCAAGCTTCAGTACAACTGTACTTTACTTTCAGACTACTCAAATCAAACTTGAGTGTCTTTATGCTCGAAACACATTCAAGTCCATTGCTCAACTCAAGTTTGAGTGCACTGCTCGACTTGATTTCGAGTTTATCCTTTTGGTTCGAGTTAAAGTCCTCCCGACTTGATCAACTTGATTCAAATCTCTCGTGGTTACTTTTTCACTTCAAGTACCTATCAAAATTCATATCGTCGTTGAATTTTTAGGTTTTCGTCTACCCCCCACATTGGGCTGGTTTTATTAAACATCCCCACACATGTTAAGTTTCTCAAAAACTCGTGTCTTGGGGTTCCTAGACCAAATGTCTTAGGATTACTCATCTCATAATTCTAAGGCTTTCCAACCAAAAATCTAGAGAATTGACCAAATGTCTTGGGATTCCATATCTCATGATTCTTAGATTTTTCAACCATAAATCAAGAGATTTGACCAAAAGTCTCGGGATTCCCATTCTCAGGATTCTTAGTTTTCTCAACCAAATTCTTGAGATTTTCCCCTCAATTCTTTGATTACAAATAATCAAAGGTTTTTAGCATAGTCATGATAACTCATGCTTTAGGGTTTATACCATGGTTCACAAGAACCAATACCCTAGACATAGTTGTAAACTAATGTCTTCACGTTCACATTTATCAGGTCATACAAAATAACCAGAATATGTCGAACTTCGAGCTCATATGCTCTATCTGTGCAATCTAACAATTGTCACTCGTGAGCCATATGCTCGTAAGCGATCAATCAAGATAGCCAATTATCGGGACAAGCCTTGTCAAACCTTTCATTGCATCAAAAGGGCACTTTCCCAAACAATTAATATAATTATAGCATATAAAGCATAACACAATTTTAGACACAACATAGATCTAACATTTTTGTATATGCAGCTAAATCAAGTCCCTAAATGAACGAGAATACATCATGGATCAAATAACCCAATGTCATATACTTCATTATGCACGAATATATTTCATCTTGCCGAGAGATGTCATGTTTAAGTGCAAATGAAGTTTACCAATTTTTCGCATGCGATTCTCAGACCAAGCATATAAAAGTCATGAATCACTAGCAGCACATTTGCACACAAATATGGTTTAAATCTTTAACCAATATGAGCAGCCCACATCACCAAATTATTATACCATGCAAAATAGGTATTTCAACATTTGATCAAGTATTTAAACAAATACTATAGCATTTCAAGGGCTTTGAAAATTAAACATGTCTCATAATTTCCAACCATATGCACTGCTTTCATGTAATTGAATAATAATGTCTGATCCCATATTTTAAACTCATGGCATTTTTTTCCAGTAAATTTAATTCAATCTTTCATGCAAAGAATCAAATATGATTTCTTACCATATCAACATTTAATCTCATAAACATGAATATCACGGAATTAGCATATTTCCATAATTGCGCCATGTAATTTAACATACATGCTCAACTCATTTTCCCACATAATTAAGGGATTAATATAACCAAATCCATTTACTATCAAATTTGATAGCCTTAGTGTACTGGACATATATGTGCAAATATTATTCACATAACTCTCTTTGTAACAAAGTCATGTTTACGTCCAGATTCACGCAAATGGTTATCAAATATAATCCAAGCAATATATGTATATATAGCATATGCCATGATTCACTTTAATTAACGTGTATACGTACCATAGTTGCAAAACCGTGGTTACACTCTTGATTCTTTCATGTTGCCAAGCAAATCCTGCCGTATCTCCATGCCTAGTTTCCCTTCCATAAGAGATATACAACCGTGTATACTCGGATTCACCAATGCGTACATACAAAAGATTTTCATCGTTAAATATATGTACAAATCTCAATTATCGTAGTATAATATTTTAAATAATTATACATAACAAATTGCTCAATATGATTTTGTTGTAAATAACCAAAACCATTATCATGCATAATTTTGCAAACATACAATTTCCATAAAGCATGCAATCCCATGTGATTTGCGCAGAATTACAAATCATATGCATATTTTCGATAAATATGGCATGCAGATGGTATGCCGATTAATGAATATATCAGGCAAGTCGAGCAAGTAATATATGCATTATTACCTTACATAAATATTTTGCAAGTAATATAAGCATACCATATTTATGCAAGCATTATTACCGCATGATTATTTCCTATGGCACATGCATATTTTCCAGAATCTTCACGCATGCATATTCTTCATGGAAAATTGGAAGTTCACGCATGGAAAAACTGATTACTTATTATTCACGCATGCATACTGATTAACCAAATCAATATAAATCAACAAATTTCATTCGTTTCAAGACTGTTGGACATATATTGATTATATCATACGAAAAATTAAACAACAAAATTGAACGAGCAATTAACATATGCAAGAATAATAAAGTTTTATTAATTATTCAAGCATACAATCAAAACGCTTAAATTACAATTAATCAAAGCATAAATCACGTTTCAAGTAATGATGGAGTCACGAGTAACACTCGCTGCCCTGAAACGAATGAGTCCCGTCGTGGACATCGTTCCCTAGGATAAAACCATCGAAGGTAACAATTAACACGTAAGAGTTACCTCGGATTCACGCAAGGCCCGAAGGACTATCACCTCGACAGAGCATCAACTGGAAACTTCGAGAAAGACAGAAAAGAAGACTCAAGTTTAGAATATGGAGGGACTTGAGAAATGGTGTGTATTTTCTGACTGACTTAGAGGCTCTATTTATACTACTCTAAGAGACCCTAATCATGGAAACATGATATTCTGATTTTCTGTAATTAGAGAAGAATATTCTCCAATCACCAACTCACCAAATCCGAGACATTCCATGAATACTCGAATCATATCTGCTGGAAAAGGAAGAAATATTTGTACAAATATTCTTCATCATATTAAACATGGTAAACCGCATATTTATTTAAGACAAGATATCTCACAAAATATGGAAGTATTTTGTTCTTATCTCTTAAGAATTACACACAAGCAATTCCATATATACTATGCGGTTGGGCCTTCATAAGACTTCCATGCGATCCATACGCATTTTGGACAGTCCAGAGAAAATTACCTGGGCCAATTTTCGCCCATTTTTTTCCTCTTTCAAGAGTGAAATTAAAACATTCATATCTCATTCACCCTTGATCCGTTTTGAGAGTTTAAATAGTCGATTTTATAGTACTCGCGGAGGAGAACCCAAAAATGACATCCATTGACCCAAAATCCGTTCGGATCCCACTCTAAACGAAGCCCAAAAAGTTGACGAATTTCAACCTTTTAACCATCATTTTCCAACAATCCCCCACATGAATAGATATTGATGTAGGAATCAGAACAATCACGTCAGACACAGAGTTTAACTTGGTGATAGATTCATTTCGACGGCATAGATGCTGCATAGGATAAGTAGGTGTCACCCTTTGAACTTTCCCTTGAGAGAGTACACTTAGCCCACTGGTTAGGAAGTAGACGCGATGTCCTTGAACTTCCCCAACCGCTTGTGTGAACGACAATGCACTTCCCACAGACATCTTTCCTAGCCCTTGCGCTTTCCTCGGTTGTGTCCATTAATCAGGCCATGGCACACGCCTAGTTCTGTAAGGTTTCTAAAGAATTGCGTCCCAACAATTCCCTTTCGAAGCGGCCACACTTCTCGCTTACATAGGTGATTCTTGGTGTAAGAGCAGTTCCGTAAACTATTGCGCTCTTTCGAGTACTACATACTCGATGCCTTGAATCATTAAAAGCAATTTAATGCTTAACCTCCATTCACATCACTGTTTCTTCATCATAGGAATGCGACAGGAGGTATGAAACCCCCACAGTGATCGCGATGGGTCTTTGCAGTTTAGTTGTCCCTTTGAACCTAGATCTTGGGATCTCCAGTCACATAGGTTGGGTGTCCACGTACGTAACCCACCATTTATTATACTACTCTAAGAGACCCTAATCATTGAACATCTTCATTGCTTTCTCCTTTATACAAAACAATTGCATTGCCTTGAATTGCTTCGTTTTCCATAGTTTATAACATCAACACCTTAGATCGTAGATTTCAACAGTTAATTTCATAAAATTTGAGATTTCAACCATAAAGCTAAGATTTTCAACCGTAAATTTCATATTACCTCAATTATTTCACCTTCGCAGATTTTCAACCGTAAACCTATGTTTGTTCATCATTCCATTGCGAAATTCATCATTCCATCGCAAAATTCATATCGTAGATGCAAAAAATTGCAGATTTGCAAATTCGGATCCAGGGATATCGATCCTCGTTGCTTCGACCAGCGTTTTGCTGTGTTTGATAAAAAAAATTGTTGAGTTTGAAGCTGTGATTCGATTGGGTTAAGTTTGAGAAGGATTTAAATGTCTTCATTTTGGGGATTTTCTTTCCAAAAATGGAGCATTGAATTGTAATCTGAATTTTTGACCAACCCAAATTCTCTTATAACCCAGTTTTAGACACGTTTTCTTTAGCCCTATTTCCTATATTTGCAATCAGGTCCCATTTTTAATCTCCATTATTATTAATTTTTGTCTAGTCCCTTGTCTCACTATCAGCTATGGTGAGACGGTCTCATAGGAGTTTTTCTCTTTGTTAAATAATATCCTTTTTCATTCCCCCATTATCCCATTAAAAAGAATAAATTATTAAAGCTCGGAGTATGATAGTGTAAATTGCACATGACAATGATGTAACTAAAAGGAAGAAATATTTCAAAATACCAATAAATAATTTGATCTTAAATTTTTTTTATGAATTGTTGTGAATTAAAACAATAATAATCATAAAGATAATATTTCAATAAGTCCTACTACTAATAATAAATAATAAATTTAAAAGAAATATATTAATGAACTGAAAAAAGAAAGTTATTTCACTTGTCATGATCCTACAATTAATATATTCCTTCCCTATCTCACTAGCTCTCTCTCTCACACACACACAACATACGTTTCACTAGCTTACACACACTAGCTCACACACTGCATTCAATAAAAAAAACTCAAAACAACATTTTCGTTTCACTTCAATGAAACTCACACAATCACAAAAATATTCATTCCAAAGCATGCTCTACACCTCAAAGCTAACAATGATTTTTTTTATTGACTTTCATATCTCTCTTCCTTCCCAATCTCACTAGCTCATACTCTCTCTATCTCTCTCTCTCTCTCACACACACACACACACACAACATTCTTAGTTTCTTTTTTCCTTCGAATTCAGAGTTATGCATATCACTCACTTAAAGACCGACACCATCTTCAATGATGTATTCACTTAACTCCAGTAAAAACGACACCAACAAGAACTTTATTTAGTCATCCAGCATCTCAGTGAAGCTTAATCAAAGAGGTTTATCCAGGTGATGAATTAATTTTTTCAGCAAGTTTCCTTGAATCATCTTCACTAGTTAAGTCTAAATTTTTATATTAAATTTGCCAGAATCTGAATCAAGAAGGATGAAGACCAAAGGATTTTAATATTGGAAACAAGGGTTTGGAAAGATAATTCAAATTAAGCAACAACCTTCAGTTAAAGGTGAGCATTAATCATTCAAAATTTAATGTGGTATTTTTGGATCATGGATTTTCCCTTTTGGGCCATATTTGTGGCCAGGTTTGAACATTGGGGATAGAATCACCGTCTTCACCCTAAAACACCATTTTCCTTTATTTGCCCTAAATTACTTTTGCTCTTTCTCTTATGATCTTTCTTAGGCTATGTTCTCTAGAGCTTATCTGCACTTCAATTCAGTTCAGTTTAATTCAATTTAGTTAATTCAGTTCAGTTCCGTTCTGCAAAAAAAATTAATTTGATGAAATTTAACTTTATGCAGTCATGTTAATACTATTTTTCAGCAGACTTATTTTTAGTTCAGCTTAAATCTGTTCAGTTTAGATCAGCTCCAAAGAACATGGCCTTGATTTTTTCCACAACCACCATCTCTTTTCTTCACTGAAAAAGAAAAAAAAACATTTACCCAACTATATTCTTCTCATACATGAACAGATATAGCAAATTGGGGGTTTATGTGGAAAGATCTAGGAACTCTAATCCGACTTAATCTACTCTGAAATGAAGCGATCGATGATAAATGTCGATTGGATAAATTTTAATTTCAATTCGGTCTTCTTCGATATTTTATTTTAAAAGATGAAATTGAAATTTATCCAGACAAAATTTATCATCGCTTCATTTTCATGTTGAAAAAAATCAGAGGGTTCAACAAATTTAACTACAGTGACCACTTTCATTTTCTATCTTGATTAAGTCTAAAGCTTTGATCGTTTCTTTTCTCTTATACTTTTGTCTGCACAAGAAGAGGGGTTGATGTGGGTCTTTGTTGTTTCAATATTTTTTTGAGAGGAAATTCTAAATTGATCCCGTTTATTGTTCAATTTCTTATGTTGAAATTTCTTGAATTTTCTGAAATTGCAGAATATCGAAGATTTCATCATGTGAAAGTTGTTGTAAACTATTAAATTGTATCTTATCTGCATATATTCTTTCCTTCTAAATAGGTTAGATGAGTATATTCTAAATAGGTTAGATGATTTACCTAATTACTACACTCCTTGTATAAATCAATCAAGCATCAATGAGAAAATCAACCAATTTCATATTCTCTTCATTTGTTTTTTCATATGGTATCAGAGCCTAACCGATCCTCCACGATGTCTGCCGAAATTCTTCCTTCTTTGTTATCGCAGATTCTCTTTACTGCTTCAGGCGGGGCTGCGGCCACCCTACAATTCCCCACCCTTGCAATCCACCTTGACCACACAAACTACCCCTGTGGAAATGCACGGTTCTCTTTGCCCTCGATGCTTATGAGCTCGACAATTTCCTCATCTCCAGCGGCGTTCTAGCCAAGGCAGTCGCCCCGACCACCGGCTCCACCTCCACCGAGCCCACTCCAAACCCTGCTTACGTCCCTTGGAAGCGCAAGGATCGTCTTGTCCTTCTTTGGCTCCGCTCCACGCTCACTGCCCCATTGCTGGGTCATGTTGCCATGCCACCACCTCCTCCGAGGTCTGGTCCATGCTCTCCACAATGTTCCAGTCTCAAACTCGTGCGCGCCGCAACCATCTCAAGTAGCAACTTCAAACCCTCATTAAGGGTTCCATGTCGATCATAGAATACGTTGAAAAGAAACGTGGCATTTGGATTCCTTGGCTGAGTGACTCTTGGTCGTGTCTGACGATGATTTTGTGTCCTTTATTCTCTTTGGTTTGGGTGCTGAGTATAGTGCTTTCAAGACGGCGATCAGCATGCGCCGTGACTCAGTGTCTTCCGATGAGTTGCTCGGTTTTCTCCTTCAAGAGGAGCAGCGCATCTGGACTCCTGTGATTCGATCTCCCCATCGGCTCACGTTACTCATCGTCGCTTGGGACCTACCCGCTCTCAGCCGACTGAGTTGCCCCCCAGCGGCGGTGATCCGCCTTGCAACATTTTTCAAATCTGTGACAACCATATCACACGGCGAGAAACTGCCACCAGCAATTTAATGTTGATGACTACCCACCAACAAACCGTCGCTCCGCCGATCGCCAATGTCAGTGCCATTTCGGCAAGAAGCAGGCCTTCACCGCCTACACCAGCCCATCCGTTATCACTGATCCGTGGGTCGTTGGCACCGGCGCCTACAACCACGTGACTGCTGATCTTGGCGACCTTGCTCTTTCATCGGACTATGCTGGCTCTGACAATCTTGTTGTTGGCAGTGGTGAGTCCCTTCCCATAACTCATACTGGCACTTATACTTTACTTGCTTTGCATGATGCTCACTCTACACTTTCCCTTGAAAATATTCTCGTTGTTCCCAAAATCAATCAGAACTTACTCAGTGTTTCACAACTTTGCAAAGATAATAATGTCTTTGTTGAACTCCATGCTAATCACTGTTTTGTTAAGGATTCTCAGGGAACAAAACTACTCAAGGGAGTGGTTGAAAATGGTCTTTATCGGCTCCCCATTCCCTCGTCTTCCCCTCACGTCTTTATTGGTGAAAAGGCTTATGTTGCTTGTTGGCATCATCGGTTCGCTCACCCCCATGAGTCTCTTCTGCATCGTCAACTTTTAGATTTCAATTTATCTGTTTCAGCAAATAAAACTTTGCCTTTGTGTACTGCTTGCCAGTTAGGCAAAAGTCATAGATTACATCTTCCTGTCTCTCATATTCCTCCTGTTAAACCTTTTGATTTAGTGTACTCTGATGTTTGGGGACCAGATTTTGTTCCATCTATAAATGGCAATCGATATTTTATGTTATTCATTGATGATTGCACTAAATTCATCTTGGTTTACTTCCTAGCCACCAAATCACAAGTTTTCTCTGCCTTCACTCTTTTCAAAAATATGGTTGAAACACAGTTCTCCACCAAAATAAAGGCCTTACAATCCGATTGGGGGGGGGGGTGAATACCAAAATGTCTCAACCTTTCTCCAAAACCATGGGATTCTTCATCGTATTTCCTGTCCTCACACCCCTAAACAAAATGGAGCCTCTGAACGAAGGAATCACATTGTCTTCGAAAAGGGACTGGCACTTTTGGCTCACTCTAATCTCCCTACTGAGTTTTGGGAACAAGCTTTTCACACAACCATATACCTGACCAATCGCACAATCACTCCTATCCCTAATCATACCTCACCCTACTCTCGCCTATACAATCGTCAACCAGACTATGCCTTTTTTAAATCCTTTGGTTGTTTTTGCTTCCCACACCTATGTCCCTATAATAACAACAAGCTGGAATTTAGTTCGATCACTTGCATATTCTTGGGCTATAGTGCCAAACACAAGGGTTACTTGTGCTATCATGTCCTTTCCTTCCGCACCTATATTGCTCATCACGTTGTCTTTGATGAGTCTTCCTTCCCTTTTCCCTCTCACCACTCCCAGGAAAATATTAACACCAACCCGGTATATGACTTGGCTCTTTTGGATACTGCCCATCTTCTCTCAATGGCACACCCATCCTCGTCCACTTCCTCTCCAACGACGGCTCCCTTCAGTCCGTCACCTACTTCATATGAGCAGTCACTACCCTCTACATCGCCCTCCAACTTGTCGGTTACCTCTGTACAGTCACCACCCGTATCACCTCACTCCTCCTTAGCCGACACCATCTCCTCTCCGCTGCCTCTCTCCTCAGCCGAACCTGTCTCCTCATCGCCTCCCTCCACGGCGATTGTCCCCTATCAATAAGCTCCATCCTATTTTTGCCCATCCACCACTTCTCATCACCCTATGATCCCCCGAGCTTCTACCAACTCTCTCAAACCGAAAGCTCTACTCACTACTAAATATCCTATCTCCCTCGATTCCTTTGATCTTAAACCAAAATCCTATCTCCAAGCCAAGAAAAATCTCGTTGGCAACATGCAATGCAATTGGAGTATGATGCCTTATTGAGAAATGAGACTTGGGATCTCGTCCCAAGACCTCCTTCTACTAATCTTGTTGGTTGTAAGTGGGTTTTCAGGATTAAGAAGATGTCTGATGGCTCTATTGATCGATACAAAGCTCATCTTGTGGCCAAGGGTTTCAATCAAGAAGAAGGTGTGGATTACTTTGAGACTTTCAGCCATGTCATCAAGCCTACTACCATTCGGGTCGTTCTTAGCATTGCTATCACCCGAAACTGGCCTCTGCGGCAGGTGGACATCAACAATGCATTTCTCAATGGTGATCTTGCTGAGACAGTTTACATGGAGTAGCCCCCGGGATTTGTCTCTCCTAACCGGCCTTCCTATGTCTGCAAACTCAAGAAGGCTCTCTATGGTCTCAAACAGGCTCTTCGGGCTTGGTTTCAGAAACTTCATCAGGCTCTTCTTCGCCATGGTTTTAAGCAGTGTATCTTTGACACCTCTCTCTTCATTAAGCGCCATGGATCCGATGTTGTTTATGTTCTTATTTATGTGGACGATCTCATCATCACAGGTTCAAACTCCTCCTTCATTGATGAGTTTGTTCGCTATCTAAACTCGGTATTTTCTTTAAAGGACTTGGGAGCTTTAAAATTCTTTCTGGGCATTGAAGTTCATCGTACCTTGGCCGGCCTATTTATTTCCCAAAAGAAGTACATTTTGGAGCTTTTGGATCGAAGTAAAATGATGGGTGTTAAGCCTATTTCCTCCCCGGGTGTCCCTGACTCTCGACTCATCCACTCCGGTGACCCTTTTCCGGACGTCCACCTATACCGAAGCATTGTCGGTGGCCTGCAGTACACCACGATCACTCGCCCGGAGCTCTCATACTCAGTGAATCGCGTCTGCCAGTTCATGCAGCAACCAACTGAGCTTCACTGGGCTGTCGTCAAGCGCATCCTGCGCTACCTGAAGGGCTCCTTGGATACAGGTCTTCACTTTCGGCCTTCTCGTGATTCCCGACTGCTTACTTACACAGATGCTGGTTGGGCTTCCGATGTTGATGATTGCCGCTCTCAGCATGGCTTCTGTGTTTACTACGGTGGGAACCTGGTCAGCTGGGCGTCGAAGAAACAAAATGTTGTCGCCCATTCTAGCACGGAAGCTGAGTACCGGGCAATCGCGTTTCCTGTCGTTGAGCTTTTATGGCTCCAGCAATTACTCCAGGAGATGGATGCTTCGTATTGTGGTCCGCCAATTGTCCTCTGTGATAATCTGAGTGCAACTTTCCTCACCGCCAATCCGGTCTTTCACCAGAGGTCGAAGCACATCAAGATCGATTTTCACTTTGTCCGTGAGCAAGTTCAGGCTAAAGAACTTGTTGTTCGGCATGTTAGCTCTGTTGATCAAGTTGCCGATATCTTCACTAAAGCTGTTGGGACTTCTCGTTTTCGTAACTTGCGCTCCAAGCTTCATGTTCGTGCTCGATCATGAGCTTGCGGGAGGGTATTAAATTGTATCTTATCTGCATATATTCTTTCCTTCTAAATAGGTTAGGTGATTATCTTCTAAATTGATTAGTATTAAATTGTATATTCTTTCCTTCTAAATTGATTAGTAATAAGTTGTATATTCTTTCCTTCTAAATAGGTTAGATGAGTATCTTCTAAATAGGTTAGATGATTTACCTAATTACTACACTCCTTGTATAAATCAATCAAGCATCAATGAGAAAATCAATCAATTCCATATTCTCTTTATTTGTTTTTTCATATAAACTGTAGTCGCTTTACTGAATAATCTTCTATAAATGTAGAATAGGATCCGGAATTTAAAAATAGATATAATTGAAAAGCAGTCAAATAAAAGAGTTATGCTCATATTAATTCAATAATATTTACCAAATCCATCGCCCCTCAGATTCCATGTGTATAATTAATAAGCATGCCATAATTTTCGTGAGAACTCTAAAACATAGCATGTCTGAAAAAGATTGTATGAAAGAAGACCGGGCTTTATCTGTTTAACCCGTGCCTTGGATAAAGGATTTAAATTTCATTTATTTTTACTTTATTCAAACATGAATTTTATAAGGTGTTAGCAAGCTAGAAACCAATTGAGCGCCTAAATTGTTATCAACTTGTCAACACTAACTTGATGCTAGAAATCTGAAATTTTAATTCAAAGAAATAAAACAAACAAAAACAAGGCCTAATTAATGGTGTCAGAGGGTGTGGATTATCAAGCATGCTGGATTCAGAAATATTACATTTAATAATATTAAGAACGTAATAGTTCAAATATATTCAAGAATAAGAGAATTGGGGGAAAGGTAGTCATGTGATCAAAACTAAATTTGCATCAATATTCAGTTCATTCAAAGAAAATACACTCAGCTTAAAATTCTTCCCCAATATTGCCATTCACTCAGAAATCCCCTTTTTAGTTTTCTTCAGGAAGATGGACAATGATTCTCAAAAATGGGAGGATCTTCCTCCCGAAGTACTCGGGATGATATTTGAACCTCTCTCTGCACCAGAGATGTTCAGTGTTATCCCGCTCGTGTGTAAACCTTGGGGAGAAGTTGTTAAGGGGCCTTACTGTTGGAAAGGGAGAGATCTTGAGGAATGGACTTCTTCATACCAAGTGCCGTTGAGAGTTGATAGGATGCTTCGACTTTTGATCACCAGGAGCTTCGGTGCAATACAGAAACTGTGTGTTCGCAATCTCTATGATCCTAGCAGCATCGATTTAATCGCCCAACAGCAAGACTCTAAGTTTCGCTTTTCGTGTAGAAGTTCTTTTTGATGTGTAATTGATCATGATATTTCCTTTTGGCGATTAGGGTTGGTACGTAGATTATGATTTGTTTTTCCCAAATCAAGGGATCATCATCTTTAATTAAAATTTCAATGTTTTTCATCTAAAAATTTCTTGAATATTGATAATGTGGGTTTCCATCACAACATTATATTGAATTGGAACCTTATACCCAGCTCCTTTATGAAACTGTTCCATCAATTGAATAAACTTGATCAATCGGTTTCTTAAATTTGGGATTCTGGTAGACATCCTATTACAAATTCCTCTAATACAATGTTTGTTTTTGTCCTATAACTTTCCTTTAATCACAGTTTATGAAGGAATATCAGTTTGATCAATTCAGTTTGATTAGTTTGTTGAAAGCACTGCAACTGATATGCAACTGATAACTGAACCTCTTGCTATGCTACTGCCTCCTCATCAGTTTGTTCAGTTTGTGCTTATGCTGCTGCATCTCGATCCATCTAGAAGCAAGGAGAAGATAGTACAAGATCCATCTAGAAACAAGGAGAAGACAACAAGATAGTAGCACAAATGTGAAGCTTCTAGAATCAGAAGTTAGTTAGTTAGTTTTTTGTTTTTACATTTCAGTTAGCCACTGATTAGTTAGGAGTTTGTTGGTTAGTTTGTTAGCTGATTTGAGAACACTATAAATGTATATATTGTATACCATTTAAGTAAGTTAATCAAGGAAATACACAGAAAATTTCCCCCCTAAAATTCGAGATCAGTTTTGATCATTTCTTGAAGTTTTTGCTGAAGTTTTTTGTTCTTCCTGGAAATCCTTCCGGATTTCTTCATGGTATCAGAGCTTTAGGCTTTGATTAAATCAAAGTTCTCCCTCGGAAAACTTCTTTTTGAACAACAGATTTTGCTGCAATGGCTGGATATGTTGCTAATGATGATGGTTATGTAAGGATCAGGCTTAATGATCCTCTGTACTTGCCATCTTCTGATCATGCTAGCCTTACTGTGGTTTCAGAATTATTGACTGAAAGAAACTATGTCATTTGGAGCCAGGCTATGATCACTACCTTCTCTGCAAGAGGAAAGTTGCAGTTCATCACCACTGGAGTTCAAAAACCAGATCCTGACTCTCCAGTTTATGAGTCGTGGATGAAAGTTAACTCCACACTTGTGGCATGGATCCAAAACTCAATCAGCAAGGAGCTGGCTGGGAGCTTTCATTTCCACACAGATGTGAAGATACTCTGGGAAGAAATCAAGGAAAGATTCTCAGTAAGTCAAGGCCTTTTGTTCTATGAACTGATGAGAACATTGGGTGAACTGAAGCAAGGATCAAACTCAGTCAATCAACATTTCTCAAATATGAAGAGCATTTGGGATGAGATTGACATTATCAGACCATGGTTAAGATGCACATGTTGTAACTGTGATTGCAGATGTAGATTTCATGAGAAGGTGGAGATGCAGGCCAATCATGATAGGCTACAATAGTTCATGATTGGACTTAACAGTGAATTTGATGCCCTCAAGGATCAACTCCTAGTTATGGATCCTTTACCAACTGTTGGAAAGGCTTACTCACTGTTTGGAAAGCAAGAGCAACAGAGAGGAATGCAGGAAAATTTTGGTAACATTACTGAGAATGCTGCAATGATGGTGAATCAGGCATCAACTCAGTACAACATCAACAGATTCAATTAGAAAAGGAAGGAAGGAGAGAACAAATTTTTTTTGAAGTGTGAATACTGTCAGAGATCTAGACATATGATATAAAATTGCTTCAAGTTGAATGGTTATCCAGAATTGTGGCCTGACTCAACCAAAGTCAAGGCAAAACCCTATGCTAATGTAGCAGTTGCAAAAACTGAAGAGAGGGAGCAGACCAGTAACACTCCTTTGGATGAAGAAGATGAACATTAGTTTGAAAATGTTTAGTCAATGATTGCAAACATTATCCACAATGAGTTTCACAAATATGTGAAAGGAAAAGCAAAGGAATCAAGTTTAGAGATGGGGGATAAGATCAACTTTGCACATTTTGGAGAATGTTCAGGTAACCTGCAATTCAATGCTATTGTTACTGCCTGTTGTTTTAAGTTTGGTGAATGGATTCTAGATAGTGCATCACCATCTTACAAAATGCTTATCACTTTACCTGATCATTCCAGTGTACTAGCTGATTCCATTGGATCAGTTAAACTTACTGATTCAATCACTTTGCATAATTGTCTCTATGTGAAGTCTTTTAAGTTCAATCTTTTGTCAGTCAACAAGTTATCACATCAATCATCTGCGCTTTGTCTTCTATCCTAATGCTTGTGCCATACAGGACCTCAAGACTAATTCCATTTTAGGGATAGCCACTGAAAACAATGGATTATATCTACTGAATAAAAAATCCTTTCTGCCATCAGTAATAAAGAGCTTCCTCATTAGTCAAGAGTCAAGTCAGATAATAAAGCATAAGGCCTTGTATTTTGCTAGAAAGCTTTTAGAAGAAGAAACTCTGAAGCTGCATTACAGATTAGGTCATCCATCAAGAGTTGTAATGCATCATCTAAATCTTCCTACTTTGAACAACAATTGTACAGTTTGCCCTTTAGCAAAGAAAGTTAGAAACTCTTTTTCAGATTCAGTATCTCATAGTTCTTTTATTTTTTATTGATTCATATGGATGTATGGGGGCCTTTAGGGTTAAAACCACTGCTGGAGCACAATACTTCTTAACCATAGTAGATGATCACAGTAGAGCCACTTGGATTTTTATGCTAAAATCTAAAGTTTCAGTGCACTATTTACTGAAATCCTTCATACTTATGGTTCAAACTCAGTTTAATAAGACCATTAAAGTCATCAGAAGTGACAATGGTACAGAATTTACAAATCAAAACTGCCAGTCTTTGTTTGCTTCTCTGGGAATTATTCATAAAAAATCTTGTCAATACACTACTCAATAAAATGGTGTTGTGGAAAGAAAACATAGACATTTGATTGAAATGGCCAGATCTTTCATGTTTCAATCAAATTTTCCACTTCATTTTTGGGGAGATTTAGCTCTAGCAGCTACATATACTATAAATAGACTACCTTATTCCATTCTTGGCTGGAAATCACCATATGAAATCTTATATGGAAAACCACTTGACCTGTCTTCTCTTATAACCTTTGGATCCTTGTGTTATCTCTCTAATCTCAGTCCACTCAAACACAAATTCAACCCTAGATCACAGCCATGCATATTCATAGGATATCCTTGTAATCAGAAAGGTTATAAGGTATATAATCTCGTAGATAAAAAGATTCTTGTCACCAGAGATATACTTTTCCATGAGCACATTTATCCTTTTCAAACCAACAGTCATTATAATAAACTTATCATACCTGATCCCACTGATCAGGTTTCACAGCCACAAATCATGGTTAATACTGAGCATGATACTCTTCATTATACTTATCCACCTCGGACACCTAATCATAATTCAGATTAGTATCATAATATTGATAGGCATGCCTCTCCTTCTCATAGTCACACACCCCATACAAATTCCATCATTGATGAACTTGTTTCTAACACAGATAATCAAAATTATATTTTTAATCCTATTGCTCCACCATTTCTTAGACAAAGCAATAGGGTCAGAAATAGGGCTTGTTGGATGCAGGACTTTGTGGTCAATCATGCTTCCTCTGATGTCTTCATACCAACTTTTTCTGCCACTCATAGTGCTTTTGTTGCAAAACTGTCAAAAATTCATGAGCCTCACGCTTATAAACAAGCATGTAGTGATGTACATTAGGTGCAGGCTATAGAAGCTGTGATTGATGCACTAGAAAGTCATCAAACTTGGGACTTAGTCTCTCTACCTGCAAGAAAATGGCCAATAGGGTGAAAATGGGTGTTTAAGGTTAAATGCAAAGCTAATGGATCAGTAGAAAGGTACAAAGCTAGGCTGGTAGCTAAGGGATATTCACAAATTGAAGGGGTGGATTACTTTGATTCTTTATCACCTGTTGCTAGGCAAGTTACAGTCAGATTGCTCATAGCTATCACATCATCCTATAACTGGAATTTACATCAAATAGATATGAATAATGCATTTATGCATGGCTATATCACTGAAGAGCTATATATGGTACCACCACAAGGATATAAGAAGGCTCTTCCTCATCAGGTCTGAAAACTCAAGAAGTCCCTTTATGGCCTAAAACAAGTATCCAGACAGTGAAATGCTGAATTCTCCGAACAGCTAACCAAATTTGGATTGCAGCAGTCCAAACATGATCATTGCCTATTCTTTAGGCACAGTGCTTAGTCATCTCTCATTCTCCTCATTTATGTAGATGATGTCTTGATCACTGGTTCTTCTGACACTGAGATAGCAGAACTCAAATCCCATCTTCACAAGCTGTTTTCCATCAAAGATTTGGGGCATGCCAAGTTCTTTCTGGGAATAGAGATAGCTAGATCTGATATTGGCATGATTTTGAATCAGAACAAGTATGTTACTGACATTATTCATGATCTGCACTTGACTGATTGCACAACTCTATCTTCTCCTCTTCCTGTTTCCTAGCAAGCTGAAGATAAGGTTGCTCCTTTGATTACTGATCCAGGGCCTTATAGAAGATTGATTGGAAGACTATTGTACCTATTTTTTACCAGACCTAATATCACATTCTCTATACATCAGCTTAATTAGTTTGTTCAAGCACCATCAGAACATCACTGGAAGGCTGCTATCCATATTGTCAGGTATTTAAAGGGGTGTCCATCTCATGGCTTGTTCTTCCCAACTCAGGAATCTCCTTCTTTATCAGCCTATTGTGATGCAGACTGGAATACTTGTAAGATCACAAGAAGGTCTGTCACGGGATATTGTGTCTTCCTTGGCCAGTCTCTTATCTCTTGGAAATCAAAGAAGCAAAACACTGTGAGTGATTCTTGCTCAAAAAACAGACCGAACGCGTTCGAGTTATTGGCTCGTCCGACCCGGCAGTCTGAATATAGAGCCATGTCCATGACAGTTTCTGAGCTGAAGTGAATTACTTATCTGCTTTCGGACCTGCACATTCCACTCTCTCTTCCTATATCTCTAAAGTGTGACAATATAGCTGCTCTTCATATCACTCAAAATCCAGTCTTTCATAAGCGTACTAAACACATTGAAATAGACTGTCATTATGTTTGAGATACCTATACTGATGGTTTTATTGATCCTCTTCATGTGTACTCTCATGATCAGCTTGCTGATGGTTTTACCAAGTTACTTCCTCCAGTTACAGTAATTCAACTCCTGTCCAAGATGGGATTTTGTGCTTCACGAAATGTCTCACTTGAAGGGGGGGGGTGAAGGAATATCAGTTTGATCAGTTCACTTTGATTAGTTTGTTGAAAGCACTGCAACTGATATGCAATTGATAACTGAACCTCCTGCTATGCTACTGCCTCCTTATCCGTTTGTTCAGTTTGTGCTTATGTTGCTGCATCTCGATCCATCGAGAAGCAAGGAGAAGACAGTACAAGATCCATCTAGAAGCAAGGATATGAAAACAAGATAGAAGCACAAATGTGAAGCTTCCAGAATCAGAAGTTAGTCAGTTAGTTTTCTGTTTTTACATTTCAGTTAGCCACATATTAGTTAGGAGTTTGTTGGTTAGTTTGTTAGCTGATTTAAGAACACTATAAATGTATAGATTAATACCATTTAAGTAAGTTAATCAAGGCAATGCACAGAAAATTTCCCCCTAAAATTCGAGGTCAGTGTTGATAATTTCTTGAAGTTTTTTCTAAAGTTTTGTGTTCTTCCTAGAAATCCTTCCAGATTTCTTCAGTTTAATTACTTTAATTTGTGTCTTTCTTGTCACACTGATACACCTAATTGAAACAGTCCTAGACTTCTTTGGTTAATGAAATTGCACTCCTTTATTCATTAGAAATTAATTTCTATGTTTAATTACATGATTGTCATTTTTAGTAGTATCACTAATAGCATTTTCTCATTGTGGCCATTGCGGATCAGATATTATATTTGTTGTTTTTGCAGTGTTGCCTCCTTACATACGCTGAAAATCCCAGGATGTCAAATAAGTGATGCTTGGGTTAAAAATGTTTCGGTGAACCTTCGGAATCTCACATACTTGGATGTGAGCTACTATAACCAGATTGGTTCAACCGGATTGGAGCTCATCGGGAGGACTTGTCCCACACTTACTAGACTTCACAGGAACATGCATCCGCTTGATATTCAGAGAAAGGTCTCGCAGGAGAATAAAGCTTGCGCTATTGCAACCACAATGAAGAATGTCGAGCACCTTGAAATCCAAAATGGTTATGTTGGTACGGAAAATGTTCTCGAAATAATCAATTGTTGCTCAAAAATTAAGTATTTGGACATCAAGGGATGTTGGAATGTGCGTTTGGATGAGGACTATCTTAAGAAAAACTTTCCCCGGTTGTACGTGTGGGGCCAGCAGTTGGTGAGCCATTGCAAGGTTTAATTGTGGAATATTATTCGGAGTTCCCATCTTCAAATATCGGATAATGGTGGTGCTAGTGATGATCTTGGCGAAGACGCATCTTTTGTCTGGCCTGCACCGCCTTGAGCTTGATTCTGGTTTAGTTAATTTTGGATATCAATTTATGGTGATAGGGCTGAAATTTGATTTTACTGAATTTTTCTAATCCTTATTAGTATGTTCCAACATAACCTATTTAACCAATCATGCAATAATTAAAGCATTAACGACACAAGACTTGGTTATGCAGTTCGGTGAAATCCACCTACATCTGCGGGGCCTGGCCCAGTTCAGAATAAATCCACTAATTAGAAAGATACAGTACAAAGTACATCATACAAAATACTTATCTTTACTAACTATAACGTGTGAATTCTGCAAGCTCCCATTGCTTCCGATCCACCATGATCAGTCTCCCTCTGACCTCGAAGCCCGTCGACGCTAGGTCTCCTCCTCCCGAGGAATTAAGGCTTATGATTATAAACTTTGAACAGCAGGTCAAGTATGTTGGAACATAGAAATATGGCTCTTTGGAACATAAAAATCTGTGTGCAGATTTTTCTCTGTTCAATCCGTAAACAATGCAGTTGTGATTGTCCCCTTTTATATCCATGAGTAGATTGGAATACTCCTTGATTATCTCCACAATATTCCTATTCCAAATCTGCTTCTTGAAGCAAATCCAAATCCCATAAATAAAGGAATTTTCCTTATCACCATATATTCGAAAATCTCATCTACATATATGTGGGGATTTTCCATAAATCAACTATGATTCCATACACCTGATATATAGCAGAATATACAGATTTCCATAACTCACAAATACCATAATATTCTCTCTTCTTTTTCCATTAAACTCCTTAGCGTAAATATGTTGTTTTCTCATGTTCCAAACATGGAAAGTTTTTCATTTCCAAACATGTTCACAAAAACTTCCAATTAAATATTCAATGCAAATCTCTTGACTTTACAATCTCCCCCTATGGCATTTTGTGTACCCATAGCTTTTTTGACCATTAATCACACAACGAAAAACTTGTCATCATAAACATAGATCTTCCAAACTCCACCTATGTTGGAACATATGCACAATATGCACAGTACTGAATCTGAACAAAAAAGTTGAATGCCTGAATTCCCATAAAACATGAATACCAATAACCGAATACCAGAAATCCAAGAGTTCCATCACAAAATAAACTTCAGATTACAGAGCCACACAAAAATAAACTTAAAAAATTTTCCCCTGGGACCACGCATATGCCAAAGGCAAAATAAATCAACAAAAACACAAGCATCAAGTAGGCTCCCCCTGACTTTGATCTCTATGTTGGAACATAGAAAAGAAATCCAGATCAAGTGCAAGCTTCCAACCGTGATTTCTCTTCCCCCAGATTTGCCCTTTCTGCCCCTAGCGCTACCATTTGAATAGGGATGGCTCCCAGTCTGGCATTCAGAGCTACCATTTTAGTCTTCTTTTCAGCCGATGAAGAAGTTGATCCAGAAGAACTCCATGGTAGATCATGCACATGCCTCAATCCGAAAGTCTTCTTGTTTGGCATGAGAAATTCAGTGTCAATCACAACATATTTTGCCTTTCCTTTTACTTTGGCGCTTTTAGCCGGTGCTGAGATCAACCCCCGGATCGATAATAACATGTTTGGCTTTGGGAGTAGTGGCTTGCCTGACCTGGTTTTGCTGGATAAATAGTCCAAGATTTATAGGCTTCTATGTTCCAACACAGTATAGCAACTTGGCCATTTCGCTTGTCAGTGCAGTAGTATTAGACAATGGCATCCAACAGTGAAGTGCAATTTGATACAGCCCAAAAAATCTTGAGGACAAGCATGAAGCTTGTGAATACCCTGTTGCAGGCCACTCTGACTTGTATCCACCTTAGATAGTTTCCAGAATTTGATCATCTGTGACTTCCAAATCATCAGGGAAAACTCCATCAATCTCTGGTGTTGAAGCCCCAATACCTTGTTGATTCTGGCAGCAGACAAGTCTATTTTCATTCCCCTCACATAAACCCTTCCAAACCAAGGGGAATCGGCTTCCAAATTTCCAACCATTAGGTTGGAGTATATTTCAATGACAACTTGCCTGTTATACTGAAGTTGAACTGTGGATGCTCTTTTCATTCCTATAAGCTCCAAAAAATCTGAAAGGCCACTCTCCTTGTTTGCTTCTAAATCTACTGGTTTCTTAGGGATAAATTTTCTCTCAGCAAAGACTTCTCCCATTTCTTCACCTTTTAAATCAAAGTAAGAAAATGAAAGTGCATCAATTACTGGGAGGGGAGGAAGTACTTTCTGCTTGGTGTGTTCCTGTCTCTTCTTGGTTCTTTTTGTTTGTGGGGGTACCTCTGTATCAGTAGCCTTCCTCTTGCCCTTGGCTGACTGAAAAAACCCCTCTAGAACTTCATCACTCGAATATTGCATCTCGAGATGTTCCTGTGTTGGAACATGCTGGTTATCCTCTTCTCCTTCAGTTTCAGCAGTCTTATCATCTCCTGTTCCAAATTCTTCATTGTGATCTCCTTCTTTGTCATCATATTCATTACCAGATTTGTTACCCTCAGCATCAAAATCCACCTCCTCACTGCTTTCATCCTTAACCTACTGTGTTGGAACATATACCCCATGTTCCTCTTCCTCACTATCCGAGAGGTCTATTACTATTGGTTTCCTGAGTTCCTCCATTCTCTGTGCAGTATTTGAATCAAAGAATCCAGCAGGTAGTCTGTTTGTATACTTTATAACCTCCCTTCCTATAGCTTCTTCATCACTAATCTCCCTAAAAAACACATAACTTGGATAGGGCATACGACAATACACATGAAATTTGTCCTTTCCTCTGTACTCCCCATACTCCCCTCTTAGAAATTTAACCTTCCAGTTTTCGATACTCCACATATCACCAATATCACCAATATCACCAGTCACTAATAGACCTTACCGACAAGTATTCCCCTTCTATACTCTTGATTTTGGTTAGGTCAACTGCAACTCTATTGGCCTCTAATAATTCAAATATGTCATCTATGCTTTTAAACCCTATTCCCATAAGTTTTAATGTATGGGGATCAGGACCAGTTACCTTCCCATACAGACCCTTTCTTTTGGCGCTAATGTGTTTCTCCTGTCTGTCGTCATTGCCGCCTGAACCACTGGGCTCTTCCTTTTCATCACCACTATCTATTACCTCTGCCTAAACATTTTCTTCACATTGACCATTATTTTCTTTGAGAAGGGCTTCAGCATCAATTTGGTCAGTTATTGGTTCGTCTTCCATGACCTCCAAAGGCTGAGAGTTTCCTGGAAGTTCTTGTTCTAGTGTGGGAGAGTTAGGGCTAGAAGCCATTCTTCAGCAGGGATTTGATGAGTAGAGGGATCGAGAAGTAGTTCGACAAGAGGATTAGGGAGAGGAATCAAGATGATTGTGAAAGTGGCCGTGAAGAAGGGGATATGGAAGGATTTGGACAACATAGAAACCAACAATAACTCTTCACATTACTTTCTCGTTTGCCGCGTAAACCTTTTTCCTTTTCCAAGATTTGCAATGATTCTCTCTTGCTAACTTCCAACATACCATAACTTCCAACTTCTATTTTTTAAACACCTTTTCTTCTTTTGATTTTTTTTTTGTTTTTTCTGAATTTTTTGACAGAAAATAATAAACAAAATAAATATTTACACTGAGCTAAAGGAAAGGATTACATCAAATTTGATAGACACCTAAGTGTTGTCTGAGACTTTCAAAAGTAGCAATGTCCAACGGCTTTGTAAAGATATCAGTGAATTGCTCGTGTGTTGGAACATAAACTACCTCCAGTTCCTTCCTTTCAACAAGATCTCTAATAAAGTGATGCCTTATGTCAATATGTTTGGTTATGGAGTGTTGGACTGGATTTTTCGAGATATCAATAGCGCTTGTGTTGTCACATAAAATATTTAAGGGGCCTTGATGAATTCCATAGTCTTTCAACATTTGTTTCATCCATAATAGTTGTGCACAAAAACTTCCTGCTGCAAGATACTCAGCTTTTGCAGTAGACAAAGAGATCGAATTCTGTTTCTTACTATACCAAGACACTAAGTTTGCACCAATAAAGAAACATCCACCTGTGGTACTTTTTCGATCATCAGCATTGCCAGCCCAATCTGAATCACTGTACCCAATCAACTCAGAATCTTGATTCTTAGAATACCAGACACCATACTCAGAAGTCCCACTTACATATAAAATAATTCGTTTAACTGCAGTGAGATGAAACACCTTTGGATTAGCCTGAAGTCTTACACAAATCCCAATGCTGAAACATACATCTGGTCTACTAGCTGTTAAATACAATAAACTTCCCATCATGCCTCTATATAATTTCTGATCAACTGCAACTCCTTTCTCATCCTTAACCAGTTTCCCAGAGACACCTATAGGAGTTCGAACTGCTCGAGCATTGCTCAGACCGAACCTCTTAACTAAATTCAGAGCATACTTACTCTAATTTATGAACAAACCATTCCTTCCTTGCTTGACTTGCAATCCCAAAAAGTATGTAAGCTCTCCAACCATGCTCATTTCAAATTTGGCTTGCATGATGGTGACAAAATCATGTACCATAGAAGATGAAGTGAATTTGGACACTATATCATCAACATAAATTTGAGCAATCAGAAATTTTGATGACTTTTCCAGCACAAATGAAGTGCAATCTACTCCCCCTCGATGATAATCTTTCTGAAGAAGAAAGTTAGTAAGTCGTTCATACCACGCCCTGGGTGCTTGCTTTAGACCGTATAGAGCCTTCTTAAGACATACACATGGTGTGGATAATGAGGGTCCTGAAAGCCTTTAGGTTGTTCAACATAGACCTCTTTATTCACCACTCCCTTTAGAAACGCACTCTTGACATCCATTTGATACAACATAGTTCATAGAGCAGGAAACATCAAGTAATATTCAAATTGACTCTAACCTGGCAACTGGTGCGAATGTCTCATCAAAGTCGACCCCTTCCACTTGTGTATATCCTTGAGCTACTAGTCTGGCCTTATTTCGAGTAACTAGGCCATCAACATCAGACTTATTCTTGAAAATCCACTTCGTGCCAATGACATTAATGCCTTTGGGGTGAGGAGTAAGATACCAGATGTCATTTCATGCAAACTGACCTAGTTCTTCTTGCTTAGCAGCAATTGAATACTCATCCATCAAGGCTTCTTTGTAGTTCTTAGGTTCAATGAGAGAGACAAAGCAATGCAATCCAGCTAGCCTTCTGTAATCCACTCGAGGAACCGATCGAGTACTTCTCATGATAGATTCAGGTTGCTCCTGTGTTGGAACATAGGGTTCGGTAGCGGGGTGTCCCAACATGCTCAGCTTCGACAGGTTCAGCACCGCTCTGCTCAGATGTTCCAGCATGTTAATGAGGTTCAGCTTCAACTAATGGATCTACCTTGCCAGGTTGATGCGGCTGTGTTGGAACATGAGTGTTACCAGGTTCTTCTTCAACAACATCTGACTTTTGTTCTTCCTCTAAATCATCCACAATAACATTTATAGACTCCATGAGAGTGTTGGGTTGATGATTATAAACTCTATAGGCACGGTTGTTGACAGAATACCCAAGAAAACTTCCTGTATCACTCCGATTGTTGAATTTTGCCAACTGCTCTCTGTCTCTGAGAATGTAGCACTTGCTTTCGAACACATGGAAGTATGGGGCATTAGGTTTCCTGCCCTTCCAAATCTCGTAGGATGTTTTGCAGTTGAATAGCCGCAGATATACTCGATTAATTGTACAACAAGCTGTATTAATAGCTTCTGCCCACCATTTCTTGTGAATTCTTTCTCAGCTAACATGACTCGAGTTATCTCCTGCAAGGGTCTATTTTACCATTCTACAATACCATTCTGCTGAGGGTTGATGGGTGCAAAAAATTTATGTTGAATCCCGAGCACGTCACAAAAATCACTAAATTGAGAATTCTCAAACTCTCTACCATGATGACTATAAATTCGAATAATCTTTCTAACTGAACTTCTCTTTTCAGTTTGTAACTTTATTACCAGACTTCTAAATACTTCCAATGTATCAGATTTATCTTTCAAAAAAGCTACCCACGTAAATCTGGAGAAATCATCAACACATACAAAGATATATTTCTTTCCACCTATACTAGGTGTATTAATTGGACCCATCAAATGCATATGGAATAATTCCATATTTCTAGAGGTGGTTATATACTAAACTAAAGAATGGGGAGATCAAATTTTTTTACCTTGTTAACATGGTCCACAAACAATTCCATCCTTGCTGGTTAAGATAGGCATACCTCGTACAGCTTTTGCATTTGCAATTTTCACCAATGTTTTATAATTGATGTGACCGAGCTTTTTGTGCCACAAAAATTCTTCATCTTGCTTCGAGATCATACATCGTACTTCTTGATCCAACAGATAGCAATTATCTGATGATCTTATGCCTGAAAGAACCTTGGTTTCTCCGTGTCTCACAGTGCATTTATCCTTCTGAAATTCCACCGTCATATTGTCATCACACAACTAACTTACGCTCAACAGATTTGCCTTCAGATCTTCAACAAATATCACACGAGTGAATACTGGAAAACCTTCAATCTTTAATTCACCTTTTCCAATCACTCTACTCTTCTTTCCATCACCGAAAGTTACATACCCGCCATCGTATGGTGTGATATTCGTGAGAAATTCTGGAGTGCCAGTCAGGTGGCGAGAATAACCATTATCAAAGTACCACAAATCTCTGTAATATGATATAAGCGAAGTATGTGTAACCAAACATGTGCCAAATCATTTGATAACCCATACCTTTCTGACCAATTTTGTTTTCTGGACCTCGCCTTTGTTGGAACACACCGAGAGTTGTCATCCTGACATTTGGTCTCTCATCAGTTTCCTGCATTGTTCCTCTGAATGACCTTGATATGAGTAGTAGCTGCAGATGAGCGGTTTTCTTTGGTGAGGCTTGCCAAACTTTTGTTTTACCTCTTGAATCTTGGTCTTGAGGGTTACTGGATTCTTAAGTATCTTGTGTACTTCAGCCTTGTGTGGGTTGTAATACCCAATACCATGTCGATCACCAAAGTTCCTTCCCATGTCCAGAATATCGTCAAGCTTTACTTTTCCAGAGTTTAGCTTAATAATTGCTGCTTCAGAAGTCTCAGCTCTCTTAATTGTTCAGCAACTTTCACCCGCAATTCTCTTTCTATTTCCATTAACTTTATCTTTTCTTCTTTAAGCTCTTTGTTTGTGTCAACTACTTGAACCCACATAGCGTACATCTTTTCATAAGTGCTGTAGATTTCTTCATCACTTACAGAGATTCTATCATCTTCATCACTGGGTGCTTTTATACGGATCTATGTTGGAACATACAACTTCGACTTTATCCAGTGTGTTGGCACATCCATACTTCGATGCATCATGGATTTTTGCTTCAAATGTCATATAGTTGCTTGTAAATTCCTCTTTGTCTTTCTCATCTTCTTCATCTTCACTCCATGAGGTGACATATGATTTTCCCTGTTTCTTCCAGGTATTTGCACATTCAGCCTGAATATGGCCAAATCCTTCACATTCTCTGCATTGAATTTGTTCAGGCTGTTTTGGTTCACTACTTTGATTTCTGAAGAACTGCTGATTTCCCTGCTCAAACCCCGTTCCACGATTATTTCAAGATTCATGTGGCTTTGGTCTATTTCCACCAAACTTCTCCTGAGATTTCTTCTCAACTACCTTCTTCAGCATCCTTGAGAAGTTCTTCGTGATAAGTGCAAGTTTTTCAAATTCATCATCACTGTCAGACTCGTGATTGTCCTTTGATGAAGATGTTTTGAATGCCAATTCCTTAGGGACTCTTTTTGTAGCTTGTTGGAACGTCATCTCATATGTCTGTAATGATCCCATTAGTTCATCTACGCTCATGGTAGCTACGTCTCTTGCTTCTTCTATTGCTGCAACTTTCATTGCAAATCTCTTAAGAAGGGATCTCAAGGTCTTTTTCACCAACTTCGTCTCTTTGTAAACCTTTCCAAGTTGATATGCCATGTTGGAGATATCCCTAAGTTTTCTGTTGAATATAGCAATATGTTCATCCTCCCCCATCTTGAATTCCTCAAACTTTGTAGCCAACATCTGTAGTTTAGACTCACGAACTCGACTAGTTCCTTCATGAACAGTTTGTAGAATATCCCATGCTTTCTTGCCTTGATGACATGTAGAGTTGAGTTTGAATTGGTTTTCATCAACCGCAATGAAGATGACATTCAGTGCCTTTGAATTTTCCAGAGATGCCTTGAGGTCATCAGGAGTCCAACTAGCTTTGTCTTTGAGTTTCTGCTCCCTTTGGCTTGACTCTTCTTCTGTCGCCTTAGAGCTTGTATCTTTCGTAGGGTGAATCCACTCATTTGCAACATAGAACCACGCAAGTTCATCCAATGAGTTGATGAAAACTCTCATGTGTGCCTTCCAATAGTTGTAGTTGTTGCCTTCTAGCAGAGGTGGCTGAGACACCGAAGCTCCATCTTTAGTTGCCATGGTAAAACCGGATCACACTTACCTTGACACAACCAAGAGAATGATAAGTGACCAAGCTCTGATACCAAATGAAATTTGGTTTTACCGAATTTTTCTAATCCTTATTAGTATGTTCCAACATGACCTATCTAACCAAGCATGCAATAAATTAAAGCATTAATGACACACTATTTGGTTACGCAGTTCGGTGAAATCCACCTATATTTGTGGGGCCTGGCCCAGTTTAGAATAAATCCACTAATTAGAAAGATACAGTACAAAGAGCATCATACAAAATACTTATCTTTACTAACTATAACGTGTGAATTCTGCAAGCTCCCCTTGCTACCGATCCGCCTTGATCAGCCTCCCTCTGACCTTGAAACTCATCGACGCTGGATCTCCTCCTCCCGAGGAATTAAGGCATATGATTCAGAACTTTGAACAGCATGTCAAGTATGTTGGAAAATAGAAATCTGGCTCTTTGCAATTCTCTCGAAAGTATAAAAATCTGTGTGCAGAATTTTCTCTGTTCAATCCGTAAACAATGCAGCTGTGATTGTCCCCTTTTATATCCATGAGCAGATCGGAATACTCCTTGATTATCTCCACAATATTCCTATTCCAAATCTGCTTCTTGAAGCATATCCAAATCCCATAAATAAAGGGATTTTCCTTATCACCATATATCTCATATATTCGCAAATCTCATCTCCATATATGTAGGGATTTTCCATAAATCAACTATGCTTCCATACGCCTTATATATAGCAGAATATACAGATTTCTATATCTCACAAATACCATAATATTCTATCTTCTTTTTCCATAAAAATCTTTGGCGTAAATATGCTATTTTTGCATATTCCAACATGGAAAGTTTTTCGTTTCCAAATATATTCACAAAAACTGCCAATTAAATATTCAATGCAAATTTCTTGACTTTACTAGGGCCTTCAGTAGTTATTAGGAGGTGGTTACAAATTGTCGAAGAGAGTTTATTTTTCTAATTTCTTGAGGGGCTAAGACATTTTTTTTATGCTTGTTTCTCATCTGCATATGAGTACTTGGGGTGAAAAATTTGTAACTACTGCCCTTTTATTCTCAAGCTATCTGTCTACTACATGTGCCAATTTCTTTTCTATTTGTTAACAGAATAATTAACTAGTAAAGTAAACGGGAATTGTTGGCTACCTGCAGTTTAAAAGTTTACTGTTGGGTTTGTAATTTATGTTTAGTTTAAATTTAATCATTAACAATTTTAACTCAAACTTGGAATCTCCAAAACTAAGGCGGGCATAAGTTTTCATGGACATATATTATATATGTGGAAAGATATATAGTTAAGCAACAAGTTGCAGTAGTATATTATGTATATGCAGCTATTTTCTCACGGAAAAGTGCATATGAGCTTATCAGAAGCAAAAGAACAATGGTTCCATCCTTTGATCATTTATGGCCTTCTCCGATGCCAAGGAAAATCAATTTTATGAACTGAAAAATACTTAATAGACTGATGTGTTAGAGCATTTTTCTTTTAATTTTCCCTCTAAATGTTGCGTATGTATTGAAGAAGGGGAAAGTATACATCACAGCTTTAACTCTTGTAAAGAAATTGTTAAACTCTGGACTTTGACTGACACAGTGTTTAATATACACACAAGACACACTCCTTATATGTGGGTAGATACATATACTACTAGAACTTGAAAGCCAAATATACAGAACACAAAGAGCTGATTAGAATCATCCCTTGTATTGTAGTGTGGTCTATCTGGTGCTTCAGAAACAAGTATTTCCATGAAAATGTTAAGCCAAGCATAATCATTATGTTCCGAAAACCTTGCATCTTTTTAATGACATTATGCTGGCTTTTCATTTGAGATTCAAATGGGATTTAACATCTGATGTACCCAAGTTACTAGTTTGGATTTCCCAAAAGCCCGAAAAAATTATACCAGTAACCTAGAAGACACCATTACCATCTTTGTTCAAGTTAAATGCAGATGGTTCTTAGCTGGATAGTGGAAGAGCTGGGATAGGAGTCATCATCAAAGATCGGAATGACAACCTGAAAGCTGCTACATCAAGACCAATTCAAAGTCCCTCCCCCTTTCAGGCTGAAGCTATTAAAATCATAATAGGAGTGCAGATGACAATCCAACTAATGTTTGTCTATTTAGATATTGAAAGCGACAGTAACATGTTGATTCAAGTCTTGAAGAAAAGGAAGAAGCCGCCATGGAGAACCCTAGAATAAATCAGGTTCATCTAGGGTCTGTGTAGCAACCTTGAAGTATCATTTGAACACATCTATAGAGAAGCTAATGGAGTGGAAGATTCGCTTGGAAAATGGGAAGAAAAAATCAGGTACATAACTTTAACTGTTTTGCAGGGTTGACAAAGGATTTGAAAGCCAAGCTAAGGGCTAACCAGCAAGCCATCTCATCATTTAGAAGGATCTAAATGTACTTTTTCTTCTAAGTTTTTTCAAACTCATTATTGTATGATGTATCGAACAAGTATTGAAAGACTTTCTTTCTTTTTATTCCATGATATATGTCTGATGACTCATTAGGTTAAAGTAGGTGATGTATAGATTCATGGGTCACAGACTTATTTTAGATAAGGTATTAAGTCCCCCTCTCTATGTACCTTTATTTTAATATTAATAAACAGGTAAGGGTCTGCCAAACACCCCACCATCACAGGTGGTATTACTAAAAAAAGTAGTAGTGAATTATCATTATTGGAACCGCCTAATAGTTTCTTTCCTGAGATGGTCTTCTGCTAGGTAGCCTAAACATTAGGTAGGGACCTTTGTGCAATTCTAACTCAATTCTTCCTGAGGGACATATCCACAATATTTTCTCGGGGACCTTTCAATAAAAATTTTAGGGACCTTTCCTCAATTTTTTTAGGGATCTTACCCCAATTCTTCTCCCTCCTACTGTGCATGCAAAATATATATTTTTTTTATAAAAATCAAATAAGTATCAATAAAAAATTGTAAAACATCAACATAATAGGAAAGCTGAAAATCACAATCATCAGCTACAATTAGCCGAACAGAAAATCATAAAACATCAACTACAATTGTAGAAAATAAATATTTTAAACATCAAATAAATATCCACAAAAAAATTGAAAAACATAACCGCCAAACAAAAAATCATGAACATCACCTACAACTAACAAAATAACAACTGATAATAAAAATCAACTACAATCGCAGCAAAAATTATAAAAAAAATAATCGAATAAACATCAAGTTGCAAAAAATATCAACATAATCGCCAAACTGGATATTATAAAAATCAACTACAACTAACAAAATAGCAACTTAAACTAATAAAACATCAACTACAAAAAAAATTAAGGAGAAAGGGCTGGGTGTGAGCAAAAAAACACAATGAGTGTGCGATTTTGCAGCAACCATGAAGCGAGGGCAAGGCCGCCCACGCAAGAAGGTGGCAAAGCCTTCTGTTGGGTGGGAAGAAGCGATACACGAAGATTATATCGACAAGACCACTCAGATGGAGGAAATCAAGAAGGAGGAGAACTCATGAGCTGAAACTGAAATTGTGATCAATGAGGTATGTCCTGCTAACCCGATAGATGATTGTGAGAAAGTAATTAGAGGTAACTCAGATATTGGTAAAAGATGAAAACTGTGGGTTGACATAATTAGTGGTAACAGAGTCCAATCGAATGGAATGAAGATTGATTACAAAGCTCCTAAAATTTTTTATGGAGAAATAAAGATAGAAATTGAGCCTGATGTTATGAGGGATTAATTGGAATGATGGTGTAGCTCTCTAATTATGTATGTTTATGGTGGTAACCTTACTATGATTGCAGTTCTTAGATTTATGGTTAATTTTTGGAACATTATGAGTGCACCAGAGATTTTATACAATGATGAAGGATATTTTATCCTTAGGTTTAAATCTTTGAATTATGGGGTAGAGGTTTTGAGACGGGGTCCTTACACTATACACAATATATGGATGTTTTTACAAATGTGGAAACCAAATTTCTCTTTAAAGGATGATATATATGGTGAGGATGCTCCCTGTTTGGGTGAAATTTCATGATCTTCCACTGCATCTGTGGGGGGCAACTAGCATGGGGAAGTTAGGGAGTGCGGTTGGAAAACCTATATTCACAGATGAGTGTACTGCTAATAAACTTAGGATATCTTATGAGAGGATTTTGGTGGAGGTGGACACATCACAGAAGATACCTGAGAATAATATGATCAAGGATATGGAAAGAAAAAAAAATTAGGCAAGTGGTTTATATGTGGCCCAACGATCAAAAGGCCAATGGATGCTAGGCACAACCCAATGTTATCTCACAAAAAAGTGAATGTATTCAGCCCAAGGCAAAGAGCAAGTAGGCGCGGAGCTTCCAGTCGTGCCAGAATACGTGGGCTGAAGAACATAGAATAGGAAGCGAACGTGAAGACCACGAATGAAGAACGTGGGATCATGGCACGCCCAGGATCTTAACTCCCGTAAACCAAGGAACCGCTAAGGATGTCAGTCTATAAATAAAAAAAATCTTTAAAGGAGCTATGGTAAGCATTACTATCTCTAGAAATTCCAGTTCTACAAGGAGAATACTAACTTGATCATCAGAGCCCTTCTCCCGGAGTCACTTCCGGGATAAGCCTTGTAGGTAAAGAAGCTCTTGGAGAGGAAGACCTGATTTCTTGAGTGATCTTCCACATCATTTGGTGCTGACTGTGGGGATCAACATTTTTCTTTGTGTTTTTAGGTTATTCAGGTGAAAAGTGGTGTTCATATGGAGTAAGAGGAGCCATAACCATCAGTTACATGAACAGACATTGGGGCGCAATAGAGAAGTACATCATCATCATGAACGCACCTCAAGTAAGGACAAAGAGCACAACAAGGAGGAAACAGGGGAGGAAGCAGAGTCTCTAAACAAAAACCATGATAAGGAAAAAAAAGGCTTTTGCAGCATTCCTGGAAGTGAACAGAGAAATCCTTTATGATTAATTCCTGAATATGCTCAACCAAAAGCTCACAAGAACAGAAAAAAGGGTAAATCAAGAGCGTGAAAACCTTAACTACGAAGAGGAGTTGCGTGACATTGTTGCAGAAGATGACACAGATAAATCACCTCTAGCTCTACACTTGCGTGATTTTAAAATACCAACGGACTTTAAACTTCCTTTGCATGTTAAAATCCACGACGCGACAACGGACCCAAAAGAGTTTCTGCTCTCATACAAAATAGCACAAGGTTTTGCGATGTGAACATTGAATTAGCGTGTAAGGCATTCCCATCTTTTTTTCAGGAACGACGATAACTTGGTACGAAAACTTTCCAAATGGGGGTATCAAATCTTGGGCAGAGTTGTCGGGCTTGTTCTTGGATCATTTCTACCAAAAGAAAAAGTTCACCAAGATGATCCCAGATCCAATAACATAGCCCAGCAGAGTGACGAAAGCCTAGTAGAATACCATAATCGCTTCATTACGGAAAGTTTACAGGTTCATGACTTGTCTTTCCAATCTTCTTTAGGGGTCTTCATAGGAGGCATACGACCAGGAGAATTCTCCAAAGAACTGATGAAGAATATGATTGAGAACCCGAGGGAGCTACAAAAAATGATTGAGCAGCATGTGCGAACGGAAGAAGTTAACAAATGCAAGATAGTGCGGGAATAAGGCGAGAAGCGAATGATGAAAGTTTCACATAAGGAATTTATGAAGAAGGGAAAGGAAGTGTCTCTTTCAAAGTAGGAGAACTTCAGATTGCGACATTTCATAAAACACTCTTGACAAAGCTAAGGAAAAAGATATGGCAAGCACATAGGGATCTATTTCGAGAACCAGCACATGTGCTAGTACCACCATAAAAATGATCCAGGGAATATTATTGTGCTTTCCATAAGGACCATGGCTATGATATCGAGTACTATAGAGACCTAAGAAGACAAATTGAAGAAAACTTGAGGAACGACTTCTTTAGTCAATACAGAAAGGAAGGGGGAAGACAATATGGAAAAAATAGAAAAACTGCGAACAACCCAACAAGAAATCAAGGAACATTGCCTACATTGCCAAGGAATCAAAAGATGACCGCGACAATTTACTACAAGGAAGGTGAGGCCGATGAACTGGCAGAGACAGTAATCTTGTCTATACATAGATCTATAAAATCGTTGTCCAACAATGCTTGGAAAGCTAGGGCATGATATTCTCTCCTGCAAATATATGTTGACAAAAGCTCCACGCAGATGAGGCGATTACTTTGAGAGAAGAGAATGCAGTACCAAACGCTTCACCTCACAACAACCCTCTGGTTATCATACCAAAAATTTGAAATACTACCGTACACAGAGTATTCGTAGATGATGGAAGTGCAGTAAAAATATTATTTGTAGATGGCTTTGACAGACTGGGTTCAAGAGAACGAACCTCAAATAATCCATATCCTCGCTTGTTGGATTCACAAGGCAATCAGAAATGCATTTGGGCAATATACAACTACCTGTCACTATCGGTGAAAGTGGGAGGAACTGCATAATCCTGTGTGACTTCGTAGTCATGGATACTTCAAGCACGTTTAACGCTATTATAGGAAGACCATGGATGAACAGAGTGAAAGCCATATGGTTCCCTTACCACCTGGTCATGAAATTCCTAACACCGGCTGGAATTGCAACTATAAGAGGAAACCAACAAACGACGAGGCAATGTATGGATGAAGGCAGGAAGAGTGGGACAGAAAGCGAAAATGATTAACACAATCTCAGATGGTAGTCCACCAGATCACCGAGTTAACAGCAAAACTGGGGGAAGAAACATAGCTAATAAGTCTGGATAACAAAGACAGCTCAAGGTGTGTAAGAATAGGAAAATACCTTCCCAATGAAGAAAAGGAGAGAATCGTACATATCCTGTGAAAACACAGAAACACTTTCACATGGAGTATTCATAACATGGGAGGAGTGGATCCACACATCGCAACAGACTCTTTGAATATTAGTGATGCTATTCGGTTAAACAAAAGCAGTGTTGCTTCGATAACAATAGGCAGAAAGCATTGAAGAAGAGGTTACAACACTACTCCAAGCCGGCATAGTAAGGGAGGTCATATATCCGAATTTGCTTGGAAATCCAGTAATGGGAAGAAATTATGACTCCGGATGGAGGATGTGCATTGATTTCACATATTTAAATAAGGCATGCCCCAAGGACTGCTATCCCCTTCCAAAAATTGATCAACTGGTTGAGGAAATTTCAGGCTATTAGGTGCTAGCATTTTTGGATGCATACAAGGGTTACCATTAGATATTAATGAACTCGAAAGATGCAGAGAAAACGGCGTTCATAATGAGCTTTGGGACTTTTTGTTATGTAAAGATGTCGTTCAGATAGAAGAATGCAAGGACAACATACCAGTGAGTAGTGGATAACGTTCTTTTGCAATCAAATAGGGTGAAATGTAGAAGTGTATGTAGATGACATGGTTATCAAAAGCAGGAAGGTGGATAGCTTCGTGGCGATCTACAAGAGACTCTGGACACACTAAGTGCCATAGGAATGAAGCTCAACCCCAAAAAATGTGTATTTGGGGTAGGCGCAGAAACATTCTTAGGATACAAAGTGTCCTCGAGGGGAATCAAAGCCAACCTAGAGAAAGTTCAAGTTATAATGAACCTTCCTCAGCCATGAACGGTCAAGCAAGTACAAGTTAAAATGGGGTCTCTGGCAGCGCTTACCAGGTTCGTCTCAAAGGCAGCAAATAAGAACTTTTCACTAATGAAAGTTCTAAAGAAAGCCGAGAATTTTAGTTGGAGTCAAGAGTGCCAGATAGCATACGATGGCTTAAAACAACAATTTTTAACACTGCCAACACTAAAATCCCTTGCACCCGGGGAAACATTATATCTAGATTTAGCGATCTTGCAAAACGCAGCTAGCTTTGTCTTGGTTCATTTCAAAGACCAGAAATAAGTGCCAGTTTACTATATAAGCAAAATATTGCAAAGTGCAGAGAAGGAATATATGAAAATGGAAAAGCTGACCTTGGCCTTGGTGTACTCAGCACGAAGACTGCGAATATATTTTCATGCTCACACTATCACAAGAAGGACCCTTTAGCATCAGTTTTTTTATGTTCTAGCACCGGTTTGCAAAAAAAAAAAACCGGTGCCTAAGTAAGAGATGATACTTTAGCACCGGTTGGAAAAAACCCGTGCTAAATCCCAACTTTTAGCATCATTTTTTTAGTTAGCACCGGTTTTTAAACCGGTGCTAAAATGTACCGCTATAGCACCAGTTTTTCTTGTTAGCACCAGTTCTTAAACCAGTGCTAAATTAGTAATGGTTTTTTCATTAGCACCGATTGAAAATCGGTGATAAATTAGCACTAGTTGGAAAACCGGTGCTAATAAGAAAACCAGTGCTAAATTTAGCACCGGTTGTAAACTGGTGCTAAACAAACCGGTGCTAAATTTGTAAATTTTGCACCGGTTATTTTTAGCACAAGTTATAAAACCGGTGCTAAATATGCAAATGTAACACCGGTTTTTAGTTAGCACCGGTTTTGAAACCGCTGATAAAATTTTTTTATTGCACCGGTTCACTTTTAGCACCGGTTTGTAAACCGGTGCTAAAAGTGTGTATGTTGCACCGGTTATTTTTTAGCACCAGTTTCTGAACCGGTGCTAGAGATGCATATGTTGCACCGGTTTTTAAACTGGTGCTATGAGTGTAAATTTATCACCGGTTATTATTTTGCACCCATTTTTTAACCGGTGATAATAGTGTATATTTTGCATCGGTTTATTTTTTTGCAGCAGTTTTGAAACCGTTGCTGAAAGCATAAATTTTGCACCGGTTATTATTAGGATCGGTGTTAAATGTGACTAACTATTTGTGGTCACTGTAAGCTGCAGCGCGCTGCTACTCTTTCAGTTCATCTTCACATAGCCAGTTTCATTTTTAAGCTTGTTTTCCTACCCGGTGCATCCTTTTTCAAGGATGGTACCAATTATTTGTTGTGCGTAGTAACAGAACGGTGCACAAATAAAAATAGAACAAATTGTGAGCAACCATGACACATAGACAAGAAGTAGGTTAAAAAATCATTGAGTTCGATGAACTATAATTTTTTATTAACAAAAGAAGAGCAACGTGTTTCTTAGTGGCCTAAGATACTGGAACCCCCCTCATCACGGAGTTGACGAGTATCAAAAGTGAAGGTCAATTACCTTTCTGATAAGAGATAACATTAACCACTATCCAATGATGGAGGCAAGTCCCTGTATGACATTCAATTGAGCTATGCATTTTGGCAGAGTACATTTTCCAAAAACACAAACCCATTTCAGAGCAATTTTCCGCAGTTTATCGCTCCCTATTGGAGTGTAATCTTCTGGAAATTGCTAAAACAATGTATTAAATCACATGTTAAGAAAATGATATATTTGTGACAGAATAACCGGTGCTAAAAGCAGTGTAGGAAAACGTACCTGAATAATGTCAATGTCATGCACGTGCCTAACAATTTTTTCCATGTAATACATGCAATGGTATCCACACTCCCAACTACTACTTTGTATCTTGTGCTGTTGTAAAAGAGAATTTGTTGAAACGGTTAAGAACATGAAAATGACAGATGAAATCTGACATTATGGGATCATACGTACATTGATGTTTATGTCATTCCATGTATAGTTCGAAGGGTAAGTGGTATTTTGGTCGGAATTGATCCATCGATATTTTGTTACAATCCTACAATCGATGAAAACATATTTATGTCAACATATTAAAAAATCATTTTCACAAATTGGGGTTCACATAATATATGAAAATATATATATTAATTAATATTAGTTGTAAATATTCGAGCCAAGAAAGTGATAAACGTACAAGAACACATTTACGTGAACAAACATTTTTGTAAAACATTGAAGTTGAAGGAATGATATGAATGTGTTCCACTTACAAATGAATCATTTTAAGGCATGACCTATTTTGTTTGAAAATTCCCCCAGTCATTGAGTCGATGCAATATACTCGATCGATTTTCGGTACGAGGATGAGCAAAAACCAATGGTCCCTTTAAAAAAAGGAAAAAACAAAATGAAGCTAAAAATATATTTGTGAAAATAAAATCACAGCATATGGTTGCTATTGCTTCCATGTGGCCGGGAGTAGCAAATCAGAAAACAAATGGAACTTACTCTCGATTGTACGGGAAGACGTACAGCCTCGCTTGAGTGCGGCACATGACAACCGAAACCTCCTCCGCAGTCAATTCCACCCTTTGATTTTCCTTTCGAGCCATTGAATTTGAAAAGGCCGGAATAAACTGGACGTGGCCTCCATGAAACAACCCATCACAAAGGTATCTTGCAAAATAATATTGTAAGTGAAACAAATATAATGATACATCTATCTATAAATAATGTAACCATGCAAATTCTTACGATGCCCATATATCAAGTTGGCACCCACTGATCCACTCCATTTCATCTTCTACGTCCAAGCTGCTTATGAACAGTCTTAGCTTGTCAGTAAATATGGCTGTGTAGACTTCTTCTGATCCAAACACCTCCGCGTTGAAATTGATGCGGAAGACTTTGTTTTGTCCACATATTTGTGTAAATAGCCTTAAAGCATCATTAATCTCTTGAACATCAGTGATGCATTCTTGGTCTTCCATGACCCCCTAATTACATTGAGAATCTAATAATGTTAGTTGTCCAGTATTTGTATATAATTCAGAATTGGATCATATTGTAAAGGATAAAATGGGTCCTCACAAATACGTACTGGTTAGAAATCGATGGGAGGATTTGGTTGCTCATTCTCCGTTGATGTAGAATTTTCTTTTGGAACTTGCTAATGGGTAAATGTTAGTCATGCATCGGTAAAAATCAGTTGTAATGAAATAGTCTGGGGGTATGTACCTCTCCTTTTACCGATCGAGGGACCACCTGTCCATGCGGAGTATCTTCCTTACCCACCGCCTTCTGTAAGGGACAATGTGTTAATAATATATATCTGGATGTCATAGCCAGTTAATATGCTTATATGTTTAACCTGTGTAGTGTCCTTGGCAAATTTTGGTGTGCGGTTTAATTGAGGACTTCCAACTTCGTCGACTACCAATTCTTGCGGAGGCGGTTGCTGCTCGTTCTCCTACGCAACCAGATGAACAACATACTATGTTTTAGCAATATCTAGAAAGATATATATGATGCGATAAGAAGAAGAATACAATTATCACACCTCATCATCCTGTTGCTCAATGACACTTATCAGCTTTCCCGGCCATAGAATGTTATATCCAATGACCTCAGTGACAAACTCAAATTCTTCGTGTTCAATCAACAAAGGTGCCTTGGGAATGAACACAGGTCCACGCAGGTTTACTCGCTCCCAATTGATGGGTAAGTCTGTGTCTGTGTCCTTTAAAAATAAGATACCAAATGCAGCTAAATCCCTTTCTCCATTATGAGAAATAAACTTAGAAATACATCGGTTGGACAATAAGTAAGTGTTATTAAGTAAAGAAAATTAAATAATTTTGTTAGTGAAATCATATATATTATAACAAGAAATGAAGTCTACATGTAGCTGCTGAAAGCTGCAGCGCGCTGTAGCTTTTAGTTTTCAGCTGAGACTAAGAGCTGGATAGCGCTGCAGCATTCAGCGTTCATCTGCCATGAACTATCTATCAAATAAAACTCGATTGGCAAAGAGACACTGTCTCAGTTTACGTGGGAAAGAACAATTTGAAGATATATAAGTAGGCCAAAACTACCAACATCCAAAATGAACGTGATAGTAGTCAATGTATCCCCACAAAATCATTTTGACAGGAAATGGAAAACCAGAAAGTAAAGATCACAGAACAAGAAAGGAGCTAACGACGAGGTTCATGGTATGGAATACCTTGTCATCCGCTACGGTTCCTTGCGGCTCACTACATCCAGATGCTAAAGGAATGAATACCCGGTTGTCCTTATTCGTGGGGGTGGAAGATGTAGCAAGGAAATTGTGGGCATCCAAGTGTGGGGGAATAGCTTTACCCAATTGTCTAGCTAGCCAATTTTTTTGGGCCTCAAATAAGGCAGCAAATATTTCCTTGAGCTCGATCACATCCGTTGGTAGTTTGTTTGAATCTGAGATTTCCTCAGATGGTTTTGTGTTTGTGCTCCCACATCGACTAGATGCGTAACGAGTCACAGTCATATATGGTAGGGCCTCGTTCACCTTCAACGTTGTGGAGCAACCTCTCCAACAACCCTCGTGATCCTTCTTACCTGTTGCTTGAATGAGAATATCTTCTTTCCCTTGTATAACCAAATCTCCCTTTTGTTTCTTATCCATGAGCATTATCTCGGAAACAGAACATATATTAGCCATTACTATGCATTACATCTGAGAATATTATTAGAGATAGAATCAATTATGAATTATGCCCACAATAGTAGGGGTTGCTCTTTTAACGGAGTCGGTGGTGTAGGTTGATAATTTCTTGTCCCAGTTAGCTTCAAGGAACACCTCCGAGCGGTACGGTTTGAAATCCATGAATTGAACTAAAGTCTCCGCTTATTCTACACTATGACCTTCATCCAGAAGCTCGTCAATTTTAGCCTTTCTTTTCCTCTTCTCGAGTTCTATTGCAACCCTACGATTCCTTCCACTGCCCGTGTGATGGATGTACTCCTTTTGTGAGGCGCTTACTTTTGCTGCGTCACTTATTCAATTTGTAAAATGCTCACAAAGTAATGACTAGAGATTAATAATTTTCAAGGAATTACCTTTAATTCAGGGGTTGATCTGTGTTTCACAAATAGCTCCCACTCATATTTGTCCATCCAGCGATAATCTCTCCATGCACAAGAACTATGTTTTATTTGCACTATGTACTTGTGAGCCACCTTAGTCTTCCAATTCCTCCACTTTTCTCCTGCATAAATAGTCCATTTATTTCGGAACTTATTCATCTCATTGAACGTCATTTTGGTTTGTATATCCTAGCTCATCTAGTGGACAAAGATATAACTTGTTAGTGCAAAATGTAATGAAGTTCACATGAACTGATGAAAATGGAGGATTACAACACACTTACGAGAATGTCTTCCCATGCATCTTTCTTTACATGGTCTGGGACTGATTTCAGATTATGCCATATCCCGAAGCAGATTCTTCGTCGAAAGGCATAGCCAACATACATCGACCATCGGCTGCGCATAACTAGGGGTTTAAAGTTATCATCAAAGAATATTTTAAGTACCTTCTTTTGCTTCCCAAGCAACACGGACTTGCATGTGGCTGTGCCTCTACGCTTGCAATATTCTTTTATCTCAAACTTGTCAAAGCTCCCACTCATGTCATCTTTTAAAATAGTTTCTTCTTCTTCCCCCGACTTTTCAGATCCCGAGCAATATTTGGGTGCATCATCTTCTTCCTCGTTATTGTCATCACAGTTGTCAGCTTTTGGAGGGGTAACACAATTCTCTTCAACGGCTTTTGTACCACCTGAGTCAAACAACTTCTTCCTCGGCTTCGCCATTCAATCTTGAGGAAGAATCAATCAAACATAAGGAAATCTATCCACATGAAACACTACCCACACTAGTAACCAAAGAAATGAAAACACAAAGTCACAAACTAAGAGACCCACCAAAATATAGCTATTCATTCGGAGCTGCGGAACTAACGAGATAGAAGGCCCAATGCATCCTCCGAAGAATACCATTACTACGTTAGAAGTTTCAAATTTGATCAAAGTAGCGATTCCATCTATGTGAAGCATTGGTTAACCATCAATGAAGATGATAAAATCGGCTTTTTACAGTTATGAAGACTATGGATGCATCTGTAGCTACACGTTATTCATTAAAATGATTAGGAAATTTGGAGATTTAAACAACAAATTGTCATTTATTTTCTTTGAGAAATAATTTATATGAGTTTATATGCATAGCATTGAGACTGTGTTGCACCAGTTTATGAATTTATACATTACTGAATTGCTATAGGTTAATATTGAAAGGTGGATGTTTCACTGTACCAAAAAACCAAAAATATTGCTATTCATTAATCCCGGGAAAGATGCAAACTAACCATCAATCATAAGGAAATATAATTACAACACATCTGAAGACGAATTTCCAATAACAACCAACTGAGAACATATTGTATCGGGGCAAAAATAGGGTTTGCAAAAATTCGTCTTCGGGCAAAAACATGGTAGGCAAAAAACAGGGTAGTCAAAAATTATGAAATTATTAGCAAACATATCATCTATCCACATGAAATACTACCCACACTAGTAACTCAAGCAATGAAAACATATACTCACAAGAGTGGGTCTCCTGACAGGCGGTCTGTCCATAAACTTATGGACATGCCACTTATTTCTTACCTTATACACTGCATTTCTTAAATTACATACAAAATTTTAAAATTTTGAAAATATTTTTTTATATAATATATTTTTGTATTTTCACCTTCAAATACATATTATTACTTGTTTTAACTTATAAAATGCAATATTTAAATTTTATAAAAAATTACAACATTTAAGGCAAATGCCCCGAGGACTGTCCATAAGCTTATGGAAAGGCCGCCTTTCCTGAGACTTTCCCTACTCACAAACTTAGAGACCCACCAAAATATTGCTATTCATTAAGCCCGGGAAAGATGCAAACTACCAATTACTCATACCTTATTGGTACACACTCTTGGCGGTATTGTATTTTGCCAAGATCCAGCTGCCTTCGTAACCCGCTTTACTGGTTGGAAGTTCCGACCAAATTGGCAACCAAAATTGTGAAGCTGATTCTCGAGCAAAATTGGGAAGTAGGATCGCGGCCAAGATTGGGAAGTAGAACCGCTCTAACTAAATGGTGAAGGGATGAACAATATCTTTGGGGAAAATTGGCAGGGGGTTATGGTGGAAAGAGAGAAAATTAGAGTCTAAGGTGGTGGAGGGAAGAGGGAAATTGGTAGTGGTGTTGGGGTGGGAGGGGGCCAAAAATTTGGGGTTAAGGTTATGGAGGGAATTGGGAAAATTTGGGAGGGAAGGAAAATGATGTTTTTTTGACCTAGAGAGGAAGTTAAAAAGTATAAAAAGGCTTATAGCAATTTGGCAATTTTATAGCAATTTAATAACAATTTTATAAAAAGTACAAAAAGTTATACAATTTTTTTAAAATCGGGTTTATAGTGTTCCCGGCCTTTTTTTTAAACATCAATTGTTGCCCGAAGGCTTACATCAAGCGGTTTTCATAGATTTACATCAGATATGGGATAAACTCATTTATACTGAGGCACTATCTAAATATTACAATTCTAATCTAAGACCTCAATAACTAATAGAGAAAGATATACAAAGGAACTAATCGATATTGCAATACTAATCAAACATCAATGTGGCAGTGCGATGACAAGGGTACATGAAGGATAAGTGGCTTTCACTGTGCAGTCTTAGTATAGCCTCAATATAAATCGAGCTCTCGACTACCATCACAACCAAACACAGTGAAGTATCGAGTCTTGACTCGCAAGTGCCAGAGCTGAGGCTTGACTCGAAAGTCCGAAGCATACGCCGAGCAGACACCAACCCTTATACTATTACTTGTACACATAGAACAGCTAGAGAAATAGAGTCTAACCAAGAATTAGTCTGGTTCAATACAAACAAGTTTAAGTGCCTCGCTTGGTAGTAGCCTCACTTAGTTGCACTTGAGGAAGATTGTATTTGAGTCGCCTCTGTAAGTAGGGGACGACAGGCAGACTGTATTTGAGTCGCCGAAACAGATTATTGTATTGCTCACAAACAAATATAGAGTGCAATAAGGAAATATAATATGAGTAGCACTATAGCTTAGTAACCATAACTTGTCAAGAATCCATCAAGATCTGATCAGAAACATGATTTACTCTAACAATAGCATAACAATATTAGAGAATGATCTATTGTTGACAGGAATAAATATAATACAAAAGAAAGTATAGTCCTACTAACACTCTAACCTAGTCAACATCACTTCTTCAGAATCGTTAAAATCAATCCATATTTTCTATAACGCCCTCAAACCCCTCCACCCCTCGACCCTTCCACCCCCTCGAACCCCTCGACCTCTCGAACCTCATTCACCCCTCGAACCCCTCTAACCTCGAACCCCTCCACCCCACGAATCCCTCCACCCCTCGAACCCCTCAATCCCTCGACCCCTCAACCCTTCGAACCCCTCGACCCCTCGAACACCACCACCTCTTAAGTCCCTCGACCCCTCAAACCCCTCATCCCCTCGAACCTCTCGCCCCCTCGCCTCCTCGAACCCCTCCACCCCTCGAACCCCTCCACCCCTCCACCCCTCGAACCTCATCCACCCCTCGAACACCCCCACCTCCCGAGGCCCTCGAACCCCCTCGACAACTCGCCCCCTCAAACACCTCCACCCCTCCAACCCCTCAACCCCTCCAACCCCTCCACCCCCTCCACCCCTCAAATCTCGAACCCCTCCACCCCTCGAACCTCATCAACCCCTCGAACACCCCCACCTCTCGAGGCCCTCGACCCCTCCAACCCCTTCACCCCTTGAACCTCATCGACCCCTCGAACACCCCCACCTCTCGAGACCCTCCACCCCTCCAACCCCACGACCCTTCGACCCCTCCACCCCTCCAACCTCATCCATCCCTCGAACCCCTCTAAATGCGAACCCCTCCACCCCTCGAGCCCCTCGAGGTCTCCAGCCCCTCGAGGTCTCCAGCCCTCGAGGTCTCCAGCCCCTCGAGTTCTCCAGCCCCTTGATCTGTGTCTCTTAAAAGTGTGAACAATTTTCAACCCATGTCTTTGTAAAATTCAGCCCAATTGGGTGTAAAATTCAGCCCATTTGTTTGTAGCCTTGGTGAAATGTGTTTGTGAAATTGGTCACTCAACCCGCCCAATACCCTAACACCTTTCCTCTCCCAAGCTCCCTCCACATTCCCCGCTCCCTCCACTGGAAAACGCTGTTTCCGCTCCCTCTGCCATCCCCGCTCCCATTTGCCGACCCTGCTCCCTCCGCTCTTCCTGCTCCCTCCGCTCTTCCTGCTCCCTCCGCCATCCCCACTCAATTCCACCTCCACCGAGCTCTGTCCCTTTCACCTTCCACCTTCAACCAAGCTGCCGTCAGCGAACCTCCGTCCGCCTAGCTCCATCGGCCAAGCTCTGTCCGCCAACCACCGTTCGCACTCTAAACACCTTACGTTAAGAAACCATAGTCTGAATTAGGTAAGCAGATACACACTCATGTTTGGTTTCCTAGGGTTTGTCTACTAATTTTTGTATGCTTTAGGTTTGATTTCATGAAAATGCCTAATTGGGATGAACCTTGTTGTGCTTCTGTTTTGGAAATGCATGAGTAATTGTGTACAAACCTGATTGTTTACTCTGAATATGAAAAAGAATGATTCTGTATTCTACAAGTGAGAAAACAAATTTTTTTGAAGTAGAAAATTTAGATCCATTAGATAACAAAACATATGTTCTGCAAAAATTAAGATCTCTTAATATTCAACAAATGGGAAGAAGGTTTCTCCATCACTAGCAAAACTTATCTCCATCAAAGAATCTGACATCTCTATGAGCACGGTAGGTCCTGCGTCTTGTAAGGCTCTTGTGCTGTGTTTTTATTTTTGACATATTGCCATGTTCTTAATATTTTTATGGAATTTGGCTATTTGGTTTTTTTCATATGTAAGAAGTTTTTTTAAGCAACATTGGTGCGTTTATTGGCCAGAGATCATTACCATTTTTGTCCAAATGCTCCACAGTGTCTCTTTATTGAGTAGCTAAAGTATTTGAAGGTGTCAGATTCTTTTTTATCACCCTGTCCATGTAGTACTTACAAACTAATGTAGTTTTCTTGTCCATTTACAGTACTGTATCAGTCATTTGTATCATTTTCCTTTATAATTTTCCGTTAATACTCTGACCACCAAGTTTTCTAATTTTTCGTTAGTATTCTGAACACCCGTTAATATTCTGGTTTGTGTTAACATTTTGCTGGCGCATTAAGTACCATAACACATTTATTTTACCAGGTATGGCCCCCAGAAAGAGTCCGCCCACGCAAAAGAACAACACCCAAAACTCTCGAAAAAAAGTCAGAGTAGGCGAGAAGGATGAGTGTCAACACGGGTCTCAAATTATCCCCACGAACAATCCAATACTGTCTGTAGAGCCGGACTATCGTGAAGCAATGGCTGTGTACAAAAAGTTCATTAGTAAGGGCCTCATACTAGAGAGAGAGTTGAGAGTAGAAAATCCCTACAAGGAATACGTGAACGAGAACGGCTGGGAAGGTTACACCTCACAACCGCCTCGGACAAACCAGACCATGGCATGTGAGTTCTTGTAGCTCATGAAGTACAAGAATTGTCCAGATGTTGTCCTCCGTGGTCAGTTCGTTGAGCTTGCAGCGGATGTGATCAACAGGTACTACAAGATCCCACCGAAGCCGTCGAGTTTGTACGAAGCCACCGAGAAAGCTGTTGAACAAGCTTCATGGGAAGACATCATAAGAGAAATCTGTGATGATAGCAGTGAAGTTATCCGGAATCTGCCACAAGAATGGTCCAGCATAGAGAAGAAATACTTGACTAAAGACATGAACGTGTGGTACAGTTTCATAGCTGCTTGGCTTCTCCCGGTGAAAATGAATAGTGAGGTTCATCGATCATGTATGTTGCTGCTCTACAAGATCAAGAAGAACTTGAGCATCGATGTTGGGGCTACGATAATGGGGTGCATCTGGGATTGTGTCAATTCCCATAATTGCACAGGCTTCTCCTTACTCATCACTGCCATATGCATGGAAGCATGTTGCAGATTCAAAGATGATAATGTCACAATGATGCCAAAGCTTCCCATAAACCCTTTAATATTCTCAAAGAAGAAGAACGCTGCTGAGTCATCTAGGGCGGCAACAAGTACTTCATCTAAGATGAACTCGAATGGGGAAATGGCAGCATTACAACTGAAGGTGGATCACTTGGTGCGATGGACATCGCAGGTTAGGAAAATCCTCACTGCCATGTGTGGCGAGAGGATCAAGGAATTGGGTCCAATCCATTCCTTATATTTGCCAACGTCCAACACTGGGACGAAGAGGTTGCGCAGGGGTCGACTACTGACATTGAGCTCACATCTTCATTTTGTCAGTTTGTTCCTTTTGCTAGGTTAATATGGAACTTTGATTGGTAGATTTTTTATTTGCATAACATATATTGCTACTGTGTTGCTACTGTTTGGATGTGATTTTGGAAATTTACATTTCTAGTCTCGTATCGTATTCATGTTCTTTTCTTAGAGGAAACGAGCAACTCAAAATAGCTAATGTGTGTGTGTAAAACCTGCAGCGCGCTAAGCCAAAAGAGCTGCAGCGGGCAGCAGCTATCATAGGAAAATGAAGCTAATTTTGTCCAAGGCTTTTTTTTAAACAGCTGCAGCAGCCAGCAGCTACCATAGGAAAATGAAGCTAATTTTGTGCAAGGTTTTTTTTTAAAACAGCGGCAGCGCGCTCAAGCTCACATAGCTGCTCAAATTGGGGACCAATTGGAACATAGTTGGTACAAAACACAACAAACTACAAAAATACACAAAATTTATCTCGAATTCATTGATCGACACCCTCACTAGTCTTCAACCACCTTCCTCTTCTTGGATTGAACGTATTGAATTTCTTGGCTATCTTCATCTATCCAAATGCCATCTCTGTGTTTCCTCTGTATTTCTCCCTCCTCAATCCCGTTGTTATTAAGTAGAGGGGAAATAGAGGGGAACTCTAACCTTTCACTTGTAACTTCAAAATCAATTTCATCACGGAAAGAGAATTTCTTACCTTGTAACACAACATACCAACCTATATTGCACGGGTTATTTATGTAGAAAACCTTTCTTGCTTGTTCGTCCAAAATAAACTGATCATTTCATATGCTTCACGAGTCTGGTGAACAAGGGTAAATCTCATTGTGTCATCAGTTCGAACTCCAGTTGTGTTATCAAACCACTTACACTTGAAAACCGGAATCTTGAATTCTCCATAGTCAAGCTCCCAAATCTCATCAATAACACCATAAAACCACATCACAACTAGGACTGGTTTATTGTCTTTCTTACTTGCTTACCACATAGTCTCTGACTCAATGTTTACCCCATTATTTTGTGTTGTGCTCTTTAAATCTTGGTCCCTAGTAGAAAAACAGAAACCGTTCATGTCATATCCAAAATACCTCAAAACCGTGCAGTTAGGCTTCCTTGCAAATGCCCTAATTTTTTGGTCGTAATCACCTACATTGCATCGATCATATAACCAATTCACAAACTTGTCATTGTGCTCCAACTGAACTTTATTAGGGGGCCACGTGGGATAAGACTCCGTGATCGAATTAAGGTGCTCGGTCACATAAGCAGTAATCTCCATACAATTCCTCAACACATACAAATGAACTAACATCAGATCACTATTCAATGGAGTAAATAACATTCCCCTCGACCTCGGTTTTCCCACCTTCCTTCCAACATGTCGATTCTGGGGCACCCCAAAATTTCTATGTTCCTCCAAATAGCTAGAGAAAAATTCAATTACTTCTTCAGTAACATACCTCTCAACAATACTAGCATCCAACTGACTCATACATTTCACGAATCCCTTGAAGACTTTCATGTGACGCTCGAAGGGATACATCCAACGCATACCAACCGGACCACATATCTTTATCTCTCGCACTAAATGAGCAACCAAGTGAACCATTATATCAAAAAAAGATGGAGGGAAATACATTTCCAACTTACATAGCACAACAACAACCTCTTTTTGTAGGACATCCAAATGGTCCCGATCAACAGACTTCCGGCATATGGAAGTAAACAATAAACAAAGTCTAGTGATTGAGTACTTTACGTCGGCCTCCATTACCCCACAAATAGCAATAGGTAACAGTTGTTGCATCAAAACATGACAATCATAAGATTTCAACCCGGTCATCCGACAATCCTATGTAACTAACCGACTCACATTCGATGAATAACCAATTGGGACCTTCACTGATTTCAAACTATCACAAACTGAGATTCTCTCCTCCTTTGACAATGTACAAGGTGCAGGGGGCAAGTAAGTCCTCTTACCCTTCACTTCTAGGATGAGGTCATTTCTGATTCCCAAATCAACCAAGTCCAACCGGGCATTCAAACTATCTTTCGTCTTCCAGGGAATATTCAAGAGGGTGCCTATCAAACTTTCACAAACATTTTTCTCAATATGCATCACGTCTAGGCAATGCCAAACCTCAAGATGTTCCCAGTACGGTATTTCAAAAAATACTGACCTTTTCTTCCATGGACCATCACAATGTATTTTGTCATTGCCTTTATACTTTCCCACACCACTCTCAATTTCTTAACCTTATTGTGAATCTGCACACCAGTTAGTGGTGTAGGGGATTTCCTTCATTCTTTCCCACCACCAAAATTGACCACATCATCCCAGTATTTATGGTTTCCTTGCAGCCATTTTCTATTGCCAAGATACACTGTCTTTCTTCCATGTCTTATTTGTTTGAATTATGTCTTCTCCTCACAAATAGGACACGCTTTATGCCCCTTCACAACATAGCCCAACAAATTTCCATAGGCTGGAAAATCATTGATCGTGCAAAAAAGCATGGCACGCAATTGAAACTCCACATTCATATGGGCATCAAATACCAACACCCATTTTTCTTCCCACAATATCTTCAAATCATTGATCAATGGTCTCAAATACACATCAACCTTGTTCCCAGGTTGTCTAGGACCTGAGATTAACAAAGGTATCATAACATATTTACGTTTCATGCACAAATAAGTTGGTAAATTATTTATAACCAACATCACGGGCCAAGAACTATGCTTCGATGACATATTACCAAATGGATTCATCCCATCATTACACAATGCAAAGCATAAATTTCTAACCTCCTAACCAAATGAAGGATATCGCTTGTCAAAATTTCACCATTGTTCATCATCTGCCAGATGTCTTATCTTGTCGTCGCTTGGTCTTTCCCTCTCTCCATGTCATTGCAAGTTTTTTGCATCTTTTGAATTCACGAATAACCTCTTCAACCTAGGAATTAAAGGAAGATACCACATACACTTCAATGGGACCTTTTTCTTCTTCTTACCCAAACACCCATCATCATCATCATTTCTCACACCCTTATATCCTGAATGTTTGCACACGGGACATTGAACCGCGTCTTTCAAATAACCGCCATACAAAACACAATCATTTGGACATGCATGTATTTTCTTGTATTCCAAACCGAGTGGACACAATATTTTCTTGGCCTCGTAAAAGTTTTTCGGTATTCCATTCCCTTCCGGAAACTTATCCTTTAGAAGCTTTAGGAATGAATTCACACTAGCATCACTCCAAGAACTTGTGGCTTTCAAATTGAAAACCTCAATCAAAAAAGAGATTATGGTATCCTTACTTTTACATCCTGGATACAATGGCTTCTCTTTTTCGTCGAGCAAAGCACTCAACATTTTAGGCTTCCCCACAAAATCTCTTACAATGTCACCGAACATAGCATCAACGGTACTTTTGTTTCCATCTACCTTGTCAAAACCACTGTTATATCCTTGCTCAACCACTCCATGAAATGTCCATACAATGTAACCTCTGTCAAATCCGTTCTTCAACAAGTGAAATCTAACAAGCCCACGATCATCAAACCGTTCATGACACAAGCATCTTTTGCATGGACAAAGTATCCTCTCCTCCCGACCAAAGGCATAATCAAGAAATGAATCAATAAATGCAATATGTTCACCACTACCTCTAGCTACAATTGGATAGCTAACCATTTTTTCCCTCCACGCAAACATCGGCTCTCGGTCCGTTATATCTAAACAACACATAATAAACAATTACACAAATTTTCATTGTTCAAACATAATAAAAATAAACACAATCAATTTGCTACACAATACTAAAAGTGCCATGTATGTGTATATGTATGTGAATCGATCAACTAGTTTGTTCTTGGGATACATACATACATATATATATATATATATATATATATATATATATATATACCATCTCCCAAAACAAACACAACCATGTTTACATCCACACTCATTTACACTCTCACAACATGATACTAAACCGACGACATAAAGCGTATAGAAACCATTAATACATACGAATAAACTCTCTTCAAGCATGCATTTATGGTTATTATAACTACTAGCTATTTGATTGAAATTCCAAGAAGTTAATGAAAACTTACATCCATGTGGCTTCATTGCTTTGAGTTATCGCCCACCATCCAAAAAATCTTCCATCAATGAAGAGAGAAGGAAACTACAAGTTCAGAAATAATTTTAGAGGGGTAGTTTGGAGCATTAAATGCTCAATTTAGCACCGGTTTTTGTGAATAGTATGTAAAACCGGTTCCATTTTCCCTATTAGCACTGGTTTTTAACCGGTGAAAACTTTAACGGTGCCATTTTCCCATCTTTTTTCCAGAATTCTTTTAGCACCGGTTTTGGTCATTTTTTAGCACCAGATTCTAAAACCGGTGCCAAATATCTACTTTACACCAGTTTTCTTAGCACCGGTTTTCGAACTGGTTCAAATTTAGCACCGGATTTTGACATTTTTAACACCGGTTTTTCAAACCGGTGCTAACATTTCCAATTCACTGGTTATGCAGAGTTTTAGCATCGGTTTTCAAACCGGTGCTAATTTAAAACCAGTTTTTGTTATTTTTAGCACCAATTTTTTACCGGTGTTAGTTTAACACCTGTTTTCATCAATTCTAGCACCGGTTTTTTAATCGGTGTTATATTAACACCAGTTATAATAAATAAAATTGGTGCTAACATAATTATAACAGCTGCTAAATTAACACTAGTTAAAAACTGGTGCTAACAAAAAAACTGTTGCTACTACATTATTTGCACCGGTTTTTTAAACTGGTGATAAAAAATTGGTGCTAGAGGTGGGTCTCTGTGGTAGTGTCATCGCATCAAAACTTATAAGGGCTTCCCAATCAATAACGTCCGTAGCAAGCTGAGTCATCAGGAAGACTAACGAAATGGGCTTTGGAATTAGGCCAATTTGAAATTCATTTCCAACCCAGGAAGAAGATCACAACTCAAGCTTTAGCAGACTTCATTGTAGAAAATGATGAGAAATGATGAATAGAGAACGAACATGTATCACAACTTGAGGATTGATAGAGGCAAGTAAAAGTGATAAGAATATTCATGGGCCTTGTTCGTTGATGATGCGTCCAGTAGAGAAGGTTGCAGAGCAGAATTGTTGTTCAAAACCTCAGATGAAGTCAAACATAGATTCACATTACGGTTTGATTTCTCCCTCACGAACAATGAAGAAGAATATGAAGCCTTGATTTTTGGATTGGACCTCACTGTCAGAATGAAAGTCAGAAGTGTACGAGTATCTATCAATTCGCTGATCGTTTTCCAACAAGTGTGAAGGGACTTTGAAGTACGAGAAGAGCAGTTGGCAAGATATTTAAAGAAAGTGCAACAACTCATAGCCTAGCTCGAATATTTTAACATACAACACGTGCCACGAAGTGAAAACTTAAAGGCGGATGCACTGAGTAAGCTAGCTACAATAGGATTTAACTCTTTTAGTGAGCAGAGCGATGTCATTGTAGAAGTCATCCCAGTCAGAAGCACAGTGTCAACAATTGTATCAGGCATCCAAGAAGATAAAGTTAACTAGGTGTCCCCACTAATGGACTTCTTTGTCAAGGGAACGTTATCAGAAGATAAGATTCAGGCTAGGAAGCTAGAGTTACATTCTAATAATTACACCTATAAAGATGGGATGTTATACAATAAAAGGTTTCATGTCACTGTGGATAAAGTGCGTGGGACCAAGACAAGCGGCAGAGATTATGAAAGAAGTTCATGAAGGCCTACATGGAACACATCAAGAAGCTAGAACAATAGCAAAAAATCATCCGAGCTGGATACTAATGGTCGACTATGTTCAATGACGCACACAACTTTTTGCTTAAGTGTAGGAGTTGCCAAATCAATGCTTCATTGTCGTATAAGCCACAAACAACTTTGACAGGAATCTACGCTGCATGACCATTTGATAAATAGGGGGTTGACTTAGTTGAACCATTCCCAACGGGTGAAAGCAACACCAAGTTTCTAATCGTAGCAATTGACTACTTCACAAAATGGGTGGAAGCAAAACCATTAGGAAGGGTCACCTGAAGTCACTGGGAAGTTTGTCTGATAAAACATAGTTTATAGCTTTGGGGTCCCACATACCATTGTCACGGACAATGGTACGCAATTCACAAGTGAAGTGTTCACCGACTAGTGCTCAAAGCTCGGGATTGTTAAGAAGTTTATGTTTGTTGAAACCCTCATGCAAATGGCTAAGTGGAAGTAACAAAAAGGACTATCATTCAAGGAATCCAAAAGCGATTGGAAGGGAATCGAGCTGAATAGGTAGATGAGTTACCAAACAAGTTATGGTCGTACAGAACATCTGTTTGGGAACCAACGGAAAAGACCCAGTATATTTTCATTTATGGTCACGAGGTGGTTATACCAATAGAAGTTGGTCCCTTAAGTGTTCGAGTAATTAGTTATGGAGAAAGACAACCCAGAGGTGATGAAGCTTAAACTAGACAAACTAGAAGAGAAGAGAGATTTAGCAACGATTGCAGAGACGAAGTACAAGTAAATGATGGGTAGAATTCACAATCAAAATGTGAAAGAAACACAGTTCTAGATTGGTGACCTAGTGTTGAGGAAGAACGAAGCCAGCCTAGCAGAAGAATGCGGAAAGTTATACCCAAAGTGGGAAGAACCTTACAAGGTTACAAAGGCACATAAATCCAAAAGCTACGAATAAGAAAGGTTGGATGGTACTGTTGTCCCCAACACATGGTATGTTTTCAACTTAAGGAAGTTTTATGTCTATAAGGAAAGTAGCGAACATCGACATGTACAGATGCCAGGATATTATCCTTGGTGGTTTTCATTCTATTTTTGCTAAGGCGATATTATCTTGGGAGTACACATTTAATATAAAAATACCACTTTCCTAGACCACGATCATACCTCTTGTTCTTACTTGCCAATGTTAGAAGTTAGTTTATGCGTAACATATTAAGATCAAGATAATCAGAATTTGTAAACTCGAACTTAATCTGACAAATAGCAAGCTATGGATCTTGCACAATTATAGAGGCTTGCAAACTTTAGATTTCGCTGCTTCGTAAGCCAAATGATCACAAGTTATATGCCTCTAAATACAGTCACAAAAGCAAGAAATAGAGTTTGCGGCTTTGCACTATCCACAAAGCAAGCAATAGATCTTTCTACAAGGCAGATATGGCTATAAAACAAAGACTAAAACAACCTAGGAACCTCGCAAATTCATGATATACCAATATCAAAGGAAAAACACAACATAAGAAAAATATAAAACATTTTTTAGGAAAACCAAAATAGAAGAACAATGCATATTATCTATGTCTGGATGATCGTTATGGTCCAAAGGAAGAAGAACCACAACCACAAAGACTATGCTCAGCTTTGTAAGGAGGGCGATCGGCTTCAGGAGATGGGTGTTCAGCTCTATAAGGATGGCGCTGAGCTTTACGATGGCTTTCCTCTGCCTCACGCTCCTCGCTAACTAAGTGCTCATATTTCCATTTCATATGTAAGTACATAGAATGGCGATTCATACTCATTCACTCTATATGATCAAGATACCCAACATAATATGCCATGAAGTTAGTTATAGGACCAAATTCCCCACGGTCCAACTGCATATTCATAACATTAACTGTTTCCTCATACTGTTCCATTCTAGCCTTCGAATTCCGAACTTCCTCTTCAAGAAAATGAATATGAAATCGAACAGCGTCAGATAATTTAATCCTCCGTCCACCATCTCCAACATTCAAATCACCATGGTTGGTGGATCACCATGATGACGAAGGAAGAGCTTGAAGCCAATCCTTGTAATCAGCACAAGCTTTCTCTAATTGGTGCACAGACGAATCAAGATTATTACATTCAGTATGAAGTTCTTCATTTTCTCCTTGCAGCTGCAAGCTGTTCATCAAATTTATTTCACCAACCAGTGACAGAAGTTGGGAAGTGATCACACTCATCCTATTTTTTAAGCTTTACCAGCAAATTATCGATACGAACACTTGCTTATCAATAATCACTGTCTTCTGATGAGCTTTGCGGGTCTTGCTCGTGGTATATTCTCTAACTTCTACTTACTGGCAGAGCATCTTCGCAAGGTTTAGTTACTGGCAATGAGTAAGACTTTTCTGCTCGCTTAGAATCTATAGATCTCGCAAAGCATCCTGGGTGTCCTTTACAGTTGCACCCCACTTCTCTTTTAGGTTATTGATACTCAAAATCATATACTTCAAACGAATACCCAAACATAGAGCCCACTCTTGAAGGTAACCAGGAAGGTTAAGCGATCGTATGTACGTGCCAGCAGACTCAAGATCGACTAAAATGCAAACAATGTCCCTGCCAAGCGATTCAACATTGTATCCATTAATAATGAGCTTACTACAGGGGCAACTTGTGGACAAAGATAAAGATGAAGAAGGGATTGGAAGTTACCACCCAATACATAAGGGAAGCGATTCCATACTTGTAAATAGATTAGAAGAAACAAACCCCACACGCTCTTTGGTGAAGGATCTAGTAGCACAAAGAAAACTAACGGGCTCACAAAGTGGGTCATTATTCCCCATAAAATCAAATATTTTCAGGAATATACGATCAATCAAAATATTGAAGCCCTGCACACATGTAAGGGAGATAAGAAAATTCGGGACAATGCACAGATCAACTTACATAACTAAAGTCGCACAAACAGTACATTCAAACACCAAAATATTGTTTTAAGATTACAATCCAAAAACCCAACAAACAAAAGAAGCTAGGAATCAACTGACGTCAGAGTTAGGGTTAGGCAGAAGCTAAGAAACGATTGCAGAGACATCTTGGCTTGGCTACTGAGGGAATTCCCCTCATTAGGCTATTGGATGGAAGTTTCAGTGCTCACACTAGCTGCACTGGCATCTTTTTCAAGAATTTTAACTTCAGTGCTAGGCTTGAATGGAAGATCTTCGAAATAATCCACCTCACATTCTTTCAGCTCAACCATAGAAGGAAGACTGGGAAGGCTAGCAAGATGCGAAAGCAAAGCATGCAAATGCCCCCCGTCAAGGATCTTCTAGATGAAGGCTTGATTCAGATAAGATTTCTTGTTCTCATGGGCATTAATGCAATTATTTAGAAGAGGAAACTCTTACAAGCACAAGTTGAGTTCCACTCTCGTTGATTCTTCACAGCCTCGCAATACCCGACAGTGCGAACAGCTTTGGAAATATCTTCAAAAAGTTTATAGAACAACTTTGTCTTGCATAGCCAATCTACCAGCACTTGGGAGTATTAACGGGAGGTAGACCCATTGGTGTGCATTTTGTTTAACTAGGAACGAAGCTCAGTAGTCTCCACCCCTGCGAGCCTAGCACTCTCCTCAGCAACGTTCGCCTTTTCCTCAGCAGCCTTCACCTTCTCCTTAGAAGCTTTAAGAAAACTTTCTAGTGTTGAACACTCAGTTTCCAGCATTTTGTACCTATCAAACAGTGAACCATCAATGGGGGAATACTTGGACAATCACTCGCTTGCAATTTGAAGGCTTTCGCCAACCTTATAATGCAATAACACATTGGCCGAAGTTATTCAATATTTCATGAACAATAGATTAAGACATAAGGAACATTACTAAAGCTTTTTTACAGCCACACCATAGCCAGTGTGTCAGGTAAAGAAAGGTTAGAGAAGATATCAGAAATTATCCCCTCTGCCAAAGGGCTCTCAGTTCACGCCATAATTTACGAACCGGTTTGGTTAACACGCCCCCTTTTCAAGGGGGAACATAATGCCCCGAAGGCCTACTAACCATATCCATTTTGTTCTTCTTCTCCTTCTGCAAATTAACGGGGCAACGATTACTGTCTGCTCACCTTTAATCTATTTACCCTTCTCATTGATACCTATAGTGTTCGCATCCTGGGACAATCTGTTACCACCAGTAGTATTTTTGGCCTGAATAACAGCCACACTCACTTCTTCATCATTGAAGAACGATGGGTCAATCTCATATTTAGATAGATCCATATCTGCCACAAGATGAACATCATAGATCAAATCTAACACACACAAAAGTAGAGAAGATATCAGTGCACCAAATAAGAAAGAATATAGAGTAAACACATAAAAAACATAAGAAAACAAGACACCTTCATTATCAGAGTCAGCGTGGCAAAGATATTGTGTATGCACATAAAGCGTTGCCACAATCGGCGTCTCCTCGGTATAACAGATACTCAGACTAGGAAGCTTACACTTAGAAACTTTGTAGTTCCATGAAGGTATATTAGACTCGGGATTTTTTCCTTTTATGAAAAAGTATCTCTTATGCCAATCACCGACATTACTAGTGAAATTGCTCACAAGTTCAATCCCAAAAATCATGGGATATAAGGTGAATTTGTCTGTGGTGTTTTTCACCTTTCGAAGGTGATAGAAATTACGAAAAAAATCAATTGTGAAAGGAACATTCGTATTCTCAAAACCCAAAGAAACCCCATTATGATAGCAAAGCCCTTAGAATGAAATTGGGACAACACAATTTTATAGGAGCGAAGAAGTTCAATCACGTGTTCAGAAAGAGGAAAGCAAAGGCCAAAGTTCAGATACACTAAGTAACAGGATATATAGCCAGGGGAGAGAAGTATGAACACATTCATATTTGGAAGGAAAATGAAGCTTATAAGAAGATAGAAAAGGGAAAAAATCGTTTAAATTATTTATATAAGTACTGGTCAGGATACTGGGTATGGTGGAGGATCTGTCAACATGGTCGAAATCCCCGTTGGAGGCAGCATCTTCTACGTGAGATTTACCATAGTTAGAAGAAGACATATGGATCCTAAAATTTAGAGGTAACAGTCTTAGTTAAAGTTAAAATCAACGGAAACAAGTTTTGTAGACAAAAGGGATTACAGAAAGCAAGCCGGAGAAGGTGATCGAAATTTAGTTAGACAAACCACTAAAATCACCAAAATCAGAGAAATTACTCCAACGTATTAATCCCAGAGAATACAACAAAGATATAGGAACTTATTTAACAGAAAACTTACTCTTGAAGAATATGAAGGAGGGTGACGCACAGAAAATCTAGGAATGCTCAGAGGAGATGAAACCCTAGATAATAGAGAAGAGGAGCTGAAATGAAAGTGACAAAGGATACTTAAATATAAGCAATAAAAGGCACAATCGAGGAAGACAAACAAGTCAGGAAAATGCAATAATGATAATCTGACACTAAAAGTAAAGTACCTTTTGCTTATAAAAAGATGACGATGGTATATGAAAAGACATCATTCTGATTGAGGGCCACATTGAATTCTTTGTTTCAAATTCCTCATTTAAGAGGTGCAGCAAAAATAAACGTCAGGAAATTGCAGGCTGGAATACCAAAGAGCGAGGTGTGAATCTTGGATTTTAGAAGCAAAACCATTGCAAAAATAGCCTTACCTCAAGGAATTCAAAAAAAATCAAAATTTGAAGAATGCTTGAGGACAGGAATATAGCCAAAAAAGACAACGTCACTTTGTAATGCTGACAAAAGTAGTATCACGCGACGAATATTCTGTGGACAAGCAACATTAGTTCGCACTTATGCCACACATCCGCACCATCGCTTCGTTTCTTATAGTCTTCATGGCTAGGAGCCTTATGGTTTATATGTGTCCCAACGATAAAAAAGCCAACGGGCGCTAGGCCTAGCCCAATGTTATCTCTCAAAAAAGTGAATGTAATCAGCCCAAGGCAAAGAGCAGGCAGGCGCAGAGCTTCCAGTCGTGCCAGAATACATGGGCTGAAGAACATGGAATAGGCAAGAACGTGAAGACCATGAACGAAGAACGTGGGATCATAACACACCCACGATCTTAACTCCCGAAAACCAATGAACTGCTAAGGATTTTAGTTTATAAATACAACAAGCTTTGAAGGAGCTAAGGTAAGCATTACTATCTCTATAAATTCCAATTCTACAAGGAGAATACTGACTTAATTGTCAGAGCCCTTCTCCCTGAGTCACTTATGGGATAAGTCTTGCGGGTAAAGAAGATCTTGGAGAGGACGACCAGATTCCCTGAGTGATCTTGCGCATCAGCAAGTGATTGAAATTGCGGGAAAGATTAAGTTCTGTGATAGATGTGAACAAGGTGGACATGAATATAGAGGAACTGAAGGAAGGTGAAAATAGTGCAAATATGGAAACCAAAAAAGAAGGAACCTGCAACTAAGGAGGTGGTACAGACTGAAAAAGAAATTGGGAAAAGGGAGAAGTCTGAAGGTAATTGAGAGGTTCAAGTTATAGAAAACATGAGAAAAAAACTATAGGATGGTGATGCTTGGACTGTGGTTATGTTTAAAACCAAGCAAAGGGAATTACAACATGGTTCAAATAGTGAACGCAATAGAGGTGGGACTACTGAAGGAGTAGTTATGGCAATTACTGGTGGTAGAATGGTGGAAATTGATACATCTTTGGGGATTTGGGAGGATCATTCAGAGAGGTATGGCCATGTTCCATGATTATTTCATGGAATGTTAGGGGTTGAATAATACAACAAAGCAAAGAGAGATTAACTCCCGTCTCCGAGACATGAATCCAATTATTGCTGTCTTTGTTGAAACATGGGTTAAGGAGGAGAATTCTACAAAAAATACAAAAAACATTTTGGTGATAAGTGGATGGTGGAAGATAACTATACAACTCACCCTAATGGTAGGATCTAGGTCTTATAGGAGTATCATAAATTGACGGTGGTTAAGAAGGTGGTAACAGACCAAATGATCATATGTGAAGCGCGAGACATAAGTGGAGATTTGTTATTTTGGCTTACTGCTATATATGCAGGTAACCAACAAAAGATGAGAGGAACACTTTGGAAGGAGATTGAGAAGGCTTGGACTACTAGCCCCTAGTTCCAAATAGGCAATTTTAACAATGTTTTAGTGTAAATGACATATTAAAGGGAAATGAATTACAACCAGGTGAGTACTATGAATTGAAGCAAATGATGATAAGGGTAGGGCTAAGTGAATGCGATACAACACGGGATATTTTTCCACTTGGTCGAATAGGCATGCAGTTAGAATCATATATTCCTGGATTGATCATGGATTGGGGAACTCACAGTGGTTTATGAAATTTCTGGAGGTAGTAGTGGAAATATTAGATCCAGGGATTTCTGATGATGCACTGACACATGTTAAACTGTTTGGGAAGGTGTGAATAGGAAAATGGCAGTATAAGTTTGTTAATTACTTACAGGATAAGTAGGAGGTATCAAATGCAATCGAGGCAAGCTGGAGAAAACCTTTGACAGGGAGGTCAATATTTGTGCTTTGGGGAAAGCTAATGAGATTGCAGAATAATTTAAGGTCTTTTATGATGTAAATCGGAAAAGTAAAAAAGAAGCTAGATGATGTGAGGACTGAACTCAGGAAGGCTCGTGATAATTTTGTGCAGAATCGTATGGATAAAAACTGCATTTTGAGGGTAATAGAAAGCATTAAAGAAATGCAGAGATGGAACATGATTGATGAAAATTTGGCTTATCAGTAATAAAAAATGGACTGGTTGAGATTGGGTGATGACAACAGTTCGTATTTTTATGTGACAGTGAAAGCAAAAAAAATGATGGGTATTCAAAAGTTGGAAAAGAATTATGGCAGTTTCACCTATGATAAGGAAGAAATTGAGGAGGAGGTTATCAATTTTTATGAAAACCTTGTTGGGAGAAGGGGTGATAGAACTATAAGTGTCAATCTAGAAGTAATAAGGAATGGAAGGGTGTTGGACAGTAAGGGTGGAAGAATGTTGGGAGCTGAAGTCACAGAGAAAGAAATTTGTAAGACACTAAAAAGCATAGGTGATCTGAAGGCACCTTGTTATGATTGCTTTAATGCAAATTTTTTCAAGAAAAATTGGAGGATGGTCAGAGAAGATATTATAAGGGCTATTCAGGGCTATTTTGAAGATGGAAGAATGTTCAGGGATGCAAACACTACATTGGTTACAGTGATTCCAAAACATCTGACAACGTGTAAAATTATGTACAAAATTATGTATAACATTGTTTGACTATGTATAAAATTATGTCCAATGTGTTAACTAGCAGGCTTAGCCGAGTTATTGGTGATGTAGTGCAGATGAACCAGGTAGCTTTTGTGTTGGGGCATTGTATACATGATCATGTCTCGTTAGCCTAGAAACTGGTCAAGGGTTATAATTGGAATATTTTTGGTCCAAGATGTACTATCCATATGGATATAAAAAAGGAGTATGATACAGGGGATTGGGGAGCACTTCGGGAGATTATGAGGGCAATGGGTCTTCCGGTAAGTTTTGTTTAATTATAATGTGAATGGAAAGGCCACTAGAGCTATACATGCAAAACGAGGTTTGAGACAGGGTGGTCCTATATCACCGTTGTTGTTCGTACTTGTCATATAGTATATGGCACAATGCTTACATGGAATTATCGCTAAGCCTGGCTTTAATTTCCGCCCAAAATGTGAGATGCTGCAAATAACAAATCTAAGCTTTGCTGATAATGTATTGTTGTGTTCAAGGGGTGATAGTGTTTTAGTGGGGATTTGGATGGAAGCTTACCATAGCTTTGAAGAATCGACGGGACTCCAAGTAAGCAAAAGTACATGCAAATTTTACTTTGGAGGAGCTGAAAATGAGCAGAGAATGAAGATCTTGGAAATGGAGGATGCTAAAGAAGGATAAATCCCATTCAGGTATCTTGGTATCCCCTTCGCTAGTAGAAAATTGATTATGTTTATGTGCCAACCATTAATTGATAAAACTGTTGAGAGATTGAAGCATTGGAGTGCTAAACACCTTGGACATGCAGGTAGGATTCAGTTGATTTGAAGTGTTATATTTTCTGTTGTGAATTATTGGCTCCAAGCTTTCCCTCTTCCTAAAGCGGTGTTAAAGCATATTGAATATGTTTGTAAATCCTTTTTATGGTGTGGCAATGAGATTGTGTTTGGAAAGGCGCCAGTGGCTTGGGAGTCATTTTGCTTAATGAATAGAGTATTGCAATTGAAAGAAAGACGATATGGAATTTGTGTAGAAAAGCAGACATGATGTAGATTCTCTGGATTCATGCATACTATATAAAGGACAGGGAGGTCATAGATGTGCAGTTCCCATTGAGTTCATCGTGGATAGTTAAAAGCTTGAGCAAATGCAGAGAGAGGATTCATAATATGTAAAGCTAGAAGGAACAAGGTGGAGGGCTTAAATACAATATCAGAAAAGTGTCTAATGAACTCAAGGATAAGCAGCCAAAGATACCATGGAGGAAGATGTTCTATGAGAACTTTGCTAGACAAAGAGCTAAGTTCTAATTGTGGATGTGTTGTTTCAAGATATTGGCGACGAAGGGTAGGCTACGGAGGTTTAAGGCTGGTGTGGTTGGAAAGTGTGTATTCTTGTCTGGATGCTGAATTAGTACAACATTTGTTTTTTGATTACACAGGTATGAAAAAATTTTGGGTTCAAATTCGGATAGACAAGGAACCAAGGAAGTGAGAGTATGAATATGAGTGGTTGATGATAAAATGCAGAGGAAAAGAGAGTAAGGCGCAACTTTTAAAGATGGCCATTGTTGAAGTATTGTACTGGATACAGAGGAAAAGAAATGAAGTGTGCTTCCAAGGTATCAAATAATAATACAGTAAACAATATTATAGAAAGCTTAGTGCATAGGGCTTGGTTGAAACCTAAATTAAAGAGGTTATGTGCAAATCTTATGATTGAGAATGATGGTTAGATGGTAGTTGATGTAAATGAGATGTATATGCTTTTGAAGGAGTAATGAAAAGTTATTTGGTTCCAACAAAAAAAAAACATCAACTACAATTTCTACAAAATATGTTTAAAAAGAATTAAATAAATATCAACAAAAAATTGAAAAGCATCAACATAATCGCCAAAACTAGAAATCATAAATATCAACTATAACTAACAAAACAACGACTGGAAATTATAAAACATCAACTATAATCACAACAAAAAGTTTTAAAAAAATAATCAAATAAATACCAACAAAAAAATTGCAAAACATCAACTTAATTTCCAAGCTGAAAATCATAAACATTAACTACAATAAAACAGCAACTCGAAATCATAAAATATCATCATAGTTTAAATTGTTAAATTAAATATCAACTTCAAAAGCAGAAATCTCAATAAACTACACATAAACATCAATCGAAAGAAGTATAACCACTAACATTATAAAATTAACCAAAAACAATAAACATCAACTACAATCATTTAAGTATCAATAAATAAAAATATAAACATATAAACATAACTGAAAATTTATTAAACATCATTAACTACATGACAACCTACCTTCCCCAGGCCCCAAATTCATCCTACTCATGAGAAGAAATGTCGTAGAAAACAAGATAAATATGTATCCGTAGGTATTCATAACTTAGGTTATACTCAATTTTTTTATATTGACATGCTCTTTTAATATTGGCAGGCTAATCTTAGATTGTTTCCATCCATTAAATTAATATTTTACTCTCTCAATATAATTTCTTCACCCATTTTACTTTTTTAAAAAATTATATATATATATATATATATATATATATATATATATATATATATCTATTGTAAGAGTGTCAATATTTTGGGACAAGAGGGAGTAATAGTAAATAATGCTCGCTTAGTGCTGTATGAATTCCCCAGTATCATATTCTATATTCATATAATTGTATTTTGGTAGTATTCAAAACAAAAGTGCAAAACATGTTCTAAAATGTTTTGTTTTCCTCTCATCTCTCTCCTCCTCCACCCCCTCTGTAATCATTTTTCTACTGTAGAGACCGGTAACGGCCACATCTCCACCGTTAACGGCTCTCTCTCGCCCTGACGAGAGAGTTGCTCCGTTTATCGGAAACCATGGCTGACAAAACAACAACCACAAATGCTAAATCGTTCATCGCAGTGCTCCAATCGAAAGCCCCGCCACTCCTCTCAGCCCTACCAAACAATCCAAAGATCACCCCAAAATCCGAACACCTCGGAGAACCCGCTTGTTTATACTCTGACGATGACATATCCACACTCTCGGCTCACTATACGAATGCCCTCGTGGGTAAGTTCACCAAAGGGAGATTATCTATGGAGCAGCTGGAAGGGGCTTTCAAGACTGTGGGTTTCTCTGGGAAATACCAATTGGTGTCGCTCGACTACAAACATATACTCATCCGCTTTGAACTACCAAACGACTATCAACGCTGTTGGATCAAAGGTCTGTGGAGCTTCAACGCAGTTCACATGAAGATCCTCAAATGGTCGCCGGATTTCTCCACACAAAAGGAATCGCCGATCGTCCCCATCCGGTGTACAATCAGGGAAGTTCCCCTTTACCATTACAATACTTCATCTATAGAGGCTATTGGGAATAGTATTGGCAATTTCATCAAAAAATGATCTAGCAACTGAAATGCTAACTAGACCTTCTGCAATCAAGCTCTGTGTTGAGATAGACCTGCAAAAACCCCTAAATCAGTTCATAAGATTAGGCTATGTCTCAAACAATAGGAAGTATAACATTGAATATGAGGATATACCCCTGTACTGTGAAAATTGTGCTAAGTTAGGACACTCACTGAACCAATGTAGAGGCCTAACCCAGACCAACACAGCTCCACAATGGCAACCCACAGGGAACAAGTTTGAGAAGATGCATAAAATTGTTAATGATCTACAACCTACTAACAGCACCCATCTCAAAGACCAACTACTGCATCAAAAAGCCACTACTAATCCTACCCTGCAACCATCCTCCTACATACCTAAGCTCCTGGAAAATAACTCTGCTAAGATCATTGCACTGCAAGAAGTCATTCCAGTAAGTAACACAACACACACACCTCATCCATCTCCAATCCTTGACCTCACAGACTCACCCCAAGCTGACCCAGACTCACCCCAAGCTGACCCAGACTCACCTACTACAGAGTTGATCAATGCAACAGCACTACCAATCCATAAAAAAACTCACAAGGTCTATGCTCAGGACGATATACAGATAGGGTCCCAAAAAATTTTTACCCACAAATTCTCTCACACTAATCCTCCACTTTCTCAACATAGAAAGATAGAAAATAGATTTTCTGTTCTACAGGACACAAGTGTATCCCCAGAAGCAGAGGAAGAATTGAACCATCCACCACAACAAACACTACTAGGAGAAATGGAGGAAGGAGGATCTTTCCTGGATGACACAACTACAATACCTGAGCAGGTTAATGTTCAATCTCAATCAACAGGTAACATAAATACTACAGGTAAGTCCAAGTCTAGGAAGAACACTTACCTGAATCAGTTAAATAAGATGATGTTAAGATCCAATACTATAAGCCACAAATCAGGTGAACAATGACATACACCACTTCCATTAATTTCCTGGTCTGGAACCTTAGGGGTTTAGAGACTTCAATGCTTAGATTAAAACACATCGGCAGGAAAAACAAAATTGAGCTGTTGTGTATAATAGAGCCAATGCATGATAACAGTGAATGTCACTCCTACATGGAGAAACTTAGTTATTCACATTTCTTACCTCTTCAAAATGGGAAAATATGGTTGTTCTGGAATGACACTCTAAATGTTGCCTTACTGTCCCAACATGAACAATTTTTACATGCTAAAATTACACATGTTATAACAAAGATTAAAATGGATGTTGTTTTTGTCTATGGCCTTAGAGAAGGCAGAAAGGTCCTGTGGTATGACCTGAGTCACCTTACAATTTCAGAAACAATTTTCATGGGTGATTTTAACACAATTTCTTCACTTACAGAATACAGGGGACCTTCCAACCCAAGTCTAGGTAGTATAAGAGATTTTAATAATTGGATAACCACTAATGGAATTCAGGAAATCAATACAGTGGGAAATCTCTATACATGGACTAACTCTAGGTTGAGAAAACCTACTTTCAAAAAACTGGATAGAGGTCTTAGTACCATGCAATGGAATGCTAAATTCCCAGCATCTTCCATTCAAGTACTAAATAGGCAATCCTCAGACCACTCCCCTCTTTTTCTGCAAATCTCATCCACAGTCCCCTCCCAGCCAAAACCCTTCAGATTTCTTAACACATGGTTCAACAGATCAGAATTTATAAAATTGGTTAGGAATAACTGGGCCATGCCAATCCCTAACCAAGGAATGCTCAGACTTTATCTTAAACTAATAAGGCTAAAAAAGGTAATTAAGGTCTGGAATAAATAATCTTTTGGAAACATTTATTCCAATGTATTAGTTGCTGAAGAAAATTTAAGACTGCGGGAGATAAACTATGACTCCATAGGCACAGATACAAAATTAATTAAACTGAACGAGAAAAAGGCCCTTCTAATTAGAGCTTTAAAAGAAAGAGAAAAATTTTGGAAGCAGAAATCTAGAACTAACTGGACCAAACTTGGAGATAATAACACAGCTTTTTTTCATAAATCAGTTCAGGAAAAGAATTGCAAGCTACACATCTCAAAAATAAAAAATAGACAAGGTCTCTGGCTAGAAACTCATATGACATACAGGAGGAGGCTGTGTCGTTTTACTCTGACCTGCTCTCTGAACCTAATCAGCCCAACACTACCACATATTATTCCCACTTTCTCAAGCAAATCCCAGAATTAATATCTCCCCAAACCGGTTTGTCCAAACCGGTTTCAGAAGACGAATTAAAAAAAGTGGTAATGAGTTTGAATAGGAATAGTAGCCCAGGCCCTGATGGTTTTACCCCAAAATTTTATGCTAAATGCTGGGATATAATCAAACAGGACCTAATAGATGCAGTAAATGATTTCCTGCTAGGCTCAGAAATACCAAGAGGAATTAGCAGCACATGGATAGCCTTTATACCCAAAAAACAGACACCCTCCTCCTTTGATGATTACAGGCCTATTAGTCTATCAAATGTTGCAAATAAAATATGTTCTAAGGTGCTAATGGAAAGAATGAAACCATAAATGGACAACTTAATTTCCCCTAACCAGACAGCTTTCATGAAAAATAGAGACATATCTGATAATGTACTCTACCTCCAGGAAATGATTAAGTTCTTAGACAAGAAAAATAGGATACCAAACTGCATTTTAAAATTAGACCTTAGAAAAGCTTTTGATAGAGTTAATTGGCAATTTCTGGAAAGGGTTCTTAGTAAATTTGGATTCACAGGGAGTTTTTTAAAAGCTGTAATGAATAACCTTTCTCAGGCCTACTTTTCTGTTCTTATAAATGGTAATCCGGTTGGATTTTTCAGAGCTACAAGGGGCATCAAACAAGGTGATCCTCTTTCTCCTTTTCTTTTCAACATTTTCTCTGAAGCTTTCTCCAGAAGCTTATCTTTTATTTTCATGAATAAAAAGCTCAGTTACTATCAGCTCCCCACTGGTATCACACCTGCATCTCACCTGAGCTATGATGATGATACTATCATTTTCATGAAAGCATCAAAGTCTAATCTGATCAGAATAAAAACCTTTTTAGAAACTTTTGAACTAACTTCTGGGCAAAAGATAAACTATGATAAATCTGATTTCTATGCTAGCAAAAGAGCAACAACTGTTAAGATAAATCAGATAAAATCAATCTTAGGGATGAAGAAAGAAATCTTTCCATTTAAATACCTGGGATTTCCAATTTTCAAAGGTATGACTTTAAATGTATATTTTGAACCTTTGTTGGAAGCTGTAGATAGAAAGATTCTGAACTGGAAAAATAGGTGGTTAAGTTTGGGAGGCAAAATGGTGCTTATTGAATCTTGTTTATATTCCCTCTCACAGCATATTTGGTCAGTCCTAAAGGCCCCTAAACAGATAATAAAAGCACTGGAAAAGAAGATGACAAGGTTTTTTTGGGGGGAAACAGACGAAAAATTACACAAAGTGTGGAGGAAATGGACTGACCTGTGTAAACATAAATTCCATAATGGTTTAGGATTTAGATCTGTAAGAGCTATAGTTGACTCATGCTCAGCCAAACTATGGTGGAAAAGCCAATTGGGTACAACTATGTGGTCAAAACTGCTATGGGCACTACCACAGTCCCATAAGAAATCCCATACCTGGAAAAGGATATGTAGTATTAACTCCTTTGCAGAAGAAAACTCTCTCGTCATACATGGTAAAGGATTGAGTAATTGCTGGAATGCAAACTGGTGCCCAAATGGTCCGCTCTCTAAATATGTCCCACCCTCAGCCCTGTCACCCTTTTACTATCACACCATTGCTGATTTCATCCGAGAAAAAAACCAGATACTGCAAAATATCTCACCTTATCTGGAACATGATACTTTGACTTTCTTGCAGGATGCACAGCTTCACACAGACAGGGAAGATAGACTAATATGGAAACTAGAAGATACAGGTATCTTCTCTTTCAAATCAACATATAGAGGCCTTACCCAGCAATCAGGTAATTTTCTAGCCACTACATATATTTGGAACCCTAGACTACAAAAAAAGATTTCCATTTTCACATGGAAGCTGCTGAATACCCTCCTTCCTTTTGATGATATCTTAGTCCAATGTGGTATTAGCTTAGTCTCGAAATGTCCTGCATGCAATCATCCTGATTCAATAGAGCATTTTTTCACTTCATGCATTTAGCTCAAGCAGTTTGGGATAATACTTCTGACATCCTGGGGATAAAAATGGATATATTATACAGCTTAACCCTAAGGTTTTTTGCCTACTGGAACAATACTAAAACCTCTAAGGTACATAGAGATATTGGTAGAATGTTGCCATCTCTGATATGCTGGTCATTATGGAAAGCAAGAAATTCCTTCCTCTATGACAACAAAAAATTATCACAAGTAATAATTATTAAAGAAGTGAGGGATCTTATCTTTCTGTCATTCTCAGCTAAACCTGCTCACTCCAATATGTATCTTACCAGAAGCTATCCCATTTTCTCCCTCATTCCGCCTCTGAGACCACCACCTAAGCCTTCGATATCTATTATCTCTTGGAAAAAGGCTCCACAAAATAGTATAACTGTGAATGTGGATGCATCATGGTCTCCCGGCATGTCCACAATTGGCCTAATAGCTAGAGACTGGACTGGTAAGCCGTGCCTAATACATTCCTTCACTACCATTGCTAGTACACCTTTAGAGGTAGAAATGAAGGCCATCCAGGCAGCAGCTAGATGCTTCCCCAGTTTGGACCCCGGATGTTCCTATATAGTGGAATCAGATGCCATGAGCGTGGTGAACATGATAAATAATCCCAGATATGCCAAATGGTCTCTATATGTCTTAGCTTTCCAAATTCACACTGAGCTTAACCAAGCTATTTTAAGACATGTATATAGGGAATGTAATGCAGTTGCTGATGCAATCTCAAAGCATAAACCGACCCACCCTCCCCAACATGACATTAGCATCTCTAACATTCCAACTTTCATCAGAGGTCTTATCGAACTGGACAAAAATGATTTTCCTTACATATGAACGCAGAAGCATGCTGCTAAAAAATAGATACTGCCAAGGTTTTTCCTTTCATTTTGTACAGGGACACACCTTTGAGCTCAGTCTACTTCCACCTCGAGCCTGGAGCGTTGAACACTCGAGCAGGGAGCCCTAGAGCCTTTGCACCCTCGAGCAATCAAGCTTTGGTGGCATCGTGTACTGGAACCCTCGAGCTACAGAGCAATCGAGAACTGGATACCTCGAAGTATATCAGTTTGAATCATGGCATTGTACATAGACAATTCTCTTGCTTGAGCCTGGAGCATCGAGCACTCGGGCCTGGAGCATCGAGCACTCGAGCCTGGGGCTTCGAGCACTCGGGGATGGAGCATCGAGCACTCGAGCCGAGGGCTTTGAGCACTCAAGCCTGGTGCATCGAGCACTCGAGACTGGAGCATCGAGCACTCGAGACTGGAGCATCGAGCAATTGAGAATGGAACATAGAGCACTCACACTTAGAACCTGGAGCTTCGAGCATGGAGCATGGAGTACTCGAGACTGGAACATCGAGCATTCATCCTTGGAACCTAGAGCATCGAGCATGGAGCACTTGAGATTGGAGCATCGAGCACTCGAGACTGGAACATTGAGCACTCGACACTGGAGCCCGGAGCATCGCGCTCTCATTTGGTGCCTGGAGCATCGAGCACTCGACAATGGAGCATCGAGCAATCGAGACGGGTATTCGAGCACTCGAGAATGGAGCATCGAGCAATCGAGATGGGTATTCGAGCACTCAACCATGGAGCATCGAGCACTCGAGATAGGAGTATCAACCACTCAGGAATGGAACATCGAGCACTGCTGGAGTCTGGATCATCGAGCACTCAAGCCTGGTGCATCGAGCACTTGAGCCAGGTGCATTGAGCACTCGAATACTTCAGCTTGAAGCATTGACCACTCGACCTTGGAGCATCGTGCACTCGAGCATCGAGTACTCGAGCACCCGCACATCGAGCACTCGAGCACGTGGTGCATCGATCACTTGAGCACTCGAGCCTGGTACATCGAGCACTCGAGACTGGAGTATCAAGCACTAAAGACTGAAGCACCCGAGAATGGAACATTGACCACTCGAGATCGGAACAGTGAGCACTCGAGACCGACGTACTTGAGACTGGAGACTCGAAAACATGCCTCATGGAGCATCGAGAACTCGAGACTGGCAATGAGACCTCGAGACTGGAGCATCGAGAATGCACCCGACAGACCTCGCCCCATGGAGTCCCGACACCATGGAGCCCTCGAATCTTGAAGCCCTCAAACTATGGAGCCCTCGACCACGAGCACAACACCCCACGAGAACTAAGGCACTTAACAACTATGGACCTCTCGAACACGAGCACACCACCCCTCGAGAACTACAACACTCGACACCCAGAACACATCACTCCTCGAGCACACCACCGGACCCTGACCCAGCAAGTTTTAACTCCTTTCAGTTTACATCCACCAGTCCACTACTATTAGTCTATTCTTTTGAAGGCAACGAGGTTGCCTTACCGATGTAATATCCCAAACATCTTTGTACATCTTTTGATTTCTACATAGGTATGGGCAACCTAATACTTATCCCCCACCTTAGGGTGCTTAAAATTTTTAAAAAAATGTTCTAAAATGTTCTACCTAGTGAAAATCATCCATACTGAAGCTTCTAATGCTGATTGACATTGAATTGGTAGGCTAATCAAGAGGGCTTGAATTTCAAAAAAGAACATCAATAATCAAAATTGAATTAGCAAGCTAATTGAAAGGATACGGGAGAAAAAGTTATGTAAAAGTATGTAGAAAGAACATAAGGGTAATAATGTGTTATTGTATTTATGATGTAGGGTATTTTATATAGTGGTACAAAAGACCCATGAAAAAAGGGAAAAGGAAATATAATCTAATTATAATTACAATTACAATTAATTTTTATATTCCTTAATACTCCTCCTCAAGTTGGAGCATGGGGATCATAAATGCCCAACATTCCATGTAGTGAATGAAACTGATTCTGTCCGAGAGCTTTGGTGAACAAGTCTACAGGTTGATCTAAAGTGCGGATATGATGAGTAACAATAGGGCCAGACTGTACAAGATCACGACCAAAATGATAATCAACTTCGATATGCTTCATACGTTCATGGAATATTGGATTTTCCACAATGTGAAAAGCAGACTGACTGTCACAGAACAGTCGCATGGGAGCAGAATGCAGAACACCTAAGTCCCTAAGCAAAGACTTAAACCACAACAACTCACAACAGTAACAACCATATCATGATACTCCACTTCAGCAGAAGATTGAGAAATTGTAGGTTGCTTCTTGGTCTTCCATGAAACTAGAGAATCACCAATCATCACAAAGTACCCAGAAAGAGAGCACTGTGTAATAGGGCATGCAGCCCAATAAGAATCACAATAAGTAGTCAATGGAAACAAACTAGAATCATAATAAACATTGGCCTGGTTGACTCTAAAAGTAGTGAAGAACTAGTGAGGAACACAAGGAAACTTGATAAACTGAAAAGGGTATGAATTGAATAGCTAAGCTCAGGACGAGTAATTGTGTGATATATCAGGAGACCAACCAGGCACCAGTACTGCTCAGGATTATCGTAAAGATAACCTTCAACATGCGCAAGATCGTGTTGTTCCTCAATAGGAAAATCAGTCAGTTGGAAGTTGATAAACCTGTGTCAGATAAGATATCCAGGGCATATTTCCGTTAGATAGAAACATCTCATCCGTACTTCTAGCAATCTCTATACATAACAAATACTTAAGTGGACTAAGAGTTTTCATGTGAAAGCAAGAGCTCAAGTTTTTCTTGAATTCAAATATCAACAACGAAGAACTACCAGTAATAACCAAGTCATCCACATAAACAAACACATGCAGGGAAACTGAGCCATGAGAGAAAATAAAGAGAGAGTAATCTACTTTGCTCTAAACAAATCCAAATGGGCGCAAAGCCTGAGCCAATTTGGCAAACCAATTGCAAGGGGATTGCCGAAGACCATAGAGAGACTTTTGAAGGTGACATACATGTCCAGGAGGTGCATGACCCACCTCCACTCGAGGTCGTCAACTGTAGCTAATTAACCTGAGCAAAGGTATTCCAAACAAAATGAGATCAAATCTAAATTTTATATTTTGCTCCCAAACATTCTACTAAGCTACATACGGGGTGCCGGGTTTGTCCACAGAGGTGCTAGATATCTAATTGCCAACTACGCACAATAAAGTATGGGTCCTCAATCCATCTGTGTGCTAGGAATAGATAAGTATTGCAAAATAAGTTGTTTTGGGTTTTTCAATTCATCACTACGATCCATCTGTGTGCTAATCTATTTTATAGTGCTCGAGAAGACAAATCCAATGGTTCCACCCTCAAGGGCTTAATCTTCTTGGATCTTTCACAGAACTTTGTACAACTCTCGACAATTGTTTCTCTACTTCTTCTTTGGCCTCTTTGAACTTTGAATATTCCTTTCTTGGGCTCAATTCCATCTACTACGACACTTTAGAGTCCGTGGCCTTCAATATACTACCATACTTGCGTATGGCCTTCGATATCTTCTACTATCCTTGCAAATGGCTTTCTACAAAGATGATGAAAGTACCTAGGAGCAACCTAATAATGAGATCACAAAAGAAGATCTAGGTGCCCGTTGATAAAAGGTACCATTAGTATCAATTAAGTCCACAGAAATTGGGATTTAGACACGAAAATTAAACATGGTTGTCTAAACCCTTTATCGTGTAAACCTAACTAGAACTACCAATCCAACAAGTAAAACATGCCAAACATTATGCCAAATGCATATGTTAACGCATGCAATATGCTGCACATCAATCCCCCTACATTTAACCCTTTACTTGTCCTCGAGTAAATAAAAACAAGCAAAGTTCCAAGCGAAGTGTAGCAAGTAAGAATAAGTTAGCCAATGCATTCAATTTATTCCCAAGCTACCCTAGTTCCCCCAAAGAAGTAAGAATCTCACAACTCTCACACTCCTTGAAGATGCTAAACTAACCTAACCACCCAAAACATAGTGAAGAAAAAGGAAAGCAAGAATGATGAATGTTGAACTAGCATACTCCCCCAAATAGTTCCCAAAAAGCAATCCAAGTTTTGTTTCCAAAAACTACCAAGGAAATCCAAAAGATCCTCGACTTGATTGTAACCAAGGATAACTCTAGATTCTCAATTTAACAACAACCAAGGATAATGCCAAAGAATTTTTTCTCTCAATTTCTCTCATTTTTCTTAGGAGCCCTTTCGGGTTTTCATCCTAGCTTTCACACATGTTGAGCTCACAGTCTCATCTTTTTCCACACGGCCTCTCATTTTTACCTAGGTTGTAAACCTAGATGGGCCTAGTCTCTCATTTTTACCTAGGCCTTTGACCTATCCGAGCTTTTCCCATTGTTGCCTAAGTTTCCCTTTCGAGTTTCCAACTTAGCCAGGTAAATTATTTTTTCATTTTTTCAAAATTTTCTATTCTTTAGGGGTAGCACAAAATGCCCCAAAGATTGGCTTCATACTACATGAAAATAAGAAAAAACAAAAAACTACACCACAAAAGAGTTTCCAAAACAAACTACAAAAAGGTGCTATCACACATAAAACAACCAAAAGTATAAAATCCAAGTGAGGGAAAGAAACAAAAACAAAGAAACGATAGTCATCAAAACATCCACCATCCAGAACATAATATGAAGATAATATTAGTAAAAGAGATGCCACCATAAAGGTGTTCTAACCCCTCCCCCACACTTAGTTCATGCATTGTCCCCAATGCATGTGACGAAGGAAAAAAAGAGGATGAAAACACCGCAAAATAATCTGTGCCGTCTACAACACCTGCCTTCTTTTCCCTACCCGTGCAGACACCACTCGTGGTCGTTTAGCTAAGCATCAAACATGTGCACATCCCGCCTAACCCTGAAAATAGAGTCCCCCAAAGGCTGTGCCCATTTAGGCATGTATTGCGGTGGATGCGTCCACATGGGATAGAAAGAAGAAGACTTGAAACCCAGTGACCCATGCTCTCTGAAAGGGCTGAGTTGAGAATACTGCTAAGGGTGGGCCTCATGCTGAGAGTGGATCGAAACACTGTGCCTATATGGCTCTGGGCTTGCGCTAGGCAGAAGCTTACGGATGTTGCGTCGGCTAGACTCTGCAAAATCATTGAAATGGGAGGAGATGATTTGCCTATAAGAAATACTAGTGTCATGCCCTGCAGACTGATATAACTCCTAATGAGGGGGTGGTTCTCCATGTACCTGCTAAAAAAAGGGCAGTGGTGCTAAGTACTGCTCCAAAGGTTGTGGCATAGCCTGAGGTAGTGATGGCCACAGCTTAATGGGAAAATAATGTGTCGGTTGCACTGAGAACTGCTCTTGATCGTTATTCTCCTCCTCGTAGTCGTCCTACTGGTAGTGCTCTCTCAAAACCACCTTTAATCTGCAATCAACTCGATGATGAGATGTTACATCTTGAATGTATTACTTAAAGAGGTACTTGAACACTGGGGAAATCTCATAAACTTCTTGCCCCTTGTACAACCAGAAGACAGTCCCATATTCCTCTAATAAGAACTTCGCCTCCTCCATGACCGGTAGAGTGAATGTAAATGGAAAATATGGACCCATCCTTATTCTCCCACTCACTGGAAAGTTGTAGTCCTGCACCAAAAGTGAGATCATACCGCCAATCGCTCTCTTCCCAGTGTGGGATGGCGTCATGGAGAGATCGATACAATGAGTGACAAAATTATCTAAGAGATAGAGGCAAGCCCTCCCCATGCAAATCGATCAATGCATCTTACAATCCTTCTCAGTGGAAGTGGTGGCCTGCTTGTGATAATTAACTACTACACTTGATAAACTGGCTACATACCTTAGTGTCGGGTGCACTATGTCGTTGTTCTAGCTTTACTTCCCCCTCAATTGTTGGGTGGTAGTAGCCAAAAATGTATACATCCCAAATCCAGCCTTCTACTCATTGTACCCCTTCACATCTCTCTGCAGCTTCCATTTGAAGGTGTCCACTAACTGACCATAAGCCAGACCACGGGACACATCAAGTGGAATCTCACAGATCACCCCATTTGTCTATTGTTCCACTTCGTGATAGGGGACAGAAATTATAGGGTATATCTAATGCAGGTAGGGACAGACACAGTAGTGAACTTCTTCATACCAATCCTTCCTAGTAGGTCCCTGACAGGTTTGTAGAGTTTAAGGCCCCTAAGGGTCTCTTTATTCACAAAATTTGTCTCCTGAACAGGGCACCCTACTAGGTAGCCCCACCTTTCCTTTTACTCCCAAGTGAGTGAGATCAACCTCATAAATGGTACACTAGGTTCCCCTCTCTATCTACGATACATGATGGTTATAAGAAGTAACAGGAAAAATATAGCAAACTTTCACCAAACACCCCTAACACAGAACAATGTCCCCAAAATTAATTCTATCAACCACACTAATCTCCCAAAACATCAAGCATGCAAATAACCAATCCACAAAAAATTCAAAACTCTAACTTCACCAAATATTCCAGAGAGTTTGGCCAAATACCTCAAAAGGAGAATGTGGTAAATATTTGCTCGGGGAATGTGCAGAACTCCTCTTATATAGAATCAAAGCAACTCTAACACTCGGAATGGATAAAAAATTGAGTTTTTGGAAGAAATCTCAATTAAAGGCCAAAATGGTCGTTGAATATTTTGGGAAAAACCATGAACTTTCTGAGGCTTCGTTTTAGTGGTTTGGATAGGACTAAAAAAGATGAATATTTTGATACCAAGTGGGGGTGAATGATGACAATTGAGGGAGTTATGGGTAAAAAAGTGTGAGGGGGAGTATAAGCTACTTTGAGAGAGAGAGGAGATGGTGTTGAGGTAAGGATGGCTGGCACAAGGGGGGTCATATAGGGTTTAGGATGGGTTTTAATTGGGCTACAAGGATAGGCATCACGGATCCATAGGTGGGATGTGTGTTGACACGTGCCCTTTGTGCCACGTCAGGTGGTCTCGTGCAGGTGTTTGCCAGACTCATGCTTCTTGTTGAGTATAAGGGTCGGAAGGGACTTAGAATTTTTTAATTCCTTATCCTGCTTCTTCCCCCAATGCATGTTAGTAATGAGATTCTGAGGCAAAACATCCTCATTAAAACTAGAAGAAACATGCTCAACAAAAATCGCAACACAACAATGATCATTCAAACAAGATAGGGCATGTAAGGTTTTAATATTGGGGAATACCTCATTTAGAGAAATTTCAAAAACTTCACTTTTAATTCATTTTTCATGCATCATGAAAAGGTTTACAATCAAAAATAAATAAAAACAACACTAACTCAACTAACGTGTTATGAAGCTAACAATTATACTCTTAGACTAGCATCCCCGGCAACGGTGCCAAAATTTGACCAGCATCCACTCAGGGTCATCAACTATAGCTAATTAACCCGAGCAAATGCGTTCAAAACAGAAGGAGATCAAATTTAAATTTATATTTTTCTCCCAAACTTACTACTAAGCTACCTATTGGGTAGTTAGTGAAAGGACTGGGTTTATCCATAGAGATGCTAGATGTCTAATAGAAAACTATGCACAACCACGTATGTGTCGTCAATCTGCCAGTGTGCTAGGAATAGCTAAGCATTGCAGAATGAGGGTTTTGGTTTTTTCAATTAACAACTACGAACATAAGAAAGAACACCAGAGAAAACTATACATGCAAGCACTTGGGGAATATTTGCGTAATATGTTTGATTAAATGTCTCGATCATCGATTCCATCACATACAAGATATCAAAGCCTATTTCAGTGTTCATAACACATGTTGTGGTTGATGGTTAATTCTTCCGCATACTTGTCACAAAGGGTGCTCTTGCAATATTTCATCGGCACCTCCCCTGTAATTAGGGGAGTGCAACAACGGCCCTGCCATTATGCATATCTATTTCTACCCCGTAAAATTATGTCTTGGGCACTACACCATGAATTCTCTATCCCTAGACCTAAAGAGGAAAAGGAGAATAGGCACCTTATCGATGGCACTAGGGTCGTTAAACCTTAGTTTTGCTACTAAATGATATCTCTACGCGTAACCCTTCTGACCAACTCACCAACTAAGACTGGTGTGCTGTCATCATAATGGTAAAACTCAGAAAATACCTACTTGTACACATCCACGTGGACCTGGATCCCGTGACCCATATCACATCCAGGTTTTTCTTCCTCGAGAGGGGGGTATCAATATGTACACCAACATGAATGTAGATTAGAGTGTGTGCTGATGCTGATGGAGTGTATCATTCATGCAATTCATAACAATTCAATAACAAGCCAATATAATATCATAAGGGAAAGTCTCAGAAAATGTGGTCTTCCATAAGCTTATGGACAGTCCACAGGGGCCTTTATCTTAAATGTTGTAATTTTTTATAAAATTTAAATATTTCATTTTATAAGTTAAAACAAGTAATAATATGTATTTGAAGGTGAAAATATAAAAATATATGATATAAAAAAATATTTTCAAAAATTTTAAATTTTGTATGTAATTTAACAAATGCAGTATATAAGGTAAGAAATAAGTGGCATGTCCATAAGCTTATGGACAGGCCGTCTATTAGGAGACCTACTCATATCATAAACAAATAAAAATAGGTAGATCTAAGGATACTCACAAAACTTAAATCAAATCATGAATACAAATATTATCCCCAAGCTATTAAACTACTCCCTAAGCATTGAACTCAAATATTTCATTGGATTCAATGCCTTTGGGATGAAAAGAAGAAATTTTAGAGAGAATGAGGAGCTCCTTTCTCTCTCTCTACCCTACTCTAGAAATGTAAAATCTGAACTTCAACTTAAACCCTAGTAGACAAAGATCCATCTTTATAGTAGTAGGGAAGTGGGTCAAAAATAGGCCCAAAATAAGCCAAAAACCCTAGAAGCTACAAATGGCACATAGGGTAGCATCTGGCATGGCCTATGCTGACCGAGGTATCCTCGTGCTAGCACAGGACGTCGGTCCCAGCATAGCCCTTGGCCTCGTGCCGGCTAGGGCCATTGGTTCTAGCATAGATCGTGAGCCTTATGGCGGTGTGGTGTGTGTGAACCGGCACGAGCCATTGGCTGGAGCTTCATTTTTTATCATTTGATTTGTACCAAGTGTCGTTTTGCACGAGCCTTCGACCGGATCCTTATTTTGCTCAGTATCATGGCACATGCCACATCATTCTTCACACCTCGTAGGCTATTCTTAGCGTTCGTGACTTAAAATATCGCAAACCATGTGAAGCAGAATGGTCTGCACTTATATTTAGCCAAATTTTGGAGTGAAAATATGACACGTGGCATACAGCTAGCTAGAATTGGCATGGTCTGTTTTGGGGTTTGGCACATCCTGTGTTGGTTGAAAGGGATAGTTCCAAAAACCCCTGACATGGACCATGTTGCTTGGCTTGGGTCGTGCTAGGTCTAGCCCCCGTGCTGGCCGTGAGCGGTTCATGCTGGAGCTAACTTGTTTGCTCCGCTACGGATGAACCATTCGTCCAATTTGAGAGTTCTTGTAGTCTATTTTATAGTGCTCGAGAGGATGAATCCAATGGTGCTACTTTTAAGGGCTGATTCTTCTAGGATATTTCCCAGAAATTTGTGCAACTCTCGAACAAAAATTCCTCCACTTTCTCCTTGGCCTCTTTGAACTTTGAATGCACCTTTCTTGGGCTTAATTCCATCTACTACCATGCTTTAGAGTCTGTGGCCTTAAATATACTAAAATCCTTGTGAATTGCCTTTGATATCTTCAACCATCGTTGCAATTGACCTTCTACGAAGATGATGAAAAGTACCCACGATCAACCTACCAATGAGATCACAAAGGAAGATCTAGGTGCCCGTGAATACAAGGTGTCCATTAGTATTAATTAAGTCCACAAAACTCGAAATTTATACATGAAACCCAAACATGGCCGTCTAAACCCTTTGTCGTGTAAATCTAACTAAAACTAGCAATCCAACAAGTAAAACATGCCAATTATTATGCTCAATGCCAATATAAGAAAGTGCCAATATATTATTTACACTTCTAACCCTTAGTTTAGGGTGAAAGTGCCAATATAACTCTGCAAAATAAGAAAGTGCAAAAATAACCCTGACATTATGACGAATTGAGCAGATATAACCTTTTGGCCTAATTCCCAAATTGACTCATCAATTTAGGTGTTGACCAGACCCAAAATGATGAAATTAGCCTTAACCCCAGAAGATGAATTGTTTTTTCCTATTTTACACTTCCTTTAAAAAAAAAAAGAAGCAGTCCACTGGTTTTCTTCCTCCATTCAGCGCGCCACCACCACCACCACCCCAAGTCATTTCCCCAACAACCTGCTATCCCGCCTCCATTCCCATCCCTATCACCCACCTTCTTCTTCATCTTGTCATTGCCATCCATTGACAGATGGCTAAAGACCTAACGGTGGCTACAGACCAACCAGTGGTGTGGTGGTGCAGAAATATCAAATTCAATGGATGGCTATAGACCTGACGGTGGCATGGTGGTGTGGAAATACTAAATTATATGGACAGCTACAGACCCGACGGTGGCATAGTGGCACGGAAAAACTAAATTTGACAGATGGCTACAAACCCGGCGGTTGCATGGTGGTGCGGAAATACTAAATTCTATGGATGGCTACGGACCTGGCGGTGTGGAAACTAAATTCGACTGACAGTTAAATACCTAACAGTCGCTAAATACCTAACAGTCGCTAAATATCCGCCGGTGGCCACATTATTTATCAATAGTATTTTTGGATAGAGTTGTGCCGGTAGCGTGGTGGCTATAAACCCGAGTGGTTCGAGAGAAGTAAAGTTATGTCTGTTCTTAAAATGGCATAGCTTGAGATAAAAAAAAGTTCAGAAGAAATGAGAAAGAAGAAGAAAAAAAAAAGAATAATAAGAGGGCATTTAAGACTTTCCAACATACTACTTTGTCTTCTTTTTAATTCAGGGGTAAATTGGTCATTTTATTCAATTCCAACAGCAGGTCCCGTTGACAATCAAAGTCAATTGCGCTCAGGGTTATATTGGCATATACATCTAAAAGTTAGGGTTATTTTGACACTTTCTCATTTTGCAGGATTAGATTGTCACTTTCAACCTAAAGCTAGGATTATTTTAGCATTTGATTCTATAAAGAAAGATGTCTAAAATGAAACTAACCAAAGTTCCTCCGACTTATAACACTATACATTTACATTTAAACTCCCGTGGTACTAAATCTTGGAAATCAAACATGTCATTGCAACATTGAGCCATTATAATTGCTTCTTCATGCGTTGCGACGCTAAGGGGTTTTTACCTTTATTTTTTACCCTCGAAAAAATGAGGTAAATAACACAACTAAAAAAGTTGATTATTTACCTCTCTTTTACCTCATTATTTTTTTAAACCTGGGTAAAAATATGGACCAAAACCCGTATGTAGGGTAGCTGATGTCGGTTGCTTATCGGACCAAATTCACGATCATATGGTGATCGACATCGATGCCAGCAACACTATAAACAGCAGAGGACTAGCGTCAATTCTAACATAGCCCATGTAAGACACATGACGATAAATACATATCAACCATGCCTATGTTGGAACCTTCAATGATTTGATTGAAAAAACAGCCGAAAGGGCTATCTATTTTTCATGTGAACCCAGATTTGCAAATTAGGCTTGCAATAGAACTACAAATACCGAACTATAATGCCAATATTCAAATTAGTAGACTAAAATCCGAGAAGAAATGGTAGCAATATCTTCAAAACATATCTAAAATCCCAAGAACACGTTCAATTTAATCCAATAAAATTCTAATTCAAAGCAACAAACTAGCCAAAAGTCCCACGGACATATCCAAAAAAAAACTTATCAAAATCACTGAGATGCTGGACCCTTCAAACCCGGACTGACGTCGACGACGAGGGCTACGGTCGGTACCGAGGTGTCGAGAGGTAGCCAACATCGGAACACTACTCGAAAACAGGTATATAGGCATCGGTATGTCAGTGATACCGTTGCTAGAAAATCAAAATTCAGCACTGGTACACAAAAAACCCGATATATATGAATAAATTCAGCACTGAATACCAGTGCTACAAAACCAAAATTCAGCACCGGTACTCAAAAAACTGGTGCCTATGAATAAATTCAGCACCGATACACTGAATACTCGTGCAACAAAACAAAAATTCAGCATCGGTACACAAAAAATTGGTGCCTATGAATAAATTCAGCACCGGTAACACAAATTTAGGCCACAATGTAGTTTTCCAAGAATTTATAGAAGTAATTAATCTTGACTTTCAAGACCCTTCTGTTCACCCATAAATTCCCAAAATGCAGAGTTATGATCGTATATTATTGAATTGCATTTTTGTTTCGCCAATTACATGATTCGACGACTCCAACTTTCTTGGAGGGAGCTAAGTGAGAAAAATAAAAACTTTACTCGTAACTCCAAACTGAAATCCGCTCGAACGTGATCCTACCCTATACACCCCCATTGTATTTTCCATGCATGTAAGGGAATATTTACAAACAATCGAGCACAAGAACATATCCATAATACTTTCTGATTTCACTTTGTAACTTTCAAGTAATCAACCACAAGTTACTCCAAAACATGTACTAGCACTTTTCAAAAATTCAACAAAAAAATTATTTATTTTATATTTTTATATTTAGGTAAGAATAACAAAAATCATGTATTTTGGAGCAATGAGTAATGGGGGATACACAATTTTGGGCCACAGTGTAATTTTCCAAGAATATATAGAAGTAAGCAATGTCGACTTTTGAGACCCTTCCATTCACCCATACATACCCAAATTGCAGAGTTGCGATCATATATTATTGAATTGAATTTTGGTTCCGCCAATTTTGTGATTCGACGACTCCAACTTTCTTCGAGGGACCAAAGTACAAAAAGTAAAAACATTACTCGCAACTCCAAATTGAAATCCGCTTGAACGTGGTTCTACCCTCTACACCCTCATTGTATTTTCCAAGTCCGTAACAAAATATTTATCAACAATCGGGCTCCAGAATATATCCATAATCATTTCTGATTTCTCTTTCTATTTTCTAAGTAATCAACTCTAAGTTATTATAGAACATGTAGTAGCGCTTTTGAAAATTTCATCAAAAAAAGTTTGTTTTCTATTTCTATATTTATGCAAGAATAACAAGATTTGCATGTTTTGGGCAGAAGGATAATGTCGTAAAAAATTTTTGGGCCATAGCATAATTTTCCAAAAATATGTTAGAGGCGCTTCCGTTCACCCATTGCACCTTAAATTTTAAAGATGCAATCATCTCTTATTTAATTGCATTTTGGTTTTTTCAATTTTGTGATTCGCCGCCTCCAAATTTATTCTATGGACCTAATAGTAAAAATTAAAAAGTTAACTAAGAGATAAAATAATACTGCATTGTTTTTCATTTATACCGGTGCTATATTATGGCGGGATAATGAGTTTTTTGAATTTTCATTTCAAATTTTGTAGGGATTATTTAAAATTTTGAAATTTTGGAATTAGCACCGGCATTAGTTACTTAGGCACCAGTACGTGTATTAGTGCTCCATACTTAAAAAAAATTCTTGGGTTTGCTCTCGGGTTCAATATTTTAAAAAAAATAAAAACACTCAAAGAAGCCCTAAGTAGCTACTTTTCATATATATAGACACCGATACGAGCATTTTGGGCACCGGTGCTACAGAGTTTAAAAAAAACCCAGCTTGGTTTCATCTAAACCATTGATTTCTTTTGGTTATTGAGTCTCAACCACCAAAAATTTGCCTATATAAACTAAATATGAAACCCTAAACCTACCCACCCTAATTTCTCTCTCATTATCTTGCCTCTACCTCCTCTCCATCTTCTCCCTCCTCCTCCACCTCTCCCTCTCCGCCGCCGCCTAGCGCCGCCAATGAAATAGCTCCTCCTCTCTGCTTGACGCCACCGCAGATGACCCATCTCTGCCTTCCCAGCAGTGCTCCATCCCCAACACCATCTCCCGGACCATCCCGGCTTCATCTCTGCCCTCCCCGCGGTGCACCATCCCCGATGCAATCTCCCCTCGCTCAGGTCGCTGGTTAGAGTTGCCAGCTCTACCAAAATTCCCGGTTCAGCTCAGATCCGTCCCCACCTTCATAGTTCTGGTTCGTTGATGTTATCTAGGGTTTTTGAAATTAGGTTTTAGTTTTATAATGATTGATGTTGTTAATCTAGGTTTAGATATAGCTTTTTTCATGAATTGAGAGGTATTATATATTTTCAATTATATGTAACGAAGTTCTTGGTTGTGGTATGAATTTTCTAGTTTTTCACACGAGCTTATGTTTTTTTTGTGTTTTGTTCGTTCTGGTTTCATATTCTGACCAGTGAATTTATTCTCAGTGGCTGAATTATTTTTAATTGATCGCCTATTTACTAGCACCGGTATTTTATGCATAGGCACTGGTATGTCGAGTGTTTTCATACTAGTGCCTAAGTGATCCGGTGCAAGAATATAGTTTCATAGGCACCGGTAAATTGTACCGATGCTGAAATAGATTCTAGCACTGGTACAACTTACCGGTGGCTATGAAACTACATTTTTTGCACCTAGTCACTTAGGCACCGGTATGAAAATTCTCAAAATACTAGTGCCTATGGGGTAAAAATAACGGTGCCTATGAGGGGGATCTCCCAGTAGTGGAAGTTTACTGCACGGTCGGATGGATGCAGCATTGCTTGTTTAGCTAGCTAATATGGCAGCCGTGAAGCTTATGATGGAGGTCGAGTGCAACAATCCAGATGCATTTTTCTCCTCCAGCAGTCGGCGGAGCTCTCGGATCTACGAGAGCTACCTTCTGGTGGCAGGAGTAACGGAGGCCGACGATAAAAATAGCGGTCGCAGAAGCGATGGGGAGTTGTTGGTCGGATCTATAGGTTAAGGTTTGGAGGGAGAAGTGAGATTTTAGGTTGGGGAGAAGTGTAGAGTTAGTAGAGAATAGGGTTTAGTTCAAGAAGTAATGTAGAGTTGGAAAAGAATTGGGTTTCATTGTTATATAGTAGGAGATTTTTAACGGTTGAGATTCAACGTATGAAAAGCTAATAAAGGTTTAAATGAATTGCAAATAAATAAATTTTTATTTACTTTGTCTTTGTGAATTCATTTAATTATTACATTTTTAAATAGTAATATTTTTCTTGATTTAAGTTATGTTTCACAGTTGATTAGTTACAGTCAAACATTAGTTATTAGTGTTGGTTTATAGAACATTAAATTAGGGTGGACCATGACTTAGTTAAAGTCAAACCTTTGTTATTAGTGTTAATATATAGAACGATAATTAAGGGTTGACCATCGATCAGTTGAAGTCAATTTAGTTATTAGTGGTAAAGCATAGAATGACAACTAAGGTTTACCGTCATTACTTGAAGTCAAGCCTTAGTTATTAGTGGTCATATATATAGATAGACAATTAAGGGTTAGTAGTCAATTACTTAAAGTCAATTTAGCTATTAATGTAAGTGTATTGAACGTTAAATAAGGTTGAATGTCGATAAGTTAAAGTCAAACCTTAGTTATTAGTGTTAGTTTATATGACATTAAGTAAGGGTTGATCGTTCATTAATTAAAGTCAAGGCTTCGTTATTAGTGTTCGTATTTAAAGTAACAATTGAGGGAGTACTGTGAATTTAAAGCCAACGTAGTTAGTGGTCAAACATAGAACGACAACTAAAGGTTGACCATCGAGTACTTAAAGTCTAACTTGGTCATTACTATTCATAATAGAACGACAATTGAGGGTTGATCATGGATTACTTGAAGTCAACTTAGTTATTAGCGTAAGTGTATAGGACGACAACAGATGGTTGACCGTAAATTAGTTAAAGTCAATAGTTAGTTACTAATTGTCAAGTATAGAACAACTATTAAGGGTTGGCCGTCAATCACTTGAAGACAGTTTAGTTATTAGTGGTCAAATATAGAAAGACAATTAAGGGTTGACCGTCAGTTACTTGAAGTTAATTTAGTTATAAGTGTAAGCTCATCGAACGTGAACTATAGGTTGACCATTAATAAGTTGCAATCAAACTCGTAATAATCTAATACATAATTAAACTAATAATAGGTACCAATTTATTTAATCTAAAAAAAATTAAAAACAAACACCAACATCGTCACGTTCAGACCCATTTTAGTTTGACCGAATGCACTTCAACGTAGGTCACAACTTCAATTAACACCGACATTGGCAATATGCTGGCCCTATTTCTATTCAAGTGAATGCACTCCGACGTTAATAGCTTTTTAAATAGATTTAATTACATCAAAATGAAGTCGTTTTGGTTCCCTAAGAAAATTCAATACCTTGTTTCTGAAGTTTTCAATTTTTTAACACTTCATCACCCTTGTGCGCCCCTTCCTTTTGTCTCCACCAAGTGGAGACCGACAACGCCGTCTGTGTCTCCCTCGTTGCGCTCAACACCATCCAGCCAATCCACCTCTATTTGCGTCCCCTAATTTCCCTCATCTCCATTGCATGAAGTAACCTCTGTTGTCATCTCCCCTTTTTCCCTCTATGCCATCCCCTTGTTTCCCTCCTGATTCCCACTCCCCAGCGGACTTCAACATCTCAACGGACAGCAAGCCGACATAGGCTCCTTCACATCGGATTTTATCTTAACGTTGCTTCACTGCTCCCAACTACAGGTATATTCGGGTTTTTTATGAAAATATTCAATTTTACAAAATTTACAATATTGATTGTGTAAAAAAAATAGAATTAGGTGATTGATTATTTTGTTGGAAATATTATATCATTTGAATTATTGTCCATATTTGATTGAATTAGTTGAAGGAATTATATATAGGGCGAACGACATCAGGGGGTCTTCCAACTCTTCTCATCGTTCACCTTTAGCCCAATATTTATTTTTTGAATACTTTTGCCCCCTCAACTGACAAAAGTGCTGAATCGTAGCTGTTAAATTTAAGGGTAAAATGGTCATTTTTCTTTTTTCCATTTCTTTACCATTTTCATTTTCCATTTCCACCTTTTTTTTCTTTATTCTTCCTTCTCCTTCAGCTTAACCCGTCTAGTCCCTCCGTTCCATCTCCAGTCACCACCATCTCCATCAAACATCACCACCATCTCCCGTTGAATTGCTATCGTTACGCTGCGAAGAGCGCTGGCCCAGAGAAGAGGAGCAACGTCCAGTTCACAATTTTGGGCAGAAGACAAGGCAAGCAAGCCCCTGTTCTTAGCGGGCCAGCCTCTGCTCATAGAGCGGGTTAGCGAGCTCAATTTTGAAATTCATGTTTCACGGTAAGAGGTTTACGGTGAGCGGCAGCATAAAACTAGCAGCGAGAATTGTGGTGGGCTGGGTGGAAAATTGGCCACCATGACCAATCAGCCGTGTATCTGGACAGAGCCGCCGTCGTGTGGTGGATATCACATTTCGAGGAGCGGATCTACGCCACGAAGCTCACCACCGCACAGACTCACTCACGGCGGGAGCCGCCGTCTACGATTGTTGCTGGCGGTCGAGTTGTACGGGACACCGTGGACAGAGTTCTGGCCACGACTGTGAAAGGGAGGACTCTCTGGGGCCCGAAAATTCTCACGGGTTGGCTCATTTTGCGACTCATTCAGATTAATAAGCAGCAGAGACATAAGAAAGCAAAGGTTGTCAGAGAGAGCTAGTTGAAGAAACCAGGGACGGAGAAGAAGCGGATACCACCGCTACAGAAAATGGTACGCGTTTTAGACTGGTTAGTCCCCGGTTGCCAAAAAGTGTCGTTCCCTAAACTTCTAGAACAAGCCATTGACTACATAGAAGCATTGCAAATGCAAGTCAGAGCCATGACCGTACTCTCTGATCTTCTCACCTCCGTCGGCGGAAACAACAAGAAAAGGAAAGAAAGAGGAGAAAAATAAAGAAAAGGAGAAAAATAAAAGAGTGTATCTCTTGAAAGACGGTCTTTTCATAAGTTATGGAAAGACCAAGGTTTAAAGTGTAAATTAGAAGAAATGAAGATAAAATTTTTGGGTTGCATGAACCGGGTTATAAATTTTATAACTACTACATGTTGCATACTAAATTTTTAATGTTGCAATTAAGACCTTTTACCTTTTATTATTCGAATTAAATCCCGCATTTCCATAAGCCTATGGAAAGACCGTCTTTTCCAAGACTTTGCCAAAATAAAAAGGAAAAATAGTATGAAAAAAGGAAAATGAGAAAAGAAAAATGAAAAATGACAAAAGGAAAAGGAAAATTGTGAAATTACTACTTTGCCCTTAAATTTAACGCTTTTGACTGAACTTGATGCTTTGACCGGACGGAAGGGCTACGATTCAGCACTTTTATTAGTTCATGGGAAAAAAGTACTCAAAAAATAAAAAGGGGCTAAAGGTGAAAGATGGGAAGAGTTTGAGGGCCACTGAAGTCGTTCGCCCTTATATATATCATTAAGTTAGTTGATTGATTATGCTGTTAAAAATATTTTGTCATTGAATTTGATTGAATTATAACACTAAATTAGTTGATTTATTATGTTGTTTGATATATTATATTATTGAATGAATGTATGTGTTTTATTGAATTTGGATGTTTATTCGCTAGTCAATGTACGTATTTACCATGTCGAAGCATGATGACAAGAATGTGAATATTAAGAAGGAGGTTTATAAATTACATAATCCTTAAATACTAATTTGAATCTATTGCACTAAACTAAATTTTATACTGTGCAAATCAAGGCCTTAATTTTACGTCAAGTAGCAGCAGAGTCCAAAAGCATGATGCTGAAGGCTGGGGAAAAGCTCTCTATGTCTAGCACTACACATTCTCGCCTAAAATCTGTATTTCTCTGTTATTCTTTCCCAAAAAAACTTTGGAAATGTTCCTACATTGGTAATGTGTTTTTTACTCTATCTTTTCCATTATTTGAAACAATATTCCTTCGTTGAAGCTGGCCAAATCTTGATCGAAAAGTTTTCTGGGTTCATTTCAACTTATTCCCATGCACATTCAGTCCTTTTTGCCCGAGCAGAAGATTCCTAGTTCCTACAATCCTTTAATGCAAAGAAAAGAGTTGGGAGGTGTCCTATTCTCACAACCAAGCAAGCAAGACAATGAACCCAAAGGGATGGGTAAATTTTCTTGGATGTTTAATTTAATAACTAGTTATTCAAGTGAAGTTTGCTAGTTGCTTTTTGTTGGTACAATAATAGTCATTTTAAAAAAAATGAAGATCACCTCAATAAATGGTGATGGGATTAATGGGAACCCCAAACCTTAAAATGAAAAAAGTATCGGTTACAATTTTGGGGGTAGTAATGACTAAAAGTCGGAATGTCTAATCTAATGATTAAATGGCCAGCTGGAAAAAAGGTAGAGGTGTTCCTTCGTAAAGTCTCCACCCCCATATTAACTTTGGATGGCTGGACTACAACCTTAATATATGTGATATATACATGAACATATGTTATTACTCTTACAAACAAATTGTTTGTAAGATTGTCTTAACTGGTTGAATTTTTCCAAAATGGTCTTAATCACTTTGTCTAAAGTGTTTTTCTAGAGTGCTAAATTGGTTGAATTTGTCCAAAGTGATTAGTGTTCATATATATAGAGCGGTGTCGGAAAATGGAAAACTTTTGCAAAGTGATAGTATCTTAAACAATTTTTATACCTTTGCAACCGAAATCAGGCACATGTCGTCACGCCATCGGCTACTCCAAAATCAAGTCAACATATCACTGATATTGGCTACAAAAAAAAATTATCGACATCAAGGTTTTTGCCAAACATGTTTTAGTTAAAATGAGGTGATGGCAATATCAGATGCACGAGTCGGGCCCTCCCTATTGTACATCAAACAATCCAACTTCAGAAACATGTCAATTTAAGTTTCAATCAATTTCAGATAGATTATCGATGTTTAAGACTAGGATGACTTCATGTTATTGAACACATAAGATTATCCTTTGACATCGATTGCGTCTCAATTTTATTGATACGTATCTAACACCATATTGATGTCGGGAGTTTAGTGTCATTTTACCTCAGTTCTCATGAAACCGAGGTAAAAGGTTAACTTTTAGCCTCTGTTTTTTAAAACTGGAGGTAAAAATACTTTTTACTCTATTTTTTCTTAAATAAAGAATCAAGGTAAAAAAACATCTTACCTTGGTTTTCATCCTTTTATCCTAAAACAGAGATAAAAGATGGGAGGTTTGTTTTTTTTGAAAACCCTAAAAAGATGGGAAGTTCAAAGTGTGTTTTCTTGTAGTGTTGCCCAGTATGAACATGATAAGAAAATCAAATTGAACTGGGTTGAACTAAAATTAAGAAAAATAAATAATATCAGCAATAAAATTAATCTAAACTAAATTTCATCAAACTAAATTGAAATAAAATCAATCAAGTTGAAAAAAAACAAAATGAACAGAAATAACACTAGTAGCAATATTGGAGAAGTAACTATTAAAAGCAGCGTTAGAAGGCGGCTCCGGTATTTTAAAGGCGGTTCTAAGCTAATTAAAGGCGTTTCTTTTGAAACCGCCTTTAATAATGGACATCTATTAGAAACCGTCTTTAATGGATATCGATTAAAGACAGTTCTATTGTGGAACCACCTTTAATAAGCAGCATTTATTAGTTATTTTGCCCAACTATTTAGGGCTAGGGTATAATTTACTCATATTTCTTTCTACAACAAGTGCCGCCTCCCTTCTTCTTTCATGTTTAGATTTTTCACTCCTTCCTTTTTCTCTAAATTGTGACGCCTATTTCTTCTTTTCATTTTCCAAATTATGTCGCCTCCTTCTTCTTTCATTTTCCATATCGTGCCGCCTCCTTCTTCTTTCATTTTCTGTTGGCTAAGCTTGCATGTTCAATTTACTGTTTTTAGTAAATTCTATTTTCAGCAAATAAGGTAGTCCAAGACCGAGTCTTGAGAAGTTAGTTTGTTGGTAGAAGTAGTCTGCACGTTGGATTAGAACGTTGCACGTTTTCTCTATTCTTAGTCTTTTCTGTTTGTTTTAGCATTATTAATAACAAGCAAGGCCAAGAGAAAATGCAGTACCTTTTACTGCACAAAATCTTCAGTTTCCTTTTGTTCTTGTCTGCGAAGTCTTTTTGTACCTGCTGCAACAAGTGGTATCAGAGCGTGTGGTGTTCGATCCAACCTCTGAAGTCGTTCGGTGTTTGATCCGCTTCGACGCAATGGCAGGACGAGGAGCAGGAGCGACTGGGGACAAGAACAAAGGAGGAGCTGCCTCAACTCCGCCAGTTTCTGAATGGCCTAAACTAGGTGGTGGCAACGAGCTGGGCGGAAGCAGCAACGATACTCACGAAACTCGCGTCGTGGAGAGAGTCATCCGGGAAAGCGACGGTGCAGTAAGCTTCCCAACCCTCACGCGAACAAACTACGCGGACTGGGTCATCCTAATGAAGGTGCAACTTCAGGCGCAAGGCTTGTGGGACGTCGTTGCGGACGGACCAGGAACAGGAGACCAACGTGAGGATCGAAGGGACATGTCGGTGCTGCTTCGTGTGGCTCCACCAGAATTGGTCCGCACTCTTGGTGTAAAGTCAACGGCGAAGGAAGCCTGGGACACGCTCAAGACGATGCGAGTTGGCGTGGAGCGTGTCAGGGAAGCTAAGGCTCAAACTCGGTGGTCGGATTTCGAAAACCTTGCGTTCAAAGATGACGAAGGTGTAGAATCATTTGGCATACGGCTCACTGCCATTGTCAATGATCTGGAGGTCTTGGGTGATCCGGTGACGGAGCACAAGGCCGTGCTCAAGTTCCTGCGGTGTGTACCGAGGAAATACAAGCAGATGGCTATGGCCATTGAATCGCTTGTGGACTTGAAGACGCTGTCTATTGAGGAGGTCATTGGAAGGTTGTTGGTCGTTGAGGAGCGAGGAGAACTCGACGAGATGGCACCTGGCGGAAGTCGTTTATTGCTCACCCAAGAAGAATGGCAAACAAGGCAGCGCAACCAAGGCGCTGCCGGCGGTGATAAAAAGGACAAAACTTTGGCAAAAACAAAGCCCCAAGCTTTTGTCAAAGGGAAGAAAGGTGAACGCAAGAAGGGTAATTGCAACTACTGTGGCATAGCTGGACATTGGGCAAAAGAATATCGTAAAGCGAAGCGTGATCGAGAACCACAAGGTCAGGCAAATCTTGTGCGCACGGAGGCTGAAGACGACGAGGAACCGGCACTACTTATGATCCTAGGAGGAGAGGATGGAGCCGAGACCCAATTCACTTCTGAAGAAGTGTTCTTGAATGAAGAAGGGTGTTGCCTATGGTTGCCGAAAAGGGACTTTGGTACCTTGATACCGGAGCTAGCAGTCATATGACCGGTGATAAAGCAGCGTTCAGGACACTTGATGAGAAGGTGCAAGGAAAAGTGCGGTTCGGAGATGGTTCAGTGGTGAATATTCGAGGGCGAGGCACTATCATGTTTCAATGTCGCACAGGTGATCACCGTATACTCACTAATACATATTTCATTCCAAGTTTGCGGAGCAATATCATTTCGCTTGGACAACTTGATGAAAATGGGTGTAAGGTTGTGATCGAGGATGGGGTGCTTTGTATTTTTGACCGAGCACGCAAGGTGTTAGCTCGGGTCATGCGTTCTCGAAACAGGTTGTACACATTGAGCCTGAATCTTATGGCCCCAGTGAGTTACTTGATGCAAAAGGATGATGATTCATGGCTTTGGCATGCACGGTTCGGTTATCTTCACTTCAGGGCATTGCATAACTTGTCAAGCAAGGAAATGGTCCGAGGAATGCCTCACATTCAGCATGTAGAGGAGCTGTGTGATGGTTGTGTGATCGGAAAGCAACACCGAAAGCCTTTTCCACAAGCAACGGCGTTTCGAGCCAAACGTCATTTGGAGTTGGTCGACACTGACCTTTGCGGTCCGATAGCGCCTGCAACGGCTGGAGGGAGAAGGTATTTTCTACTTGTCATTGATGATTATAGTAGATATATGTGGGTTGAACTGCTCAGGACAAAGGATGAGGCGCTGAAATATTTCAAGAAAATAAAGGCAGCAGCAGAGACAATGAAGGAATGCAAGTTGACTGCATTTTGCTCAGATTGTGGCGGTGAATTCAACTCTGATGAATTCAAGGAGTTCTGTGAAGCAAACAGGATTAAACACAACACCAGTGCTCCGTATTCGCCTCAACAAAACGGTGTAGTTGAGAGGCAAAACCAAACGGTGGTAGAGATGGCTCGATGCTTTATGATGTTTATGGCTGTGCCCAACTCGTTCTGGGGAGAAGCTGTAAAAACTGCCGTGTATCTGCTCAACCGCGCACCAACAGGAGCTTCGAAGGCATGACGCCTTATGAGGCATGGCACGGAAAGAAGCCTAGCATACACCACCTAAGAACATTTGGGTGTGTTGCACATGTGAAGAGGCTTGGTCCGGGATTGAATAAGCTAGCTGATAGGTCTGTTCTTGGAGTTCTCACTGGCTATGAGGAAGGAGCAAAGGCATATCGAGTCTTTGCATGTATGTGACAAGGGATGTTGTGTTCGAAGAACGACGGGTATGGAATCGGAAAGACTCAGGTGACATGAGTTCAGCAGACAACTCATTCACTGTGGTTTATTCTACAAGGGAGTGTACAGTTCCTGCACCGAAGTTTGCAGAGCCAGAAGCTGAACCGCAGACGCCGGAACTTGTCCGAAGAGAGACGCAGTAGGCAACACCTCCAACGCATGATGACAATCTGGATACCTCAGGCCCAGGACGCTACAGGTTGATCACAGACTTGTACAATGATTCCGATGAGGTCGAAAAGGTCGAAGAAAGTGGTGGTTGTCTTCTAGCCGCGGAGGAACCAGCCAACGTTGAAGAAGCCTTGGCAGATGTAGCTTGGAGAAACGCAATGAATGAGGAGATGAAATCAATTCTTGACAACAAAACTTGGGAGTTTGCATCACTTCCAGCGAATCACCGCGCCATCGGACTGAAATGGGTTTTCAAAGTCAAGAAAGACTCGGTTGGAACCATCGTTAAGCACTAGGCAAGACTCGTTGCAAAGGGTTATGCTCAACGACAGGGGGTGGACTACGATGAAGTGTTCGCTCCGGTGGCAAGCATGGAGACAATTAGGTTGCTGCTTGCACTCGCTGCTCATGAGAAGTGGGAGGTGCATCGCATGGATTTCAAGTCGGCGTTTCTGAATGGCAACCTTGCTGAGGATGTTTATGTGCAGCAACCACCGGGTTTCATTGATGGTGAAAATGATGGGAAAGTGCTCAAGCTCAGAAAAGCACTGTACGGTCTCCGACAAGCTCCACGAGCTTGGAACTCCAAACGGATGCATCTCTTGTCTCTCTCGGTTTCACAAGGTGTCAGCTCGAACATGCGGTGTATCGGAGAGGTAACACTAGTTCTTTTCTGCTTGTTGGCGTCTATGTGGATGACTTAATTATTACGGGAATGAAAGTTCAAGATATTGTTGAGTTCAAGGCACAAATACAGAAAGTTTTCAAAATGAGTGACTTAGGTCTTCTAAGCTACTATCTTGGGATTGAGGTGCGTCAAGGCAATGGTGAAATTACCATGTGCCAAAAGGCATACGCTGAGAAAATCTTGGAGCTCGCTAGAATGAACGGGTGTAACCCGTGCCACACGCCGATGGAGAACCAGCTCCGATTGAGCAAACAAGATGGGAATACAGCAGTGGATGCCACCAAGTACAGGAGTGTTATTGGTAGCCTTCGCTATCTTGTGAACACACGGCCAAATATTGGTTATGCGGTCGGAATCGCAAGCCGTTTTATGGAGGTGCCAAGTACTCAACATTGGGCTGTAATTAAGCAGATACTTAGGTATCTTCAGGGTACTCTAAGCTATGGTTGCTGCTACAAGTCAGGGGGCAGCAAAGTTGAGTTGATCGGCTATAGCGACAGTGACTTTGCCGGAGATGTTGATGACCGGAAAAGCACCACTGGGATAGTGTTTCTGATTGGGAAGAGCATCATTAATTGGACTTCACAGAAGCAGAAGGTCGTTGCTCTGTCATCTTGTGAAGCAGAGTACATTGCGGCGGCGACTGCAGCTTGTCAAGGGGTTTGGCTCAGTCGGCTCATTGGCGAACTGGTTGGACGCGAAGAACTTGGTTTTAAGCTTCTCGTTGACAACAAATCTGCCATAGAGCTTACCAAGAATCCAGTGCATCATGGTAGGAGCAAGCACATTGACACTAAGTTTCACTACATTCGGGAGTGTATTGAAACCGGGAGGATGGAAGTCGAGCACGTCGGCACGGATGGGCAACTTGTTGATGTTTTAACTAAGGCATTGGCAAGGACGAAGTTCATTGAAATGAGACAGAAACTTGGCATCGTTCGGGTCGAGCAGTAAAGCAAGCTTAAGGGGGTGATTTGTTGGCTAAGCTTGCATGTTCAATTTACTGTTTTTAGTAAATTCTATTTTCAGCAAATAAGGTAGTCCAAGACCTAGTCTTGAGGAGTTAGTTTGTTGGTAGAAGTAGTCTGCATGTTGGATTAGAACGTTGCACATTTTCCCTATTCTTAGTATTTTCTGTTTGTTTTAGCATTATTAATAACAAGCAAGGCCAAGAGAAAATGCAGTACCTTTTACTGCACAAAATCTTCAGTTTCCTTTTGTTCTACTTGTCTGCGAAGTCTTTTTGTACCTGCTGCAACAACATTTTCCATATCGTGCCGCCTCCTTCTGTAACCATTTCGCCACCGCACGTATCCACCCCTCCTTAGCTCCGATGCCAGCGCTCGTCTCCGGCTCCATCGCATGCATACACCTGCACCCTCATCAACCCCTTCGCCACTGACGCCTCCGCCTTCGTCGCAACCATACGCCTTCAATTATGCAATCGCCATCATTCCTATGTCTGATTTGTTGTCTTAGGTTAGAGGTTAGAGATTATGTTGATGATTTGAGATTCTCGTATAGATTTTCTAATTTGAGTTTGAGATTTTAACTTTTCATTTTGAAGTTTAAGGTTTTAGAGTCTATGTCGAAATTGTATACAATTTTCATAATTTGATTGAGGTTTGAGATTTTAAACCCGTATTTAATTAATTAATTAATTTATTATTTCTAGGTTCTTTGTTTCACTTGAATTTGAAAAAGCACTACAACGGTTTCAAATTAGGGACTGAATTCTGATACCAATTAAAGCTGGTTTTTTAACCTTCTTTAATCTTGATGATTAAAGGTGGAGCCAGAGAAGTCAGATGGAAAGTGCCTCTTGTGGTACCGTGGAACCGCCTTTAATAACCCATTCCACTAGTGTAAATATCGGAGCATTACCTTTTTTTTGAAAGGAAATATTACTATTTCATTTATTGACATTTAAGAATAGTACAATTTAGTGAGTTTGCTAAAACATGTTCATTATGTAAAATCGAGCGTGGGACCTTGATGAACCCAATTCGTTGAAACTATGAAAACAAAGACACATCTCCCTTATGATGTAGCTGATGTCCACCAGAGGGATTTGATCAACATCTTGGAGTAGCGCCACAAGCACCCAAGAGTCCGTCCAAACCTGCAAATGGAGATAACCTTGTTTTAGAGCTTGAGTCATGCCAGCAAGACAATTATGGGCCTTTGGTGCCAACGCTGACGAACAGGGGAAATGTTGTCGTTGTGAGGATCTTTGAGTTTGCAAGATGGGTACTAGTGTTCACGCCGTGGATCCATGCCATTGATTTTTCCAAAAAGCTCCATCCAGCCTTAGTGTTAGTAAGATTTGAGGTTCATTCCACTGTGTATACTATGTTTCCTGCTGTCGCATCTCCAAATTTATGTCCTCAATATCCATTGTTGTTTGCCTGCTCTTGTCCAGTGTAAAATTGATGTGGGCTAGGTTTACCCAAATATGGGGCAATTGCTCCTAGTTCTTAAATATCTTTGCATTTCTTTGTAACAAGATCTGCCAAAGAATATGACAGATGAGACTAAGCACCTCTAAATCTGGGGCTGGATTGAACCAACTCCAAAACCATGTATAGAAAGGTTGTGGTGCCCCTTGAATAAAATCAAAGCCAAGTTGTGAGCATCATCAGATTCTTTGCGCCATTGGACATTGCAAAAATAGGTGTTGTATGTCTTCCCTAGCTTGATTGTGGCACAATTAGCAAAGAGGGTTAGAGATCACTCCCCTTATGATCAAATTGGATGCAGTGGAGATGGCATTTAGTAAGGCTCTCCATGAGAAAATAAGAATTTTCCTTGAAACTGGTAAATTCTGTGATTTCTGCCAATTTGCCTTTTCTGCTACCCGAATTACTATTTTAGATATATCCTGTGCTCTATAACCTGTCTTGACTAAATAGACTCCATTACCTGTGAGTTGTCATATTAATATATCACGAGTCTTGTCCCGGTGATCAATTTTTATGGCTTGGATTCTACTGGCAATTTGTGGGCAGTAAATAGCTCTCACCAATGACTCCCTCCATTGCTTTTGCTGAGTGAGTAGGTCAGCTAATGTAAGGTGTGTATATTGATATGCTATGGATAACGATTGGGTGAGTAGTATGTTAGGATAATCCAACTTCTATCTATCCGTGAGTCTTATCTACTGCCTTGTTCTTAGTTCCCATCGAGTGTGCTGCTGTAGTAGGTATCTTCCCCATAAAATTGATTTCCATGCCCAACTGTCTATTTCCTTAAGTGTGCAATCCATAAAATGATGTATCCTGCTGTATTTCACTTTGAAAACCTTCACAAAAAAGGACTACTTGTCCCGCAAAATAGCCAAGGCGTGTTTTGCAAGAAGTGCCTTGTTCATCCTTTCGGTCGATCTTAGTCCTAACCCCCTATTTTGTGGACAGGCACATAGTTTGTCCTGCTACCCAATGCATGCCTTTGTTCTCAAGTTCCCATTTCCAGATTAAAGCTACTATAATTGCATCTATACTCCGTGCCACTATTTTAGGTATTCTGAATATGCCTAAGGGGTATATGGTCATTGCCAAAATCACATGCTTTGCTAAGGTCACCCTACCAGCTAAACTTTGAGACATTGTTTTCCAGTTATCAAATTTTTCCCTTATCTTATTAATTAGAGCCTTGTATGTATCACAACGAGGCTGTAGTAACTGACGCTCCATTCCAAGATATTTACCCCCAATTCCTGACTTATGGATATTCAGTGTACATCTGAGGTAATTTTTCATCCTTCCATCTGTATTTTTACTAACCTGGATAGAGGATTTATCCAAATTGATGTGTTGTCCCAAATTCCCCACCACATGTCTGATTCCTTCCTGAGTACATTGAATGAGTAAAAGACTATCATCTGTATACATGAGATGTAAGATGATAGGGGCTCCTCTCCCTGGCCTTAAACTCACCCAAGGTATCTGTGAGATGGCATTTTGAAGCAGACTGGATAGATATTTTTGGCATATGATGAATATGTATGGAGTGAGTGGGTATTCTTGCCTTAATCCTCTCACCAATTTTACGCAATCTGATTGCCATTGGTTTACCTTGACTGAATAGGTAACTGTGGTCACACACATTTGTATTAGGTTTTTCCAATGTGTAGGCATACCAATGTAGTGTAGTGCACTGGCTAGGAATTCCCACGATACCCTGTCATATGCCTTACACATGTCAAGCTTTATTGCCACTAGTCATATTTTCCCTTGTTTCTTCTTCATGGTTTCTAACATTTTAGAAGCAATCAGAACATTCTAAGCTATGTGGCGATCCTTCATAAACCCTGTCTGAGTAGTAGAAACTAATGAGCCTATTATTTTTTGCATGCTCTTTGATAGAACCTTTGCAATGATTTTGTATTTCAGATTACATAGTGATATTGGCCTGAAGTCTTCTACCCTCTCTAGGCTCCTTCTCTTTGGAATAAGTACTAACTAAGTTTGGTTCCACTCTTGTGACATGTTTGCTGCTTGTACAATTATGATAATCTCCCGTGTTACATGGTCTCCAACATAGTGCCAATACCTCTTATAAAATTCTTTCGAGATTCCATCTAACTCAAGTGCATATCAAGGTTTCATTGATCGAAGAGCATCATGAACATCCTGCATATTGAAATGATGGAATAATCCTTGAACCTGATATTGACTAAGTCTGTGTGTATTTGTTTCCAAAACTTGTTGAAGAGTCTTCTCATGTCCTACTAATTGTGGATACTCCTGTGCAGCCATGTAAACATCTGCTATATAATCCGTCAATAGATTCAGTATTTGATGACTGTCATGAACCCAGCTTCCATCTAACTGTCTTATCTGTGTTATCTAGTTGATTGCCTGTCTTTTTGTTGCCCACTGGTGGAAAAAACTTGTGTTTTGGCCACCAAATCTTCCCCATTAAATCCTTTCTCTTTGTTACCAATAATCTGACTGGAACTGAGTCAATCCTTCAATCTCATGTCTGAGTGATTGCTCTTCAATTACCTCCTGTAGAGTTCAATCTACAACTGGTTTTCCTTGTAATCTTTGTTGCATATGCATTAGCTGTACTGTTTTCTACTGAATTGTTTTGTCTAGCTTGCCAGAAACTTGGTTACTCCAGTTCTTTAGAAGTTTGCACTGCAACTTGTAGGAGAGATGATCTCCTTGTTGTGACTGTGCATGTACCTTCGTGTCCATTGCTTCCCAGATTTATTATTATTATTTGTTATGTATCCTTGCTGTTAACCCAAAAGGCCTCAAACTTTGGTTGGGGTTTTGGCTTTGCTCCTCATCGTTGATTTCGAACTATGCCTAGAGCGTTATCCAAATGCACAATAGGTACGTTCCAAAGCAATTCCTGGGGGAATAACCTTTTCCAAGCATCGTTGACAAACGCTCTGTTAAGCCTTTGCAGAACTCTATTATGTCTTTCTCTACTATTCGTTTAGGTGAACCAAACTCCCCTATTCTTAAGTTCTCTTAAGCTATGCTGCTCTAGCAATTGGTTTAACATGTCAGAACTTTGATTCACTAGGAATGCTTGTCCACCTCTCTTATCTTCTGAGGATAAAACTTGATTAAAATATCCCACAAAAATCAGTGGAGCATTACCTTCGGTTATGAAGAACTTTTGGTATTGTTTTTCTCCCATTGGAAGATAAAAGTCATTATAAGGGTAGATAAAAGTGTTGAAACAAAAGGTCCAAGTACCAACGTGTGCGCTTTCTTGGGTTGTTTTCTCATGACTTTTAGCTTCGATTTTTAATAGTAACTGAAGTTAATAGTCTTTTTAGTTTTTACAAAAACCAACAGACCCCTAAATGAGATCCTAATTCTCCCAATTTGAACACATAACTGAGAGGTCATTGTCGTATATCTCAAACAAATAATTTATAGTACTAAAGTGCTTCCTAAATACAACTAAGTAGATAGTGGCAAATCGGGGTCATCCAAGAAGAAGAGGGATTTTCCTAAGGGTATGCGTATAAGGTGGATATAACCACACACACACACAACACACACACACGCACACACGTACACACACACACGCACACACACACACACACACACACACACACACACACACATATATATATATATATATATATATGAGAAAGTAAATAGGGGGGTGGTTGGTTTTTCCTAATTTATGAAAGTAAAAGCAAGGCAACTTGCATATAAAGGTAAGTATGCTAATAATGCAACAAACTAAGAAAAGATGATAAAATCAACAACGACAAAGCCTTGGGGGCAGTTGATTCTCACTTCCAAACCTAGATCATAGAACCATTCACTCATTCAATCACATTAATTACATAATGTGAATGCTATCACTTCCATTTTGAAGATAAATATTCCTTTCTTGTTAAGAGTAATTCACAAAAGCGATCAACGACTATTTTCAAACCTCATTAATGATCACTTTAGACAAACAATGCCTAAAGGTATTTCATCAATAGCATCATACACAAAGAACCATAGATTTGATAAGAACTGCAAGCATTCTACCAAATGCATATCCATTTAACAAAACAAAGCATTTATTATGTTTAACATATTGATGTGGTAATCCGATCAGGTAGGTTAATCACTGTTCACCGTGAAAACCTCCCTTCCTACAAAACAGATCCTAGAAGTAACTCCAGGGAAAAGGCCCCGACGATCAAGTCAGTCTTTATCAATAAGAATTGGAATTTCTCAGTTAAGTCACACTTACCTCAACTTGTGTTGCTCATCCTGTATTTATAACTTGTGTTGAACTCTGTCACTATTCAGTGTATTCTCTCCAATCATATGTCACCGCCTTCTCGAATTCCTGAAAAGGTAAATCACTTTTTGTCAGGCTATCATTATGAGTTACTGTTTTCATTTTGTCTTTTCACTTTTCTGTGATTAAAATCCCCAACTCTTTAGAATTCCTCATCTTCCTCTCTTCTTCTTTATTGCTCCAATCTTCCATCGTATTCCCTTAATCTTGTAAGTTCATCTTATCTCTCTCATTTCTTTCCTTTCTAAAATAATCTTTATTTGAAGGGTATTTCTTCTGTAGTAGCCTTCTCCTTTAAATTCTGGTGTAAAGGTTCTTTTTACTTTTCCAGGGTTTTTTCCTGTGGTCTTCTTCTCTAATTTCGCTGTATTTTCTGTCTTTTAACTTTGTGATTGTAATTGACAAAATTTTCATTCAAACCTTAGGGATTCTCATTGCTTCAATGTCTACCTCTAACGTTGCTGAGTCCTCTCTATAAAATGTTCCCGATAATAAAACTGACTCCGGGGGAGATTCTGACCAATTCATTGAATCTTGTTCTGTTAGTAGTGTTCTTTCCGATAGTTACTTGGAGAGTTTAAAGTATAATTTCTCTTTTTTGTCTTCATATGAGCTTAGGGCTCCTGGGCCTTTTGAAAGCATTCGCACTCCTCCTCTCGGTTTTATATCTTGCTACTTAGATTATCTCAAGTTTGGACCTTCTTTCTGTTTGCCTCAGCATGTCCTGGACTTGTTTTTGCATTACCGAGTCACTTTATCTCAGCTCTATCCTAAAGCTGCCTCAATTATTGTTGTCTTCTATCATGTGTGCAAGGCAGCTCAGGTGCCTATTTCTATTGATTTATTTTGTAATTTTTGTCATCTTTGAAGGTGAAAAACTCGTCAGATGAATTCACCCTTTATCCCATTATCCCAACTGTGGAGTTCGTTAGTGGGATCCCAAATAACTGTGGGGTATGGCGTAATAGGTTTTTCTTCTTAAGACTTGGTAATGCTAGCAAACCTGTTTTTCCAATTTGATATTACAATGTTCCAAAATCAAAACTTCCCAAGCCTGGGATTCGTCTTAATGCTGAACCGAAGTTGTAATATCACTCAACCAACATTTAGTTGGTCTTCGCCCTGCTGGTTCTTTGAGTTGAGCGAGGGTGTTTATTTGTCATTATTTTGTTGTTTTACTCATGTCCTACTTGTTCTTCTCCCTTGTTGCTATCGTTTCCCTTGTATGTTTGTGTGTTCGTCTAACTTTCTCTATATGCCAACTTGCAGATATGGATCTAACCAAGTGCTCCGGAAATAGAAATTTTATATCTGCGACGAAAATGAAGACGTGAAGAACCTAGTCACTGAGTCAAATGACAACACTGATATTGTTGTCCCCCAAGAAGTTGCTATTGAAACCAATGCTAAGGAAAAAACTTCCAGTGTTGTAATGAAAGAAATTAAGGAGGGGGTTGGTCGTAGCTCCAATGAGACCATAGAAGAAGGAGAAAAGATTGCAGTGATGGTTCTTCAACCATCTTAGAGCCCGTTAAGAAGAGGAGGTGGATTAGTCATTCTCATCCCACCCTTCGATCACGAAGCCATAACTTAATGGTAGAAGGAACTATTCCCGCTACCCTTTCTAAGCTGTCTCTTCACGAGACAATGGTTGTGATATATTTTTTAGGGTAGTATTGTGATTTTATTTAGCATTTATTTTGATACGATGTGTAACTATTATATTTGTTTTCATATCTTAAAAAGAAGGCCAGTGAGAGTCTTTCGCTTGTCAGCAAACGGGTTGCCGGGTTTGCAAAAGAAGATGGGTCGACGCTGGAAAAATTGCAAGCTATCTAAGCAAAGTGTGATCCCCTGAATCTTTCTCTTGAAGCCGTTGGAGACTGGCCTTGCTTTGCCTGGTTATCCATAGGTTCTTGTTGATAAGCTCGCGAAGATGAACTCTCTTTATTGCCTTTTTAAGGAGGTGTCAACTTGTGCTCGCAATGTTGGGTATTGTGAAGCTTTAATTGAGCTTCGAAAACCGAATACTACTATGAAGGTTGATAAGCTACCTAGGATGTCCAAGTCTGAGAAAGTGTTGGAGTAGCAGAAGGCTATAGTTAACAAAGGATTCATTAAAAACATTTCTGATGGTGGCCTTCCTTATGTCCCGCTCTCCCATCTTGCCAGTCTTCCTTATCTACTTTCTGCAGCTGAGTTTTTCCCTTTAGATCTTCTGCTTATAAGCTTTACATTTCTGAGCCCTCTTCCATTCCTGATGTCAATGCAAACTCCGAGGGTGATCTGAATGCTGAAGGCTCTGCTCAGCACACAAGCAAGAAGGATTCTGATATTGTTGTCCAGACGTCGCCTGTCTCTCCCTCTAAAGTTAGTCAATCCTAGTGATATGGATTTTAAGACTTCATTTGTAATTAATAAAAATATTTTTGAAGTATGTGTGTACTATTTTGTATTATCAAGGATGTTAACTTTTGAACGCCTTTTCTAATTTTGACAGTTCTCTTCATATTTATTTATATGCAGAGCTTTGATATTTTGGTTAAGCATATATTTTTGAAATGCGTTGACTATCTGGGATCTAATGACTGTTTTCCTAATCGCCCTGGGTTTTTGTCTCCTTATTCGTATTGCCCCATTAAATTGATTGAAGTTACTCAGTCTTTATCCAGGGATTCTTGTGAACTTATTTCTTCTAATCGCTTTGCTAATGTGGAGTATATTCCCTTGTGTATCAAATGGTTAAATCCTTCCTATTTGTTATCTTCGCCTTCTTCCACTGCATGTCCTTGTGGCAAGTTCATACCTGAAGGTTATAATATTGAGTCGTTAGACATGGATATTGTTCCTAACTTATTCTATCTTGAGTTTGTTGGTGCCTACATTCATTCGCTCAATCTTCAGGTTCGTGTTCATGAATGAGCATTGTCACTAGGCATTTGTCTGAAATATATGCTATTAAGCATTTATGACCTCGAGGTGAGATGGAAAAAGAATGTAAAGGAAACACAAGATTCTATTCGTGAATTAAGAAAATGTTGTGCTGAACAGAACAGTCTTATTCAACATCAACAGTTAAGTATGGTTAAAATGATTGGTTAGCAGGAGGAGGCTAAGATTTTTGCTGGCAGATAAGCTCATGAAGCTCATCAAAAGACCTTGATTATTGATAAGTAATGCACTCGCATTGACGATTTGCTGGATCGATTGAAGAAAAAATAAGATGAGTGTGATCATTTTTCCTCCTCTGGGATCGGGTGGCAAAGTAAATTTGATGACCAGCTTGCTATAAATACTCAGCTGTGTAGTGAAAATGATGAGCTTCGCGCTGAATGTAATCGCCATGACTCATCCGTGCATCAGCTTGAGCAAACCTGTGTTGATTATAATGATAAGCTTCGGGCCCTTCCACCATCATCTCATGGTTCTAATGGGTATGGAGATCTGACTATGGAAATTGGCGAGTAGAGGATTAATTTGTCTGGGGCTATTCGATCACATGTTCGGTGTCTAGAGGGCGGAGTGCAAAATTTGATGGATAAGAATAAGAGTTATCAAGAAATTGTTGATGTAATGAGTGTGCAGCTCGACCGCGGGGAGTTTAGCCCTATAATCGACTTTAAGGTGTATTACGCTAGATATGTTGGCCATAAGGAACGAATGGGTCTAACGAGCCATCCTTCTTACTTGCACATGAAATGGTATTACAATCATATATTAAGTAATGAGCGTGTGGCTAAGGAAACCCATTGTAGGGCTGAGCACTCCCATCGTGAGGTTGAGCAAATTCATCGTTGTGCTGGTTTGTCATCTCCTGGATCATCACGAGTATCTAGGCTTAGATAGATTTTCTATTTTGGTACTACTTTTTCTTTTTTGGAATGTTCTAAATAATCATGTTATGATTTTGGAAACTTGGTCGATCACTGTCAATTGATATGTGAAATGCTATGCTGTATCCTTTAGTTGTTTATGTGGGATACTATGTTTTTTTTTGCAAGATGGCTTGAGTAAAAAGGTTCACAAAAATGCAAGATCTATAGCCTGCTTGTATCGTTTTTATCTTATTTTTGTAGGCATATCTGCCTTTTTGCAAGATCTATAGCTTGCATGGTAAATATAACGAAGCTGTAAGATCTATTGCTTGCAAATTTAAGAGTTTTTATTTTTGCAACCCGCAAGATCTATCACTTGCCGGTGTCATGTTTATTAGCATATATTCCCCTGTTCAAGATCTACAGCTTGCGAAAGTATGATTTAAAAAGTTTCAAGATCTATAGCTTGCAAAATCGAATAATTGTATAGTTCTAATCATATGATCGAATGCTTGCTCTTGTTCGTTAACTTCAGACAACTTCGTTGCTTGCTATGGTATGCATGATCATATTCCATTTTTTACGGTTGTAAGACTTGATGTTTAAATTGTAATGTGCTATAGATTTTCTAAAATCTACAATGAGCAAGTAAAGAACAAAAAAAATAATCCCCCCAAAGTCGCTTTTTGATATTTACGACTACGATAGTATCGCTTTGGAAACAAAATAACGAATGTAACCAGTGATTATCTCATGGTTTCTATACAACTAGATATTTCCTATTTTCTTTGTTGGATCTAGACATGGAACCTTCTCAAGTTGATCACGTGCCAAATATTGGGAACATTGCTGCTATCTAACCTTTCGAGCTCGTAACAGTTGGATCAGTGTGCCTTCGTAACCTTGTAGGGTCCTTCCCACTTTAGGCATAGTTTTACTATTTCTTCTGCTAGGCTTGCCTCATTTTCCTCAACACGAGATCACCGATATGAAATCGTGTCTCTTTGACTTTCTAATTGTAAGCTCTGGTAATTATTTCTTTGTACTTTACATCTGTGATAGTTGTCATTTCTCTTTTTCTTCCAATTCGTCTAAATCTAGCCTCATTATTTCAGGATTATTGTCCTCCTTGTACTCATCCACTCGAAGACTTGAATTACTGATCTCCATCAGTATTACTTCCTCATAACCATACACCAGGCTGTATGGTGTCTCCCCCAATGGTTCTTGAATGGTTGTTCTTAATGACCATAGTGCATTAGGTATCTCCTCCACCCATTCGGTTCACTTTCCTTCCAACCATTTTTGGATACCCTGGACTATGGTCCTGTTTGTTACTTCTACTTGACCTTTAGCTTGAGGATGAGCTACAGATGTAAATTTTGAAAAACACCTAACTTCGAACACTATTTAGTAAAGGTACCACTTGTGAATTGCGTACCATTGTCTGTGACGATAATTTGTAGCACTGCGAACCATTTTTTCTTGTTACTTCAGTTGTGACTCGTCCTAATGGCTTTGCTTCCATCCACTTCGTGAAGTAATCAACTGCCACAATTAGAAATTTGGCATTGCCCACACCCTTTGGTAAGGGTCCAACCAGGTCGATTCCCCATTTGTCAAATGGCCAAACTCCATATATTCCTCTTAAATCATTCTCTAGTTTGTACAATAGCGGGGCATTAATCTGGAAGCTTTTACACTTAAGCATTAAGTTATGCACATCATTAAACATGGTCGGCCAATAGTATCCCACTCGAATAATTTTATTCACAGCAATTCTAGCTTCTGATGTGCTCCACACCGCCTTTCATGCACTTCCCTTAGGATTTCGCCTGCTTGCGATGGCCCTGTGCATTTCATCCTTGGAGACAAGAAACCTTTCTTGTATAAGATCCCCCCTTCATAGGTGTAGTTGTGAGATTGCAACTCTAACTTCCTGGCTTGTATCTTATCTGTTGGAAATATTCCCTTCGCAAAGTACTCTATTAGCGGTGTCATCCAGTTTACCCCTTCTGTTTGGATTATCGACGTTTTTATTACTATGCTTGTGACTAGAATGACCTCCACTGTTACATCTTTGTGTTCGATCAAAGAATCAAACCCAGCGGTTGCCATCTTGCTTAGTACGTCTACTTTTGTATTTTATACATCTTGGTACATGCTAGATGTCAAAGTATTCAAGTTGGGCAATGAGTTGACGAACCCTCCTTAAATACTTTACCAACGGTTCTTCTCGCACTTCGTAATCTCCCTGCACTTGCTGAACTACGAACCCGCCTTGCTTAAATACCTTGTATCCCAAAACATTTCATGTGCCAACTCCAAAATTTTCATTAAGTGTTGTAGTGTTTTGGATGTTCCTTTAATGAACAAAGTAGTGTCATCATCAAATGAAAGCTAAGTGACCTGATTTGCTGTAGCTGGATTTTAAAAAATATTTTAGGTTTCCATTCTTAAATTGTAACTTTATGTTTCTTGATAAGAGTTCAGTTATGATGTTAAACCGAAAGGGAGACATGGCACATCTACTTGCTCTAAACCTCGTAAGTGTTTGAAAAATCCCTAGGAGGTGCCAATGATTAAAACTAAAAACCGGGTTGCATTGTCGTTATTCATTATTAGTTTAACTAAGTGTCCATGAAATCCTATTATGAGTAACAAGGTATTTAGGACCATCTAAGATACCCTATCGAATGTTTTTATCATGTCAAGTTTTAGAATGAGGTTTAGGGATTTCTGGTTTTTTGTCTAGGAGTCTTATTGCTTCATTAGCAGGATGTTATCCGTTGCATCTTTGAGGATATGACACAATGGCTAGAAGAGAAATGGAGAGCCGTTAGATTAGATTTGATTGGAGGGCTAAGATATTGAATAAATTTTTCAGAAAGGTGACTCCACTGAATACTCTTTAAAATTAAGCACATAAAAAGTATTGATACGCACAAATAAAATCATCAAACAACTTAGAGAGGAAGAAATATTCTTAAAAATAAGAGTTTTTTCTTTATTTACTTCGGATGTTTCATATGTTTATAAAGCAAGAAATCTGTGTAGTTAACATTTTGAATTTTAATGAAATCGACAACGTCTTTGTTATATTATCCTCAACTCTCTTTTATTAAATAATCTCCTTTTTCAATCCCCATTATCCCATTAAAATAATTAATTATTAAAGCTCTGAGTATGATAGCGTAATTAGCACATGACAATGATGTAATTAAAAGGAAAAAATATTTCAAAATATCAATAAATAATTTGATCTTAAATTTTATTTATGAATTGTCGTTTGACATAATAACAATAATAATCATAAAGATAATGTTTCAATAAGTCTTACTGCTAATAATAAATAATAAATTTAAAAGAAATATATTAATGAACCGGAAAAAAGAAAATTATTTTACTTGTCATGATCCTAGACTTAATAAATTCCTTATCTATCTTACTAGCTCCTCTCTCTCTCTCTCTCACACACACACACACAACATTATTGTCTTACTAGCTTACACACACCGGCTCACACATTGCATTCAATAAAAAAGAAACCCAAAACAACATTCTCATTTCACTTTGCTGAAACTCACACAATCGCAAAAATTCCCATTCAAGAATATGCTCTACACCTCAAAGCCAATGATGATTTTTATTGATTTACAGATCTCTCTTCCTTCCCAATCTCACTATGTCAGACTCTCTCTTTCTCTCTCTCTCACACACACATGCACACAACATTCTCAGTTTCTTTTTTCCTTCAAATTCAGAGATATACATATCACTCACCCGAAGACCGACACCATCTTCAATGACGTATTCACTTAACTCCAGTAAAATCGACACCAACAAAAACTTTATTTAGTCATCCAGCACTTCAGTGAAGCTTAATCAAAGAGTTTTATCCAAGTGATGAATTTATTTTTTCAGCAAGTTTCCCTGAATCATCTTCACTAGTTAAGTCTAATTTTTTAAATTAAATGTGCCAGGATCTGAATCAAGAAGAATGAAGATCGAAGGATTTTAATATTGGAAACAAGGGTTTGGAAAGAAAATTCAAATTTGCAGCAGCCTTCAGTTAAAGGTGAACATTAATCATTCAAAACTTATCGTGGTATTTGTGGGTTACGGATTTTCCCTTCCGGGCCATATTAGTGGGGTGTGGCTGGGTTTGAACATTGGAGGATAGAACCACCGTCTTTACCCCAAAACACAAATTTTCTTTATTTGCCCTAAACCACCGTCCCTTTCTCTTAGGATCGTTCTTAATTTTTTCCACAACCACCAATCTATTTTCTCCACTGAAAAAAAAACATTTATCCAACTCTATTCTTCTCATATATGAACAGATCTAGCAAATTGGGGATTTATGTGGACAGATCTAGGAACTCTAATCCGACTAAACCAACTCTGAAATGAAGCGATCGATGATAAATGTCGATGTAAATTTCAATTTCAATTCAGTCTTCTTGGATATGTTTTTTAAATAGATCAAATTGAAATTTATCCAGTCAAAATTTATCATCGCTTGGAAAATCAGAAGGTTCAACAAATTTGACTAGAGTGACCACTTTCGTTTTTTATCTTGATTAAGTCTAAAGCTTTAATCGTTTCTTTTCTCTTATACTTCTGGCTGCACAAGAAGAGGGGTTGATGTGTGTCTTTGTTGTTCTATCTATTATTATTTTGAGTGGAAATTATAAATTGATCCTGTTTACGGTTCAATTTCTTTTGCTGAAATTTCTTGAATTTCCTTGAAATTGCAAAATATCTAAGATTACATTATGTGAAAGTTGTTGTAAACTGTAGTCGATTTACTGAATAATCTTCTATAAATGTAGAACATGATCCGGAATTTAAATGGTTGTCAAAATAGATCTAATTGAAAAGCAGTCAAAATAAAACAGTTATACCCATAGTAATTAAATAATATTTACCAAAATAGGTCTAACTGAAATGAACTGAACTGAAAATAAGTGTGGTGAGAAATAGTAATATATGACTAAATGAAGCTAAATTCCGCCAAAAATAAATCTACGTTGAACTGAACTGAACTGATTTGAACTGAACTGAATTGAATTGAAATGAAATGCAGATAAGTCCCAAAAAACAGGGCCTAAATAAGCCGGCCATAATTTTCATGAACTCTAAACACAGCATGTCTGAGAAAGATTGTATTAAATTTGTTTAAAACTTCAAAGTAATCATAACTGGAATTAAAGAAGACCAGGCTTTGTCTGTTTAACCTATGCCTTGGATAAAGGATTTAAATATCATTTATTTTTACTTTATATTCAAACATGAATTTTATAAGGTGTTAGCAAGCTAGAAACCAAATGAACGCCTAAATTGTGATCAACTTGTCAACACTAACAAAATCTGAAAACCACCCAAAAACAAGGCTTAATTAATGGTGTTACAGTGTCTGGAATATCAAGCACGTTGGACTCAGAAATATTACATTTAAAAATGTTAATAACATAATGATTCAAATATATTCAAGAATAAGAGCATTGGGGGAAAAGGTAGTCATGTGATCAAAACTAAATTTGCATCAATATTCAGCTCATTCAAGGAAAATACACTCAGCATAAAATTCTTCTCCAATAGGACCAATACCGCCATTCACTCAGAAATACCCTTTTTAGTTTTCTTCAGGAAGATGGACAATGATTCTCGGAAATGGGAAGATCTTCCTCCCGAAGTACTCGGGATGATATTTGAACCTCTCTCTATACCGGAGTGTTCGATGTTATCCCGCTCGTGTGTAAACCTTGGGGAGAAGTGGTAAAGGGGCCTTACTGCTGGAAAGAGAGAGATATTGAGGAGTGGACCTATTCGTACCAAGTGCCGTCAAGAGTTGATAGGATGCTTCGACTTTTGATCACCAGGAGCTTTGGTGCAATGCAGAAACTGTGTGTATGCAATTTCTATGATCCTAGCAGCATTGATTTCATTGCCCAACAGTATGACTCTAAGTTTCGCTTTTCGTGTAGAAGATCGTTTTTGTGTAATTGATCGTGATATTGTTGGACATATATTAATTATATCATGCGAAAAAACAAATAACAAAAGTTGAATGAGCAATTAACATATGCAAGAATAATACAATTTTATTAATTATTCAAGCATACAATCGAAAAGCTTAAATTACAAATAATCAAAGCATGAATCACGTTTCAAGTAATCACAAATTGATGGAGTCACGAGTAACACTCGCTGCCCTTGAAACGAATGAGTCCCGTCGTGGACATCGTTCCCTAGGATAAAACCATCTCAGGCAACAATTAACATTTAAGAGTTACCTGGGATTCACGCAAGGCCCGAAGGACTATCACCGACAGAGACAGAAAGAAGTGAGACTCAAGTTTAGAATAAATGAGGAACTTGAGAATGGTGCGAGTTTTCTGACTGACTTAGATGCTCTATTTATACTACTCTAAGAGACCCTAATCATGGAAACACGATATTCTGATTTTCTGTAATTAGAGAAGAATATTCTCCAATCACCAACTCACCAAATCCGAGACATTCCATGAATACTCGAATCAAATCTGCTGGAAAAGGAAGAAATATTTGTACAAATATTCTTCATCATATTAAACATGGTAAACTGGATATTTATTTAAGACAGGATATCTCACAAAATATGGAAGTATTTTGTTCCTATCTCTTAAGAATTACACACAAGCAATTCCATATATACTATGCGGTTGGGCCTTCCAGAGACTTCCATGTGGTCCATACGCATTTTGGACAATCTAGAGAAAATTACCTGGGCCAATTTTCGCCCATTTTTCCTCTTTCAAGAGTGATATTTAAAACATTCATATCTCATTCACCCTTGATCCGTTTTGAGAGTTTAAATAATCGATTTTATAGTACTCGCGGAGGAGAACCCAAAAATGACATCCATTGACCCCAAATCTATTCGGGTCCCACTCAAAACGAAGCCCAAAAAGTTGACAAATTTCAACCTTTTAACCATCATTTTCCAACAATCCCCCACATGAATAGATATTGATGTACGAATCAGAACAATCATGTCAGACACAGAGTTTAACTTGGTGATAGATTTATTTCGACGACATAGATGCTGCATAGGATAAGTAGGTGTCACCCTTTAACTTTCCCTTAAGAGAGCACACTTAGCCCACTGGTTAGGAAGTAGACACGATGTCCTTGAACTTCCCCTACCGCTTGTGTGAACGACAATGCACTTCTCACAGACATCTTTCCTAGCCCTTGCATTTTCCTCGGTTGTGTCCATTAATCAGGCCATGGCACACACCTAGTTCTGTAAGGTTTCTAAAGAATTGTGTCCCAACAATTCCCTTTCGAAGCGGCCACACTTCTCGCTTACATAGGTGATTCTTGGCGTAAGAGCAGTTCCAGAAACTATGCGCTCTTTCAAGTACTACACACTCGATGCCATGAACCATTAAAAGCAACCTAATGCTTAACCTCCATTCACATCACTGTTTCTTCATCATAGGAATAAGACAGGAGGTATGAAACCCCCACAGTGATCGCAATGGGTCTTTGCAGTTTAGTTGTCCCTTTGAACCTAGATCTTAGGATCTCCAGTCACATAGGTTGGGTGTCCACGTACGTAACCCATCATTTAATGGACTTCAGTCTCATTCCTCTCGATGATGTTTCAACTACCTCTCGATTCAACCCTTTAGTCAAGGGATCGGCTATGTTGTCCTTCGACCTTACATAGTGAATTGTGATCACTCCAGTTGAGAGAAGTTGTCTTATGGAACTATGTCTCCATCGAATATGACGAGACTTCCCATTGTAGAGCATATTCTGAGCCTTTCCAATAGCAGATACACTATCACAATGTATACATATGACTGGCACAGGCTTCGGCCATCTAGGAATGTCCTCTACGAATTGAAGGGGCCATTCGGCCTCCTCACCCGCCTTGTCTAAGGCAACAAACTCAGATTCCATCGTGGATCGAGTAATAACCGTTTATTTAGAGGACTTCCACGAGACTGCTCCTCCACCTAGTGTGAATACATACCCACTAGTGGATTTCAGATCCTTTATATCGTGTATCCAGTTTGCATCACTGTATCCTTCAACTACAGCTGGATAACTCGAATAATGTAGACCATAATCACGAGTATAACGTAGATATCTCAATACTCTAGTTATTGGTTTCCAGTGAGTCATACTGGGGTTACTCGTGTATCTACTCAACCTACTTACAGTGTAGGCAATGTCTGGTCTAGTACAACTCATCAAGTACATCAGACTCCCAATGACTCTCGAGTACTCCACCTGATTAATAGCCTCCAATTTGTTCTTTCGTAGATGCAAATTCGGATCTATTGGAGTCATCGCCACCTCTGAGTCATTCTTGTTGAATTTCTCGAGGATTTTATCTACATAATGAGACTGGGTTAAGGTGATACCATCAGAGCTTTGGATGATCTTTATCCCCAAGATCACATCCACCAGTCCTATATCCTTCATGTCAAAATGAGAATTCAACATGTCCTTGGTAGATTTGATCATCTTTTCATTACTACCCACAATGAGCAAGTCATCTACATATAAACATAGGATTACATATCCATTTTCCGTGTCTTTCACATAGATGCACTTATCATACTCATTTATTTTGAAACCATTGGCAAGGATGACATGGTCAAACTTCTCATGCCATTGCTTTGGTGTTTGTTTGAGACCATACAATGATTTCACCAACTTGCAGACTTTTCCTCCTTGATCGGGAGCCGTAAACCCCTCAGGTTGCTCCATTTAGATTTCTTCCTCTAAATCTCCATTCAAAAAGGCAGTCTTCATATCCATTTGATGAACCTCAAGCTTACGCAGCGCGGCGATAACAAGTATCATTCTAATGGAGCTTATTCTCGTGACTGGAGAATAAGTATCAAAGTAGTCAAGACCTTCCTTTTGTCTATAACCTTTGATTACAAGTCTGGCTTTATACTTGTCAATCGAGCCATCTGCTCTTATCTTCTTCTTGAAGATCCATTTGTAGCCCAGTGGTTTACACCTCGGAGGTAAGTCCACTAGCTCCCAAGTATGATTATGTATAATCGAGTTGATTTCTCTTTTAATCGTTTCTTTCCACATAGGCCCCTGAGACGAATTCACAGCTTCTTTATAGCTTTGTGGCTCACTTTCAAGCATAAACGTTAGATAATCAGGACCAAATGATTTTTCGGTCCTAATCCATTTACTTCGACTAGGTTCATCCACTTCCTCCTCTTAATCCACGAGATCGTCAGGAATTACTACGCCTTCGTCTAATGACTCAATGGTCTTTTTTGACAATTCGGCCCTTTCCTTGGCACGGAACACATCCTCAAAGAAATTTTCATTTCTTGATTCCATGATCGTGTTCTTGTGAATCTCGGGATGATGAGATTCATGTACGAGGAAGCGATAAGCACTACTCTCATGTGCATATCCTATAAAGATACAATCAACCGTTTTAGGTCCGATCTTTAACTTCTTGGGGGTGGGATTAATACCTTGCAAGGCACCCCCATATTCGCAAGTACGTAAAGGATGGCTTCGTGCCTTTCCACAACTCATGAGGAGTTGCTTTCTCATCCTTACGGGGTATCTTATTCAAAAGATAGTTGGCCGTCAAAATAGCCCCCCCCCCCACATGCTCTGTGGCAACCCAGAACTTATCAACATCGCATTCATCATCTCTTTAAGAGTGCAATTTTTACATTCAGCCACACCATTAGATTGAGGCGAGTAGGGGGCAGTGACCTCATGAATAATGCCATGTTTAGAACAATAGTCCCTAAATGGATCTACATATTCACCTCTACGGTCACTTCTAATTACCTTGATCTTCTTATCAAGTTGATTTTCAATTTCCATTTTGTAGAGAACAAATTTCTCAACTGCCTCATCTTTGCTTTTCAGCAAGTACACATAACAGTATTTCGTACAATCATCCACGAAAGTGATGAAATACTTGTTACCTCTTCTTGTTTGCACGAACTTGAGATTACAGATATCGGTATGTATCAACTCAAGAGGTTTCGTGTTTCGTTTAATTTGTTTGAAAGACGTTCGAGTCATCTTAGCTTCAACACAAGTTTCACACTTATGATTTGCATCAATTTCCATGTTAGGTATGTTCTCCATTTTAATTAATCTTCTTATCGAATCATAATTAATGTGTCCTAGTCTACCATGCCATAAATTGGAAGACTCAATCATGTAAGCAGAAGGAGAAGCATTCATTTCATCTTTCTTAGGAGGTACAACCATGGTGTTCAACTTGAACATACCATCTAGCTCATAACCTTTGCCTACAAACATACCTTGCTTTGACAAGACTAACTTATCAGACTCAAACACTAGCTTAAAGCCATGTTTGATCAACATAGAACCGGACACAAGGTTCTTGCGAATGTCTGGCACATACAAAACATTCTTCAAAGTCAACTCCTTCCCATATGTCATCTTTAGCACCACAGTGCCACGGCCTTTTACCATGGAAGTTGCAGAGTTGCTCATGTAGATGGTCTCTCCATCTTCAATTGCCTTGAAGTTTGAGAACACTTCCTTGACAGAGCAGATGTGCTTCGTAGCACCAGTGTCAATCCACCATTCCTTTGGATTGGAGTCCACCATGCTGACTTCAGAAATCACAGCACACAGATCGATGTTATTCACATCTCGTGCAAGATTTTCAACCATGTTGGCCTCATTCTTAGCATTCTTTGGCTTTTTACACTAGGAGGACTTGTGACCAGCGAGGTTGCAGTTGTAGCACTTGCCAGGGAACTTCGACTTCTTCGAAACTCCACCCTTAGCTCCCAACTTGGATCCCTTCTTTGCCTTGGGCTTCTTTGACTTGGAGCTCCCACCAATCTCCACGAGATTGGCCCTTGCCACAGGCACAGATCCATTCATCCTCTTTTTAGAGATGCCATTATCTTCCTCAACACGAAGCTTTTAGATCAGATCCCTCATGGTCATCACCTTTCGCTTGTGTTTCAGATAACTCTTGAAGTCCTTCCAACTTGGAGGCAGCTTCTCAATGATGCAATAGACTTGGAGAGTCTCGCACATTGTCATCTTCTCGGCTATCAGCTCATTGATCATCATTTGAAGCTCTTGAGCTTGACTGACCACAGACTTGGCATCAACCATCTTGTAGTCGAGGAACTTGCCGACGACCCACTTCTTGGATCCAACTTCCTCACCCCTGTACTCTTAGTCAAGAGTTTCCCACAACACCTTAGAAGGCTCATTCACCTCATACACATTCCGAATGGCATCGTGAAGGCTATTCAAAATGATGTTGCGGTAGACATACTCCTTAGAGTTCCACTCCACCGCAGCATCTTGAACTTCCTTAGTGTTTTTCTCATCCACAACGGGACGATCTTCGTGAACGTAACGTTCCAAACCCATAGTGGACAAGTAGAAGAGCATCTTCTGCTGCCACATCTTGAAGTTCATACCATTATTGAATTTCTCGGGTTTCTCAGCATGAGGAACAACCACAAGAGGCATCGCCCCAGGGGTAGTCTTCGCAGCATCATTGCTCGACAAGGTTATGAGATTCATCAATGTGTACATACAAAATTATTCACCATTAAATATAAGTACACTTTAAATATCGTAGTATAATATTTTAAATTATACCTAACAAATTGCTCAATATATAAATTATCGAAATTCATTTGCATGCGAATCAGATTCTTGGATAAATATGGCATGCAGATTAATAAACAAGCATGCAGTCAGAGCTTTGGATAAATATGGCATGCAGATTAATAAATATGGCAGGCAAGTAATATATGCATATTGATTGCAGAATATTTTGACTACATCATTCTTCACCCATGCATATTTTGACTGCAACATTACATGCACATTGATTGCATGGAAAATTTGGAAATTCTTGATCATATATTATGGCGCATGCAATCTATATCAATATATATATCTGCATGCATATTACTAACCTTCCGCATGCATCCTATTAACCAAATCAATATAAATCAACAAAGATCATTCGTTTCAAAACCGTTGGACATATATTGCTTATATCATGCAAAAAATCAAATAACAAAAATTGAATGAGCAATTAACATATGCAAGAATAATACAATTTTATTAATTATTCAAGCATACAATCGAACAGCTTAAATTACAAATAATCAAAGCATGAATCACGTTTCAAGTAATCACAAATTGATGGAGTCACGAGTAACACTCACTGCCCTTGAAACGAATGAGTCCCGTCGTGGACATCGTTCCCTAGGATAAAACCATCTCAGGCAACAATTAACATTTAAGAGTTACCTGGGATTCACGCAAGGCCCGAAGGATTATCACCGACAGAGACAGAAAGAAGTGAGACTCAAGTTTAGAATAAATGAGGAACTTGAGAATGGTGCGAGTTTTCTGACTGACTTATATGCTCTATTTATACTACTCTAAGAGACCCTAATCATGGAAACACGATATTCTAATTTTCTGTAATTAGAGAAGAATATTCTCCAATCACCAACTCACCAAATCCGAGACATTCCATGAATACTCGAATCAAATCTGCTGGAAAAGGAAGAAATATTTGTACAAATATTTTTCATCATATTAAACATGGTAAACTGGATATTTATTTAAGACAGGATATCTCACAAAATATGGAAGTATTTTGTTTTTATCTCTTAAGAATTACACACAAGCAATTCCATATATACTATACGGTTGGGCCTTCCAGAGACTTCCATGCGGTCCATACGCATTTTGGACAGTCCAGAGAAAATTACCTGGGCCAATTTTCGCTCATTTTTTCCTCTTTCAAGAGTGATATTTAAAACATTCATATCTCATTCACCCTTGATCCATTTTGAGAGTTTAAATAGTCGATTTTATAGTACTCGCGGAGGAGAACCCAAAAATGACATCCATTGACCCAAAATCTATTCGGATCCCACTCAAAATGAAGCCCAAAAAGTTGACGAATTTCAACATTTTAACCATCATTTTCCAACTGATATTTCCTTTTGGCAATTTGAGTTTTATGATTGATAATTTCCCAAATCAAGGGCTCGTCTTCTTTAATTAAAATTTTCAATGTTTTTCATCTAAAAATTTCTTGAATATTGATAAGGGTTTTAATGTGGGTTTCTGTCACTACATTATATTGAACTGGAAACTTATACCCAGCTCCTTTATGAAATTGTTCCATTAATTGAATACATTTGATCTATCAGTTTCTTAGATTTGGGGTTTTGGTAGACATCCTATTAAATATTCCTCTAATACAATGTTTGTTTTTGTCCTTTAACTTACCTTTAACGAAGGTTTAATTACTTTAATTTGTGTCTTTCTTGTCACACTGATACACCCAATTGAAACAGTGCTAGACTCCTTTGGTTAATGAAATTGCACTCCTTTATTCATTAGAAATTAATTTCACCGTTTAATTTCAAGACACTACCACAGAGACCCACCTCTAGCACCATTTTTTTTAATTTTAGCACCGGTTTTTTCATAAAAAAAAACCAGTGTCTAAGTAACTGGTGCTAAATTAGCACCGATTTTTTTTTTTCAAATTTAGCACCGCTTTTTTTGTTAGCACCGGTTTTTCAACCGGTGCTAAATTAGCACCGATTTTTCAACCAGTGCTAAATCAACACCAGTTTTTTTTGTTAGCACCGGGTTTTCAACCGGTGCTAATTTATTTACGATGACAAAAAAAATCCCGTCCTCTGAAAGCTGCAGCGCGCTGGCGCTTTCAGAGAGAGGGAAAAAGACTCAAAATTAACAATTTTATTCCACATTAATTTAATAATAAAATCAACTTCACAAAATTAATAATTTATTTCCACATTAATGTATACAAACACCTTGTCTCGCACGACTATGACAAGAGTAATAGTCCTAATTATACAATAATAAAACTACTGCAGCACAATTTATGGTGCACTGCCTTCACTTACAGCTCTAGAATCTCAGTTTCTCCTCTACTCTTGTAAAAACAAAGATGAAATGAGTACATAGTTGGGAGAACCGAACCTATCAGCAGTAATTATAATTCCCAGATTCCGAATTGGAGGTAAAGAAAGGTACAAGTGGTTAGTGAAACAATCTAATGATTCTGGAAAAATGATCGACAAGAACAAGATGGACAATAAGAATGATTACTCATTGTGGTTAAAGAGTTATTCGTTTGAAGCTGAACTGTTGCCAGGAAGTGGCCAAAATCCTTGGAATGAGAATGAAAGAATCTTGAACAATCCATCGGGGTTGCATGTACCTGCACGTTGAAAAAATATCAGTGTATTCAACGTCTCCACCATGGATAACCTAGCATATTCATGGTTTAATTCACCCTTAACTATATAAAATATTACTTCATCCATCCTTATAAAAAGGGTGTATTGTTTCTGCAATAGTACGAGAAGTCTCTGAAGATCTTCAAGTGCCCACATGTGCAAACTCCGTCAAAATTACAGAAATTAAACATGCAAACCTGTTGAACATCAGGGTTCTCATCATTATAGGCCTCCAACTAGAAAAGAAGATATACCTCAGGCTAATTTGAACACTAAATTGAGCTAATCAAAACACATAAATTTTCAATAAAAAATGCAGGTTGTTGGGTAAAATTGATGCAAGATGTTTCATCAATTGATGCAAGTGTTACTCCCTCTATCCGAACTTAAGTTACACAATTTAACTTTTCACAATTATTTTAAAATGCAAACACAGAAAAAATAGCAAACACAGCAAAATAAAATAGAGAGAAGAGAACTTTTGATTATGTGCAGCAACGTCCCCACCTTGATTATGATTAATGCAATCAAATCTCCACCATCCTATCCCAAAATCAAGGCTATCTATAACCATATGAACAAGAAAACACCAGATGTTTAAAACCAAACTAAAGATGGCAAACTTTCAACATAATAATTTCCATCTTTAGTTGCCAAACTCCATTCTTTGAAGTAGTGACAACAAAGCACGGGTAAAACAAAGAATCAAACATTAATATGGAGAAATCACAAAGTTCAGCCCTGTTTTTATTTGTCCACATTCAAAACTTTATAAGTTTAAAGCCATCCTCAAATTTAGACCAAATAAAAGTTCCACTTAAATATTACACATATAATGAACTGAAAAGAGATCTTCAAGACAAAAGCTCACACAAAATGTATAAATAAACTCTTCAACTTCCAAACAACACAAGACGAGCACACCATTTGAAAGCATAGCAGGAAAAAAACATTGCCCATGTCTTTCTTAATACTGAAATTCATGCAAGAATTTGATTTTACGAGACTACATGGATATTTTTGGCACGCAGGTCAGACAACATCACTTTAGAGTCTATGAAGGATAGGAGTATAGAACTAATAGTACTACACTAATGCACAAGTCTGCTGCTAAAGATAGAATATACCCATATCTTGGTTGCAAAATTCAAAAGATAGGCATGACAAAAGCTTCACCACATTAATAGTTTACCAAAAAAACTGATTGGTTCTTTGATGTAAAGGACTTGAGCTCAAAAGACAAAAAGAACAGCAGACAAGGAGAACCAGCTCAAAATAATGAAACCACACAATCCCAATTTGCAAAAAAAATTTAAAGATACAAACTTTTAGAAACTAGAAGGAAGAAAAACAGAAAACACATCCAAAACCAAGCATAATCAATAACTAACCTAACAACATGTGCTTCAAAAAATTATCATATCAATATGTATATTGACATCGGCTAAAACGAACTAGAATGGAACTTCATCAAAGATTCACCTGTGCATTGATAAGAGCGGCCGGCGATGGGACCTCCGGAAGAGGGGAGCGGTATGGACGTGTTGGGGAGCATCATCATCGGTGGTGGGAAACGAAGAGGTGGCGGAACCCTCCAGCGGTGGTGGGGCTCCTTCTCCGATGGAAGAACCCTCTAGCGACGGTGGCGGAACCCTCTTGCAAAAATAGGGAATAAAAACCCTCTACTAGCGGGGCTCCTCCCGCGGTGGCAGAACCCTCCAGTGACGACGTAACCCTCCGGCAGTGGCGAAACCTTAGGTTCTTTGCGTCGAAGGAAAATGGACAAGGCTTTGAGCGGGAAGACAAGCAAGAAGATCCTCTACCTCACCGACCCCGGTGCCATCTCCCCTTCCTTCAACTTCTTTAGGTGATGCATGGCCGGTGGCTGATCGACGGAGAAAGCCAGAGGAGGCGGAGGGAAGGTGGGGTGTGGGTTCGATCGAATCAAATTGGGCAAGGAAGAAGGAAGGCTAAGTATATGAAAATTTGAGACATGCGGTTTGGGCCAAAATTATGGGTTTGAGCCCATTAAAGTTTTCATTAGCTAAAATCAAATAAAGTTTGACCGTTAATTAGTTAAAGTCAACTTAGTTATTAGTGTTTATATATTAAAGTCAAGTAAGGGTTGACCATTGATAGTCAAAGTTAAACATTTTTCTTTCTATTTATTATATGCTAATTCAAATAAAGTTTGATCATTAATTAGTTAAAGTCAACTTTGTTATTAGTGTTTATATATTGAAAGTCAAGTAAGGGTTGACTGTCAATTAGTTAAAGTCAACTTAGTTATTAGTGTTTATATATTGACAGTCTAGTAAAGTTTGATCGTTGACTAGACAAAGTCAACCTAGTCATTAGTGTTTATATATTGAAAATCTAGTAAAGTTTGACCGTTGATTAGAGAAAGTCAATCTAGTTATTAGTGTTTATATATTGAAAGCCAAGTAAAGTTTGACCGTTGATTAGACAAAGTCAACCTAGTTATTAGTGTTTATATATTGAAAGTCAAGTATAGTTTGACCGTTGATTAGTCAAAGTCAGCTTAGTTATTAGTGTTTATATATTGAAAGTAAAGTAAAGTTTAACCGTTAACTTGTAAAAGTCAGCTTAGTCTCCACTGTTTCTATATAGAGAGGGTCAAGTAAAATTTGACCGTTGATTAGTTAAAGTCAACTTAGTCACTAGTATTTATATATAGAAAGTCAACTAAGGTTTGACCGTTGAATAGACAAAGTTAAACATGTTTATTAGTATTCATTATATACTAATTCAAATAAAGTTTGACTTTTAACTTGTTAAAGTCAGCTTAGTCTCCACTGTTTCTGTATAGAAAGAGTCAAGTAAAGTTTGACCGTTGATTAGTTAAAGTCAACTTAGTCACTAGTATTTATACGTAGAAAGTCAACTAAGGTTAGACCGTTGATTAGATAAAGTCAAGCATGTTTATTAGTATTCATTATATACTAATTCAAATAAAGTTTGACCGTTAACTTGTTAAAGTCAGCTTAGTCCCCACTGTTTCCGTATAGAGAGAGTCAAGTAAAGTTTGACCGTTGATTAGTTAAAGTCAATTTAGTCACTAGTATTTATATATAGAAAGTCAACTAATGTTTGACCGTTGATTAGACAAAGTCAAACATGTTTATTAGTATTCATTATATACTAATTCAAATAAAGTTTGACCGTTAATTAGTTCAAGTCAACTCTGTTATTAGTGTTTATATATTGAAAGAAAAATATAGTTTGACCGTTGATTAGTCAAAGTCAGTCTAGTTCTTAGTGTTTATATATTAAAAGTAAAGTAAAGTTTGACCGTTAACTTCTTAATGTTGTATTTATGTATACTAAATCAATTAAGGGTTGAACGTTAATTAGTTAATGTTAACTAAATTTTATTCTTATTTGTATATATTAGGTCAGTAAAAGTTGATTGTTGATTAATTTAACTTAACTTAGTTAATAGTTAAAGTAAACAAAAGAAGCGGACGATTTTGAAAGTTTAAAAAAAATAGCTTAGAGCGGCTGCCCAGCTGCTCCCAGCTCATGAAATTTCTAGGAAGATTATTTGATATTTGTGGCAAATATTTTGAATTCTTTGGTGGAAAATTTGAACTTTGAAATACTTCGACGAATATTTAGAAGTGTTTGGCGGGAAGATAGAATTTAAAAATATTTAAGCAATTTCTTTGGCGGGAAAATGTTTTTGGCGATTTCTTTGGCGGGAATTTTTTTTGGCGCATTCTTTGGCGGAAGAGTTTTTAGCAGTGGTTTAAACTAGTGCTATTTTTTTAATTTTTAGCACCAATTTTAAAAACCAGTGCTAATTTTTCCAAAACCGGTACTATTTAAAAATTTTGGCTATTTCTTTGGCGGGAAATTTAATTTCAAAAATTTTTAGCACCGATTTTCTATTGTTTACAAAAACCGGTGCTAAATTTTAAAATTTTTGGCGATTTCTTTGGCGGGAAATTTTTTTTGGCATTTCTTTGGTGGATATAACTTAAGATTTTGGAAATATTTAGCACCGGTTTAAACTGGTGCTATTTTCTTCCAAAATCGGTGCTATTTTTAAATTTTTAGCACCGGTTGGAAAATACCGGTGCTATTTTTCCCAAAATCGGTGTTATTTAATATTTTTTGACTATTTCTTTGGCGGGAAAATGGATTTTGAAAATTTTTAGCACCAGTTTTATAAAATCGGTGCTATTGTTTACAAAAATCGGTGCTAAATTTTAATTTTTTTGGCGATTTCCTTGCCAGGAATAATTTTAAAATTTTTAGCACCGGTTTAAACCGGTGCTATTTTCTTCCAAAATCGGTGCTATTTTTTTTATTTTTAGCACCGCTTTAAACTAGTGCTATTTTCTTCCAAAACCGGTGCTATTATTTAATTTTTAGCACCGGTTGAAAAAAACCGGTGCTAATTTTTCCAAAACTGGTGCTATTTAAATTGTTTTGGCTATTTCTTTGGTGGGAAAATAAATTTTGATTCCTTTAGCACCGGTTTTACAAAACCGGTGCTATTGTTTACAAAAACCGGTGCTAAGTTTTAATTTTTAGCACCGGTTTTTAAAACCGGTGCTATTTTTTTACAAAAACCGGTGCTATTTTCTTATTTTTAGCAACCGGCGCTATTTTATAATTTTTGGCTATTTCTTTGGCGGGAAAATGAAATATTCTAATTTTTAGAAAAATCGGTGCTAATGTTTTCTAAAATCGGTGCTATTGTAAAATTTAGCACCAATTTTTTAAAAATCGGTGTTAAAATTAAAAAACCGGTGTTAAATTAACACCAATTTTAAAATCCAATGTTAAAATTTAAAAAAATCGGTGCTATGAGATTTTTAGCACCGACTTTTAAAATCAGTGCTAAAAAACCGGTGGTAGATGTGGGTATATGTGGTAGTGAGATTTTCATTCTTATAAGAATCACTAACAACATTTTATCATTGTGGCCATTGCTGATCAGATATTATATTAATTTTTTTTGCACCAGTGGCTCCTTACATACGCTGAAAATTCCGGGATGTCAAATAAGTGATGCTTGGGTTCAAAATGTTTTGGTGAACCTTCGGAATCTCACATACTTGGATGTGAGCTACTGCAACCAGATTGGTTCAGTCGGACTGGGGCTCTTTTAGGAACATGTGTCCGCTGGACATTCAGAGAAAGTTCTCGCAAGAGGATGAAGCTCTCGCTGCTGCAACCACAATGAAGAATCTTGAGCACCTTGAGCTCCAAAATGATTATTCGCCTTTATTGTAATTATAACATTTTATTTTATGAAAATATCATTTGAATTTTAATAAGAAAATGACGGGCTGATACTCACTTTGTAGTAAAATGGCGAATATAACTATCAAGCTTCCATTTAAAAACAGCTTTACATAGCGGTTCATTCTAAAATCAATGTTCAACCATAGTTTAAGAAAGGACATTTGTTAAGGAAATTAATAACATTAGGATTAGTGGCAAAACCAGAAAAAATTTTCAGGGGAGGCTGTCAGGAGGCGGCGGGACGACGGCAACTTCCGGTGGCAGGAGGCGGCGTGGTGGCGGACCTGGCGGTGGCGGGAGTCGGGAGATGCTCTGCTCGGCTGGAATGAATTTTGGGAAGAAATGAAATTCCATTGGATTGGGATTTCAGTTTTGGCCCAATCCAATAATATTTCATTTTTTTTGCTTACTACAAATGAAACGACGTCGTTTTACTACTTCATTGGCAAAAAAAAGAGAAGGCCGCAAAGCGGCCTTCTTCTCCGAGCTTCCGGTTCCAGTTGACCGGAATACGCCCGTACTTCGGCGGAAGACGTGCTGGACGGCCGGTTTGATTCCTGCTATCTCCAACCGGCGATCGAGGTAGGGCTGGAGCCCTACCTCGCGTACCATTGATTCTGCCACTGACTAGGATCATTATAATTGTCGTTGAATTATCACCATTGGAACCGCCTAATAGTTTCTTATTTTGAATTATTCTATAAATAAACATTGAGTGGTTTTTATTTTTTCACCATACTGAGAAAAATTCAGTTTTTAGGCACTTGACTGAGAAAATGGTATTTTTAGTCACCAAATAACGAAAAATAAATTGTCAATTTTGTATCCCTCTCTGATAACTGGCAGGTACGTAGTTGAACTTATTTTAAAGGGTGAAATTGGTATTTCAGTAGATTTTATTAATTGGTCAAAGCGGATTTCATCACCACTACTAAGGAGTTCTTGATTTTAGTATAGCAAAAATTTGAAAGTTGGCATCAAATACCGTGGTTTGTGAAATTGGCCAACAATATAGAGGACGCATTTACAAAATGCGTCCTCTCAGAAATGATTTTTTTTTTCGATTTGAGCTGGTTGAATTTTTTTTTGGCAGAATAATTAGAGGACGCATTTACAAAATGCGTCCTCTTGGAAAATAATTTTTTTTCGTTTTTCTGACAAGTTTTATTTTTGACTGATTGGTAGAATAAATAGAGGACGCATTTACAAAATGCGTCCTCTTGGAAACTAATTTTTTTTCGTTTTTCTGACAAGTTAAATTTTAGACTGATTGGCAGAATAATTAGAGGACGCATTTACAAAATGCGTCCTCTTGGATATTATTTTTTTTCCCGTTTTCGGACAGGTTTTATTTTAGACAGAGCCGGTCAATGTGTGGATGTACACACGTCAATGTGTGGATGTACACACACGTCAATGTGTGAATGTACACACACGTAAATGTGTATAAATATATACATAAATATAAATATAAATATATACACATATATAAATATAAATAAAGATATATATATATATATATATATATATATATATATATATAAACATATATATAAACATAAATGAAGATATACATATATATATAAATATATATAAATATAAAAAATATATATAAATATAAAAATATACATACATATAAATATAAAAATAAAAATAAATATAAATAAAGATATATAAATATGCACACACGTAAATGTGTGGATGTACACACACGTAAATGTGTGGATGTACACACACGTCAATGTGTGGATGTACACACACGTCAATGTGTGGATGTACACACACGTAAATGTGTATAAATATATACATAAATATAAATATAAATATATACACATATATAAATATAAATAAATACACATATATAAATATAAATAAAGATATATATATATATATAAACATATATATAAATATAAATGAAGATATACATATATATATATATAAATATAAAAAATATATATATATATAAAAATATACATACATATAAATATAAAAATAAATATAAATATAAATATAAATAAAGATATATATAAACTCTAATATATATATAAGCCACGCATTTTAATGGAAGTATAAAAACAAATCGGTAATATAATAGTATTTTTTGTAGCTTTAAATAATGGAAGACGCATTTGGAAAATTAATTGTTCGGTAGACCGGGTATCGGCATCGGCCGGAGAATTTTAATTATTGGGCAAAATGGTTATTCTCGTGTTTGTCTGATGATATGTTGTGAACTAGTTGAACGATAAATTAGGACAGCGTGAGTTGCTGTTTGGTAACTAGTCCTGAATAAGGGTGCCGGAATGAAGTATTGCATAGTTAGAATGAGCATGAATTAGCATAAATGTACAATAGCCGAACAGTACGTGCGAAATGTAATGCAAATCAGTGTTTAGTGGCATGCTCTGTCCTAGTGACGATGACGATCCCTGCAAAGCTTTCCGCCCGTTCCACACGGTGGAGGGCGTACGGTCCTAGATGTCCGTCGAGGAACAGCCATCTGTGTAGGTACATGCACTTCCTCAAGTGGAACTCCCTCTGGTATTTCGTCCTCCATTTCGTCTCCCGTTTCCTCACGATAGGCATGTGGAACACTACCCGTATGTGATGGAGCATCAGGTGACATGAATTGATGACTCGATGTTGGAGTGACATATGCAGTGTGTTCCGATGGAGTCATGCCGTAATGTGAAGGTTCACCGTGTGATGGGCCGGCAATCGGTGGACTCGCATGTGATGGGCCAGCTTGTGATGGACCAACGTGTTCCTCCTGGCCCCTAGGACGCCGCCTCCGACCTCCCTGTCGAGCTGGTGGAGCCTGGCGGTCGCTTCTGAGGTCTGCATATCTGACACCAGGGGGAGGATCTTCACAGTGCACAAGCGGCTGATAGTACTGTAGTCTGGAGGCCTGATGCGCGTGTTGTAGATCCCGTGTGACAACTTCATGGATTCCGCTGAGAGCGCGCGCGAATTGTGGGGGACATCCATCCAACGGAATGTTCGACATGTTGTACACCTCAGTGACTATCTGCAACTATAGAATCGAGATAAATATGTTAGTTATGCAATATAGGGGAAAGCCGTAGCATTATTTCTTGAGAATATTATGATTGTAGGAAATACCAAGTACTCTGCAGTTGCACTGTCTCCATGGAAACCCTCTGTAGCCGTGGTAGGCCGTCCTGGCGATCAATCATGCTCACCGTCTTGCGGAAGTACCACTCCATGTATTCACGGCTGGGACAATATGGATCTGTATACCCAAGTGGGTGTACTTGTCGATCAGATCGTTGCTCCCACTCAACGAGAAATCTTCTTAGTTCGGCACGCCAATTAGTGCCAGACCTGCCGCGACGGTCTATATCATGAAGCAGTTTATACTCTTCCCTACTGACCAGCTGGGTGGGTATTGGCTGGATCAGGCCGAACTGCCTGAGAACCCGATGTGCGTGGTGGAACTCCACTACATGCCAGCAGATGAGGTCGACGCACACAAGCCAGTTGTTACTACTAGCAGTACAGTACCACGGGAGTTGCCCCACGATGTCCGACGTGTATGGCTCCCAGATAAACTGAAAGAACATCATAGTGGTCCCGTTAGGTATTGAATACCATTTTCCGCACGAAATCAGGAGATCGTAATCCAAGATGGCCCATACCTGATTCTGACTGAGAGATGTGATCTGATCGCGATACACTTTCAAAACATGCATCGGTGAGTGTGATAAATCGTGAGGGGCTCTCCACCTACAGGCGGTGATGAGTGAACTATATTAGCAAATATATGGAATTGACCACAGTTTCAAAAACTGACTACTAGTGTTATTCGGCACCTACCGGGACCCAACAGCATTCATCGGCGCCGATATGGGTAGAGCTCCTGCGGGTCGGATGGATGGGATGCGCTCCCATGCCCACAACTGTTCCACAAATTAAATTACATGTAATACAAAGTAACAGAGTGGACATTATGTACGAATGAGTGGAGTGACAGATTACTTTACCTGTAGCAGGACAAGGGGGCCAGAAATGGATTTAACTTGTGGAATTGCAGCGTCACATAAGCACCGGTACAAGTGTGCAAGAATGGCACTCCCCCAACTGTAGTGACGTGCTGCACCTAGGTCCATTAGTATCGACAGGTAGAGCAGTGGAATTAGACTACCTGATGTGTCTGACATGAGCATTCCCCCAACCAGCAGTAGAATGAAAACTCTCGCCCGCTGTTGACATTGGACCTCAGTAGGGTGAGTAGGGAACGGACTGCCCAACAAATATCCCAACCAGCTCGCCCTAATACGACCCCCTCGGATAACTCCGGTGTCAGGTGTAGCACCTAGGTAGTCCGTGCAAACTACCAGCCATTCCTTAGTACGCCTACGGGTGTCGATTCCTGTGACTGGGATCCCATCGATCGGAAGACCCCATAGCATCCCCACATCCTGCAGCGTGACCGTAGCCTCCCCCACCGGGAGGTGAAATGTGTGCGTCTCGGGCCGCCACCGCTCCACTAGGGCAGTGATTAGTGAATGGTCTATCCGTATCGATGCAGAATCAAGGAGTCCCTGGAATCCTACGTCACGCAAGTAGCTCAGAACTGTGTCAGGCATATCTGCGGTCCAGCATGCCCCATCACAGCGCCGGACCTGCATTGCCTCATCCTGTAACTGTCTGTTGTACACTGCCCGGGCACGATGCTCCTCGTGAAGGTACAACAAATCATCCTCCATGGGTCCTGGATGACAATGGTCCATCGTGTTGCCCCTGTACACAATTACGACATATGAAAATTAGTTACTGAAGCGATTAGAGTGGCAAACATATTTGGCAAATAAAAGCTATAACATCACAAGTAACAAGCTATAATATTCCGATGGACGAAAGTACATGTGCAAGTAACATATGACCGAGGTACAATTACAGACACTATACGACAACATGACACTAAGTACGGCCACGCCTACGGCGGCCCCTGGATTCAACCGGCACCCGCTCGTCCATCTGATTCCTTATCCTTCTCTCTGCAAACTGTCCACGACGCCTACTGCGGAACTTCTCCCCATCAGGAACCAACCTCCATTCGGCACGTTGCCAGAGCGATGGATCTCTTACAGGCATGAAACCCTGGCTATATTGTTGCACATATGTGGTCGTGAGATACACCCTGTCACATAGACTAGCCGGATCATCACGTCTATGCCGACAGACGGCTAAGGCATGGGAACAAGGGAAACGGAAAATCTGCCACTCACGACAAGTACACTCTCTTCTTCGGTATTTGACCGTGTACTGCCGTTCACTGATGCCCCCATCGATGTTCCTAACCACAACCCTATAAGTCTGCGATGCATGACCGAACACGGTCACGATATGTCCCTGCGCCAATGTATCCTGCTTCTGAAACTTTTTCCAGATCCTGTTGGGAAACACGGACCTGGACAAACGGGCAACATTTTAGAATACATTAACTGTTTTGCAGACACTCAAAAAAGGGTACGTAAGTGACAAATTACCTCCAATTCGTGGCGTCCATAACCCTCTGGGCAAACATTTCAACTGTTCGCTCCAACATCGCTTTGACACAAGCTGTGATCGGCAGATGGCGTGTGCGGCGCAAACAGTTGCTGTAACTCTCAGACACATTCGTCGTGAGAATTCCCCAACGTCGATCACCCACATCGAATGCAAGACACCACTTACTCCTATCTAGCCGTTCCAACCAATCCCAAGCAGATGGATCTGTACTCTCTAGCTCCTCCTTGTACCCCCTCCACTTGCTCTCTCGCCTAGCAGAACCAAGCTGCCACACCAGAGTCTTCAAAAGCGCATTCTTGAACTTCCCGTTATCATATGATAGGAAGTTGGATTGAAAATGATAGGGCCTTCATCTGGAATCGCATACGCACATCCACTACACCGGTCTCTCGATCGTAGGTAGAAACTCCGGACCCAAAATGAGTTGGGTCATAGCTATCCTCATCCGGGCCACCATAATCCCTATAGTAGGCTTGTGTATCTGGATTCGCCAGAATATGAAACGCCGGGGGTACATTGTTCGTGCACACCACCTGTTCTTCATCGTCCCCAGGATTCGAATCAGTTGATAAGGAACAATCATCCTCACTTCCACCATCAAGTTCACCCTCGACATCATCGTCTTCGCCACCGTCATCCCTACCAACAAGGTCACGAACGTGTCCCACATAATCATCATCCAAGACATTCTGCTCGTCACGGGCCATACCATACATACCACCACTTGTGGACGGCTGAGCACAATCCACGGGAGCATACCCAGAAGCAGAAGGTTGGCTGGACTCACCAATTTCTAAACCCCGGCTACGAACGTGTGGCGGTTCGCATGGTGCATCAGCCAAGTTCTGGAAGTTGCTCAACAACGACATGAACGTCATTGGCCGTGGCCAATCATTAGTGCTTGCCAAATGTTCCATAACAACGTAAAAATCCACGGACGACAACGACAATCGATCAACAATGTTGAAGAAGAACGTCGTTGAGTCATCATCTTCCAAATTATAACACCGATAGTATACAGCCGAACCAATCAGTTCAGGACATCGGTAATATATTTTCAACATATACCCCTCACTCGCAATGCCAAGCCTCGTGACAATTACATCAACTAATTCTGAGTGGTTCAACCTCCTCTCGAGAGTCAGAACTCGCTCAGGTATTGGAGGATCATAATACACACCCACGGTCAAATCAAACTTGATCTGACCGCCTCTATACATATACACAGTCAAAAACATCGCACGACTGCAATACACGAATACATAACTTTCAGTTCATTTTCATTCTACATTCATTTCATTGCACCCTCAAATACGTACATGCACTCCACTAGACCACATCAACAGCACTATTAACACAGACATAATACATTAACAAGTAAACGATTATGCAAAGACATCACTTCTATTTTATTCTCACCCGACATTCCTTCCCGTAGTATCCTCAAAAGTCATTATTATTGCTACAAACTAAATACATTTATCAGTCAACAATTCACTTCGTCACTTCATTTCATCACGCATGAGCATTAAACGCTATAAGAGCATCGGACCAAACTTAATCGCTAAAACCACACACAATCATACAACACATCCGAATTAACTAAAATATTTCCGGATCTCCGCAACTTACAATTTAACAAAAATATCAAAAACTTTCTTCGTGGAACACATTTGTGGAACACATTCGTAACCTTATTTAGGGTTCAATTAACATCAACAAAATGAAAAAGAGGGGGGTGGAAGTCTAACACTCACAAACAAGGTGACAAACGTGGAAGTCAACGGAGGTCAACGGCGGGTCAGCGATGGGTCAAGGCCGGTCAACGCCACGAACTTCAGGCCGTTTGAGATATCTACAACCACAAATCCGTTGCAAATTTTACTCATACAAAATCTTGACAAAATAAAACAAGAGCAAAATGTAGGATTTTTCAAAACATAAAAACACATTACCGATAACGCGAACAGGCGGAAAGGCGTAGAACAACCGACGCAACGATGGAAAGGAAGATGGGAGAAATGGAGAAAATTTTTGGCCAAGTAGATGGGAGAAATGGGGACAAAACTTTCGGCAAAAACAAGGGGGAGATAAGAAAAAAAAGAGGAGAGGAGAGTGGGATAAATAGGCGGAAGAGGAAGGAGGAGAGGACGGTGCAGTCTTCATTGACCGAGAGGCCGCATTTGCTAAATGCGGCCTCGTCCACATGCGTCTGACGCACTGACCCGCCTGACGCTGCTCCCCCAGCTTGACCGAGAGGACGCATTTGCTAAATGCGTCCTCTCCGCCACGTCAACTTCGCACCATGCACCACAAAACTGGAGAAAAATTTAAAAAAAGACAGAGAAGAGAACGTATTTTTTAAATGCGTCCTCCGTATTGTGGTCCACTGTGTAACACTGTTGCAACAGAAATAGAAATTTCTCCACTACTAAGAGCCTCAGCCTCTCCGGTGTATTCTTTCAACATCGCCATAAGAAACTCTACCACCAACAGCCTCGAAATCCTTCCCGACGCACTGCTCGTTAATCACATTTTTAAGATCAACCTCCTTAATTAGGCTTCCTAGGACATTTCTGGCATAATAAAGTAATGATACAATGAAGTATTTCTAAACTTATCACTCGGGTGCTTCTTTGGTGATGTTCCTGAACTGCAACTTTATCAATGAATTGGACAGATGTTCAGGGCTTTCATGATAGAATGATTTACCGTTAGGAATTGTATTATATGACTGAATATATAGAGAGTACAATAGGGGTGTAATAAGGAAATAACTCTAATCACAATAAATCATAATCTAACTAGTAATCTGATTTATCCTAACACCCCCCTCAAGCGGAGCATCGGATGCTCGCCGACGCACAGCTTGGACCTGAAAAACTCGAACAGCGGACGAGAGAGCCCCTTGGAGAAGATGTCCGCAATCTGAAGAGAAGTTGGAACATGAGCAACGCGGAGCTTTACAGATGTCACCAACTCATGAACAAAATGATAGTCAATGTTGATATGCTTCACCCGCTTGTGCGCCACCGGATTCTGAGCCAAAAAGATAGCACTGCTGTTGTCACATAACATCAATGGAGAACCAGAAAGCGGAAACCGAAGATCACGAAGAAAATGAGTGAGCTAAACTACCTCTGAAGCAGTGTTGGCGAGAGCATGGTATTTTGACTCAGTGCTGGAGCGAGAAACCGTGGGTTGTTTCTTGGCACTATAAGAAATCAGATTCCCACTAAGAAAAACTGCATAACCATAAGGGGATCGAAGAGTCTCCAGACAGCGGCTCCAGTCAATATCAGAGTATCCTTACACCTCAGGAGTACTAGCAGAAGTACAACTAAGACCAAAATGAAGAGTGCCACGAACATACTGCAAAATTCACGTCACTGCAGCGAAATGGTCATCTCTGGGATCCTGATGATACTGGCTCACCGTGTTAACCGAGAATGTAAAATCTGGATGAGTGATGGTGAGATATTGGAGAGCACCAACAAGAGAACGATAAAGTGTAGGATCCCGAAATGGAAGACTGGTAGAGCTGTGAACTTGAGAATCAACAACAAATGGGGTAGAAACAGGTGTCACGTCAGACATACCGGGCCGAGTCAAAATGTCACGAGCATACTTTGCTTGGCTAAGAAGTAACCCTGAGGAGGTGGCACATAAGTGTAATATCATAATAAATCATAATCTAATCAGTAATCTGATTTATCCTAACATTTTCAAACTGCAACTTTGCTGTATTCCATAAGAGGGTGAGATATGTGATGCATTGTTGGGATATCCTTGTGTCCTGCACAACTTCTATGCGTTCCTTGGTTTTAGAAGGTAATGAGGATTGAGACCAGGTTTCAATTTCCTGGTCAGATACACCAGCTTGGCCAGAGAATCTGCAACATGATTACATTCCCCAAAGGTGTTATTGAGTATATGGAATTGGATTTAATTGTTGATGCAGTCAGCTAAATGATATAGATGGCATGGATCCTTTACTGCCATTTTTATCATGTTAATGGCATTTAGAGATTCAGATTCAATGATGTAGCCAGTTGTAAAATTATGAGCTAGATTTAGACCTCTGGAGATGGCTAACAATTTAGCATGCCACATACTTTTTGCACAAACCAGCATGATTTCTAGCTATGACTACTCCTATTGCATATTGACCATCTTTCCATGATCCATCAACATTTCTCTTAATAGTATCTGGGTTTGGATTGATCCATTTATGGGGAGTGATTTTTGGTTTTGGGACCATGTCTGATTAGACCGAGAGTGAAATGGTCAAAGGAACAGGGGGGTTTTGCCAGGATACCATAATACAGCAGATCAAAGACAGTATTAGCAACGAAAAATCTACAATCATTAAACATAAATGAATTATTTCCCTTCCATAGACACCACCAGATTACAGATGGAATAATAACAGCTATAACTTTCTACACTCCATTCAAATCAGATCCAGACCGTAAGAAATGAATTCTATGTGCAAGTGGTGTCAGCAAGCTACAAGTCCATAGAAACATGAGTAACCCTGAGCTTGCCAGACACCATCTCACGTACAACATGATAGTTAATATCAATGTGCTTGACTCTCTTATGGGAAAATGGATTCTGAGATAGGAAGAGAGTGTTATTGTTATCACACAACAAAATAGGAGGCACACGAGTCGATACACGTAAATCCCGAAGAAGATTCATCAACCCATGCTTGATTTCAGCAGTAATAGGAGGCCATATTGATCAGCAGTATTTGCCATAGCACGGTATTCTGATTCTGAACTAGAACGAGAAAATGTAGGTTGCTTCTTAGCACTTCAAGACACCAGGTTACCACCAAGGAAATTGACATAACCATATGTAGACCTACAAGTCTCAATGCAACCAGCCCAATCAGCATCAGAATAACCCAGAACTTGTAAAACAGATGAATTTGTGCAAAACTGAAGACCATAATGGCGAGTTCCACGAACATAGCGTAGAATTCAAGTGACAACTTGGAAATGGTCATCAGTGGGAGCCTGCATGTACTGACTGATCGTGTTCAAAGCATAAGACAAATCGAGACATGTAATTGACAAATACTGAAGTGCACCATCCAGAGATTGATAAAGAGTGAGATTTCCAAACGGCTTACCGGAAGAGCTAGAAAAATGCAAAAAATTCACCAAAGGAATAGCAACAAGTGAAGAATCTTACATTCTGGCACATAACAAAATGTCCTTGGCAAATCTGGCCTGATAAGGAACAAGTCATCATATGTACGAATAACCTCTAAACCCAAAAAATACTGCAGAATGCCAAGATCCGTAATCTTGAATTCCTGATTAACATGATCAATAAACTTCTGAATGAGACAACCATCATTCCCAGTAAGAATGATGTCATCAACATAAACCAATAAGTAGATCAAAGAGACACCATGGGAAAAGACAAATAAGGAGGTATCAGAGGAACTGCATACAAAGCCCAGACCAATCAAAAAAGAATTGAACCGCTGAAATCAAGCATGGGGAGCTTGCTTCAAACCATAAATGGCCTTGTGTAGACGATAAACCAAATCAGAATGTATCGAGTCTTTGTATCCTGCAGGCTGCTCCATGTAAATCGGAGAATCAAGAGCGCCATTTAAAAAATGCATTCTTGACATCAAGCTATCGTAATGGCCAATTTGATGGACATCAAGAGATAATACAGTACGAACAGTAGATGCCTTCACCACGAGACCAAATGTATGATCATAATCAAAGCCAGGTAATTCTGAAAAACCTTGAGCAACTAACCTCACTTTGTGTCTATCAAAAGAGCCATCAACTTTGTAATTCAATCTGCAAAACCATTTTGAACTAACAACATTGACATTTGAAGGACGATGAATCAAATCCCACGTCTATTAAGTGCATAGAGCATCTATCTCGAGTCCATGGTAGTAACCCATTTAGGATCCTTAACAGCCGAGCGAAGCATACTAGGCTCGGTCTTAGAAAATAAAGCACTCAGTAAACCAGAAATATCGTATTCAGAAAAATCCTTGTACCGTAAAGAACCACTATGCAAACAAGTAGCCATTGGATTTTGGGAAGAGGGACTTGCAACTGGAGATGGTACAGATCCCAAAGCAAGCACGGAACCCGAGACTAGCGACGATGGCCTTGCAGAAGACACCAATGGCAGCACTGGTGAAGGAGGGTTGGCCGGTTCAGTTGGAGAGGCTGCGAGTGACTGAATAGGTGGCTCGTGGTGCGCACGTGCAATCGGAGTGGCCAGCACGTGAATCAGCTACAGCATCGGTACTGGCTGCTATCGATCATGTTGTTGGTCACCCCGTGGTAGACAAACATAATTTTTTGAAGAACCCTGAGCTTCTGGTACAGTCAGAAAATTTAAATTCTCTAAAATAATGGGTGATTCTGTTGAAGAAGATGGCTTAAAAACCTCCGACAAGACTGACGAAGGCTCCAAAAAGGCAGAAACATCCAGTGCTGACAAATCTCTAATAGTACCAGTACGGGTAGCTGGAAAATATAACTCATCAAACCGAGCATGGCAAGTGATGTACTCCTTCTTCGTGAGAGGATCAAGACATCAATAACCCTCGTACTGTAAACTGTAACCAAAAAATACAAAAGACATACTCTGAGGCACTAGTTTATGCGCAGCATAGGGCCTCAAATAGGGAAAAACTTGACAACTAAATGGATGAAGATTGGAGTAGTTAGGCGTAGTACCAAAAATAATAAAGAGTAGAGACTGACCAGATAAAACTGGAGTAGGCAGTCTGTTGATGATGTAGGCTGCTGTTGAAAATGCATCATACCAAAATGAATGATGAAGGTTAGAATGAAAGAACATCGATAGAACTGTCTCAGTAATATGACGAAGCTTCCTCTCTGCGCGTTTTGCTGAAGAGTGAAGGACAAGAAAGTTGGTGATGAATGCCCTTTGATGTAAAATAAGATTGCATGCGATGATTCAGAAACTCTGTTCCACCATCACTCTGAAATAATTTGATGGTGGTAGAGAACTAGTTCTCAACAAGATCCTCAAAATTCATATAAGCCTCTACAAAATCAGACTTTCGTCGCAGAGAGTAGAACAAGGTGAACCAAGAAAAATCATCAACAAAAATGACATAATAAGAATACCTGGCACGAGATATGACAGGAAAGGGTCCCCAAAGATCACAGTGAACTAAATCAAGTATGCGTGGTGCATGTTTTAAATTATCTCTGAAGGAAAAATGCTTGCCTTTACCCATCTCACAAGAGGGACATAAATAAGGCTTAGGCAGCAAACTAGTAACTGACAAACAACATCCAGACTTACTCAAAGAGGAAATAATGTTATGGGGAACATGACCCAATCTACTAAGCCAAAATTCAAAATATGCTTTAGAAGCACTGGATGCAACAAAAGCAGATAAAGCAGCCGCACCAAAATCCAAAACATATAAACCTCCGTCGCAATGACCTTTGCCAATAACATCTCTAATAAACTTGGTCGAAATGGTGAAAGAGGAATCATAAAAAAAACAACATTCATATCCCGAGTCAATTTTCTAATAGACAACAAATTGTTAGTAATTTGTGGAACCACCAAAACATCAGACAATGATAATGAATCAGAAATTCGAAAAAGACCAACATGGGTAATGTTAAGAGCAGAACCATTACAAACAATAACACGCTTGGTACCAGAATAAAGAGTCACACAATCAAGAGCGGACTGAGAAGAGGTTATGTGGTAGGTCACATCAGAATCAGCTATCCAGCGAGTATGCGGTAAATAGCCGGGAGAAGAAGTAAACCGAGTGAGGACACGTCGAGGCAAAGTGACCAAATTTCTTACACCACTGACACTGAACTGGTACCATTCACCGTGCAATTTAGAACAAGAAGAAGAAACATATCCTAGAACATGAAACCATTGGCACCAAGACTGATCAAGAAGAACCATAACATCAAAAATAATTATTAATGATAATAATAAAATGATAATGGTTCTGCTTGAGGTGAACCATGCTGGGCGGGCAAAGGAAGCTGGACAAAGCTTGGCCCGTGAATCTCAGAAGGATGCGTGCTAGGCTATGATGGCTACACGTGCATCTAGAAATGGCTGCAGGCGTGTGGATTTGACGGTAGCTTGAAACACACCGGAGAATATGGTAAAACCTGAAGACGCGGGATCTGTCGATAGACGGCAACAGGCCTGAGAATGCCGTATCAATGGAGAAGAATAAGACCAATGTTGGCGGAAGCTTGAAAAAGGCGACTGAGCAAGCGACAGTGGCGGGAGCAAGTGGCGGCTGGAGCAGGCTGGGAACCGACAAGGAGATCTAAAACTTGAACATCAGCAAAGGAAATGGCGGAGGCCGGTGGACGGTGATCGGAAAGGAAGAGGTTGGACGATGGCGATCTGGACCAGAGATAGGCAATGGAAGACAGTGGTGGTGGGCGGCGGCCGGCAACAGTGATGTGCAAAGATTGGAATTTTGGGTTTTTCATTTTTTGGTTTTTGATTTTGATTTTTTTTAAATTTTGGAAGAGAAAGTAGTCTCGGAAAAGAGGGAAAAAGCAGGAATTTTACTGAAACCTGACTGATACTATGATAGAAAGTAAAACTCACACTTGATTGTGACTGTGTGTATTGATATATGTAGTGAGTACAAAGGATATACAAGAGCTAAATAAATATGGAACGAGATATATACAAAACCAATTAGAAAGATATTTCTTTCTTATCTTGCTTCTAAATCAAGTATATCTCTATCATAGACATTTGAAAAATGTGCATCCAGACTTCGGAGGCAAAATGACAAGATTGAAAAAGGGATCAAGTGATTCTCAGTGATGACAAGCAACACATTTAGAGGCTAAATGGAAGCCTATGTTACACAGGACATCATCAAAAGGCAATAGATGATTCAACAGTTCCACATGAATATGCTCACTCTTTTCTGAATTATCTGGTTCCAGATAAACATAGATGATAGATGGAAGAGAAATACCTAGTTCTGAGTTGAGAATCTGGTATGCTGATCTGAATGTGAAATCCCAAATAAGCCTGTCTTTCCTGCTGGAGGTTATGATTGATACCTGTAAAAAAACAAGAAATTGCTAGCAAGGATTAAAGATAAAAGCTGGGTGAATAAAGGTCCTTGTTGGCAATGAATTGTGCCACTGTGCCATTTTCAGGGATGTCAGCTAGTTCAGGGTTACAATGGTCCACTGGGGATCCCTCATTTGTACAATTTTAAAACCAAAATAGACATTTTCCGTCACCATGAATGGCATTGGAGTTAGTTTCAGCTAACTGATTAACTGAAACTATCATTTTCCATACCTGGGATGTTTTGCTAGATTCTAAAAGGGACCAAAGAAGTTGAGATCATTGTGAAAGCACCTGCTAGTACTCCCACCTCAGTTTCAAGGAGTAAGTGGTGATGATTTTATTTATGACCTAAAACCTAGTCCATTTTTATCTTTATCAGTGCATATGTATTCCAATTTTCTCCACACTTTCTCATTTACACCTTCAGAATGTCCACAAAAGAGATAAACCATTTTTCTATACAGGGCCGTCTCTGACAATTTGGAGGCCCTGTTCTAAATGAAAAATGAGGCCCTTCATTACATCAAAAACTATACTTTTCCCTCCTCCTTTTCCGGGCTGGGGACCGGCAGTGTACATAACACAGGCGGAGTTAAGAATTTTAATGGGTTTTGGAAACTGAAAGAAAATAAAAGAAATTGAAAGGAGAAAATTTTGGGGAGTGGAAGAGTTGAAGGCGATAAATTGGGAATCAGGCGAGAGGTTTCTGCCTTTTTGGCTTTTGCGCAGGAAGGAAAACTGATTCTACATTCTGAATTTATTTTTTTCCTAATATATATAATACACATGCATATTATTTTGGGGCCCCAAAAATTTTGGGGCCCGGTTCTGTAGGGCTGTTTGGGCTTGCCCACAACCGGCCCTGTTTCTATAGATGGATTTAATTACACTCTTAGGTGGCTTCAAAACTGACCAAAGATGCTGAGGTAAAGAATATATAAATGACAGAATTAATACCTGTTTACCACCCTGACCGAGGAACTTATTTTTCCAATTCATCAGTTTACTTTCAATTGTTTCAAGTAAAGGGTGAAAGTGCAGTTTTTAACCCTACCCGTGAAAATGGGGCATTCTAGGTACCTGAAAGGATATTGTCCTTGTTTCATTCCAAGGGTATTTTTTTATTAGCCTAATTCTATTGTTGGTCGCCCATTTACTTATGAAAAAAATTAGATTTTTCTATTTATTGAGTAATCTGGTTAGTTCAAAGAAGTGCAAGAAAGCTTTAAGTCTAATTAGATTAGTTTTTGATGTTTAAGGAAAATAAGTGTATCATCAGCATAGCACAAATATGAGACAGGTACAATATTAGGAGGCAATTGGTAGAAAACTAATTTCTAAATGAGAAAAATATAAGACAGAGATCTAGTGAAAGATTCAGTGAATATATTAAATAGAAAAGAAGAGGGTGAATCACCTTATTCGATACCTCTACTAGCACAGAAAAATTCAACTGGCTTTCCATTAACTAATACTAAGAACATGGCCTGTGATAAGTTTTTTAGGACAGCCTGTACAAATATTACATGAATCCAAATTTAATGAGAATGTTGTTAAAAAAGGCCAGCTAACCCTATGATGGCCTTCCCAAGGTCTAATTTCAGGATGCAGTTAGGCATCCTATGTTTTTAAACTAAAAATCTCATCATTTCTAGAGCATAAATGATATTATCAGAGATGTCCATGTTCTTCATAAAAACAGTTTGATTAGAGGAGATGATTTTATTCATAAGTGGCCTAATTCTTTCCATTAGTATCTTGGATAATATATTATTTACAACATTGAAAAGGCTTATGGGCCTGTAATCATCAAAAGAAGAAGGGTTTTTATTTTTTTAGGAATTAAGGCTATATATCCAGGTACTGGTTATGCCCCTGGGAATATATGAACCTGTGATGAAATCATTTGCAGCTGAGTGCAAATTAGTTATGATTATCTCCCAGGTTTTTATAAAAAAATTGCTAGAGAATCCATCTGATCCAGGGCTGCTAGATTTATTGAGATTCATTATTGTTAGGATAAATCAGACTCCTGATTAGATCATGATTTATTATGATTAGAGTTCTTTCCTTATTACACCTCTATTGTACTCTCTATATATTTAGATATCAATAATACAATTGATTACGACAAATCATTCTATCATGGTATCAGAGCAAGGTTCTGATCCTAAGCCCTAAATTTTAATTTATTGTTCAGTGAAGTTCCGGCGAAGTTCCGATCAAATTCTGGCCCTGATTCCGGCGAAGTTCCGGTCAAATTTTGGCATCCTCCGGCAACCTCTCAAGTCTCAATTTTCCGGCAAAGTTTCCATCTTCTTCCAGCAGCGAAGTTTCCAGCAGCGCCTCTTCCAGCGGCGCCTTCCTCCATCGGCGGCCTCCTCCAGCGGCGGCTCCTCCTCCTCCGGCGTCCTCCAGCGGCAGCTCTTTCCAGCGGTGCCTTCATCAATGCCTTCCAGCGGCGAGATTGCGAGATCCAGCGGCGGTCGTCTTCCCGTCGTCCAGCGTGTACAGGTCATCGGACCATCATCGTGACCATCATGCTTAGCTTCATCTCCGGTGTTCTTATCGCGTCTTGGCCGACCAGCAACAGCAGATCCACACGCTCGTGTGTACAGATGCACGCACACCCTTTCCGCGCGTGAAGTCACGCGCCTGGGAGCCAACAGTATCTTTAGCGCGTGAAGCCACGCACCTGGCGGTTCAATATCATTCTCTGCGCGTGAAGTCACGCGCCTGACGATTCAATAGTTTTTTTGGCATTTTTTGCATGTGCCGGATCATTTTGTGCCTATTTTCTGGGTATCTTCTTGCTATGGTTTATTTGGCGCCTTTTTCTCGGTCAGATGGCTCCGCTAATTGGATTGCGGACAAAGCTTTATTTTAGGCCAGTGTGAATGGTCTCAATCATCATCCTTCGTCCAATCAGTGGATTGTTGATTCGGGTGCTACATCTCACATCACTGCTCACACTAGTCATCTTGATAAGGTACAATCTTATCATGGTTATAATTCTATTCTTGTTGGAAATGGTGAATCATTATCTATTTCTCACATCAACCAATGTCATTTCTCTGGTTTCTCTGTTAATGATGTTCTGGTAGTTCCTAAGATTACTAGAAGCTTATTATCCATCAGTAAGCTTACTCGTGATTTACCTGTCCGTGTTATATTTGATGCCGATGCATTTTCCATTGAGCACAAGCATACAGGGACGATAATTGGTAAATGCTGTTATAGTTCAGGTCTTTATTTTCTTGAGACTGGTGATTCCATCTTTTTAGGCGAACTACGCTCTACAAAGCTTCATGCTTCTTTTGAGCAGTGGCACTCTCGCCTCGGTCATGTGTCTCATGATACTGTTCAGTTATTGAATCGACGGGGCCTTATTTCTATCACTTCTGCTATGCCTGCACCTGTCAGTTGCTCTCCTTGTCAGATGGCCAAGAGTAGCCGTTTGCCCTTTTCCACTAGTGACAAACGCACTACTGGTTTATTGGATAAAGTACATTGAGATTTGTGGGGACCAGCTCCTGTTTTATCTGTCGGTGGTTTCTCTTATTATGTTTTTTTCATTGATGATTTTTCGTGATTCACATGGTTTCTTCCGATGCGGCATAAGTCGGATTTCTATGACACTTTTATCCAGTTTCAGAAATTCGTTGAGATTTAGTTTTCTGCTAGGGTTAAAAATTTTCAGACTGATGGTGGCACCGAGTTTACTAATCACCGACTTCAGGCTCATCTCATATCATGTGGCATTCATCATCAGATGTCCTCGCCCTATACACCTGCTCAGAATGGCAGGGCTGAGCGGAAGCATCGTCACATCACAGAGACTGGTTTTGCCATGCTTTTTCACTCTTCTGTGCCGCACTATTATTGGGTGGAAGCTTTCTCCTCTGCGGTTTACATTATTAACCGTCTGCCTAGTTCAGTTCTGAGTGGAAAATCACCTTTTGAGGTTGTTTTTGGTCATGTGCCTGACTATACCCTCTTTCACCCGTTTGGTTGCCGTGCATTTCCATGTCTGCGCCACTGCTACTGATAAGTTTGCACCCCGATCCATTCCCTGTGTTTTTATTGGCTATATCCCTCGTCACAAGGGATTCCAGTGTCTTGACCAGACTTCTGGGCACATATATATCTCTCGCCACGTTCGTTTTGATGAAACTTTCTTCCCTTATGTCTCATCTTCCACGGACAGTCGTTCAATTTCAGATCTGGAGATTTCATCATTTTTTGATGGAACTATTACTCCATCGATTGGGGCCACCACACCTATGTCTATGCCTGTTCCAGCTGCCCCTCATTCACCACCATCTTCCATCTGGACGGTTGACCTGGACCCAGCTCCTCGGCCAACGCCCACCATACCTCAGTCGCTGGCCATCACTCCTCAGCCACCATCTCAGCCACCGGCCACCATGTCTCAGCCTTTATCGGCTATTATTTCTCCGGTGACTTCCGACGGCCACTCTCCGATCAGTGCATCTCGATCTTCCTCGGTGTCATCAGCTGGTTCGACTCCTCCATCTTCGTCACCCCCGCTTCGTACTCATTGGATGGCCACTCGGTCTTCTACTGGTGCCATTCAGCACCGGGATTGTTCGAATATTATTGCTCATAGTCTCACTGCCGCACTCCTCTCTCAAAAAGAGCCCACTGATTATCGCTCTGCCCTTCAGGATCCAGCCTGGGTTTCAGCCATGGATGATGAGATGGCCGCTCTTCGTGGTCAGCACACTTGGGATTTGGTGCCTCGACCTTCGAATGTCAACATTGTTGGCTCTAAATGGGTCTATAGGCTCAAGTATCTACCAGATGGCACTCTTGAGCGTCACAAAGCTAGACTTGTGGCGCAGGGTTTCTCGCAGATTCCGGGTTTTGATTTTGACCACACTTTCAGTCCTGTGGTCAAAGCCTCCACTGTTAGGACGGTTCTCGCCATAGCCACCATGCGTTCCTGGCCACTTCATCAGTTGGATGTCAAGAACGCTTTCCTTAATGGTGTTCTTGATGTTCCAGTCTACATGAAGCAGCTCGTTGGTTATCAGGATTCTATCCATCCAGACTATGTTTGTCATTTGCGAAAGGCCATTTATGGTCTTCAGCAGGCTCCCTGGGCTTGGTTCCAGCGTTTCAGCAGTTATCTGACACAGGTTTGTTTTCGGTGCAGCTCAGCTGATACTTCTTTGTTTGTCCTTTCGAGAGGGTCGTCGTTACTGTACCTACTTGTGTATGTGGACGATATCATTCTTACAAGCAATGACTCGACTCTTCTTCGCCAGTTCATTAATCGGACACACAGAGAGTTTGCGATCAAGGATCTCGGTGCTCTTCATTACTTTCTTGGTCTTGAAGTTTCGCCTACCTCCTCAGGATTACTGCTTGGCCAAGCAAAGTATGCTTGGTATATTTTGAATTGGGCCGGTATGTCTGACGCGACACCTGTTTCTACTCCATTTGTTGCTGGTTCTTAGCTTCACAGCTCTACCAGTCCTCCATTTCGGGATCCTACACTTTATCGTTCTCTTGTTGGTGCTCTCCAATATCTCACCATCTCTCGCCCGGATTTGGCATTCTCGGTCAACACGGTGAGTCAGTATCTTCAGGATCCCAGAGATGACTATTTTGCTGCTGTGACTCAGATTTTGCGGTATGTTCGTGGCACTCTTCATTTTGGTCTCCGGTTTTGTTCTGCTAGTACTCCTGATGTGTTAGGATACTCTGATGCTGATTGGGCTCGCTGTCTGGAGACTCGTCGGTCCACTTATGGTTATGCAATTTTTCTTGGTGGGAATCTGGTTTCTTGGAGTGCCAAGAAACAACCCACTGTTTCTCGCTCTAGCACTGAGTCTGAATACCGTGCTCTCGCCAACACTGCCTCAGAAGTGGTTTGGCTCACTCATTTGCTTCGTGATCTTCGGGTTCCACTTTCTGGTTCTCCACTGTTGTTATGTGACAATAGTAGTGCTATCTTCTTGGCTCAGAATCCAGTGGCGCACAAGCGGGCGAAGCACATCGACATCGACTACCATTTTGTTCGTGAGTTGGTGACATCCGGAAAGCTGCGTGCTGCTCATGTTCCGACTTCTCTTCAGATTGCGGACATTTTCACCAAGGGGCTCTCTCGTCCGCTGTTCGAGTTCTTCAGGTCCAAGCTGTGCGTTGGCGAGCATCAGACGCTCCGCTTGAGGGGGGGTGTTAGGATAAATCAGACTCCTGATTAGATTATGATTTATTATGATTAGAGTTCTTTCCTTATTACACCTCTGTTGTACTCTCTATATATTTAGATATCAATAATACAATTGATTACGACAAATCATTCTATCAATTATGATATGTTTTAGATCAGGTTCAGTTAGTGGGTCAAGTAGGTTTTAGTTATCTTCTTTAGTTCTTAAGGAAGGGATTTTGGCTGGGAAAGTGAGGAAAATATTGGCCTGCTTCAGGGTGATATTGGTTAGTAAGGAGATTTTTAAAATATGCTTTAGCTTTAGATTCAATTAGTTCGGGATTATCAATCCAGATGCCCTGTCTGTTTTTAATTTTAGTTAGCTGAATTCATGAATTTTTTTCCTTAACTGATCTGTGATAAAACTCAGTGTTTTCATCACCATCTTTAATCCATTCTAGCATAGATTTCTGTTTCCGGAAAAGAAATTTTAAGTGATCCAATTAGCAATGTTTTCAATCTGTTTAGCTCTATAAGGTCTACCTGAGACTGAGTGGAATCAAAAATGATTTCCTACTGTCTCAAGTTTTCCTCAGCTTCTGCTATATTAGAATCTGTGTCCAAATACCTCTTTATTAATACTTTTTTTAGCCTGATCAGTTTTAAGTACAAGCCAAGCATACCAGATTTATGCATTGGCTGATTCCAATTGTTAGGTATCAGATCAATAAACTAAGGTCTACGAACCAAGAGTTTATAAATATGAAAGGTTTGGGATTCCTAGGCGTCTCATAAATAAAATTGAAATTACTTGGCTAAAATTTCACGATTTTCAATAATTTGATGAACTATAAACAATAAATCAAAGTCTCGAATACACATATAATTACGGGATCTCTGAAATATTGACCCAACTAGATCGATGGAAGTCAATGTTGAAACATGGATTGATGGATTTCATCCTATAAAGAATGTCGTCTAAACTGAAATTAACTAGGGTACCTCGGTACTAAATCTCGCGGTACTAAATCTAGGAAATCAAACATGTCATTTAAACATTGAACCACTTTTATTACCTCTTCAAACTTCGCAGCGCTAAGGGGTTTTTACCTTAGAAAAATCAAGGTAAATAATACAACTATAGAAATTTAGTTATTTACCTTGGTACACAATTGAGGTAAAAAATCACTTTAACCTCTTTTTTTTAAAAGCAAGGTAAAATGATGTTGGTTGTTCATTGGATTAAAACCGCAATCGTATGGTGATCTATCACATTCATTACCTATGGGGAATGCTATCACTTCCCGATTAAAGATCAACATTCATTTCTTTTTAAGGGTAATTCACAAAGACAAACAACGGTCATTTGCAAATCTCATTGATAATCACTTTAGGCAAACCACACCATAAAGGTATTTCATCAATGCATTAGACACGAAAAACCATAGATTTGATAACGACAAGTCTTCTACCAAAGACATAGCCATTTAACCAAACATAGCATTCATTAGGCTAAACCTAGAACAAACCACATTCAAGATTCAACCTTGCATTGCATCTATAGGTTAATGATGAAAACAATCCACATTAACATACTTATCTAGAAAGAATCATAACACATTATGCACAATAAGTTCTAAATCCATGTTCTTGGATTTTCATGTCAAAGAGCTTAGAAATTTGCAACTTTCATAACACCCTTACAATAAATCATACAAACACTTCATATATTCAAACAACCCATAGCATAAATGAAGTAAAACATCACATTGAAACACATGAATGCTAAATAACAAATGCTTCAAGATAGAGGGAAATAGAGGTTTTTACTACATAGATATTGAGGCTTCAATCAATTGCTCACAAGTACAAACTAACCTAAATAATGAAAAGACATAATTAATCCTACAAAAACTAAAAAAAAGAAAGAAGAAAACTAGGGTTTGAAACCTAGAACATTGCAGGAGAGGAAGAGGATTTTGGAAAGAAAGGATAAGGTGAGTAATCATAGTGCAAAAAGCAAGAAAGAAGTCTTTTCATAGAGGCCCGTGACGAGATAAAACATTGAGCTCTCGGGCTCAAGATATCACGACCCGCGACGATCTCATTGCGACCCACGATGGGTTCGTCACGGCCTGTGATGGGTGCAGAATCCAGCACTTTGATTTCTTTCTTATTTTTGTCTCAAGTCTTCCTCTTCTCTTTACTTTTCTTCAATCTTTCAAATCTTCAAAAGCTTAAATGCAAGTCTTAAAGTCTTCAAATCTTCAAAGGTTGTCTTCAAAGTCTCAAAACAAATTACATTGTCACGCAAAATCCTCTAAAAAAGTAATAAAAGCGTAAAAGTCGCTCTTAACTCTCCTAAGAGAATTTCAAGGCAAAATGCCACATCTAGAGCGCAAAATGGTACAAAATCAATCCCATAAAGTCCTAAAATAACCGTATAAAATGGCCACATCAAACCTCCCCGCACTTAGACCATACTCACCCTCGAGTAAGAAAAGATCCAAGCACACAGAGGAATTCATATGTCCACATCCTTAACTAATATTCCCCCAAAACAAAGCCTCACAAAAAATCTCAATATCATAGATCCCAAAATCAATGCTCACATGAGAATTTTTCACACACAGCCCCAATTCCTAAATCTAACCAAACTTACCACTTATCAATTTACTACCACCCATAGAAACATATCCAAGTCCCGAATTGATAATTCCAAGGTCCAATGTTACAAAATGAAGTTAAAACCATATGAGAGATTCAAGCACATACTTCACTTCATACCAATATATCAACCAATGTCCAATGGCACAAAATGAAGTCAAAACCATATAGGAGGTTCAAACACATACTTCACCCTATGCCAATATATCAACCCAAAACGAAGTACACAAAGAATCAAGAATTTTATAACTACGCTTCATTTTCAACCCGCTAAGTTACCCACTCCCAAGAAGTCCTATGATGTTAGGCTACCCAATCCATCCATATATCAACCGCAACCTTATGACTCCAACACCGGCAAATGAGTAGAAAGGTAATAAATTGTTCATTTTTTTCTTTTTTTTTTCTCTCTTTCTCTCATTTTGCCTAAGAGCCCTTTTGGGTTTTCATCCTAGCCACACATTATGTTTCTTAGGCTCACATCTCACATTTTTCCGCACAATTGGCCTCTCATTTTTGCCTAGGTTGCCCTTTCGGGATTTTGACCTATCCGGGCCCCCAATGTTGCCTAAGTTGCCCTCTCAGGTTTTCAACTTAGTGGCTTTCTTTTTATATTTATTTTTTCTTTTTCTTTTTTGTTCAAAATTTTCAAAATTTTCTTCCTTTTTCTCATGTTTTTCCAATCAAAAGTAGCAAAAAGCATTCCAACTCAAGCTCGCATGCATGTGAGTCCTCTAACCCCTTCGTGCACTTAAAACATTACATTACCCTCAATGTAAACATGTAATGAAAGAACAAAAAAAACTCAAGGTAAGAGGTAGAGTGGCCACTACTGGAAAACATGTACATACGCATAGGTATAAATTCATGAGTATGGGTATACCGTTGCATATCTAACCAGTTGCACCGGTATTTATCATGTTTACATCTGTACCGGTGCAAATAATTACATATGCACCGGGATCATGTCAACCGGTGTACAACTCACCTAATTTCACACCGGTTTTGGTTCTACCGGTGTACATTTTCAAAAATTTTGCACCGGTATTATCTATATAGGTGGTTATGATCGGTGCATTTGCTTACATGTGCACGGATACACGATTACCGGTGTGTACATATTTCCTTTTTTAAATTAATTTGGTGCCAAGAGGACAAATTTTTAAACCGGTAACCGGAACTTACCAGTGCAGAAATAAATAAATGCCGGAAAAGGCCTCATTTGTACACCAGCAACTATTAGAACCGGTGTAGGAATTAAACACGCACCAGTATTTTCTTAATACCGATGCATATAAATTTTCTTTTTTCAGTAATTTCACTCCAAAATTATTCATTTTTGCACCGGTACTATGAACTTACCGGTGTAGAAGCAAAAAATACGTGGGATTAGGCTAAATATCTACACCGGTGAATGTTTTTATTGGTGTAAGGAGTTACATATGCACCGGTAAAGTCTTAATACTGGTGTAGAAAATTGCATTAAATGCTCACCTACCACATTTTTTTAGCAGGTTAAAATGGGAGTTTTGGAAGAAGAGGTTCATTAATGGTGTTTTTTGTTGATGAAGGCATTGAATTCTCCACAATGAAGACCCTTGAATATACCATTTTTTTAAAATTACATTTATGGATATTAAGGATTTCATGTATGGTTTTGGTTAGTAGAGATATTTACATTTTGTGTTCTATCATTTGATGGGGATTGAGGTAGAATTGTCGATATTAATTTGTGATTTGTTCTCAAGGTTGTTGTAGTTATAATGATATGGCTTTTGATTCTTATAGTGTTGGACATGTTAAGAATGTTGTAATTGTCATGTGGAATATTGGTGTATATTGTGCATTTATGATGTTGCATGATTAGGAAGTCGTCATGATTATTGTATTAAATGTGTTGAAGTTTGATTGTTTGACATTTATTGATATGTAGAGTTGTATCGCATTATCGAGAGGCATAAGCATGTGTATGCTAACTTTAGTAGGGTGAGCGATGAATAGATTATGTTCGTGGATGAGTTCTTGGAGCTTGTTTTTAGTCGAGAGAAGTGAATATTATGTCCCTGGCGTGATTGTGGAAATCAAATTCATACTGATAAGAAGGACATCCTGAAACTCCATTTGTTAGGTCGGGGGTTTGCGAAAGATTATATTGTGTGGACCTTTCATAGGGAAAAGTCAACACCGGAAGTGAGTTCGTAGTGAGAGAGATTGTTTTGGGGATACTAAGTTGGAGACATGTGTGAGGAGGTTGTTAATGAGTTTAGAGGGAGGCCCGAGGTTTTGGCTAATTTCCTTGGTGAGAAGGATACACCATTGTATCCTAGTTGCAAGAATAAAGACACGGTCATGCCGTGTTTGATGGAGTTGTTTAATTTGAAAGGTGTAGGGTTATGGAGTGATACTAACATGAATAAATTGCTTAATTTTTTGAATGAAAAGCTTCCACCAGGTAACGGGGTTCCTGGTAACCTTTATGAAGCTAAGAGAATTTTGTGTCCAATGAGAATAGAGTATGAAAAAATATATGCTTGTCCGAACGATTGTGTCCTATATAGGGGTGACCATAAGGATAAGATTGTTTGTCTAGTATGTAATGTGTCACGCTATAAGAAGAAGAGAAATGTAGCTGTCGGTGGAGAGCATGTTGTGCCGGTGAGGAGGCACGTGCCCGCCAAATGTATGTGGTATCTTCCAATTATTTCGAGGCTGAGAAGGTTGTTTAAGAATGAAAAGGATGCAAAGAACTTGACATTGTGCGTTGATAAAGGAGGTTGTAAAGATTATGATATAATTCGACACCCGGCTGACCCAGACTAGTGGAAGAAATTTGATAAGATGTATCCACACTTTGCATCTGAACCTAGGAATTTGAGATTTTCTTTGTGTAGTGATGGTTTGGACCCATTAGGGAATTTGTCCTCGAAACACAGTTTGTGTCCGGTTATACTTGTAATTTACAATTTTCCCCTGTACTTGTGCATGAAGAGAAAATATGTGTTGATGTCCATCATGATTTCAGGGCCAAAACAACCTGGAAATGACATAGACACTTATCTTGCCCCTTTGATAGAAGATTTGAAGGTGCTTTGGTCAGTTGGCACCTTAATGTTTGATGGTTTTAGTGGTGAAGAGTTTACATTTAAGGCGATGCTTTTTTGTACCATAAATGATTTCCCAACATATGGTAACCTTTCTGGGTAAGTGGTCAAGCGTCACAAGGCTTGCCCAATTTTTGAGGATGAGACAGATTACAATCAGTTGAGAAGTGGGCAGAAAACTGTTTATTTGGGTCACCATAAATTCCTGCCGGTGAAGCACAAGTTGTGGAATAACACGGTTGCATTCGTTGGTGGGAAGGAGAGGAGAAAGGCACCCAAACCTTTGACTGGTGTAGCTATTCACAACAAGGTGAAGAAATTGAATGTTGTTCTTGGTAAGAAGTTATTAAAGAGTGGTGGGGTTGTAGACAGACCATGGAAGAAATGGTCCATTTTCTTTGATTTGCCGCACTGGGAAAATTTGGACGTTCGCCATTGTTTGGATGCCATGAATATCAAAAATAATGTTTGTGAGAGTCTAATTGGAACGCTTCTGAACATCCGCAGGAAGACTAAGGATAACTTGAATGCGAAGAAAGATTTAGTGGACCTTGGTATACAGTTGGATCTGGAACCAGAGGTATGAGGGAAGCGAACGTACCTGCCCCCCGCTACTTACAATATGTTAGTTGCTGAGAGGATATCGGTGTGTGAGAGCATCCAAGGAATGAAGGTACCGTCCGGTTACTCCTCTAACGTTAGTCGGTTTGTGATTGATGAGTTGCATCTTAATGCTTTGAAATCACATGATTGTCATGTCCTTGTGCAACAACTTTTGCCTGTTGCATTCCATGGGTGTTTGGAAAAGGAAGTTAGATTTTCAATTATGCACTTTTATTTCTTCTTCAACTCGGTATACAGGAAAAATATTAGCATGCAACAACTAGATGAACTGGATCGGGAGGCTATTGTTTTTCTATTCCATTTGGAGAAGTATTTTCTCCCATCATTCTTTGACATCATGATGCCCCTAGTGATACACTTGGTTAGGGAGATACGTATGTGCGGGCCTTTTGGAATGCATTGGATGTACCCCTTTGAGTGTCACATGGCTGTTTTCAAGGGTTATGTTCATAATCGTAGTCACCATGATGCCTTCATTGTTCACAGGTATGTCATTGAGGAGACCATTGAGGAGATCATTAAGTATTGTACAACAAACTTGGTTGGAAGAAGAGCAGTTGGTGTTCCAGGTGGACCTCACTGCGGAAGGCAGAATGGGACTCCACGTTCTAAGGATACGCTTCATACACCCTATCACACTGAGTTGATGGCTATTCAACCTTATGTATTACATAATAGTAGTGACACAGTAACATATTTTGAAGAGAATGTTTCCTTGTTGGAAGAGATTCATCCAGACTGGCCCTTGAATAAAATTCAGGTCGAGCAATCTTCAAGGTTTGTTAACTGGTTTTACAATCGTTGTAATGTCGAAGGGATACTCAGTAAGCTACACGCATTTGCAAGGAAGCCAAACTGCACCATTAGATGGTACCTTGGTTATGAAATAATGGTTTTAGTTTCTCAACATTGGCGAAGGATGAGAAGAGCACCACTCAAAACAGTGGTGTTTATATTGAATCTGAATCCACGTGGCAGGAAAGCAAGGGAGATAAACATCCGGTTGTTGATGTGATGCCTTTCTCAGAGGCGATTGAGGAAATTTTGAAGTTAGATTATGTAGAGTTCAAGGTTGTTGTCTTCAAGTGTCGTTGGGTGGAACACGGTTCCGGTGTTGTAGTTGAGAAGCCCATGGGGTTCACGTTGGTCGACTTGAATCATGTAGGATATGAAGATGACAAGTTCATATTAGCTGCCCATACACGATAGGTTTTTTATATCAAGGACCCTTCTAATGAGAAGTATCATGTTGTGTTGCATGGGAAGAATTTTTACTTTGATGAGGAGATTGATCAGCCTACCATAACTGATAGTCCTGAGTTTCCATCAGTATTTCCTGGTTTGGAAGATGTTGGAGGACCCGTTGTTGGAAGGCGTTCTCAAGGTGATGGGTTGTGGGTTGATAAGAGAGGTGAAATAGTAGGTGGGGACAATGTCTTGAAGTGGAAGCGATAGATTGGTAGTTCCTGGCCGTCGTTTTTCTGACCATGTTTTGTGAAAAATCGTCTGATCATTAAGAGAATTAGCATGTAATGTATTTAATTAACACTGTTTTATGAATTGGTTGGTATGATCCATAATTTCAATGGAATGTTTATGAATTGAATTGGTGAAAATGTGTTATAATTTTACATAAAAGTTTTACTAGATGCAGTTTATTTACACCGGTAAAGCATAAATTACCGGTGTAGAGAAACAAGGGAGGTACTCTGTTTTGTACTTACTCACGGGTACTCTTACTGGTGCACAATACTTAGATTTTTTTTTGATTTTTGCTCTCGAGTCTGACAATGTTAATTCTTTTGGCATTTAAAGCAGCCCGAAGCAGTTGTTTTTTATAAAATTTGCACCAGTAGAAATACCAGTGCTGGATACTTAGAAATGTTTTTTGAGCATTTGTATCTGGTGTGAACATGGAAGTTTTGTTGGAATTTAAAGCAACCTAAAGAAGCTATTATTTTTTGAATTTTCACCGGTAACTGTACTGGTGATGGGTACATAGAAAAAAAATTGTTCTTTACTTTCAGGTCGGATTTGGTAAAATATTTTTAAATTTAAAGCAGCCTAAAGCAACTGCTTTAGGCCACTGTTTACATTGGTATATGTAGAATACCGGTGTATAAAAATGTTCAATTAATTAAAACCCTCTCAGATCCCCATTTTCACAGTAGCAAATTTATATCTCTCACTCAATACCGTCTCCATCAGCACCCATCTTTGTTGAAATCCTACGTAGGTTTCCATATAATCAGGTAAACCACTTCCATGCCTTATCATTATGATTAATTAACTATTGCGTATGAAATAGAATCATTGAAAATGTGACATCATGAATAGCTTTACTTGCATGTAAGGTGTTTGATAAAATGCTTCAACGTATTTTTTAGGAAATATCTCCCAAATCCAATTCGAATAGGATACTCCATTCACTGTCTCCATCATTGCCGAAAGTATCACTGCACTTACCCAGATGGTACCTTCGTGTCCGAGGAGGCTAGGTTTGTCACAAAGGATGCCGTCAAAGAGGAATTGAAGCATCTCCCTCATTCGAACAAACTATCTGGAAGCTTGGGTGGGAAAATTCTGCGAGACTCCGCTACCATTCAACCTGACCATTTTAAGTGAGTTTTATGCAAACTTGTGATCATGTGTATTGTAGAGGAAAAAATGCCCATGTCCCTGTCACACCAAAATATATCAATGGCTTGTTTGGGTTGCCCAATGTTCCAAACAATGAGGACAAGTTTCCAACAGTCCATTGTCTAGGTGATGACGGCTATATTCTACAACAACCAATTGAGAAGGAGATTGTTGGGATAGTAACTAGGGCAGGTACAGACATAGATGAGTTGGTCAAACCAGGTTGGATCAAAATACCTAAGAAAACTCTAACTCCAGAAATGAATGGGTGGTACCACTTCGTGGGGTCTATAATCCATCCAGTAACTGTGAACAAAGAAGTCCACAAACTTTACCTCACCTTCTTATTGCTATAAAGAAAGAACTTCAATGGAATGTTGGTCGTCGAATTTGTCCTATGTTGCAGAGGGAACGGGGTCAGATGGGATCTTATGCCTATTGAAGTATCATCTTTGCGCTTTGTTCAAGAGCGGGAGTTAGTCCCCTTGCACATAAAGTTTATGGCCAACTAATGGGTAGGATTTGTGTGGACTCTTTCTACAGAGAGGCATCTGACACACATATCACTACTATTGAATCCAGAGTTGCTGCCTTGGAAGGCGGTGTTGAGGACATGGATGTTGGCACAAGTACTAGTGATAGTGATGCAACAGGACCTGCTGATGGGGTTGAGCCATTTTCTCGTTAAGACTTGTAGTAGCAATTTGAAAGAGTAGATTCTGCACTAAACATTGGCTGTGTTGCACTTAAACTGTTTGACATTTGTACTTTTGATAAACATGCACGATGACGGGTCAAATCAAAAAAATTTACACTACGTGATTTGAAATTTTGTCACAAATACACTCTTGAAGACAAAAAAGATAGGCCGAACGTAGTTGACCTAAGTGGTTACATCAGGACAGAAACATTTGGTGCATTATATTCCAAGAATGGTTAGAATTAAAACAAATTGTAGTATTAGGAGCTATGGAGGTTCCCCAAGTAAATTTGTGGGCAATAATTTTGGGAAATATAATGCAAACATTCATTGTTGGTTTTACAGGGCCTTTCGTCCACGCGTAGGGTCTACAAACACATGAACACGATTGTAATGTATTGAATTGCATATATGTGGAGCCAATTTTATATTTCGACCCTTCCAAGATTCTTGGAGGGACTAAATTGCAAAAAGTAAAAATGTTTCCTCGTTAATCAAAATTGAAATCCGATCAAACCAGATGGTCCAAAAAACAACCCTTTTGTATTTCCAAGTTCCATATGCGGGGAAATGAATCGGTCCGGACTCTGTATTTAGTTTGGAAGATGTTCGGATTACACATAGAAACTATGAAGTAAACCCTTGCCGTTTACTCTACAACACCTACTAGAGCTTTAGGACTAATCACCACCTGGACACAAATATGTTACAATTATGATTTAAGCCTAGAATATTAAATTTGATAACTTATGTTCGTAATCGCTTGTCACAATTTGGGGGACCTAATTGCAATAAACTCATATAATCAATTTTGTGGGTTCCCCCATACCATTGAGGTATGGAGACGTTGCTTATTCAATATGGAGCCTCTTACAATCATATTTGGGGAGCTGGAAAAGTGCTTAATGAAGTGAAACGATATGTTTGGGGTCAGAAAGCATATTTCATAAAATTAAAAAATGCTTAGTAACTTCAATGTATGGGGCCCATGCGTGGTTAATATTTGCATGAAATAACTAATACAATATCTATTTGCAATAATCAAGCGTCAATTTGAACAATTGGGGTTGTTGGAAAAATGCAAGGGAGGTAAATGAAATAAGAGAGAATTTGAATTATTCACAAAACTAATTTTTACACCAGTAATATTAAGCTACTACCGGTGTATGTGTTCAATTTTTTGGTGCGCATTTCAAAATTTTCAATTTCTTCCTTTTTTTGAAGGCGCAAAAACTTTTACACTGGTACATGTTGTTTTTGCACCGGTACATGCACTGTTGCTGAATACTTAGTCTAAAATTTCTAAAGTTCCTCTCAGGTTCATCCTATTTTTTCCAATAAATATTTAAAGAAGCCGCACGCAACTATTTTTTTGTGTGATTTTACACTGGTATTAACATTTTCTACACCGGTAATAATACAGTGTACAACAATTAGCCAAAAGTTTCAATTGTTGCTCTCAAGCTAGTGAAAAAATAATTTAAAGCGTCTGTGTGCAGTTTTTTTTCCGTTTCTACACCAGTAACCATACCGGTGTAGAGCAGTTAGCCATTTTCCAAACCGATATTTACAAATATTACACTGGTACTCTACATATTACCGGTGTAAAAAAAAGACTTCATATGTTTTTCAACCATTTCAAACGAACATAACTCCCACAACTTCTCCTCTCCTCATCAAACACCTTCAAATTCTCTTTGAAAATTGCCCTCCACCACTTCAACCCTTCAATTCACACAAAATTGAACAACCATAACTCCTCATCAATCATTTTAACTCCCATCATCTTTCCTATAAAGGGTTGAGCAACCCTTGAGCAACACAATAGAAGCAACACAAGAGAAGCAACCCTTTATCAACCCTTGAGCAACACAAGAGAAGCAACCCTTCATCAACCCTTAAACAACACATGAGAAGAAAGTACTTGCATAGGTTCATCCCATTCCGTTCTTGGCGAGTTCAAGCAAAAGGAGTAGCAACACAAATGCTACATTGGTGAAGGTGAGTGTTGGTGTTTATATAAGCATGGGTTACCATATCAGTTTCTCTTCAAAAAACCATTCCAACCCTCACGCATAACACATGTTCGACTAAAAGCCTCTATGAACAAAAATATGTACATTGAAAAAATAATTTAAAGGGTAACTTGAATGGTATGGTTATACAATTGTGGGGTTAAAATATTTTACATTTTTTGTGGAAGGATGATGTAGTACTAGAGTTTTTTGGTTGGTGATAATGTTGATAATCACTTTAGGGGGGAGTGATAGTTGCTTGTTTGTAGGCCTATTTTTTTGAATCTAAAGAGATTGGTATGGTTTTCAATCAACTTCTATAAGGTTCCATTTCATTTTATATCAAGTTCCATGCCTTGTTCGTTCAAGATCTATGGCATGTTATATAAACTTTTATGCCATACATAATGTAGTTTTATGTAGGTATTGTTCAATTTCTACGCCATGTTTTGCTCAAAAGTTTTATGAATTTGTTGTTCAAGTTCTACGCCACATTTTATCAATGTTGATATTTAAGTACCATTATTGTTGGGATTGATAATTTTTATATTCTACTGTTTTAGATGCCACCGAAGAAGGGGAAATTAAACACGAAGAGGAAGCAACCAGTTACGAAGAACAAGGAGGAGGTGAAGAATGTGGTCGATGAGGAGGTTGATGTGGCAGACCAAGAACCTCCTCCAAAAAGGATCCCATTGAAGATACAATTTGAGGAAGAAGCAACACAAACAAATGACCCGACTAGTGAAGAGAAGGAAGAAGCCGTGGAACATGGTGATGTGATTATAGGGGATGTTGAAAGAGAGGACGCTGGTAAACAGTTGGCCAAAACACCAGTTCACAAGGGAAAGGGAAAGAGCACCATCAAAGGAAGACCAATTGTTAATGAAGCGGACGACGACTTGACAGAGGTTGGAGGCAAAAATGGAGAAGGATGGGACAAGTTTGAGCTAAAAATTTATATGAGAAGACGAGGATCTAGCACGTGCCAGTCCGTGATGTTTCCAAAGTATAACACTCTAACTCCTACTGTGTTTGAGTTCTGTGGGAATCAAGAAGTATGCATTAAGAATTGGTTAGCATGGAATGCTTATGGCAATTACGCTTTCCGGTGCCGCATCAGATTTGGTGCATTCGAACACTGGAGCGATGTCCGTGAAGATATTAAGGATGCGTCATTAAAGGATGTTCTGGTAAGACTCTCGACAATTGTCATTTAAAAATTTTATTTATGGTAAAGTCTTAGTAAAAACATGATTAATGACATGCCTTTTCATATTATTCGTTCCATGAGAGCTTCACAATTGAAACACTTGTCACAGATGGGCAACTAGAAATATTGAGGACTGAGGTTACAGAGAGGGAAAACATCCATCATAGGAATTGGAAGACAAATGTAGCAAATAGGTTTATTCACGACGTGAACAAAGGTATCAATAAAACAGGAATACCAGCATGTGAGAAGTACAAGTGGATGGATGAAAATGAATGGCACTTGCTTGAAAAGAGGCGTCGGCATCCGGATTTTCAAGCATGATTAAAATTTTAATACTTGTTAAGAACTATATTGCCCACAAATTCTATTCCACTAAATTTTTATTTATAACAACGATATTAGAGGTTCGGGGAGACAAATATGGAACGCAACAAGGGCAGGGATTACACGCACTCACAGGCAGAAGGGGTAATTGATACATCTGTGACAAATTGACTAAGGAGCTGAAGGAGAAGGAGAGAATTAGGTTAACCGCCAAAGGATTCACTAACGAGGTGATTGAGCAACAACTTAGTCAAAAGGATTTCAAACCTGACGGATCTCTTGTCTACCTTGAGGCAAACAAAGATAAGAAGGGGTTATACACATCGAAAGAGGTTGAGAATATCGCACCAGACATTGTAAGTTACGCCAAAATCGACCATTAAAATTAATTTTTAAATGTATTTCACATTATTTATCTAACAATTGTGTTCCTATGTGTTTCTCAGCTGAAATTGAACAGCTTAAGGAAAAAGGAGCATTGGAACTGCAGTCAGATGAAGACATCCTCATAAAAGTGATAAAGAAGAAGGATCACCCGGGCAGGTACAGGGAAACTCAGACGGGTCTACCCATAACGGTGGTTGTTCCTCATCTTTCCCGCAGCAAGTGCGATAGTAGTTCCTCAACCAAGCAGACAGCCTAGAGGAGACCATCTAATAAACAACCGATCGTGAAAGCCATGGTATCGTACCTCAAGAAATTGGTGAAGAGCTTAGCACCTGCAAGTGGTGTTCAGATTCTGCCAAGCCTTGACAATCCCAAGAAGCTTATAGAGAAGGCGATGGATGGCATAGCTACAGCTACTACAAAGTCCGGTGATGAGCTTAGTGACAGAGAAGGAGATGAAGAGGTACGCCTTCAATCTATGCATGTCCTATACATTAAATTACACATCTGAAATATCTTAATAGCCCTTTTATCTATTCACTAAACTATTATACGAACAGGATGGAGAGCGCGTGACTATTTTCATTAAGGATATTTTCGGGAAAAAGAAAATGGTCGCCTATGGGTTGCGGCAAGTATCTCATCGTTGGGATGCTTAACAAGGAAGTGTGGCTCGTGTGAGAGTATGTGAGCCAGTCCTCCTTCCTAGGGCGGGATTTCCCTTGGCAAACCATCACTTTGATAATTTTGGAGAGTCCCCCAATAGTGTCATCGATTGGTTGGTGTCTTTAATAGGTAAGGCAAATGAGCAACAAAATGATATCGAAAATGTCAATGCTGGAGGTAATACGGACGACGACGAGGAGGAGGTTATGGTTCTCACCACCGACAATGAGGTACATTCTTGTAATACATTATTTTTCAATTCCTCAAATTACTTTTGCGTATCCGTATTCATTGATCCTTGTAACAGGATACTGGTGAACAAAAATCCCAGTCGACAGCTAATTTCTGGCCATCTACAAGACTGAGATTAAATAGCCTGCCAAAACAAGTAATGCACTAAAAAGAGTACCTTTATTTTTCATTGACAATGATATTTCAATACTACATACTCAAGTGGTCATTTTGTATCATTTTACGTTCGTAGATTGTCAACAAATGAGACTTGATAGATTGGCCCATCATGGTGCGATTCATAAAGGAATTAAATGCCACTATCCTCAAAATGATAAAGAAGAAGGACTGCATGTTCTTCCCAGTGTTCCGACCATCGACATTCATACACTATTACACCCGCGGTGTTGGAATTGAAGTTCAGGTCGAGTTTGGGAAGAAACTGGGGAACATGCTTTTGATGACCTGGATCGATAATGCGCAGGTCAATGTAAGGATGGGGTGAGTTTCAAAACATACAGCCTTAATGTTTTCTAAATTGATTAGGAATTCAATTTCAGTATCATTAATGTCACAGGCACCCGTGGGAGAAAATATAGGAAACTAATTCAGGCTGCATCCAATTCTGCCCATCCAACTGTGGCAACTTGAACAATTTCGAGCTGGAAGTCAAACTCTGTTTCAAACTAATTTTGGAAACAATGAAGACAACAGATGTTGAGTTCTACATCATCCCCTACATAAGAATGTAAGTATTTCTTCTTGGAAATTACATTCACATTTCAAACCACTTCCATTTCATTAATTTGTTAGCATAATTTTCACTTTAGACACATTTCCAGGGGGTATCAAACCAACAAAATTGATCAAACTCAGGGTCATTTCAAGGTATTTCAATCAATCAAATCATAAATCCTAGTTTTGTAATTTACGGGAAGAAATAACCATTTTAATTTACTTTCATCACAATCGTGCATGCGTATACCAAAGGGAGAAGAAAAAGACGAAGCCAGAACCCAACTACACTTGGAAAATCAACAACTTCGTGGTAAGTCATTCTGTCAATTCATCCCTCAATTTATTATGTTTAGGGTTAGAAATTACATTTACCTTTCCTGCGCAGTACAGAACCCAGAATGGTTCGTGGCAATGTGGATACTCCATCATGCTCTTCATGGAAGAATTTGATAATCACCCGGAGACAAACAATATCTTGGAGGTAAACCTTGCATCTCAAAATTAGTTATTATTAATTTCTAGTAAATGCAACATTATTGACTAATAGTGTAAGTTTGAAATTAACAGATCTTCCCAGAGGGCAAAGGGTCGTACCATGCGTACGAAATTCAAGGTGTAGCAGAGAGATGGTGTGGGGCTTGGCTCGAAGACTACCAGCAGGAGGTGAACACTAAGTTGCAACTTCTGGATAATAAGAACGACATAATAGGTTGATGGTTGATTTTCAATGGTTGATGATATTAAAATTCTATGGATGGTGTTTGGTTATAGTAAACTTCCATGATTTTTTACTTTATTTCAATCCATGTTTAAGATATTTCTATTTCATAGTTTGAATAATGTTCGCGTATTTTGCGAGCAATATTTTTCGTAATAGGTTTCAAATTTCTTACAGATTCAAAGGTTTCCAATATATAATAGTTCACAAGTATCTATGGCTATCGTTGCCCCGGATATGATCCGGGAGGGACCATCGGAAAACAAATTGGGCATTGCAAATTTTATCCAAATCATACACCGGTAGAAAATGAATGTACTGGTGCATAAAATAATACCGGTGTAATAAACACTTGGTGCAAAACTATTCAAGTGCAAAACAAAAATTGCTATTACAAAAGAAAGTCCGGTGTTATATTTAATACCAGTGTACAAATCACAGTTTTACACCAGTTCATATGTTATATAACGGTGCAAAATGTCTTCACCGGTGTTCGAAATTTTACCGGTGCAGATACTCTTTGCCACCCCCACCCCCACCCCCCGACTTTTCAAAATTTATACACCGGTTTAAAATACCATTGCAAAGAATTTTCTACACCAGTTCATTTTACCGGTGCAAACGTGTTGCGTTTTTACACCCCTGTACATACGCACCGGTATTTTGGGGGGCCAACATACCGCTGCTATTGCCCTAAATTACCGGTGCAAATACCCCAGTCCTGCAGTATTGGACTACATTTTCTCTACTTAGTCACCGGCACAATCCCATGTATTTGTATAGAATTTGTTCCGAAATTGGCTTCGGATCTGGAGGGGAAGCAAAGGTGCCGTAGAAGAACTCACCCCTTGAGCAACACGTCGTCTCTTTGGCGCCATTTGATCAAGACTAACACCAAAGAGAACAACACCAAACTCACAAGTACATAGAGATTTTTAATACTAGGTTTGGCATCAAGAGTTTATAACCATAGTATTTTCAAAGAACAACCAATGCCTCATGCAATCACCACTATGAAATTATCCAATGAAAGTATCTAACATACATCGACAAGTATTCAAGCATCATTATAGAATATAGAGATCAAGATTAAAATGATGTAGTTGGCACATTACAATCAACAAGGGTACTATAAAGATGCAAGAATATTCATGTCTATATATGTAAATTGGTGGAGAAATGAGTGGAGGTGTGGTGGTTCTTGGGAGTATTTGGTGGAGAGGAATGATTGTGCAATGTTTAAACTCAGCTGAAAAGATAGTTGCACCGTCGCGACTCGCGACAGTACCCATCACGACTCGCGACCCAAGTGTCGCGACTCGCAATAGACAGGGTTGCCCAGAACTTAAAAATATTTCTTACAAACTTTCCAAGTTTTCTTCCATTTGTCATGTATTTCATCCCTTCATCTCCTCCAATGCAATGCACTTCAATTTGCTACATGATCATGGAAGAACACACCGTGAAAAGAATAAAATAAAATAAAGAGAAATAATAAACAAAAATAAATAAAAGATGAATTTATTTACATAATCGGCACGACATAGCTCTGTATGTTTAAGGTCGTTGGCACAACCCTAATGTTATCCATACGGTGAAGGCTTGGACCCCTTCACCATGAGCATCCAAAAGTAGAGAGGTGGTGGTACAAAACTTTCAAGAGGAAATTCTTCTGGAGGTGGAGATGGTTTAAAGGGGGTTGAGTGGTTATGAGGCTTGGGATAGTCTTTTGGCTCTTCTTTTATCTCTCTCAAAACTTCCAAAAATGGTGGAGTTGGTTCACTAGGTGGAGGTAGGGGTGAAGATGCTAATAAATGCAGCATAATCACCTATTCCTCCACTTTTTTTCATCCTCAACAACCGACTCCTCATCCCCTTCGAACTCAAACCCATTTCTCATCGTGAGCTCACTCACCAAATCTTCGAATTCGACTTGGGATAGTCTATTTTTGGAATCACGAGCTTCCATTTGGGCCACCACTTCCAATATACTCCTCACATGCCCCTCAATAGCCTTAACACTAGAGAAGATCCAAGTGTCCGGTTCCTCACTAGTCTTGTCCAAGTTGTTCAAGTTTGCTATTGCATTCATGACTTCCTCACGTGTCAAACTTGAACCTTGTTGTTGGACTTGGTTTTGGGGTATGGTATAAGATGGTGATGGACAACTATTTTGCTCGTATTGTTGGTTTTCCGGCTCATTCTCATACCACCAATCTGGATTACCACTCCACTTCGGATTGTAAGAATTGTAGTATTGATACCATTCTTGAGTTTCTTGCCCTTGAAAACCAACATCTCCTACCTTTTGGTAGCACTCGTCATAATACCCTTGGTTTTGGAAACCAAAGGTTTTTCCTCCTCATAGTGCTCTCTCAACATGTAGCAAGACTCGGTAGGATGGTCGGAATGACACATCCTAAAAAACCTTGCTCGCTAAACCTCTCTTCTCATGGTGAGTTCCCTCAAGGTGAGACGCTCCATTTTTTAAAAAAAAAATCTTCGAAGGTCCGGAATCACATTGCAAGGATTCTCAATAAAAAAATCACCAAGAACTCAAGAAATACCTACTCTGAACAAAAACAACCACCAAAAAGTGGAAAATAAAAACAACTGGCTAATATGTAACAAAATATGTCCAAACACTTAAAAATAAATGCCTTTTCCCCGACACCGGCGCTAAAATTTTGGAGGCCATCACTGTACCTCTCGAAGTTAATATTTATAAGCTCTAAATGATTACTAACTATAGCTAAGTAGATAGTGGCAAATCGGGGCCGTCCATGAAGAAGAGAGATTTTCTTGAGCGTTTAAACGTATAAGGTTGATATTAGGCTAGAAGTAGATATATATATATATATAAGCAAGTAAGGGGGGTTGGTTATTTGGTTTTGGTCCTAAGTTATGAATTGAAATACAAGTTAATTAGCAAAGTTAAGTAACTATGCTAATCATGCAAACAAACTTTGAAAAAAGGGACAAAAACTACAAAAGATAAAACCTTGGGGGCAATTGTTATCAACTTCCAAACCTAATGTAGATCATTAAACCATTCACTCATTCTATCAAATTCATTACCTATGGGGAACACTATCACTTCCCGATTGAAGATCAACATTCATTTCTTCTTAAAAGGAATTCACAAAGATAAACAACGACCATTTGTAAACCTCATTGATAATCACTTTAGGAAAACCACACCATAAAGGTAGTTCATCAATGGCATTGTACACGAAGAACCATAGATTTGATGACAACAAGACTTCTGCCAAAGACATAGTCATTTAACCAAACATAGTATTCATTAGGCTAAACCTAGAACAAACCACATTCGAGATTCAAACTTGCATTGCATCTATGGGATAAACATGAGAACAATCCACATTAATATACTTATCTAGCAAGAATCACAACACATTATGCACAAGAAGTTCTAAATCCATGTTTTTGGATTTTCATGTCAAAGAGCTAGGAAATTTGCAACTTTCCTAACACCTACCAATAAATCATACAAACACTTCATATACTCAAACAACTCATAGCACAAATGAAGTAAACCATCACATTGAAACACATGAATGCTAAATAACAAATGCTTCTAGATAGAGGGAAATAGAGGTTCTTACTACATTGATATGGAAGCTTCAATCAATTGCTCCCAAGTACAAACTAACCTAGATAATGAAAAGACATAATTAATCCTACAAAAACTAAGAAAAGAAAGAAGAAAACTGGGGTTTGAAACCCAGAATCGCAGGATAGGAAGAGGATTTTGGAGAGAAGGGATAAGGTGAGTATTTATACTGCAAAAATGCAAGAAAGAAGTCTGGCTACCCTTTCATCATGGCCCGCAGTGGTTTCATTGCGGCCTAAGATGGGTTCATCGCGGCCCGGGATGAGATCAAAAATTTCTCACAAACTATAAGCTCTCGAGCTCAAGATATCGCAACCCACGACAATTTCATTGCAACCCACAATGGGTTCATTGCAACCCATGATGCATTCATTGCGGCCCACGACATGTTCATCGTGGCCCGTGATGGGTGCAGAATCTAGCACTTTGATTACTTTCTTCTTTTGTCTCAAGTCATCCTCTTCTCTTTACTTTTCTTCAATCATTCAAGTCTTCAAAAGCTCAAATGCAAGCCTTAAAGTCTTCAAATCTTTAAAGGTAATCTTCAAAGTCATCAAAGTCTCCAAACAAATATCTTTGTCACACAAAATCCCGTACAAAAGTAATAAAAGCATAAAAGTCGCTCTTAACTCTTCTTAGAGAATTTCAAGGAAAAATGCCACATCTAGAGCACAAAAGGGTATAAAAGTAATCCCAAAAAGTCCTAAAATAATCAAATAAAATGGGCACATCAAACATCCCAGCACTTAAACCTAACTCACTCTCGAGTAAGAAAGGATCCAAACACCCATATATTCTCAAATTATAGAAGTAATCACTTTTGACTTTCGAGACCCTCTCGTTTACCCATGCATTCCCAAATTGCAGACTTTTGATCATTTATTATTGTATTGTATATTGGTTCCACCAAGTTTGTGATTCGACGACTCTAACTTTCTTGAAGGGACCTAAGTACAAAAAGTAAAAGCTTTACTCGTAACTCCAAACTGAAATCCGCTCGAACGTGATTCTACCCTATACACCCCATTGTATTTTCCATGCCTGTAAGGGAATATTTATAAAAAATTGAGCACAAGAACATATCCATAATCCTTTCCGATTTCACTTTGTAACTTCCAAGTAATCAACCATAAGTTACTCTAGAACACGTATTAGTGCTTTTCAATAATTTACAAAAAAAAATCTATTTATTTTATATTTATATATTTAGGCATGAATAACAAAAATCATATATTTGGAGCAATGGATAATGGAGTAACACAATTTTGGGTCACAATGTAAATTTTAATGAATTTATAGAAGTAATCAATGTTGACTTTTGGGACCCTTCCATTCAGCCATACATGCCCAAATTGCAGAGTTGCAATCATATGTTATTGAATTGCATTTTGGTTCCACCAATTTTGTGATTCGACGACTCCAACTTTTTGGAGGGACCTAAGTGCAAAAAGTAAAACTTTACTCGTAACCCCAAATGGAAATCTGCTCGAACGTGATGCTACCCTATACACCCTTATTGTATTTTCCAAATCCATAATGAAATATTTATCAGTAATAGGGCACAAGAACATATTCATAATCCTTTCCGATTTCCCTTTCTATCTTCCAAGTAATCAACTCTATGTTACTATAGAACATGCAGTAACACTTTTCAAAATCTCATCAAAAAATAATTTATTTTTTATTTCCATATTTATGCAAGAATAACAAAATTCGTATATTTTGGACAGAAAGATAATGTCGCAACAAATTTTTGGGCCATAGCATAATTTTCTAAAATTATGTTAGAGGCGCTTCCGTTCACCCATTGTACCTAGAGTTTTAAAGACACAATCACCTCTTATTTAATTGCTTTTTGGTGACCTAAATTTTGTGATTCTCCGACTCCAAATTTCATCTATGGACCTAATAGTAAAAATTAAAAAGTTAACTTAGAAATCAAATTATATTAGCACCAGCATTGTTTTTCATTCATATCGGTGCTATGTTGTGGCGGGATAGTGAATTTTTCAAATTTTCATTCCAAATTTTGTAGGGATTGTTTAAAATTTTGGAATTAGCACCAGTATTAGTTACTTAGGCACCGATATGTGTACCAGTGCTCCATACATAGAAAATTATTCTTGGGTTTGCTCTCGAGTTCAATATTTTTTTTAAAAAAACCATTCAAAGCAGCCCAAAGTTGTTGGTTTTCGTATATTTAGGCACTGGTATGAGCATTTTGGGCACCAGTATTTGTACCGGTGCCCAACACTTCGAAAATAAGTAGCTTTGAATGTGAATTGTTAATGGCATTGATGTTGTTGGACGCTTGAGTATATGAATTGCTTGTATTATTACTTGTTAGGGTTGGGAGAAAGTAGCTAATTATCCCCTCTTTTAATGTGGAATCCAAGAGCATGAGTTAGAGCTTCTTAACTGATGTTGGTGTGTTGATAATTGCTAGATGGATGTGATGATGTCGAACTCGTTGTCATGTTTGTTGCTTGTAGCAAATGAGAGAGGACTATGAATGTCGATTGTTTTTTACTATTCTTGTGTAAATGCATAAATTGGTTAAATTCTTAGACACCGTGTAGTGTTTATAAGTGTTTCCATGCTTGTTGGTCCTTCATTCTAAATGCCATCAATGGGATACTCATAGTACTAAGGGAGTCATTGGTGAGGTTTGACAAGAGATGTTGAATTCACTCTTGCAAACAACTGTCTAAGAAGGATAGAAGATTTATCTTCACAAGAAGTAGTAGAAATAGTGAATAGATTGTTTCACTCGCTCTTGAAGCCTTTGTTATTTAGCATTCATGTGTTCTTAATGCTATGTTTTATTTCATTTATGTTATGGGTTGTTTGAGAATAGGAAGTGTTTGTATGACTTAAGTGTTAGGGAGTTAGGAAAGTGACGAATTCCTTAGCTCCTTTGCATGAAAATCTAAAAACATGAACTTAGAACTTCTTGTGCATAATGTGTTGTAATTCTTGCTAGATAAGTATGTTAATGTGGATTTTTCTCATATTTATCCTATAGATGCAATGAAAGGTTGAACCTTGAATGTGGTTTGTTCTAGGTTTAGCCTAATGAATGCTATGTTTGGTTAAATGGCAATATCTTTGGTAGAAGGCTTGTTGTTGCCAAATCTATGGTCCTTCATTTATAATTTCATTGATGAAATACCTCTATGGTCATTGTTTGTCTAGGGTGATCATCAACGAGGTTTGCAAATAGTCGTTGTTTGTCTTTGCAAATTACAAATAAGAAGGAATGAATGTTGATCTTCCATTGGCATCCCCCATAGGTAACAAATGTGATAGGATGAGTGAATGGTTCAATGATCTACATTTGGTTTGGAAGTGGATATCAATTGCCCCCAAGGCTTTATCTTTTGTAGTTTAAAACCCTTTTCCTTAGTTTGTTTGATGATTAGCATAGTTTACTAGTTATCTTGTCTTTTAATTTTCATAACTTAGGACAGCCAACCAACCAAACACGCCCCCCCCATTTACATGATTTTATATGTATGTATATATATCTACTCCTAGCCTAATATCAACCATTTGTGCTTAAACGCTTGAGAAAATCCCCCTTCTTCGTGGATGACCCCAACTTGTTGCTGTCTACTTAGTTGTAGATAGTAAGCAAAAAGGGCTTATAAATATTAACTTTGAGAGGCACGGCGATGGCCTCCCAAGGACTAGCCACAGACTGAGCAGGCCAGCAGCCCCTGCTGCCACTCTGACCATCGAATCTGCCACCTTGGTGGCACGAGAGCCATACATGCCGATGCCCCTCGCTGGAATGTGATCCCACTCGCGGTCGGTTGAGAGTTTTTTACCAACAACGAATGACATGGATCTGATGCTGGTGCTAAATGTCCCTATAAAGTCTTTAAAAATGCCTCATGGTTTTTGGGCACGAGACAGAACATTGGCATATAATGGCGAAGGGGGAGAATTAATCAACGGGGTAGAAAACATTTTGAACTCAAGACCAAGAGTAGTTGAAAACCAAATAATTTGATCATCATTTGTAACCGGAGAACCCATAACAGACAACAACTAAAAACTATCCTTAAATTTGAGATGGGGTTCATGAACTGTACCTGTCATACGTATACCATGTACATCGGCATGAAGACGAGAATGGTGGAGGTGCTACTTTTTAAAAAAACTATAGAAATACTATCGCAGATTTCCTTTGAGGTTGAACTATTTGGAATCTCGGCAAGGGATTCAGCCGTGAGTGAAGAGAACAAGGAGAGTTTAGTAGATTTTTCATCGGCCATGTTGGAAGTGGGAGAACGTTAGGAATTGCGTTGGAAAATGGATCGGAAAAGGAGGTGGGAGAGAGGTTCGGTCACTAAAAAAATGGAGGCAGGCGGCCGACATTAGGTGGAGAAGTGTATTATGGAAATGGAATTTCAGTCTAGGTGACTAGGGTGAGAGGTACAATTAGGATAAGAATGGAATTTAAAATGCTCAATTCAGGGGACAATAGTACAAGCCAATTAACTGCAAGATATTTGGAAGTAATTTCAAAAATCTTAAAGAATTAGGGAATTCCAAAATTCTTGAACCAAACATGCATTTTTGAATTTGAGAATCATAATTTTCAAAAAATTTGCATTATCGGAGCAAAGAAAATTGAAAAATTAATTTTTGGTGCACAAGGGGCCTGGCTCGAAGCATAACCTCGCGCTAAACCACTTGGAACAAGGCATAGCCTCGCGCCGTTCCAGTCTCGGCACGAAGAGTAGCCTCGCGCCGGTTAACCTGGTATGAGGCATGCAACAACCATTTCCTAAATCCTCAGTTTTTCCCCCTTTTTCAAAAGACTATGTCACCCATTTAATTTAACACAATCACGAGTCTCGAGCTCAAATTTCCAAACCATCAAGAGTTTATTTCAAAATTCCACATAGAAAAACATAGATTCATGCAAAAACTACCTATTCACTAATCAAAACATGAAAGGAAAACAAACACCATATATTTATTGTTGTCCTCACGACTTATTTTTCCCTTAATCATTTGAAACTAAAAAGAGTGGCTTGATGGGTCACCAGAATCACCATCCTTGACACCACCAATGGCCACATCACAATGGGTGGGTCGCCACATCATCCTAGGTTTACCTTTTACCTTTGGAGCGATGAACCAAGTAAACATATTCCTCTCAAGCGTGGATACATTCTTGTTGAGTTTGGGGGTTACAAGAGGCTTAGGAGTTTTTAATTCCTTGGCCTGCTTCTTTCCCCGCTGCACATTGAACATGAGATACCATGGTTAAGTATCTTTTTTCAAGTTAGAAAAAACATGCTTAAAAAGAATAGTATCACAAGATAGATCATTAAAACAAGAAAGCAAATACAAAGTCTCAATATCAGGAAATACCTCTTTCTGGGTATTTTCAAAATTTTCTTTTTGAAACATCATGCAAATAAAACAAAAATAGATAAAAGCAATACTAACTACTCTACTAACGTGTTGTGCCTAAGTTGATAACTAGAATGATAGCATCCCCGACAGCTAATTAACTCGAGCAGATGATGGAGGTCAAACATAGAAATTTATATTCTGCACCCCAATCTCACTGCTACGCTACCTAGAGGGTATTTAGCAGCAAGCCATGGGTTTTTTCACATAGATGCCAGGTCTAATGTATCAACTAGAAACACAACCTCGTATAGGTTGTCAATCCGTACGAGTGAAAGGAATAACTAGTAAAGCAAAAATGAAAAATGGGGGGAGGGGGAGGGGTTGAATTTTCAATTTAACAACTACAAAACATGCAAACTAAGTAACACAACAATATAAAGCTATCACTTGGGGAAATCATTGAGTGACTTGGTCAATTTAATACTTTTATCCTCAATTATTTTACATAGAGATCTAAACAAACCTAATAGTGTGTCCATAACATGTGGTGTGGCTGATGGCATACACTTCCCCATCCCTATCACGACTGGTGCTCTCGCTACCTTCCATCAACACTACCATCATAATTAGGGAAATACAACAAGTTCCGAACGTTGTTGTAGGTATGATTCTCCCCCGTGCAATTACGTCCCGGGCTTCCACCATGAATGCAACTACTCCCCCCGGGTCCTATCAATTGGGCCTAAGGATCGTAGCCACCTTGTCTATGATACTAGAGTTTCTTGTAACCCTAGCTTGCTACTATTTAAGGTATCTCAACCCAGTACCTCTCGGACAACTTTACGAACTCGGATAAGACTGGTGCAATGGTAAGTGGATCAGGGTGGCCTTGAATCTCTCATGCACACATCCACGCAGACTCATACAAACATCCAGGTTTCCCTTCCCAAGCGTGCATCGATATTTGTGCCTAGCATGAATAAATCCCAGAGTGTGTGCTTGTATATGGTGTAATACTCATGAATTCAAACTCAAAAGCAAATCACAATAATATTATAAACACAAAATTAGGATGAACTATAGAATCTCAAAAAGCATAAAGATACAACCAAGTAATTACAATTATTCCCAAGCTATAGAAACTACTCTCTTGACATGGAATTCAAATAAATATTTTTAATTCCACATCTTAGGATCAAAGAAATATGAAAAAAAAGAAAAATTTTCCTAAGGAGAGAATCTCCTCTACTCTTGAAAGTGAATATGAGATCTAAATTATAAAAAGTCTCTCAAACTTGGTAGACTAAGGTTTTATATATAGTAGTAGGAGATTGAGCCTAAAATTAGGCCCAAAATAAGGTAAACACTAGCTCACTCGCCACCTAGTGCGAGGCATCACAGATGATGTGGCTCGTGGATGTACTTGGCATGGATGCGAGGCCTAGTGCGGGTCCCGCTGCTTCATGGGTGGAGGCAACTAATCTTGGGCATGGCGCATGGTGCGAGGATTGGCGCAGGTCACGTGTGGCACTGGCGCCGGCAATGTCATCTCCTGTGGGGCATCATCAAAGTGTTGAAATTTGAGGTCCTGATCCGCCCCTGGCCATTGGAGTGGGTCGTGGTCGACTTGGTGCTTTTCTTAGAAAACTTAGCATGGGTCATTTAGATTCCCAGACCCCGCCGGCTGGTCTTGACAAAATAAACTTGGAATGGTGCGGTACGGCTAAAATCTCATACTTAGCCGCGTGGAGGGGTTCGTTGCTCGGTGCTGCAGCCCATCATTTGTGGTACAGGCTGCGTCAATGCCTCATGTCGATCTCCTTGGCACGGGGAACCTCCTCTGGCATGGGCCATTGGTGCAAAACCATGCACGACCCGTGTCGTCCCGTTGGTGCTTCAGCCGGCTGAACTAGTTTCCTCGCTATGGGAAAATCGTTAGTCCAGTTTGAGAGTTTTAGTAGTTGATTTTATAGTACTCGAGGAGGACAAATCCAATGGAACCAGCCTAGAAGGATTATTATTCTAGGATTGTTCTCGGACTGAGGCACAACTCATTGGACCACGATCCCCATTTTTCCGTTGGCTGCTATGAACTCCGCTGCTGCCTATCTTTGGCTTCAATCTCCTTCTACCATGCATTGATGATCGTGGCCTTCATATTCTAGCATTCTAATGTGAATAACCTTTATCTCTACTACCGTCCTTGTGAACGACCTTCAATATCTTCTACCGCCCTTACGAACGGCCTTCACATATAATGTTAACAAAAAGTACCCACGAGTGACCTACTTAAGATGATCACAATGAAGATCAAGGAGCCCGTGGATACAAGATGTCCATTAGTTCCAATTAAGTCTACAAAATGTGGGATTTACATAAGAAAACCAAACATGACCGTCTAAATCCCTTGTCGTGTAAACTCAACTAATAATAGCAATCCACCAAGCAAAAGTAACTAAAAAGTATGTCAAATGCATCAGTTAACGTACGCAAAATGAAGCAGATCATTATGCTTCAATAATATTATTCTTACAATTGCATCATCGAGTTTTGTATCATTGCAATTTGTAGTATATTAATAATTATTTATAATTCTTCGCAAATTGATTTTTAACACCAACATTAAGTCAACTTTCAATAATCACTAGTTCACATTCATAAATCTTATTAAATCTCTCACTACAGGAAATACCTGCCATAGGCACTGCATATCATTACAAAGGCACGGGTAGAATCCCCCCTGGCCTACTGGTGCCTAAGTGACCCGATGCAAATTTTAACATTTTATAGCACCAGTAAGGCATACTGGTGCTATGAAAATGAGCACCGGATCTTTTGGTACTAGTGCTTGATTATTTCCATACTGGTGTTCATGAAACAATGACCAGTTACAGATATTGAGCACCACTATGTTGAAAATCTTACAGGAGCTCATTATTTTCAGCACCAAATCTTTTTGTACCGGTGATTGTTTATTTCCATGCCGGTGTTCTAGAACCAATGAACAGCTATAGAGTTGGCACGGGTATGTAAAACAAATTCTACCGGTGCTCATTTTTTTCAACACCGGATGGTAATTGGGTACCGGAGCTGGACTTTTTTAGAATCAGATTGTATTATAGAACATGCATAGTAGTTCTTAGCACCGGAATGAAAATTTTTGGTCATTTTAAATTAGCACCGGTATGGTATCTATTATTAGCACCGGTTTATTTCCGAAGCATCGTTTCTTAATGTGGACAAATTGTGGCTTCGATATGGTTGTAATTAACTACCGGTGCTTGTTTTATTAAAATTTGGTTTGGGTAATTTTTAATTCCGCACCCCATCCCGGATCAACCACGGGGAAAGTGGATTTAAAAAATCCCAAATAACATATTGGAATATAGTAAATTGGCTATTGAAAAAAAATGTATCCCCAATTGAAAATAAAGAAAGCTAAAAACACCGTTGTTCATCTACTACTCCAATCACACATCCACTCCTATCAATCAATCAAAATCTTGAACATTTGTCTTCGCCTCTTTTGCATAAATATTTATCCATGCCCTGCATTATATTGCTGCCACCTATTGAACTTAATATGCATTGTATGATCCCTTGTTCTCTAGAAAAACCTGTGATTTGATTAGATGTTAGTTAGTTGGACGCGGTACTGAAAATGAAGGCAAAACTGTTGTTTTTTGTTTACTAGTTGTGATACTTACGTCAAGTAGATTCTTTGAGGTTGTGTTCAAAACCAGCTCTTCCAGGAATCGTATGACATAGTATCTGTATTCCTAGCAACTCGCTTGTTTGCGATGCTAAGATAGAAAACAGCAATTCCCAATGTTTAATTAGTGTATGGAGAAAAAAAAATTACAATGTACTTGTAGAATCTTTTTTATGAATACTTACGATGATGTTTGTTATCTTCCAGGTGAAAACTGTCGAGGGTTCTTTCTTCCTCTCATATTGGCATGCAAACCTGCATATATATTATTTTCAAATATGAATATTAAAACTTTGAAGGGAAAAATGAAGAGTATAAGAACTTCGGGTTGCGGCTCCTCCACTCCGCTGTGAGGAAATACCTGGAAATCAAATGGCTTCTGATGTAATCGTTAGATTTTATACCACCAGTCATTGTGTCCAAGGTAAAAATATCTTTTGTTCTGGGACAAATGATGATGAGGAATCAATGTGGCATGCGTTTATACGTAAAAAGTTAATATTTTAGGAATGAGTGTTCATTTTCCTAATTTAAACATTAAGAAAATGTGTCATACTTCCTGAGGTAGGGTAGAAAATAAATGTCATCTTCAAACGCAGCCATCGTGGCCCAGACATGGGAAAGCAGTTAATGATATCCTCTTTTTCATGACCAGTGTCGTTCCTTACTATGTTCGCAACATAGAAATGGATTATGCCCATGTTGGTGTCCTTTGCTTTACTCCATAAGAGTATAAGTCAATTTATGTCTTCGATTTTATGTGAAATTTGAATTGAAAATTTTCAAATTTAAAGCCTACCCCATCCAAAAATCCATCTGAGCATTCGAGATCCATGTCATGTAATGACAATTTCCAAGCTTGCCTCCGAACTCCAACATTTGCTTGATATCCAGGCAGCATTTGTAAGGTTTGGCAAATGTGGACTCTTGAAAATTGGTGTAATATGCAACCTTGCATGTAGCATTCATTTCCTTCGCTACCTCATTGCAATGTATGATAAACGCCTTCATCATTGGATATGCAGTCAATTTGCGTATGTTTAAAATCTGAATGTGCAAATTTAAATAGAATGAATTAAGTATATGAAAAGTGTTGAAATAAAATAGTAACGTGTTATAAAAGGATTACTAGTTTTAGAGGCTTCAATGGTACGTAGTCGGTGGGACGTATATTCCCCGGCCTGTAATTGGTCGTAGAATCGGATGGTTGCATCGACGATGTAAAGGTAGGCTGTTACACTGGACAGGAAAACAATGTCATTTTTGCAATATATCAATTGAACTTTGGGTATATGAACATAGTAAATTATTTGTATAAAATATTTTTAATCAAATTACCTCATCGTTATCAGAGACGTCTAGGATTTCATGTTTCTTGTATGGGGAAACCATCATAGGTATGTTCAGCTCCCATCCTTTACGAGTCTTCTTCCTTTGCAGGCTGCTCATTTTGGTCGACTAAAGCCACTAGCCAATCAACCACATGTCCAACAACCTCTCTAACATCATTGAATTTGTGGTCTGCGGAAGGCAATCCCGCCTTTTCAAAGAAGACTGGCTCACAAACTTGAACACGAACAACTCCACTTGTTAAAGTATGGTTGTGGCGGGCTTTTTGGGGTAAACCTTTGGTCACCATGGTCCTTTTCATGTCAAGGTTCTTGACGAACAAAGAAACCTTCTCCCCATTCTTTCCGGCATTGTAGAACAAGAGCTGTTAAAAATAAATAAACATTAAATGAATAAAAATACTGGGGATCACATAAATTAAATGGAATTGAAGTATAATTTTTTACTCCTCATCGTTAGGATCACCCTCAGACTTTGTTTGTGCTGCGCTAGCCTAGCCTAATGCTTTCTGAATGAATGGCTTCAGATCATCGAGGCCCATTGGGATTGAACTCCTCTAGCAGCTGCAATCCCCATGAGTAGTTGTTCAAGGTATGATACCATTGCCTTGACCATTTGCGGTCTACAGGTTGCTTCTTCGAGACTGACAGCTTGGGGATGAGCTGCTACCGCATTTGCTTTAGCTGTGGGTCAGATGGGGTACAGCAACATTTTTTGGGAGGTTGGTCTGTGTACCCCTGTACCTCTGTGGGTGATCTTTGACATATGTTTCCTTTACAAAGATGTCCTCCCATGGTTCCCAGATTAATGTGCCCCTAGCAGCCTCCTCGTTCATCCTTATCTATGATTAGGGGCAAGTTAAATATATTTGAATGAAGGGGTAATACTATGACCAAGTATAAAAAAACTTTACAATATCAGCAGTTACGGCCCTATCCTTTGGGTCTATATATGTTGTCTTATCCCCTGTCTTATTGGACTCGATGTAGACCAATGATCTGTCAACATTGAACTTCCTTGTACTCAGCTCCTGCTCAATCCCCTCCTCTGTGTAGCCCTGATCAGCAAGTTTGGCTCTCTCTTCTTCTTTAAAATTCTTGACAATCTTTGCCCCAGCAACCCGGTGACCGCTCCTACCGGTCTGGTGGGTATATTTCTTTTGCCTTGATTTCTCGCTAGCCGTCACTCGGATTTTCTATCCAAATCACAATGAGTAAAGTAAGTCTTATGTAAACCGTATATAAGTAAACAGATTGTTCATATATAGATTACCTCAACTCGGGTGTCGCCCTCATTTTGTATAACTTGTTCCACTCCTCCTCTTCCATCCACTTGTATTTTTCCCAAGGTTTCGCTTTGGATTTGTCTGTGCCTTCAGCTACCTTATGGATGTATTTTGTTTAAATCTTGGACTTCTAATTGTGATGGGTGTTTCCCGTGGCTACATATACAACTCCCTTTAATGTTTCGAGCTTAGTTGCAATCAATTTATGCCTGAACTTGAAGTTTGCCTGCATTGAATTTACCCATTAAATTTTGTAAGCTAGCAATTGACGATAAAAATATGTGTCCAGTGGTTGTTAGAAAAAATAATTGACATTATATAATGATCGATATGAATGGATCTTACCAAGATATCCTTCCATGCCTCCTCATTGGTGTCAACAGGGATGTTATTCCAGTGCCTATGAGCCCCGAACTTGATGCGCTGTTGTAATGCATAGTTACAATATGCAGTCCAGGAGGTCCGATTCTTTGTGCAAACCATGTCATCCAAGTTAAATGTAATCGGTACTGGATCCCTCTCCTCTATATGCATCACAAATTGACATATGCTTAACTACGTTCCTTGCAACAAGTCTCAATGTCAAACTTGTCGAAGGCTATCCCAATCTTTCCACCCGCATTCCACATATCGTCAGTTTTGATCTTCTTTTGGTTTCCTTTTTTAACAGAGGCTCTTCGTCCACTGAAGAGTGATCTGCTTCTTGAGTCTCACTGGGTTCCTCAATTTGTATTTTGAGGGGTACGACGGGTGTGACAGGCTCTTCAGACACGATTTTGGGTTGTGTCTCACCCTTTTTTCTCTTGTCGATGGCGAAGACTATCTTTGCTTTAGAAGGCATCCACAATACACAATACAGTGACGTTAACAATGCAATCATATAAAAGAAATACAATCCAAATCCACCAAGACCACATCATTCCAAGAACCACAACAATAAAAATTCCACAATAACTACATCAATCAACAATCTACAAGAATCAAATTAATCAAAGAAAAAATAATGCATTGCACATTTGTACTCAATCCATTACAAGAAAACAATACCTGATCCAAGAAATCACAACACTACCAAAGCTATCGGCTTTCATTCGAACCCAAAACACAACCAATAAAGATACTTATTCAATATTAAATTTCACCCCAAAAAAATTGTATTGTCAAACAAATATACAATAACATGGAATCCATTACCACGTGACACATAAAGGATACGCCACAATGATCTTTTAGTTCTTTGATGAAATTCATTGAACATGATATGCACATACAGTGATTCAAGCTAAGAAAAGAAAATCATAAACTTTTACACACATGCAATGGCAAGGGGACACTTACCTTTGATTATTGTGACCCCTTGTAGTGTAGAGAGGCCCAAATGGTAGCCGATAAACACCAAGAAGGATTAATTTTCCGGTGGTGAATAAGGCACCTACGACTAGGAAAAACAGAACAAATGTGTCACTTTGGGTTCCTAAAACAGTGTACCCTCAAGGTTTTATACAAGGTGGGGTTGGTGTGGAAGTTAATTGGAGTGATGGAGTGTTAAAGATGGCTGAGATTCGGGAGCACCCGCTGTTAATGGCAGAATACAAAAAAGAGCCGCCATCGAGGAAGATAACTGACGATGGTTCCTAAATTTGGGACTTTTATAAGAAAAGCAATTGCACTAGTATATGTGATTTGATATCGGTGCTTATGAAATGAAATATGTAATATTTTATCATCGGTTACCTTTTTTACTGGAGGCTCCTCATCCGATGAAGAGTGATCTGCTTCTTAAGCCTCACTGGGTTTCTCGATTTGTATTTTGAGGGGAACGTCGAGTGTAACGGGCTCTTCGGGCACAATTTTGGGTTTTCTCTCACCCTTTTTTCTCTTGCCGATGCTAGGGCTTTTCTTTGCTTTAGGAAGCATCCACAATACACAATACAAAGCTTTTAAAAATACGGTCATACAAAAATAATAATACAATCCAAATCCACCAGGATCACATCATTTTAAGAACCACAACAATAAAAAAAATCACAATAACAACATCAATCCACAATACACAAGAATCAAATTAATCGAAGAACCAATAACGCATTGCACATTTGTACTCAATCCTCCACAAGAAAACAATACATAATCCAAGAACTCACAATACTACCAAAGCTATTGGCTTTCATTCAAACCCAAACCACAACCAATAAAGATACTTTTTCAATATACAGTTTCACCCCAAAAATTGTATTGTCAAACAAATATACAATAGCATGGAATACATTACCACGCAACACATAGAGGATCCGCCACAGTGACATTTTAGTTCTTTGAGGCAATTCATTGAACATGATATGCACATACAATAATTCCAGTAAGAAAAGAAAATCACAAACTTTTACACACATGCAATGGCAAGGGCACACTTACCATTGATTATTGTGACTGCTTGTAGTGTAGAGAGGCTCGAATGGCAGCCGGGAAATGCCAAGAAGGATGAATTCGCCGGTGGTGAATAAGGCCCCACCGACAAGGAAAAATGGGACAAATGTGTTGGTTTTGGTTCCTAAAATAGTCTACGCTCGAGGTTTTATACAAGGTGGGGGTTAATGTGGAAGTTAATGGGAGTTATGGAGTGTTAAAGATGGCTAAGACGTGGGAGCACCGGCCATTAGTAGCGGAATACTAAAAAGAACCATTGTTGAGAAAGATGAACTAAAGATGGTTCCAAAATTTTGGGCTTTTATAAGAAAAGCAATTGTGCCGGTATATGTGATTTGATACCAGTGCCTATGAAATGAATTTGTAATATTTATCATAGGTTGCCTTTTTTAACGAAGACTCCTCATCCAGTGAAGAGTGATCTGCTTCTTGAGTCTCACTAGGTTCCTCAATTTGTAATTAGAGGGTAACGACGGGTGTGACGGGCTCTTCGGACACAATTTTGGGTTGTATCTCACCCATTTTTCTCTTGCCGATGCCAGGGCCTTTCTTTGCTTTGTGAGGCATCCACAATACACAATACAAAGCTATTAACAATGCAATCATACAATAAATAATACAATCCAAATCCCCCATGACCACATCATTCCAAGAACCACAACAATAAAAAAACCAAAACAACCACATCAATCCACAATCCACAAGAGTCAAATTAATCGAAGAACCAATAACGCATTGCACATTTTTACTCAATCCATTGCAAGAAAACAATACATAATCCAAGAACTCACAATACTACCAAAGCTATCGGCTTTCATTCGAACCCAAACCACAACCAATAAAGATACTTTTTTAATATAAAATTTCACCCCTAAAAATTGTATTTTCAAACAAATATACAATAGCATGGAATTCATTACCACGTGACACATGGAGGATCTGCCATAATGACATTTTAGTTCTTTGAGGAAATTCATCGAACATGATATGCATATACAGTGATTCAAGCTAAGAAAAATAATCAAGAACTTTTACACACATGCAATGGCAAGGAGACACTTACCTTTGATTATTTTGACCGGTTGTAGTGTAGATAGGCCCAAATGGTAGCCGGGAAATGCCAAGAAGGATGAACTCGCCGGAAGTGAATAAGGCACCGACGACGAGGGAAAATGGGATGATTTTGGTTCCTAAAATAGTGTACCCTCAAAGTTTTATACAAGGTGGGGTTAATGTGGAAGTTAATGGGAGTTATGGAGTGTTAAATATGGTTAAGACGTGGGAGCACCAGCCGTTAATGGCAGGATAAAAAGAAGAACCGTCGTCTGGAAGATGAACTGACGACGGTTCCTAAATTTTGGGCTTTTATAAGAAAAGAAATTGCACTGGAATATGTGATTTGATACCGGTGCCTATGATAAAATATTACATATTTCAGTAGTAAAGAGCATAGCACTAGTACATTACCGGTTCCTATGTATTAGCGTACCCGTTCAGTAAGTTTGTTTGCGCAGCTGCGCCCGACTGCTTTTAAAAGCCTTTTTAAAATTTATTTCTGGATGTAGACAGAAAGAAAGACTCCAAAATTTTTGTTTAAATGTTGAGCACCGGTATAGATACCGGTGCTAAAGTGAAATATACCAGTGCCTTTGTAAATGAAAGCAGCTACTTCTACCTACTTTTAATTGCATTTTTATTTTTGGATATGGACAGAGAGATTTTATAACCAGTGCCCATCTTTAAAATACCGGTGCTTTAAGAATTAAATTTTCCTGCCTTTTCTAGGCAAAAATATTTAAAAATTTTGGTTCCCACTGAAATTTATAGCACTAGTAGCATGATCTACATACCGGTTCTAATGTTATTTCCAACTTTTAAATATTATGATTTGGACCCCTTTACTATTTGGGATTAGTTGGATGAAGAAATCGACCCAAAAATTGATTAGTTCATTTATGTACAATATATACATCACTGTCTTTGGGTTAATCAAAATATGTTGTAATATGTAGGTACTAAAATTACGTTACAGCCCAATAATGTTTTTAAAATGTCATGACCATGAATTAAGATTACAAGAGTAATAACTAGATTTCCAAACTGCATTGTACATGTATGAAGAATTAACTTACAAGCAGTGTGTTTACGAGGCCAATTTGAAAAATTATTGCAAATACGCCCTTCTTCTGAACGTTTCCTTTACATTACCTTCCCCGAGTACCCCAACCATGTATTTTCATTTCATTGGATAATTTTGATAAAGAAAAATAATTCTTCATTTTTAGACATATGAGCGAAAATGCTAGTATACGTTCTAGAGTAAATGATAGATGCTTACAGAATGTGAACTAAGAGATTTCGAGAAGGTTAATGAAGATTTATTCGTTGCCAATCAATTATAATAACTTAACGTCTAAGTTGTAAAATACCTCGGGGAGATCAATAGTTTGATTAAATTCGAGCGGATTTCAATTCGGAGTTACGAGCAAACTTTTTACTTTTTTGTATTTAAGTCCCTCCAAGAAAGTTGAAATTGTCGAAATCAAAAATTGGCTAAGCATAAGTGAAATTCAATGTTAGGGGATGGAAAATTTGCGTTTTGGACATGTTTGGGTCAAAGGAAAGGCGTCGTTTAGGAAATTTAACTTTTACAACATAGTCTTAGAAAATTGCAATGTGGGACCCATTTGTGTTGCAACAACGATGCTTCAACGCACTTGATTTTTGTTATTCTTATTTTTTCAAATGAGCTTGAAATAAATTGAATTTTGACTTCATTTTTGGGTTTTGAAAAATTCGAGTTATAGTGCAATTAGGTACTCCCTTCGTTTCATTGGATGTGACACACTTTCTTTTTTTGGTTATTTTTGTGAATTTGACACACTTTCCTTTTTTGGTAGGATTCCTTCATTTTCATCCATTCATTCTACTTTTTTCTTTCTAAATTCAATTTCATTCACTCTTTTAATTAACCTAAATCCAAGAACCTAAGGATAGTGTGTCATATCCAATGAAATGAAGGTAGTAATACGATGGTAAAATATTAAATTTTGGTGCCTCTAAACAACATACTGGTGCCAATTATTACGTAACACAGTTGCGTCAGGCATCTTTTTTATTTATGGCTATGGTCAGAGAGCAAATATACTGAGCATCGGCCTCTCAACCGGTTCAAATGACAACTGTACCGATGCAATTTGACTAAAGCAGCTGCGTCAAGCTGCTACGATGATGATTTTTAAATTTTGGTTTTAAACAGAGAAAATTTTCCCTTGTAATTTTTCCTTCAAATTCACTATTTGATTTTAACTAAAATTTTACATGGTAGCTATCTTATTCCGGCCCTTATTGGTCATTATTATGAGCATGTTGTAGTTATATAAGAGCTGTAAATAACTACACCATGCACAAAATAATGACCAGGAAGTGGCAGCGCCGAAATAGTCACCACGAAAAAATATTATAGTAGGGTGCCCCTAATTAATAATTACCCAAGAAAATAAATAAAAGTCAGGTGTGCGTAATTAATAATTATCCAAAAACAACATAATCCTTCAGTTTTTTCACGAATAAAAAGGGAAAATAGTTCTGTGTTCTCGTAGCAAGCTGCGTTGTCCCTTTCCTGTGACGTTGATCTCACACGAATGTCCTCTGCAACATCACTGTCCATCTGTGACTACAAAATACCGACTACCTTAACTGTATCTTGATATTGGTGCTTAGCACTTTCCCCATATGGTCACACCATCTCCGCTGAAATTGGCAATCCATCTGCAAACTTTGAATTCCTGTCTCAAGTGCGGAGACCCTAGATTCAGTGGATGGGGCTAATTGCGATGGTCCTATCTTGTAGAATGATTCGACGGAAATTTGCATTATCGGGTGGCCAAATGTGTCGCTCTCATAGTTAGGTACTCTCACTTTCAAACAATGTAAAGAAATGAGGCTGAAAAAACTATATGATCCTGTCTTCTCCCTGTCCTTAGTCAGACTCTCATGAATTCCATCCCCAACATTCCAACAAATTTTCTTTTTTATTGCATATAACTTGATTATCCAACTCTTGTGCACTTCGGTGTTCACAAGGACAAGGTTAATACGGGAGGCCACGAAGTGGTACCACGTGTTCATATCTGAAGTCAGTGATTTCTTCTGAATTTCTATCCACCCAGTAAACACTAGAGCGTCGACATTGGTACCTTCACTTGTGATGCACCACACCATTTTTCTTGACACTTCGTCGTCCAAATTATCATCTTCATTGATCAATGCTAACATCTCATCATCATCTTCTTCTATATTAGGCAATCCGTACAATTCATTGATAGAATTAGGAGTTAGAGGGACTAATTTCCCTTGGCATCATTCCGTATCCATGCTCAATCCACACCTCAAATTTGCATAGAACTCACCAGCGATGGTCAAGTTGAAAGCGGGAGGTGTAGCACAAAGCTTTTCTCATCCCAATTGTCGAATAGTTTCTTGAAAAGGTGGATTTGCTTTTATTCCCCTTTCTGGATATTTCTTCCTCATTCTGTAACTTTGGGGCAACAACCTCGCCTCCTTGGGCACAAATCTCTTTTCCAACTGCCTCGAGTCAGCACCTCTTGAGGGCGATGAATACCCTTCTTTTCCAGGCCTCTTACTTGGGGTTTTGGGGGTCATCTTCTATATTCACATACAAGCATTTTATGAAATACCTTGTCTGCAAGGGGAGATCACTCAAAGTTCAAAAAAATTCAACAACATGAAACATCCAAATATAAGAACAACATGAATATATATATCTACCACGCAATGAATTATAAAACTAAATCTACGTATTCCAACTAGAATCACAATTGAATGGAAAACTAGGGATTATTATATGAGCTTAGCAAACTAGTTTTTCATTGCAAAAACAAAACATGACTAAATTGTATATGATCATTACAAGATTAAAGGGAAAATATGATATTACCTTATAAAGCACAATCAAAATGTTGTGGAAAACTAGGGATTATTATATGAGCTTAGCAAACTAGTTTTTCATTGCAAAAACAAGGGATTATTATATGAGCTTAGCAAACTAGTTTTTCATTGCAAAAACAAAACATGACTAAATTGTATATGATCATTACAAGATTAAAGGGAAAATATGATATTACCTTATAAAGCACAATCAAAATGTTGTGGAAAAGAGGGTTTCCTTATCTTTGACGTGAACCTTGATTCCTTGAATACACTTACAAACCGACCTTTTCTCACTGATAGAAAGATTGTAAGGGGTGGGTGGTAGGTACGTTCGCTTCCCTTTCACCTCCGGAGCTAAATCAACTCGTATACCGAGTTCAACCAAGTCCTTCTGTGCATTCAAGTTGTCCTTCTCTTACCAAGAATTTTAAGTAGAGTACCAATTAAACTCTCACACACATTCTTCTCTATATGCATCACATCCAAAGAAAAAGACGAACCTCCAAATTCTCCCAGTACAACAAATCAAAGAAAATCAATCTTTTCTTCCAAGGTCCATCATTTGTGGCAAGAACTTTAGTTTTTTTTTTCCAAGAAAAACATTTAATTTCTTCACCTTGTTGTGGATGGCATACCCACTCAATGTTCTTAGCGCCTTTCTCCTCTCCCTCCCTCCAACAAAATGAATGGTGTCATCTCGTAACTTGTGCTTTTCCAGGAGGAATTTCCTATGACCCAGATACACGGTCTTCCTACCATTCTAGTTCGTTCGAGCCGATGTCAATATACATATTGCTATGATAATTTTTTTAAGCACATGTTGTTAGGTTAGTTATTGATTATGCTTGTTTTTGGATCTGTTTTATATTTTTCTTCCTTCTGGTTGCTAAAAGTTTGTAACTTTAAATTTTTTTGCAAACTGGGATTGTGTGGTTTCATGATTTCAAGCTGGTTCTCCTTGTCTGCTATTATTTTTTTCTTTTGAGCTCAAGTCCTTTACATCAAAGAACCAATCCATTTTTTTGGGTAAAGTATTAATGTGGTGAAGCTTTTGTCATGCCTATCTTTTGAATTTTGCAACCAAGATATGGGTATATTCTATCTTTAGCAGCATACTTGTGCATTAGTGTAGTACTATTAGTCCTATACTCTTATCCTTCATAGACTCTAAAGTGATGTTGTCTGATCTGCATGCCAGAAATATCCATGTAGTCTAATAAAATCAAATTCTTGCATGAATTTCAATATTAAGAAAGACATGGGCAATGTTTTTTTCCAGCTATGCTTTCAAATGGTGTGCTCGTGTTGTGTTGTTTGGAAGTTGAAGAGTTTATTTATACATTTTGTGTGAGCTTTTGTCATGAAGATCTCTTTTCAGTTCATTATATGTGTAATGTTTAAGTGGAACTTTTATTTGGTCTAAATTTGAGGATGGTTTTAAACTTATAAAGTTTTGAATGTGGACAAATAAAAACAAAGCTGAACTTTGTGATTTCTCCATATTAATATTTGATTCTTTGTTTTACCCATGCTTTGTTGTCACTGCTTCAAAGAATGGAGTTTGGCAACTAAAGATGGAAATTATTATGTTGCAAGTATGCCATCTTTAGTTTGATTTTAAAAAACTGGTGTTTTCTTATTTATATGGTTATAGATAGCCTTGATTTTGGGATATGATGGTGGAGATTTGATTGCATTAACCATAATCAAGGTGGGGACGTTGCTGCACATAATCAAAATTTCTCTTCTCTCTGTTATTTTTGCTGTGTTTGCATTTTAAATCAATCGTGAAAAGTTAAATTGTGTAACTTAAGTTCGGATAGAGGGAGTAACACTTGCATCAATTGACGAATCAATTTTACCCTACTGCCTGCATTTTTTATTGAAAATTTATGTGTTCTGATTAGTTCAATTTAGTGTTCAAATTAGCCTGAGGTATATCTTCTTTTCCTGTTGGAGGCCTATAAGGATGAGAACCTTGATGTTCGACAGGTTTGCATGTTTAATTTCTGTGATTTAATTTTGATGGATGTAAATTTGCTCCAGTACTAGATCTGTTATGCATTATTTGATTCACTATTGCACCTATCGACTTTGTCTTTGAGAACTGATGTAGCATAGGGTGAATTGACTTGGCTTAGACATATAAACAATCAAAAAGGTGCTACATTTAAGCGAACGTGAACAGGTTGTTTGAGTTAGTTGAATTGTGACCCCTTGTGGGACCTGATGTTCATCATGCATTGCAGGAAGGTAGTGGAAGATGTCTCTCGAGGTGTACATGTAAACTTTTTGAAAGCAGAACAGAGTTTGCACAGGTGGGCACTTGAAGATCTTCAGAGACTTCATGTGCTGAGGAGTAAGCAGTTGAAATGCATGTGCTGGAAGATGCTGGTCATTGGGTAAGCCAAAGAGAACTTCTTCTATGAGAATCTTGTACTGGGTTCCAACACGTTCTTGGAGGTACTAGTAGCGTCACCTTAGCCTAAAACAAAATGAATCATATTTCTCGTACAATTGCAGAAACAATACACCCTTTTTATAAGGATGAATGAAGTAATATTTTATATAGTTAAGGGTGAATTAAACCATGAATATGCTAGGTTATCCATGGTGGAGATGTTGAATACACTGATATTTTTGCAACGTGCAGATACATGCAACCCCGATGGATTGTTCAAGATTCTTTCATTCTCATTCCAAGGATTTTAGCCACTTCCTGGCAACAGTTATGCTTCAAACGAATATCTCTTTAACCACAATGAGTAATCATTCTTATTGTCCATCTTGTTCTTGTCAATCATTTTTCCAGAATCATTAGATTGTTTCACTAACCACTTGTACCTATCTTTACCTCCAATTCGGAATCTGGGAATTATAATTACTGCTGATAGGTTCGGTTCTCCCAACTATGTACTCATTTCATCTTTGTTTTTGCAAGAGTAGAGAAGAAACTGAGATTCTAGAGCTGTAAGTGAAGGCAGTGCACCATAAATTGTGCTGCAGTAGTTTTATTATTGTATAATTAGGACTATTATTCTTGTCATAGTCGTGCGAGACAAGGTGTTTGTATAAATTAATGTGGAAATAAATTATTACTTTTGTGAATTTGATTTTATTATTAAATTAATGTGGAATTAATTTGTTGATTTTAAGTTTTTTTCCCTTTCTCTGAAAGCGGCAGCGCGCTGCAGCTTTCAGAGGAAGGGATTTTTTTCGTCGTCGTAAATAAATTAGTACCGGTTGAAAAACCGGTGCTAACAAAAAACCGGTTGAAAAACCGCTGCTAACAATGAAAAACCGCTGCTAACAAAAAAACCGGTGCTAATTTAGCACCGGTTGAAAAACCGATGCTAACAAAAACAGCCGGTGCTAAACCGGTGCTAAATTAGCACCGGTTACTTAGGCACCGGTTTCTTTTTACGAAAAAACCGGTGATAGAACAAAAAAAATTGGTGCTAGAGGTGGGTCTCTGTGGTAGTGTTTGCATCCATCGGAGGTGCTCTAAGAAAAGTTGTCATACCTTCATGAGCATCGGACTTTGACGAGTGTTGGTTATGTAATTATAGGAACAAGTATCTTTTAATTGGCCTAATGTAGCATTGAACAACTCACATGTGTATCTGATGGTATATCTGACCAACGCAATCGGAAGTGAAGATATCAGTTAGGGTTTGCAATAGTTTATGTTGCCGCGCTTCTAAAAATATTGTCAATTTACCTTTGAAAATGTTTTATTGGGATTTATTTCTTATTGTGGAGTTGTTTCAATGGATCAGTTATACAAAATCGGGCCAGGGTCAACTACACGAACCTTACAATATGTTACGTATGTTCGTTCCTGTAGGTGCATTTTATCTTCATCCCGATTATGCATAACCATAATCTAGCACTATTAACTTAAAAAGCTACTAGATCAGGACTTCAATTTCCTAATAACACATTAATGACTCTGAATATCAATGTCTTGTAGCGGGTTCTACTGCATTAAGCGAATGCACCGATTGGGTGTACGCACGGTGCACTATTATTGCACTGTGCTTTGGTAGTAAGAACTTACCTTATTGTTGTATCTTGCGGTTTTAATTATTCAATTACATGTAGAACGTTTTGAGATTGAGAAACATCCCGGCATGCAACCTGATGCACATGCAATGTCAACTACATATCGTTTTAATTTATGTTCGAGAGATGCATAATACGGGAAAATAAGTTCATGATTCATATAGTTTTTATCCATTTCATTTCACATTTATTTACTAATGTTATTATAATGGGGTGTTAAGGGACTTACATTTATTTTTTAAAATTTCTCAATCCTATAGAACTTGGAATTTGGCAATACAATACTCACTTGTTGAAATTGAAATGGATAAGGCCAGTGTGTTACACCCTGCTTTAGAAAAGTCGATTTTCACTTTCGAATAAATCTTTGTAAACATGTCAAATTTATATCCTAACAAGTTATTGGAAATGGATAAAAAGAAAGGAGGGTGACTTATCTGGTACAATAAATAAATCAATGACTTCAAAGAATGTCTCATGTTCATTAGATCGGCTAACAGTTACATAAATAGTAAAAGAGTCGCTGTGATATAATTGTCATGGTTGGATTATAATTTTTTATATGTTGACATATATTAAAAAAGAATTTCATATTTAATGGTAATTCGTTGATATAAAAAATTATAAATACCAAATTATAATTTTTAGTCATATGAATCATATAATGATCACCTTTATCGATCCTTCGGTGTAGAATGCGGTTATGTCTTGACTCAAATCAAGTTTAAGTTTTTATTGACTGCCATTCCTAATCTATCAAGATTCCTTGGAGAACCTTACTCCGCCCCGATTTAGTTACATTAGTCCGGTTCATTTAGAATCTAATCTAGATTTCTTTAATTTCTTAGTATTAGACCTCTAACCCGACTCTTCTAGAAAATGTAGTTGATGAACGTGGTTCGATTCAACCCACATATAGAACTAGCCTTGGTTCCTTCTCTTAGAAGCCTCACTTGAGTAGAAAATCTTTTCCCTAGATTCTGCACCAGACCCTGAATGACAGCTTCTTTATGTCTTAGAACTATCTTTTCCATCACACGTTGCTCAAGGGCACGCTCGAGCTCATCCCAGATACCCAACACCGCCTCCATTTTGTACCACCCAAACAGTACGAATAAGTCGCCGACCACCATTTTGCTACCACCAAATAATTTCCCGTCGACTGTGAAAGTGGTTCCCTATCGGAAAAAATGATGCTTTGTATAAATTGGCTTTGTATGAATTGAAGACATGGTCAAACGAACACATACATATCTTAAATTGCTGATTACACAACATTAAATATGTCCATTTGGGTTATGGTATTTGAATTATGTTCACCCATCCCTGTTAATTTTGAAACCTTGTTGGTGTCCGTGGTAGAACCCTAGATGTGGCCAACTGGGGTAGTTCTTGGCCATCATTACAATCATTCTTTCAATTGGGACTTTAAATTTTTAATTAATTATCGTGACAACGGACTAGCCGGTGGAAAATCGTAGGGCTACCCTCTTCCAAGTTGCTTAAAAAATGTGTGGAAAAGAAATGTGGCAATTTAATAGTTATCCTAATATTCCTTCAACTCAGCGAGGAGAAGAAGTCCCAATGAAGTTTAAATTATTGGAAAGTTTGAACAGTTTCCTAAATTATTGCATTATATTTTATTAAGCCATTTATTACGAGAAGAAATGCCCTTCCGTTATTAAAATGGACCTGATCAAAATATATACAAAACTTCAATTATTAGGGGGACGAAGTATGGACCAACAACATGTCCAAGCTGGGAAGATGCTCATGGAAGGTGAAACGGTACTTTGGTAATTCAAACATGGGTCTAGCCTATCTCCTTTTAGTTTTCCATTATGCCCACTTAATACTGATATTTATTTTTGAGTATAGTTGGAACTCAAAAAATGCATCGATGTCGGAATCGATGTTGAAAAGTCTCACAACATCAATAAGGTGATGATAGTGACTCTGCTATTAATTCATCCATCGTCTTTTTAACAAATTTTCAAACGTACTAACTCTTTCCTTCGAAACTTCAAATTCAAGGTGAGGAAGGCAGCGGACTGTGGCAAGACTCTAACTTTCATGTTGGTAAAGGTTGCAGAATATCTACAGGACCCACAGGAGTTCATCATAAAGCACAAATCGGCACCGGCTTCTTAGGAATAGATCAATGTTTGGTAAAGTTCTATTTTGAACAAAACCCTTGTTCTGCAGCTTCTGCTATGTCTTTGTTGGAAAATGATGGTTAAAAGGTTGAAATTCGTCAACTTTTTGGGCTTCGTTTAGAGTGGGACCCGAACAGATTTTGGGTCAATAGATGTCGTTTTTGGGTTCTCCTCCGCGAGTACTATAAAATCGACTATTTAAACTCTCAAAACGGATCAAGGCTGAATGAGACATGATGTTTGAAATGACACTCTTGAAAGAGAAAAAATTAGGCGGAAATTGGCCCAAATTAGTTTTTCTCTGGACGGTCCAAAATGCGTATGGACCGCATGGAAGTCTCTGAAAGGCCCAACCGCATAGTATATATGGAATTGCTTGTGTGTAATTCTTAAGAGATAAGAACAAAATACTTCCATATTTTGTGAGATATCTTGTCTTAAATAAATATGCAGTTTACCATGTTTAATACGATGAAGAATATGTGTGCAAATATTTCTTCCTTTTCCAGCAGATTTGATTCGAGTATTCATGGAATGTCTCGGATTTGGTGAGTTGGTAATTGGAGATTATTCTTCTCTAATTACAGAAAATCAGAATATCATGTTTCCATGATTAGGGTCTCTTAGAGCAGTATAAATAGAGCCTCTAAGTCAGTCAGAAAATACACACCATTTCTCAAGTCCCTCCATAGTCTAAACTTGAGTCTTCTTTCTGTCTTTCTCAAAGTTTCCAGTTGATGCTCTGTCGAGGTGATAGTCCTTCGGGTCTTGCGTGAATCCGAGGTAACTCTTACGTGTTAATTGTTACCTTCGATGGTTTTATCCTAGGGAACGATGTCCACGACGGGACTCATTCGTTTCAAGGGCAGCGAGTGTTACTCGTGACTCCATCATTGCTTGAAACATGATTTATGCTTTGATTATTTATAATTAAGCTTTTCGATTGTATGCTTGAATAATTAATAAAAGTCTATTATTCTTGCATATATTAATTGTTCGTTCAATTTTGTTATTTGATTTTCCATATGATATAATCAATATATGTCCAACAGTCTTTGTGTCTTAGTTAATGTCTACGTAGGTATTTCAAATCTCTGTTTCTCTGTGCTCCCTAACTTGGTCCAGGGACTTATTAGACTTGACCAAATTGGTACCCCTTCATTACGGATTGCTAACTAGATCGGATGCTACTGATTTCTACTCATTTCATGCAGGATCTTTCAACTACTGACATGTTGTTGTGTCTCCTTCTACTCTGGTCCTATGGAAGCTCTCCTCAGCTGCTCTCACCATGATTTTGGAAGCTTTACAAGATGGAAAAATAGATGCATTCTGAGTAGCGATGATAACCCCATCAGGCTTAGGAAAGTGGATGACCTGGACTTACTTTTTGTCTTCTGCTGATCAAGCTGCAAACGACATTCCTTAACCGTATAAATTTGTTGTTTGATGAAGATAAACTCCGTTAGGTTATGAGGAAGATTCTGTCTGTCTTGTGTTTTGTTAATTCGACTCACTAACAAGTTCGATGATTCTTTTCATAGCCTAATACTCTATGAAATTTTCATCGTATCATCCATATCTCTTTATTCTTTTGGAAGCAATTGCTATTGCTTCATGAGCTGAATGCTCACTCTTGTATATCCAACTAAGCTTCGGTTTCCTTTCTTTTTTGCTTTTGTTATTTAATGGCTAGGGAAGGCCTAATAGAATTTCCCCCATCTCCGGATGGTTTTCAATTTAAAAAAAAAAAGGTATTTCAAATCTGTGCAAGTATTTCATAACTTAAGGACTGTTGATCAGCATTTCCTTCAACTCTGTGATTCACTGCTGAAATTTTATCTGCATGCTAATTGGTATTGTTTGTAATGTGATGATTTTCTATTTTTCGCTTCAACATAAACATCTCCATTAATCAACTGTTGTGGCCTGGAGCAAAACCTAAAATAAGTATTAAAACTTCATCAATTGGTGTACTATTAAATTAAATAAAGGAATAACGTGTTTGGATAGGCCCTTGAAAATTTTGTGTCTGCTTATTTGCTATCAAAATTATCTATTCATATATTCACCTGCCTTGTTCAACAATAAGATTCATTTAGGTTTGGCTGGTTGCATGAAATATTGTATGAACATTGCAGGAATTTGAAGCATCCAATCCTTCAACATATTCACACAATTTGTTACGAATAAAAATTTGGCAATGTAAAACCATTATAAATACACTAAAGGAATTCAGAATATTACCGAAGCAAATACTCCTATGACAGAGATCGACTTGAAATATTAGTGAGGGATGATTAAACTAGGCTAAGCCAGGTAGTAGTTAGAATTTCTGCTCCCACGGCCCAATAGAAAGTCTATAATAATGTCTCAAACAAATAATTCAATTGGTAATGGAAAGCTAAATCACAGGCTTTGCTTGTAACCCTTCAACTGGTCTAGGTAAGTTTAATCATGGGTGTGGCATCTAACAGTTTAGTTGGCCTAGATAAGGTGTTCCACATAATGTCTTGGTAGAGCTACATTAATCATGAATGTTGCATGTTAAGAATGAGCAGTGGCGGAACCAGGAGTAAATTTTAAGGGGGGCGAAAATGAGATTAAAATTTTTTTTGCAACGCTAAATAAAATAATTTTTAACAAAAAACGCTTACATAATAATATGAATACATAATAATTAGATTTTTACAACAAAGAACTACCACTGCATAAAAAACTACGTTCCAATACTTGGGTTGCTAGAACTAGAAACACTAACCGCATGAGACAACTGTGTCCTGCGATGTTGCATACACTGATAACGTTGCAAAATTGGTTCATTATCAATCCCAACAAAAATCGCCTTCTCAATATGCACTGTCATAACATCATTCATCCATTCATCTCCCATTCTGTTGCGTAAATCAGTCTTGATTCTCTTCATGGCTGAAAAAACTCGTTCAACAGAAGCAGTTGCAACTGGTAGAACTAAGGTTAACTCAATAAGACGATATACCATTGGAAAACATGTATGCCTAGTTGTTTGAACCATCTTTTGAGCAAGACTTCCGAAGCCCTCAATAGCCAAAAACTCATGATCAAGTTGCACATTATGAATGAAAGTACTAAGTTGTTGATGAAGGCGGGAACGATCTTCTACAGAGAAGTCACTTGGATATAGTTCAACAAGACGAATTAACTTACCAATATCAAACTTAGAAAATGAATCTCTTGGATCAAGGCAAGCCATACAAGTGAGTAACTCCGTATTTGCTTCCGGAAATCGATTGTTCATTTCATGAATCATCCTATCAACAACCTAGTATTCAGAAAATAAAAGGTTAGCATGTAGCAGTGAAAAAAAATGCAAATCAAATCAAATAAGGTATGTAAATTATAAAAGTAATACCTGAAGAAAAGCATCAACACGAAAGAAATCACCATGGGTCTGCATTTGCGTAAGTCATTTCCTACGACCACGAATTGTTCGTTCATCTTCCATATTAACTACCGAGATGTCATGATTAACACAAAATACGTTGACTTCATTTAACAACTCATCCCAACCATTCTCTCTGTATTGTTGCAACTCAAACATCATTGTATTCATCAAACTCACAGCCAACACAATATTTTGATTATTTTGTTGCAAAGTATGGGACAAAGCATCTACAACTCCCAACAAACGCTTCATCATAAGCATCATAAAAACAAATTCATAACTCTCAATTTGCTCAAGCAAACCGCTCGCTGAAGATTTACTCAGATTTGTATCACCATCATCGTGGACGTTTTCAATCAATTGCAAAATAGATTCCCACACAGTAATGAAACGAATAATAGTAGTGTAATGTGACCCCCAACGAGTATCCCCCGGCCTTCTCAAACTAGTCTCTTGATTTTGGCCTCTTCCACTCACAATATCTCCATTCTCCAATCCCTCTACAATTCTAGCATGTTCTAAATCAAGAAGCATGTCTTTTCTTCTACATGAAGCTCCAGCTAAATTCACAATCATACCCAGATAAATGAAAAACTGACACACAGTTCGATTATCATTAGCAACAACAAGAACAACCAATTGAAGCTGGTGAGAAAAACAATGGACATACCTTGCAGATGAGTTTTCTTTCAATATCAAAGCTTTCAGTCCATTATACTCTCCTCGCATATTTGAGGCTCCATCATATCCCTGACCTCTCAACTTTGACATTGATAATTTATGCTTTGCAAACAATTCATCAATAGCACTCTTCAAACTAATAGCAGAAGTATTATGCACATGCACAACACTAAGAAAACGTTCAAGAACGCATCCTTGTTTGTTGACATATCTTAAAACAACCCCCATTTGCTCTTTTATTGATGCATCTCTAGCCTCATCAACCAATAGAGAAAAATATCTATCTCCAATATCATTAACAATAAGATTTGTTACCTCACTTGCACAGGCACTTGATAATTTCTTCTGTACTTTGGAAGATGTGAATTGCAATTTCCAGGGCCATTTTCATTCATGGTCTTAGCAACAACATCATTTCGCTTGCAATACCAGTCAATCATTTTGAGATAATTGCCCTTATTCAGAGAATCCAACCCTTCATCATGGCCACGAAAAGCCATACCTTGATTTAGCAAGAACCGTGTCACATCCAAAGCGGCTGTCAAACGCGTGCGATATGCAATCTCCGATTCCCGCCCATGTGCCTGATAAGAATGAAGGATACTCTGTCTTTGACGCTTAAATGCATACAATTGTTCAGCTGCATCATCATGAGAACTACCCGTTACGCCAACATGTTTCTTATATATATCAAGCGCTTTCTTCCAATTGTTAACCCCAGTCACAGTAAATGCATCCTCTCCATCTCGATATCCCTTATGTGAATTCCTAAAGAGATAGCAACAAAAGCAAAATGTTGCATCCTTTGACGCGCTATACTCCAACCAATCAATTTTTTCATACCACGAAGGTTGAAAACATCTATAGTCATTTCCCTGCTTTGTCTTTGAAAAAGAATGACCCTTAGGTTGGCAAGGACCTCTTAACACATATTCTCTCATCACTTGATCTCTAATAGAAACATCAAAATCCTTAATAGGTTTACGTTTCCCGGGATCATTTATAACATCATCTGAATTGAACTCAACACGAGAATGTTTTTGACTACTACCCTCTTCATTAATCCTTTCTTCATTTGATTCACTTGGTCTCTTAAAAATAGATGATCCACTACTTCGAATTAAGAATTTATCCATATCCTATTTGACATAAAATAAGAAAAATATGTCAAATTAAATATGTATATGCTATTCAATATTCACAATTTCTCAAAAATATGTCTAATTAAATATGTCAAATTAAATATGTCTAATTAAATATGTCTCAAAAATATGTCTAATTAAATATGTCTTAAAAATATGTCTAATTAAATATGTCTCAAAAATATGTCTAATTAAATATATCTAATTAAATATGCCTCAAAAATATATCTAATTAAATATGTCTAATTAAATATGTCTAATTAAATATGTCTAAAAAATATGTCTAATTAAATATGTATAATTAAATATGTCTAATTAAATATGTAAAAAATATGTCAAATTATTCAAATCTATATTTAGCACAATTTCACAATTTCAACACAATCACTAAATTATTCATATCTATATTCAATATTCACAATTTCATACAAATTCAAGTTATTCAACATTACATAACAAAAATATATTAGTCCCTTGATACCTTGCCCTTGGTTGCCGATAGTGGTTGTAGAAGGGACGACGGCAGGCGGCGGCGGAAGGTGGCTGGCAGCGGCCGAGCGGCGGATCTACTTGGAGTTGGAGAGGCAAACGTGCTTTGCCTTTGCTGCCTCTCAAACGTGCTTTGCCTTAGGTTAGTTGAATTTTTTTTGGGCCAATTGGGCTGAGCCCAATTGGCCTTATTTTTTTCCCACCAGCTAAGCAAAAGGACGTCGTTTCACTTAGCCAAAACGACGTCGTTTTGTTTAGTTATACCAAAAAAAAATTCACCTTCTTCAAGTCCACTTCCTCTGCGCGCCTGCGCCTCTCACGCCACTTCCTCGCTCCGGCAACGACGACAACTCAAGGGGGGGCGGAATCCGGTGGCTTTCGGTGGCTCTAGGCCTAAATTTCGGGCCGCCGGATCTTAGGGGAGGCGCTAGCACCCCATCGTCCCCCCTAGTTCCGCCTCTGAGAATGAGTGTTGAATATCTAAAATAATAACGTTCGATTAATCATGCCGGGCTGCATAATAACTGGGAGAGTTGCAATTTAGTCAGGGTACCGCTTACTAAACCATGGGTGTTACACATATGTAGCTTCATCTTCGGACACCTAGTTATGCGCCAAATTATATTATTACTATGCTTCGGTTATTCGGTAACCATTCATAAACGAATCGGTTATAGAACAAGTTAACTCTTGCCTTTTCTGTTTGATACACATACATCTCATTGATTGTAAATAAAATTTTTAATCTTCTATAATGTGGACTATTTAGAGGTGGTGTTATTATATAAGTGCAAGTTGTTTACCAATCGATCTCTTCAAATGAGTCAAACCCATTTGTATCCTCCAGTTACCTATTCGGTTTGAGGAATACATAAGGCTATAGTTACCCCATATAATTTGCCATTCTTGATCACATTACATTTGGAATTTAATGTTGCACTTCCTCACACTTGGTTATGGTATGACGCTGCCCTATCCAATAACATATCATGTACTAGATAAAACCACCGACGACTAATCAATTAGAATAAACAGCAGCAACAATTCATAACCTAGTTCAACTAACACTTAATACAATTCTTCACAAATGTTGTCGATGGGAGCTAAATAACGGGATGTGGGATGCAAACTGTCAAGAAACAACTCCTTCATTGCTTCCTTCACCAAGATAGCTTCCAAAGAATGACTACAAGACATGATATCAAAGGTTACTTACAACCTAGAAAATCTAAGTACGTGTATGACTACAAAAGATGAAACTAATTCACATGAACATCGTACCCGACCTCTTATGTTGGGACAATTAGTGTGATCCCCATTGCTGTAATCGGGACTCGCATTGGGGGTAGGACGTCTACCCCCACAACCTCTCTGACCACCACCATTTTGATCAGACAATGGTATCTTCCTCTTCGATTTCCCCCGACAGCAACCCCTCCCATCCATCGGATCCTTAAGCCTATTTGGATATTCCCTTCCCCTATCCGTCTTCCAGCTTCTTCATTCTCTTCAACAGCGGTAGATATCCTGCTATATACTCTTCCAATCCCAATAAGAAATTCCTTTCTTCGGCCATCAACAGTGTCCACTTTCTTCTCCAATTCGTACTTCACTTTATTAAGTTGTGCCAATCCTTCCTTATACATCACCTCATCACTCGTTAGCAAAACACAGATGGAGTCACATATATTGTGCAACGCCTGGTGCCCTTCAAAACCAACTGGGGTTTTACCAAACAATGTCAAAATAGGATACTTCTCCGTCAGGTACTTCTGAGGGATATCCTTACGCCACCTACGAAATATAAACTTCTCAGCAACATTCTTCACTTCCTTCTCCCGAAACACACGTAAAGTATGCGCGCATAATATTCCCCAAAACTCAAAATTCTGGCAAACAGTGCAAATCCATCGAGCTTCTATCATGCGTAATGGTAAAGTTCTGCTTCTTTGTCCACCCCACATGAAATCCTTTCACCAGAATGTTGTACTCTACCACACCACCTTCATCCCTCACTTTCACTCCACTGCTATGGGCCATTTCCAATAGCTCTTCGTTGAACTCCACAAATTTGCCCGTGTAAACAATTTTTCAAACACAAGTTCAAAGGGATGGTCATTGATCTCGTGAGATTTAAAGTTCACACCCTTGTAAGTTGCATCTTCCTTGTCTTTGATCCTCTTGCACACTGCCCACCCATACCTCTCTAAAAACTTCGTGAGGTTAGTGTTTATATTCAGAAACCTCTAGAAGAAATGGTTCATCCCCTCACTTCACTGTGTCGATGACATGTCCCCCCAAAATCACTCCTAAAATAGACATGCACCTACCTCTCCCTCCTAGCATACATTTCCATGATCCAGGCATTTGACTGAACATTAAAATTTTCCACGATTTTATTCCACCTCTCCTCAAACTCCTCCACAGTCCAAGTATTGTGCAAGGATCCTAATAGCTCATGCTTCAATGATTTCCATTCTGCCAGACTGCCCAAATTCTTGGCAGCATTTCGCATCATGTGCCATAGGCACCACCTATGCTTAGAACCCAGAAATGCAGTTTCAATGGCCTTCCCTAAGATCATAAGAGGAAAACAAACATCAAATTAGTTATAAGCTACAAGAATTGTTACATGCAAAAATAATTAATGACATTAACGTAAGAGAATTAATTACCAATGGCTTTGTCTTGATCAGTTAAAATGCATGATGGGTCATTGCCCATACACTTTTGCCAAGTCTTGAATAACCAAATAAAACTATCAGTGTCCTCCTTTCCCAGCAATGCACACCCAAACAACATTGATTTCCCATGATGGTTGACACCGATGAATTAAGCATATGTCATCATGTACCGATTGGAAACAAAGGTCGTGTCAAATGAAACAACATCACCAAACTCTTTAAATGCCTTATTGCACCTTGAATCTGCCCATAACACATTCTTCAACTTCCGGTCCCCGTTTATGTTATACTCATAAAAGGTAACTGGCAACTCTTCCCTCATTTTATTGAAATAAATTTCCATAGCAGCAAAATCATCATGCTTCATAAGCTCCTTCGATTGGAAATATATGAAGTTGCACATATCTATCTCAATAAAAAGAACCTCCCGATACCCTTTGTATCTATTTACAAATATTTTAATTTATGACCCGATACAGAGGCAACATGTACGAATCAGCATGCTCAAAATCAATATTGTGCAAGGGACTAACATGTGTTGTCTTCCAAGTCCCATCGTTGCAATTTTGTTCACTACGTACTCACAACCAGTCTTGCAACATTGTGTAGACTTGTATGGATCCACCAATCTAGACTTTAATTTGCCATACTTATGAAAAACTATAGGTATTTTAATGTGGTACCGATATGCACTCTCCATAATCCTACAACCATAAACACATTGATGACTTCCTTCGACCTTTTAATCTGCCATCCTTTCAGAACTCCTAGTCCCTTTGAAATCGCATAGTGGTGGATGTGTGCAAGAAAATCTTCACCAGTAGGAAATTCCATCCCTTTGGTCGGTTCAGTAAAAACATTAATACCACCCCTATTCAGAACACTATCAGTCACCCACCGATTTCGTGGTCCAGTTACATGAAAGGCCAGCTCCCCATCTTCTTTGATATCTGCTGCAAAATCATCCTCATCATCTTTCAAGATTTCATCTTCATAATCATCCTCATCATTTTCCAACATTTCATCTTCATCATCACCTTCTTTTGTATTGTCCGCCTCGACCCTTTCACAACCTTCCCATTAACCACTACCAACCAGCACTGGTAAACCACTCGAGAACCAGCTCGAAATCAGTAGAGGTGTTGGGGTGGGAGAGGTACGAAAATTTGGGGTTAAGGTTATGGATGGAATAGGGAAAATTTGGGAGGGAAGGAAAATGATGCTTTGTTGGGCCATTTTAGAGTTTTATATACTTTCAAATGTTTTTTGAAAAAAACATTAACCCATATGAATGGGAGGGATATGTATTAGCTTCCCCAGAACCTGAAATCATAAAAAAACTCTTTTACTGTGTGTTGGTTGAAAATTAATTTTGGAGACTTTGTACAAAAAGGTCTACATATAGCAATTTGGCTACTGGCACGCAAAAAGGTCTACTTATAGCAAAAAGGTAATTTGCGGCAGTCCAATTTGGCTGTGCAGAAGTCTACATATAGCAAATTTGGTCAAGATCAAATCAGAAACATGATTTACTCTAACAATAGTATAACAATATTAGAAAATGATCTGTTGCTGACAGGAAGTATAACAATATTAGATCTGACCATGACTAGCTTAGTAATCATGACTTGTCCAGAATCAATCAAGATCTGATCAGAAACATGATTTACTCTAACAATAGTATAACAATATTAGAAAATGATCTACTGCTGACAGGAAGTATAACAATATTAGATCTAACCATGACTAGCTTAGTAATCATGACTTGTCCATAATCAATCAAGATCTGATCATAAACATGATTTACTCTAACAATAGTATAACAATATTAGAAAATGATCTGTTGCTGACAGGAAGTATAACAATATTAGATCTGACCATGACTAGCTAATTAATCATGACTTGTCCAGAATCAATCAAGATCTGATCAGAAACATGATTTACTCTAACAATAGTATAACAATATTAGAAAATGATCTACTGCTGACAGGAAGTATAACAATATTAGATCTGACCATGACTAGCTTAGTAATCATGACTTGTTCAGAATCAATCAAGATCTAATCAGAAACATGATTACTCTAACAATAGTATAACAATATTAGAAAATGATCTATTGCTGACAGGAAGTATATAACGATATTAGATCTGACCATGACTAGGTTAGTAATCATGACTTGTCCAGAATCAATCAAGATCTGATCAGAAACATGATTTACTCTAACAGTAGTATAACAATATTAGAAAATTATCTACTACTGACAGGAAGTATAACAATATTAGATCTGACCATGACTAGCTTAGTAATCATGACTTGTCCAGAATCAATCAAGATCTGATCAGAAACATGATTTACTCTAACAATAGTATAACAATATTAGAAAATTATCTACTACTGACAGGAAGTATAACAATATTATATCTGACCATGACTAGCTTAGTAATCATGACTTGTCCAGAATCAATCAAAATCTGATCACAAACATGATTTACTCTAACAATAGTATAACAATATTAGAAAATGATCTATTGCTGACAGGAATAAATAGAATACAGAAAGAAGTAGAGTCCTACTAAGACTCTGTCCTAGTCAACATCACTTCTTCAGAATCATTAAAATCAATCCTGATTTACTATAACACCCTCGAGCTCTCGAGCCCCTCGAACCCCTCGAATCCCTCAAGCCCTCGAACCTCTCGATCCCCTGAACCCCTCGAGCCCCTCAAACCCTTGAGCCCCTCAAACCCTTGAACCACTTGAACCCTTGAACGTCTCGAACCCCTTTGAGCCCCTCGAGCCCATCGAACCCCCTCAAGCCCTCGAACCCCTCAAACCCCCTCGAGCCCTCGAACCCCTCGAACCCTCTCGAGCCCCTCAAACCCCTTGAGCCCCTTGATTCCCTCGAACCCCTTGAGCGGAGGCAATTCCCTCGAGCTCTCGAGCCCACTTTTGCCCCTCGAGCCCCTCAAACCCATCGAGCCCTCGAACTCTCGAACCCCTCGTACCCCTCGAGCCCCTCGAGCTTTCGATCCCCTCGTCCCTTGAAACATCGACACCCTCGAGCCTCTCGAGCCCTCGTACCTCTCGACCCCTCGAGCCCCTTGAACTCTCGAACCCCTCGTACCCCTCAAGCCCCTCGAGATCTCTATCTCCTCGCCCCTCGAACCTTCGACACCCTCGACCTCGAGCTCCCGATCCCCTCGAGCCCCTCGAGCAGAAGCGATTCCCTCAAGCTCTCGAACCCCTCAAGCCCATCGAACCCCTCGATCACCCCTCGAGCCCTCAAGCCCCTTTTTCAATTCACCGATTATGCCGATTCTTAGCACCGGTTTTCAAACCGGTGCTTTTTTTTACTAAAACTGGAGCTATTTTGAATTTTTTTTTTGAAGATAGAATTTTACAAATATTTAGCACCAGTTTTTAAAAACCGATGCTAATATTTTCAACACCGATGCTATTTTAAATTTTTTGTTATTTCTTTGGCGGGAAAATGAGTCTCGAAAATTTACCGGTTTTTGAAAATCGGTGCTATTTTTTACAAACCACCGGTGCTAAGTTTTAATTTTTAGCACCGGTTTTAAAAGCCGGTGCTATTTTTTTGCAAAAACCGGTGCTATTATTTAATTTTAAGCACCGATTTTTTAAATCGGTGCTATTTTTTTACTAAAACCGGTGCTATTTTGAATTTTTTGCGAGAAGATAGAATTTTACAAATATTTAGCACCGGTTTTTGTGCTAATATTTTCAAAAACGGTGCTATTTTACAATTTTTAGCTATTTCTTTGGCGGAAAAAATAAAAAATTCAAATTTTTAGCACCGATTTTTAAAAATCGGTGCTAATTGTTTCCAAAACCAGTGCTATTGTAAAATTTAGCACCAATTTATAAAAAATTGGTGTTAAAATTTAAAAATCGATGTTAAATTAACATCAATTGTTAAAATTGGTGTTAAAAATTTTAAAAAATTAATGCTATTAAATTTTTAGCATCAATTTTAAAAATCGATACTAAAAAATGGGTACTAGCGAGGGTTACTTTGCGTTCCACGTTGGAATACTCGTGAAAATTCAACTCCAGTGGAACGGTAAATTACCGTGTGTAGCATTGTGTAACTACAGTAACACGTGATGTTTGTCGTGTAAGGTAGCTGCAGTATCCTTCTTTTTCTACTTTTGTCTTTTATTTTCTATTCATTTTCGTTCAAATTCATTCCTTTCTTTGTTTGTGTTTTCTTATGTCTCTTTTCTTTTATATCATGTACATTAATTTAATTAATTTTACATTAAAGGGATATAATCTAGTTATGAGATATTTGATCATAAAAAAGTATGTATCTTTCTATCCATTTTTTTCTTTGTATTTTTATCTTATTTGTTTTACTTTTCTTATAAATTATTTGTAATTAATTATTTATTGATTGGGTATATTTTTTGTTATGATATAGTTATTAAAATGCAATAATATATAAAAGTATTGTAATATACTTAAAATTACAAATCGTTTTCCTATCATAGATATATTAAAACTAAGAATTGACTTACAATATAAAAAAAAACATATAAAGTGAGAAAAAATGGATAGTTAAGTTTGTTTTATGAATAGATAAAATTATATTTTGAGGTTAACATACTTATAAAGCGTATAAAATTATAGTTTATAGTACCAGTTGAAGAAATATTCTTTTTAGAGGTAAGTATAGGGTAGACCTTCGTAGCAAATACACCATAGCAACTATTAAAAACTACTGTAGTAACTGAAAAATAAAGTAAACCATTGGAGATGCTCTTATAATAATATATTTGACAAGTATTACTATTCTTTAAGGGCATACTTAAGAATAAAATTGCATTCCATCGGTAACGTTAATTGGGTCCATGCTGGGGATTAGCACTTAGCATGCTATTGAAAGTTGTACTCACTGGTTTATGTCAAAGAGTAGCATACAACTGGATAAAAAAAGGAAGAGTAGTATACAACAAGTTTCTCAGTCTTTCAACTTTCAATAGCACCCACCCAGACACCCACCCACCCCCCAGCACCATCCGACTGCCAAGCCCGAAATCCAACACGTTTGTCAAACACGATCCACGCCAATGGTTATCACAAACCGGACATACCGTCAGAGTTAGGCAGAAAATAAATGGATACAGAAACTCCGGTGAACACGTCTCTTAAACCAGAGTCATCAGGTCATGGAGAATCTGACAACAGCCATACCAATGAAGAGTGTTGGCCAACGGAATTGATGGATGATTCCCCGCTCCACCACACCTCCGGCGAGGAAGGGCCAAGTTCAACTGGTGGAAGCGGCAATAATCGCCGAAGGGGCCCTCGCCATAGCAGGGAACATTTATTTCTTTCAAAATCCGATCACCATTCCACGGAGATGATAAGTTGGAATCGGACATCCCGGATGTGAGTTCGAAGTTATCCTAAAGCTTCTATGTCTGTGGCTGTCCAACTAATATTCCAGTTACACAACATAAAGATTGTTTCTGTCTTAAATAATATTATTGATGAGGATAGCATGTAGTATTATAAGTTTGGACATTAGTTAAGGAAGGAAATTAACCATGGTAAACAACTTTTTTTCCTAGGAAAACCTTGTTTGAGCATTGCGGTAACTGATAGTAAAATCCATGTATTCTCCATATTGTAATTGCTACAAATTAACATGCCACTGCTCGATGATTTAGTTTGCAGTTGAAAAAAAATGTATGCTGCACATGGGGGTTGATAAGGTCATGTTGGAAAATGTAGGATTGCACAATAATTCCAGGACTGATATAGCTTACCATCAGTATGAATAGAGAACCTCTCAACCCTTATAAAATGATGGAGTTCAAATTATAACCAATGAAGTGTACAACAATCGACCCTAAAATGTTTTCATCTAATCTCTACTCATGTTTTGTCTAGTATAATCAAGTTCATATTGTCTAGCTAACGCTTCGTTGAATATCCAGGAGAATGATCGCCAAGTTGCAGCACTTATCCTCAACCTCCAGGTGGTCTTCACATATCACTTTAGGAATATCAAGTACATTCTTGGCCTGGTTAGTTCTAAGGCTGGTTCACCGAGCTACTTAAATATTCCTGAACCTTTTGCTGCCAATGACTGCATCGACGAGTTTATATAAAACTTGGGAAACCTAAAACGTCGTGTCTAATTTCACCCTATTGGGCCCCCGTCTCCTCTTCTTATTCTTTCTGGCTCTCCAGAAGGGAAGAGTAGTAAAAGGAGGTTCTTTGTAGATTCCCATGACAGTAAACAACTTCCATATACCTTGATCAGGAAACCCAATCTGTTTGGTGCACTCACTATTGATAATCCCAATATAACTCTTCCTATTAATCCTTTTACTCACCATCATTGGGCTGCGACTGCTCACGATGCAAGAATCCATTACCGAGAAATGCATTGGAAGTCGTGGACTACTGCCTTTGTGGAGACGGCACTGACAGTTACAGGTAAATTCCATCTCACCTATGTCAAGTGCATATTTACCACATTCCTATTAAAATACAGTCTTGGTCCTTACACTACGTGTATTGATTAATTTATGCAGGCATGCATTGTACGATGATGGTAGATCTATAACGTTGTACATATCCCATATGAAAACCCCTAAACCCCAATGTGGATTTATCCCCCGTGATCATTTCGGCTTGGTCACATGGGCTGAACTTTAAAATGGAGGAGATGAAATGAAAATTTCAGTGCCCTTCAGATGTTTGATCCGGTAACAACTTCATTCTAAAAGACATGACAATTACGAACACCACCCACGACATAGTGATGCACAAGTCGCATCTCGTTGTTTTCATCCACTATATAGTAGTCGAACACAATCTTTCTTAACTTTTACATTCATCCAGCAGGACACGGTATCGATGACCACAGATAACATAGTGTACGAATGGTGGAAATGCTTGCACTTTCACAAAGTAGACATTCAACAATCAGAATTGGTAACCACACATTTTTTATACTCCTTTGATTTCCAACCATCTTTCCTTCTTGATACTGAATACTCTTCATACATCATGAACTGGAACAGAGTTTTGTGCCATTTAAAATGAGGAATCAATACGTCCTTTTGGTCGTAAACTTCAAAGACGCAGCCCTATACTTCTTCGAGAAATGCAAGCACGAGGGTAAGCAGGAATGGAAAACGGATGCAAGGGCCATTGTAAGTTACTTTGCCACCTTGGACACCACTATCGTTTGTAATGCATTGCAATGTTGATGATCTTAATTAGTATAAACTACATGAAGCATCACTAAAGAAAGTTGCACACCACACAAACACATAAAATCAAACCATGCATGATCCCTAACTACATATGCAAACTACATGTAGGGTGTTAATGGGATGGAAGACTGCATAGGCTTGCCTAGGAAAATCTTTAGTTATTTAAATATAAATATTCAGATGAGCTAATTAAGTCAACGTGATTACAAGCAATGGACAACCCTTTCCCGTTTTGAATAAGTTATACCCTTGTTCACTCAATTGTTGGCTTCATTTTCTGATATAGGCCACTGTTCGGTCTTGACCAAGATAATTTATGGTTATTTACGTCTTACTATTTAGATTAGCTAATTACACCTACGTGTTAACAACTAAGAGATAAGCCATTGCAGATTCAAATAAGTTATTCACGTGCTCACTGATTTTTATACATATTTTTTGGAGTTGGACGACTGTTTGGGATTGACTAGAACAGTTAATGTTAATTTATATGTTAATGTTTAGATAATACAATTATAACAAAATATTTGCAACCGAGAATCAACCCACTTCTGGTTTGTACAAGTTATTCATCGCTTCATTGGTTTGAGTACACATTTTACCCTCCTCACTGATTTCAGTACACCTTTTACTTATACCTCATTGATACCAAAAAAATTGGCAGTGCAGACATTTACAAGCTAATGCGTCTTTTGGTCTAATCACGGGGATCATACGTTTGGAGCCTACTTATGCGCCTGGGGGACAATCGAACGAATGACTTCCTAGACTTAAACTACAAAAGAGTTCAACTCCCCCGGTACGACACGAAGTGCAGTACGGATTGTGGTTTGTATATCATGCACCTTATGGAGCACTTCGACGAAACTTTTGCCAAGTTGGTCAAACTAACCATAGACAAGGTATATGTAATTAAAGTTTATTTTGATTTACATTTGGTTACATACTTGGGATTTGCCATAATGGATACCCACATTGGGCTTTCAGCACCATACTCATCTCACGACCATGGTGAAATACGCTTCACATATAGCAACCAGCCCAACCAACCTGCGTCGCATGTATGTCATTATGGACACGGCCCAAAAAGTGCTCAAAAAGATGAACGTTCAAGAGCCAGGGAAGTCGGGTTCCTAGTTGTCACCAATCATTCTAGAATTTTATCTATCGGATTTTATATGTATTAATATCTAGCATAAGCTACGAACAATCTGTCTTGTTTGAAAACTCAATGCAGCACACCGCGGGATACACATGTCTAAAGGTGCTCCAATTTTGCTACAATCCCTATTTTGTAGCATCACGAACACACGTTCATAGTGATCTCTTTGCCAGTAAAACCATTATCATAGATGGGCCACTCGTCCACAACTCCATCCTCTACATGCTCCCCTAAAAAATCAACATCTCCTAGATTTAACCAACTACTTTCCATTTCATCTATTATATAAGTTGTAAGTCAGAACTTATCTTTTAAATATTACACACACGTCCTGGACCTTCCCACAGTCTCTTGCCTGCCACATTTTGAACTCTTTAAATCAACTAAAATTCATGAAATCAAAAAAAATTGATTGTTCGGATCTGAGAGTGGATCAATTGATCGACATTGCAGTTAATCTTCTTTTACTATGTGATTTTATGGCGATGAGAGGCATTTTTAGTTCATGGAAGGCGGCTATTAATAAGAAGCTTTTCAAGGGACGCAACATTCCTCTACTAATGAGCCCTACACAGGTAGGTGAGGGTGAATATATGGATTTTATTTGCCGCATCAAGAGGAAAGTCAGTATGACACTTTGACCTGCCCTCTACTTGGGCGTCGTTAAAACATGAGCCGAGGGACTTATGGGTCAAAGATAGGATTTAAATTTTTCACATGTTCTCACTGCTAAGCTACCAAGGGGTAATAAGTAGCAAGCCCAGGGTTTGTCCACAAGGATGCTAGGGTTCAAGTACTAGTCAAAACACAACCCCGTGCGGGTCGTCAATCCGCACGAGTGAAAGGAACGACTAGTAATGTAAACATGCAATTGGGGGGGCAGGTTATGTATTTTCAACTAACAACTACAAAGCATGAAATTAATAAACAAGTAAACTATTTATACTAGGCACTTGTGAATCATTTAGCAATATGGTAGTTCTATTGCTTCAATCCTTAATTCATTCACATATAGACATACAAAACACCTATCATTGTGTTCACAACACATGGCGTGGCTGATGGCATACACTTTCCCAACCCTGTCACGGTGGGTGCGCTCATAACCCTCCATCGGCATTGCCATCATAATTAGGGGAGTACAATGAGGTCCGGCCGTCATTGAAAGTCTATTTATCCCCAATGATATTACATCTCGGGCTTCCACCACGAATGCAACTACTCCCCCTGGGTCTTATATACGCTAGGCCCAAGGTTTGTAGGCACCTTATCTGTGACACTGGGTTTCAACACAACACCCAACTTGCTACTATTCACTATCTCTACCCGCAACCTCTCAGACAACAGTTACAAAGTTAGCTAAGACTGGTGCGATGGAAAATAGGTCAGAGTATTCTCGAATCTCCCGTGCACACACCCAAACATACTCTTTATCCCCTGCGCATTCTAACATCCAGGTTTCTCTTCCCAATGGGGAATTGATAATTTCCCCATACATGAATACATCCCAAAATGTGTGCTTATATGTATTGTAATATTCTTGCATTTATAACATTCAAGAACAATCACAATAATATCATAAACACAAAAATGGGATGAATCTAATGAATTTCAATAAGCATTTAGAACATACCATGTATCGAAATGAATCCCAAGCTCAAAATATACTCTACAAAGGTTAGATCCATGGAAAATACTAGATTAGATGCCATGGATCTAGAAAATAAGATGAAAGGGAAAAAAAAAGACAAAAGAAAAGGAGAAGGAATGAGAAGAAGTATTCTCCTCTTTCTTCTCTCTAAACTAGAGAGAGAAACTAATCTACATTATTTCTACCTCTATTCTACTTCCTAGTTATTTAGTAGAAGACTAAGGCTCCTATATATAGTAGTAGGAGTTTGGACCTAAAAATAAACCCAAAATAGTAAAACCCTAGGTCAGCCGCCAAGGCTTCACGGACCGGAACGGATGTCACGGTCTGTGAAGCATTCAAGCACAGGGAGTGGGATCTGGGGTGGTTTGTGAGCATTCATAGCCGTGGGTCATGGAATCTGGCGCAGTCCGTGAAGCAAGTCTTCTGCCATGGTCCATAAAGATTGTCACAGACCACGAACAGTACACAGTTTTTGCTCAGAGTTTTCCCACATTCCGTGAAGGTTTTCACTAAATGCAAGCAACATGTGGTCTTCGCTCAAAACTTTTGTCATGGCCCGTGAAGGTTTTCATGGACCGGCTCCATACTTAGCCAAATCTTCAATTCTTCATCTCTAAGCTCCACGGTCTGGGGTCTTTGTCACGGCCCGACACCTTTGCCTCAAGAACGTCTCGTGCATGTCTCACAAAAATCGTGGAACTCTTGTGTAGTGTAGCTCATATGCTTTGTCACAGACCGCTGGTGCTTCACCATGTGCGGTCTATGAAGTGTCGCCGGTACTTCGTAGGCTGAAATCCGTTTGCTTGCTACGGGTGAACCGTTAGTCCGAATAGGGAGTTCTAGTAATCGATTTTGTATTACTCGAGAAGACGAATCCAATAGAATTAGCCTTGAAGGCTTATTATTCCTGGATTGTTCTCGGACTAAGGCAACATTCCTCGGACCACGATCCACCATTTTCTCCTTTGGCCGTCTTGAACTTCGAAGCCTCCTATTTTTGGCTTCATTCTCCTTCTACCACGCATTGATGTTCGTGGACTTCATCTTCAACCATTATTATGTGAATGACCCTCACCTCTTCTACCGTTAAAAACAAATGGCCTTCACCTCTTCTACCTTTAAAAACAAACGGCCTTCAATCTTCTACCGCCCTTGCAAATGGACTTCACATAGAATGTAACCAAAAACGTACCCACGGGTGATCTACTAAAGATGATCAAAAGGAAGAGCAAGGAGCCAGTGGATACAAGATGCCCATTAGTATCAATTAAGTCTACAAAATGCGGGATTTAGACAAGAAAACCAAATGTGGCCATCTAAAACCCTTGTCACGTAAACTCAACTAATACTAGCATTCCACCAACTAAAAGTAACTAAAGACTATGTCAAATGCATTAGTTAAAGCATGCGAAATGGTGCAGATTAGAATCCCCACACTTAAACCTTTACTCTTCCTCGAGTAAATAATATCAAAGGAAAAGGTTCAAGTGGAATGAAGCATGGAAAAATAGCCAATGCATTCAACTTATTCCCAAGCTACCCTAGTTTCCCGAAGAAGATGAAAATCCTCACAACTCTCACACTCCCCAAAGTTCCTAAAGCAACCAACACGTTATGCTTAACTAATACTCGAACTGAAGAGCATCCCTGGCAACGGCACCAAAAATTTAACCTGCCTTCGACCCAAACATCATTAAAATATGAGCTAAAGGACTTACGGGTCAAAGATAGAGATTTATAATATGCACCCATTCTCACTGCTAAGCTACTAAGGGGTAGTAAGCGATAAGCCCAGGGTTTGTCCATAAGGATGCTAGGGCTAAACTACTATTTAAAACACAACCTTGTCCGGGCTATCAATCTGCATGAATGAAAGTAACAACTAGTAATGTAAACATGCAATTAGGGGGGATGGGTTGGTATTTTTAACTGACAACTAAAAAGCATGAAATTAACAAACAAGTAAACTATTTATACTAGGAACTTGGGAATCATTTAGCAACATGGTAGTTCTAATGCTTCAATCTTCAATTCATTCACATATAGACATACAAAAGACATATCAATGTGTTCACAACACATGGTGTGGCTGATGGCATGCACTTCCACCACCCTGTAACAGTGGGTGCACTTACAACCTTCATCGGTATCGCCATCGTAATTAGGGGAGTACAATGAGGACTGACCATTATTGCAGGTCTATTTCTCCCCTATGCTATTACATCTCGGGCTTCCACCACGAATACAACTACTCCCCCCAGGTCCTATATACTCTAGGCCCAAGGTTCACAGGCACCTTACCTGTTATACTAGGGTTTCAACACAACACTTAGCTTGCTACTATTCACTATCTCTACCTGCAACCTCTCGAACAATAGCTACGAAGTTAGCTAAGATTGGTGCGATGACAAATAGGTTAGAGCCTTCTCAAATCTCCCATGCACACACCCACGCAGACTCGTTCTCCCCTACCCATTCTAAGATCCATGTTTCTCTTCCCAATGGGGCATTGATAATTGCACAATACATGAATACAGCCCAAAGTGTGTACTTATATGTGGTGTAATATTCATGCATTTATAACATTCAAGAACAATCACAATAATATCATAAACACAAAGATAGGATGAATCTAAAGAATCTCAATAAGCATTTAGAACATACCAAATACCGAAATGAATCCCAAGCTCAAAATCTACTCTACAAAGGTTAGATCCATGGAAAATACTAGGTTAGATGCCATGGATCTAGAAAAAAATATTAAATGAAAAAGAAGACAAAAGAAAAGGAGAAGAAGTATTCTCCTCTTTCTTCTCTCTAAACTAGAGAGAGAAACTAATCTACATTATGTCAACCACTATTCTACTTCCTAATGGTTTAGTAGAAGACTAAGGCTCCTATATATAGTAGTAGGAGATTGGACCTAAAAATAGGCAAAAAATAGCAAAACCCTAGATCAACCGCCAAGGCTTCACGGACCGGCACGGATGTCACAGTCCATGAAGCACTCAAGCACGGGGTGTGGGATCTGGCGTAGTCTATCAAGCAGGTCTCGTGCCACTGTCCGTGAAGATTGTCATGGACTGTGAACATGACACAGTTTTTGCTCAGAGTTTTCCCACGGTCTGTGTAGGTTTTCACGGACCACGATCAGCCTTTGGTCTTCACTCAGAACTTTTTTCATGGCCTGTGAATTGTTTCACGAACCGGCTCCATACTTAGCCAAGTCTTCAATTTTTCATCACTAAGCTCCACGGTCCAGGGTCTTTGTCATGGCCCGGCACCTTTGCCTCATAAGGGTCTCAAGCATGTCTTCACGGAACCCCTAGAAATCTTGTGTAGTGCAGCCCATTTGCTTTGTCACAGACCGCTGGTGCTTCACCATGTGCGGTCCATGAAGTGTCTTCAGTGCTTCGTCGGCTGAACTTCGTTTTCTTGCTACGGGTGAACCTTTTGTCCAAATAGGAAGTTCTAGTAGTCGATTCGTAGTACTCGAAAAGAAGAATCCAATGGAACCAGCATTCAAGGATATTTCTTCCTGGATCATTCTCGGACTAAGGTGACACTCCTCGGACCACGACTCACCATTTTCTCCTTTGGTCGTCTTGAACTTTGAAGCCGCCTATCTTTGGCTTTAATCTCCTTCTACCACGCATTGATGTTTGTGGCCTTCATCTTCTACCATTCTTATGTGAATGGACTTAGGCTCTTCTACCGTTAAAAACAAACGGCCTTAAATCTTCTACCACCCTTGCGAACGGCCTTCACATAGAATGTAACCAATAAAGTACCCATGGTCAACCTAAAGATGATCACAAGGAAAATCAAGGAGCCCGTTGATACAAGATGTCCATTAGTACCAATTAAGTTTACAAAATGTGGGATTTAGACAAGTAAACCAAACACGGCCGTCTAACCCCTTGTCACATAAACTCAACTAGTACTAGCATTCCACCAACTAAAAGTAACTAAAAACTATGTCAAATGCATTGTTTAAAGCATGTGAAATGGTGCAGATCACGCTTCATCTTCAAGAGCTAAGGGGGAAAAAGTGCATATGTGTCAGTTTCGGTTGGTTATTGGTATTTTATTTGTGAGGTGATGTATTTTCTTTCAGCCCTTATTTGGCTACAAAGATTCAGCTTCCAACTTTTGAACAAAATCTTTTTTATGAGGGTTTTTATACATGGAAGGTGTTTTATCAGTTAATCCTGCATCGTCTTCAAAAACTTTTCTTATGGTTTTATTCACCTCTAGTAGACTAGGTCTATGGAGATCAGGGGATGACACTTGGATTCTTGTTAAACCTGTTTTGAATTTTTATGATGTCAATTACCATAAGAGTTTTTTTATGCCATCAATCAAACAAACGAAGGTGGTGGGATTTGGTATTGTGATCCAATCGGTACAAATTTGCATAAGGTTCGGGTCTTGATTAGTAACGTTCCACGAGTGTACTATGATGTTACCATTTTGGAAACTCATTTAGTGGAAACATCTGATGGGAGGTTTCTTTTAGTTAGGGGCGTTTACAATTTAATATCATCCAGATTTGAAATATACAAAATAGATGTGGATAACAAGCGATGTGAAGGAATTGGAAGAATGGGGAAGGATGCACTATTATTAGGTAACAACACATCATTCATGGTTGTGTCGTCCTCAGCGCCGGCTGGTATATTGAAGCACAATATAGTGTACTTCATTGGGGCATCCATGAAGAGTCATTTCTTGGGCACAAGAGACATTTCACATGCATCAACTTTTGAGATTGAAGGGTCTAGGATATAACCTTTACATGAAAGTAAACCCAAGCCTCTTGTGGATGGGTTTGAATTAATGTGGATTGTTCTGTGTTACGAGTAGATTATCGTTTTTAATTATTCCTTATGTAAATTCCATGCCTTAGTGATGATGATGGATTTTCAATTTCTTATGTCCATGTTCATGTAATCTACATTTAGTAGTAGTGGGTGCGAACTATTGTCATTCATTTCATGGAATTGAAGCTGTCGCAGAAAGAACTAATTATGCCTATCACAAAATAATGAATCCGACTGGACCGATTAGATTAATTTATACGTACAATTTTTTTTACTTTTACAATACGCAACATTTAATAAATTTAATTTAATAATTATTGATTCAGTATCAACATTGTTCTTATTTTATCACTATATTTTTTAACATCATCAAGTTTTCTATACAACGGTTAACAATTTTCAATATCTAAAATTGAAATATGCATATATTATTCTTGGATAAATATCAAACAATTTATTAATTAATATCAAAAACAAATTGAGTTAGCTAGTACAATTTTATTTAATATATATAATAATTTATTAATAATACAAAAAATGTATATTCTGAGCCATCGTTCACGATTCTCATGTAAATATAATAAGAATGTATTAGTTATTAGAATTTTATATAATATTATAAAATTTATTTTCAATCAGAATTCCATGCATCGTCAAGGACACTGTCTACTTAATCAATATATGTGACATACAATAACAAGTTATTCAATTAGACTGATTAACAAGTATTATAATTCCAGTAACAAAACAAATCGACCAATTAACAAGTTACCCTAACTATTTTCTGTTTAGGTATTGAAGCAATGATCTCTTTCCCGTATTTATACTATCTACCCTAACTCACGCCAACACACTTATCTCCAAATAAGAAATTGCAGGCATATGTGGGGCGTTCTTCATTTGGGCCCCTCACACAACTGAATCATCTAGCGCAGCGCCCTAACACTGATTACATTCCTAAATTATAGCATTGTCCAACTTCTAAAATGACCTTCAAAACAAAAGCGACACAAAAAATGTGTTTTGACAGCATGCTACTAGTGGCAATATAGAGAAAATTCTATGTTTGTGGCTACAGTAGCTATAAACGGAAGAGAAACGGAAGAGAATAGAGAGGACGCATGTAGAAAATGCGTCATCTCCTACCTTTTTTTCCTTTTTTTTCTGAATGAATTTTCGTGGGAAAATGCTGATGTGGCTTGGAGGACGCATTTTGTTTATGCGTCCTCTCGGTCAGACGTGGCAGGAGGTTGCACTGTGCATGCATGTGGCTTGGAGGCTTGGAGGACGCATGTTGTTTATGCGTCCTCTCGATCAGCCGTGGCAGAGCTCGCACTGTCCATGCACGTGGCTTGGAGGAGAGTGCAGCATGTGGCTTGGAGGACGCATGTTGTTTAGAGAAATTTCTATGTTTGTGGCTACAGTAGCCACAAACAACGCATATTATGGAGGACGCATTTATATAAATATATACATAAATATAAATATATACATATATATACATACACACATCTATATATATATACACATATATACATATATATATATAATATATATATATGTATATATAAATATAAATATAAATATGTGTATATATATATAAATATATACATATATATATAAATATATATATATATACAAATATAAATGTATGGATGTATATATAAATATAAATATAAATATACACACACATATATACATAAATATAAATATAAATATATATACATAAATATATAAAAATATAAATATAAATAAATGCATATATAAATATATATATATATTCACATAAATATAAATATATACATATATAATATAAATAAATAAATAAATATATATAAATATATACATATATATACATACATCTATATATATACATAGATACATATATATAATATATATGTGTGTATATATAAATATAAATATAAATATAAATATGTGTATATATATATATATATATACATATATATATAAATATGTATATACAAATATAAATGTATGGATGTATATATAAATATAAATATAAATATACACACATATATACATAAATATAAATATAAATATATATATAAAGATATATATATATACACATAAATATATATAAATATAAAAATATAAAAATAAAAACATACATAAATATAAATATAAATATAAAGATATACATATATATATAAATATAAATATGTATATATATAAATATATACATATATACATATATATAATATATATATATATGTGTATATATATATATAAATATAAATATGTATATATATATATATATATATATATAAATATATACATATGTATATACAAATATAAATGTATGGATGTATATATAAATATAAAATATAAATACACACACATATATACATAAATATAAATATAAATAAATATATATATATATAAAGATATATATATATATATACATAAATATAAATATATAAATAAAAACATACATAAATATAAATATAAATATAAAGATATACATAAATATAAATATATATTTATTTATATGTATATATATATTTATATATATATGAATATATTTACATATATATATTTATTTATATTTGTATATATATATATCTTTATTTATAGTTATATTTATATTTATGTATATTTTTATATTTATATATATGTATATTTTTATATTTATATATTTTTTTATATTTATATATTTTTTTATATTTATATATCTTCATTTATATTTATATATATTATATACATATATATCTTTATTTATATATGTGTATATATTTATATTTATTTATTTATATTTATATATATATTTATTTATTTATTTATGAGTCTGTCTCTTGAAAGACGGTCTTTCCATAAGTTATAGAAAGACCAAGGTTTAAAGTGTAAATTAGAAAAAATTAAGATAAAATTTTCGGGTTGCATGAACCGGGTTATAAATTTTATAACTACTACATGTTTCATACTAAAACTTTAATATTGCAACTAAGACCTTTTACCTTTTATTATTCTAATCAAACCCGTCTTTCCATAAATCTATGGAAAGACCGTCTTTCCCAAGACTTTGCCTTTATTTATATATATATATATGTATGTACATCCACACATTTACCTGTATGTACATCCACACAATTACATGTATGTACATCCACATATCGTGACGTTCGAGCGAAAAAAAAGACGTCCTCCACTATTAAAAAAATTCATGAGGACGCATTTTTAAAATGCGTCCTCCAATATTTTAAGCTAAAAAAAATGCTGTCAAATTACCGAAAAAATGGCTGACGAAAATTATTAAAAAATCCTTGAGGACGCATTTAAAAAATGCGTCCTCTAATTTTCTGGACAAAAAAAAATTGCAACCTGAGGACGCATTTCAAAAATGCGTCCTCTAATTTTCTGGACCAAAAAAAAAAATTTGCAACCCGAGGACGCATTTCAAAAATGCGTCCTCCACCTTGTTGGCCAAGATTCAAATTTTCACCGTATTGGAAGCCAAGATTCAAATTTTCACAACAATAAAATCAAGAACTCGTCAATATAAGGTCATATGGAAACACACTAAGATCAAATAATTTGTATGTATTACACTAGAAGAAGGCCATCTAAGTCACTAAAGCAATTGATAACAAAGCTCAACTACAGTACACATGTCGCAGTTTCTAAGTATTCATTGCCTCTATTCAAGGGCAATTACACAGCAGACACAATGCATAGCTCTTTCGAGAATGTTTCATGCAAAACAACTATGTACACACTTCAACAATCGGCAAAAACTCTCGGTCAAACTAAGGCAGAGGTTCAAGGTGACGAACATGCATCCAATTGCTAAGTCACATGAGGATATTGTATTAATGGAGAAGTATTAGTTGGAAACAGTTCAATTTATAAGTCTCATCTTTTATTTCTTCTAAGTATATCACTTCTCTGTTTTATTGCTTCTAATCTGACAAACTAAGGCAGATGTTCAAGATAACAAACATGCATCTAATTCCCAAGTCTCATGAGGAAATTTCCAAGTCTCATGAGGAAATTGTATTAATCAAGATGAATTAGTTGGAAACATTTCAATTTCTAAATCTCATCCTCCATTTCTTCTAAGTGTGTCACTTCTCTGTTTTATTGCTTCTAATCCAACAGAGCACAAAAACAAAACCTATAATTCACCAAAACAAGCTTCAAACTTTTAACAATTCTACAAACAATCCTGCACAACCAATCATCTCACATACAATACGGACAATTAGTTTCGGCAACCAATAACTGACATTAATCCATTCGAATGTTTAAGCGAATTAAAAGGCTTGATAAACTACTCATTACTGCAAAATAAGAGAGGTTAACAAGATTAAAAAATAACAAACGCTATCCCGGTGACAAACACACTCAAAGCATTAACAATTCAAGCATGGATTTAAAAGCTACCACAATAACATTTTCTTCTACATAAACAAGGCCTAGTTCTCCCGCATTACCTTGCAATGTTTGTAGCAATAGTTACAAACCTTCTTCTTGGTATTGTTAGGCACCCAGCTCTGCCCATTTCCTCAATGTAAAACTTATAGGTTCCTCGTACATCTCTTCCTGCATGCACCTCCACACCGTTTGTATGAGCGATCCACGCACCAGGATACACAACTACCCTCACCACAATAACTGCTTCTGTAAAAAATGCTACTAGTGGCGATGTAAAACAAGTAGCAAACACAGTACGGTCAAAATATGAAAACAAATTAAGATCAAAACAATCGTATGTGTTGCACTAGAAGAGGATCAACTGAAGTACTAAAGAGTTTATACCGAAGATCAGCTCTATTACTTATGCTTCAGTTTCAAAGTAGTCATTGGCCTTATTCAGGGCCAATTACGCAGCAGAAACACTGCAAAACTCATCTGACAACTACCAATCAAACACCAACTCGGAATGGTGACATTACTATTCCTAATAGAGCCCCTGTCTACATACTTGGACAATCAGCAACAACTCTCGGACAAACTAGGGCAAATGTTCAAGGTAGCAAACATGCATCTAATTGCGAGCTATCGTATTCCATCATCTATGGCTTCTAGGTATATCACTTATGTGTTTTATTCGTACTAATCCGACAGAGGAGATAAACATCGCCTATAATTATCCCAAAACTAACTTCATACATCTAACAATTCAGTACAGGCTATTAATCCATTCAAATGGGGTTTAAATTCTCAAAGCTAGATAAACTACTACATTGCTGCAAAATATTTCAGGTTAACATAACAAGTTATAACTAACACTGCTCGGGTGCAACATCACTCGTAGGAGTAACAATTCAGTCATGGGTTCTAAAGCTCCAACAATAACAAATGGCGGAACCATAACAGTATTTTAGGGGGGGCTAACTTACGCTGGCAAAAAAAAAGGACGCTAAATTATATTGGAAATTTCTTTTCCGGGCATTGAATTATACTGACAGTTTCTTTTTGAACACTGAATTTAACATATTCAAACAAAATCATCTTAAATAATAAAGTGGGTATACGATAAATCACACTTACAAGTATTCTATCTTGTTAATTCATGAATTAAAATAACATAAAAAAAGATTCAAAAATAAAATTAGTGAGCAAATCACACATATAAATCAATTTATACCCAATTGAAATCAATTACTAAAATTAATTAAATGATTTAATAACATGGTAAAATAACATAGTTAATTGAAAATATATACCTTTATTGAGATTTTCTTAATTAAAAAAATTACTATATCCATAAGCATTAGTTTGAAAATGAGATAATGAATCTCTCATGATCCTCTCATCTTAATTAATTATGGTAATAAATTTCATATGAGTAAATACGCAAAGGTAATTTGGGATTATTTTTTAATGCTGGGCTGATGAATTTTTATTTCTCACAAAAAAAGAAAGCATTATAGAACACACAAAGGTTTGTAATAATCCAAAAAACGATGAACACACTTTTTTTTTAATTGAAACCATCGGAGGGATGGGGGGAAAGATATTAGGCTCCCCGAACCAGTAGAAGAGAAAGAAGAGAGATTAAAAGGAACAGACCTTGAAGAAGGCATAATACTATACAAAAAGGTCATCCTAATGATGATCCCAGAGCTGTATTTAGCTCTTGAAGCAATGTAGCACTTGCTTCCAAAAGTGGTGTAGCCATCTATGGAAATAGAAATTATATTCTAAGCTAATGAACATCGATGATGGAGTAGGGCACTGTCCGTATGTACCATCTAGTCGAATTGCCACGAACAGGTCGGCGAATCGAATTTTCGAAACCCCAGTTTGTCAATGGCAAGTCAAAAAATGATGAACACACAAAGAGGCATTGCCATTTATAACCCAAAAAAGAAACAAAACACACAAAGTAGTCCCAAATTGACTCAATTCAATAAATGTAGTCCCTAATTGACGCTGGACTGAAAGCATTGCCATTCAATTCGATTTTTCAACGCCCCTCTCCCTAATTGAGCTTATTTGGGCTTTGTTTGAATGGCCCAATCGACTTTTAAGTTTTAACCCACTCTATCAATCAAAACTACGTCGTTTTAATGTCTAAAGACCAAAAAAATTAAAAGTAAATGTCAGAGCATCGTCTTCTTCGACGAGAAGAGTAACAGGGAGGCGGAGCTGGTGTTCAATGGGGGGCGGAAACCAAATTTTTCGGTGGCGACTAGACCTAATTTCTCCATCACTGGCTCTTAGGGGTGGCGCCAGCACCCCCTCGCCCACCCCTGGTTCCGCCCCTACCACTACCCTCATCAATTAATGATCGATGAAGACAATAACTATCATCAATGTTATTTCTTAGTTAAACTAAAAAAGTACAAAGAGAACGAATGTGAACTTGATTCTTCGTCCATCTGATTGGGTTCAATCGACACTTTGATACCCAGATTCCGGCAACAGAGATAGAGAGTCTGGTGTTGAAAATTTGGGTAGCAGAGATGGAATAGTTCCACCATGATTTGTACTTTTTTTTGCAGCGAAGATGGTGGTAGTGATCGCAGGTCGGTAGGCCGAGGGGTGAAGATGCCGCCATTTTGTTGAGCAAAAAAAAAAGAATAGAGAGAAAGAAATCAAAAAATGAAGATACTAAAACACCCCTCTGAAAAGATGGCAATTAAAGAGGCAACGTTCTTGGGGATTAAAAATATCGTTTAAAAAATGTTGTGGCAAATAAGATGGCACTTTTTTTTATGAGGACTTTTTTTTTCTTCAAAATGTTGGGGGCTAAAAAAAAGAATTCATTAAATTGAAAAAAATGCAATAGGCCTATTTAGATTGGCCCGTAGATCGGGTTAAAATGCTGGCTCAATTTTGGGTCGAAACGAGTTGGGACGGGCAAGTATAAATTGGTTAATTTTTTAAGAATAATAATGGGTAAAATGCATTTATACCCTTCATTCTTTGTTTAATGCACATATACCTTCCATTTTTTTGAAAGTGCGCATATACATCTCTCGGATTTTCAAAAGTGCACATACCCTTCTCAGTTTTCCAAAAGTGCACATATACCCCAATAGCCGGAGACCAACGTTTGAAAAAACTTACGAGTATGTGTGTACTAAACTTAGGAGTTTTTAATTACTTTATAATTGACAAATATTAATTGATGTTAACTATAAATTCATATCAACTTGAAGTTCTTTCAACACATATAAGAAACCTAAAACTATATTAGCACATACTGAGAGATTAGGATTATAGGAGAAATTTTATTTTAAGAGAATAGAAGGAAAGCTCCTATAGTCGTTCCCATGTTTACTAAGACTAGCGGGATTCCCACCGTGCGTTGCACTGTGCTTTTGATTTAAAATTTAGTTCTAATTTACATGTAATATTTGCAGAATGTTCTCATTTTACTATTAGTCGGTTCAAAACAAGAGTGCGTCTCTTGGAAGACGGTCTTTCCATAAGTCATGGAAAGACCAAGGTTTAAAGTGTAAATTAGAAGAAATGAAGATAAAATTTTCGGGTTGCATGAACCGGGTTATAAATTTTATAACCACTACATGTTGCATACTAAATTTTTAATGTTGCAACTAAGACCTTTTACCTTTTATTATTCGAATTAAAACCCGTCTTTCCATAAGCCTATGGAAAGACCGTCTTTCCCAAGACTTTGTCTCAAAACAATACTTTGTCATATATAAATAAATAAATAAATAAGATATAGGCAAAGTCTTAGGAAAGACGGTCTTTCCATATGCTTATGGAAAGACGAGGTTTAATTTGAATAATAAAAGGTAAAAGATTTTAGTTGCAATATTAAAGTTTTAGTATGAAGCATGTAGTAGTTATAAAATTTATAATCCAGTTCATGCAACCCAAAAATTTTATTTTAATTTCTTCTAATTTACTACACTTTAAACCTTAGTCTTTCCATAACTTATGGAAAGACCGTCTTTTAAGAAACGAACTCTAAGATATATACATATTTCTATCAAAAGTACTCTATCTTGGAATTTGTTTTTGTCAACATCATATGTGATGACATTTTCATCGGCTTCCAAAGTGCTTGTATGCTTCAATATTAGCCTCATATCTTTGATTGGCAATTTTCTAGAGATGAGACGACAGTTTCCCAATGGTTGTCTGCATTGTCTGTGTTTTCCTTAACTTATAGCCCTGCAGTTGATTCAAGCCCGGGCTGTAGAAGAAGCCAACATCCATCTCTCCAGCCATTTCCAACCTGCGTCTGGCTTTGAAGTTCACATTTGAAGTGAGTTCTTTTGGTCTTTGGCATTGATTCCATTAGCTGAAATCAATAACCCCAAAAAGGTGAAGAAATCAGAAAATTAAAAGCTAGGATCACCTTGAAGAAATATCAAGCAACACGAGAGGGAAATAATGTAATAGAACCACTATTTTACCCACGAGAAAATGCAATACTGAGCAGTTTCTCAATGGAGCCATACGTGAAATCTAGTTCCTTACCCTGAACACAATAATACTTGTTTTTAAATAGCATTAACAATTTCTTCTAAAGACTAAACATCATAGACCCATTCACTTAGAAGTAGTAACAAACCTTATCCTTTACGTTGTATGGAATCCTTCTTGACTTCCATTGCCTCTCTCCGTTCCTTTGAAGTGGGTAATTGCACGTTGCTGCACATCGCTCTCTCGTGGGGCCACGTACATGGAACAGAAGCTCTCTCCCTCATCCGGGTTCCGGGTACACACCTATCTTCATTGCGCAAGATTGGTTCTTTTATGAAGAAACAGTGGTGATAAAACATACTATACTCTGATTAAGGGAGAAGCTGGAGAGTACATCTATTTGAGGGAGAAGAAACGGGTGATTCGAAGAAGACAAATTGGTGCGAGTGGGACCTTCTCGCTCTTGTGCCTAGGACCAATAACGAAGCGACGCTGGAGAGGAGGTTGTCGGGGATGGGTGACGCCGGAGATGAGGCTACCGGGGAGAAGAGACTGATGATCTGGGGATGCGAGTAAATGTTTCACGCGACAAATATCAGGGGTGAAAGTCACGAAAGAGAGGAAAAGCAGAAAATGGTGGGCCTGCGTTTGTCATGTGCGGGGGACCGGTGAGGAGGCGACACCTGGGTGGTAGACCACTCACGTGGTTGTTTCGTAAGCTCCTGATTCAAATATATACAAACCGTACCTGTTTCAATCATGTGACTAATCCTTCTTTTCCAACTTAAACTACTCACTTATGACACTATTCTCTATTAAAATTTAACCATATATTTGAATAATGATATGAGACATAATTCTATCATATGTGATATTGTTAAACTCGTCGTAACAAGTATTTTCTAGAAAGTAAATTTTTGTTTGATGTTATTATACATAGCTAAACATATTAACGGTCAAACATGTTTCTCGAACCTGGGACGGAGGGAGTACTAAATTTGTCTATATTATTATAATAATATCTCTTGAAAACTATTTTTGTACTCCCTTCGTCCCAACCTATTCTGCACAGAATCTTTTTTTTTTGTCAAAGATGTTAAACTTTCACCACATATTTGAGTAGAAATATGAACAATAATTTTATCGTATGAGATATGGTTAGATTCGTCTTAACATGTAGTTCTTAAATATCAAATTTTTGTGTGTATAACTACACTTATTTACAATCACATATATTTATTGGAGACCGTGAATTTTTTTTGCACAGTATAGGATGGATCAGACGGAGTAACAGAATAAATGTTTTGTTGTTATTCATGTGAAACTGGAAAAAATAAAATTAGTTCAGGTTGTGACCGACTGACTCATATACTTACACGGAAGAAGACTAAACAACATACGTATTCCACACGTGTTTATTCATGCCACATAGAGAACCATGCATGGAGGTAGTAGGTAGAAATTTTTGAATGATGAGCAGAGCAATTGAATGAATGCTATCTCTGGAGTAGGTTGGTAGGTGAGACTTGGGAGAGGTAATGGTGCACCAAAATATCCAGATTACCCCCAAATTTTCTAGATTTTGATCAAAAACAAAGTGGATTGCTATACCACGCCCTGTATTTTACTATCCTCGCCCTAATACATATACAGTATATTTTTTTAATTTAATTTCAATAACTGAATTAAAATTAATTTATATAATTGTAGTTAGTTAATATTAACTGAATTAATTTAAAAGAAATTCCGCCGCCGCCGGACCACCGGGCGCCGCCGCCTGCTCCGGTTCGCCACGGCCTGGCCGCGAGCCGCCGCCGGTCCGCTCGCCACGGCCTGGGCGCGAGCCAGAGCGGTCTCCGCTCGCCACGGTCTGGGCGCGAGCCGCCGATGGTCCGCTCGCCACCGCCTGGCCGCGAGCCGCCGCCGGTCCGCTCGCCACCGCCTGGCCGCGAGCCGGAGCGGCCTCCGCTCGCCACGGTCTGGGCGCGAGCCGGACGGGCTCAGCTCGCCATGGGCTTGGCGCGAGCCGGACGGCTTCCTCTCCCCAACTACCCACATTTAATGTCATTTACTCTATCACACACCCGAAAAAGTTGAATTTTCTGCTATAAAAAGATCATTTCTGCTGTAAAAATATGTGGAACTCCAAATTTTTACTCTCCAAATTTGTACTCCAAGCAAGGGTGTTAGAAATTCCATGTCTTCGGAGGTAATTTTACTAATCAGTTTTCTGTCCACATAAGTAATAGTTAAATTTATTATCTATTATTTTTTGAAGTAGAAATTTATGCTCATCTTAGTTTTTTAATTTATGCTCATCTTAGTATTTTAATTTATTAATTGTAACGTAAAAATTATTGTAACGTTAATTTTAATTATTGTAACGTTAATTTTGTTGTTTTGGTAATTTTGTTATTTTGTTAATTATTGTAACGTTAATGTTATTGTTTTGTTAATTTTGTTAATTATTGTAACGTTAATTTTTTTGTTTTGTTAATTTTGTTATTTTGTTAATTATTGTAACGTTAATTTTGTTGCTTTGTTAATTTTGTTATTTTGTTAATTATTGTAACGTTAATTTACGTTTTTTTACGTTATTTTGTTATTTTAATTTGTTGAAATGTAATTACTTTGTTTCATTTTACATTATTCAAATGCAAGTATTAAAAGTTAATCTGAAACGACCCGGTTGCATTTTGGATTCCAAAAGTTCATTAGTAAACATTAAATTTGTTACGTTAATTAATTTTAAACCTTAATGTGAAATGTAAGAATGTAATATTAATTCTAGCCACAATGTTATTTCATTTTTTTCTATTACATGTATGTTTTAGCTGTTAATGAGAAATGGCGGAGTGCACCCTTAAGTCCATTAGGAGGACAGTTTGAAATGGATGAATGTAATTTTAGTTTGGGGAGTTAATTTGTGTACGGGAATTTTATAACTGTAATGGCATTTCATGTACTATAATTTTATCTTTATGTTCTCTTCTTTAAGTATATGTTTTAACGTTTTGACTGTAATTTTATCTTTATTCGTTCATATGTAAACGTTAATTGACGACATCATTGTCGTTGGTATAGCAGTTGAGTGTAACTAATTACTTGATGTTTATTGCTGTTTAAGGATGACAATCAGTCATGTGAAGCTGCTGCAGGGCGGAATGGATACTCTCCATTTGCCACCTCAGCTGTGTTTCCAGGTGTTGCCGAGGCTTATTTCTACCTGCAACGGATTGCTCTGCAGGTGGGATTTGAACTTGTCACGGGGTCCTACAAACAGAATAGGAATGGTCCCCTGAGGTTATATTGCATTTGCAATCGGGGCCGAAAGGATAAGGTTGTAGATACGAGCGAATCTGATGTAGTCCGACGGAGTAGCACCTCGACCAGAAGTTGTGACTGCCCATTCGCGATTGTCTTGAAACAGAGAATCACGGGGGATGGTTGGAATGTAGTGCCGTGCAAGGATCCTAGACGAGGGATGCACAACCACTCTTTCTCAGTGTACCCCGAGGGTCATAGACAGAGCTGCAAGCTCCATGCGGACGCGAAACAAATGATCAGAGATTTGACAGATTCAGAAACAGCCCCAAGGCATATCAATGCCAGCCTCAGTAATTCGTTTCCAGACCTGCATCAGAACATTAGGCAGGTGTACAATGAGAGATCGGCATATGTAACAGAAAGGCGAGGCGGGCGCAACACAGCGGAGAATTGTTTGCATCTGGCCACCGCGAAAGGGTATGTCACTAGTCACCGCTCAGCAGGTGATGGTACTTTGACTCATTTATTCATGGCTAATCCCGATGCTGTTGTGGCATTTCGCACGTTTCCGTGGGTTGTGGCCATCGACTCAACGTACAAGACCAATCGCTACGGCATGCCATTAATTGAGATGGTTGGGATGTCCCCTTGCAACACAAACTTCCTGATTGCCTACGCAATTGTCGTTGACGAAACGGCAGATACCTATGAGTGGGTGCTGAACGCGCTGAAGAACTTGCTTGTGGATGGACCGTTCCCTGAGGTTGTGGTCACCGATCGGGAGATGGGACTGATTAGGCCACTTTGGACTGTGTTTCCAGAATCGAATCATTTGCTCTGCACCTGGCATATTAACAAGGATGTGGAGGCACGTGTTACTGTGCTGACAAGGAATAAGAGGAACGGGGCAGCGTTCAAGAATGGTGCATGGTTCCGGGTTTGCAATGCGTCCACCGTTTCAGAGTACGAAACCGCCTTGGTAGATATGAGGGCTGGATGGTCTTGGAGCGAGGCTGTTATTAGTTACGCTGAGACGACGTGGCTCACCCCCCATAAGGAGAAATTTGTGAGGGCATGGACGAACAGATTTCTGCATTTCGGGAACACAACTACATGCAGGGTCGAAAGTGCACACTCGTCATTGAAAGGGTGGTTACAAACGTCGACTGGTTCACTGGACACGGTATGGAGGCGTGTCGACCTGCAGATAGCCCAGCAGATTACTATGATCAAGACCGGCCTGGAGAAATCAAGAACGTGCATTGGAAGATTGCACCGTAGGGCCCTTTTCAGCAACTTGATCAACAATGTGTCCAAATACTGTCTGGATAAATTGACGGTCGAGTCCGGGAGGATTGATGCACTCGGAGCACAGGTATATGCTTACTGTGGCTGTGTGCTGCGCTCGACACACGGAATACCGTGTGCATGCGTCATGGCAGGGGCAGTTGCTGAAGGAATCCCCTTGTACTTGGACGACATTCATCCGCTGTTTAAGAGCCTGGCATTAGGTGATCACGTGCGGAGCACGGAAAACATTGCGAGGGCCGAACAAGATCAGTCGCGGTTCAACACTTTGTTGGAGGAGCTGGCACGCAGCGACCCTTCGGTCCGCCGACGAGTTTCATCCTACATAGATGCGCAGTTGCGTCCGGAGGAGAGCGGCATTGGCGAGCCGGACAATTGTACTAGTGCACGTGGGAGACTAAGCGAGCAGGTCCCCCGATCAAGATCAACCCGACGTTCACCGAGCTACCACGAGCACGTGAACAGGCGATACGGGAGTAGTTCAAGGTCCCCGGGGCGTGCTTCAGGGAGCGGTCGCCGGCACGGTAAGTACAAGCACCATTCTTCCTAATGAACGCCGCCTGCACAAGATATTTATCTTAATGTGTTCTCCTGCAGCGACATTCCCGTTCCTCGAAAGTGTCCCCCACATTGTCCGGCGTTACATCGAAGGCTGGAACGATGTCGTGAGTGATGGAAACTGTGGCTTCAGATGCGTTGCTGATGCGTTCCACGTAGACGGTGAAGGTGAATGGTCTACAGCGTGTCGGGCAGTATTTAACGAGATATCAACTCATTGGCCTGACTATGTTCCCATATACGGTTCGCAAGATGACGTTGAATTCGCCAGAGCCCGTATACACCACACCAGCGGTCCATGTGGTCCAGAGCATTGGTTTACGGTCATTGCAGACATGTTTCCTGTCGCCACCTACTACAACACGGTTGTAGTTTTATATTACATTTTAGAGAATGGGTCTGCGGACCATTGCTGTACAGTCCTTCCACTGAGGGCAGGTGGGGGCGAGGATGGAACAAGTAGGGACCTACACATTGTATACGTTCGCAGTGCAAGCCATTTCGTCCGGGTACACGTGAAGGAAAACTGTCCCATGCCCCCCGTGGTTAATATGTGGACCACATTGAGGAAGGCTGATGTCGTAGGTTGGGAGTTACCCTTTCGTAGGAGGATAAGGGCTTGGAGAAGAGCATACTCTGAGAGTAATTAACTGTTGTAACCCAGCGAAACATTTCGGCATGTACGCAACCGTTACAGTTATTATCAAAGCGTCACAATTATTTTGAAAGCGTTACTGTTGCAAAAATCGATGACTTATAAATTTGATATGCACAAACAGTTACCGATTACATAAATGAGCAAACTATGGCAAAACTGTGGGTTCATACATGAGCAAACAGTTGACTAAGGAATGGGTTCATAACCGAGCCTGCGATACTCATCGCGATGACTAACAAAAGTCGTCATCAACTCCCTCATGCAGGGGTCGGCGAGTCCATCAACGGTCGCCGAGTCAAACGGATCCAGGGCGCTCATCATGTCACTCAGCATCTGTTGCACAGGAAACATATTTTACAATAACGAAACAGTAAAATGTAATATAATTACTCGAAGCAAATAGTTCGAGAAAACTTACCGATAACTGATGATGTGTCCTGTCCGGTCCACTCGTGGCAGCATGTTCAGGATTTGCGATCAATGAGTGCGAATGAGTCGCGTACCAGTCCTCGTAATCCATGGTACACTCTGATTGGCTCGTGGCTATTGGGAACGCCGCAAGCTGACCGTCGTGCCAAGTGTGTGCCATCTCCTATAGGGTCAACTGCAGCCTCCCTGGGTAGGTCACTGAATAGCCGGCTGGATCAGCCGGGCGGGAACAAGGCTCGGGCGCAATTGCAAGACCCCGCGGTATACCCTGTACGAGACCGAACTGGCGCACAACGCGATCTGGCATGTACGCCTCCATTGCGTCGAGGTATCGAATCACGCCGCGGTAGTGAGTCCTCCCCCTCGCAGCCCTAACCACGTCCACTCCATATGGCAACCAATCCACCTGCAAAAAGTTTCACAGACATGTTACGTTTCTATGGAATCCGATCTACCTACTACTGTCAGAATAAGAGTAAAAGCATGGAATTCATACCTGGTCGGGCTGTAAGGCATCCAACTGACGCCTGATGGCAATGAGCCTCCCAGTATCCCTCCCTGTTTTATCCCCTGTGTGCCACCGGTTGGCGTGCCCCGGAAGAGCTGGCAATGTACTCGGTCTCGGCCGAAACATCGGAAAGTACTCGTATATCCATGCTTGAAGGAGCGTGCAACATCCGCATAGGCCGCGCGCCTTGGACCGGGACGCAATTCCCAACTGCAGATACAAACTGGCCAGCGTCGCCAAGCCCAACGACAACTGCGAATCAAGTAGGGGTAGAAGGTTGGCTCTAACCTTATTCCCAGTTTTATCCACAAAAAGCGTGGATGAAAACAGGGTCAGCATGTAGCACATAAATTGGAAGTTCTCGCTCTGCCCCGCCGCTACACACCTCGCCATCAATGATTGGGCATCTATGTTACCCCCGTTCCAGTCTTCTGCGACAAAGGACTCCACGTCTTTCCCAAACAGTTCAGCGCACGCTTCCTGAATAGTCTCCGCCGAAATGGTACTCGCAACAGCGTCACCAACGATGGGAATGCCAAGAATCATCTCAACGTCGTGCATTAGGATGGTCATCTCCCCAAAAGGCATGTGAAACGTGTTCGTGTTCGGCTGCCACCTCTCGACAAAAACGGATATCAGTGCCATATCAAGGAACTGGAACATAATCGCAGGCAGGTGGGCCAACCCGGTCGCACGTATCCGGGCCTGTGCAACATCACTCAGTTCGGGGAGCGTGGCGACTAGCTGCTTGCATAGCGGCGACCGAGCATGGCATCTCAGCACACCTCGCTCTATACCATTCCAAACGTCAACAGCGATGTGTCCTCCGAAGCTTGGTATGACGAGGTCATCTTGCGGGCCACCAGCCATCGGTCCCCGCACTAGCCACGTCTCATCGGCGGGTCGCTTCCTCCTATTCCTCGGTGCCCTTCCGGTGCCAGTCTCACCGGCATTGCACGATCCACCAGAAGATTGTGAGAATTGACCAGCTCTATTCCTCACGGTGTGCCTGGCTCCTCCAGCAGCATAACGTTCGATCCCAGCATCCAATGGCACACTCGTCCCAGGTTGGCCCATCAAGGGGACATCTGCCGGCAAGTCATAATTCAACTGCCAGTCACTATCGTGACGGATTCCACCAGACGCGAGAATGTTAATCTCCGGACCGTCCCATGTTGGCATGGGATCGAATGCACGAACGCTCGGTGGAGAAGGCCGCTCCGCTCCTACATCACACTCCTGCGGCCGAGGCGACGGTTTATCCTCGACCACGCGGCCTCTAGCCTGTCTCGCCGAGGCACTAACACCTCTTCGGCGTATGGAACGACCATGGCCGTCAGGTTGACCAGCAGTGCTCATCTACAACACGAGATATGCAATTAGTATAACAACAATTGAATCAAACTGATATGATAAGATAAATTAACATACATTTCAACAACGTGTGAACTAATATTTTCGAACAGTGCATAATTTCAATTTACTAATGGAAACTACATATTCTATAATGCATAGGAAAAAGTGGATATAACATAAAAAAAACCCACCACAAACAGCAAATTTAATCCTCGTACAATCCCATACAACGAACTACACATTTTTTTAAGTTACAAATTGGAAATTACATTACTAAATAATCTTATTTTTTTACCACATCACACTATTATTAACATTCAAGGAAACAATTGTTAAAACATATCATAATAATTTACTACACAATTGTTTACATCGGATTAATAAAGTTTATTTAAATAGAACTATATTCTATTATGTCACATATACTTTCCAAATTACGGAAATAGTAATCATTTCCAAATTTAAACTAAATAATTTCCAAAAAACACAATTTCTTCGTTTTAATTCCAAAATTCATTAAATTCCTAATATTAGATTTCTCCAAATTATTCTACATCTTAATCTCCTATACTAACCACCAACCCAACATCTAACCACCAACCCAACATCCATTCTACATTTAACAAAATTCTAACAAACCCCAATTCTAACAATTCCGACAAGTTCAACAAAATTTGAATAGATCGGGCAACAATTCGCATGAAAAGTAAAAAAAAATTCTCCAAAACTTACGTTTTCCGGCGGCGGCGGAGGCGGCGGGCGGCGCTGGCTGGGCTGGGCGGCAGAAATGGAGAGAGGGAAGGGGGAGAGAAATGGAGAGAAAGAAGAAGAAGAAGGAGAGAAAAAGAGAGAAGGAAGGAGAGCAATCCACAATTTATACTACTTCTCCCAATTTTTATTTTTAAATTTTAAATTAAAAATACGTGTATTTATACGTATTAGGGCGAGGATAGTAAAATACAGGGCGGGATATAGCAACACCCAAAACAAATTCTACATAAATACTTAGGGCATGTGCAACAGATTTTCTAGAGCGGTTTCAATTTTAAAGTGGAACTTTCGAACCCTATAATGGGGTTCCAAAAGATCTCCACAAAAGTGAAATCAAGGGTCGGTTGGCCAAAGTTAAAATCGGTTTCCACTGACTTTTATTAGGCTACTGATCAGACCTGGCAAAATATAATCGAACCCAGAAATTCGGTAATAAACAATCGAACCGACATTCAAATAGTGAGACCCAATCAATAACCAGAAACCAAAATTACCCGATTGAACCGTACCCGAACTTAAATTGCTAGACCTGATAGGACCCAAACTCGAATAACACCTGAACCCGAATCAAACCTGAACCGAAACCCGAAAAGGACCTGTACATGAAGAAACCTAATCATACCCAACTACTACTCAATTCGAAATGAACCAAATTGATGTTAATCCAAATTTGAAGACATCTGGATTAATGTTAACTCAAACCGAACAAGACCCGAATATGATTGAATAGTGTGTTACAATTGTTACTGTCTAAAATTTTGACTTGATCATATTTAGTTGAAAATAACATTACGATTATAAACAGTGTTGATATGTTAATTAATATTAAAATATCACACAATAAATTAAATTTATAAATTTAAAATGTGTATTAATAGCATAGTTAGATGAAATTATTTTAAGAGTATATTATGTATTAAATAAAAGAACATTGTCAATTATTAATTTAAAATTATTTTATAAGCTAAAATTAATATTGATTAGTTATTTTATTTATTATTAGAAAAAATTTCATACAGTATTAACTTTTTGTTATTATTATTTTCTTTCGGAAAATTTATTTTCATTAAATTTTGCAAAAAAAATTAAATCAATATTTTCAATCATCCAATTCTTTTGCAAGAATATAAAATTACATCTAAAATAATATTGCATTTACGATCTATTTTTCTCTAATGCTTAAATTTAAAATATGCTTAATTAGTATAATTACTCCTCCATAGCATATCAAAAACATAAGTATCATGCCATACGATAATATTATTGTTCATATATCTATTCAAATATATGGTAAAAGTTTGACAACTTTGAGTGAAAAAAGATTATGTGCATATTTGAATGAGATGGAGGGAGTAGTAGAAATATGCAAACTCTGCATTCTGAATTTGAATGAATGATTGTGCACAAAGTTGGCCAAGACTGTTTATGAGACTCATAATTTATAATTAGTAAATAGGAGATATTTAATTTCTATATAAAGTCGGCCAAGACTGTTTATATAAAGTTAAATAGTTCTAAAGAGATTTATTGGTAATATACTAATATTTCACCTAATTAAGAAAAAATGAGCATGTCTTTCTATGAATATTTTCTTATCTTAATTTAATATGCTAATATTTTAAAATGTATCGCAAGCAATCATGAATTGTAAGTTTTTTTTATAAAATTTAAATACTGTATAAGTTTATGGACAGTTCACGGTGATTTTTACTTTAAATGTTGTAAGTTTTTTTTTATAAAATTTAAATATTGTATTTTTAAAGTTAAAACAAGTAATAATATGTATTTGAATGTGAATGTATAAGGTAAAAAATTAATGGTCTGTCTATAAACTTATGGACAGACCGCCTGTCAGGAGAACTACTCTATATATATATTAATATATTATAACTTGCAAGTTAGCAAAGTCTTGGGAAAGACGGTCTTTCCATATGCTTATGGAAAGACGGGGTTTAATTAGAATAATAAAAGGTAAAAGGTCTTAGTTGCAATATTAAAAATTTAGTATGCAACATGTAATAGTTATAAAATTTACAACCCGGTTCATGCGACCTGAAAATTTTATCTTCATTTCTTCTAATTTACACTTTAAATCTTGGTCTTTCCATGACTTATGGAAAGACCGTCTTTCAAGAGACGGACTCTAGGAGTTTTGTGAGTTATGATCGACAACATAAAATAGAAAAAAAATTAAATACAAACTATTCTATTTTGTTCTTACATACTAATATAATCTTTATGCGATAACGTATACAGATCAATGTTTGCAATATGCATAAATGTCATATTCTTTACAAAATAAATAATTTTTCATTTCAAAATATTGAAAGTATACATTAAAAAAGTGACTAGTAAAATTATATATATATATATAATAGATTAGTTTAGCTAAAGTATTTTTACAAAATTAATATATTAAAATTTTATGTTCATTATAATGACAATTTACTATATTTATTTGAACAAGACCTGGATTGAATATATTGGAATCCAATCAAACCCGACCCGAAAGAGAATGTACCCGAAAAGTACCAAAACTAAACTGACTCAAACCAAATCCGATCCGAACCTGATTTAAAAAATGTAAAACTGAATTGTACCTGAAATCGAAACAACCTGAACCAAATTTGATCCGAACCCGATTAAAAAATTATACCCGAATTGTATTGAAATTGAAACAATTAGAACCAAACCCGACCCGTTCGGATATTTTTCAAAACTACCGAAAGACATCCGAACCTGAACACACCCGATTAAGACCCGATACCCGAAGATAAAACAATCTACCGAATCATACCCAAACCGATTGGGTCTCACCCGTATCCGACCGAAGAGACCCGTTTGCCAGGTCTACTACTGACATAATGGCAGGAAGCCATCATATGGCTGGAACTGCACTGATGTGCGGGCCATTATTTTGGTCTCAGACTGTCATGGGCAGCCTCTTATTGGATCACATGGCTGCAACTAAAACTTTTATTAAAAAAAGCTGAATTAAAAAGGCAAAAATTAATTTCTACAATTTATTAAATTCAAAACAAATTTGAAAAAAATCAAAAAATTCTTTATTCTATTTTAAATTTTCAAAACTAAATTTTGGTTCTTTTTAAAAATTGAAATGAAATTCTCTTTAAAATATATATGGTTTTTTATAGTTCTTGTTCATAAAATTTTTTTGCAATTTTTTAAATTAATTTAAATATGAAATTTTAAAAAACAAAATTCAATTAAAAAATTGCAAGTATATTATTAAATTTCACATTTCAATTTATTTAGGTAGGTAAATTTATTTAAATTAAATATTAAAGGTATAATTAATGAGTAGAATAGAGAAAATCAAGTGGGCTTCATGAAATAGTTGCAAAGTGGTTCCAACCATTGTAGAGAGAAAAATGGAGTGGTTCCTTTGTGGTTCAAACTGCTGAAGTAGAGGACATGGGTTGAATATTTAATAACTAAAACCACAAGAGCAGTTCCAAAGCAGTTTTACCATTGTACATGCTCTTAGAGCAAATCCAATGGTTTTCTTCATCTTTCAGTTGCTACAGTAGTTTTTTACAGTTGCTACAATGTATTTACTCCAGTGGTCTAATCTATATTTTCTACTAAGAAGAATATTCCTTCAATTTTCTTTATAAAATTTATTTTTTAACTTTTATAATATTATATTACATTGTAAACTTATATCAATTATATTTTAGCTCAAACTTTTAAATTACTAATCCATAAAAATAATAATTAAAAATAAAATATTTTTCATTTATAAAAAATTTAAAATTACACTTGATAATTAATGATACAATGCTTCGAAAAATAAAATGCAACTTCTAAAAGAAACACAAACAATAAATACATCATTCAAAAAAACAAAAAATAAAACACAACATTTCAAGAAAATAAAAAATACAAACAACAATTGTTCCAAATATCAGTCTTCATTGTTTCCCAATTTCTCCCACAAATGATCTATCAGTGCATTGCGAAGAGCATAATGAGCATCTGAGTCTCTAATTTCTCTATGACGCATGAGAAATTCTTGAAATCGAGTGTTTCATTCGTGATTAGTTCAACGTCAATATCTGGAGGCAATGTAGCACTGGACAAGGTTGTGGTAGATGGCCTTGTGATTGGAGTAGAAAGATCACGTTCGTCCTCTATAATCATATTATGCATTATAAAGCATGTTGTCCTTATATCATGCAGCACTTTCTTTTTCCAAAATCGGCATAGCCCGACAAAAATGTGAAAAAACTGCTGCAACTCGGCAAATGCTAACTCAACATCTTTCCTGCAAGTTTCCTGCATCTTTGCAAAGTGTTTATGATTTATGTTCCGAGGTTTCTGAATGGTTTGCACAAGATTCAACCACTTTGGATATATACCATCGGCTAGATAATAACCCTGGGTGTATTGTTGCCCTCCAATAACATACTGAGCTACGGGAGATAGGCCTTGTGCAAGATTTGAAAACAAATGTGAAGACTCCAACGCATTGATGTTATTGTTTGTCCCTGGAAGGCCGAAATATGCATGCCAGATCCAAAGATCATAATCAGCAACTGCTTCAAGAATAATTGTTGGAGATCGACAACGACCAGAAAATTATCCAGACCAAGCTTTTTGACAAATTTTCAACTTCCAGTGCATGCAATCCAAACTTCCTAACATTCCGGGAAAACCCCGCTCACTATCACAAGAACCCTCCTCTAGCACCAATTTTTTTTTAAGCCTAGCACTAGTTTTTTTGGGTAAAAAAACCGGTGCCTAAGTAGGGGGTGAAACGATTTCACCGATTTTAAAAAAATATTTGTGTTAATTTAGCACAGATTTTTTGCGGGCACCGATTTTAAAACTGGTGTTAATTTTTTGCCTCGTTAGCACCGGTTATATTTGGCACTGGTTTTAAAAAATTGATGCTAAAATTTTTACAACGATTATAAAAAATGCCCTTCCTCTGTAAGCATTGCGCACAGCTGCTTCCAGCGGAAATGACAAAGACCCAAAATTAATAATAGGGCATTAATTTAATAATTAAATTAACTTCACAAAATTGATAATATAGAAATAAAACAAAAAAATTTGTATGATACAAAATTAATAATCTATGGGACTAAACATAACCATATCAAACATAACTATCTACATGACTAAACATAACTTTATCTTGAACTAGAAATTAAATCATGTGGTGTATACACATCAAATCACAAGGATAAGCCACACAACTAATCTTGAATCTATGGTCCTTAGAAATGCTCAGATGTACTCTACCATACCATATGGATATGACCACAATTAGAAAAGAAACCCTTTAAAAGCAATCGCAATCAATTACACCTGAAAGTATGACCAAGAAACAAAAGAGACAATAGCAAGATATCAAGATTAAATACTTGAAATCAACAACACAAAGAATGAAAGAATATATCGATTCACCATATATCTATTTTTTCAAAGGATACTAAGGCAACATCTACCAAAGCGTTAAGCCAATGAAACCCTTCACCCATCTTAAACGAAGTAAATGTCCCGTGAACTAACTTTCCCAGCATTCGACAGTTACGTGTACACGGGCCAAAGGCTAAAGGAAAATTTCTTGGTAATCAACAACAAAGGGCACACTTGGAAGGATAAATTGGATGATACTTAACAGACAAAAGAGATAAATAAGTTCATAGCAAACAATAGAGAGTACCCACAATAACTTCCAAAATTTGAGTGCAAGAGAACAGAAGAAAAGAGTTAAGCATACCCCATCAGGCCACGTCCTTGCTAAGCTCTTGGAGTTATGACCAAGTTGATTCTAACACTCTGCCTCAATATCTCCACAAGAACTGTTTTCCCCTTATTTGCCTGCACTTCAACAACAAGTCTTTGAATTATATTTTTCCTCGACACCACAAGGAAAAATTCTGGAACTATGGCTACAGTAGAACATAGTGGATGCCATTGTGGAGAACGCATTTGGCAAATGCATTCTCCCAGTTTTTGAATTTATTTTTTTACTAATTTCTGGAGGACACATTTGGCAAATGCATCATCTTGAATTTTTTTGTGTGCATCCTCAAAAGTCCCGTTGTTTTTTGAATTTCCATGTTAATGAGGACTCATTCATTGAATGCATCCTCCAATCTGCTGCTGATTTGCGTGCCGCCACATCGACAAGGATACATTTGTTAAATGCGTCCTCCAATCCACCGCTGATCCTTGATGCCACGTGATTCTTCATGTAATAGCCCAGAATGCCCAAATTTTCCCTTGGTTTTCACATTTGGTTCTCTCCGCCTCCTCCCCGCTCACGTCGGAATCCTCTCACGCTATCGCTGTCGTAATCCTCTCACGCTATCGCTGTCGTAATCCTCGGGTGACTCCTCCCTGCTCTCCGTTCTGGCATTCTCGTCGTTGGATCTCGTCCCAGTTTTGTTAGTTTTTTTTTGCTCTCCCATTTTCTCTCTCTTGTTGTTTTTGGTTATTTTTCGCTGAAATTGATTTTCACCTTGCAGCCGAACAGGTCTACCGGTCTTGCATTGGAGTTTTCACCATCGTTGACCGTTGACAGCTGTTTGACCACCGTTGACCGCCGCTGACCGCCAATGACCGTCGTTGACTACCATTGCAACCACCTTCTCCGTGAGTTTGTGACACTCGCCTAGTCAATTTTTTACTTTCCTAAAGGTATTTGAACAATACATGATTATACAAATGTGTCGAATGATTATGTGTGATTTATCCTATAATATTTGTCATTGAATTTGGTGTAACACTGTAATTTGTGAAGTACCTGAAAAAATCTTGTTAATATGAATGTGTTGTATGATTTTGTGTCGTTTGAATGATTATGTTTGGTCTGATTCTATGAAAGTGTTGAATAAGGATGTGTGACTATGTGAATTGATTATGTGTGATTTGTTTGCTAATTTTTGTATCAAGTTTGTAGTAATAGTTTTATTAGTGTGGAAGAAGTGAGCACACATTTTAGGATAGTGTAATATTTTGAAAATTGATAATAGTGTATGAGGTAGTCGACCGACTATAATGGAATCCTGTACGGTTTACTGTTCGAACAGTTAAATACAAGTTACTGAATAATACCGTCTTTTCAAATATCGAATTATATGTTATGTATTTGTATAATGCAGTTGTACAATATTTTTGACGGTGTACCTGTACACAAGGGGTCAGATTAAGTTTGATTTAATTGTGGGTGTGTATTATGATCCTCCCATACCGGAGAGGAACGTGACTCTCGAAAGGAGGTTAAGCCACTCCAAGTTAGTTGATTTAATTTTCAGAAGGCTTGGTATTGCAAGTGAGGGGTATATGTTGAAAATATATTACTGTTATCCTGAGCTGATTGGTTCGGCCGTATACTATCAGTGTTATAATGTGAAAGATGACGAGTCTACCGCAATCTTCTTCGACATTGTTGATCAAATGTCATTGTCCTCATCGGATTTGTACATTATTATGGAGAAGCTGTCAAGCACCATTGAGCGTGTGGGTTATCTTAGTTCGGGCACGTTCATGTCGTTGTTAAGCAACATCTAGAATTGTACACCTTTACCAAGTTTACCACCCCCTGTTCATTGCCAAGGTTTTATCATTGGTGAGTCCAGCCAACCCAGTGCGTATGTTCACGGCGATTGCGCTCAGCCATCGACAAGTGGTTGCACATATGGTGGGCATCATGAGGAGCCAAATGTCTTGGATGATGATTATGAGGGTGAAATTGGCGAGCATGTTGTTAGTCATGTTGGTAGCGATGATGAACAAGTGGTGTGCATAAACAATGTATCCATGTCGTTCCACATTTTGGCAAATGCTAATATGGAGGCCTACTTTAGGGATTATGGGGGCCCTGATGAGGATGGCTATGACCCAACTAATTGTGGTGACAGACTTACTAGTTATGTTCAAGCGACTGGTGAAGCGGCATTGGGTATTCAATTTCGGACGAAGCCGAAATTGGTAGAAGCTATTTCTAGGTGAAGTTCCATAATGAACAGGGAACACAGGGTCATGGAGAGCAGGTCACGCACATGGTATGAAAAATGCAAGGACGTTGTTGAAGGAACTGGTAATTATCATTAGGTTGCTAGAGCCAGGAAAAAGGTTTCGCATGGCATGTGGGAGATCACCAAATGGGCAAGTAGTCATATTTGTGTTAGTGCTGGTCGATCGACGGGTAACATTAACCTGACATCGGTGATGATCGCCCATTTAATTTGCCACCACATTGACGTAAACCCTTCTTACACGGTGAAAGATGTACAAGCACGTGTGCAGACGGAGTTAAATGTGACCATTTCCTATAAGAAGACGTGGTATGCTCGACAGAAGGCTATTGATATGGTATTTGGAAATTGGGTGGAATCCTTTGAACAGTTGCCAACATATATGGAATAGCTTGTCAAGGCTAATCCGAGCATCGTTGTTGATTGGGCAAACAACCTGATAGAATACACGGGCATTGGTGTAGGAAATTTAAGTTTGTTTTCTTGGCATTTGGTCAGGCAATTGATGCATTTCACTGCTGCAGGCCGGTGATTAGTGTGGATGGCACTTATTTGAGAGGTGCAAACAAGGCCACAATGCTAGTTTCCGTGACGCACGATGCAAACGACTACATAATCCTCATCGCTTATGCAATTGTTGGTTGATACAACATAATAACAGTAAGTGGTGCCTTACCTTTGATGAGGGTGATCGATGTTGGGAATTCTTACAACCAATTTCTTAGAGAGTTATAGCAACTGTTTACGGTGCGCACGACATCTCCTTGATAAATGCGTGTGTCAAAGCGACTTTTGAGCAAACAGTTGAAATGTTTTCCCAAAGGGTAATGGATACCACAAATTGGAGGTACTTTCCTTATTCATTACAGTTCTTTATGTGTTCACGGACCAGTTTCTTGATTCTAAATTGATGTTAATTTGGGTAGATCTGTGTTCCCTAGTAGGATCTGGAAAAAATTTAAGAAGCGAGATACTTGGGCACATGGGCATATTGTCACCATGTTTGGTCATGCGTCACAGACTTATAGGGTTGTGACAAGGATCATTGATGTAAGCATTGGTGAGAGGCAGTACACTGTCAAATACCAGAGAAAGAAATGTACTTGTTGTGAATGAAAAATTTTCCGTTTCCCCTGTTCCCATGCATTGGCCGTCTGTCAGTATAGGTGTGACGATCCTTCTACTCTATGTGACAAGGTATATCACACGACCACCTATGTGCAATAATATAGTTAAATTTTCATGCATGTACGAGATCCATCATGTTGGCAATGTGCTAGTTGGAGGTTGATTCCCGATATTGAAAGGTTTTCGCAATAGGAGGTGTGGTCAGTTTGCGGAGAGAGGGATAAGGAATCAAATAGATGAGAGGGTGCAGGGTGAATCCAGAGGTGTCCGTAGGCGAGACTGTGCTTAGTGTCGTGTTTGTAATATGGAGTTTGTAAATTCTTTTGTTTTTCGAGTTTAATTGATTGTCTACATTCGTATTACGTGTATATGTTTAAATAGAAGCTATTGTACGATTTGGTTAAAATATTTATCACATGAAAGTGGTTTTTTTCCAGGAGTTGCAGTATAATGTGTATTTGCGGAATATTTATCACATGTTGTAGTATTATGTGTATATGTGGAAATCTTGACTGATTAATTTTGACACGTGATTATGATTGTCAACAGGGTCACACCATGTATTATCCAAGACCCATTGAGAAGGATTTTTTGTACCTTCACCAGGAGCATCGTGCATGTGCATTGTACAACGGTCATTTAGAGGATGAGGCACTGCAGGTGAGGCAGTGCAATAGGGCTTGCTAGACTGATCAGATACCTGATAGAGCTATGCACTATGTGCGTGAAGCTGGATTCCAGGGAATCTTGGATTTCGCACCAATTCCCTCATCACTGCCTTAGTGGAGCATTGGAGACCGGAGACGCACACATTTCACCTGCCGATGGGGGAGACTGCCATCACTTTGCAGGATGTAGGCATCCTATGGGGTCTTCCAATCGATAGCATCCCAATCACTGGTGTAGACACTAGCAGGCGTATAGATAACTGGCAGAGAGTGTGCACGGACCACCTGGGTTCTACACCAGACCTGAGTGCTATCAGAGGAGGTCGCATCAGGGCCAACTGGTTGGGAAACTTATTGCACGGTCTGTTGCCTATTAATGCTACTGAGGTACAATTTCAACAATGGGCTAGGGTTTTCATTCTACTGCTGGTCGGTGGAATGCTCATGTCAGACACGTCCCGCCATCTTATCCCTCTGCTCTACTTCTCGGTACTGATGGACCTAGGTGAAACACATCAGTACAGTTGGGGGAGTGCCATTTTGGCACACTTGTACAGGTGCATATGTGACGCTGCAATCCCACAAGTTAAATCCATAACTGGGCCTTGTCTTGCTAGAGGTAAAACTGTTAGTCAATCTAGTCAGTTGTATATAATGTCAATAACATGCTCTAACATTATATTACATTTTAATTATTGGCAGTTGTGGGCATGAGAGCGAATACCATCCATCCGACCAGCTGGACGACTACCAGTGACCGTCACGATGAGTGCTCTTGGGTCCAGGTACGTATCGAATTAATCAAGAGACAATTGTTAAACCATTGAAAATTCTAGGAAATGGCTAATATAATTCATTATGTTCTTCATAGGTGGAGAGCCCGGTACGATTTATCACAATCACTGATGCATGTATTGAAAGTGTACCGCAATCAGCTAACATCTCTCCATGACAGTCAAGTATAGGGAAATTCATATTTCCTTTCATTGACTTGGTGGGAAAAAGGTTTTTCTTACCTAACTGCAACATCTACCTATTATGTCAATTTATTTGGCAGCCATACACTGAGGATGTCGTGCAACAACTCCCGTGGTACTGTACAGCCAATAGTAACAACTGGCTACTTTGCGTTGACCTCATTTGCTAGCATGTCGTGGAGTACCATCATGTTCATCGTGTTCTCAGGAAGTTTGGCCTTATCCAGCCAATACCCACCCAATTCATCACTAGGGATGAACATAAACTGCTTCATAGTAGAGACCATCAAGGAAGGTCAGGCATGGATTAGCATGTGGAACTGATAAGATATCTCGATGCTTGGGAACGTCGATCATAGCAACAAGTAAATGCACTTGGGTCGGCGGATGCATACATACTCGATCGAGAATACATTGAGTGGTATTTTCGCAGGACAGCGACCCTGATTGATCAGCCAGGATGACCCCTAACAATTGCGGAGGGTTTCCATGGAGATGGGGCTACTATGGAGTATATGGTATTTCCTAAATTTCTAATAGTGTTAACAAATAATACTTTAGATTTCCTCAATATTAAATATCTAACATATTTACCTAATTTATGTAGTTGCAGGCAATTATCGAGTTGCGCTTCATGTCAGATATTAATTTGGATGAATATCCCCCACGTTTCACGGACGTTATTAGGGGAATGCATGGTGTTGCCACACGTACTCTACAATATGCGCATGAGCCCTCAGACTGCAGTTTTATCAGCCATATGTGCACTGTGAGGAACCATCCCTGGTGTGAGATATAATGACATAAGAAGCCATCGTTCAGCTCCACCTAGTAGACAGGGTGGTCGGAGACTGCGTGCTCGGGGCCATACAAAACACATTGGTTCATCACAAGCCGGACCCTCACATGCGAGTCCAGCGATTGTCGGACCATCACATGGTGGACTCACAGTATGACACGACTACAACAGATTTCACTGCATATCGTACTCCCACTGCTAGTTATGCCGGACCATCACATTGGGAAACCTCCCGGTATGACACGACTACGGCTGATTTCACTGCATATGTCACTCCCACAACTAGTCATGCATACATGCCGCCTACCGCTCCATTACATACAGGTAGTGTTCCACATGTCCATTATGATTCGAATGAGGAGGTAGGAGACGATATGGAGGAGGATTTACCAAAGGGAGCTCGCATGAGGACGTACATGTATCTACTGAGATGGTTGTTCCACGACGCACATCCCGCACCATATGTTCTCCCCCGTGTGGAACGGGTGGAAAGCTTTGCAGAGGCCGTCATTAGTACATTACATGCCATTCAACACTCATTTTATTACGTTTCACACGTCTTCTTCAGATATTGTACATTTTTACTTATTTGTATTCATTCCAACTCTATAAAATAATTCATTCCTACTCTATATTCAAGATTTGATAAAAAATTGTAAATCCCACGATAAAAAATTATAGTTTTACTAATTTTTAAAATATCATCAAACAAACATAAGTCTACTTATGCACAATCTTCACCAAAAACAAAAATATGAAAAACAATAACTTATACATTGCTGGATTGAAAAAAAAAATCATTTGTTAAATTAAGGACGCGTTTTGAAAAAATTTCATTTGTTAAGTTAAGGATGCGTTTTAAAAAAATCCAGGACACGTTTTAAAAAAATTCAGGAAGCGTTTTTATATAATAAATTCAAGATAAGAAACATTTTCAAGCCGTATTCAGGACGCTTTCTTCACAAAAATTTAAATTAAAATTCAGAAATAAATTCGGACAGTGACAAGTGCATCATCTACAAAATAATTAAAAGAAAAAAAATCAGAAACTGATGACGCATTCACAATAATTAATAAAATAAATCAGAATCTGAGGACGCATTCGTCGAATGTGTCCTCTGAAATTTCTGCACCAAAACAATTATTCACCGAAGAGTATGCATTCAAATGCGTCCTCCAAAATTTCTGGAAAAAATATATTAAGTACGATGATAACGCATATCGATTCTGCGAAATGTTTTTAAAAATAAATGTGAGGACGCATTCAGATGGCGTCCAAATTTCAGAACATGCACACTTGCATCCAATTTTCGCTAATCTGCACAAAAAATAAAACACGATTGACACACCAGTTTCAAATTTCAGAACTTGATTGACGAGTTGCAACTTGCAAGCCATCTTCTGCCGTTGGAGATGCTTCAGTTATTTCATCGACCAATGCAAAAGGTCTGCAGAGACACTAAAATTGTAATATTTGGTTGGAGTAGATCAATATTTTATTTAGTATTTTCTGTAATTTTTATAGTTGTTATAATTGGTTTTCGCACTTTTTATGTTTTCCATATTATTTTATAAAAAAAATGAATTCTCATAGTATTTATTTAATTAATTTCGTTTTAATAGTTTCATCAAAAAAATTGAAATTAATTTTATTTTTTTACATTGAAGCATTGTATTGACAAGAACGAGAAAAATAAATTATTTAACATATTTTTAAAAAATGAATTTATATTTAAATATTTAAACATCTATTAAATTTTGCATTCAACTTAGTTTTGGTGGATAAATTTATTTAAAATAATATTTAATGGTCAAATTAATAGGCAGGATAGAGAAAATCAAGTGGGTTCCATGAATAGTATATAGTGGTCTCTTAACCATTGTGGAGAAAAAAGGGATTGTCTCTTAAATGGTCTCTTAACCTAAGGTGAAAGAGAGAGAAAAAAATAATATATTTAATTAGTAAAAGACCACTAGCGACCTCTACCACAACCCATGACCTAATGGAGTAGTTGGGGTCTAGATCAGTTTAGCCATTACCTTCAAAAGTACGCAATGCTATTAGCAACTTTGTTAGAAGGTAATAGCAGAAAGAGAAGAAATGCATGAATATTAAGATAATAATTAAACAGTAAACAATGAGGCAGTACTACCACATCATTATTAAGTAAAAATAACCTCAATAATTTGTATCAATTCCATAGGTACGCTTTTCTAGCATCAACTTCTTTGTTAAAGCTTTAGGGCATGAGTAGTGGTGGCATCTTAAAATTTAAAGATTGCTTTAGAGACAAAAAATTATCACGGTAGTCTCTTAACAAGAGATCACTTAAAAGTATCTTGCTAAGAGACCAAGCAAGAGACCTATCATGGGCCAATTGCCTGACACACGCACATGGTGCATGGGCCGCTGAAAAGCGGCTCTTTTTTTTTGGGCATTACTATATCTCGCCCTGTATTTTACTATCCTCGCCCTAATACGTATAAATACACGTATTTAGAATTTTAAAAAAAAAAATTTAAAAACCCAAAACCCCTATAAATACCCCCTCCCCCTCTCCCTTTTTTCTCCCCCTCTCCATTTTCTCTCCTCCTTCCCTCTCTCCACTTACCTCTCCCTCCCCTCTCTCCATTTCCGCCCGCCGCCCGCCGCCCGCCGCCCGCCGGAATCCCGCCGGAATTCCGCCGGAAAATGTAAGTTTTTGAGAAAATTTTTTTTCTTTTCGTGGGAATCGTTGCCCGATCTATTCGAATTTTGTTGAACTTGTCGGAATTGTTAGAATTTTGTTGACATATGTGGAATTAATGACATAATGACATATGTGACATATGTGGAATTAATGATATAATGACATAATTGGACGTGATGACATAATTGGAAGCTTATTGTGTTTTTTAGTAATTATTTAGTTTAAATTTGGCCATAATATTTTAGAAATTGTATTTTTTAGAAGTTGGGTTTTTTAGAAATTATTTAGTTATGTGACATAATAGAAATTACTTAGGAATTATTTGTTTAGAATTTGTGTTGTTCTGGAAATTATTTAGGTATGTGACATAGTTGGAATTAAAACGAAGAAATTGTGTTCTGTGTAAATTACTTAGTTTAAATTTGGACATAATATTTTAGGAATTGTTTTTTTTAGAAATTGGGTTATTTAGAAATTATTTAGTTATGTGACATAATAGAATTTATTTAGAAATTGTATTTTTTAGATATTGGGTTATTTAGAAATTATTTAGTTATGTGACATAATTGGAATTAAAACGAAGAAATTGTGTTTTGTAGAAATTACTTAGTTTAAATTCGGACATAATATTTTAGAAATTGTATTTTTTAGATATTGGGTTATTTAGAAATTATTTAGTTATGTGACATAATTGGAATTAAAACGAAGAAATTGTGTTTTGTAGAAATTACTTAGTTTAAATTTGGACATAATGTTTTAGAAATTGTATTTTGTAGAAATTGGGTAATTTAGAAATTATTTAGGTATGTGACGTAATTGGAATTAAAACGAAGAAATTGTGTTTTGTAGAAATTACTTAGTTTAAATTTGGACATATTGTTTTAGAAATTGTATTTTTTAGAAATTGGGTAATTTAGAAATTATTTAGTTATGTGACGTAATAGAAATTATTCAGAAATTATTGTTTAGGAATTGTGTTTTTTGGAAATTATTTAGTTATGTGACATAATAGAATATAGTTCTATGTAAATAAACTTTAGTAATCCGATGTAAACAATTGTGTAGTAAACTGTTACGATATGTTTTAACTATTGTTTCCTTGAATGTTAATAATAGTGCGATGTGGTAAGAAAATAAGATTATTTAGTTATGTAATCTCCAATTTGTAACTAAAAAAAATGTTCCAGTTCGTTGATGCACTGTTCGAAAATATTAGTTCACACGTTGTTGAAATGTATGTTAATTTATCTTATCATATCAGTTTGATTCACTTGTTGTTATACTAATTACATATCTTGTGTCGTAGATGAGCACTGCTGGTCAACCTGACGGTCATGGTCGTTCCATACGACGAAGAGGTGTTAGTGCCTCGGCGAGACAGGCTAGAGGCCGCGTGGTCGAGGATGAACCGTCGCCTCGCCCGCGGGAGTGTGATGTAGGAGCGGAGCAGCCTTCTCCACCGAGCGTTCGTGCATTCGATCCCATGCCAACATGGGACGGTCCGGAGATTAACATTCTCGCGTCTGGTGGAATCCGTCGTGATAGTGTTTGGCAGATGAATTATGACCTGCCGGCAGATGTCCCCCCGATGGGCCAACCTGGCGCGAGTGTGCCATTGGATGCCGGGATCGAACGTTATGCTGCAGCTGGAGCCAGGCACACCGTGAGGAACAGAGCTGGTCAATTCGCACAGTCTTCTGGTGGATCGTGCAATGCCGGTGAGACTAGCACCGGAAGGGCACCGAGGAATAGCAGGAAGCGACCCGCCGCCGATGAGACGTGGCTAGTGCGGGGACCGGTGGCTGGTGGCCCGCAGGATGACCTCGTCATACCAAGCTTCGGAGGACACGTCGCTGTTGACGTTTGGAATGGTATAGAGCGAGGTGTGCTGAGATGCCATGCTCGGTCGCCGCTATGCAAGCAGCTAGTCGCCACGCTCCCCGAACTGAGCGATGTTGCGCAGGCCCGGATACATGCGACCGGGTTGGCCCACCTGCCTGCGATTATGTTCCAGTTCCTTGACATGGCACTGATATCCGCTTTTGTCGAGAGGTGGCAGCCGGACACGAACACGTTTCACATGCCTTTTGGGGAGATGACCATCCTGATGCACGACGTTGAGATGATTCTTGGCATTCCCATCGATGGTGGCGCTGTTGCGAGTACCATTTCGGCGGAAACTATTGAGGAAGCGTGCGCTGAACTGTTTGGGAAAGACGTGGAGTCCTTTCTCGCGGAAGACTGGAACGGGGGTAACATAGATGCCCAATCGTTGATGGCGAGGTGTGTAGCGGCGGGGCAGAGCGAGAACTTCCAATTTATGTGCTACATGCTGACCCTGTTTTCATCCACGCTTTTTGTGGATAAAACTGGGAATAAGGTTAGAGCCAACCTTCTACCCCTGCTTGATTCGCAGTTGTCGTGGGGCTCGGCGACGTTGGCCAGTTTGTATCTGCAGTTGGGAATTGCGTCCCGGTCCAAGGCGCGCGGCCTGTGCGGATGTTGCACGCTGCTTCAAGCGTGGATATACGAGTACTTTCCGATGTTTCGGCCGAGACCGAGTACATTGCCAGCTCTTCCGGGCCGCGCCAGTCGGTGGCACACAGGGGATAAAACGGGGAGGGGTACGGGGAGGCTCGGTGCCATCAGGCGATAGTTGGATGCCTTACAGCCCGACCAGGTATGAATTCCATGCTTTTACTCTTATTCTGACAGTAGTAGATAGATCGGATTCCATAGAAACGTAACATGTCTGTGAAACTTTTTGCAGGTGGATTGGTTGCCATATGGAGTGGACGTGGTTAGGGCTGCGGGGGGGAGGACTCACTACCGCGGCGTGATTCGACACCTCGACGCAATGGAGGCGTACATGCCAGATCGCGTTGTGCGGCAGTTCGGTCTCCTACAGGTATACCGCGGGGTCTTGCAATTGCGCCCGAGCCTTGTTCCCGCCCGGCTGATCCAGCCGGCTATTCAGTGACCTACCCAGGGAGGCTGCAGTTGACCCTATGGGAGATGGCACACAGTTGGCACAACGGTCAGCTTGCGGCATTCCCGATAGCCATGAGCCAATCAGAGTGTACCATGGATTACGAGGACTGGTACGCGACTCATTCGCACCCATTGATCGCAAATCCTGAACATGCTGCCGCGAGTGGACCGGACAGGACACATCATCAGTTATCGGTAAGTTTTCCCGAACTGTTTGCTTCGAGTAATTATATTACATTGCACTGTCTCGTTATTGTAAAATCTGTTTCCTGTGCAACAGATGCTGAGTGACATGATGAGCGCCCTGGATCCGTTTGACTCGGCAACCGTTGGTGGACTCGCCGCCGACCCCAGCGTGAGGGAGGTGATGACGACTTTTGTCAGTCATCGCGATGAGTATCACAGGCTCGGTTATGGACCCATTCCTTAGACGACTGTTTGCTTATGTGTGACCCCACAGTTTTGCCATATTCTGCTCATTTATGTAATCGGTAACTGTTTGTGCATACCAAATTTATTTGTCATCGATTTTTGCAACAGTAACGCTTTCAAAATAATTACTCGACGCTTCGATAATAACTGTAACGGTTGCGTACATGCCGAAATGTTTCGCTGGGTTGCAACAGTTAATTACTCTCAGAGTATGCTCTTCTCCAAGCCCTTATCCTCCTACGAAAGGGTAACTCCCAACCTACAACATCAGGCTTCCTCAATGTGGTCCACATATTAGCCACGGGGGGCATGGGACAGTTTTCCTTCACGTGTACCCGGACAAAATGGCTTGCACTGCGAACGTATACAATGTGTAGCTCCCTACTTGTTCCATCCTCGCCCCCACCCGCCCTCAGTGGAAGGACTGTGCAGCAATGGTCCGCCGACCCATTCTCTAAAATGTAATATAAAACTACAACCGTGTTGTAGTAGGTGGCGACAGGAAACATGTCTGCAATGACCGTAAACCAATACTCTGGACCACATGGACCGCTAGTGTGGTGTATACGGGCTCTGGCGAGTTGAACGTCATTCTGCGAACCGTATATGGGAACATAGTCAGGCCAATGAGCTGATATCTCGTTAAATAATGCCCGACGCGCTGTAGACCATTCACTTCACCGTCTACGTGGAACGCATCAGCAACGCATCTGAAGCCACAGTTTCCATCACTCTCGACATCGTTCCAACCTTCGATGTAACGCCCGACAATGTGGGGGACACTTTCGAGGAACGGGAATGTCGCTGCAGGAGAAAACATTAAGATTAATATCTTGTTCAGACGGACTTCATTGGGAAGAATGGTGCTTGTACTTACCGTGCCGGCGACCGCTCCCAGAAGCACGCCCCGGGGATCTTGAACTACGCCCGTATCGCCTGTTCACGTGCTCGTGGTAGCTCGGTGAACGTCGGGTTGATCTTGACCGGGGGACCTGCTCGCTTGGTCTGCCACGTGCACTGGTACAATTGTCCGGCTCGCCAATGCCACTCTCCTCCGGCCGCAACTGCGCATCTATGTAGGATGAAACTCGTCGGCGGACCGAAGGGTCGCTGCATGCCAGCTCCTCCAACAGAGTGTTGAACCGCGACTGATCTTGTTCGGCCCTCGCAATGTCTTCCGTGCTCCCCACGTGATCACCCAATGCCAGGCTCTTAAACAGCGGATGAATGTCGTCCAAGTACAAGGGGATTCCTTCAGCAACTGCCCCTGCCATGACGCATGCACACGGTATTCCGTGTGTCGAGCGCAGCACACAGCCACAGTAAGCATATACCTGTGCTCCGAGTGCATCAATCCTCCCGGACTCGACCGTCAATTTATCCAGACAGTATTTGGACACATTGTTGATCAAGTTGCTGAAAAGGGCCCTACGGTGCAATCTTCCAATGACAGTTCTTGATTTCTCCAGGCCGGTCTTGATCATAGTAATCTGCTGGGCTATCTGCAGGTCGACACGCCTCCATACCGTGTCCAGCAAACCAGTCGACGTTTGTAACCACCCTTTCAATGACGAGTGTGCACTTTCGACCCTGCATGTAGTTGTGTTCCCGAAATGCAAAAATCTGTTCGTCCATGCCCTCACAAATTTCTCCTTATGGGGGGTGAGCCACGTCGTCTCAGCGTAACTGATAACAGCCTCGCTCCAAGACCATGCAGCCCTCATATCTACCAAGGCGGTTTCGTACTCTGAAACGGTGGACGCATTGCAAATCCGGAACCATGCACCATTCTTGAACGCTGCCCCGTTCCTCTTATTCCCTGTCAGCACAGTAACACGTGCCTCCACATCCTTGTTAATATGCCAGGTGCAGAGCAAATGGTTCGATTCCGGAAACACAGTCCGAAGTGGCCTAATCAGTCCCATCTCCCGATCGGTGACCACAACCTCAGGGAACGGTCCATCCACAAGCAAGTTCTTCAGCGCGTTCAGCACCCACTCATAGGTATCTGCCGTTTCGTCAACGACAATTGTGTAGGCAATCAGGAAGTTTGTGTTGCAAGGGGACATCCCAACCATCTCAATGAATGGCATGCCGTAGCGATTGGTCTTGTACGTTGAGTCGATGGCCACCACCCACGGAAACGTGCAAAATGCCACAACAGCATCGGGATTGGCCATGAATAAATGAGTCAAAGTACCATCACCTGCTGAGCGGTGACTAGTGACATACCCTTTCGCGGTGGCCAGATGCAAACAATTCTCCGCTGTGTTGCGCCCGCCTCGCCTTTCTGTTGCATATGCCGACCTCTCATTGTACACCTGCCTAATGTTCTGATGCAGGTCCGGAAACGAATTACTGAGGCTGGCATTGATATGCCTTGGGGCAGTTTCTGAATCTGTCAAGTCTCTGATCATTTGCTTCGCGTCCGCATGGAGCTTGCTGCTCTGTCTATGACCCTCGGGGTACACTGAGAAAGGGTGGTTGTGCATCCCTCGTCTAGGATCCTTGCACGGCACTACATTCCAACCATTCCCCGCGATGCTCTGTTTCAAGACAATCGCGAACGGGCAGCCACAACTGCTGGTCGAGCTGCTACTCCGTCGGACTACATCAGATTCGCTCGTATCTACATCCTTATCCTTTCGGCCCCGATTGCAAATGCAATATAACCTCAGGGGACCATTCCTATTCTGTTTGTAGGACCCCGTCACAAGTTCAAATCCCACCTGCAGAGCAATCCGTTGCAGGTAGGAGTAAGCCTCGGCAACATCTGGGAACACAGCTGAGGTGGCAAATGGAGAGTATCCGTTCCGCCCTGCAGCAGCTTCACATGACTGATTGTCATCCTTAAACAGCAATAAACATCAAGTAATTAGTTACACTCAACTGCTATACCAATGACAATGATGTCGTCAATTAACGTTTACATATGAACGAATACAGATAAAATTACAGTCAAAACGTTACAACATATACTTAAAGAAGAGAACATAAAGATAAAATTATAGTACATGAAATGCCATTACAGTTATAAAATTCCCGTACACAAATTAACTCCCTAAACTAAAATTACATTCATCCATTTCAAACTGTCCTCCTAATGGACTTAAGGGTGCACTCCGCCATTTCTCATTAACAGCAAAAACATACATGTAATGGGAAAAAATTGAAATAACATTGTGGCTAGAGTTAATATTACATTCTTACATTTCACATTAAGGCTTCAAATTAATTAACGTAACGAATTTAATGTTTACTAGTGAACTTTTGGAATCCAAAATGCAACCGGGTCGTTTCAGAGTAACTTTTAATACTTGCATTTGAATAAGTGGATTGCTATACCTCGCCCTTTTTGGAGTAATTACATTTCAACAAACTAAAATATCAAAATTAACGTAAAAAAATGTAAATTTACGTTACAATAATTAACAAAATAACAAAATTAACAAAACAACAACATTAACGTCACAATAATTAACAAAATAACAAAATTAACAAAACAACAACATTAACGTTACAATAATTAAAATTAACGTTACAATAAATAAAATTAACGTTACAATAATTTTTACGTTACAATTAATAAATTAAAATACTAAGATGAGCATAAATTAAAAAACTAAGATGAGCATAAATTTCTTTGTCATTAACAGCTAAAACATACATATAGTGGAAAAAAAATGCAATAACATTGTGGCTAGAATTAATATAACATTCTTACAGTTCAACAAATTAAAATATCAAAATAACGTAAAAATACGTAACTTAACGGTACAATAATTAACAAAATCACAAAATTAACAAAACAACAAAAATAACTGCTTCAATAATTAATAGGACATACATTAACGTTACTGCTATTAACAGGAGATAAATTCATAGGAGATAAATGTGCAATAATTTCATCGTAACAGTTAATAAATTAAAACACAAAGACGAGCATAAATTTCCACGGCAAAAATTATTAAATTTAACAACTACTTAAGGACAGAAAGCTAATTAGTAAAATTACCTCCGAAGACATGAAATTTCTAACACCCTTTTCGGAGTAATTTTTGCTCGTCTTGGATAGCAATATTTTTCGAGTGCCCTTTGAATGAGTAAGAATTCGAGTGCCCTTTGAATGAGTAAGAATTCGAGCTCATTTATAGCAGTTCAATTTTTGGAAGCAGGCTGGCACGGCTCGCGCCCAGCCCACGGCGAGCCGAGGCGCGTCCGGCTCGCGCCCCAGGCCTGGCGAACGGACCGCGCGCGGCTCGCGCCCACCGCACAGCGAGCCACGGCTCGCGCCCACACGACGGCGAGCGGCCCGGCGATGGCTCGCGCCCACACCACGGCGACCGGCCCGCCGGCGGCTCGCGGTCCACCGGTGGCGAGCTGACCGGCGGCGGCGCGCGGCCTGTCGGTGGCGACCGGCCCGGCGGCGGCTTGCGGTCCGCCGGTGGCGACGGAACCGGCAGCGGCTCGCGGCCAGGCCGCGGCGACCGGACCGGCGCCGGCTCGCGCCCAGGCCATGGCGAGCCGACCGGCGGAGCCTCGCGCCCAGGCCGTGGCGAGCCGGGTCCGGCGGCGGCGAGCGGCGGTCCGGCGGCGGCGAGCGGCGGTCCGGCGGCGGCGAGCGGCGGTCCGGCGGCGGCGAGCGGCGGTCCGGCGGCGGCGAGCGGCGGTCCGGCGGCGGCGAGCGGCGGTCCGGCGGCGGCGAGCGCGCGGTCCGGCGGCGGCGAGCGGCGGTCCGGCGGCGGCGAGCGGCGGTCCGGCGGCGGCAAAAATTAATTAGATTAATTAACTAAATTCGTTTCGTTAATATTAACTAACTACAATTATCTAAATTGATTTTAATTTACCTATTGAAAATAAAAAAAATAAAAAATACAGTATACGTATTAGGGCGAGAATAGTAAAATACAGGGCGAGATATAGCGATCCACTTTTTTTTTGTCCGCCTGGGACACGTGTCTCCCCAGGAGTGGGCCACATGTCCCACTAAGCCGCAATTTTTTTTTATTTTCTGTTGCGGACACGTGTCACCCAGGGATTGAGCCATGTGTCTGCAACGGTTATTTTCTTGTGTGGTTGCTAATTTTTTTTAATGGGACACGTGTCCCATTCTGGTGGCGACACATGTTCCAACCATATTTTTTTTGAAAATTTTTCCAAAATTTCCAAATTTTTTATTTTTTAAGAATTTTAATTTTAATATAATTTTTATTTTCAAATTGTAATAATTGGTCGAACTAAATCAATATTTTATTTAGTATTTTCTGTAATTTTTATAGTTGTTATAATTGGTTTTTGCAATTTTAATGTTTTTATATAATTTTAAAAACATGAAATTCTCTTATTATTTATTTTTTAATTTAATTTTAATAATTATATTAAATTTTACATTCAACTTATTTTGGATGGATAAATTTATTTAAAATAATATTTAATGGTCGAATTAATGAGTAAGATAGAGAAAATTAAGTGGGTTCCATGAATAGTACATAGTGATCTCTTACCATTGTGGGAAAAAAATGATTATCTCTTAAATGATCTTTTAAGCTGAGATAAAAAAGAGAGACAAAAATAATATATTTAATTGACAAGAGATCACCAGTAGTATTTACCGCTGTCCTTCGATTTCCCCCGCTATGAGTCTAGGGAAAAAACGTCACACAAATCAAGAAACTACAACAAAGTCCAGATTGACTTGGCAAAAAAGCTATAGGTGACATAACTGACACCATAGTAACCCAAAAAACACTAGGACAATTATGAAGTTTACCTCTCCAAAATAATTTGTTATAGAACCAGCAGATGAAAAGTATCCAAACTCAGCAGCTTTTTATCCTGTAAGTGCCTCAACACTCACCGAAAGATCTGCATATTCTCGCACACGTAGTGATGTCAATTCGGGTTATCGTGTCACATTTATATTGAATTTGAAATGTGTTGTGTTGAAACATGTCGGGTTGAATTGTGTTGATTTCATTTATCGTATCGGGTTGGAAACGTGTCGTGTTGAAACATGTCGGGTTGAATCGTGTTGATTTCATTTATCGTGTCGGGTCGAGTTAGATTTGGTACTTATCGTGTCGGGTTGAAAACGTGTCAGTTTTTTTCTCGGATTGGGTCGTGTCGGGTTGAATTAATGTCGGGTCGGGTTAGTGTCGGGTTGAGTAAATATTGGGTCGGGTTAGTGTCGTGTAATTTTTATACTCGGATTAGATCGTGTCGGGTCAGAATATTGTCGGGTCAGAATATTGTCGTGTCATTTTTTGTACTGGAGTTTTGTTCGGATATGATTATGTCAATTATTTTTTATAATGTTTCACATTGAATTTAGATATATTTTGGCTTGGTTGATTTTAGATCGGGTTTTATGTCATCCAATTAAATTTGGGTTAATTTAGGTTATATTTCAATAATACTATTGTTACAACTAGGGGTGAGCATCAGATCAGTTTATTCGGCTTTCAACCTATTTAGTTCGGATTATTCGGCTTTTTCCCTTAGAAATTTAAGAACCGAATCCGACCCAAACAAGTCAAATAATCCAAACCGAATTCAAAATTCGGTTTCGGTTTAAAACCAAATTCATCCGAATAAACCAAATTTATTCTTCAATCAAATTTTTTACCCACAATAATTATGGACCAAAATTTTAAAATAATTACAACTCAATAATTCAAAGCCAAATGATTTATCATTTAAGGCCCAATTGACAATTGCATCTAAAGGCTGATGCTTTGCTATGAAAAAGAGGTGGAGTGAGTCTAGTATTTATAATTGCAAGATAGGCTAAGTCTCCTTCTTTTTGCCGATGTGGGACTAAATGTGTAGTAATACTAATGTTTTGCAGCCTTTGCCAATTGCATTGCCTTGGCTCTAGGGATGGACATCGGATCGGTTTATTCAGTTTTTGGTCTATTCGATTTGGATTATTCGGTTTTTCCCCTAAAAATTAAAAATTGAATCCGACCCAAACAAGTTAAATAATCCGAATTATCCGAACCAAATGCAAAATTCAATTTCGGTTTAAAACTGAATTCATCCGAATAAACCGAATTTATTCTAACTTTTATCAAATCAAATTCAATTCAATCAAATTTTTTACCCACAACAATTATGGGCCAAACCAATAATTTAAGGCCAAATAATTTATCACTTGAGGCCCAATTGACAATTACCAATTGCATCTAAAAGCTGATGCTTGGCTGTGAGAATAAGGAGGAGTGAGTCTAGTATTTATAATGGCAAGATAGGCTAAGTCTCCAAGAGTTTTCCGATGTGGGACTAAATGAGTGTAGTGTTTTCACTGCTTTGCCTTGGCTTCCTTCACGGCTTCACTTCACAGCCTTCACCTGCAACATTAATTTCAAAATTTCAACTTTATTACTTTTTTGTTGTTGTTGAATTTATTATGAGTCTATCTCTTTAAAGAGGGCATTTCCATAAGTCATGGAAATATTATGGTTTAAAATAAAAATTAGAAAAAATGAAGATCAATTTTTTGGGTTGAATGAATCGGGTTATAAACTTTATAACCACTACACGTTGCATAATAAAATTTTAATATTGCAGCTAATATTTTTTACTTTGTATTATTATAATTAAACTCTGTCTTTCCATAAACCTATGGAATAATGGAAAGACTGTATTTTCCAAGATTTTGCCATTTATTATTATATTATTTAATTTGAGGAGTATTTTGTGACTGAAGATTATTTAATACCGTTTGATCTCAAATCCTTTTTATTATTATTACCCTGTTAATTTGACTTATGTTTTTACCATTTCCATACATGATGAATGTGTTTATAATATATTTTATGATTTCTTTCTCTTCTATTTATATAAGTAATTTAAATACATTTAGAGGGTGAAACAAAAATTCCACTATTAAATTAACACAACGTCTTGTTTTAGACTGACAAATCATTATACGAGGTTATTTTATAACTGATATAACTAATAAGTTGATTTGATATTTGTTTTTATTTATTGCAACAAATTTCTTATAACTTTTAAAATATACAATAATGTATAAATAATTATAATTTTCATGCTACCGGAATCAGATTGGAGACTGGAGATTACGAACCAGATTGAAATAGGCTCATTTTCATGCTACCGGAAGCATAACCATTACACAACGATCCACATCCTCACTTGTTTATGCTTCTCGGTTGGCTAATCACTGTTTTCATCTCTTCACCAAGTAATTTCTTATGAGTCAATTGTAGTTTGTTAATTTTTTAGAGCAGATGAAAATGTCCATTGTTTGAGGAATGCTTTAGTCTAGTGAAAGATTACTGTTGAAGAATTAATTATTCGTGCACCTTATCACTGTGATTAATAAGATCACTATAGTTTAGATATGGATATTTATTAATTACAAATAATACTCTTCGTTTACGTTCATTCCAATAAGAATTTAAAAGAATATATATATACTTGTTTTTAAATTTATAAGAAATTTAAACGAACTAATTTATTAAACTTTTTTTATAATGAATATGGATTGTAAAACACTTGAATATCAGTCTATTGTCTATTTGATCCATTTCACATTTTCATGTTAAGGTGTTAGGGGTAATTTTTTAAAATTTATAGATTAGTCCTCCCACTTATATTTACTTATAAATTTAGTTTTGTATTTTTTAAATTTTATTTATTATTATATATATTTAATTAATTTAATTAATTACAATTCGGTATTCGGTTCGGGTTTTGGTTTGAGTTTTAATATCCAAAACCAAACCAAAAACCGTATTCAGAAATTGGTTTATTCAATTCGGATATCCAAAAACCGTATATTAAATTCAGTTCGGGTTATTCGAATTCAGATAATTCGATTTTTGGTTCGGTTTTCGGTTTTTTTGCCCACCCCTACTTGGCTCTTCCTTCAGCATTCACGGCTTCACAATCACGCCTTCACATGCGAAATTCATTTCAAAATTTTCAATTTTATTACTTTTTTTGTTGAATTTATTATGAGTCTATCTCTTAAAAGACGGTCTTTTCATAAGTCATGGAAATATTATGGTTTAAAATACAAATTAGAAGAAATGAAGATAATTTTTTTGGGTTGAATGAATCGGGTTATAAACTTTATAACTACTACACGTTGTATAATAAAATTTTAATATTGCAACTAATACCTTTTACTTTGTATTATTATAATTAAACTTTGTCTTTCCATAAGCCTATGGAATAATGGAAAGACAGTATTAATGAGACATCTCTTTTTATTTGACTATTATTCATTAGATTTATATATTTAGTCGTGTGCATTTTTAACTTAACATTGTGTATTCACATTTGTTATGAATTGACTTTACGTACTAGTAATCATATGACTAAAAACCTCATTTGTTATTAGTTTGACGCACAACCAACTTGCCTGGGTGTGGGCTGGTATGGGCCGCTGAGGGCGAGCGGTGATCGCCTTTTGCCAGATAAGCAGATACTTGTGTCGATTTTAATGTACTCTTTGTTGTTTTAAGGATTAGGATAAAAGAGCAAGAATATTTATGCAAATGAATGGTGCCAATTTCGAGCATATTATTGATGACTTAGTGGATCGCTATATTACGCCCTATATTTTACTCACTTACGTCCTGTATTTTGTAACTTTTAAAAATTTGTGAATTTTGTATTAATTTAAATGAAATTGCAAATCAATGATAATTAATTATATTAACATTAGTATTAAATTAACCATCAATGATAATTAATGGCTGGTCAATGATAGTTAATGGCTGGGCAGGTGGTGGTCAGCGCCGTCGGCGGCGGTCAACGACGGCGGGTGGCGGTCAGCGCCGCCAGTAGTGGTCAACGGTGGCCAGCATTCGGTGGTCAGGCGATTGCGGCGGTGGTCAACAATGGTGCTGGAATTCACCGATGAGTTCGAAATCCGGTGCTTTCATTTTCTCTGGCAACCGGCGTCTTCTCCGGCAGTATCTTTTTCTCCGACAACGTCTTCCTCGGCTTCTCCGGCAGCATCTTCCCCTTCTTCTCCAACAGTGTCTTCCTCAGCTTTTCCGGCAGTGTCTTCCCCTTCTTCTCCGGCAACGTCTTCCCCTTCTTCTCCGGCAACGTCTTCCCCTTCTTCTCCGGTCTTCCTCTTCTTCTCCGGGCCATTTTTCTTTTCTTCTCCTGCCCATTCTCCTTCCCTTCTCCGGCTCCGGCTCTCCTTCCCTTTCCCGGCCCCCGCTCTCCTTCCCTTCCCCGGCCCCCGCACTCCTCTCCTTCCCCCGCTCCGGTTATCCTTCCCTTCTTCAGCCTCTGTTCTCGTTCCCTTCCCTGGCCATCGCTCTCCATTTCTTCTCCGGCCCCCTTCTCTTCTCCGGCTCTTCAGTTCTTCTCCGGCCCCGTTCTCTTCTCCAGCTCTCCAGTTCTTCTCCGGCCCCATTCTCTTCTCCGGCTCTTCAGTTCTTCTCCTATTCCGTTCTCTTCTCCGACTCTCCGTTTCTCATCCCTGCCCGTTCTCCCTGGTAAGATCCGAACCAGGTCTCCTTGACCGATTCGCTTTACCTCGATCCGAACCGGGTCTCCCTTCCCGGTTCTCTCCTCAATCCCTTCCCGATTCTCCTTTCCATCTACTGCCTCTGATTCTCCTTTCTTTCCTAGCCTTCTTCTCCTTTCCTCTTATTTTCGGTTCTCCTTTCCCTTTTCCAGCTTTCTTCTCCTTCCCCAGCCCGGTTCTCCTTTATCTAACTACCATCTGCCCACATTTAATGCCATTTACTCCATTTAATTCAAAAAAGTGAACAAAATTTCTATAAAATAGGCTGTAAAAATACTCATTTGGTAGATAATATCAGAATTTTTACTCTAAATTTGGGTGTTGGAAGTTCCACGTCTTTCGAGGTATTATTTAAATTCAAGTGTTGATTTTTGTAATAATTAATAGTTAAATTTATGATTTATTAGTTGTTTAAGTAGAAACATATATTCTATCTCAAAATACAATTTATTATAGTTAAATTTTATTCATTTTAGTTACGTGAATATTTTTTTATGATTTATTTTAGTTAAATTTATTAAGTTTTTATGATTTATTATAGTTAAATTTTATTCATTTTAGTGTGCATTTTGTTTTTATGATTTATTATAGTTAAATTTATTAAGTTTTTATGATTTATTATAGTTAAATTTTATTCATTTTTTTAATCTTATTTACGTGATTTTTTTAGTTCATTAGATAGTAATACCTTAGTTCATTAATATGGTACTACTAATTTATTAAATAAGATGGTTCTACTAATACGCTCGTCCATTTGATAGATGATTTATCTTAGTTAGATGGTTTATCTTAGTTATAATTTAGTTTTACTAATACGTTAGTTCATTTGGAACATAAAATACATTAGTTCATTTGATAGATGATTTATCTTAGTTAGATGATTTATCTTAGTTTAAAATTGATTATACTAATACATTAGTTCATTTGGTATTATTAATACGTTATAATTTGAGACTACTAATGATGATATACGTTAGTTCATTACATATGGTTCTACCAATGATGATATAACAAAATTTGTATAACTAAGTCATAAGAATGTGTAGATTTCTTGTATTTTTTAATGTGGTTATAGATTTCATGACTAGTAGTGAGAATTATTATACTTTAAATATGTGTAGGTATCTTTTATGCACTTATAAAAAAATTAAGTGTTATATTTTATTAGTTATTAGAATGATTTATGTCATCATTGCGTTTGGTATTATATTTGAGTGAAACTAATTACTTGATATATATTGTTGTTTAAGGATGGCAATGAGTCATAGGGAACGATTGCAGGGGGGAATGGTTACTCAGCATTCGCAACCACAAATGTGTTTCCGAGTCACATCAAAGCTTATTCCTACCTGCAACGGACTGCTCGTCATGTAGGATTTGAACTTGTCATGGGGTCGTACAAAAAAAAAGAATGGTCCCCTTAGGATATATTGTATTTGCAATCGGGGTCGAAATGTAAGGTTGTCGATATGAGCAATTCAGATGTTGTCCGACGAAGTAACACATCGACAAGAAGTTGTGATTGCCCTTTCATGATTGTCACGAGAGAGAGTAGCACATGAGAGGGTTGGAATTTAGTACCATGCAAGGATTCTCGATGAAGGATGCACAACCATCAATTTTCAGTGTACGCTGAGAGGCATAGAAAGAGTAGCAGGCTTCATGCAGAGGCGAAACAAATGATAAGAGATTTAATGAATGCTGAGACAGCACCCAGGCATATCAATGTGAGCCTCAGTCATTCAATTCCAGACCTGCATCAAACCATTAGGCAGGTGTACAATGAGCGATCGGCCTACGAAAGACAAAGGCGAGGCGGGCGCAACACAGTTGAGAATTGTTTGCATCTTGCCACCTCCAAGGAGTATGTTACTAGTCACCGCTCAGCATTTGATGGTACTTTGGCTCATTTATTCCTGGTTCATCCCGAAGGTGTTGTTGCATTTCAGAATTATCCATGGATTGTGGCCATCGATTAAACGTATAAGACTAATCGATACGGCATGCCATTCATTGAGATGGTTAGTATGTCTCCTTGCAACACAAATGTCCTGATCGCCTACGCAATTGTTGTCAAAGAAACGGCAGATACTTATAAGTGGGTTCTCAACACACTTAGGAGCTTGCTTGTCGATGGACAGCTCCCTGAGGTTGTGGTCACCGATCGTGAGATGGGATTGATTAGGCCAATTCGGGTAGTGTTTCTGGACTCGAAGCATTTGCTTTACACTTGGCATATTAACAAGGATGTGGAGGCACATGTTACTGTGTTAACATGTAATAGGAGGAACAAGGCATCCTTCAAGAATGGTGCATGGTCACGGTTTTGCAGTTCCTCTACCATTACTTCCTACGAAGCTGCATTGGTAGATCTGAGGGTTAGTTGGTCTTGGAGCGAAGGTGTTATTAGTTACGTTGAGACCACATGGCTCAACCCCCATAAGGATAAATTTGTTCGGGCATGGGTGAATAGATTTCTTCATTTTGGGAACACAACTATATGTCGAGTCGAAAGTGAACACTTGTCATTGAAAGGGTGGTTACAAACATCAACTGGTTCCCTGGATATGATATGGAGGTGTATCGACCTGCAGATAGCCAGGAAAATTACTATGATCAAGGACAACCTCGAGAAATCAAGAACGCTCATTGGTAGATTGTATCGTAGAATCCTTTTCAACAACTTGTTCAATAATGTGTCAAAATTTTTTCTGGTTAAATTGACGTCTGAGCACAGGAGGATAGAAACATTTGGAGCACAGGTTTATGCATATTGTGGTTATGTACTCCGTTCGACACATGGTATACTATGTGCTTGCATAATGTGGACGGCAATTGAACAAGGAATCCCCTTGTATTTGGACAAAATTCATCCATTGTTTAAGACACTGGCATTGGGTGATGACTTGTAGAACATGGGAAATATTTCTAGGGGTGATCAGGACCAAGTAATGTTCAACAGTACTTTGGAGGAGCTGGCCTGCAGTGACCCATCAGTTCTCTGTTGGGTTTCAACCTACATAGATGAGCAGTTGCATCCAGAGGTTAGCGGCATTGGAGAGTCGGACAATGTTACTAGTGCACGTGGAAGACCAAGCGAGCAGGTCCCCCGGTCAAGATAAACTAGGCGATCACCGAGCTACCACGAGCACGTGAACAGGAGGTACAGGCCATCTCTAAGCGGCCGTAGTTCAAGGTCACCGAGGTGCGGTACATTAGGCAGAGGTAGCCGACACGGTAAGTCTATCGATTATTCATCCAAGTCTTGAATTACAATAAATAGTAAGACCACTTCATGAGACTGAAATAATCTAAATGTTTTCTCTTGCAGTAGCATTCCCGTACCTTGAAAGTGTCCCCCACATTATCAGGCGTGACATCGAGGGATGGAACGATGTTTTGAGTGATGGAAATTATGGCTTCAGATGCGTTGCTGATGCCTTCCATGTAGATGGTGAAGGTGAATGGTCTGGGGCGCGTCGGGCAGTATTTAACGAGTTATCGACTCATTGGCCTAATTATGTTCCCATATACAATTCGAAGGACAACGTTGAATTAGCCAGAACCCGTATACACCACACCAAAGGTCCATGTGGACGTGAACATTGGTTTGCAGTCATGCGGATATGTTTCCTGTCGCCACCTACTACAACACGGTTCTAGTTTTATACTACATTCTAGAGAATAGGTCGGCAGACTATTGTTGTATAGTCCTACCATTGTGAGCGAGCGGGAGCGAGGATGGAACAAGAAGGGAGCTACAGATTGTATTGTGCAAGCCATTTTGTAAGGATGCATATGAAGGAAAACTGCCCCATGCCCCCTGTGGTTAACCTGTGGGCCACATGGAGGAAGTCGGATGTTGTTGGGTGGGAGTTACCCTTCCGTAGGAGGATGGTGGCTTGGAACAAAGTATACACGCCCCATAATCAATAGTTGTGTGGGACTATTATTCTTGCAAACTGTGTTCGGTACTTTTTTTATATATTCTCATAATGTAGTGAATTGAATTGCATCATACAAGGGCTATGGTATTGAACACAACGAAAGAGTTTGGTGTACAAAAATGAACATAGATTAGCAAAGAGTTCAGGTTACAGAAATGAACAAAAAGGAAGTTCGAAGTACACAAGTGAACCTATGGCGCGACCTCTCGCGTGTCTGGCCGACGCACTAATCCCCCGTTGTCGTATACAACGACCTTCATCAATGGGTCCACCGTTAGTGCTCGTCTGCAATACAAGATATATATTTATTATCTTAACAATTCATTAATTGTAGGAGAAAATAAAATAACATGATTTCAAAGTACATATGAAAAAAATTAATTGCACATAAAATACATTTTCAACTACTTATGTAATTTTTTATCCTATATATTATAATAATAAAGTATATATTTACTAATGCTTAGAAACATGTAAATATAACGTAAAAGAACAAATTCTTAACAAAACATACAAGCTTTCCTATACAAAAAACTATTTCTTTTTATTATTTACAAATTATATAATAATTTACTTAATCATTATATAAAAATTATTTTAATAATTATTTAATCATATCATCATAATTTATTTCACAATTATTTTTAAAATATTTTAAATGTAATTTTCAGAATATTATTTTCAGTAATATTATATTATATAATATTATATTTACTTTTCAAATATTTAAAATATTTTTCATTTTAAAATTTAAGCTAAACAATTTTTAAAATTATTCTACTTAATTTTAAAGTTTTTTTCAATTTTTAATATTTATTTTTTCAAAGTTTAATTTCCAAGTTTTTATTTACAGTTTTCTGAATAAAATATTAATTTTTAATTCAAATCTTTAAATATAAAAAACAAGTAGAAATCCCATCTTCTTTACCTCGTATTTTTCATACCCTACCGCCACCATCGTCCTTCTCCGCCGGCGTACCCTACCGCCGCCGTGCCTCCTCTTCAGCCCGACACCACCACTGCGCTACCACTGTCTCCCTCCTCTCCCGCCCGACGCTACCACCATCTGCCTCCTCTCTCGCCCGACGCCACCACTATCTCCCTCCTCTCCCTGTTCCAGCCCGACACCACCTCCGCGCCACCAACATCTCCCTCCTCTCCCTTCCAACGCCACCACCAACTCTCTTCTATCTCGCCCGACGCCACCACCATCTCCCTCCTCTCCCGTCCGATGCCACCCCCTCTCCCCCCTCTCCTGCCCACTGTCTCCCTCCTTTCCCTCACTTTCACCATTTGCCCGACAATTCCCTCACTTTCACCATTTCCCTTCCCTTCTAACAATCCCCAATTCTAACAATTCTAACAAATTCTAACAGATTGCCTAAAAAATCAAACCCATTCCAGATTCTAACAGATTCTAATAGATTGCTAGAAAAATCAAACCCATTCCAGATTCAGAATCCGGCCAGATTCAGGAGAGAAATATTTTTAAAAATGTAAAAGTTATTTTCTGGCGAGATTCAGGCAATGTACGGTGGTCGGTGGTGGTCGGCGGCATTGGTCAACGGTGGTCAGCGGTTAGTCTCCGACGACAGGCGGTGGTCGCCGGTGGCGGCAAGTTCAGGAGGAGGAGAGCCAAAAATGGTGAAAGTGAGGGAGAGAATTTCCAAATTTTATCCTAATTTTATTACCAACACATTTTAACCCACACCCTTTTAAATATGAATTTTCATTCAATAAAAATATTAAATTAAAAATATTAATACATATATGTATATGTATTAGAGCGTAACTAGTAAAATACAGATATATGTATTAGGGCGTAACTAGTAAAATACAATGTGTGATATAGCAACACCATGACTTAAGCAACAGTCGGATAACCAAGACAGAGACACGAAAAGAATCATCCAAGCTAGATTTATCACCAATTTCCTTCCCCTTAGGGCATGGGCAGTGGTGGTCTCTTAAAATTAAAAGACCGCTTAAGAGACCGAAAACCACCACAGTGGTGGTCTTTTAAGCGGTCTCTTGTTAAGAGACCGCCGACCGAGCTCTTACTAAGAGCCCGGCCTCTTGCCTCCAAATGGGCCATCACCTCTGACCAAGCACATGGGCTTAGCTGCGTTCCATTTTTTTTCAATGGGTGGGACACGTGTCGCCACCTGAGTGGGCCACGTGTCCCACTCAGCCACTCTTATTTTTTTAAAAAAATTTTGTTGCGGACACGTGTCACCCAGTGGGCCACGTGTCCGCAACATTTTTTTAATGGAAGACGGGCGCTTCTAAAATTTTAATGGGACACGTGTCCCATTCTGGTGGCGACACGTGTCCCAAGCATATATTTTTTTAAAAAATCTAATTTTTTTATTTTTTAAGTATTTCAATTTTAATATTATTTTGATTTTTAAATTTTAATATTGGGCTGGAGTAGATCAATATTTTATTTAGTATTTAAAGTTATGGTCATAGTTGTTACAATTGGTTTCGCGCACTTTTTATGTTTTCCATATTATTTTATAGAAAAGATGAATTCTCATAGTATTCATTTATTTAATTTCGTTTCGATAGCTTCTTCAAAAAAATTGAAATTCATTTTATTTTTTACACTGAAGCATCGTATTGACAAGAACGAGAAAAACAAATTATTTAAAATATTTTCAAAAAACGAATTTAAATTTAAATATTTAAACATTATATTAAAATAATATGGAAACGAATTTAAATTTAAATTTAAAAACAAATTTAAATTTAAATTTAAAAATGAATTTAAATTTAAAAATGAATTTAAATTTAAATATTTAAACTTATTTCTGGTGGACAAATTTATTTAAAATAATATGTAATTGTCAAATTAATGAGTAGGATAGAGAAAATCAAGTGGGTTCCATGAATAGTATATAGTGGTCTCTTAACCATTGTGGAGAAAAAAAAGGGTGGTCTCTTAAGTGGTCTCTTAAGCTGAGGTGGAAGAGAGAGATGAAGAAAAATAATATATTTAATTGGTAAGAGACCGATAGCGGTCTCTACCACTGTCCATGGCCTTACCGTCAATTACCTGATTCACAAAGTTACAATAGTTGAGTCAAAATCAGTGGATGTCTAGTTGAAAACAACATGAATGGCAATACTTGGTCATATTAAGCTGCTCTCAGCAAAACCGATGACAAATTATACTAGTAAGCTGCTCTCAACAAAATAAGCTTTGCTTCTAAAGGGATTCGAGAAGATCAACTTCAAAACTTCGCCTGAAACCATACATTTCTATTACATCAGAAGGAAATCGCAGAGGAAGAAAACAACTTGGAGAGAAGCTATCGTTAAGGCCAAGCTAGCAACTACCAAACTTACAAGTCAGCTACATATCAAGAGTGACAGAATGATTTGCCGTAATAAATTATATTATTGATATCTAAATATATAGAGAGTACAATAGAGGTATAATAAGGAAATAACTCTAATCAGAATAAATCATAATCTAATCAGGAGTCTGATTTAGTTTAACACCCCCCCTCAAGCGAAGCGTCGGATGCTCGCCGACGCACAGCTTGGACCTGAAGAACTCGAACAGTGGACGAGAGAGCCCCTTGGTGAAAATATATGCAATCTGAAGAGAAGTCGGAACATGAGCAACACGCAGCTTTCCGGATGTCACCAACTCACGAACAAAATGGTAGTCGATGTCGATGTGCTTCGCTCGCTTGTGCGCCACTGGATTCTGAGCCAAGAAGATAGCACTACTATTGTCACATAATAACAGTGGAGAACCAGAAAGTGGAATCCGAAGATCACGAAGCAAATGAGTGAGCCAAACCACTTCTGAGGCAGTGTTAGCGAGAGCACGGTATTCAGACTCAGTGCTAGAGCGAGAAACAGTGGATTGTTTCTTGGCACTCCAAGAAACCAGATTCCCACCAAGAAAAACCGCATAACCATAAGTGGACCGACGAGTCTCCAGACAGCGAGCCCAATCAGCATCAGAGTATCCTAACACATCAGGAGTACTAGCAGAACAAAATCGGAGACCAAAATGAAGAGTGCCACGAAATCCGAGTCACAGCAGCAAAATGGTCATCTCTGGGATCATGAAGATACTGACTCACCGTGTTGACCGAGAATGCCAAATCCGGGTGAGAGATGGTGAGATACTGGAGAGCATCAACAAGAGAATGATAAAGTGTAGGATCCCAAAATGGAGGACTGGTAGAGCTGTGAAGCTGAGAACCAGCAACAAATGGAGTAGAAACAGGTGCCGCGTCAGACATACCGGCCCGATTCAAAATATCCCGAGCATACTTTTCTTGGCCAAGCAGTAATCCTGAGGAGGTAGGCGAAACTTCAAGACCAAGAAAGTAATGAAGAGCACTGAGATCCTTGATTGCAAACTCTCTGTGTGTCCGATCAGTGAACTTGCGAAGAAGAGTTGAGTCATTGCCTGTAAGAATGATATCGTCCACATACACAAGTAGGTACAGTAACGATGGACCTCTCGAAAGGACAAACAAAGAAGTATCAGCTGAGCTGCACCGAAAACCAAGCTGTGTCAGATAACTGCTGAAATGCTGGAACCAAGCCCGTGGAGCCTGCTTAAGACCATAAATGGCCTTTCGCAAATGACAAACATAGTATGGATGGACAGAATCCTGATAACCAACGGGCTGCTTCATGTAGACTGGAACATCAAGAACACCATTAAGGAAAGCGTTCTTGACATCCAACTGATGAAGTGGTCAGGAACGCATGGTGGCTATGGCGAGAACCGTCATAACAGTGGAGGCTTTGACCACAGGACTGAAAGTGTGGCCAAAATCAAAACCCAGAATCTGCGAGAAACCCTGCGCCACAAGTCTAGCTTTGTGATGCTCAAGAGTGCCATCTGGTAGATACTTGAGCCTATAGACCCATTTAGAGCCAACAATGTTGATATTGGAAGGTCGAGGCACCACGAAGAGCGGCCATCTCATCATCCATGGCTGAAACCCAGGCTGGATCCTGAAGGGCAGAGCGATAATCAGTGGGCTCTATCTGAGAGAGGAGTGCGGCAGTGAGACCATGAGCAATAATATCTGAATAATCCCGACACTGAATAACACCAGTAGAAGACCGAGTGGCCATCTGATAAGTACGAAGCGAGGGCGACGAAGATGGAGGAGTTGAACCAGCTGATGACACCGAGGAAGATTGAGATGCGCTGACCGGAGAGTAGCCATTGGAAGTCGCCGGAGAAATAATAGCCGATAAAGGCTAAGACGTGGTGGCCGGTGGCTGAGGAGTGATGGCCAGCGTCTGAGGTATGGTGGGCGTTGGCCGAGGAGCCGGGTCCAGGTCAACCGTCCAGATGGAAGATGGTGGTGAAGGAGGGGCAGCTGAAACAGGCACAGACACAGGTGTGGTGGCCCCAATCGATGAAGTAACAGTTCCATAAAAAATGATGAAATATCCAGATCTGAAATCGAACGACTGTCCGTGGAAGAGGAGACATAAGGGAAGAAAGTTTCATCAAAACGAACGTGGCGAGAGATATATATGAGCCCAGAAGTCTGGTCGAGACAGTGGAAGCCCTTGTGACGAGGGCTATAGCCAATAAAAACACAGGGAATGGATCGGGGTGCAAACTTATCAGTAGCAGTGGCACGCAGACATGGAAATGCACGGCAACCAAACGGGTGAAAGAGGGTATAGTCAGGCACATGACCAAAAATAACCTCAAAAGGTAATTTTCCACTCATAACTGAACTAGGCAGGCGGTTAATAATGTAAACCGCAGAGGAGAAAGCTTCCACCCAATAACAGTGCGACACAGAAGAGTGAAAAAGCATGGCAAGACCAGTCTCTGTAATGTGACGATGTTTCTGCTCAGCCCGGCCATTCTGAGCAGGTGTATAGGGCGAGGACATATGATGATGAATGCCACATGATATGAGATGAGCCTGAAGTTGGTGATTAGTAAACTCGGTGCCACCATCGGTCTGAAAATTTTTAACCCTAGCAGAAAACTGATTCTCAACGAATTTCTGAAACTGGATAAAAGTGTCATAGAAATCTGACTTATGCCGCATCGGAAGAAACCATGTGAATCAAAAAAAATATCAATGAAAATGGCATAATAAGAGAAACCACCAACAGATAAAATAGGAGCTGGTCCCCACAAATTACAGTGTACGTTATCCAATAAACCAGTAGCGCGTTTGTCACTAGTGGAAAAGGGCAAACGGCTACTCATGGCCATCTGACAAGGAGAGCAACTGACAGGTGCAGGCATAGCAGAAGTGACAGAAATAAGGCCCCGTCGATTCAATAACTGAACAGTATCATGAGACACATGACCAAGGAGAGAGTGCCACTGCTCAAAAGAAGCATGAAGCTTTGTAGAGCGTAGTTCGCCTAAAAAGCTGGAATCACCAGTCTCAAGAAAATAAAGACCTGAACTATGACGACCTTTACCAATTATCGTCCCTGTATGCTTATGCTCAATGGAAAATGCATCGGCATAAAATATAATACGAATAGGTAAATCACGAGTAAGCTTACTGATGGATAATAAGCTTCTAGTAATCTTAGGAACTACCAGAACATCATTAATAGAGAAACCAGAGAAATGACATTGGCCGATGTGAGAAATAGATAATGATTCACCATTTCCAACAAGAATAGAATCAGAACCACGATAAGATTGTACCTTATCAAGATGACTGGTGTGAGCAGTGATGTGAGATGTAGCACCCGAATCAACAATCCACTGATTTGACGAAGGATGACGATCGAGACCATTCACACTGGCCTGAAACAAAGCTTTGTCCGCAATCCAATTAGCGGAACCATCCGCCCGAGAAAAAGGTGCCAAATAAACCATAGCAAGAAGATGGCCAGAAAATATGCGCAAAATGACCGGGCGCGTGCAAAAAACACCAGAAAATGCTATTAAACCTCCAGGCGTGTGACTTCACGCGCAGAAAATGCTATTGAACCGCCAGGCGTGTGACTTCACGCGCAGAAGATGCTGTTGGCTCGCCAGGCGCGTGACTTCACGCGTGGAAGGGTGTGCGCGCGTCTGCACACACGAGCGCCTAGACCACGCGCTTCTGGAAGAAACTGGCGCGTGGATCTGGCTATTGCTGGTTCGGCCGAGACTCGATGAGCACGCCGGAGACGAAGCCGAGCACGACGGGCATGATGATGAGCACAGCGACGAGCACGACGATGAGTACAACGACGAGCACGGCAAGACGAGAGGAGGCTGAAATTTGATATCCGGAAACGAAGCCGCCGCCGCCAGAGATGACTTGAAGGTTTGAATGCCGGTGAAGTTCGCCGCCAGAGGGTTTGAACGCCGTCGACGTTGGAAATTAATCGGGAATTCACCGGAAATTGATCGGAAATTCGCCGGAAACAGTTGCTTTTATCGGCCGGAAAAAGAAATAAAAATAAATTTATGATTTGGGATCAGAACTTGCTCTGATACCATGACAGAATGATTTACCGTAATAAATTGTATTATTGATATCTAAATATATAGAGGGTACAATAGAGGTATAATAAGGAAAGAACTCTAATCAGAATAAATCATAATCTAATCAGGAGTATGATTTAGTCTAACAAAGAGAACAAGTAAAATGTACTATGCCGATGCATTAGCTGCACCTACGGAGTCATGGAGTTGCAAGCAAGACATTCTTGCTTCCCACCAGCCAAAGGCTCATTAATTCTGTTGAATGTATATTGATAAAATATGTGGAAATTAAATAATGAAATTAATCGAGCAGTTTAATATAAGCAAGAATAATGAAATTGTATTAATTATTCATGCGTATAATTGGAAATGTTAAAATACAATTAATAAGTACGTTTCAAGCAATCACAATGTTTCAAGCAATCACATATATCACACATTGATGGAGTCACGAGTACACTCGTTGTCCTTGAAACGATTGAGTCTCGTCGTGGACATCGTTCCCTAGGATAAAACCATCGAAGGTAATTTAACAAGTAAAATTACCTCGGAGTCACACAAAGCCCGAATGACTATCACCCACAAAGACAAAGAAAACGAATGACTATCACCGATAAAGACAGAGAAAGAAGATAAGACTCAAGTTTAGAAGTACGGAGGAGCTTGAGAATGTTGCAAGATTTCTGTCTGACATAGAGGCTCTATTTAAAGATGTCTGAGAAACCCTGGAAAGATACGTGGAAGATCTTATTCTCGTAATCAGAGAAAATATTCTCTAACCACCAAATATTTTACAAATATTTGAATAGATTCTGGAAAGATAAGAATATCATATTCCTTATCATGATTAATCGCGTATCAAATTTCATATATTCCACACGTGACTGACAGTAAAAAATTACAGAAAACTTATTACGTGCGAATGAATTTCCGCCTGAGTTTCCATTCTAAGAGTGACTCTTTGAGAGTCCATATCTCATTCACCCTTTATCAGTTTTGAGAGTTTAAATAGTCAATTTTATAGTACTCGCATAGGAGAATCCAAAAATGGCGCCCACTGACCCTAATTCAGTTCGAGCCCAACTCAAAACGAAGTCCAAAAGTTGACAAAATTTAACTTATTTTACAATCATTTTCCAACAAATTCTTCCTGTCAACACCCAAAAGGTTCAACAGATATCAATGGGAACTCAAAATAAAGCGAGACTCATATAATTTTTCTTCTTAACCTGATTTCTCTCTCTCATCTCTCTGACTTCTCTCCACCTCCGAACACTATTCACAGTCGACAACGTCTCTATTTCCGCTTCTTCTATGGCGGAGCCACCGCAGGATCGCGGTGGCACGGCTCCGAATCGTAGCTTCCTTCAGGCCCTCAACACTAAACCAACTCCGCTCCTCTCCTCACTCCCCTCCACCCCCTCCATTAAACCAGTTACGGAATACAAGGGTAAGATTGCTTGTATAATCACCCCGGAGGAGGTCGCGCAACTGTCAGCTCACTACCAAAATGCCTTGATTGGAAAATTCGCCAGGCTCAAGCCATCAATGGAGTTCCTGAACGAGGCGTTCAAATCGGTTAGTTTTAAAGGAAGATTCCAACTCGGCTCTATCGACTACCGGCATGTCCTAATCCGATTTGAAGACCCAGAGGATTTTCAGCGGTGTTGGATGAAATCACAGTGGGCTTTCAAAGGTGCATATATGAAGGTATTCAAATGGACCCCTGATTTCTCTCCTGAGGCTGAAACCTCCATAGTCCCTGTTTGGATTACACTTCATAAAATTCCCCTATTTTGGTATAAATCTGCCATGCTAGAAATAATTGGGAATACAATAGGAAGGTTCATCAAAACTGATGCTGCTACCCTAGGTGTTACGAGACCCTCTGCTGTTAAGATTTGTGTAGAAATTGATCTAATGTCCAAGCTGCATACTTCTATCTCACTGACAAATGGTATTGCTCATGAAGTTGCTGAGTATCCAATAGAATATGAACAGCTACCATTATACTGCAAACACTGCAAGAGGCTTGGTCATGAGGTTGTTGATTGTAGGATCCTTCACCCTGACCTTAGGCCCCTCACAACCAGGAACAATAATTCCAAACACTCCAACCAAAAACCCCCTCAGGTTAACTCAGTTTGGAAAGCAATCCCAAATAAGGAACCTAGTTCTTCTGGTGTTACTCCCTCAGAGAAAGCCACTACAATCTTGGCACAGAAAGAAGACAAACTCCTCACTCCATCTTCCACAGTTCAAAATGGTGATCATCCTTATTTAAGCAAGAATATAGTGTGGCCTGGTTCTCCGTCTAAGGATACTCAGGAAAACAAAGCCCCTACACAGCAAGCTCAAGTACTCTCTCAGGATAACCTGGGTCTGAATATTCCTATAATATCTGATCCAGTAGTTGTCCTGATTGAAGATGAGTCCCTCCCTATGGATTCATTAGCCTCCTCTGATCAATCAGCTCCGGTACCTCTTCTAGAAGAGCAAATGATTCCTGACTCTCAGACCTCAACTCCTCAAAGAGTCCAAAAATATGCTGCTGATGACATTTCAGTGCATCCAGGTAAACTGCCTATCTCTCCTGATAATCCTTTTAATACTAACAGGTTTGCTTGTTACTCTCAACCCAGATCCTCAGGAAATAGGTTTCTGCCATTAATTCATGAAGAGGAGGAGAATTCTGAGCAGGCCTGTGTTCATCAATCCCCTGAAACTGAGGTACAATGTGACATACCCCAGGTACAAGTTGACTTCTTACCTGAGGACAGTTCTCCTCCAATCCCCCCCATTGTTATGACTAACACTTCACAGACCACTTCTCCTACACACAAAAATGCTGAACCCGCTCAAGGGAAAGTTCCCACGTACTTCAATCAGATAAATAAGATTCTTACTAGAACAGCTACAAAAAGCCTTAAACATAAAAAATAATGATTAGTACAACCTTAGGAATTAACATTTTAGTCTGGAACATTAGAGGCATGGATACTTCAATTTTGAGACTAGCTAGACTTATCAGAATACATAAATTGGAAATGATTTGTCTAATTGAACCTCAACATAACAACAATGAATGTGAACTTTATAGACAAAAACTTCATTTTGATCACTGCCTGTATGCTGTTAACTGTAATATCTGGCTTATGTGGAACTCTAAGATTGACATTGCTCCTAAGGTTGATCATAATCAATTCATCTCAGTACTGATAACCAGCCATACACTTAACTCCTCTACTGAGGCTATTTTTGTTTATGGTTTGAGGACAAGAAAGGAGAGGAAAGACTTATGGTCTGATCTTAAGACAATGACACTGTCTGATACCCTCCTGATTGGTGATTTTAATGCTATGGCCTCTATAAATGAGTATAAGGGGTCCTCTACCCCCAACCTTGGTAGCATTAATGACTTTAGTGGTTTTATTGACTCTATGGCTTTGCTCCCTATCAATACTGTTGGGAATTTTTTTACTTGGACTAATGGTAGGACAAGTATTGGAGCTAATAGACATACGGTTGAGAGGTTAGATAGAGGTTTATGCTCCTCTCAATGGATCTCTAAATTCCCACAATCTTCTATCCAAGTTCTCAATAGGAATACCTCTGACCATTGTCCTCTCCTACTCAGAATCAGTAACAACTGTCCCTCTGTCCCTAGACCTTTCAGGTTCATCAATACCTGGTTCAAGAGGAAGGACTTTATGGATTTCATTAAATTCCATTGGAGTTCTCCTTTTCAAGGTCAAGGAATGCTAATTTTTTTTCTCAAGCTGAATCACCTTAAAAAACACCTTAAACTGTGGAATAAGGAGATTTTTGGTGATATTAATGCAAATGTCATACAAGCAGAGGAAAATCTGAAAGTTCAGGAAATTGGTTTTGATCTTAACAGCACTCCTAGTGAGCTAATTAAGTTAAATCATGCAAAAGCTATGCTTACTAGGGCTCTTAAAGAGCAAAATAGTTTCTGGAAACAAAAGGCCAAATTGAGATGGTTTAAAGAGGGAGATGAGAATACAAAATTTTTCCATAATGCTGTAATGGAAAAAAGATGTATACTTAATATCACAAAAATCAGAAGTTCTGATGGTACTTGGTTAGTTAATAGCTCTGACATAGAAAATGAAGCAATTTGTTTCTATCAAAAGCTTCTGACTGACCAACCACACTCAGATCAGGGACTCTTCTACTCTCACTTCCTGTCCCAGATTCCCAATCTGATTACTGAGGAAGAGAATGCTTCTCTTATTAGTCCAGTGACAATTGAGGAATTAAAAAAAAGTTGTTTTCAGTCTGAACAAGAGCAGCAGTCCTGGTCCTGATGGCTACACAGCAAAATTTTTTATTAAAGCATGGGATATTATCTGTTCAGATTTACTAGAGGCATCAAATGATTTTCTTTCAAGGTCTATCATTCCTAGAGGTATTTCTAGTACTTGGATCACAGTGATTCCAAAGAAACAAACTCCTACTAGTTTTAATGACTATAGACCTATTAGTCTTTCAAATGTGACAAACAAAATTTTCTCAAAAATACTAATGGAAAGACTCAAACCATTGATGCCTAAATTAATTAGTCCTCACCAATCTGCTTTCCTCCAAAATAGAGACATCTCTGACAATGTCATCTATTTAAAGGAAATGATCAGATTCTTGCACAAAAAATCTAGAGACCCTAATTGCATTCTTAAACTAGATCTAATGAAGGCTTTTGATAGGGTAAGTTGGGCTTTTTTAAATAGTATACTTCTCAAGTTTGGTTTTCATGGGCAATTTGTTCATTGTATCATGAAAAATCTTGCAAATGCTTGGTTTTCAGTTCTCATAAATGGCAAACCTGTTGGTTTTTTTACTGCTTCTAGAGGCATTAAACAGGGGGATCCTTTATCACCCTTTCTGTTCAACATATTCTCTGAATCTTTTACTAGAAGTCTAGCCTATATTTTTGAGTCTGGAAAACTGCATTATTATGCTTTACCAAGGAATGCTATACCTATTTCTCATTTAAGCTATGCAGATGACACTATTGTCTTTCTCAAAGCTTCTAAAAGGAACCTGATCAGAATCAAAGCATTCCTAGGCATTTTTGAAGAGGTCACTGGGCAGAAAATTAACTATGATAAGAGTGACTGTTTTGTTAGTAAGAATGCCACTCAAGCTAAACTCAGACAAATTAGGAATATTTTGGGTATGAAATCAGGTATTTTACCTTTTAAATACTTGGGTGTTCCTATACACAGTGGTAAAATTCTCAATCTTCATTTTCAACCGGTTATGGAAATGATTGATAGGAAACTGAAAAACTGGAAAAATGTGTGGCTATCTACTGGAGGTAAGCTGACCCTTATAAAGTCAGTTTTATACTCTATTCCTCAACATATTTGGGCAGTGATGGAACCCCCCAAACAGATTATTAAGAAAATTGAAAGAAAATTTGCTATCTTTTTTTGGGGGGAGACAGATTCAGGTCCGAAAAAATCATGGAAAAAATGGGATTCTCTTTGCCACCCTACTGAACAAAATGGATTAGGACTGAGATCTCTAGCTACCATCATTAGAGCCTTTTCTTGTAAACTCTGGTGGAAATACCAATTAGGTGTAGCTCCCTGGACTGTTTTCCTTAACTCTCTTCCTGAATCTCACAAAAAATCTCAGAACTGGAAGAGGATATGCAAAATCAATCAATTTGCAGAATCCAATTCCAGGGTGATACATGGTCAGGGACTTTGCAATTTCTGGACTTCTAATTGGACTGATTTTGGCCCCTTAATGGATTTCTATTACCCAAATGAGACCCAAAGACAGTGCACTGTTGCTGATTTTATTAGCCACAAGGACTCTCTTCTCCCGCTCCTGCAACTAGTGCTCCCTGACACTATCATTAATACTATCAAGTCTGCCTCCATCCATGAACACAGACCTGATAAACTTGTGTGGAAGCCTGACTATATTGGGAACTTTTCTGTCAAGACAGCATATCTCAAACTGAGACCCCCTACTAATGCTTTCCCTGCTCTTAGAAGTATATGGGCTACCCATATTCAGAACAAAATCTCAGTTTTTATGTGGAGGCTTTTAAATGTACTACTGCCATTTGATGATATTCTTGTGCAATTTGGCTTCCACCTCCCCTCTAAATGCTGTTTTTGCAATAATACTGATTCTCTGCACCATTTTTTCAATACATGTGCTATCTCCTCCATGGTCTGGAAGGAAGTTCATCAAATCTGTGGTATTTCATATTTTGAATCTGAAAATTTATGGGATAGATTGGCCAGTTTCTGGGCAATTACTGGTCTATCAAAACTCCATACCAGACTGATCCATACTGCACCTATCTTTGTCTGCTGGTCTTTGTGGAAGGCTAGAAATAGAAAACTTTTTGATAACCTCAATCCTCATTGTCATACTATCATTAAAGAGGTCAAAGACAACATTTATTTATCTTTTTCTGCCTTTCCCACTGACATATCAAGACAGATTGACTATGAACTTGCTTCAGAAGGCTATATTCCACAGATTTTTAAGCCTCCAAAACCTCACATTATCACAGTGACTTGGCAGAAACCTGAATTGGGCATAAAGATCAATGTTGATGCCTCATGGCATCACTCCAAAAAGGCTGGCATTGCGGTCATCATAAGGAATAAGTATGGTTTTGTTCAAGCCAAAGGGTTCTTTGTTACTGCAGTTTCCCCCTTGCATGCTGAAACTCTAGCTATCCAATGTGGGGTACAGTTAGCATTACCTTATGCAAATCAACAGGTTGTGATTGAATCTGACTGTCTAAATGCTATTAATATGATTTTACTACCACCTGTTAGACACTGGAAATTCCTTAATCTTATGGACAGCATTCACATCTCTTTGGGGAATACTAAACTGATACACACTCCCAGACAAGGAAACCAACCTGCTGATGATCTTGCTAAGTTCATGTTACTTACTAAGACTCACCAAGCTTTCAGCTGGTCGAATCTGCCTGCAAGAACCAAAGGGCTACTCTGTCTTGATGACCTAGAGATTCCTACAGTTAGATCCCCTTCTTAGGAGAATTGATGCTACTAACTGTTTTTTCTTATGTTTTTCTTTGACAGGACCTAAAGTTTTTGTTTCACTGCCACCACTCTCAATCAGAGGACTTCTATTTGCTCCTTCAGCTTCAGATTTGATGCTGCCACTGTTTCAGCAACCAAAAAACCTCTCTGAGCTGCACCCCCACTCCTGCATTTGATGCTGCTTTCCTGTTCTGTTTATTCTTTGTACCATTCTTGTCTCTTGCTCCTATTGTCCTAGAGATATAGGTGGCTAAGTGGTGCTTCGATTCGTTGATCACCGACCTGCTCCTTATTATCACTAGGTATAGTGAGATAGTCGTCCCCCTGCGGTCTGTCTGATCGCCTAGGTAATTTTGGGGTCCTACAAACCCATCACATTGACTTTTTGGGAGCAATTGTTTTGCTTCGGGCTCTTGGCCTCCTTTAGCTTAGGAGTTATTTTGTACTGACTGAGCAGTTATGGCTAATTACTGCTTTTCATTATTTTTAAGGGTTTAGGGTGCCCAATAAATAGCCCTCCACCGCATGGTGGTCTTCATTTAAAAAAAATAAAAATAAAGCGAGACTAATAAGCAATGTACCACAAATAATAGGAAAATAACTGAAACAGATTAGCTCAAACATGTTACCTCTATGAACAGCGATTGGAACAGAGTAGACACCGCATACAAGACATCACCCACCCCCCAGAAGAGCTGCTCCACCCCGGTTTTCTCTGAATTTTGGAGAAAGATGACTGCTTTCTTTTTTTTACTGAACCAAATAATATAACGATGTCGTTTTTGCAATAGTGGAACGGTGTCGTTTTAGTTTTAGAAGGCAAAAAAGGAAAACGATGAAAAAGTTTGGGGAAAAACCTGAGGTAGCAACAAAAGATTGTCGTCGTTTTTGCTTCCTTTTTTCGTTCAAACCTGCTGCTGCTGCTTTTTTTTGTTTTTTCAAACCTGCTCCTTCTTTTGTGTTTTTGTTCAAAACTTGTTCTTGCTTCTTATGCTTGAGGCACGGTATTATTGATTCTCAATAATATATATATATATATATATATATATATATATATATATATATGTATATATATATATATATATGTATATATATATATATATGTATATATATATTCATTTATTCAATTAAATTTATGAAAAGCTTCATTCCCAATAAGGTATATATATTCATTTAAAATTTAATGTTATTCAATTAGGTAGTTAAGTATTATTGATTTCAATTGATTCATTCAACTAAATTGATTGAAATGTAATATAAATAGTTATTTTTTATGACGTATTCACTAATTTATTTTTTTATTTTAATTTGATGTAAGCATTGTTTGTTTGAATATTTTAGAATTAAGTGTTTGAAAAAAAATATTGTCACTATAATTTCGCCACCCAGATATGGCTTTGGTTCCACCACTGTCCTCCACTCGCACATCTCCGGTAGAGAGAAAGCGGTGTTACTCTCACGTGTTCGTCGATGGAAGGGATTTTCAGTGAGGGCGGAGGGTTTGAGTGAGAGAGACTAGGGTTTTCACTTATATAGGATAAGATTTAATGGTTGAGATTCAATATATCAAAAGCTATTTACAGTTCAGATTTATCAAAGTAAAAAAAAATTATTTAATTTTTTATCTCAGAATTTCAATCATTATTACATTACTTTATACAGTATATGTTTTTTTTAATATAATGAATACATTCTTTATAGTAACAAAAAAAATCAATTAAAGTCAATTTTGTTATTAGTGTTTATATATAGAAATTTAAGTAGTAGCTGACCGTTGATTAGTTAAAGTCAACTTAGCAAGTGATGTGGGACCGTTAATTAGTTACGGTTAAACATTTTGGTTAGTATTTTTGCATAGTAAGTCGAATTGAGCCTCAATTAGTTAATGCCAAACATTTTTATTAGTGATTACATATAATAAGTCAAGTAAAGATTGACCATTAACTAGTTAAGGTCAAACATGTTTATTAGTGTATATCTATGGAAACTAATGTAAGAGTTATAGCCTTTGTTTTATTAGATTCAACATTTTTACTCATATTTATATATAGAAAGTCATGTAAGAGTTGACTGTTGATTAGCAAAAGTCAAATTTGCTATTAGTGTTTATGTGTAAAGTCAATTAAGGGTTGATCGTTGATTAGTTAAAGTCAATTTAGCTATTAGTATTTATATGTAGAAAGTCAAGTAAGGGTTGACCGTTGATTAGTTAAAGTCAACTTATTTATTAGTGTTGGTACATAGAAAGTCAAGTAAGGGTTGACCGTTGATTAGTTAAAGTCAACTTTGTTATTAGTATTTATAAAGGGGAAGTCAAATAAGGATTGATCTTTGATTAGTTAAAGTCAACTTAGTTATCAGTGTTTATATCAAAAGTTAAGTAAGCATTGATTATTGGTTAATTAAAGTCAACTTACTTGTTAGTGTTTATGCATAGAAAGTCAAAGAAGGATTGATCGATTATTGTTGTAGCAAACTTAATTATTGGTGTTTATATATGAACGTCAAGTAAGAGTTGATCGTCGATTAATTAAATTCAAGTTAGTTATTAATGTATATATACATATAGAAATTTAAATAAGAATTGATCGTTAATTAGTTAAATTCAAACTAGTTATTAGTGTTCACATTTAGAAAGTAAAGGAAGGGTTGACCGATTGTTAATTAAACTAAACTTAATTATTGGTGTTTATATGTAGAATGTCAAGTAAGAGTTGATCGTTGATTAATAAAAGTCAACTTAGCTATTAATGTTTATATATAGAAAGCCAAGTAAGGGTTGACCGTTGTTTTGTGAAAGTCAATCTAGTTATTAGTGTTTATATATGGAAAGTCGAGTAAGGGTTGAACATTGATTAGTGAAAGTCAACCTAGTTATTAGTGTATATATGTAGAAAGTTAAGTAAGGTTTGACTGTTGATTAGTTAAATTCAACTCAGTTTTTTAGTGTTTGTATATGGAAGTCAAGTACGAGTTTTTAGTGTTTGTAACATATAGGAAGTCAAATAAGAGTTGCTCGTTGATTAGTTAAAGTCAACTTAGTTATTAGTGTTCATATATATACTAAATCAAGTAAGAATTGACAGTTCATAAAGTCAGTTGTGTTATTACTATTTGTACATAGAAAGTCAAATAAGGTTGAGCATTGATTAGTTAAAGTCAAACATTTACATTCGTATTTATATATACTAATTTTTTCTGAGATTTTTATATATACTAAATCAAATAAGGATTGACTGCAATTAGTTAAAGTTAACTTAGTTATTAATGTTTATATATACAAAGTCAAGTAAGGGTTGACCATTGATTAATTAAAGTGAAACATTTATATTCTTATTTATACATACTAAGTTAAGTAAGAGACGACCATTGATTAGTTAAAGTAACCTTAGTTATTAGGGTTTACATGTAGAAGGTTAAATGAGGGTTGACCATTGATTAGTTAAAGTCAAACATTTTTATTTGTATTTATATATACTAAGTCAATTAAGGGTTGACCGTTAATTAGTTAATGTCAAACATTTTTATTTGTATTTATATATATTAGGTCAATAAAGATTGATCATTGATTAATTTAAGTCAACTTAGTTATTAGTTAAAGTCAACAAAAGAAGTGAACGATTTTGAAAGTTAAGAAAACAAGAATTTAGCTTATGGCGGTTGCACCCAGCTGCGCCCAGCCTATGAAGATTCTGGCAACATATTTTGAAATTTTTGGAATTTCTTTTGATTTTTTTGACGGGAAGATTGAATTTTTAAATTTCTTGGCGAATTTTTGGTGTGAAGATTGAATTTTTAAAAATTTTAACACCGAATTTTGAAAATCGATGCTATTTTTTTCAACAATGATTGGTTTTTTTTATTTTAGGACCATTTTTCAAAAAATCTATGTTAATTTAACACTGATTTTAAAAAAACTGTCGTTAAAATTATTAAAATAGTGTTAAATTAACAACGGTTTAAAAAAATTGGTGTTAAAATAAAAAACCAGTGCTGGAGGGGGGTCTCTGTGGTAGTGGCTTCTCACCAATATATAGTACTCTAGCAACATCATTGGCATTTAGTGGTCGTAGATATACTTCTGAATAAATTTCAACAGTACCCCGATAAAATCTCTTGAAAGATTCAATAACAGTACACTCTTCAATTTTGAGATAATTATCTTGTGAATCAGCTGGGGTGCTATATGCTAGCATATGAATTGCTGATGTTATCTTCTGCAATGTTGATGACCCTTCCCTGTTTGTTGCAACCCTTTGTTGTTCAAAATAGCTGTCATGCGTTCGCACTGCATCAGCAGTATGCTTGAATAAACTAGATCTCATTCAATAAGAATATCGAAAAGTTGGCTCCTTAAAGATGGGGGTATTTGAGAAATAATCATTGACCAAAACTTGATTTGCCGCTGCATGATCATGGTTGACCTTTTTGAGACTTGGGATTGAGCCACGGTGCCTTGATCAATTTTCTTATTGAAAGCAATTCTCCGTCGAATCACTAGTGTTGCTATCAATCATATTCCGTAACATTGCTTCCTCAAAATCATAATCATCAAAATTGGAAAGAGATTCCATCATGTTATCAAAGGGTGAATTTAAGAAAGACATTTGGTTTGAAGAACCTCCAAAGTTGAAGTTCATATTGCTAGAATATTAGATATAGGGGAAGATGATAAGGTAATATGAGTGTTTCAGAATATGAATGGAGAGGTGGAGTCATATATAATAACTACTATCTTATTTATAGGAAATTTTTTAGTACACTTTTAAAAAAATTAATCACTCAATGTGGTACACTTTTATGAAATTATTGGGGTTCTGACATCCCATGTGATGGTGGTGTACGCGAATAATGCAATTTTGTCCCGCTTTTATTTGATTTGACAAGTCGCCTACATCAAGTTTTCAGAAATTATGGGGGTCGAAGCATCCCATGTGATGGTGTTGTACACGAATAAAGAAATTCTGACCCATTTTGACTTGATTTGACCATTCAACGTGGTAAACTTTTTTGAAATTATAGGGGCTCCGACACAGCATGTGATGGTGGTGTACATGAATAATGCAATTTTGTCCTGCTTTTACTTGATTTGATAACTCACCTACATCAACTTTTCAGAAATGATAGGGGTTGGAGCATCTCATGTGATGGTGTTGTACACAAATAAAGCATTTCTAACCCATTTTTTACTTGATTTGACCATTCAATGTGGCACACTTTTTTGAAATTATTGGTGCTCTAACATTGCTTGTGATGGTGGTGTACACAAATAATGCAATTTCGTCCCACTTTTACTTTATTTGACAACTCACATACATCAACTTTTCAGAAATTATTGGTTAGAGTAAACCATGTGATGTGTTGTACACGAATAATGAAATTCTGATCCATTTTTACATAATTTGTACACAAGCATTTGGATTTGACAAGTCAACTTCAAAGAGCATTCCATGTGATCCTTTAGTATTCACATGCATTTGGATGTTTATGCAATTCCATGTTACCTTTTCAAGAACTCATTTGTTTGTTTCCCAAAAATCACTTATTTATAGCATACTCCATTGTAAGAGATTTTCACTACTACCTATTCTCTCAATTTTGAGTCTGATACAATAAACTTTTCTCCCAATTTCAACATGTCTTCCAAACCCACTCCATCATCTAAAGGCACAAATTACAACTTTGAAGAAGATAGGTTGTTGGTTTATTCGTGGTTGCAGGTATCACAAGATCCTATCATAGGAAACAACCAGTCTATTGATACCTTTTGGTTACGTGTGCAACAAATTACAATGATGGAGTAACTGGAATCGGTAAATATCGTACTGACAGATCTTTGAGTTTGCATTTTTCGATCATGGAGAAGGCAGTAAAAAAGCTAATTGGATGTCTTCGTCAAGTTAACAGTATGAATCCAAGTAGTGCCTCCAAAAATGACATTGTAAGTTTAAATTATAAATACTACTATATTATTTTATTTACTTTTGGTAATATGTTAGTACTTACTACATTGACTATTTCTTAGATGGATCGAGCAAAAGAGATGTTGAAACTAGATGTAAAATTTTAAAAAGGATTTAAATTTGAACATGTATGAGATATTCTTAAAGGAGTGGGTCTCCTGACAGGCAGCCTGTCTATAAGCTAATGGATAGGCCAGGGACCAATTTGCAAATTATGGAATTAAAAAAAATTACGAGCCACGTTAAAACACTGTCGTTTCTTCCCCAAAATTTTCCCCAAAAATTTGCACACGACTCGAGCTGAAATCCATAGCACCAGGCTACTCCGCCGAGTAGGCAGAATCCCATATGCCGTGGTGGCACCAGACTTGCTCTTCCACCCTGACAAGTCCGGCCGAGCTCCGCACCATCGTCTCTGCCAAAATCAGGAAGAGTTACCAGGTTTCCAACCCCAAGGTTGAATCTCCTCACCCTTAACTCTATGATTGATTCATTTATGTTCCTTTTCTTTCCACCATAATCAATTAGGGCAAGTTTATTGTGTTTGCTTAGCTGTGAAATAATGCTAGTTTTGGGGTTCAAGTGACTGGAAGAAATGTCAGAATGTTTTACTCTTGCTGCACCTGCACAAATCACTTTCATTTAGTCAAAATTAGCCACAAAATTTAGTTGATATATGATCAAAATATTATCATGCCTAACTAAAAAGATGGTGATGGTTTAGCATTTTTTTGGGAGTAGTATGTTTAGCATTCGAAGGCTGTTAAATGTATACATGTTTATAGTAGCATTTTGGAACTTAGTAAGGTTTTGTTGAGACTCTATGCATTGATGGTTGTTTTAGAGGGTGCAGAGATATGTTTTTATGAACTTTGACCGAGCAGATTGTTCAAATTGCTAGTTGTTTTCATCATACAACCTTTAAACAATGTATGAATTTGTGCTTTTTAAGCTTTGTGTTAGTTATTTGAGAAAGGGATGGAGGTCCATATGAGGCAAGACCGGCAGAAGTTTGAGGATGCTCCTTTGCTGTTGAGAGTACTTTTAGTTATTGTTTGCTGCATCTTTTTTTCCCATTGGGGAGAGGGTGTATGGGCATGGGATTTATTCGTTTGCTGGAATGAATCCCAGTTTACAACTATCTCACTTTTCTATGAAACTGGTCTTATTGCTAACTTTCCAAGTAAAAGTTAGATACCAACGTACAATTATTCCAGGGTTTACCTGTATAAGATTTATTCGTTTGTTACGTTTGCTACATCTTCTTGACCCATTGGGGAGAGGGTGTTTGGGCATGAGATTTATTTGTTTGCTGGAATGAGTCCCAGTTTACAACTATCTCACTTTTCTTTGAAACAGGCCTTGTTGCTAACTTTCCAAGTAAAAGTTAGATACTGACGTACAACTATTCCAGGGTGTACTTGTATAATATACTTCAGCTTGAGAATGGTCTTGTAAACACATTTTTAGGATGTCGAATTGACTCTTTTTTTGTGAAGTTATGCATGTTTGGAATACTCAAATATGTATGATCCAATCCACAAACAACTGTCCAGAAAGTCTTTAACTTTATTAATGTACTATTGCAGTCAGCAATCAGTCCTGATGCTGCTCATTTGTTGTCTGGCTCCAGTGATGGCAATGCATACATATGGCATGTCAGATTGGTTTCCTGAAATGAAAATTTATCGGATTCTCTTACAATGCGACTGACTTAACAATCAAATGCAGGATAAACAAGCCTCAAGCCAATCTTCTTGTACTAAAAAGCCACGATGGAGAAGTCACTGCAGTAGACTGGTAAATGTAACAACTAAGCTCATCAGATTTAAATTGAATCGTTGCAATTTCCAATACAATGTTTAAATTGACAAGATATAACACATTACTATAATTTTTTAATGACAAGATATAACACATTACTATCACTCTTGTGATGGCGATTCTTTGCTTTTGACCACCTGATAGTGCTTCCACTCCATGTTTCCCTACCCAAGTATCATATCTTTCAGGCAATGCTGATATGAAATTGTGTGCATTCGCTAATTTTGCTGCAACAACTATCTCATCTTCAGTTTTCGTATCTTTTTTTCTGTATGATATGTTGCTATGAATAGTTCCATTGAAGAGGACTGGTTCTTGGCTCACTAAATCAATCTATTTTCTAAGACATTTTAGCTCATACTTCTGAATATCAATGTCATCAATAAATATGCATCATAAGTCGACATTATAGAACCTTTTTACTAAGTGAGTCAGTGTTAACTTTCCATTACCACTTTCTCCACTCTCTTTCCCATGCTTCATTTTTTCTCCAAGGAAATGTTCGATTATTTGTATGATTTAATGTTGTTCTGCTTATTGCAGGAAATTTAGACAAGAAAGTGAGATAGGATACTGTATGACATCCTCATCCAGGCAGGACCTATTTTAGACTTGTATATTCTCAAGGATAAGGAAATAGATAAACGAAAATAGCAAGAATGAGTCGCACCAGTGCTAGTGCTAATTTGCGCCATTGTAAGAATAAACTGTGAGAGCTGAAATGGATCCAAAAGATCATGCCAGTTCTAGATAATCACTAGAGTTGTGCATAAATTATGTTATGAATCGTTTATGTTGTTAAAACATGCATGTGTTAGTCTACAACTAGTATATGTTATAGTTTACACTGGCAGAGGAGACTAAAATTTGATAATTTAACATTTTCATATTGACTATGCATTAATTACTTTACAACATGTATTGTTTAAATAAAAACACGCATATGATTCCTTAAAAGTCCAGTGTCGTCTTTGTCTGAATCCTCCTCGTGTTGGAACTTTTTGTGCAGTCCAATGTTCAATGTTGTCTGATTCCTTAAAAGTTTAAACAAAAAAAGTATAGATTCAACTCTTGAAAAAAGTTATACTTACCGGATATTAACAGTTGCAGCATATAAGCAAACATGTACAATTTCTAATTAAAAAACGAACAATAATCAATGAAAGTAAAAGTCAAGCACAGTAAAACCAACAGGTGCACGTTGGATAATAACAACTGCAATATATAAGTAAACATATGCAATTCTTAATTCAAAATGAAAAACCAACAATAATTTTTAAAAAAACAAAAATCATACACAACACAACTAACAAGTACACACGAGATACTAACAGATGCAATATTTAAGTAAACAGATGCAACTCGTTATTTAAAACGTACAACTAATGACAAATGAAAACAAAAGGGCATAGACAGTACAGCTAACAAGTACACATTGAATACTAACATGTGCAACATATAAGTAAACAGGTGCAGCTCATAATTCAAAATGAACAATTAGCAAAAAAAGAAGAAAAAAAATGTCATTCACAGTAAAACTAACAGGTTCACGTTGGATAATAACAACTTCAATATATAAGTAAACAGATACAGTTCGTAATTCAAAATGAACAACCAACAACAAATTTTTTTTAAAAAAATTGTCATACACAACACAACTAACAAGTACACACAAGATACTAACAGATGCAACATATAAGTAAACAGATGCAACTTGTTATTCAAAACGTACAACTAACGACAAATGAAAACACAAGGTCATAGACAGTACAACTAACAAGTACACATTGAGTACTAACAGGTGCAACATATAAGTAAACAGATGCAACTCAGAATCAATATGAACATTCAGCAAAAAAAATAAGGAAAAAAAGGCCATCCACAATACAACTAACATGTACACGTTGGATAATGACAATTGCAACATATAAGCAAATGAATGCACCTCGTTAAAACAGTTTAAGCATAAAGACCACCAATTTAAAAAGAAGTCAAAAGGCATCATCTTAATCTACGAGCAATTACTCAATTCCATTACTAATTGCCCTCTCTAGATGAGAGATTGGCGGTAATTATTCTTTGATAGAAATCGATTGGCACATATTCTGAATCTGCAACCTCATTCTTCTCTTCCTCTTCCTCATGCTCCTCCCCCTAATCGATCTACTTCTTCAGTACCTCAATTTCATCCTTGAGCAACTCCGATAAGAAACTCTCCGCCTTCAAGGGCAAGATTTGTACCAAATATTTGTACAATATTCACTTACCATGTTCATGTCCTCAGAATCAGATTTGTCTGCTTAAGAAAGCTCCTCGTAGTGAGATTCCACTAGATGAGGAACGTGTTCAACCAGCTTCAGCATCTGATCCTCCGGCGTCGAAGAAAGCACCTTTTGCAGCCCTCCCAGAGCCCAATCCTAAAATTCTCTTCGAATTCGTTCGTGGATGAGGGGCTGCTACTGATCTGGTGCTCTAGAATCTCAGCCTTATAAAACCAAATCCTCGCCAATAAAACCACGAGGTCGTAGTTATCCATAGTAGCTCTGGCTTCCTTTAGCACATCTTCGATAGTCAACTAAAAACAAAAAGCTTATGAACTGTAGCGAGAGTATTAATAGAACTTGGATTCGGAATAAGGAAGATAGTTTTTAGATATGAATTCTGAACTAAATGGGTTTGGCCCACAAAAATTAACCAAATTTTATTAATTTCAAACAGGTCCCTGGCATGTCCATAAGCTTTTGACAGACCACCTTTCTTGAGACTTACCCTTCTTGAAAATGTTCTGAAGTTTCAAGATGATGCACCATTGTCACGACCTTCACGATGATTCACAAACCATTGTCACGACCTCGTAGTGAGACTTACCCTTCTTGGGAAAGATGGTCTTTCCATAGGCTTATAAAAAGACATGATTTAATTAGAATAGTAAAAGGTAAAAGGTCAAAGTTGTAATATTAAAATTTATTATGCAACGTGTAGTAGTAATAAATTTTATAACCTGATTCATGCAACCCAAAAATTTTATTCTCAATTCTTCTAATTTACACTTTAAACCTTGGTATTTCCATGATTTATGGAAAGACCGTCTTTCAATAGACGGAATCTTATTATTGTAGTTCTTTTATGTTACTGCAGGTTTATTGTAAGTGTGGTATCAACTTTATTATTAATATGTATTGTGTGTTTTTATTATAATTTCAATTTAAATTATAAGTATTTCATAGTGTACCTTTTTTCTTATAATTGTAAACTTTAATAAAACTGATTTAAACAAACCATATTTTAGAGAAAAAAATAAATTGAAATTACATTAACATAATAATTTTTAATTTATATTCTTTTTTATTATTACAACATAATTTTCAAGTATATTTTATATATTAGTGGAGATTTCATACACTAATTTTGTGAATGGCTTATTTCTCTCAATAAAAATTTACAAATATTAATATCTTAAAAATATTTTATTAAAATAATACTATTATTGAAATTAGACATAATCAATTCGAGTGATAGATCATCGAGTTTGAATAAATAATATTTTAAAATTAATTTCTTTTAATAATAAAAAAATCAAAACATGATTTGTTTCAAATAATGAATAATAAAAAATTACAATTCATTGAAATGAAATATTTTAGAAAAGAAAGTAAAATAAAAAAATCAGAAAAAGGAAGGAAATTAAAAATAAATCTAAAAAAAAAGAAAACCAAAATTAAAACAAAAGCAAAAACCAAAACCAAACGGAAATTTCAAAAAAAAAATTCTTACCTACATACCCCAGACAATCTAACTGATAGATTTTTAGCTTACTGGAACAATAATGAACTGTATAAAGTGCATAAAGATATCTGTAAGTTACTTCCATCACTGATTTGTTGGTCATTATGGAAAGCCAGGAATGCTTTCTATTTCGATAACAAAAATTTCTCACCTGCTCAAATCTGTAAAGAAGTAAGAGACCTTATCTTTTTAACTTTCTCAGCTAAGCCTGCTTACTCTAACGTGTATTTAAATATGAGCTACCCCATTTCCTCACTAATCCCACCCCTAAGACCACCCCCTAAGCCTTCCATATCCATTGTTTAATTGAATAGGCCAGCACAGAACACCATAATTATAAATGTGGATGCTTCTTGGTCCTCAATCACTTCAACACTTGGTCTTATAGCTAGAGATTGGAATGGTAATCCATGCGTAATTTAAATCCTTAATTACCACCGCTAAATCACCACTGGAAGCTGAAATGAAAGCTATCCAAGCTGCAGCTCAGATTCTCACTTATCTGGACCCTGGTTGTTTTTTCATAGTTGAATCAGATTCTATGCTTACAGTAAACATGATTAACAATCCCAGAAGTTCCAAATGGTCCCTATATGGACTAGCCTTTCAAACACACTTTGAACTTAATCTGGCTACACTTAGGCATGTTTTCAGGGAATGTAATGCGGTTGCTGATGCAATTGCTAAGCATAGATCTACTCACCTTCATGAATCAAATCTATACCTCTCTAACATTCCAGCATACATCAGAGGCCTCATTAATTTGGATAGAAACCACATTCCATACATTCGAACTCACAAACAAGCTACCAAGGACAATTGATACTGCTGATGCTTGTTTTTCTTTTTTTCAGGTAACTTTGGAGAATCTATTAATATGTGGACAGATGATATGCTGCTGATATGCTGATCTTATACCACACTAGACTCAACATTTTGATGGCTGCATCCCAAGACAAAGACTACATCAAGGCTCATAAACTGATCCTTAAGACACTTATTACTACGGTGCTCCAACTGAAGTTTCGGACTTGATGAACCCTAATTCTAAGGGAAAGTGTTTGTACCACAAGCACTTCACTTGCCAGCTAGACCTTTTCAGAGTACTTGTGCATTTTGAAAGAAAGTTGCCTGGCCAAAGTAAGTGATTAACACAGGGGGTGGAGATCACCTACTTTGGAAATGCAACTTTCATCTCTTCTCGCCTTTGTACATAGGCTACTAGTTTTTCCCTAACTGAATCAATAGGCCACTAGTTTTTAGGTTATTCTTTTGGAGGCAACGAGGTTGCCTTATCAATGTATCTTCCAAACTAACGATGTAATTATCTTATTTCTTAATAGGTCTGGGGAACCTAATATATAACCCCCCTCCTTAGGGTGGATTAATTTTAAAAAAATTCTTACCGGGTTGTTACAGTACCACGCGCAGGTACTGTAGCGTACGTTAAATTCAACGGTATTATTGCATATTTATTGGAGCGCAATTTTTTTTTCCATTTGTGCGTGGAACATGAAGGATGATTGGAGTTGCTCTTCCAGCTCCCTTATAATATTGGCTCACTTATTTTTTACACTTGAATTTAAAAAGGTAAAATTAGTGGTAAAGATATATTGAAAGTAATAAAAAGTAAATTGAATGAATGAAAATAATCTTAAATTTATCAAAAAAAAAGCCACTGTGACAATCTAGAATATTTTTTCCACTTTCTTTATTATTTTCTACCTTCCATTCCAAAATTCATTTTTTTTAAATTATTTTTTCACTACACGTTTAAACAATAACATTACCATGTCATAGCAGTTATTTCTAAAATTATAATATTTTTAAATATTAAATTTACACTCACTTTTATTATATGTGAGATGCTGACTAAACAATATAGAGTTTGAATTGGGTTGAAGTAAAATACTTTTAAGGTTTTATGAACACCTTAAACATTGTGAGTTTCTATAAACTTTGCCATGTTTTATCCATATTTATTTATTTATTTTATTGTTTTATATTCATTTTTCATATTAATTTTCCTTCTGTTTTCATTTTTCACTTAGTATAAAACAAAAACTTTAGATATAGGGTGAGCATTAGACCTAGGGGTTGCAAATAGGCAAACGACTTGAAAATAGGTTGGGTAATATGAGTAGTTAAGAAAATATGGATATGACCAATTTTGATCCATTTTATGGCAGATTTAAATTAGTCAGCTAAAAAATGGGCCGGGTTGAAACCCGCTCAATCCGTAGGTTGAAAATAATTCAACTTACGAGTCAAAATGGGTGAACTTGCGGGTTTTAACCCATGCATGGATTTATAAACCAACAAATATGGGTAAAACTTGTGGATTTCGACTGATATATTGAGTCATATGGGTTATATATCAGCTTATATGGCATATCCATGAGTTTCAACCCATTTATTGATCCATGTAGGTTTATATACTAAACCGCATGGGTAAACCCACAACTTTCAACCCATATGGGTAAACATGCGATCAACACGCAAACAAGCGGTTATCAGGTGTCTCAATCATACCTTTAAAGTTTTGTTTAGATGTTTTTACAATTCATCGGTTAGCTAAATATTCTAGTGGATTGCTATTTCACTCTCGGTATTTTACTGTGTACGCCCTATATATATACTTTATAAATATAAATGTATTAAAAATTTTAATTAAAAAATAGAATTAAATACAAGTAAAAGGTATGGATTTAAAATTTTTAAAAAATAAGGTTTAAGATAGGCGAAACGCAGCTGTGGTCCGGCCATTTTCCACTGGTGGTCCAGCTATTTTTTCGATCAATTTCCAGCAAAGTTTTGGCAAAGTTTCGGTGAGTTTCTGGCGATTGGTGGCTCAAACCACATGGTTTGCATCTCAAATTTGTACGCGTTATGGCTCGCATTTCATCTTTGTACTTGTGGCTCGCATCGCATGACTTGTACCTCAATTATTTACTTGTGTGATGTGAGCCAAAAGAAGAAATTTGATATGCGAGCATGCAATGCAAGCCACAAGTACAAAATTGATATGCGAGCATGCAATGCAAGCCACAAGTACAAAATTGATATGCGAGCATGCAATGCAAGTCACAAGTTCAAAATTGATATGCGAGCCATGTGATGTGAGCTACAAGTACATATTTAAGATGCGAGCCATGTCATGCTAGCCACAGGTACACAATTAAGTTGCGTTTACCTTTTGTCTCTCTGCACTGGTGTCTCTGACGAACTCTGGGAAGAGGCAGTTAAACCTCGACATCTGAAGTAAATGCAGATAATGGTGAAGACTTTGGATTAGGAGGTGGAGACGTTAGTGGTGAAGTACACAATGATAGCAAATAAAGGTCGATAGGCAGCTCATAAAAAATAGTAGGAGACAATGTGGCATCCGAGACATTGGTGACTCAAGCAAACTCACAAATTGGCACAAATAGAAAATTGTCTTCATAGAAAACATCACAACTGTTGAACATAGTTTTGGACTCAATATCATAAATACGCCAACCTTTCTTGCCAGTAGGATAGCTAAGAAAGATGCACTTTCGACTACGATAAGAAAACTTGTCACGCTTTCGAGGAAGTTAAGAAGCAAAACATAGACACCCAAAAACTTGGAAAAGTTCATAGTTTGGCATGCAACCATGAAGCATTTGATAAAGCGTGTGTCCATTGAGCAAAGTAGCTGGTGTTCAATCTATCAGATAAACAACAGGGATAATGCATTCTTCCCACAATTGAATTGAAAGATGCGCGTAAAATTGGAGCACGAGTAACAATGCGTAAAGGCAGTGCTTGCACTTATGATACGATATTAAAAAATGTCATTTATTATAGTTTTCTTAGTTTAGTATTTTTAGGAGGGTAACACTATACTCTTTTTTTCAATGGATTTTTTAGTGAGGTAGTTTTCATTTAATTTTTATTTATTTTAGAATAAGACCCATTAACTCTACCATGTTGGCTTAGAAGAGTTTCAGTTATATTTTAATTAGGGTTTAGCATATTCAGGTTTGATTTGATTAGAATTAGATATGGTAAGTTTAGATATGACAGATTCCTTCAAGAATTCATCTAATATTTGGATTGATTTATTTGGATGAATATGGTAATCATTTTGATTCAAATTAGGTATTTTAGTTTAATATGGTTTTAGCTTCTTAAGCTGCCATAAATCTTTTCAGTTTCTGACAAGAATTGCCAAATTTTTGTCTTCTATTGTATTCTTGAATACCCTACCTATGTACTATAAGTAGGGTTGGTCTTCACCATTTTAACTACCTTTGATATTTCATACATCATACATTGAGTAAATACTCTTTGCTTGAAAGCGTTTCATTGTTACTTAATTCTGCGGGTTAATTAAGTAAGAAATTTCCTTCAAATACGTGAGCTAATCTTGCGGGCTAGTTAGCGAGTGATTATATCTTTCATTTGTGAACTAATCATGTGGGCTAGTTAGTGAACAAATTTTCGAGAATTGAGAGCAATCCTAAGGGCTAGTTGTGATTAATTTTCATGCGATCTAGTGAGGTTTTGCAAATCCTTTCATTCGGTCAAAGTTTTTTATTCCGCAATCCACAGTCTTCACAACGAGATTCATATCATCTTAACATGGCCAATTTACTGTGCCATTTAAACAGAGATGTTTCCAAAAAGATTCTGGCCTCGATGAAAAATTTGAGGAGGCATGAATTCAGTTTCATTTTCAGCTTGAACACTTTGAACTGGACGATTGAACTGTGCCCGAAGAAGAGCATAAAATCCCTTCATCTTGGAAGCTACCTCATACTTAGAAGCTGACAAATATACCCCGACAGCCTGGGAATAATTATGAACAATAGTTAAAATAAAAAATAAAAATCATCTAGAAGATGGTGATCTATAAGGCTCACATCACAATGGATTAATTCAAATAACTAACCAGTTTTATGAGAGTTCAAACAAAAACAATTTGTTAAGGAAATATTTTGTTATATTTTGTGCATATCTTGTACCCTAGAAAAAATTCTTTTCCATTTGTGATTTTGTACATGGTGCCTATATATAGCACCCTTGTATCATCAATAAAATCAACCGTTCATATTTTAAATGGTATCAAAGTCAAAAGTCTTGAAACCCTAAACCCTAAAATTTTCCACCACCGTCGTTGCTTCAAGTGCCACCGTTTTTGCCTCAATCTAGCTGCACACGCCGCTGCCACCTCGAAGCCGATTGCTTCCGTTGTCGTTCTTTTTCTGCTGCCATGGATCTCTATAATCAAGTTAAAGTCGAAGATATTGACATTGCTGCCAATCTTCTTGTTGTCGCTGGTGAGGATGCTCCAGAACTTCAAATCGGAGTTGATCCACCCGATGTTCAGCCTTGCTCATCGATGCTGGTGCCACCGCCTAGGCATTCCCACCGGAGGTCCGCCGCCGTTGTTCTAGGTTCCTGGCATGCTGAATTTTCCCTGTTTACCTAGTACCGATGCCATCGTCTTTCACACCATCGTACAGGCAGCGACGGTCACCGCTGCTCAGGCTATCTGCCAGTCCGCCAGTGACTCTTCTCATGTGTTACCTGCCACTCATCCCAACTATGTTAATCCATTAGATCATCTAGGTTTGAGAATCTGTCCTGAGATCTTGAAATGTAATAATTTTAATGAATGGAGAACCTCCCTATTTAATGTGTTTTTTGCTAAACGTAAGGAGGGTTTTCATGATGGTTCTATTGTTAAGCCTTTACCTGGTGAACCTTTTTATACTGAATAAAATAGTATGAATTATATGCTTTTTGGTTGGATTTTTCAGAATCCTGATCCTTCCATTCGTTCCGGTATCACTTATTGTGCGTCTGCTAAGGAACTTTGGGATGACCTTGAGCAGCATTTTTCTGTTGGTAATGGTTTGCGCATGTGTGAGATTCGTGCGGCCATTTGTACTTATTGTCAAAATAGTTAGTTTGTTGCTTATTATGGAAGATGCAAGAAGTTGTGGGATGAACTGTTTACTTACATGCCTGCTCAGACATGTGTATGCCTTGCTGCTCCTATTGCTAAGGAACGTTAGAATGAGATGGTTCATAAATTTCTCATTGGTTTCAATGATGGGTATCATACGTTGAGATCACATATCTTAGTGCAATATCCCTTGCCCTCTATTGGTTGTGTTCACTCGCTTTCAATTCAGGAGAAGCATCACAAGCATGTTATTAATGCATGTGAGTCTACTCTAGACACTATAGCCTTTGTTACGCGTCTCCCGATGACGTTCCCTGCTACGAAGCCAAATGCCACCGCCTCAGTAAATCCTCTCACCACTGCGGTTGATTTGAAAAGCCTGTTGTGTACTCATTGCAACCGCAAGGGCCACAATGTCACTAATTGCTTCAAGATCATTGGTTATCTTGATCAGCTCGTGGAAAAGAGGCCTCCGTGATCCGGTTAGAGAGCCCAGAACCAGTGAGCTCTCATCCTTGCAATGGCGCCATTTGCCAGAACTGTCCCTGTTGCTGTCGCTGCGACTCCTCCAACGGTCAACATCGGCGCCATTATTTTCGATGTTGATCAGATAGTTTTTGGTCCTGCCTTGTCCAAGGAAAAATGGAGTACGATTCTTAACATGTTCTTTAAGATGAATAATACTGACAATACATCAGGTAAGCCTACTTTACCTTGGATTATTGATACCGGAGCTTCATATCATATGACCGGTGCCAGGGATCTTCTGCTTGATATTGAACTTATTGATAATGTTGATTTCATCCGACCTGATGAATCTATTTAGTGCTACTCAACACGGGAATTTATATTTTGGCAATGTTCTTATTTCTCGTGTTTTGTTTATTCCGGAATTATGTTGTAACTGATTGTCTTTTTCCAAGTTAACTGCTGCTTTAAAATATCTTGTTTTCCTTACCAAGAAATTATGCATATTATAGGATACCAGCACGAGAACAGTGATTGGTGTGGGTGATCAGCAGGGATGGGTTTATTGGTTGCATAGGCTTGGTGATCTACCATCGTATTCCCCGCTATCCACCTCCATTGCCGTCGCCATATCTTCGCCTGCTTTGTGGTATTAACTTTTTGGCCATGCATCCACTTCGATGTCGTCTTCTATCCCAATTATTGCTTTAGGTTGTAGTAATTTGAATAAAACTAATCCTTGTTCCGTTTGACCTCGGAAAAAACAGTCTAGAACTTGTTTTCCCTTAAGTACTTTTAAGGCTAGTAATTTGTTTGAACTTATACATTGTAATGTTTGGGGGCCTTATGGCTCACCTTCATCTAGTGGAGAATTTTCTTTCTTATCTATTGTTGATGATTATTCTAGAGTTTTTTGGGTTTATTTATTAGTGTCTAAGTCTGATGTACCTGCCAACTGAAGAAGTTCTTTGCTCTCGTTAAGACATAGTTTCTTCATTCAGTTCTACGAGTTCGAGCTGACAATGGAACTGATTTCCTTCCTCTCAGACGTTTCTTTGTTGAGAAAGGAATTTGGTTCAAGACTTCCACTCTCTACATATCACAACAAAATGGGCAAGTGAAACAAAAGCATCGCCACGTCTTAAACGTGGCTCGTGCTCTTCGTTTCCAAGATCATTTGCCTATTCACTTCTAGGGAGAATGCATCCTTACTACTGTCTAACAGATCAATCGCACTCCAACACTGGTGTTAAATGGCCGATCGCCTCATCAACTTCTTCATGGTTGCACATGTTATTACAGCCATCTTAGTGTGGCCTCCTTGATAAAAGATCGTATAAAACTCCAAAATACAACCCCTATTTATAGGGATGTAATCAACCAAACCATAATCCTGATCATGACAAGATTAGGTCATTTCTATCAAAAACTAAATAGAATTATGGTAGCTTTAAGAAGCTAAAGTCATATCTAACTAAAATACCTAAAATAAGCTGACTATGGCCGAATTCATCCATATCACACCTTGGATGAATAGGTATTATCTAATCTTACCAAAACTAACTCTAATCAGAATAAAAATGAATATACTAAACCCTAATGGACTATAATTTCGAAATTAGCTCTTCAAAGGCCACATGGCCGAGCTCTCAGTCCAATAAACCCAAAATGAAATAATTTTACACTATTTTATAATGATCACACAACCTCATTAAAAACCCAGTGGGGGAAAAAGTTTAGTGTTCTTCATGATGTCTTCAGTTCTATGACAGTCTTGAACAATAAATCCAAGATGTCGATGATGACTCTTTCTTCAATTCTTCATCATAAAGGCAATCAGTCAAAGAATTTAAAGCAGCATCCCTATGCAAAGTCATTTACCTAGTCATAGGTCCTACCATGTCACTTAGAGGAATGTCTTCATTTATGGAGGTAGTCATCTTGGCATCTCCATCATTCCCTCCATGGTTGAAAGGTTTTGCCCTCGGAACTGAATCATCTTCAAAGGTAAATGGAGATAAATCAGCAACATTGAAGGTCGCACTAGCACCATAATGATCTGGTAACTCAATCTTGTAAGCATTGTCGCTCACACGATCCAACACCTTAAAAGGACCATCTCCACGTGGACTCAAATCAGATTTCATAGAATTTGGAAATCTCTCTTTCCAAAGATGAACCCAAATATAATCTCCCACGTTGAACCTCATCAACTTGCGGCCCTGGTTAGCTATAACTGCATTCTGTGCATTTGTCCGTTCAATTTTCAAGCACACCTTCTCATGAATTTTCTTCACAAAATCAGCCTTATTTTCTCCATCAATATTCTTAACATGTTTAAAATTCAAAGGAAATAAGTCAAGAGCTGTATTAGGAAGAAAACCATAAACAATCTCAAACGGAGGTAAAGAAGTAGTAGAATGAATAGTGCGATTATAAGCAAACACTGCAATCGGAATGCATTTTTCCAATTCTTCAAGTTTTTATGAACTAAAGCATGCAGGAGAGCCCCCAAGGTTCGATTGGTCACTTCTATTTGTCTATCAGTTTGAGGATGACTGGCAGTAGAAAACTGCAACTTTGTCCCTAATTTGCGCCATAAGGTATTCCAAAAGTAGGATAAAAATTTAACATCACGATCAGAGGCAATGGATGTAGGAATGCCATATAACCAAACTAATTCTCTCAAAAATAGATCCGCAACATGTTTTTCATCATCTGTCTTCCTACAAGTAATAAAGTGTGCCATTTTCAAAAATCTATCCACAACCACAAAGATAGAATCATTACCTATATGAGATCGTGGTAAACCGAGGACAAAATCCATGGAGATATCAACCCAAGGATATGTAGGAACATGTAATGGAGTATAAAGACCATGAGGCTTAGTTTTTTACTTAGCCTTCAAGTAATCAAGACAATTCCTACAAAACCTATCAATAGCAAGTACCATTTTTGCCACAGAAGTGTTCTCGCAACAAATTATAAGTTTTAAATGCACCAAAATGTCCCATTAAACCACCTGAATGAGCTTCTCTAACAAGTAATTCACGCATAGAATATTGAGGAATACATCATCTATTATTCATAAACAATAAACCACCATGCCGAAAAAACTTCTCATAAGCACCATTTTTGCATGCAGCTTAAATAGATGAAAAATCAAGATCGGTCACATATAAATTTTGCACAAACGAAAACCCTAACATGACGCATTCCAATCATGTAAGTAAGGCATGTTTACAACTCAAAGCATCAACAACAACATTTTCCTTACCCTTTTTTTGTAACGCAGCACATAAGGAAACGATTCAATGAAACTAGACCATTTAGCATGATGCTGATTCAACTTCATCTGACTCTATAAATATTTCAAGGACTCATGATCATTATGGATGACAAATTATTTATTCAATAAATAATGTTGCCAAGTTTCTAATGCACACATAATTGCATAAAGTTCTTTATCATACACGGGATAGTTTAGAGCACCGCCCTTTAGCTTTTCAATGAAGTAAGCTATAGGCCGATTCTCTTGCATCAAAACAGCATCAATACCAACACCAGAAGCATAATGTATTTCAAAAGTACCATTAAAATTGGGTAAAGCAAGAACATAAGCATTATAATCGTACTTTTAATTCATTAAATGCATTTTCTTGACTCTCAGACCAAACAAATTTTACATCCTTTTTAACTATTTCATTTAGAGGTGCAACAATAGATGGGAAATCATGCATAAACCATCTACATAAACTAGCTAAACCATGAAAAGAACCTACATGGTTGGCGTTGGTAAGTCTCGGCCAGGTCTTAATGGCCTCAATTTTGGATTCATCGACTTTGTGCCCTCCTTAGAGACCATGAAACTGAGAAACACTACTTCTGAAGCGCAAAATTTGCACTTCTTGATGTTCGCATACAAACAAGGCTCACAGAGTGCAACAAGAACCATTTTAACATGCTTAATATGTTCATCAATCGATTTAGAATAAATCAAGATATCATCAAAGAAAACCACACCAAATCGACCAATAAACTTTCTTAAGACATGATTCATCAACCCCATAAAAGTACTAGGTGCATTAGTTAAACCGAAAGGCATAATAATCCATTTATACAACCCAAACTTAGTCTTAAATGTTGTTTTCCATTCATCCCCTTCATTAATTCGAATATGAGAATAACCCTGAGTCAAATCAATCTTAGTATAAATCACATATCCGTGAAAATCTTCAATCATATCATCTAACCTAGGGATATGCCGGTGATACTTAATAGTAATCTTGTTAATAGAATGACAATCAATGCACATACGCCAAGTTTTATCTTTCTTAGGAACTAAAATGACAGGCACATCACAAGGAGATAGGGATTCTCACACATAACCATTTTGAAGTAACTCCTCGACTTATCGTTGTAGTTCCTTTGTCTCCTCAAGGTTTGCTTTATACGTCGGACGGTTTGGAATAACCGAACCCAGAACCAAGTCAATCTGGTGTTCAATACCTTGGAAAGGTGATAAACCCACAGGTAAGGCTTCCGGAAAGACATCCCCAAATTTTTGTATCATCTGAGCAAACCATGGAGGAACATGCATATGAATATCATCATTGGAAAAATAGCTCTCTTTGAAATGCATGAAAAGCACATAAGAATGATTAGAAAAAGCACGATTCACATCTCTAATTGATGCATAAAATGATCTACCAGAATCAATAGGAAGTCCATGTCTCATCATGTAAATCGATGGCAGAAGACTAAGATGTGAAGATAGAATTTTGCACGACTTGTCAGAATCATTCTTGGACTTACCGGGCTTACTTGGAATGGCCACCCTTGATATTTGGTCAAAATTATCATGGTTTTTGCCTCCATTTTTTACCTTGTGGCCGAGCTCCTTCAAACCTTGGCTAGGGTTTTGTTCGACCACTTTTTCATCAGTCGCAAACTTCTCTTTGCCGACTTTCATACGTCTCTGTGCCTCTAAGAATTCCGCTGGAGATAATGGAATTAAAGTATACCTTGTTCTATCCTTAATCGCAGTAATTTTGTTAGTGTAACCATCACGTATAAATTTACGATCAAACTGCCAAGGTCTCCCTAACAAAATATGACTAGCTTACATAGGTATAACATCACTTAAGATAGAATCATGGTATTTTCCAATCTCGAAGTTAATCATGCATTGTTTTTTAACCCTAATTTCACCACTACAATTTAACCAAATAAGTTTATATGGTGATGGATGAGTAGTCACAGGAAAAGACAATGATTTAACAAGAAGATTAGATACAATATTAGCACAAGAACCACCATCAATAATCAGTAAATAATTCTTATCTTTCACAAGGCAACAAGTAAGAAAAATATTAATCCTTTATACCTATTTTTCAGCCATTTGAGAGTTTATAACTAATAATGAAACGAAGTTACCTTGTGTTTCTAGACCTTGTTTACCATGATCATTTATGATGATCTCTTCATCTACCTGTTCTTCACCCCTTTCATATAATGCTGGCATATCCACATATTCATCTTCCTCATCGCCTTCCTTAATGGTTTTTAGTACTCGAGCATGAGGAAAGTTACTACGGACATGTCCTTTTTCTTTGCAATGGAAACAATTAGGAGTATTAACATAAATCGAACTTAACTAAGAAGTAGTGTTTTACCTGGAATTTTCAGGAGGATTATAAGTTGGATGTAAATAGGTCTGAATCGATCCTCATCCTCCCATGGGCGTTCCCCTACTACGGCTATAGCTAGGGTTTCCGAAGTCAAACTCTGGCCGTTGTCTTGAAAATCTGGGTTGTGGCCTCCTTGATTGCAGGGTACTTTCAACCAACCTCGCTTTCACCAGTAAATCATTCATAGATATGTGATGTTGAAGCTTGACTGGTATTTGAAGATTCTCACGTAAGCCTTCAATGAATCAATTTTTGATGAAAGCGTCGTCTTCTTTCATTCCAACCATTTTCATGGTCAACTCAAGATCTTGCTAGTACTTATCAACTATGCGATTTCCCTGCTTCACGTTGGACAGATATGAATGTTGCTCCATCAAGTAAGTAGGTGGTAAATGATATTGGCAAAGCTCGGTTCTCAATCTTTCCCAGGTGGAGATAGGTTTCTTTCTGGCAAGATATCGCGACTCTTTTTTTATTTTTCCACCATTCAGCCGCATAGTAAGTGAAGGAATACCACGCCACCTTAACTTTTTCTTTCTCCCGATAATTTTTAAGATCGAACATATTCTCAATCTGTCGCTCCCAATCAAGATACTTCACCGGATTGTGTTGACCATCAAATCGGGGGATGTTATACTTCAATCCCTTCGTGTCTTGAGCATTATCTGAATCCAAATCAGATCTTGAGTTGTTCTTCACTCTCCGTCGGGAATTATGTTTATTGTGGCGATGCCTTCTAGAAGATCCTCGGTGTGATTGCCTTTCTGAACCATCATCAGAATAGTCATCTGAACTGCCAAAACCATTGAATTGGTAGACATATTTATGGGTATCTTCCCTCTTGGCCGATGATGTAGGTGTAGGCGGTGCCATGCTGTCAACGTTTCTCGCCAATCTTTGCACCTCGCTCATAAGTGCATTTATTGCGACAACAAATCGATCTGGATCATTGGCTTCATTAGGTTTAATTCGATGTCGCTCCCAACTATCTGGAGCCTCTTCTCGGGGATGTTCACCATACCTTCCATCACAGTTGTGCGTCAATGGAAAATTTTTAGGATTGCAAACAAAAGGAGGGACAAATGGATTTTCGTATCTTTACTAAACTGCTAAGAAAAATAAATGGTTAGTATAAAAATTGTCCCCCCTTCCCTTTGATTAGTAAGGTCGCTCACCAAGTGTATAACACTCACAACTCACAAGGCGAAGGCTAATGCAAGGGCAATTGATCAATTCACCGCAATTCAAAGCAAAATATGGAGATGAGTACTGCAGAACTTATTTCAAATTTACAAATATATAAACTCAAAATTGGAGTCTATGATCTGGAATTCCAAATTATACAGACAATAAGGAACAAAAATAAATTTGAATGGCACGATTCAGAGATGTAATGAAGAAGTTATGATCAAAATAAGAAGGCTTTATATAGGCGACAAATAGGTTCCAAATATTCAAGCAACATTTCCGAAATCAAATTGGAATATGAACTCAAATCCAAATCTCTTATGGTAATGGATTTTAATGATTTACTTTCCCCCCAAGTCAAAAAAATTCAGATCAAATCTCCTCTCAATTGGCTCTTTTTTCCTTTTTCCTCTTCCGATTAGGATTTTGACTTTTCTTTTCCTTTTTCAAATCGGATTTCCTTTTTCTTCTTTTCTTTTTCAGCCACAATTCAATTTTTCCACACTATAAAACACTCTTAGAATATTATTCCCCAAGAAATTCAAAAGCGTCTACAATTCCCAATTTTTTAAAAATTGCAAAACAGTCCCCAAACTTTCAAAAATTACAAATGACCCAAATTTCCGATTTCAAAACCCAAAATCTGTTGCTTTCTGTTTAATTTTTCGAAAAAATTGGAACAAATTTAGTCTATATAAAACATGGAATAAAAAAACTGCGACAAGTTCCTCTTGATTCAAATGAACTTCGAGGTATTCAAGATCGTAATGATCAAGAATATGACTCTATATAAGTAGAAAATGATGCAAATGACTCTTTTTTTTTAAAAAAAAGGTGGAATCAAGAATCAAAGAACAATTCAAGATCACGGAATCAAAGAACGATAAAGAAGACAAATAGGATTATAAGCATGCAATAATTTTCAAAAGAGTGGACGAAAAATATCACAAGCACATAAACTGTATAAGCTACCTAAAATCTAAGAAACTGGCCGGGAGGTAAAGGTGGATAATACTTGTTAACGCTCGGACTCTTTGACTTCTTCCTAACTCGATTGATGAAGGTGAAGGCGGATAGTAATACCAAAGTATTCTAACTCTCAGACCCTTCGATGTCCTTCGACTCTGGATTCAATCCTCCTGATAAGAAAGATCAAATAAAAACAGTTAAAATATGACACAGAAGAGTTTATAAACCTAAAAGTTTTTGAAAATAAATAAATGCAAAACCCAAAACCCATGATGATGTATTTTGGCCACCAGTTCTTTCGCTTTGCTCTAATACCAACTAATATGAATCCCCTTGCAAAGAATCTGAATTGTGAAATTAAGATCTTTGACAAAATAAGGGAAATCGCAAACCCTAATGCGCCGCACGAAATTTCAGTGTCTATCCCTCGGAGCACGCCTAATTTCAACTTGCCTCTAACTAGCCCTCAGGATCAGATTACAAGGTTTATTGATACTTAACTAGTTCTCGGGGTTAAGCAAGAATGGAAGAATCTTGCAAGCAACAAGAGTACTCAAAGGTTTGTAAATTTGATTGATAAAAGATCATATGAAATTGAAAATACAACCCCTATTTATAGGGCTGAAATCGGCCAAACCCTAATCCTAATATGGACGGGATTTGGTAATTTTTGTTAGTAACTGAATAGAATTATGGTAGCTTTAAGAAGCTAAAACCATATCTAACTAAAATACCTAAAATAAGCCGACTATGGCCAAATTCATCCATATCACACGTTGGATGAATATTGTTCTATCTAATATTACCAAAACTAACTCTAATCAGAATAAAACTGAATATATTAAACCCTAATGGACTATAATTTCAAAATTATCTCTTCAAAGCCCACATGGACGAGCTAACAGTCCAATAAACCCAAAATGAAACAATTTTACACTATTTTACAGTGATCACGCTACCTCATTAAAAACCCAGTTGGAAAAAAAGAGTATATTGTTCTTCATGATATTTTTAGTTCTTCAACAGTCTTGAACAATAAATCAAAGATGTCGATGATGACTCATTCTTCAATTCTTCATCATAAAGGCAATCAATCAAAGCATTTAATGCCTCATCCCTAAGCTTAGTCCTTGACCTAGTCATAGGTCCCGCCATGTCACTTAGAGGAACCCGAACAAAACCTTTAAATGTTTGATCAAGACGTGGAATGTCTTCATTTATGGTGGTAGTTTTCTTGGTATCTCCATCAATTATTATGTGCACACTCTGGCCCAGTTGATGGAGAAACTGCGAGTTGTACACTGGCAGGCCGCCCTGCGTGTGTTGCATTTTTTCAAGAGTCATCCAAGTTAAGGTTTATTTGTTTTTGCTAAGAGCTCCCTTCAACTTACTACTTTTTGTGATTCTGATTGGGCAGCTTGCCCAATTACGCGTTGTTCTTTGACTGAATATTTTGTTATGCTTAGTGAATCCCTTATTTCTTGGAAGATAAAGGAACAACCGAATGTTTCTTGGTCTTCAGTAGAAGCTGAGTATCGCGCCATGACCATTATTTGTTGTGAGGCTTATTTCCCTTCTTATTTATTTGGGAGTAGGTCACTCTTATCTTATGCATTTATACTGTGATAGTCAGGCAGCCCTTCATATCATCAATAAAATCAACCGTACATATTTTACACAATTCCTAGACTTTTTTGCTCGATAACCTATGGTGCAAGGAACTTTTTATTGTTGAAGATAGGAATATTTAATAGCTAACTTTATGATCAAGAATAAAAGATAGAATTGAATTAGATGGATGTTTGTATCGATGAGTCATAAATGAGACCAAAAAAGAGGCACAGAAACGATGGAGACGATGGGCGAAGAAGACAGTGTTATGACCTCCCCCCCAATACACACATCCAATAAACCCCACCATGAAGCTCACTTGCGCCTACCACTATCCTCAAACTGATATCAAACAATATACATAAATCTTTTAGCAAGTAAAACTAGACATTTTAAATCAGCAGTTGACTTGGCAAAAGACAACAAATTACAATCTAATTCTGGAATAAATAAAAAATGAGAAATGATTATGTACCTAAAACACATACTCCATGTTGTGTAGCAAAGGGTACATGTCTATCATGCAAATTCACACCAACACAATCAACATGAGTAATATCCGAAGAAGATACGTAGTTTCGGTCATGTGTCATGAAGCTCTTGTATATCAAGAATTCAAGGTAAAACAAACTTATCTTACATATTGGAAAAAGGTTTTGTAGTTTAGAAAATATATTTTAGAATCACACTGCATTGTGCATTGGACAAAGCGAGGCAGGAAGTTGGTCAGGATAATCGGCACTGAGCAGGAGACGATGATTGAGCATAGTTGACAATTAGGATTCTAGCGGCAGCTTCAGCGCGTTCATCATGATCGTTATGAATATTAGACATGATGTTGATCGGAATATCGGACATGATGGAACTTCATGTTGCCATCTATAGATGATGCGTAAGAGGCAGAAAAAAAAAGTCGACGACTTTGATGCGGAATAAATGTTTAGGGTATGAGGTTTCAGAAGAATTTTATGATTTATGGATTCTAGCCCTGATACAATATAAAACATGAAAGGTCAATTTTGTTTACAATCTGAAGTACAACAGGAAAAAAAAAGAAACTACACAATTTATAAGGAATTTAGTGCATATAGTTTTTTTTACGGGGAAAGTATTTCTATAAGGGAATTACCATGTATAACATTTCTTGCAAGGTAATGATTTCTACAAAAATATCCTTAACAGGTAATAATATTAAGGCAAAGTCTTGGGAAAGACGGTCTTTCCATAGGCTTATGGAAAGACGGGGTTTGATTAGAATAATAAAAGGTAAAAGGTCTTAGTTGCAATATTAAAGTTTTAGTATGAAACATGTAGTGGTTATAAAATTTATAACCCGGTTCATGCAACCCAAAAATTTTATCTTCATTTCTTCTAATTTACACTTTAAACCTTGGTCTTTCCATAACTTATGGAAAGACCGTCTTTCAAGAGACGGACTCTAATATTAATGCGTGAAATGTTTTCTCCACCAAGTAATAATAATTTACTACAAAAATGATTTAATATCCAACTTGTAGTGGTATATAATGTAATCATCCATCTAGTATAGTTGGAATTTAAATCAGCTTATTAAATTGTGGTAGGGCTTAGTAATTTTATGAATGCTTTTTTGATAAATAGTTTTATGAACAAAGTTTTGTTTTAGATTGACTATCAATTAGATAGAATTATTTTACAATTGATGCAACTAATGGAGTGATTGAATGTTTATTTTTATTTATTGCAATGAAATTTCTATAAAATAAAAAAACGTTTAATATATAGAGTCCGTCCCTTGAAAGACGGTCTTTCCATAAGTTATGGAAAGACCAAGGTTTAAAGTGTAAATTAGAAGAAATTAAGATAAAATTTTTGGGTTGCATGAACCGGGTTATAAATTTTATAACTACTACATGTTTCATACTAAAACTTTAATATTGCAACTAAGACCTTTTACCTTTTATTATTCTAATCAAACCCCGTCTTTCCATAAGCATATGGAAAGACCGTCTTTCCCAAGACTTTGCCTAATATATATATTATAACATATAAATAATTGTAATTTAACCCTAAAATTTATTGATTTGAGATTTTTCATGATTTGTTTAAATGTTGGTCTGTCTATCAAGATATTTTCTCCTCTGTGAATGTTTTGGTTTCGAATAAAGTAAAAAAAATTAGAGTCCAAGTGTAGAAATTCTGCACTTGGAGCAAAAAAGCGTCTCACCGTTGTTTTTTGGCAATTTGATTTTATCCTACATAGTGGAATATTCCTTGAGGCTTAAGAAATCATTCTATACAAATGCTTTCGTTGCTCTTTAAAATCCTACACTTCACTATTTTTTGACAAACGTATTATAGAGTCTAAAATTTTTGACCGGTAACTGATAACTAACGTTTTATGTCAACTAATCATTCAATGAAATTATCGATGAGATTATTTTATAATTGATATAATTAATAAGATGATTTTATAATTGCTATTATTTATTATAACAATATTTTTCAAAATTACAAGAGCATTGGTGATCGCCGAGACACCCCTAACAAAATAGAACGCATTTTTATCTGATTGTTAAAAAGAGTAATGGGTTAGAGGGTTTTGTGTCATATATTTTTGGGAAATATGCAAATATAACCCTATATAATTGAGAAAGTGTAGATAGAACCCTAAGATAATTTTTAGTGCAAATATAACCCTAACTATTTAACAAAAGTGCAAATATAACCTTCTCGTGACGTTTCCGGCGTTGACCCCCTCAAAAATGACAAAAATGCCCTCAGACCAAATGCTAAATTTGGATGGACAATTATATTCTTTCACTCGCCAGACCACCGCCAGACCGCTGCCGGAACAGGTAGGGTTATATCCACACATTATGAAATTTGATTGGGTTATATATGCACATTCTTAAAACTTATAGGGTTATATGAGCACATTCATAAAAAAAAATGTAGGGTTATATTAGCACATATTATGAAAGCAAAACCTATCAACATTAAAAACCCTAAGTCAAAAAACACAACAAAATAACAACTACACACACAACACCAACGGTTATCCAATCATTAATCCGGACTAAATTCAACAAAATAAAAAAAATGTCATCAAATTCCTTATATCCAATACCACATATACCACTTATCTCTATTCATGTGACATGAAGCAAAAGAAAATCACATAATCAAACTCAATATTGCATTAACCTAGTGAATTAAGAGGAATTTCTGATGAAGATAACATTTTTGAAAGGTTTCCGCACTTCCACTTCAATGTCTGTTGCATCGACCTCGCCAAATCTCTTTCTTCAAACTAGAATCACACTCTGGAACGTCGGCAATGGGTAGAAGAGGTTGAAATGGAGGTTGCATGGGATTGGCGTTGATTTTGTACTAATATGACGCTTTTCTTTTAGAGCAAAGTGCATATATAACCCTACATAATTGACGAAAGTGCAGTAAAACCCTATAAGTTTTAGGAATGTGCAGACATAACCCTATCAAATTTCATAATGTGCATATAACCCTACCAAGTCCGACGGTTGTCGGGTGGTCCAGCAACAATATTTAGGTATAAAAATGCTAAGGGCAATAACATTATTTTCTATTTTTTAAATTTTTTTCAGAAGGGAAAAAATGTCTTTTAACAAAATTCTGGCTAAAAGTTGTTGGAAAAGGTTATATTTGCACAAAATCTAAAAATCTAGGGTTATATTTACACTTTCAATTATCGCAGGATTATATCTGCACTTTCATTAATTATGTAGGATTACATATGCACTTTGTTCTATATTGTTTAATGGTTAGATTTTGTGTCATATATTGTTTAATGGTAGATTTTGTGTCATATACTGATATATCTAATGGTTACATAACTTCTTATAAATTTTAAAATCGAGGAGGTCTATCGACTAACGGTTATACAAAACATAATTTCTTTTATGATTTTTAAGGCTGGATTATAATTATTTATATGTTAAGATCCATTTTAAAAAGTTTTTATAGTTATAAGTACCTTATTGCAATAAATGAAAATAAATATCAAATAATTCTATAAGCCATATAAATGCACAAAAAAGTAACCCCATCTAATGATTAGTCAATCTAAAACAAAACGTTGTATTTAAAACCATATTAATTATAGAAAAGTAACCTTGTTAAATAGTTAGTTGATCTAAGAGATTGCTTCGAAGTAAGATCCTTGCCTTGACTCTTTCCAGAACCAGAACCGGGGGAGGGTGAGAGGAAAGGGGGATCATAATATCCCATCAATAAAGTGATGGCTTTCCATTCTTCCCCTCCCCCCCCCCCCCCCCCCCCCCCCACAGCTCCCTTTTTTCAATAAAGAAGCCCCGCTCCACCCCGTAAACTTTGTGTTTAAAATCATATTATAACTATTTATATTTTATGTTAAACTATATAATATTTTTTTAAAGAAATTATTAAACATCAGTTGTAATAAATAAAAATGGGAAAATTTTCAGGAAAGGTGGACTGTCCATAAGCTTATGTACAGGCTAGGGACCTGATTGAAATTAATAAAATTTAATTAATTTTCGCAGGCCAAGCCCATTTAGTTCAAACTTCAAATCTAAAAACTCATACGTCAATTTAGAACCCAGGGAGCCACCTACTTCCTCCTCCTCCCCGCGTCACCTCCTTCCTCCTCCTCCTCCTCCTCCTCCCGGCTTCATCTCCTCCTCCCGACTTCATCTCCTCCTCCTCGGTTCCATCATCTTCTCTCTCGAGCGATTTCTCTAGCGATAACTACAATTTGAATATCTGAGCAGTAGTAGGTAATTTCTCCAACAGTTTTTCCGGTGATTTTTTCTGAGCATTTCTTTATCCAAATCGTCCATGAATTTCATGTTTGTTGTGGAGCAGAAAAGTGAGGGTAGCTTATTTTATTCTGAAGCAATTATTTTTATTCTCCCCCTTAATTTAAAATCGTCGTAGAGTAGTGACGAGTTTGAAGGATCTTCGTCCTTTTGTATAAAACTTGACAAAACTGCTCTAACCTTTGGTTGATAAAGAGAGTAATAAACCACAAAATTTTGCTTAGGACATACGGTGATGGGATCCAAAGTTAGAATAGAAAACATAATGCTTTATCCTACAAGTATAACGTGACATAGATTCTACTGTCCTTAAATGCAGAAGGTATAATTTGACGCTCTTCTAATTGTTGCTCAGCTCACTGGATATGACTTTTTATTGGGCAAATTATTTTTTTTACTTCTTTTTGAATTAGTGGTCTTCTATACTTAAACTATTTTCAAGTGTATGCTTTATGAAATTACGAGGTGCATTCATTTGCTTATATGTTACAGTTATTATTATCCAACGTGTGCCTCTTAGTTGTGCTATGAATGACCTTTTTTTCTTCTTTTTTTTGTTGATTGTTCATTTTGAATTTCGAGCTGCATCTGTTTACTTATATGTTGCACGTGTTAGTATTCAATATGTACTTGTTAGTTGTACTGTCTATGACATTTTGTTTTCATTTGTTGTTAGTTGTACGTTTTGAATAACGAGTTGCATCTATTTACGTATATGTTGCATCTATTAGTATCTCGTGTGTACTTGTTAGTTGTGTTGTGTATGACTATTTTTAAAAAATAAAGTTTTTGTTGGTTGTTCATTTTAAATTAAGAACTGCATCTGTTTACTTATATATGGCAGTTGTTATTATCAAATGTGTACCTGTTAGTTGTACTGTAAATGACCCTTTTTTTTCTTCTCTTTTTTGTTGATTGTTCGTTTTGAATTTCGAGTTGCATCTGTTTACTTATATGCTGCACATGTTAGTATTCAATGTGCACATGTTAGTTGTACTGTTTATGACCTTTTATTTTCATTTGTTGTTAGTTGTACGTTTTGAATAACGAGTTGCATCTGTTTACTTATATGTTGCATCTGTTAGTATCTCGTGTGTATTGTTAGTTGTGTTTTACAATTTTTTTAAAAAATTGTTGTTGGTTGTTCATTTTGAATTAAGAACTGTATCATATATGGGATCTGTTAGAATCCAGTATGTACTTGTTAGTTTTATTGTGTTTGACTTTTACTTTTATTGTTGGTTATTGTTCGTTTTGAATTAGAAATTGTACATGTTTGCTTTTATGGTGCAATTGTTAATATCCAGTATGTATGACTTTTTTCAGGATTTGGATCTATAGTTTTTTTTGGTTTTAACTTTTAAGGAATCGGGCAACATTGAACATTGGACTACACAAGACGTTCCGACACGAGGAGAATTACGACGAAGATGAAACTGAACTTGAAGATTCGAAGATGATCCCCTTTTGAAGATTAATAATTGATGATTCATTGTATTAGAGACTGTTAGTTAATTTAGATAGGAATATTGTCGTAATTTTAAGTTCCCGAATGGAAGATTTCTGTTACGAGGACTTTATCTTCCATTTTGTTTAGATATTGAGAGCCCCTCTCGTGTTTGAAATTGACAAAATTTGCATGTTTTCTATACAAAGTATGGAATGTTTTACATGTGTTGCTTTCACGCCGACAATGCTTTCTATGCTCTCTCTTTGATTATATTAAATCGGGGAAATCTGCTCATGTTTTTTTTAAACAAACACATCTTTTAATGTAATCAGTATATATTGTAAGGTATTAAATGCAGTACATACAAAATTATGTGACCTCTGTTTTGTATACTATAAGAGAATACTAGTTGTAGGCTAGGTTATTTAGTATACTAGGTTAAGAGGAGAGATAGTTTTGGGATCATTTTTATCCATTAGGAGAACAACTTTAGAGAGAGAAACACTTTCTCCTTTTCTTTTTTTTTTTGCTTTGACCCTAGATGTGGAACTCAAACACTTATTTAAATTCCATATCTATGAAGTAGTTTCCATAGCTTGGGGATAATTGTATGCACATGGTTTAATCTATGTTTTGTGAGATTCTATAGTTCATCCTAATTTTGTGCTCATGATATTATTGTGACTTGTTATTAAATGTTTAAATTGAATGAATAGAACACTTCATATAAGCACACACTTTAGTCAATATTCATGTTGGTGCAAATATTGATGCCCCATTGGGAAGGGAAACCTGGATGTTTGAATGGGTAAGGGAGTACGGATCTGCGTAGGTGTGTGCACGGGAGGCCTGAGTATTACTTTGACTTATTTTCCATTGCACCAGTCTTAGCTGATTACTTAAAGTAGTTAGAGAAATTACGGGTAGAGATAGCGAAAAGTAGCAAGCTAGGGCTGTAAGAGGCCCTAGTGTCATAGATAAGGTGCCAATGACCCCTTGACCTAATTGATGGGTGATTGGGAAGTAGTGCCTTCGTGGTGGAAGCCCGGTACGTAATCACAAGGGGGAGAAACAGGTCTACAACAATGGTCAGACCTTGTTGTACTCCCCTAATTACGATGGTGGTGTCGATGGAGGGTTGCGAGCGCACCCGACTTGACAGGTACGAGAAAGTGTATGACATCGACCAAGTGTTGTGAACACTCTATTAGATTTGTATAGATCTCTATGTGAATGAATCGAGGATCGAAACATTAAATTAACCATGTTGCGCAATGACTCCCCAAGTGCTTAGCTAAATAGAATACTTGCTTTTTTTTCTTTTCTTTTATGTCTCGTAGTTGTTAACTGAAAAACCAACCCCCACCCCTACTGCAAGACAGGGGTAATAGCATCGGTATTTTGGGCCAATAGCACCGGTATTTTGGCCATCCAATATACCAGTGCGTATGTATAACGATGTAAAAATACAATTTTTTTTGCACCAATACAATGAACCGGTGTATTAGTAAGTTTTGCACCAGTATTTGCAATCAGTGTAAAGATTTTGGAAAGCTAGGGGGGCACATAGTAACTGCACTGGTACAGTGAGATACACCGGTGTAAAATGTTTGCACCGGTATGTTTAAAGTAAACCGGTTTAAAACTAAATTTTTTACACCGGTAAGAATTATAACACCGGTATTTCTTTTGTAATAGCAATAATTTTTTGCACCGAGAATATTATTGCACTAGTAGTAATTTTGCACCAGTATTTTTACACCGGTAATAGTTTAATAATTTAAATAAAATATTTAAATTGTGCTTGATTTTTACACCGGTACTTATAGTTTATACCAGTGTATACGATGAGAAAAAATAGCAATGCCCAAATTATTTTCCGGTGGTCCCTCCCGGATCATTTCCGGGGCAACGACAGCTAGAAATACTTGAACTGCAACTATTATAAATTAAAAACCTTTGAAATTGTAAGAAACTTTAAACACCTATTAGAAAATATTGATCGTAAAACACAGGAACATTACTGAAACGCGATGAATAGACGCAATATCTCCAGCATGAATGGAAACAATCTAAAAAACCACATAACTATAGTATAACCAAACACCAACAATAGAATTCTAATATCATCAACCACAGAAAATTAACCATTAACCTATTATGTCATTCTTGTCATCCAGAAGTTGCAACGGAGTGTTCGAATGATGATGGTACTCACCGAGCTAAGCCTCACCCCATCTCTCAGCAATACCTTGAATTTCGTACACATGGTTCGACCATTTACCCTCTGGGAAGATTTATCAATTTCAAAGTTACAATGTTAAAGAAGAATGTTGCGTGTAATAGATATTTATAAGAACATATTTTGAGATGTAAGGTTTACCCAAGATATTGCTTGTCTCCAGGTGATTAACAAATTCTTCCATGAAGAGCATGATGGAATACCCGCATTGCCTCGAACCATTCTTTGTTCGGTACTGCACAAGAAAGGTAAATGTCATTACTAACCTTTAACATAATGAATGGTGGGATGAAATGACAGAATGACTTACCTTAATGTTCTTGATTTTCCAAGTGTAGTCGGGTTCTGGCTCTGTCTTTCTCTTCTCTCTTTGGTATGTGCATGCAAGCCTGTAAAGAAAGTAAATGAAAATGGTTACTTCTTCTCGTGTATAACAAAACTACAACTTATTATTTGATTGATTGAAATACCTGGAAATGACCCTGAGTTTGCACAAGTTTATTTCTTTGATACCCCCCGTCAAAATGTCCAGCATGAAAACCTCCTCCGTTCTGGGACGAATAATGATGAGGTACCAATGATCGCTGTCAAAAAATTAGGGTAATGATTTACTGAAATGGAATAAGTTTGAAATGTAAATGTTAAATCCGAGAACAAATACTTATATTCTAATGTAAGGGACAATGTAGAACTCAACACATGTTGCCTGCATTGTATTCCAGATGAGGTTGAAACAAAGTTCGACCTCCTGCTCGAAGTTGAACAAGTTCCCACAATTACAAGGGTATAATTGGACATGTCCTGCATTATTTTCCCATATTTGCTCCTAGAGGTGCCTGTAACATCATTGATACTGAAAATGAAATACTAGTCGATTTAAAATTTTAAATAACTTTGTAAGGTTTGAAACTCATCCCATCCACACATTGATTTGTGCATTATCGATCCAGGTCATTGAACGCATATTCCCGAGTCCCTTCCCGTACTGGACCAGAACATCTATTATAATACCACATGTGTAATGGTATGTGAATGTTGATGGTCTGAAGACTGGGAAGATCATGTAGTCCTTCTTTATCATTTCCAGTATAGCGGCATTTGCTTCCCGTATGAACCGCACCATGATGGGCCAATCTGTCAGGTTCCATTTGTTGATAATCTACTGATGTAAAATTATACGAATTGATCACTTAAGCATGTAGAAATGAACTGTCGTATTCAATGAATAATAAAGGCATGAGTTTAAGCGAAGCACTTGTTTTGGTAGCCTCTTAAACTTTAGTCTTGCTGATGGCCTGAAATTAGTGCTCGAGTGGGATTTTTTCTCAGCATCACCCTGTCACATGGATTAATGAACACGGTCATGTAAATGTAATTGCATGAATTGAAAAATAATGTGTTACAAGAATGTACCTTATCGTCGATGGTCGATATCACAACCTCCTCATCGTCGTGCATATCCACACAGACTTTGTCGTCATCAATGTCGCTTGGATGCTCATCTTCCTTGCCTATCAAACACACCGAACAATCCATGATGTTATTCAAGGACTCTCCAACATTATTGAAGTGGTGGCCCACTGAGGGCAATCCCGCCCTAGGACGGTAGACTGGCTTGCATACTCTCACGTGAGCAACACTTCCTTATTGGGCATCCCGGCAACGGGATACCTGTCGCAACCCATATGCGGCCATTTTCTTCTTCCCAACAGTTTCTTAACGTATGGAATCACGTGTTCTCCATCATGTTCGTAAATATTTTTAGTAAATTGATAAATTGGTTATCGTTATTTTAAGATGTGTAATTTAATGTAAACAAAAAACATATATTCATGAAGCTGTACCTCCTCATCTCCTTCTCTGTTGCTGGGATCTTCACTGGACTTTGTAGCAGCGGCAGCAATGTCATCCATCGCCTTCTCGATAAACTTCTTGGGATCGTCAAGGTCTGGCAGAATCTAAACACTGCATGAATATGCAATGCCCTTCACCAATTGCTCGAGGTATGATACCATGGCTTTCATGACCGGTTGATCACTAGATGGTTTCCTTTGGGCAGTCTGCTTGCTTAAGGAACTGCTACCACACTTTCTGCGGGAAAGATGAGGAACACCCACCAATGTGGGTAGACCCGTCTGAGTTACCCTGTACATGCTTGGGTGATCTTTCTTCTTAGTGAATTTTATAAGGATGGCTTCACCCGGCTGCAGTTCAATGTTCCTTTTTTCAATCAGCTCATTCAATTTCACCTAAAAAAACATAGGAAAGAAAATATCCTTAAGAATATTGTGACAAACGATATAAAAATTAGTTCACATTGTCGATTTTGGCATAACTTGCAATGTCCGGTGCGATCTTCTGAACCTCTTTCGATGTGTATAACCCTGTCTTATCCTTATTTGCCTCAAGGTAGACAAGCGATCTATCCGGTGTGAACTCATATTGACTGAGTTGTTTCTCAATCTCCTTCTCAGTGAATCCCTCAACGGTGAACTTCAATCTCTCCTTTTCCTTCGGCTCCTTAGTTAATTTGTCGTGGATGTATTGATTACCCTTTCTGCCAATGTGGTGGGTGTAATTCTCGCCCTCGTTGTACTTAATATTTCTCTCTCTAAGCTTCTTATATCGCCATTAAAAAAATTAATAAGTTTAATAGAGTTTATGGGAAACAGAGTTAATAAGTATTATATTTTTTATCATGCCTGAAAATCTGGATGCCGCCACCTATTATCAAACAAGTGTCATTCATCTTCATCCATCCACTTGTACTTCTCCCATGCTGGCACTCCTAATAAGTTGATACATATTTCCACATCATGGATGAACTTGTTTACTACCTTTGTCTTCCAGTTCCTATGTTGGTCTCTTGCCCTGTCTGTACAATCCTTCTTCAATATTTTAAGTTGATTGTTCGTCATCGGGGTTTCAATTTTGAAGCTCTCCTGAAATGAATCATAAGAACATGCATGTCATTAGTCATGTCTTCACTATGACAATACTAAAACAAATATTTTTAAACTTCAATTTTCGAGAGGCTTACCAGAACATCCTTCCATGACTCTTCCTTCACATCTTTAGGGACATCGCACCAGTGTTTGTAATGGCCAAATCTGATGTGGCACCGAAAAGCGTATTTTTCATAACTGTGCCACGCTGACCAATTCTTAATGCATACTACTTGATCTCCTCGGAACTCAAACAAAATAGGAGTTGGTTTGTTATGCTTTGCAATCATCACAGAATGGCACGTGCTAGTTCCTTGTCTCCTCATATAAATTTTGATCTCAAACTTGCCCCATCTCTCTCCATGTTTGCCTCCAACAATTGACAAGTTGTTGTCTGCTTCATTAACAGTTGGCCTTGATTTAATAGTGCTATTTCCCTTTCCCTTCCCCTTGCCAACTAGTGGTTTGGTCATCACTTCACCCGCATCTTCTCCCTCATCCTCTATAATCCCATCACCATGTGGCGCGGGTTCTTCCTTCTCTTCACTAGTCGAATCATGTTGTTGCATTGCTTCTTCCTCAAACTGTATCTTTAACGGTATCCTTTTTGGAGGAAGTTCTTGTTCCATTAAATCAACCTCATCATCGACCACGTTGACCACCTCCTTCTTCTTTCCTACTGGTCGCTTCCACTTGTTGATTAATTTCCCCTTTTTTGACGGCATCTATAACAATAGAATAGAAAATTGAACAAAACCTAAATAAAACTACATTTTTATATGGCACAGAAGTTTGTATAACATGATATAGAACTTTAACGAACAAGGCATAGAACTTGATATAACATGATATGGAACCTACAAGAAGATGATAGAACTTGATACCAATATTATTGGATTCCAAAAATCCACCTACAACCGAGCATGTATCACTCTTGCCTGATGTGACTATCAACATCGTCATCAACCAAAAAACTCAAGTACTACAGCATATTTCCACCAAAAAATCAAAACTTTATATCCTCACATTTGTATAATCATCTCATTCAAGGGCATCATTTCAAGTTTTATAGGCTTAGTGGTTTTTGTTCACGGAGGCATTTTGTCAAACATGTGTTGTGCATAAGGGTTTGAATGGTTGTTTGAAGAGAAATTCATATTGAAACACATGCTTAACTAAACACATATCACTTACCTTCACCGATGAAACGATTGTGTTGCTTCTCCCTTCACTTGAAGTATCCAAAAAATGAATTGGATGAACCTATAGAAGTTGTTCTCTCTTGTGTTGTTCAACCTTTTATAGGATAAATGAGGGGAAGTACTTGGGAGTTATAAAGATTGATGAAGAGTTATGGTGGTTGAATGTAATGGAAACTGAAGGGTGGAAGTAGTGGAGGGCAGTTTTACAAGTGGAATTGAAGGTGTTTTTATGAGGAGATGAGGAGTTAAGGTGGTTATGGACGGTAGAATCGGGTGTTTTTAAACATGTCATTTTTACACCAGTAATATGATAAATACCGGTGTAGAAAGTTTGATTTCACGATGGAAATAGTCCAAGTGTTCAGCACTGGTACCTATACCGGTGTAGAAACTGACTTTAAAGCAGCTGCTCGCAGCTGCTTTAAATAATATTTTACCAGACCCGAGAGCAACTTGTTGAAAATATTTCTAACTTTTGTACAATGGTATGGACACCAGTGTAGAAAGTAGGCCTACCGGTAAAAATGCAAAAAAAAGCAGTTGCGCGGGCTTGCGTTAAATAATATTGCCAGACTCGAGAGCAACTTGTTGAAAACATTTCTAACTTTTATACACCGGTATAGACACCGATGTAGAAAGTAGGCCTACCGGTGTAAAAATGCAAAAATAAAGTGCGCGGGCCTGTTTTAAATAACTTAATGTACAAAAAAAATGAACCTGAGAACAAGTTTGAAAAAAAATTTAATTGTTTTGCACCGGCATATATAACATCTTTACCGGTGTAAAAATTTTCCCGCCTTGAAAAATAACAAAAATTTGAAAAAAATTCAGTGTGCAAGAAAATTTTGAATTTATGCACCGGTTTTTGTTTAAAACTACCGGTCTACTAATTTTTCTTGTCATGAATTTAATTTTTCTAATTATTCATTTCAACCCCAATATTTTCGTCACAATTCCAATTATTCAAATTGACGCATAATTTATGTAATTAGACATTGTACTAGTTGTTTCATGCTAATATTGACTAAGCATCGTACGTTTACTATACTAAGCATTGTTTAATTTTATTACATTTCCATTTTAACCCCAAACATTTCATTTCACCCTGTCGACCACTATACCATGGGCCACAAAATGAATTTCTGATACACCATACTCCCTCCGTATTACTCTAAGATGCTTATTTACTTTTTGATAGACAAAGTTTGTAAACTTTGACCCTAAAAATATATTAATATATAAATAATAAATACATCATGTGAGATATTGTGAGATTTGTCTTAACATCTATTTTCCAAATATCAATTTATTATGCGGCATTATTATATGTAACTAGAGATATTTACGGTCAAACATGCTCATTGAAGACAGTGAAAAAGTAAATAAGCAATTTAGAGTGGGACGAAGGGAGTAGTTAATAAGTAATGTTTCTGTACCTCCTCGGGAAGTACAAACCCACAAATTTGATTTTATATGTTTCTTGCGATTAGGTCCCTGCGAATGCAACATGCGATTACGATACATTGTGATACTATATAAATTACCAAACTTAATATTTAGGCTTTAATCATAATTGCAACATAATTGTGTCCGGGTGGTGATTTGATCGAAATCGCTAGTATGTGTTGTAGAGTAAATGACAAAGGCTTACTTCATAGTTTCAATGTGTAATTTGAATATCTTCCAAACTAACTACACGGTCCAAACCCGCTCATGTCCCCACATGTGAAACTTGGAAATACAAAATGGATGTTTGGGGTACCATCCCGGCTCGATTGGATTTCAATTTCGATTAATGAGTAAATTTTTTTACTTTTTGCACTTTAGTCAATCCAAAAATCTTGGAAGCGTCGAAAAGAAAAATTGGCTCCACACATATGCAATTCAACACATTGAGATCATGTTCATGCGTTTGTAGACGCTACGGGTTTACGGAAGGACCTGTAAAACCAACAGTGAATATTTGCATTATAATTCCCAAAATTGCACTATTGCACACAAATTTATATGGGGAACCTCCATAGCTCCTAATCCTTCAATTTTTTCTTATTCTAACCATTTATGTAATATAATGAACCACATAGACGGGGCTGATGTAAGCATTAAGACCAACTGCATTCGGTCTGCAATGTATACCAATCGAGAGTAATACGGTGCAGAAAATTAAAACAAGAGTGAAAATTTTGAACTCAACCTATCATTGGCCAAGTCATTATCAAAAGGGAAAGTGTCAGATAGTTTAACTGCAACAAAGTGAACGTTTGGTACATAATATTCCCTTCTATACTACTAATACAAGGTTCCTACAAGTAATAACGAGAAAAAGGTTTGACATCGTCACCTTCTCCTGTTGCATCACTATCACGGGTACTTGTACCAACCTCCATGTTCTGCACATCGCCTTCGCGGAAGGTAGGGAGATTTCCAAATGCTTCCACGACGTTAGAAAATTGATACGTCATAACCTTTGCCATATGGTTGAACCAGGATCTTTGATACTTTGATTCTTCAAGCAAGTTTGCTACACCGACCTCCAAGGCATTGAATCTGGATTCAATAGTAAGGACATGCATGTCAGATGTTTGTCTGTAGAAAGAGTCCACACAAATCTTACTCATTGGTTGCCCATAAACGTCATGTGGACAGGCTTTAACTCCCTCTCTTGAAGAAAGGGTAGAGATGCTACTGCAATAGGCATAGGATCCATCTGATCCGATTCTCTCTGCAACATCAGACAAATTCGATGACCAACATTCCATTGAAGCTCCTTCTTTTTTGCATACAAGAAGGTGAGGCAAAGTTTGTGGACTTCTGTGTTCACAGTTACCGGGTGGATTCTAGATGCCACAAAGTGATACCACCTATTCATTTCCAGAGTTAAAGTCTTCTTAGGTATTTTGCTCCAACCTGGTTTGACCAGCTCATCAATGTTGGTACCTGGCCTAATTATTGTCCCAACAATCTTCTTCTTAATTGGTTGTTGTAGAACATAGTCATCGTCACCTAGAAAGTGGAGTGCGAGAAACTCATCCTCATCGTTTGGAACATCGGGCAACCCAAATAAACCATTGATAGCTTCTAGTGTGACAAGGACAGTTTTACCTCTATAATACACCTGACTGTAGTTCGGGCCGCACTTCAAGTTTGCATAAAACTCAATTACAATGCTCAGGTTGAATGGCTACGGAGTCTCGCAGAATTTTTGAATGGGGGAGATGCTTCAATTCCTCTCTCTATGTGATGACAGCATCCTTTGTATGATTCATGGACCAACCTAGCCTCCTCGGACACAAAGGTACCATCGGGTAAGTGTGTGACGACACTTTGGGCATAGAAGGAGACGATAAATGATGCATCATTTTCAAATTGGATTTGGGAGGAATTTCCTAAAAAAACATTGAAGCATTTTATCAAACACTTTACATGCAAGTCAATGTATTCATGATATCGCATTCTCAATGAATGTAGTTAAGATCCTAATGTGAATTAATCATATAGAGAAGGTATTGAAGTGATTTACCTGACTCAATCGGCACCTTCGTTGGATTTCAAAAAATATGCCCAGTGAATGAGATGGTATAGAGTGAGAGATGCAATCCTTTTCTGGAAATGGGGATCTGAGAGTGATTTAAAGGAATCCCATTTTTTTCTACACCTGTAATATTCATATACTGGTGTACAAATTGGCCTAAACCAGCTGCTTTAAATGCATAAGCAATTCAAACAGTTCTTACTCGAGAGTAGAAAACACAAAATTTTCTAAGTATCCAGCACCGGTATTTATATTGGTGCAAAATCTCAAATAAAGCAGTTGCTCTAGGCTGCTTTGATTTTAAAAAAAACTCACCCTATTCAGACCAGAAAGGAACACCCTCAAAATTTTTCTAACTTTCCAGCACCGGTACATATACTGGTGCAAATTCTCCAAAACTGCAGCTGCTTTACGTTGCTTTAAATAAAAAAATACCATTTTTAAACCCAGACTAAAAACAAAGAAAATTTCTAAGTATTAGCACTGGTATCAGTACCGCTGCGTAAGTAAAAACATAGAGTACCTCCGTTATTTTTCTACACCAATATTTTGATACTTTACTGGTGTAGAAACAACCCTTTTTTTAAAAAAAAAACCAAACATTAGAACACATTTTAACCCATTCAATTTAAAAACATTCCAATGAAAGCACGAATCATAGCAAGCAATTCTAAGACGTTGAGGGGTCCAAATACATTACACGCTAATTCGCTACATAATCAAATGGTTTTTACACAAAACATTAGTTGAAAAACCATCGACTTGGAACTAACTATCTATCGCTTCCGCTTCAACATATTGTCACACCTAAAATTTCACCTCTCCCATCAACCCATAGCCTATTACCATGTGAATGTCATCCTACAACGGGTCCCCAACATCCTCCAAACTAGGAAATACTGACGGAAACTCAGGACTGGTTGATCAATTTCCTCGTCAAAGTAAAACTTCTTCCCATACAGCACCATATGATACTTCTCATATGAAGGGTCCTTGATATAAAAAACATGTCGTACCTGGGCAGCTAAGATGAATTTTTCATCTTCATATCCTACACGATTCAAGTCGACCAACGTGAAGCCCATGGGCTTCTCAACAATAACACCAAAACCATGTTCCACCCAACGACACTTGAACACAACAACCTTGAACTCTACATAATCCAACTCCTAAATTTCCTTAGTCGCCCCATAGAAAGGCATCGTAGCAATAACCGGATGTTTATCTCACTTGCTTGCCTGCCACATGGATTCAGATTCAATATAAACACCACTATTTTGCATCGTGCTCTTCTCATCCTTTGCCAAAGTTGAGAAACTGAAGCCATTAATGTCATAACCAAGGTACCGCCTTACGGTGCAGTTTGGCTTCCTTGCAAACGCTTGTAGCTTACTAGGCATCCCTTCGATATTACAACGATTGTAAAACCAGTTAACAAACCTTGAATGCTCTACCTGTATTTTGTTCGAGGGTAAGTCTGGATGAATCTCTTCCAACAGGGAAACATGCTCTTGAACATATATTGCGGTCTCACTACTATTACGTAATACATACAGGCGAAATGTCATCAACTCAGCATGAAAGGGTGTATGAAGCGTACCCTTAGACCATGGAGTCTCATTCCACCTTCCGTAGTGCGGTTCACCTGGAACACCAAACGCTCTTTTTCCAACCAAATTTGATGTACAATACTCGATAATCTCATCAGAGACGTACCTCTGAACAATGGAGGCATCATGCCGACTACGATGATAAACATACCCTTGAAAACAACCATGCGATGATTAAATGGGTACATCCAATGCATTCTGACAGGCTCGCATATATGTATCTCCCTAACCAAGTGTACCACTAGGTGTACCATGATGTCATAGAATGATGAGGGAAAATAATTCTCCAAATGGCATAAGACAGCAACAGCCTCTCGCTCCAGTTCATCTAGCTATTGCCTGCTAATATTTTTCCTGTATATCGAGTTGAAGAAAAAACACAAGCGCATAAGTGAAAATCTAACTTTCTCATCCTAACACCCTTGGATTGCAATGGGAAATTTTTTTTGCATAAGGACATGACAATCATGTGATTTCAAAGCATTAAGACACAATTCATCATTTACAAACTGACTAACATTCGAGCAGTAAGTAGACGTTACCTTCATTCCTTGGATGCTCTCACACACTAATCTTCTCTCAGCAACTGATAGATTGTAAGGAGCAGGAGACAGGTACGTTTGCCTCCTTCTTACCTCTGGTGCCAGATCCAACCGAATACCAAGATCCACATAATCTTTCCTCGTATTCAAGCTATCCTTAGTTTTCTCGGGAATGTTTAGAAGCTTGCCAATCATATTCTCACAAACGTTCTTTTCGATATGCATGACATCCAAACAATTGCAAACCTCCAAATTCTCCCAGTATGGAAAATCAAAGAAAATGGACTGTTTCTTCCACGGTCCGTCTACAGCCCCACCAACCTTTGATAATTTCTTACCAAGAACAACATTCAATTTCTTCACCTTGTGGTGAATAGCTACACCATTCAATGGTTTGGGTGTCTTTATCCTCTCCTTCCCACCAACAATTGTAATTGTGTTATCCCGCAACTTGTGCTTCAACGGCAGGAATTTACGGTGACCCAAATAAACTGTCTTATGCTCATTTCTCAATTGATGGTAATCTGTCCTATCCTCACAAACTGAGCAAGTCTTGTGACCCTTGACTACATACCCGGAAAGGTTACCATATGCCAGGAAATAATTTATGGTACAAAAAAGCATCGCCTTCACTATAAACTCTTCACCCCTAAAACCATCAAACATTAAGGCGCCAACTGACCAAAGCACCTTCAAATCTTATATCAAAGGGGAAAGATAAGTGTCTGTGTCATTCCTAGGTTGTTTCGAGCTTGAAATCATTATGGGCATCAACACATATTTTCTCTTCATGCACAAGTATGGGGGGAGATTGTAGATGGCAAGTATAACCGGCCATGAACTGTGTTTCGATGACATATTACCAAATGGGTTCGTACCATCTGTACACAAAGAAAATCTCAAATTCCTAGGTTCAGATGCAAACTTTGGTTACATCTTATCAAACTTCTTCCACTGGTCCGCATCAACCGGGTGTCGAATCATATCATCATCTTTACAACCTTCCCTATCAATGCACCATGTCAAGTTAATTGCATCCTTATCATTCTTAAACAACCTTCTCAGCCTCTGAATAATTGAAAGGTACCATATACATTTGGAGGGCACCCGCTTCCTCACCGACACAACATGCTCTCCACCAATAGCCACATTTCTCTTCTTCATATAATGCGACACATTACATATTGGACAAACAATATTATCCTTTAGGTCACCCCTATATAAGACAATCGTTCGGACATGCATGTATCTTTTCATACTCTAATCCCATCGGATACAAAATTCTCTTAGCTTCATAAAGGTTATCCGGAACCCCGTTACCGGATGGAAGCTTCTCATTGAAAAACTTAAGCAATTTATTCATACTAGTATCACTCCATGACCCAAAACCTTTCAAATTAAATAACTCCATTAAACACGACATGACCGTGTCTCTCTTCTTGCAACCGGGATACAATGGTCTATCCTTCTCACCTAGGAAGTTAGCCAAAACCTCGGGCCTCCCTCTAAATTCATTAACAACCTCCTTACATATGTCATCCAACTTAGCATCCCCAAAACACTCTCCCTCACTACTAACTCTCACTTCCGGTGGTGATTTTTCCCCATGAAAGGTTCACACAACACAATCTTTCGCAAATCCTCGGCTATACAAATGCAGTTTCAGCATATCCTTCTTATCAGTACAATTTTGATTTCTACAATCATGACAGGGATATAATATTCGCTTCTTACGACTAAAAGCATGCTCCAAGAACTCATCCACAAACATAATATATTCATCGCTCACCCTACTAACGTTGGCATACACATGCTTACGCCTCTCGATGGCACGATACAACTCTACATATCAATAAATGTCCAACTATTAAACTTCAACACATTTAATACAATAGAATTTCATGACAACATCCTAATCATGCAACATCATAAATGCACAAAATACATCAATATTCCACATTACAATTACAACATTCTTAACATGTCCAACACTATAAAAATCAATAGCCATAGCATTATAACTACATCAACCTTGAGGACAAATCACAAACTAATATCAACAGGTCCACCTCAATCACCATCAAATGATCAACCACACAACATATATATCTTTACCACCAAAACCATACATGAAATCATTAATATCCATAAATGTAATTCAAAAAATGGTTCTTCAAGGGTCTTCATTGTGGATCATTCACTGCATTTATCAACCAAGAAACACCATAAATGAACTCTTTCTCCCAAAATATCCCATTTTTAAACCGCTAAAAAAGGTGATAGGTGAGCATTTAATGCAATTTTCTACACCGGTATTATGATTACACCGGTGCATTTTGTAATTCCTACATCGGTACAAAATGTCACCGGTGTAGAAATTCAGCCTTTTCCCGCATTTTTTAAACTTTTGCATCGGTAAGTTCATATTACCGGTATAAAAATTTATACTTTTGGCGCCAAAATACTGAAAAAGAGCAATTTGTATACACCGGTACTCTAGTACCTGTGTAATAATTAGCAACAACGTCAGTCATAACCACCTACACAAATAGTACCGGTGTAAAACTAGGAAAAATCTACATCGGAGGATAGTAAACCGGTGCATTTGTACACATAAGCACTAGTATTGATGTTCACATGATTTTTACGGTGCAATTGTGTACATTAGCACTGGTATTCTGCAGTCATGATTTTATATCGGTGCGTATGTGCCTATTTTTCAATAGTGCCCCCTTGTTTGATTTACTAGCTATTCTTTTCACCCATACGGATTGATGACCCGTACGAGGTTATGATTTCATTGATTCTTAGGCCTTAGCATCTCCATGGACATACCCAGGGCTTACCGCTAACTACCCTATCACTAGCGTAGTAGTGAGAATGGGTGTAGAATATAAATTTTTATCTTTGACCTCTCAAAGCCTCCGCTCGGGTTAATTAGCTACAATTAACGACCCTGGGTGGAGGTGAGTCAAATTTTGGCATCGTTGCCGGGGATGCTATTCAGTCTAAGTGTCAATTAGCACAACATGATAGTAGAAGTAGTTAGTATTGCTTTTATATTTTTCTTGTTTTGTTTGCATGATGATTGAAAAAGAAAATTTTGAAAATTCCCTAAAAGAAATATTTCCTGATATTGAAACTCTATATGCCTTATCTTGTTTGAATGATCTCTCTTGTGATACTATTCTTGTTGAGCATGTTTCTTCGAATCTGAACGGGGATATTTCACCTCGGAATCTCATGACTAACATGCAGTGAGGAAGGAAGGGGGCAAAGGAATTAAAAAATCCTAAGTCCCTTCCGACCCCCAAACTCAACAAGAATATATCCACGCTTGAGAAGAGTGGGTTTCCTTGGTCCATCGCTCCAAAAATGAAAGGTAAACCTAAAATGATATGGCGACCCATCCTCCGTAATGTGGTCATTGGTGGTGTCAAGGATGGTGATTCTGGTGACCCACCGAGTCACGCTTTCTTGTTTTGAAGATTGAGGGAAAAATAAGCCGTGAAGACGACAATAAAGAAATGTTGTTTTAATTTTCAATTAAAAGATTTTTCAAAGTTTTTGAAATTTTTGGGATGAGTTCAATTTTTTGTGGAGATTTTTAGGAGATTTTAGTCATCTATTTTTGTGTAGAACAGTACTACTCAGGTTCCTAATATTTTTGGATGTAGGTACGAGAGAAAGTTCGTCGGTGAGAGGACCAATGGTTCATGCCTAGAGTTTTGGCACTGACGATTGGTTTGTGCCCAAGGATTTGGCACGAAAGGAAGGTTCGTGACAAAAATTTGGCATGAATTGATATTTTGTGCCAAGAGATTTGGCACGAATCGATATTTCGTGCCCTGAAATTTGCCACGAGCCTATGCTTCGTGCCAAAGCCAGTCAGCATAGAGATGATTTGGCTGCCATGTGTTCACACATCACGCACCTAGCATGGACCTGGCACGGATCAGGCATATGGATGGCACAGACGTACATGGTACTGACACAAAGCCAAGTGTAGGCACATATCTAACCTATGGATCTATGCCGCTCACTTACCTAAGCCAATCCTAACCTAGCCTATTCCCTATTTATACCATCGTGCCCACAATTTTCTTTTCCCACATAAGCCTTCAGCATATCTACTCCTCTCTTCCCCATCTCTCACTATTTTGGCCATAACTTTTTCGTCTTTCCTCCAATTTCCCCATACCAAATATCAAAATTTTCCTGTTTCCAAGATTTTTCCAACCCACTAAATACCAACCCCAGAAAATCCGTGTTCGAGCAGTTTATAAGAAGAAGTTTTCGGCAGCAGTTGGTATTTTCTCTGGGGAGCTGAATTTTTTATTCCTTTTGGAGCATTGGAGTTGCTTTGACTCACCCTAGGAGAGGTGTTGTAGAACCTTCAACCAAAGACTTCACCACACTTGCCGTTTGAGGTAATCTCGGCCAAACTTACTCTTACTTGGAGGAATCAGATTAGCATATTTACTATGGGATGCTTGCATGTTTGAGAATTTTAGTGATTAGTGTTGTTGGTAGATTTAATTGGAAAATATTATTCTGTGTGTTATGAAACATTGGAAGAGAGAAATAGTGATTTGTCTTTTGGGAGAAGTAGTAGTCAATTTATAAAACTGTATTCTGGTAAATGTTGGTGTAATGGAACTTGGATATCGATTTGAGTCGCGTTAACATACGCCGTTTTCATACGATGTCCTTAAAGAGTAAGTTGACTCAGTTACTATCTTGGGTTACATGAATTCTCCTCGAGGATAAAACAATCAAAAAATGCCCTCTTGATCTAGGCTTGAAACAAGAGAAAGGTTTTGAGTGCAGTTTTTTGGTTACTGAGTTAGTCTGAAAATTCTAAGATTTTCACTTCTTTTTCTGTGCATGCATACACATGTTTATATAGGAGATGTTCCGAAAAGACACTACCTATTGTGGAATTTGTAGGTTATAGGTCACCACGCTTATGATGCACCACCCTGATATAATTATAAGATGTCCTAAAAAGATGTTACTCGTCGTGGAATTTGTGGGTTATAGGCCATCATGGTTAGGATGCACCACTCTGATACAATTGTAATACAATGTATCTTTCCACAAATGATTATATTTTCCACATACAATGTATCCTAGTTGTCAGAAATGAATTCTGAAACAGCACATCTAAATGATTACATTTTCCACATCCAGTGTATAGTAGTTATCAAAATTTTAATAAACTCTGAATTGTGCATTTTTCCACATGGCAATGCAGTAAGTTGAGCAAGCTGCCAACACTGCATCCCGTACACAATCCTTTATAATTATGGATAAATACACCACCACTGTTATAATTGTGTATAAATACAGATGTAGTTAGAATGATGCATCTTTCCACAAAAAGGATAATACATGTTAGTCTTACCAACAATTTTAATACGAGTGGGTCTCCTGACAAGCGGCTTGTCCACAAGCTTATGGACAGACCACTTATTTCTTACCTTAAATACTGCATTTGTTAAATTACATACAAAATTTAGATTTTTTTAAAATATTTTTTTATATCATATATTTTTATGTTTTCACCTTCAAATACATATTATTACTTGTTTTAACTTATAAAATACAATATTTAAATTTTATAAAAAATCACAATATTTAAGGTAACAGCCCCCGTGGACTATCCAAAATCTTATGGAAAGGCCGCCTTTTTTGAGACTTACTCTTTTAATACATATCCCAGAACTGCAAGCTCGTAGATAGTTTATACAAGTGTGCATCCTGCACCACCAAACTTGTTTTAGCATCCCGAACTCGCAACTACTCGAATCCAATCATATTTAAATAGCTTGTGTTTCTTAAAACACCAACACTACGTTGGGAGTAGTTGGAGGAGAGAGTCTTTGCTATACTCGGTCTGTGTTAGTTGCTATATTTCTTGGACATTATGCTTCATGTACAGAGGGAGAGGGGAGAACCTAGTGAGCTACCCTATATGGGATTGACCACCCTTACTGAAGCCCATAGAAGAAGGTGGGGGTATCTTATGGAGTGCCCAATTTTAGAGACAAAGTTTGTAGATGAAGAGACCATCAAGGGTCTCAAACTTTACAAACTTGTCTGAATTCTGCTAGGGAGATTAGGAATGAAGATGTTCACCACCCTGTTTGCCCCTACCTACACTAGATTTACCCTGGGGTTCTTAGCTACTCTTGAGAGGTTTCAAAACAGGCATGGAGTTCGCTATATCACTTCCCATTTGAAAGATGAAACCCACACATTGACATATTATCAGCTGGGGAAGATATTCAAATGGAAAGAGCAGAGCGAGGTGCCAGGCTCCCCAAGTGCACAATGACTCCCCAGTTTAGCTAATTAGAATACTTTTTTTTATGTATTATTGTTGTTAACTGAAAAACCAACCCTCTTGTTTGCTTTACTAGATATTCCTTTCACTCGTACAGATTGACGACCCATTAGAGATCGTGTTTTCATTGACTCTTAGGCCTTAGCATCTCTGTAGACATACCCAGGGTTACCGCTAACTACCCTATCTGTAGGGTAGTAGTGAGAACGGGTGCGGAATATAAATTTTATGTTTGACCTCTCAAAACATCTGCTTGAGTTAATTAGGTTCAATTAATGACTTCGGGTAGAGGCGAATCAGCTATCATAAGACACAATGACGCACTGTTCGGATGGACTTCACCCTATATTAGTAAGGACTACAACTGGCTCAAAACTTCCATGGCTGTAGGTATGATTTATTTTTCATTCCCCCACTATCAAAATGTTAAGTTTCTGCAAGCCGCTGCTTTAACTGTCATTCACTTGTCTTTAGAGCTCATATGGTTTTTTTTTTCCAATTTTTAGGTCGGAAGTGTTGATATGTTAGATTGCTATTATGTCCATGGAAAAGACAACGAGAATTTCCAGATGCAAAGCTATTGGATGCAGAACCGAGTGAACCAAATCACCCTAAACCCTTTTAAATGAGTGCACAATTTGTTAGTGTATGTTTGAGTTCATATAAATAATAAATATATCATGTGAGATATTGTTAGATTTGTGTTTAACATCTATATTTTAAATATCAATTTTTTATGCACCATTATTGTATGTAGCTATAGATATATACGGTCAAACATGCTCATTGAACACCGTAAAAAATTAAATAAGCAATTTAGAGTGGGATAGAGGGAGTAGTTATTATTTTGATTAATATAAAATAAATATTCTAAATTCACAAATACCAATTAGTAAAAAATATATTATTTATTCGAATAAAATAAATATATAGTATAATTTAGATAGTTTATAGAAATATAATTCACTTTTCTTTGATAATGTCTCCTAATAGATGAATTAATGACCTATTATTAAGTTATGAATTGTTTACCATATTTTTTTACTTATATGCTGTATTAGTTAAATTATACCATAAAATTTAAAAAATTAGTTAACATATTTTTTATATGTTATATTTTGTTTTATACCTCTATTTATAATTAATAATACTTCGCTATTTCCTTTTAAAAGACAAGTAAATTTAAATTTTAAAATAATTATTAATTTATTATCAACATATATTCATAGTTTTATCATTATATGTGTATGACATAAAATATTTATATGCAACCGTTAATAATTTTATTTTTAAAATACATATATATTGTTTTTCAATTAAACATAAAATAATTAATTATGTAATATCAATAAAGATTGGGTTATTTTTTCTATTTTCTAAAATAAATATATTATAGTATAGTTCGCCTCTTGAAAGATGATCTTTCTATAAGTCCGGCTTATGGAAAGATGGGGTTTGATTAGAATAATAAAAGGTAAAAGGTCTTAGTTGCAATATTAAAGTTTTAGTATGAAACATGTAGTGGTTATAAAATTTATAACCCGGTTCATGCAACCCAAAAATTTTATCTTAATTTCTTTTAATTTACACTTCAAACCTTGGTCTTTCCATAATTTATGGAAAGACCATCTTTCAATAATTTATGGAAAGATCGTCTTTCAAGAGACGGACTTGTTTTTAATTTTCGTTTTTCACGTGCATCGGCTAGTTATCTGGTTAGTAATTAATATTTGGTAAATCCTTCTCCTTAAAGTCTTAAACAATGAAATATATAGAAAAGATAATAACAAAATTAAATGAGCATATCTAAACAAAGTTAGGTAGGAACAAATCTTCCAACAACCCCTCTTGTTTAATTTCAATTTTTTATATATATACAATTTATCTGGTCTTTTCATTTCCTCCATTTTCACAATTCAACAACCACAAGCAGGCCCCACCACCAGCCACCCGCCCCCGCCGGTCCCCACCGGGCTCCTCCACCGAAAACTTCCCTATAAAACCCCGCCCCATTCCACCCACCATTTCTTCAGGTACCACCACCCATTCCCCAGAGGTACCGCACACACACCACCGTCATCAATACGTTATCAATGGCGCTCACAAACTCCCACAACAACCTCCTCCCCAACAAGCTCCTGGGCGCCCATTCCCAGCCTCTCTTCCCCAAGGCTCCCAGTTTCATGCCATGCGTCCGATCCCTGGACCCCATCTCTGCCGTCCATTCCTCCGACAAGTCTCAGAAGCCGGCGCCGCCTTCCGCCATCGCGTCCTCCGCCGTTCCGGCGGTGTCCGCGCCGGCCAAGAAGTTTTTGGAGACGAAATGGGCCCCGGAGAGCTGGAAGAGCAAGAAGGCGCTCCAGCTCCCTGAGTACCCGGATCAAGCCGAGCTCGACTCGGTGCTCCGGACCCTTGACGCGTTCCCTCCGATCGTGTTCGCCGGCGAGGCCCGGAGCCTCGAGGAGCGGCTCGGCGAGGCGGCGGTGGGAAATGCGTTTCTGCTTCAGGGTGGCGATTGCGCGGAGAGCTTCAAAGAGTTCCATGCTAATAACATCAGGGACACTTTCAGAATTATTCTTCAAATGGGCGCTGTTTTGATGTTTGGCGGCCAAATGCCCGTTATAAAGGTCAATTCTCTGCCCATTTTTTTTATTATATTTATATTTTACATTTATGTTCTTCTCTTGTGGAAATAGAACCTAGTTGCACCAGATTTCAACCTCGAGACCAACATCCAATTTCCAAACTTTCCCGTTTGTATATCTGACTAAAATTTCGAAATAATTATGTTTGTTCTGATTAGTTAACTAGTAGTCATCTGATTGTGGAAATGGGGAATTGAATTGCAGGTTGGGAGGATGGCAGGTCAGTTTGCGAAGCCAAGATCGGATCCTTTTGAGGAGAAGGATGGTGTCAAGTTGCCGAGTTACCGAGGAGACAATGTGAATGGGGATGCATTTGATTTAAAATCGAGAACTCCTGATCCTCAGAGAATGATCAGGGCTTACTGTCAAGCTGCAGCTACTTTGAATCTTCTGAGGGCGTTCGCCACAGGAGGTTACGCTGCTATGCAGAGGGTTACTCAGTGGAACATGGATTTCACTGAGCACAGCGAGCAGGGTGATAGGTACTGTATTGTGATCTAGTCCTTTTGAGATTTTAATGATGATTGCAGTTTTGTTTTGGTAATAAAGATTGGATATTGATGGCTTTGTCGCCTAATATGTGATAGCCTTTCATGGTCAATTTTTTAGATTTTAAACCTGAATTGTTAAAAATGCATGTTACACTGTGTTGGTTTTTTCCTATGGTATACAAGTCTATAATCCAAAATAATCCCCTGTTGCTAATAACTTTTGCTAGCTTCTGTTGATATGATAGCAGATTTAGGGAAGTATTGATATAGATTTTATTTTGTATTTTACGACTGTTATGGTTTGTAGTGTTGAAAGACTTAGTTGTTGTCGTTGTTATGGTTCAGGTACCGTGAACTAGCAAACCGAGTGGATGAAGCTCTTGGATTTATGTCGGCTGCTGGACTGACTGTGGACCATCCGATCATGACTACAACAGACTTCTGGACGTCTCACGAGTGTTTGCTTCTGCCATACGAACAGTCACTGACTAGATTGGATTCAACATCTGGTCTGTACTATGACTGTTCAGCTCATTTTCTTTGGGTCGGGGAGCGCACTAGGCAGTTGGATGGAGCTCATGTTGAGTTCTTGAGAGGCATTGCTAACCCCCTTGGAATTAAGGTAACTTTGGATCTTATAATTAGTACACTTTTGTCTGAATAGTGAGTCTATATTCATAGCTTAGTACTTGTTTAGATATGGTCATTGGTTGTAGGGTGTGGTGCTTAATTTCATATGTTATTCTTTCATTTGCAGGTTAGTGACAAGATGGATCCAAATGAACTAGTCAAGCTCATTGAGATTTTGAACCCTAAGAACAAAGCAGGAAGAATCACTATAATCACCAGAATGGGAGCAGAGAACATGAGGGTTAAGCTTCCTCACTTGATCAGGGCAGTCAGAAGGGCAGGCCAAATCGTGACCTGGGTTAGTGATCCTATGCATGGAAACACCATCAAAGCTCCTTGTGGTCTGAAAACTCGACCGTTCGATGCCATTAGGGTAAGTCAGTTCCTACCAGACCATCTTATAGAACTGGTAAGACTTAATTAATCCCTGTGAACAAAAGAGGAAGTTAATGCTGATGCTCTGCAAGAAAATTACTCCTAAAACTTATGCGAAATCAGAAAGTTATGTCACAATTAACGCTGCTAAATGCCTATTTTGATTTTTTTTTTTCTTTCTTTGAAAATTTTCCACTCCTTGTTCTTAAATTCCTTCATGTTACTATAGCTAGTTTATTTGACGGCTGATTTAAGTCGCCATCTGCATTTGTCAGGGTTCTATAGAAAAAGAGTATTTTTCCTGGACTGCTGTTGCTAGTATTCGCTTGCTTGATTAAATATCACTGATTCTTTGTAGTTCTACTAGTTCGGCCATCTTAAACGCTGTGGAAATGCAAAGTTTGGTGATTAACTAATTTCGAACAAGAATGCTACTGCTATTTTAAGATGCTGTGTTTTGCATCTTTTTTGGTGATATTGTCAAGCTACTATTTTCTATTATAGTATTATTTAAACACGGAATTTATGTGTCCATGTGGAAAATTGGTAGTCATTTTAGTCAGTGATCTGGTGTGGGATATTCTCTTTTAGTCTCTGTCTTTGTAGGTCTCTTTTGGTTGGCATGGGATATTCTCTTGAGTGATGCAATATGCTTTAGGAAATTTTTTTTTGTCTGCGCCTACTTGTTTGTCACATATTTGGTGCATACATCTTAATATATCCACGGAAAATGCTGTGACTTGCTCATACGAACGATTCCTTCACTTGTTTGCAACAGGCGGAAGTGAGAGCATTCTTCGATGTCCATGAGCAAGAAGGCAGCCACCCAGGAGGAGTCCATCTGGAAATGACGGGTCAGAATGTGACTGAATGCATTGGTGGATCTCGCACAGTCACCTATGATGACCTGAGCTCGCGTTACCACACTCACTGCGACCCGAGGCTGAATGCCTCTCAGTCGCTTGAACTTGCATTCATCATTGCAGAGCGCCTGCGAAGGAGGCGGCTCGGATCTCAGAAATCTCTAGCATTTAATAGCAACGTTTAAGTTGTTCTTGAGGGTGTCTGCAAGTTCTTGTTCTTGCTGAGTATTGTGTCAATGTACCCTTTATGTATTGTTGTTTAGTGTGCTATGCTGATACTGAGAGTGGGAGATGTGGATGGTTTGAACTGAATAATGAAGCATAAGCTTTTGAATACTCCCTCGATGTCAGATCCCATAACTTTTCATTTCATGAGAAAGCTAAAATGTTTATTCGCAAGATGCTACATCTTGAAAACCAAACTGCAACTGGTGGTCGATAGTAACAACCAAGTATTTCACAATCCGAGAGATAATTTACTTCCCAAAATATGTTGACTAGTACTTTGGCTTAATTCTGAAAATTCACATAGAAATGCTAAGATCTTGGTCAAATTTAGTTGTTTTTTAATAAAAAAAATACAGAAAAGGGTAAGTCTTCTTGACATTCCCACCCCTCTTTACTTTTTATTGTTATGACTATACATTAATTTAAATCACTTTTGCAAATACAATTCGTATACGGTATGCCTGGGATACACCACCCAGTAAGTAATTTAGCTTTTCAATAAAAATATTATAAACTCCCCCTACATTTAGACATACAATTCTCTACCATTCCACCTTCTATGTATACACATTTTAACCTAGGATATAATAAGAATTGAATGCGAGATGTTTTGTCTATCCTGTTACGAAAACGATCATAATCAAATAATTCTTCTTCTTCTCTTCTATTAAAATCATGAAAAGAATTAAGTTCTCTTTAATTTTCTTTGTAAATATTCAAAGGAGAATGCAAATTTAAAAGTAAGAGAGACCAATGGTAATCGATGGTCATCGATAGATGTAAATGTTGGCTAACAACTATAAATAGTAGTTAGTGAAGTAGAAATGACTAGGAAAGTATCTCATGGAGTTTCTCAACGATGATGACTTTGAAGAGGCTATTAATGAACTATTAATAACATTATTCGCAGAGATAAACAACGATCAAGTGATTAACAGTGATCACAAACTATTGTTAATGATTTTGTCATTGTCAATCCCACCTAATTGTTATAGGGCATTACGATCACAACAACGTTAATTGTTGTGATCGTTCTTGGCAAAACAAATATTGTATGGAGTAGGATTTTTAATACAAGTGAGTGAGCCATTGAAGATATGTACTTCCATCAAGAGTTTAAAACAACATTTCATCAAATTTTAAGGCCTAAATGACCTTTGTTTTCCCTTTCAAAATTTAGTGCATAGATATAAGTCTAATATCTGTCTAAATCACCTTATAGGTCATTCCAATTTTAGTTGCATTTCACATCAGTTACATGTATTAATTCAGTTGCCAATCCATAACATCTAAAAATTTTCATATGTAACTGTCGAATCAATTTAGTGGAGGAGTTGGATTATCTAATCTGGTTACTATATAAAAGGAATACTTGGAAATGACACGCTTGTGTCAACCGTCGTCAGGGGCATAGTGGTCATTTCCAAGGCAGGCCGAACGTGTGCCTCAGGCTATGCTCTGAAGTGGCTGCCCAAAATGACGTCGTTTTTGGCACCACTTTTGTCTTTTTGTGCATCCCATTTGTCAAAAGTTGAGGTGCCTCCATGTGCGGCTACATGTGCTGCAAGGTGGCCGACCAAAGCGACGTCGTGTTGGGCACCCATTCGAGGGGTGCCTACTCGAGAGGTACCCATTCGAGATGTGAGCTTCCAGGCGGATGGGTTCGATAGGATGGGTTTGAGAGGTACCCATCGTCAGGGGCATAGTTGTTATTTCCAGGGCAGGCCGAACGTGTGCCCCAGGCTATACTCTGAAGTGGCCGCCCAAAACGACGTCGTTTTGGGCACCACTTTTTTTCGTTTTGTGCATCCCATTTGTCAAAAGTTGTGGCGCCTCCATGTACGGCTACATGTGCTGCTAGGTGGCCGACCAAAACGACATCATTTTGGGCACCCATTCGAGGGGTGCCTACTCGAGAGGTACCCATTCAAGATGTGAGCTTCCAGGCGGAGGGGTTCGATATGATAGGTTCGAGAGGTACCCATTCGAGGTGTGAACTTTCAGGTGGAGGGGTTGGGTTCTCAGCCCTCGAAGGGAAGGAATCTTCTGTCCTCGAAGGGGTCGATCTCTCAGCCCTCGAAGGGATGGCGTCTTCTGCCCTCGAAGGGATCGCATTTTTTTTCCTCAAAGGGATTGCGTCTTTTATTTTCCAAGGGGTCGAGTTCTAGGCCCTAGAATGGATGAAGGCTTTTGTCCTCGAAGGTATACGAGATCTCGGCCCTTGAAGGGATGGAGTCTTATGACCTCGAAGGGGTTGAGTTTTCGGCACTCAAAGGGATGACGTCATCTATCCTCGAAGGGGTCAACTTCTAGGTCCTCGAATGGATGGAGGCTCCTATCCTCGAAGGAGTCGATCGACCTCTCGGCCCCCGTAGGGATGGAGTCTCCTGTTCTTGAAGGGGTCGAGTTCTACGGCCGCAAATGGATGGAGGCTTCTGTCCTCGAGAGATGTGAGCTTCCAGGCGGAGGAGTTCAATGGGATGGGTTCAAGAGATACCCATTCGAGGTCTGAACTTTCAGGTGGAGGGGTTGAGTTCTTAGCCCTCAGAGGGATGTAGTCTCCTGTCCTTCAAAGGGCCGACTTCTAGGCCCTCGATTAAATGGAGGCTTCTGTCCTCGAAGGTATACGAAATCTCGGCCTTCGAAGGGACGGAGTCTTCTGTCCTCGAAGGGGTTGAGTTCTCGGCCCTCAAAGGGAAGGAGTCTTCTGTCCTTGTAGGGGTTGAGTTCTCGGCCCTCGAAGGGATGGAGTCTTCGACCCTCGAAGGGATGTAGTCTTTTGCCCTCGAAGGGATGGAGTTATCTATTTTTGAATGGGTTGAATTCTAGGTCGTCGAATGGATTGGGGGCTTCTGTCCTCAAAGGAGTCGAGCTTTCTGCCTTTGAAGGGATGGAGTCTTCTGGCCTCAAGGGGTTGAGTTCTCGGCCCTCGAAGGGATGGAGTCTTTTGTCCTCGAAGGGGTTGAGTTCTCGGCCCTCAAAGGGATGGAGCCTTCCATCTTCGAAGGGGTCAATCTCTCAGCCCTCGAGGGATGTAGTTATCTGTCCTCAAAGGGGTCGAGTTCTAGGCCCTCGAATTGGAGGACGCTTCTGTTCTCGAAGGAGTCGAGCTCTCTGTCGTCGAAGGGATGGAGTTTTCTGGCCTCAAGGGGTTGAGTTCTCGGCCCTCAAAACGATGGAGTCTTCTGTCCTCAAAGGGGTTAAGTTGTCGGCCCTCGAAGGGATGGAGTCTTCTGACCTCGAAGGGATCGAGTTCTAGGCCCTCAAAGGGATTGAGTCTTCTGACCTCGAAGGGGTCGAGTTCTAGGCCCTCGAATGGATGAAGGCTTCTATCCTCGAAAGAGTTGATCTCTCTGCCGTTGAAGGGATGGAGTCTTCTGTCCTCGAAGGGGTCGATCTGTCGGCCCTCGAATGGATGGAGTCTTCTGTTCTCGATGGGTTCCTGTTCTCGGGCCTCGGAGGGATGGAATCTTCCGTCCTCGAAGGGGTTGAGTTCTCGGCACTCAAAGGGATAGAGTCTTCTATCCTCGAACAGATGGAATCTTCGGTCCTCGAGAGGTCGAGTTCTAGACCTTCGAAGGGATGGAGTCTTCTGTCCTCGAAGGGGTCGAGTTCTTGGCTTTCGAAGAGATGGAGTCTTCTGTTCTTGAAGGGTTGATTTCTCGGCCCTCGAAAGGATGGAGTCTTCTATCCTCGAAGGGGTTAAGTTCTTGGCGGTCCGAAGGATTGAGTCTTCTATCCTCGAAGGGGTTGAGTTCTAGGCCGTCGAAAGGATGGAGTCTTCTGTCCTCGAAGGGGTCCAGTTCTCTGCCCTCGAAGGGTTGGAGTTCGTGTTCCCGTCCCTTGAAGGGATGGAGTCTTCCATCCTCGAAGGGATGAAGTCTTCTATCCTCGATCAGATGGAATCTTTTGTCCTGGAGATGTCGAGTTCTATGACGTCGAAGGGATGAAGTCTCCTGTCCTCGAAGAGGACAAGTTCTTTGCCCTCGAAGGGATGAAGTCTTTCATCCTCGAAGGGGTCAAGGTCTCGGCCCCCAAAGGGATAGAGTCTTGGAGAGCAGCAGGGATTCGAGAGTAGATTTTATATATATATATATGAATATATATATATATATGCAAACATAAACTCAGATTTTACTAAATTCGTGCTAGGGCGATACAACACTCACTTTAGTTAAACTTGACCTGAAAACCTCCGCTTGTACTTCACTGCTAAACCTTTGAATTTTGATACTCAAAGTATCTTTTGATAAGATGTATTTTGCGTAGGTAATATTGTATTACTGACAGGAATATATAGAGTACAATAAGATAACAGAATATGAGCAGAACTCTAGCTTAGTCAACATGACTTATCTAGAACCAATTATTATCTAGTCAGAAATATGATTTACTTTAACACCCCCTTAAGCGAAGCGTCGGATGTTTAGCGACGCAAAGCTTGGACTAGAAGAACTCAAAGACATACCTAAACGAGTGAGAATATCTCGAGCATACTTAGCTTGACCGAGACACAGACCCGAGGAAGTGGGTCCTACTTCTAAGCCACAAAGTTAAGGAGAGTACCCAAATCCTTAATAGAAAACTCCCGATGTGTCCCGAGGAAGTGAGAACCTGGTTTTCTTATCAATTCGTTGTTTAAGATTCCAAAGTGGTGCACGTGTGCTAATACAACTGCACGTGTCGTTGCTCCTCCCAACACTGCGCCGTCAGAAGACAAAGAAGCGATCACATCTTTCTATAACTTTTTGTAATTCTAGTGCGGAAATAATTATCCATCACTTCAGTCCCCATATTTACCTCTCATCTGCACCTCCATATTTCCTCTTCTCGTTTGCAGGCATCTTCCTACAAAATTTTGCATCCGTATTTCTCTTGCGAGCGATCCCGACTTCCATCATTTTTTTCTAGTAATCAGTAAGTTCTTTCATCCATATTCTCCTTCTATAGTGTACTTTCATCCCTTTTCTCCTTCTATAGTTCTTTCATCCTTATTCTTTCTCCCACACTCCCTCCCAATATTATGACCCGCTCTGACAAGGGTTCCGCCTCCGAGAAATTTTTTGGTGAAATTAGTGTAAGCAAGTCTAGGGTTACTACGCCGGAGAAAATTGCTACCGACCCGGAATATGCCCATTCCGAATGATTCTAGCCCGATCTAAGATACTAGAAAGGGCGTATCTAATCCTGGTGCTAATACTACTGGGAAGAAGGGTTCATTCTTATAACCGATATGCCCTCTCAAAAAGCTGTGGAAATTGGCTTTCGGGCATAGCCAAACCCTACATAACGAGGTCCATTGCAAGCGGCAAAATTGGCTTTTACCCTCCTCCAAACCCAGAGGTCGAAATGTTAGCTGGAGGTATCGATTCCCTTTGTGGAATTGGACAGTGGAACTTGAGCCTCCCAAACCTGGGAGAATATATCTGCCCAGATGCCGTCGAGAGGGAGAGACAAAAACTGCTGTCCAGTTCCCTCGACTATAGCCTTTTCAAGAATCCCAACTCCCAAATTGGTAGGCTTTGTTTTCCCACCCAGAATCTATGAAAAGAGTATGTGTTTAACGCCCTCCTGATGTTTACAAGAAAAAGGCAAAGGGAACGTGGGGGTGCCACAGAGATGGACCTTGCCTCGAGATTGTCGTTAGTAAATCTGTTGTGTTATTAATTGATCACTATTACATATCATCGCTAGTAAATCTACTGTGTTATAAGGTTTATCACTATTAGCTTACTCTTTTTCTTTTACCAATTTCAGTGGGTTTCACAAAGGACTTAAAGAAGCAAAGGCCCTGGAAGCAGGGTCAAGCTCGGCCCGAGGGGATCCTTGATCCCTTGCATCAGGCTTCCATCCTCCTAACTCCAGAGTCTCCCCTCTCGAATCAGGGCTCCCTTCCTAGAGCACGTCTCAAGAGGCCTATCTCAACCGTCGGTGATGAGTAATTTCCTGACACTAGGAACGGTAGCCAGAAGACAAGGCCGAACAACAATACTATCAGCTCCTCCTCACTAAGCCTGCTTATGGAAATTCATGGTGGTGAAGATGTTCAACTACAGCCTTTGCCCTTTTCGAGTGATGCAGTGCCTACATTAGAGTTCGAGCATGACCTTTCAAGAATTGTCTCCAATCCTAAGGTTCTTTTCCATTCTCTTATCTGTTTCTCTCTCCCTTTTTTATAAATACTTTTGCTTCAACTGAGCTGAATTGCTTGATCAGGCTTGTAGAGTTTACCACGAGGTCACAACGACTACAGCGTCCCTCTTCTCTATTAGCGAGGATAACCTTCGTGACGATCTCAGCAAAAAAGATGCTGAGATTTTGCGGCTGAGAGAATGTCTCGAAGGGAAGGACAAAATTCTCAAAGAAAAACAAAAGCTCTGGGACAGTGAAAGGCGAAAATGGTTGACAGAGAGGGACACCCTCACTAAGGGGGTTCAGGCTGCAGAAGAGAAAATTCAAGCTGCGGAGAAGAAGGTTTAAGACGCAGAAGAGAGGGCTCAAGCTGCAAAAGATCCAGCAACGCAAGTGCAACTGCTCGAGGCTTTCAAACACAGGCTACTGAATAGCCCTGAGACTGTTTAATTTTTCCTGGAACTCCTGAGAATGGCCAAGGAGATTGGCTACAACAAATTGGCCGAGATTTTTTTAAAGCTACAAGTGTCCAACTCTCTTTTTGAAGATTTAGCCAAGCAGATGGAGGAATTGGTCAACCTAGAGCTCGAAGCCACCATTGGACACAAAATGGGATGAACCCATAAAAAACGACGGCATTCGCTTTGCTCTGCTGGATATCATCAAGGCAAATGGGTGTTCCTTACTGTCGAGAGGATTCAAGCGATCCCCTTTCCAGAGGTTGCAGGCGCCTCTCCTGGGCAAGATTCCCCAGTCACTCACATGGAAGAAATGATTACTTCCACATCAAAGGAGGATAATTCTAGGGTTGGTTCCTAATAGTAAAATTTACCTCATATGCTTTGTTTTCAATTTTTAGTTTTTTGAGAATCAATGGAAATACGCACTTATTTGATTTTACCTTTGTTTTCTTTCATTAAGTATAATTCAATGAAAATGGTGCTAGAAGGTGCTTGCAAGGAGCTTTCGAGTTCCCAAAAAGAACTGGATGAGACAAATAAACAGTTGCTGATTGCCCTTCGAGATCTTTCTAAATGCAACCAAGAGAAAGATTCCTTGAAGGACAAGTTCCACAACCTCGAGGCAGAGATGAAGCTGTGGCAATATAAAGATCATCCTCCCTTCAGGGGATCATCCTACCCCCTGGAAGTGGTCAAGGGTTGTGATCATGCTGATAAAGAACTAGAAGAAATGATGCGGCAAATTTATTTGAAATTTGGTTCTTTGAAGTCCTGCCTTGCCGCTGCAACTAGGCTATCATTAGTAGAGGGGCGTTTGATCGGTTGCATGGGAGAAAATCGAAGACTGGTAGCCCAGAGGGACTCAGTTGCCGAACATCATCTGTTAACTCAATGCAAAGTGGCCAGCCTTGAAGAAGACTTACTCGCTTGGAAAATGGCAGCTAGCAAGGACCCCCCCCTTCAGCAAGCGAACCCACTTTGGCCCCTCAAGCCCCTCGAGAGAGCCCTCCAGTTGAAGATAGCTCTTTGGTGGAATATCTTTTATCAGAAAATGCAAATCTCTCTGGGGATATCGAGGCTTGGACGGTATAATTAACGGAAATAGAGCAACGTTTTGTTGAGTATGAAGAAGAAATTGCCACACACAAAGTAAGCCTTCGTGCCCATATGTTTTCTCATGACATTCCTTCCTCCTGTTTGATAAGAAAAGACCAAATTCCAAAGTTTCTATTAAAAGCCGCACAACACTGGATGGAGGAGGTCAACGTTCATGAGAATGGGACTCCCCAATAGAAGAAGGCTGTTGACCTCATTCTCGATTGGCTAGCGGAACTAAAAGTAAAAGGATTTACCCCCTCGAGTGGAAGCTCTGCCTCTCGATCACAGAGGTCTGCCGTTAAAGATACTGAATGGCACCTGGTCCCAAATAAGCAAAAAATAACCAAGGTCTTCCTCAAAATGCCGCAGAAGCACTCGGTCACCCTCAAAGGCCCCCTTCGAACCTTCCACGAAGAAACGGTGTCAGACCGTCGCTGTCATTCCTATAGAATACCCTATAGAGGAGCAAATGAAGGATATCTTGAGGGCGGCTGGCATAAAGCTGGAAGGGCTTGAAGAGATAGAAGCAAATGTTAAGAAGCTAGGAAACTCTAAGTCCACTGAAGATTTGTTTCAAACGGGATTTCCCCCCCGTAGGTGGATTAACTTGGAAATAATTGTGTTAGTATCAAATATTTTAGGCTTAGTGTATTTGTTGAAAGAGTCCTAAAGTAATTATTATGGCACTGACCGACCATTTTCAACCATTGACTGACAAGAAATGACCAAAATTCCCTTCTAACCTAATACAAAATTTTAAAAAACAAAAATGCCCCCCCTCGGTGTCAAACCCTGAACCCATTTACATTAATAAATAAAATAAATGAATAAAATTTATTGAAATTCCCTTACGCTACTCTATATTCTATGTTTAATTTTTAAACTATTACATATTCATTAAATTCTATATTCTATGGACTCTTCTATCCTCGAAGGGGTCGAGCTCTCAGCCCTCGAAGGGATGGACTCTTCTATCCTCGAAGGGGCCGAGCCCTCAGCCCTTGAAGGGATGGACTCTTCTTTCCTCGGAGGGGTTGAACTCTCAGCCCTCGAAGGGATGAACTCTTCTATCCTCGAAGGGGCTGCACTCTCAGCCCTCGAAGGGATGAACTCTTCTATCCTCGAAGGGGTCTAGCTCTCAGCTCTCTAAGGGATGTACTCTTCTATCCTCGAAGGGGTCTAGCTCTCAGTCCTCGAAGGGATGGACTTTTCTATCCTCGAAGGGGTCTAGCTCTCAGCCCTCGAAGGGATGTAGTCTTCTTTCCTCAAAGGGGTCGAGCTTTAGGCCCTCGAAGGGATGGACTCTTTTATCCTCAAAGGGGTCGAGCTCTCAGCCCTCGAAGGGATGGACTCTTCTTTCCTCGAAGGGATCGACCTCTCAGCCCTCGAAGGGATGGACTCTTCTTTCCTCGAAGGGGCCAAGCTCTCAGCCCTCGAAGGGATGGACTCTTCTATCCTCGAAGGGGTCTAGCTCTCAGCCCTCGAAGGGATGGACTCTTCTGTCATCGAAGGCGTCGAGCGCTCAGCCCTCGAAGGGATGAACTCTTCTATCCTCGAAGGGGCCGAGCTCCCAGCCCTCGAAGGGATGAACTCTTCTATCCTGGAAGGGGTCTAGCTCTCAGCCCTTGAAGGGATGGACTCTTCTTTTCTCGAAGGGGTCTAGCTCAAGGCCCTCGAAGAGATGAACTCTTCTATCCTCGAAGGGATCGTGCTCTAGGCCTTCGAAGGGATGAAGTCTTCTTTCCTCGAAGGGGTCAAGCTCTCAGCCCTCGAAGGGATGAACTCTTTTATCCTCGAAGGGGTCAAGCTCTCACCCCTCGAAGGGATGTACTCTTCTTTCCTCGAAGGGGCCGAGCTCTCAGCCCTCGAAGGGATGGACTCTTTAATCCTCGAATGAGTCTAGCTCTTAGCCCTCGAAGGGATGGACTCTTCTATCCTCGAAGGGGTCGAGCTCTCAGCCCTCGAAGGGATGGACTCTTCTATCCTCGAAGGGACCAAGCTCTCAGCCCTCGAAGGGATGGATTCTTCTATCCTCGAAGGGGTCTAGCTCTCAGCCCTCGAAGGGACGTAGTCTTCTTTCCTCGAAGGGGTCGAGCTCTCAGCCCTTGAAATCCCTCGAAGGGATGAAGTTAATAATCCTCGAAGGGGTCGAGCTCTCAGCCCTCGAAGGGATGGACTCTTCTTTCCTCGAAGGGATCTAGCTCTCAGCCCTCGAAGGGATGTGCTCTTCTATCCTTGAAGGGGTCGAGCTCTCAGCCATCGAAGGGATGGAGTCTTCTTTCCTCGAAGGGGCCGGGCTCTCAGCCCTCGAAGGGATGTAGTCTTCTTTCCTCGAAGGGGCCGATCTCTAGGCCCTCGAAGGGATGGAGTCTTCTTTCCTCGAAGGGGTCGAGCTCTCAGCTCTTGAAGGGATGTACTCTTCTTTCCTCGAAGGGGTCTAGCTCTCATCCCTCGAAGGGATGTAGTCTTCTATCCTCGTAGGGATATAGCTCTCAGCTCTCGAAGGGATGGAGTTTTCTTTCCTCGAAGGGATGGACTCTTCTATCCTCGAAGGGGTCCACTTGCATTCGACAAGTGAACTTTCAGGTGGAGGGGTTCCATTGGATGTGTTTGAGAGGTACCTATTCGAAAGGTACCCACTCGAGATGTGAACTTCCAACTGGAGAACCTTCACATCTCGAACCCCTTCACTTGAACCCTCTCCACCTGAACCTTCACCTCTCACCATCTCCACGCTTCAATTACATGTATAATTGATACATTTATAGTTTCAATTACAACTCTTTTAAAATTCCTATACAATTTATATAATTTGTTATCAACCTTACCGCGCAACGCGCGGTGTAGCCACACTAGTTAAATCAATTGTCAGGTACGAACCGACATCAAACACCAAGATAGTTCTCAAACACACACCGACATCAAACACCAAGATAGTTCTCAAACACACACAGAGATGGAAATTCTAAAGGTTTTTTTTTCCTAAAAAGGGAAATTCTATGTTATTTGACGGTAATTTCTGAAGAAAACACTGTAGTAAGTGTGAAACCTTTGCCGCCAATTCACAACTCCGCGTTTCCACGCGTTATCGAACCGAATAAGAAACGCTTTCTTCTTCTTTTTCCTATTTTTATCCCCAATTACACAAACCATCTGATTCTAATCTTTTATTCTTCATATAATCTCGTTTATTTCCTGATAATTCATCTTCTACAGTCACAAATTAGTCCCAACTCCCAACGCTTTCTGCTGAAATTTTACACTGACAACAAGAGTTTTTGGTTCAATTTCGCCATTGATATGATGGACGTTGACGCGCCGCCAGCAGCGGCTGTGGTCAGAGATCGGAGGACGGAAGCGCTGGGAGACTTGCGCACCATTCCGGATGAGACTATCTGCGCAATTTTAGCTCTCCTCTCTCCCCGCGACGTCGGCCGCCTCTCGTGTGTCAGCAGGTAACTCAGCTCGCTTTCATTAGCTTACGCGATCATTGAATTTCATTTGCATGACCTAGATTGTGTACTGAATTAGCAAATGTTCGCTTCAAATTTGATGTTGAAATTCATAGAAATGCTGTTGAATTTTTGTTTCTGGTTACTTGATTTTTGTTTATATTTTTTATGCAGTGTGATGTATATTTTTTGCAATGAGGAGCCGCTGTGGCTGACGCTTTGTCTCCAGAATGTGAATCGCCAGCTCGAGTACAAAGGCTCGTGGAAAAAAACAACTCTTCATCAGTATGATTTCACAATTCTTTCCGCATTACGAACATTTACTGAATTACTTATTTCGGTGGATTTGACAGTTTTCATTTATTATGCCTTGACCTTTTTGTGTAGATTGGATCTTGTGACTGAATGTACTGAATCTTGTCGGAAGCCGCTACATTTTGATGGTAATTATACTGGGAGAGGCTCGTGCTCTGTTTGATTGCTTGAGTTTGCATTCACTAGTTAGTAAATGGTGTGTTTGATCTTCAAGGTTTTTTCTCCCTGTTTCTTTATCGGAGGCTATATCGATGCTATACCACGTTGGATGGATTTACTTTCGATGATGGAAATGTGGATAGAAAGGAAGCTCTTTCTTTGCAAGAGTTTTCGGAGCGTTATGATGGACAGAAACCGGTAACCCTTTTTGGGAATTTTTATTGCTGTCCTTACTATGTTTTTAGAATATCTCCGTGTATGATTATTCTAGCATTATTTTGAGCTTCATCTGATTGGATGAGCCCTTATAGTTTATGCTGGAGAATATTAATGTCTAAATTTACTTTGTTCATGTGGTGCTACAAAGAAATAAATTAAATGAGAGAGTTTGTCATTTATTTGGTCAAATACTCTTTTCTTCTAAAACTAGTTGTTCTTGCATTAATATGATTCTGGATGAGCAAATATGGGTATATATCACTGGGAAAGGACAGTAGCTGATAACAATCCCATTCTTCATGAGTGCTTGCAGTTTATGTTACCTATGAGTCCACTGCTCATGTGTATGCATTCTCAACTATTTACTGTTGAATCATACTTCTATTTCAGGTTTTAATTAGTGGCCTTGCTGATACTTGGCCTGCGAAGAATACTTGGACAATTCAGCAGTTATCACTGAACTATGGGGATAAAGCATTTCGAATATCTCAGAGGAGTCCTCAGAAAGTTATGATGACGTTCAAGGATTATGTGTCATACACACAAATTCAGCATGATGAGGACCCTCTTTATGTGTTTGATGATAAGGTACTTATTTAGTACTTGTCCTTTGACTTTTTCTATTTTGGTGTCTTTTCAAGTTTCGGTTACCACAATGCAGTTTGGAGAAGTTGCACCTGGCTTGCTTCAGGATTATACTGTCCCGAATCTGTTCCAGGAAGACTTTTTTGACATCTTAGATAGTGATGAGCGGCCACCTTATAGATGGCTGATTATTGGGCCAGAAAGGTCTGGTGCCTCGTGGCATGTTGATCCAGCTCTTACCAGTGCTTGGAATACTCTCCTCTGTGGTCGTAAAAGGTAACTGGACAGTGACCGATAAGTACAATAATGTTAAGAGGAACAAAAAGGCAGTAAGAAGCATAAATTCCTTATTTCTGACACCGACAGTTATTTATTACTTCCTTGTAATAGTAGAATACATATTCTGTAGCTGCTAGTAAATCCAGTTTACATGACTCCAAACAAATATGGAGGCAGAGAAAGTATCAGTATCAGCTTATCTTCTGTACTATTGCTTGTTCTGGCTTTCTGGAATCTTTTTCTTTGTCAGTTTATTAGTATATGATTATGTGCAAATGCTGCCTTTTCAATTTAAAAGGCTTTCCGTATCTGCTAGCTTTCATACTCTTAACTGTTTGTGTACTTGAAAGGTAACATTATGAGATTATAACAGGTGGGCATTATATCCACCAGGAAGAGTACCTCTAGGAGTGTCAGTACATGTTAATGACGATGATGGCGATGTCAATATTGACACTCCATCATCTTTACAGGTAATAATGCTGCGATATAATATCTTGATCAACTGCAGCCTTTCTTTTTAAATCTGTTTGGCATTCTTGCATTGATTTAAAACACTTGTAATTTCTTTTTCACCTTTTGTAGTGGTGGCTGGATTTTTATTCTCTTCTTGCTGATGAAGATAAGCCTATTGAGTGTACTCAACTTCCTGGTCAGACAATATATGTTCCTAGTGGGTGGTGGCATTGTGTGCTAAACTTGGAAACCACTGTTGCTGTCACACAGAATTTTGTCAACTCCAGGAACTTTGAGTTTGTCTGCCTAGATATGGCTCCTGGCTACCGACACAAAGGTGTATGCCGTGCTGGAGTTCTTGCTATTGATGAAGACAGTTTTGAGGATTCTGAAAAGGGAACATGTACAGAAAATTGTATTAGTCACTTAGACTCAACGAGGAAAGAAAAGAGAATCAGAGTGCATGATCCCTCGGAGAACGTAGATTATGAAAAAATTACTAAAAGTAACTGTGACAATGATAATCAAGAATTCGTGGAATTCTCTTATGATATTAAGTTCTTATCAAGGTTTTTGGAAAAAGAGAGGGACCACTATAATTCTGAATGGAGTTCAAGTAATGTAATTGGGCAAAGGAACATGAGAGGCTGGTTATATAAGCTTTGGGTAGGGAGACCACAACTTAGAGATCTACTGTGGAAGGTATGTGTTTCCTTTGATTTCTGTTATGATTTGCAATGAAATTTGGGACCTGTGAAACAGTATTATCCATGGCATGAAGTTGTTTTAGCAACTTTCACTTCAGCTTTAAACTTATAAATAAATTCATGGAGCTTGTAGTTCCTATTCTTAATACGAATAGCATCCGGAATGATTACTTGCATAATTTAACCAGTTCTGCTGAGGAATTTATCCTTCATCATTAACTGACTTATACTTACATTTAGTTGTTGTTCTCAGATTATTCAGTTCATATTATTCATATCTATCCACAAGCCTTTACTAATAATTCTTATGATCTAAACATGGTCTGGTGGGCGTGGTACTTATTCCATGCCTTTTTCATTATGTCTTCATCGTTATTGTATTACACGTCTTGATACATAATTCTTTGTCCTTATTCCTTATCATCCTTCACTTTTAAAATTTTTCAGGGAGCTTGTCTTGCATTGAATGCTGATAGGTTGTATGAATGTGTTGCAGAAATTTGTTCATTCCTTAATTTCCCTGTACCTACTGATGAAGAAAAGCTTCCTGTTGGCACTGGTAGCAACCCTGTAAGTTGCCTTTTAACAATTAGAACTGTCAGTGTTTGTATATTTCTTACTGTAAATATTTTCATACTTAGTCTTGTGCTTTCTTCATCATTTATAAGTATATTTGAGCGACGAATTAAGCATGTATAAGCTGAAGATAAACTGATACCAGAAGGATACTCTTTCTCTAGTTGAACTGAAGTGATGGTTTTTTAATATAGTTTCATTTTTTTCTGTACCTGAAGGTCTAGATTTTTTTTTTGAAAAAAATGTGGTATTATCAACTAACTCATTGTTAACCCTGTACAGGTTTATTTTCTGGCCGACAGGGTGATAAAATTGTTTATTGAAGATGGGCCCGAAGCTTCACTTTATGCTTTAGGCACTGAGGTATAATGCCAACTTCTTGATTTTATTACTTTGTAATATGTCTATATTCTTACCCCATGTCTTTGTTCTTGGCAGCTTCAGTTTTATAACCTGCTACACCAAACTAACTCCCCCTTGAAGGATCATGTTCCTGCTGTTCTTGCCAGTGGACTAGTCTTTCTCAAAGAAGGATCATATAAAATAATCCCTTGGGATGGGAAAGGGTTCCCTGAGCTGCTTGAAAACTTTATAACTGTTCCTGAACACCAGAGGGAAGTTGATTATCCATTTGGAATTTGGAACAGAAAACAATTTGAATTTGACAAAGCTGGGGATTCCTTGCCTAGATCAGTAAATGCTGAGGGATCCTGGAATGTGTGGCCCTATATCATAATGGAAAGATGCAGAGGGAAGATCTTTGCTGACCTGTGAGTGACTGGCTGCTACAATTCAACTTTTCATTGGTGGCAACTCATTTTATCTGCAACCAGACTTATATCTGAAGTCCCTAGTTTTGAATGTGTTTATCTTATCTTTGATTTTCAGAAGAGACAGCTTGTTGTCCGATGACACACTGAAATTGGCTACATTTCTGGGAGAGCAGCTGCACTACCTTCATCTGCTGCCCCACCCACCTTTTAATGGTAAAAACTCACTGGTTAGCAAACAAAGAAAAGATCTTCCTCTAGACAATGCAATTGTGGATGATGTTGCAGTGAAGACTAGGTTTCCTCCTGAACTAAGTATATATATCAGGATTATGAACAGAAAGAAGGAAGACATTGCTAGCCGATTAGCGAAATGGTATGCCATCTTATAGATCGGCTGATATTGCTATCTGACTGTCTGAAATCCTAGTTTACATCATCTGTGTCACTACTAGACAACTTACCTGTCCATGGTTTTGTGGAATATTCAAATCAGGCTGATATAATGGATGTGAGATAAATATACAAGATATCTTACTACCATGGCTATCTTCATATCTCTTTCATGCTTTACTGCATGTGCTTCAGTGGTTGTGTTTTGGTGCTACTCCTTGAATGCATTTCCTTCATTTAGTTATAGTGTAATAACTGTTTTCTAATAAATAATAATTTACACTTGTTTGCTTCATACACAGGGGTAATGAAGTTCCTAGTACACTTCTTGAAAGAGTCGGTGATTATCTTCCAGATGACTTTGACAAGTTTTTTGATACTTTTGAGGTGTATTATTGATCCTTCATTCTCTGAGATTTTCCTTTCCCAATTTTTGGCTATTCCAGTTATATCCATCATTTTGCCTTTCTAGGACGAGACTAGCATGGCCAACCCTTACACCTGGGTACACTCTGATGTAATGGATGACAATGTCCTCATGAAGCCAAGTCAGTGGAGTTCCTGTGTTGGACCAAATGGTTCTGATTTAAGTCAATTGGATAATGGATGCACCCATGGTCTTGCCAAAACCGACATTTGCAATGTCTGGCATCCTTGCCACATTATTGACTTCAGTGATCTTTCAGTAGGTGAGTGATTGCACATTCTTGTTTGGAACTGTGAAGTAGATTTCCATACTCCATTTTATGTTTGTCAGGTGGTGTATATTTTCTTTTTTGAGCCAATACTAATTGATTTGAATTGCTTTGGGATACAAGCCTGTTAAACCATTTCTGAATATAGATGTCTTGAGTTATAATTCAAATTGATTAGATATAGAAAAGTAGTCATCTGAAGTTTAATGAATGTGGACTGTGGTTACCAATGATATTCAACTTTCATCTGTGCATTTGAAGTAAATGGACAAATTGTGATTTGTTTTAACTTTGTTTATGTCAGGTCACCCAATTTGTGACCTGATACCAGTACATCTTGACATCTTTAGAGGAGACTCTGATCTCTTGAAGCAGTTTTTGAGAGGTTATAAACTTCCCATAGTAGGGAGAAAATCAGCAGAGAGGGGTCAGTTTGGAAAAGCCTCATATCGGACAATGTAAGTTCAGATATGCATATATTTACTTTTAAGACTAAATTATTTTTTTGGTCCCCTACAAAGTATCTTTTACTATCTTTTGGTCCCCATTTGCAAAACAACCCTTAGAGGGTACCCAACAAATTCAAAATGATATGTTTTGGTCCTCAGAGGTGGTTTTCAGGGAAAGTCAATGGTATAATTGGTCAAAATATGTAAAATGACCATCATACCCCCAAGTTTAAAAAATAAAATAAAAAATCATCAGGGGGCAGGAGGTTCGAGGGCTCGAGGCATGATGTTCGAGGGCTCGAGGCATGATGTTCGAGGGCTCGAGGCATGAGGTTCGAGGGGCTCGAGGCATGAGGTTCGAGGGGCTCGAGGCATGAGGTTCGAGGGGCTCGAGGCATGAGGTTCGAGGGGCTCGAGGCATGATGTTCGAGGGCTCGAGGGGAGGGGTTCGAGGGCTCGAGGGGAGATGTTCGAGGGCTCAGGATGAAGTTGAAAATCATAAAATTTTTAAATTAATATTTTTTAATTGAAAATATTTTTAATTAGTAAAATTACAATTATACCCCTGACCATACCGGAAAACCATTTAGTCTTACTGGAAAACCACCTCTGGGGATCAAAATATATCATTTTGAATTTGTTGGGCACCGTCTAAGGGTTGTTTTGCAAATGAGGACCAAAAGATAGTAACAAAAAAAACAATTTAGTCTTTACTTTTCAACACAATATTATATATGATGCTCGTCCCTAAATGAATGCTAAGAGCATGGGCAGTGGGTTTCTTAAAAATTTAAAAATTACTCAAAAAATCGAAAACATCCACAGTAGTGGTTTTTAGGCCGGCCCATAGTTTCCAACTAGGGAATCGGTTAAGAAATCGGTTCCGCCAGACGTGTCAGCACATGCACATGGCCGCCTGATGCGGCCAAATTTTTTTTGGGTGAGTGGGACACGTGTCACCCATACATTGGGCCACGTGTCCCATTCAAATGCTGATTATTTTTTTTGTAAATAGAGGGACACGTGGCACCCTCTGGTTGGGCCACGTGTCCCTATCTATGTTTTTAAATTTTTTTTTAAAAAAAGCTGAATTTTTTTATTTTTAAAATTTAATTTTAAAATATTTTTAAATTAAAAATATTGAATGATTTTTGATTAAAATTTGGAATGATTTGGAATAAAAATTTGGAATAATTATTGAAGAAAAATTATTGAAAAAATATGGAATAATTATTGAAAAAAATGAAATTCAATTTTAAAAATTATAATGTATTATTAAATTTTACATTCATTTCATTTTGGTTTGACAAATTTATTTAAATTAAACGTTAATAATAAAATTAATGAGTAGGATCGAGAAAATCAAGTGGGGTATATAAATAGTAAAAAGTGGTTTCTTACCATTGTGGAGAAGAAAATGTGTGGTTTCTTAAAGCGAGGTGGAAGAGAGAGAATGAGAAAAATAATATATTTAATTGGTAAGAAACTGGTAACGGTTTCTACCATTGCATAGGTGTTGTTGACAATCATCTGCTTTTGTGGATTTGCTGCAACAGAAAGTACATACACATTCTTTATTTCAATTCATTAAGAATCCCACTTTTCACGTCACTCGATAATCTTCAGCATAATATTGTCACAATAATCCATTTTGTTCTTTATTTGAATACTGAAAATTTAAAACCATTTAGATTTTGTTTTGGTACATGTAGGATGAGGATTCAAGAATCTGTTTTCCAGGGTTACGGCAGTTGTACTATTTTATTTTGAAGTAAAAATGAAGTTTGTTGTACTATTTAGCATGATTGAGACTCGTTAAAATGATTGAACTCGAAACCAGGTGCTTATGTATTCTGCACGACGACAATGTCTTGGGTGCTATTTTCAGTCTGTGGAAAGAACTTAAGATGGCGAAAACTTGGGAGGAAGTTGAGGAGAAAGTGTGGGGTGATCTGAATGATTATGAAGGTTTTTGCTGATCGCTTTGTTCAGAATAAATTTTTTTTCTTGAATTGTCAATATGAACTGTTATTCTGTCATACAAAAGTCTCCGGTTGCACACATTAGGTTGGATGATTCTTTGTTCCGGTTGATTCTTAGTCTCCTGGGCCTTAACAGTTTATTTTATTTGTAGCCTGAACAGTTCCTTCTCAAGTTCTCAACAGAAACAATTGTTGTCTGTATCATACAGAGTGTGCAACATTATTTCTGATGAAGGTGAATAACATCAAATGTAATCTTTTTTGGGTAAACAGGAGCGGAATCCCAGTGCATTGTCTAAGCCTCAGTGTAAAGGCCTTATTTTTATAATTTTAAGTAATTTAGAGGATGTGCGTGCGGGTAGTGAATGAACCCGTCCTTTATTTTGTAAACTTCTATTAAATAAGTATATTTTGTGTATTTATTATGTGAACTTATTTATAAGTATTTCATCAACTAGCCCAAACACAAGTCTAGCCCATTCAACAAATTCAAATGACCTAATTCCGTCTAGGTTAAGGTCTTCCCACCGGCCGTCATCCATCGGAAAATCGAACCAATACGACAAATCCAATGGAGAACGAATTCTGTATGTAATCTAACTGTTTGCTTTTTTTCTTTCTTGCTCCAAAACCAATGCTTCGGGAGCATTTCCGATTCACAGGGACTGTAAAATGCACATTCTCACTGGGATTGTAAAATGCACATTCAAAGGCAATTAATACGTCAACCCTAATACCCAGCAATTGCAAATTCAGAGATGTTTTTAACTACAATTGGCTAATCAATATGCGAAGACTACAATAAGCATCCCCAAATTTGCTTGCCTTCGGGGTTTTTGCAACTGGTGATAAACAATGTTATCTCCGTGATGTGGTAGCTTGTTCAGGCAGCTTCTTCGCTGCTCACCTCTGTAAGTTCCTCCACCTGTAAAGACAATCCCGGAAATGACTCCGGGAGAATCCCTTCATCGATCAAGTCAGTCCTCTCTTTAACAAATAGGATTTCTCTGAATAGTAGCGCTTACCTTAACTTCTTCTCCATTTGATGCATTTTATAGGCTGACCTGATCGTGCTTCCTTGACAGAGATCATGGGTTATATCACAATCCCACTTTCTGAGTTCGTGGCCTTCGTGATTTGCGTTAGTTCCTTATTCATCGGCCCACATTCTTTGCGTGCCCCTAAGTTCTCAATTTTTTTAGTTAAACCATCAATGACGGGGATATTAGGGTATCCAACCCCTTTCATATATAAGATTGGGAAAAAATGCCTACATTTTGAAAGCACCTAGAACAGATATGGAATGATCCTTATTACACAAAGGCAGTACTATAAAATTCTAAACAATGACCTAAGTGACATTTGAATGAGTAGGTAAATGATAAAGGGCCGTCTACTGTGACAGTGTCCAACAAGCTCGATCCAAACTCACAGAACTAATTCCACTAACTTGATACAACAAGCCAGTCGCAGTAGAAGCACCAATCCTTGCACAAAACACTGATCCTTAGCACTTCTGATGAAACCAAGGCGATCAAAACAAAGAATTGAAGCTCCTTCCCTATAGATCCCGGAGATCCCCATTAAACCCATTCATGCTCCTTCCCCTAAAGTAGGGAACCTTAACCGGTCCTTTCCAATCACCAAAGTACTTCTCTAGCCATGTTTAAAACTAGTGTTTTGTCTATAGAATTGTTTATAACCCAACCTCGAAGGATACCTGTCTAAACAGTCTAAAGAACGATATGGATGAGTGGTCATTGTAATCGGTCTAAAACATCCTAATGAGTCAGTGTCTACAGACATATTTTTTATATCCTTGGTACGAAATCGCCAAAAGTCAATTTATTCAACGACTTTGACTCAGATTTCTCCTAAACTATCTTTAGAAAATATAGATCTGAAATTAATGTAAATTTCCCCGGACTGTCTTACCGGAAAAAGGATCGACAGGAAAATTTATGATTGACAAAGACAATCGGACTGAATGCTCCAGCAAAATAACCCTTTTAATGCTCTACCCATTTTGAAAAAAGAGAACCAAAAAAGAGAAAAAAAGAAGAAATAAAACCAACCTAATATGTAACTAATAATCCTAATCCGACCCCAAATAATCCAAATCCACTCGATTTCATGCACAATTGGAACAAATATAGCACAAATCTGTAGCTGTTGTGAAACCCTAATCCCATACCTTCACTGACAATCCGAGACTAACAGCAACTCCGGTGACATGCCGACAACTAGTTGACCCGAATATCTGCCCTCCCTCCCTTTGATTTGCTCCGCCACTCAGATTTACTGACCCATGACCGCCGCTGGGATTGGATGCTACATATCAAAGAGAGTTGTTGACCGGATGAGCGGTTGGAACAAAGGAACAACGACGACGACAGCAGTACCTCCGTTGACATCACCGCAGCTTCGTCGAAAAAAAGGTTGAAGACAGATCTGTGGCGAGAAACTCTCTGGCTTCCTCCTTTAGCTCCTCCGCCGTGTCTACCACATGGCTGCTGTGGCTACAGCAAGCCACAATAGGGCTTTCCCTGGTTGCGCTAGAACCTAAGTTCTCAATAGTTTGGGCTGAACCGAGTTTGCCTTTGCTGCTAGGTTTGGTTGCTGGACCGTATATACATCATAAGCCCCCCAGCCATGAAGCCAATGCCATACGAAGCAATGATTGGTTTCCTAAGGTGCGTAGCGAGCTTATTTCTTCGCTTTGTGTGTAATGCGTTGTAATATGTTCGTCTGAGCTGTGATGCGAACTGTTCTTTGCGGAGTGTTGATTGCTTCTTGGCTGTATGTTGCGACTTCATGGAATCATGCTTCCATTTTAAATTTGAAACCTCTAGGCGTATCTTATCTCCATGAGATCTATCAGTTGTAATCTTGTGACCGAGATTCACTCCTTCGTATTCGTTTGTTAGCTCCGCAATTTACTCGGTTGCCATTTTGACTGTTGTGCTTTATAATTACTTTGAATTTAGCGTCTCAAAAAGAGCCCCCATTCAGAGTATTTTCTCTGCCGTCTCCTTGAGAATCCAAAAAGACAGTGCACTTTATGTGAGCTTTGTCATGATTGCGCATTATTCTTTTTATTTGTCTGGTAGCATTCCTTCTTGCATTTGAATTCTTGCGCAAACCCAGGCCTATTCATTTTCTTCCTTTGTCTATATTGTTCCCAATCTCTTCTCAAATTCCGTGCTATAACAGTATGTTTTTTTTGCGTCCTTCCTTCCTATCTTCCTTAAGCTTTTAGCTTTTGATTTGTGTACCTGTGCATCTTGTAGCATAAGTTTGTTTGATTATAATTTAAGAAATTTTGTGCTACCCTTCCCGTCACTCTGTTCTAGATTTTGGTCGGATTTGTTCTTCTTAGTTTCTGTCCTTTAATTGACGCTGCCCTTTATCTTGAATTTAGGGATTTTGAATTCGTCATTGTCTGCTTCTAACAACCTCAGGATGTCTTCTCCCAATGTTGGTTAGCTTAATGTTGATTCCGATGAAGATTCCAACCACCGTGCCAGATCGTCCATGATTAGTAGTCGCCTCATAGATTCCTATGTTGAGGATTTAAAATATACATTCCCTTTTCTGCGTTCATATGAGCTTAAGGCACCCGAGGCCTTTGAGGTAATTCACACTTCCCCCTGGTTATTTTTATTGCTATTTAGACTACTTGAAATTGTGACTCTCTTTTCCTCTGCCCAAACATGTGGTAGACCTTCTTTGTTACTATAAATTAGGATTATGTTAGCTACATCCAAAAGCAGTCTCCGTTTTCATCTTTTTTTTATCATGTTTGCAAATCGACTGGTGTTGATTATTCTATAGATCTATTCCATAGCCTTTTTCATCTTCGCAAAATAAAAAACTCCCCTGGAAAATTCACTCTTTACCATGTAATTCCTAATGTTGAGTTTGTTAGCGGGTTCCCCAGTAACTGTGGGGTGTGGCGAGAAAAGTTCTTCTACGTAAAAATTGATCCCAATTGTAGGTTAGATTTTCCCTTTTGGAACTACGACGCTCCAAAAGAGAAGCTACCTAGGGCTAGGGCTCACCTGACTGCCGAGTCCGATGTTGTAATAACTCTTAGTCATCATTCCATCGCGCTTCGCTCTGCTAGTACCTTAATCAAAGGTGTTGAACTCATTGATCACTTAACTATTTCAGGTTTGTTTATCCCCACTATGTGCTTCTGCTCGCCTCTCATGTTTGTGTTCTTATTTATCTGGTTTCGCTTTCTTTTGTTGCAGACATGGACATCACACACCGTACCCATGAGAAGAAGTTCATTTCTAAAGATGATAATGAAGAGGTAGAGACCTTGACTCCCCAGGGCGAGCAAAACACCGATGTTGTTTCTCATCAAGTGATTTAATGACACAAGTACTCAGCAAAACACATCTGGCTCTCATACTAATGAGGTAGAGGGTGATGGTAAGCAAAAGGCCAAAGATAAGAGCCAACAGAGAAGGCGCAAGGAGCGAACCGAAAATACTTGTACTGATTTGGGACATGCAAAGAAGAAGGGGCGAGTTGGCCAACTTCTTCCGCATTCTCTCATGCTAAACTACAACTTGTTTACTGTTCCTGCTACGCTCACCAAGTTATCCCTTTCAGAAGCCATGGCCGTGGTATGTTTTCATTATTTTGAAGCTTTTATCGTAATTTGAGTGCTTTGTTTTATCGTGTAACCATTTTCACAGTTGGTGTGTTTTAAATTAAGGTTGGTGAGAGCTTGCAACTTATCAGAGAACGATATGCTAGCTTTGGTAAAGGGGAATGAGTTATACAGGCGGAGCTACAGGCCAGTAGAGTGGAGTGCAGTGCTTTGAGTAAAATTGCTGCGGATGCCGAGGAACACACTGTGAGTGCTGAAAGAGAAATGGAGAAAATGCGCTTTCAGTTGGAGGAGAAGAGGACGAATGGCCCGAATTTCCCTGGATACCCTCAGCTACTGGTCAACCAACTGTTAAAGACTAATTCTTTTTACACCTTGTTTGAGGAAGTCTTAGCTAACGCTCGTGACGTTGGCTATTACGAGGCTTTGATTGACCTGAGAAAGTTGAATCCAACCACGAAGCTTGATAAGTTTCCCAAGCAGGCCAAGTCAGAGAAGATCTTGGCGGAACAGACCAAAATTCTCAATGATAGCTTTGTGAAGAGCGTCTCTAATGATAGTCATTCTTTCACATTGCTATCCTATATTGCTGGTCTGCCAACTCTTCCCTCTGCAGCTAAGCTAAAAAAATGTATGGTTGATTACTGTAAGGAGCTTCCATTCAATTCTTCTATCTCTGAGGATCGCCAACCTGGTCAAGATATCGTAGCGAGCGATGCTGTCAATCTTTGGGGGGGGGGGGTTAAAGGTGCAAGATGCTGCAAGTGCGAATGATGCTGCTATCGTGGCTCATTCTTCTCTCTCGTCTCCTTCCAAAGTTAGTCAAGCACCGTAGACTTGAAACATATTTTTCTTGTAATCTGCTGACAATATTTTGAAATTTGTTTGTATAATTTTTGTGTTATTGGCGACTTATTGGGTCCTTGTGCGTGCTTTTTATAATTTAACCAGTGGTTTATATTTACTTATTTGTAGGCCTTTGATATTTTGGTTGACCAAAAGTGTTTTAAAAGCATTGGACATTTGGGTTGTTACGTTCGTTTTTCTCGTGACAATAGTTTTGCATCAACTTCTGGATGCTGTCCTATGAATTTAACTGAAGTGACCAAGCAAATATCAAAAAAGTATTTCCAGCTCATTTCTTCTGACCTCTTGTCTCAAGTGGATTCTATTCCATTACATATTGGGTGGAAAATTCCATCATCCTTGTCGACTTCGCCTTCCTTTGCTTCCTTTCCTTGTAGTAAGCTTATACCTGATGTTTATGATGTTGCATCTCTTGGCAAAGATGTTGTTCGTAGTTTGGTTGACCTTGAATTAGCTGTTGTATACTTGCGTTCACTCAACCTCCCTGTTTGTGTTCAAGAATGGGCATTAACCTTGGGCATTCATCTAAAGTATATGCTGTTAGGTGTTCATGACCTTGAAACAAAGTGGGGAAAGACTGTGAAGGAGGCTCAGGATAGTGTTCGAGATTTAATAAAAATTTACAACGAGCACAATGATCTTATTGATCAGCAACAGTTGAACATGGTTATGTTTCGCCAACAGGTGGGCGCTAAAAACTACACCGCAGATAAGACACATGAAGTCCACCCAAAGACAGCGATCATAGATAAGCAATGTGACCGTATCGATGATTTTTATACTCAGCTAAAGAAAAAGCAGAAGGAATACAATCACCTCTCAATCGATGCTGTTAGTTGGCAGACTAAGTTGGATGAGCAGTTTGCCATTAACACACAACTGCAAAGTAATACTGATACACTTCGTGCTGAGTGCGATTGATTTGATAGATATGTGCATCAACTTGAGCAGGATTGTGTTGAATATAAAAGAAAAACTCCATGCTCTCCCATCGTCGTCTCGAAGGTCTACCGGTCATGGGGATCTTACCATGGACTTTGGTGGTCAAAGGATCAACCTATCGGAGGCTTTTTGGATGCACATTTGATCCTTAGAAAAGGAAATACGGGACTTGAAAGTCGAAATGCAAAGATGTGAAGAAATTGTTAATGTCATGAGTATGCATTTGGACCGAGAGGAGTTCGGTCCTATCACTGACTTCAAAGCGTACTATACCAAACATATTGCTCATATGGAGTGAAGAGGATTTATACGCCATCCTGCTTATTTGCATATGAAGTGGTGATATGAGCATCTGGTTAGTGAAAAAGAGGCTGCTGGAGAGAAACGTCGTAGGGCTGAGCATTCTCGTCGCAAATCTGAGCGTGGTCGTCACTGCGGCAAACCATCATCTTCTGGATTTCTGCAGGCTTCAAGGCATAGGTAGATATGCTAGATTTTAAAACTTATTTTTTTAATGTTTTTAATAATGTTGGCAATGTCTTTGCAAAGCTTGTGCATATGTTTTTGCTAAGAAAACTTCCATGTCGACGTTTTGTCCTCTAAGCTATTGAACTTGATAAACTGCGAGGATGCCAACTTTATGGCTTGTTTTTATTGTTTTTTTCTAACTGGCTAAGTATGAAGCTATTCGTATGACTTATTATAGCATAGCCTTTCGGGTTATATGATTTTCATTGTGTGTGTTGTATTTATGAGCAAATATGCTCTCGAGCAAGGTCTATAGCTTGCGTTTGCTATGAGTGAGCAAGGTCTAAAGCTTGCAATGTTTGGTAGTCCTCACAAGATCTATGTCTTGCACTTGTTTGATTTGTGAAGTTGCAAGATCTAAAGCTTGCAATCATCGATAAATGTGCAAGATCCAAAGGTTTCCATGTTAGTTTCGCAAGATCTATAGCTTGCACTCGCTTGATTTGTGAAGTTGAAAGATCCAAAGATTGCAAGCATTGATAGTTATATAAGATCTAAAGCTTGCGTTTGTTTGACTAGCGAAGCTGTAAGATCCAAAGCTTGCAAGCATCGATGGTTGTGCAAGATCTATAGCTTGCGATTTGTTGTTTACCCAGTAAAGTCTTGGTAATTTGATGTTAACATGCTACGAACTGATCATCATGTAACAAGTGTAAGTAAAGAATGAGAAACTTGATATTGGTCCAACAAAGTGGTTTTGCATTGAATATGTACGACCTTGATTATATAACGTTGGAAAAAACCAAGGATAATATGATAGGTATCTATACAGGTTGATGCTCGCTGTTTTCCTTCTAGATAAAAAAACTTTCTCAGGTTGGCTACATGCCACGTGTTTGGGACTGCGGTTCCATCCATTCTTTTCAATTCGTAGTTGTTGGACTTGTGGGCCTTCGTGACCTTGTATGGTCCCTCCCACTTCTGGCATAACTTTCCTCATTCTTCTGCCAGGCTAGCTTCGTTCTTCCTCAACACTAGGTCACCCACCTAAAACTGTGTTTCTTTCACCTTCTGATTGTATGCTCTTGCCATTCTTTCTTTGTATTTTAGCTTTTGTGATCATTGTCAGATTTATTTTTTCCTCAAGTTCCTCTAGTTCGAGCCTCATCACATCTGGGCTGTCTATCTTCTTATAGCTTCTTGTCCTTAAGCTTGAGTTACCTATCTCTATGGGTATGGCCGCTTTGTAACCATACACCAAATTTGATGGCGTCTTTCCGGTTGGTTCTCAGATCATTGTTCTATACAACTATAGCATGTTTGGTAACTCATCTACCCATCTTGTACTCTTTCCTTCCAGTCGCTTATGTATTTCCTGAGCTATGGTCCTATTTGTCACTTCCACTTGGCCATTAGCTTGAGGGTGTTCCATGGAGGTAAACTTCTGAAGAATCCAGAGCTTCGAGCAACAATTGGTGAACACCACACTTTTTAATTGTGTACCGTTATCTGTGAAAATGGTATGTGGAACCCCAAATCGACACACTGTGCTTTTCCTACAAATGTCCTGTCGGCTTTAGTTGTGACACGTCCTAATGGTTTAACTTTGACCCACTTTGTGAAGTAGTCGATTACTATGATTAGGAACTTGGCATTGATTTCTCCTCTTGGAAATGGTCCAACTAAGTCTACTCCCCACTTCTCAAATGGCCAAGCTCCATAGACTTCTATCAAAGTTGACTGCGGTTTATGTGACTGCGAGGCATTGATTTGGCAAGTCCTACATTTGAGAACAAAGTTGTGTGCATCGTTGAACATTGTTGGCCAGTATTATCTTGCTCTGATTATATTTTTAGCTATTGTCCTAGCTCCCTAATGCATTCCACATAGGCCTCCATGTACTTCTCATAAAATTTCAGTCACTTTCGTTGGTCCTACACATTTTATCCATGGGGACAAAAGCCTTTTTTGTACAAGGTCCCGTATTTGTAGGTGTAATTAGTAGAATGAAACTCCAATTTTCTTGCCTCCATCTTATCTTCTAGCAACGTCCCTTTTGCAAGGAAGCTCTTCAGTGGAGTCATCTAACTTACTTCATCCTCTTGGATTATTAACACAATCATCGACATGGTGCTTCTGACTAGGATGACTTCCATAATGACGTCTCCCTGCTCGCTAAGAGAATTAAATCCTGCTGTTGCTAGCTTGCTTAATGTGTCCGACTTTGAATTTTCTATTTGTGGTACGTGTTGTATATTGAAATATTCAAGCTGGGCTATGAGTTGTTTCACCTTACCTAAATACTTCATCAACTGATCCTCTCGCACCTCATAATCACCTCGCACTTGTTGAACTACAATCAACGAATCACTAGACACTCGAACACTCTTGACTTCCATTATGACAGTGAGATCTAGTCTACAAATTAGGCCTCGTATCTGCTTCATTGTTAGTGAGCAAAAAATGAATAGTAACGAGTGTATGTGTTCTTCCCCATTTGGGTCAACGAGAAGCAATCCTGTTCGGCAAACTTCCTTGCTGGATGCGCCATCAACAAACAACATCCAAGCAACCTCCTCCCATGTTGTCTTCCTTTGTCAATCCTTTAACTTTGACATACGCTCGCCCTCTGTGTCTCTTTTCTTATTATCTCTGCGATGAAGTCTGCTAGCACCCGAGGCTTGATCGTTGTTCTAGGTTAAAATTGTATTTCAAATTGACCTAGTTCCAGGGCCCACTTGGCTAGTCTACCTGAAGACTTTGTCATAGTGAGGATGTTCTTAATTGGAAATCCTGTGTAAACCACTATGTAGTAACTATGAAAATAAGTTCTCAATCTTCGTGCTAAGTAGACTAGGGCTACGATTTGCTTTTCTATTGGCATGTAAGCTTTCTCTGCTTTTTGTAGGATTCTGCTCATGTAATAAACTAGGACTTGTTCTTGTCCTTCCAGGCAAACCAACACCAAGCTAACAACGTTATGTGGGATTGCTAAGTACAAGTACAATGTCTCTCCGGGTGCGGGCGATTTTAATGTTGGTAATGCTTGAAGATGGTCATTTAACCCATCATATGCTTTTTGGCAATCTTCACTTTCTTGCCTTTCTTAACACTTTGAAAAGTGAAAAGTGCTTCTCTGTTGCCTTTGATACGAAACGGCTAAGCGCTGCCAGTGATCCCATAAAGATTTTCTCCTCTTTAACTATTCTTGGTTGGGGAAGATTGACTATGACTTCAATTTTGTCTGGGTTGGGTTCGATACCCTTTGAAGAAACCTTGTATCCTAAGAATTGTTTTTCCCCCACTTGAATTACACATTTCTTGGGGTTAAGCTTCATCCTTGTGGCCTTCAACGTATCCAGAGTTTCTTTTAAGTTTACAGCGAAACTTCCTACTGTTTTACTCTTGATCACCATATCGTCAACATAAGCTTCAACATTTCTCCCTATTTTGCTTCGGAACACCTTATCGATCACTCTTTGGTATGTTGCTCCAGCATTTTTGAGTCCAAATAGCATCTTCACATAACAAAACGTCCCGAAGCTTGTTATAATAGTAGTTTTCTTTGCATCATCCAGGTTCATCAGTATCTGGTGATATGCATCCAAGAAATCCAAGGCTTCGTATCCTGAAATTACTTCCACCAGTTGATCGATCTTTGGCAAAGGGTAGGAATCTTTTGGACACGCTTTGTTCAAATCATGAAATCAATACACATTTTCCAAGCAATATCTGATTCTTCACCGTGACCGAATTTGCTAACGACTTTGGGTATATCACTTCTTTTACTATATTTGCAGGTAACAGCGATGCAAACTCCTCCTCGATCGTCTTTTTCCTATCGTTAGCGAAGCAACGTTATTTTTTAGCCAGTTTGACCGAGCTACTGTTGTTCAATGAATGGGTAGCGATGTCTGGGCTATATTGTCCCATCCCAAGTTACCATTCCTCAGATTTTCTTCAATCTGTCTTCTTAGGTCCCTACCATACTCATTGTTATGGCCATGATCTTTGTGGAAGGCACAGTAAAACTCCCTAGATCTTTTCTCTGGTGGTGCAATCATTGGTGTTGGCTCCCAAAATAGATCCTTATTTGCTAGCCATATCTCCATCACTGTCTTTGTTAGAGGCGTATCTTGAAACGACGAACCCTGCAATACCGATTCTTCTCTTCTGAAACCGATGTTTCCTTTTCCTTTTTTAGGCCATATCTTCTGTAAATCCTCCATTGTTTGCTTCTCACCTTGCTCCTTTTCTATTTTTTGGTTGTTCGCCTCCTCTGTATGTACATTTTGTTCAATCATCTTCTGTAGATCCCTTGGGTTTTCCAGCATGTTCTTCATCAGCTCTTTGTAAAATTCACTAGACCTCATGGCTCATGTAAAATAACCTAACAACGATTGAAATGACAAATCACGAACTTGTAGGATCTCCACGACAAATCAGTTATGATACTCCGTGAGGCTTTCATCGCTTCGCTGCGCTATATTGTTGAAATCAGTAATTGTTCTGGTGAACTTTTGTTTTTGGTAGAAAATCCCAAAAATAGATCTAACAGCTATGTCCAAGACTTGATACTTCCATTCAGAAGGTTTCTATACCACGTGATTGTCGTGCCTGATAGAAAGATGGGAAATGCCTTGCATACTAATTCTATGATTACATCCCAGAATCTCATGCTGTTTCTATTTGAATGTAAGAACTCTTTTGGGTCCATGGTTCCATCGTAGACTTTAACGTGTAGGGGGAGCTTGGAATATTTATGCATCTTAAAGTCTCATAAATGCAGTGCCAAGGGCGACTTGTAAGCGTTATCTTTTGCGACAATGTCGCGTAGCTCTTCTTTATAGTAAAGACGTTCGCGTTCTTGATTCACTATTTTCTCTGGTTGTGGGTTCTTTGCTTCAGAGTCTTCAAAAATTGATCGTATATGTCTTCTTTGTTCGCTTCTAAGAATGCCACGAACGCTCATTTTTTTTTGTCACAATTCTTGTTCGGAGATTCCACTTCTTCCTCTTCCTCTTCTGTTTCTTTTTTGCTATGCCCTTTTTCCTTACTAGGGTATGTTGATGCTGATGGTGCATGCCCCAGTTATGTCCAAGCATCTGCTCTTGTAATTGATAATTGTGGCCTTTTTCACTCCTGGTGAACACCATTGCTTACCTGAGCAACATGAAGACGAAAAAAATTCAGTTCCCCACAGTCGGTGCCAAATGATGTAGTAGCTTGTTCAGGTAGCTTCTTCACTTCTCACCTTTGTAATTTCCTCCACTTGCAAAGACAATCCCAAAAATGACTCCGAGAGAAACCCTCCGACGATCAAGTCAGCTTTCTCTTTAAGAAATAGGATTTCTCTTAATAGTAACGCTTACCTTAACTTCTTCTCCATTTGATGTATTTATAGACTGACCCGATCGTGCTTCCTTGTTTTTAGGGACAGAGATCATGGGGTACATCACAATCTCACTTTCTTGAGTTCATGGCCCTCATTGTCTGCGTTCGTTCCTTATTCATCGGCCCATGTTCTTTGCATGCCCTTATGTTCTCAATAGTTTAGGCTGAACCGAGTTTGCCTTTGCTGCTGAACATTGTTGGGCTGGGTCTACCATGTGCTAGCTTTGCTTGCTGAACCATATTTACATAAAATCCAAACTCGTCATCTTCTCTACCAAGTTCGCCATCCGATGATGCAACCCATGTTTCTCCTCTCGTCATCTTTAAACGACCGCCGAAGATGCGAATTACGTCAGAATTGCGTAGGAAATTTGGGCTCAAAACTTTGGATAACACCCATGATTACCAAAGAATAGCGGCGAGAGCATTTCTGGTATCTTTTCCATCTATTTGCAATTTAAAACCCTGAACTACAATGCCCTGGAATCGACTCTGGTCATAACGTATTTATATTTTTACCCCCAAAATTTTAAAAATCCTTAGCCCTTATCTTATCATAGTACGATTTTGCAAAAGACAAACTCATATTTTATTACTCCCATGTTTCAGATAAATTGGCACAATTTGACTTTTAGAAGTCAAACTGGGTCAATTTCGACCATTAAATTAGATTATTATATATGTAATACTGTTATCATGTTATATGTTGGATTTATCATATATGTTATTTTTAAAATATTATTTTTTAGATTTTTTTGAACGTATAAATAAATATATTAATAGTTGAACATGATTCAATTAACTTTCAAAAGTTAAATTGTGCCAATTTATCTGGGATGGGCGGAGTAGTTTATTGGACAAAATACACTTCCAACCTATCTTTTGCATCAAAGTACCAATATAACCATGCAAAATCAGAAAGTTCCAAACTAACCCTAATTTATTGGCGAACTGTGTAGTCAGCGTGGACCCTTGGAAATCCAGCGTTGCCATCCCAGAAATGATTAAAATACCCCTGATTAGTTTTCTAAAAAAATGGATGATTTTACCCTCCCTACTAGCATAACCTAACAAGAATTCTAGGATTATATCAGCATTTAGAGCATCCACAATGGTAGTAGACTCGAGGAGCATTTTTAAAATGGCGCATCATGAATTTCGATAAAAACTAGGTAAGAACCACCTACCAACAATGGAAAACACTTATTTTTCATTTCAAATTTTAATTAATTAAAAATACAAAACAAAGTGTCAATCAATGATTGTTTGACGCTGTACAAATAAAGAGGTACCTACTCCTTAAATAAGGAGCAACTACTTATTGAGGAGTGGTTCCTAAAACTCCATAATTGTTCTCCTTAAATAAGGAGTGTTCCTTATTAAGAAAAGTGGAGTTAAGGAGTTACCATTATGGATGCTCTTAGTTTGTTTCTAGGGTTATTTCAGCACTTAATTTTGATTTCTGGAGTTATATCAGCACTTATTAAAAAAATTAGGGTTGGATAAGGAGTTTTAAACATTTTACAAAATCACAACTGACGAAACATATTTATCAATTACCGGAGAAACACTCACATGTCTCTTAGAACTGACACTACTTTGAATTGATTAATAAAATATATGCATTTATAATTGAGATTAATAAGCAACTAACAATCCAAACCTATTTTTTCACTCATCTATTCCTACACCAATCAATATTTTTCTTAGTGTTGTACTCTTCCTCATTTTTTTGACAATCCTATCCTTTTCAAAATGCAGGAGAACCTACATGTGACCCAAACCGATTTCGCTCATCGTTATGATTTTTCATATGGTCAATGTTTATATCACGAAATGTCACGCTGAAAATCGACTGGCGTTAAAGATGCAATACTAACATTTAATATATATTCATTCCGTTCCACTATTTATTTTTCAATTTAATTTTTCAGAAGTCAAACTAAGTCAAGTTTGCTCATTAATTATATTATTTTCATTTTCCATCCTTCAACTTCAGGGCTCTTTTGAAAATAGACCTCATTTTAGAAATAATAATTTGAGAAAGTCTCGTGCAAGTAGGAGAGAAAATTCACCATGCACTCAACCACAAACCCACAACCACTTTTGTTAATAGGATTATTATTTTATGGTACATATCTAGCTTTTATTTCATTTTTCTTTTATTAAATTATTTTTACAATTAGTAAAGCTATATTATTTTTTTTGGATTATTTTTTTTTGGACAGTAAAACTATATTAGTTCATGTGTTTATAATATTTATTAATCATTTTATAGATGTAATTTAAAATTGTATTTTTTTGCAAGAATTACATCTAACACATATTTAAATTAACTCATATATTTTTTTATTAGTTAATCATTTTGATGGCTTTGTTTAGCTCATATAATTTTTGCCATTATGCTTTTAAATATGGATTGAAATCGAGAAGCGTAAACATGTTTTCAAAAATTAAATTTGAATTCTCACTTACTCGAATTTAAGGTTAATCTATATTTATAATATAAAAATAAATTTATATTCCACGTATGTATAAATTAGTTTACATATTTAGAAGATTTGTTAATCAATCTAACAATTTAGTTAGACTATCATTTTGTACGGGTTAATTATGATAAAATTTATAGTTACATGTATATAAATTAGGTCATATATTTAAAGTGTTTGTATTCGATTTTAAAGATTTTGTTTGGACTTTAATCTTCCGTAGAATAATATTTGGCAAAGTCTTGGGAAAGACGGTCTTTCCTTATTCTTATAGAAAGACGGGGTTTAATTAGAATAATAAAAGGTAAAAGGTCTTAGTTGCAATATTAAAATTTTAGTATGCAACATGTAGTAGTTATAAAATTTATAACCCGGTTCATGCAATCCAAAAATTTTATCTTCATTTCTTATAATTTACACTTTAAACCTTGGTCTTTCCATGATTATGGAAAGACCGTCTTTCAAGAGACGGACTCATAATATTTATTGAAGAGAACTAGCAAAAGTATAAATTAGTTAAGAGTTCTTCTCTTGAAAGACGGTCTTTCCTTAAATCATGGAAATACCAAGGTTTAAAGTAAAATTTTTGAGTTGCATGAATCGGTACTACTACACGTTGCACAATAAATTTTTAATATTGCAACTTAAAACTTTTATCTTTTATTATTCTAATTAAACCCTGTCTTTCCATAAGCCGTCTTTCCCAAGACTTTGCCATTAGTTAATATGTACTGAATATTTGTTAATTGTTTTAATAAATTTGTTTAGAATTTGATGTTTTTCATTATAATTTGATTTTAGAATGTTTGTTAATTGAAATAATCCGATTTGATATACAAATATGGAATAAAAATGGTTATGCTGAATTTTCAAGACCAATCAATCAACAAACACATTGCCACAAACAGATTCACAAGACTTTCGAAACAATATTCTTGAAAAAATATTCTTGGAAAATAGTTCAGCCTGTTTGTAACTTGTTGCAAAGATTAGCTTCTTAAATATCATATTGCTGTCAGATTAGCTTCTTAAATATCATATTGCATTAAGGTTGTTAGGAATGGAAGAGATACAACTTCATTCAAGATTAGCTTCTTAAATATCAGGTTGAGGTTCTCTAGAACAGCTACCTCTACATTGCTTTGGCATTTCATCATGCTAACCTCTTATTGGAATACTCCTTCCACACGCGATATACATCATGCTGACCTCGTATCAGAATACTCCTACTCCTTCCACACCAGAATACACCTACTCCTTCCACACGAGAATACTCCTACTCCTTCCACACGCTATATACATCATGCTGACCTCGTATCAGAATACTCCTACTCCTTCCACACCAGAATACACCTACTCCTTCCACACGAGAATACTCCTACTCCTTCCACACGCTATATACATCATGCTGACCTCTTATCAGAATACTCCTTCCACACGCTATATACAAACCAAGCAAATGCACACATAAAGAAAGTCTATTAATACATGAACTAAATACTCTTCCACATGCTATAGACAAACCAAGCAACTCTAAGCAAATGTACAGATATAGAAAGTCCATCAACACACGTACTAAATAACTCTTTCACATGATATAAACAAATCTAAGCAAATGTACATATAAAAGAAATGTACATATAAAGAAAGTCTATCGGTACACGAACTAAATAACTCCATATGCTATAGACAAACCAAACAACCATACACAAAGAAAATCTATATAGATAATCCAAGCCAAGTAACCGTACATATAAATAAAGTCTATCAATACACTAACAAAATAAATCTTCCACATGCTATAGACAAACCAAACAACTCTAAGTAAATGTACACAACTAAATAACTCTTCCACAAGACAAACCAAACAATTGCAAGTTTATCAATACACGAACTAAATAACTCTTCCACATGCTATAGATCAACCAAAAACGGTATAGTGTACAAAGTCTATATAAACAAACCAAGCAACTGTACACATAGGGAAAGTCTATCAATACACGAACTAAATAATTCTCGACTTGAGTTATGATTCCATAATCCAAATCTACCTCTGGGGAGAAGAGGCTATAGGCAAACTAAGATAAACACGAACTAATTAACTCTTTACTTTAGCTAATGATTCGATAAGCCTAATATATATCTGCGGAATACAACTCTTCATCTCTTATGAAGAAGGTAATAGGCAAACTAAACAACTATGGAAAGTCACCTAATACTCGAACTAAATTACTCCGGACTTGAGTACATGATTTTATCATCCAAATATGCACCACTCATGCCACAACAACGATACACAAAAATATGAAACTATACCCAAACAAAGACGACACGAACTAAAAAATTCTAGACAATACACGAAAACATCTGAGTTCATGATTCCATCATCTCCTCTCGGGGAGAATACTCCTGCCACAACTAAACAACTATACACATAAATAATGTTGGTCAATACACGAATTAAACCATTCTCGAAACTAAGCAAAACAACTATACACATAAATCATGTTGGTCAATACACGAACTAAACCACTCTAGAAACTAATCAAAAGTAAAGAAAGTCTGTCACGAACTAAAGGTAACCCAACATACAACATACAAACGACATAACTTGGTTTTAACCGCAAAAAATTCAAACAAACTAGTAGAAATCAGTTCAAACATCATAAATGCAATACAAAAACAGACATTAACACATCAATAAAGTAATGAAAACATCAAACTTACAAAAACTAAACAACATCAATTTATAGCCGAACAAACCACTTTAAAAAGTAAACTAATGAAACAATATACAAAGTAACTCATTGACAACTACTAACATTAACACATAAACAACCTACTGAAAATATCAAACTAACAATATGTAAACACAATATCAAAAAATAACACAAAACTAACACGATACTATTTCAATCCCCTAAATAAGAAACAACTAAGGCAGACTCCTAAATCAAAATAATTGCATAAACAAATAAACACACAAGCCTAATGAAAACATGTAAACACATAAATAAAGTCAAGTAAACATTAAACTAAAAAAATGCAAACACGGTATCTGAAAATTATCACAAAATAAATTGAAGCAACAATGAAGAAATTATCGTGAACTTCGCTAGGGGCTCTGCGGTGCCGATTTTGGAGGCTCGAGTGGCAGGGGTAGGAGGTGCCAGAGAAGAACAAAGGACTTCCAAATAATATACAAAAAAAATAGTGAGAAGATGACAAAGTAACCACGTTGAGACTGCAAATCAACAATTAAAGCTAGAAAACGAGAAAAAAAATAAGGAAGGAACGAACCTAGGGCTACAGATCAGAGAACAAGAAGAACAGAGCGGAAATGAGTAGACGAAGGATCGAGGCTTAGCGCGAAGGATCGAAGCTGAGCGGCAGGGAATCGAGGTTGAGCGGGGAAGAATCGTAGAGCGGCAAATGATCGGATGATCGGGGTAGAGCGGCGGACGATTGGAATGGAGCGACAGACGGCCGGAACGGCGGACGATCGGAGCGGAGCAAAGGAGGAGAGGCGGAAGTTCTGAACGAAGCAAACAAAGTGTCAGTCTCTTGAAAGACGGTCTTTCCATAAGCTATGGAAACACCAAGGTTTAGGCAAAGTCTTGCGAAAGACCGCCTTTCCATAAGCTTATGGAAAGGTGATGTTTAATTAGAATAATAAAAGGTAAAAGGTCTTAGTTGCAATATTAAAAACTTATGATGCAACGTGTAGTAGTTATAAAGTTTATAACCCAATTCATGCAACCAAAAAATTTTATCTCCATTTCTTTTAATTTACACTTTAAACCTTGGTCTTTCCATAGCTTATGGAAAGAACGTCTTTCAAGAGACGGACTCCAAGGTTTAAACTACAAATTAGAAAATTTTAAAAAATATTTTTTAGGCTGTATTGATCGGATCATAAACTTACAACTGCTGCACGTTGCATAATAAATTTTTAATATTGCAACTAAAACCTTTTAAATTTTTTATAATTCTAATTAAGCGCTGTATTTCTCAAGACTTTGTCAAAAACAAATTTCTTTTGCTAATTTGAATAATAGAATCTAGATTGAAATTCTAATAAATATGAATATAGATTGACCTTTCTCTTCATTTCCTTTCTCTTTCTTTGGATATCTTTTGGCCTCCTTGTCCCCGTTGCATCATGTTAATTAGAAACAAGAACGTGAAGTTAATCTTGTGAATGTGATCCATCCCCGTTAGAGATCCATCCCCATTAGAAATCCATCCCCGTCTTTATAAAGAAATGAAAGCATATTAAGCAAAGCACATTTTTTTTATATCTGAATACTATATAGATTATCAATTAATATTGTATAATAGTCAAAATGGAACAGCTTATTGTTCGATCCCACAACTGTATTTTATTATGAATCATTGATTAGTAATAATGTGTCTACGTCTTTCCTGCATAATAATTTTACAGAAGCAATACACTACGGTATTTTCAATCATTAACTAATGTTGAATATTTTAACAAATTATTTGTTACAAAAAGTCATAATGAAAAGGTATCATGAATCACTTGATATTTAGAAAAAGACAAAACTACCAATCAATTCTTTATAGAGTACTCCACCTAATAATCAATAAATTTATAATTTTTTCACCTCACATCACTCAATATTCAATATAAAATTCATTATATTTTCACAATTTTTATCATTACTTATTAGAATATAGATTGTATTCCGATTGTATTTTTGTTAAATTGTTGTTGTCTTACACTACAACAAATAGGATCTTTTACCTTGGTTCTGCAGTCCCTTTTACCTCGGTTTTTTGGCCTGAAAGAATCGAGGTAAATAATATCGGAGTAAAAAGTGGAATTTTTACCGCAATTCGAAACCGAGGTAAAAAAGTACCCTTTACTTCAGTTTCTAACCGACGTCGTTAGTTTTATCGTGTAACGTTGATACGCAACATCGTTTGAGACAAAGTCATCGACATCATTAATGCGACGTCGGTTGCTGCTGGATAGCAGGTGACTGGAGATCAAATGTTGCAACGTCGATGTAGTCGACCTCGGTCTACTAGTCGACGATGTCACTCATCATTCAATGTGACATCGCTCGCTGTGGGGGACTCAAGTCGTTTGCCTGCTGACGTGGAACGTGGATGAGTACGACGTTGTTTTATGTAACAGACGTCGATAACCATGATCAAAGTCGGTTTGTGCGACCTCGATCACGTTGCATTTTGGCACCGGTTCATGCGACATTGCGTTTGCATTGGTTAGACATTACATATTATTAAAATATTTATTATTCAATGACACAACTTAGCATTCGTCGGTAGCCGTTACATGTTATTAAAAAAGCGATAAATCGTGAAATGGCTAAACGTCATAAAAAAATATAATTATGTTCATTTAATGTGTGATTTGAATGACGTGTTTAAAGCAAAAATAACTATATCAACTAATACAATGACATGTTACAAAATTATTGGAATGTTAATATCAATTTGAAAAATGAATTGTATTGAACCACCATTTTCCACGTTGTACGACATTGTGAATGTGAAGGTGACTAGCTAGTTGACAAGTCCGTCGAACTAGATGTTGGTAGTCCATCGATGACTCTCTTTGTCCCTATTACAACAAATACATAGTAAACAAAATATATGTAAGAATTGGGCAGACCCCAAAAGAATTTCATGGAATGGAGTGAAACGTATACAATATTAATCCCATATTCAAATTATTTAATCTGGTCCCTACCGACGTCGCAAATTATAGGAAACGACCTCGGTTTGATACTAAAAGAAATGTTTGAAAGTCCTTGACATCTGCGACCTCAGCCTTTGTTCGGTAACATTTCGCATGTAATGATACAATGCGACCGAGGTCGCACATTTATAGTCATACAAATCTTAGAATCATATCTCACTCTTTATAAACATGGCATTATCTTGTAGAAAAAAACAACATACAATATATAACATGCAAACAATCAACATGTACTCATGAAGTTTCATAATCATTAATCAATGAAGGGAAAAAAAATGTTCAATAAGATTATGACCAAATTTGTAGATGAACATGGATTGGGTAGAAAATACCTCAAGGGATTTGAACCTTTAGATGCTCCACCCTTGGATCTTGTTGATGTTCGGGAGATGCAATTTGAATGAGCTATCTTGAATTATTGTAAGGTGTGAATGGAATGGATGGTGTGTTAGTTTGAGGTGTTGGGTTTGTGTTGTTGATGGGACATGAGTGTAAGAGCTGAGTTTAATTTACTTGAAATGGGGTTTGGGGGGGGGGGGGAATTTTGGTTCAAATTTTTGCCTCAAATTTTTAATTCCTGCTGAAATTTTTGGAATTACCAACGTCGGCTTCTGTTCGATTATAGTTTCATTGTATGCGGGAAGCGACGTCACATATATTGTCCCCAGTTATTTTTAAAAAATGTGGTAAAATCTTGGGTGTTAACCGAGCGGCCCTTTTGTCGAACGATTAATTGGAAAAGCGGAGCTAAATTATCATCAATATTTAAATAAACAATCGTCAACCATCGATTTCTCCCAATTTTTTTGGAGGGACCTATGTGCAAAATTTTTAAAAATAGACTGTTAGTCCAAAACCCGACTATAAACAGTCCAAAAAGAAAGTTTCAGATCCAAATTGGAACTTATACTATTCGAGTGTAATAAAGAAACCGGGACTAATCAACATGTGCTTCCACAAGTTCTTCTGAGTGACACCTAATGTACTTGTAAGTAATGTGCTATAATTTACTCTAGGTCATGAGTTTTCGCTTCAAAAATCTTTATGGTCAGAATTCTATTACAGTTTTATTTCCTAAGAAACCATGAATATGAAGTTTCATGCGATTCTGTGCGGTGGAAAATATCGTTCTCATAACTCTTATCGTAGGGGTATAAATGAAATACTAAGAAAAATGATGAACGAGTACCCCGGTGTATCCGTCCATAACCATAACGGAACATTATGGTTGTTAATTGATGATTCAATTGAGTGTATCTTCAGTTTAACATTTCAAGTTCTCCCAATTTGTCAGAGGGACCTATGTGCAAAAATTTAAAAAATAAATTGTCAGTCCAAAACCCGATTACGAACAGTCCGAAAAGAAAGTTTCAGATCCAAAGTTGAACTTACACTTTTTGAGTGTAATAAAGAAACTGGGACTAATAAACATATGCTTCCACAAGTTCTTCCGAATAACACCTTGTGTGCTTGTAAGAAATGTGCTACAATTTACTCTAGGTAATGTGTTCTCGCTTCAAAAATATTCATGGGCATAATTCTATTACCATTTTATTTCCTAAAAAACCACGAATATGAAATTTTATATGATTCTATGCGGTTGAAAATATCATTCTCAAAACTCTTATCGTAGGGGTATAAATGGAATACTAAGAAAAATGACGGATGATTACCCCGGTGTATCCGTCCATGACCATAACGGAACATTGTGGTCATCAATTGATGATTCAGTTGAGTGTATCTCTAGTTTAACATTTCAGGTTCTCCCAATTTGTCGGTGGGATCTAGGTGCAAAAATTTAAAAAATAGGTTGTCAGTCTAAACCCGACTACGAACAGTCTGAAAAGAAAGTTTCAGATCCAAAGTTGAACTTATACTATTCGAGTGTAATCACGAAACTGGGACTAATCAACATATGCTTCCACAAGTTCTTCTGAATGACACCTTATGTACTTGTAAGTAATGTGCTGCAATTTACTCTAGGTCATGTGTTGTCACTTCAATTTACTCTAGGTCATGTGTTCCCATCGAACTAGACGTCTATAAAGTTCATGGAAATCCATAAACGTCATTTAGTAGTATATACTATAAAAAATAGCTTTTATTAAGGTTAGTCATGCTCATTTTTGTTAAATGCGAGCCCAGTTGTTCTGCTAGTGGGCCGAAATGTTAAGGCCAGCGTTAATAGGGGTTGGCATCAGTCTTATTTTGATAATAAATATGTATTCCCGATGGACTTGCAACATCGCATGTGCAGTTGGACTATCATAGGCCTTGGCCCATGCTAGTGACTAAAATGTTGAGGCTCACAAGTAGAGTACACAACGTCACCTATGATTCGCAATCCTGTCATTCTGATCGACTTACGTGCGACCTCGCAGGACAAAGGGGCAGAATACACAACGATTCATAATGAATATATATAGAGCCCACTGGTAGAAATCACTTCAAACATTCAACTTCTTGGGGGAATTTCTGCACTTTCTGACCCTCTCTTCTCAAAGGTATCCTCTCTAGATTCCCTAGATTACTTTCTTTTTTGTAATTGTGATTAAATTTGATTGCACTTATGGTGAAATTTTCATATTTTTATTTGTTGTTTGTATTTAAATTTTCATGGATGTTTGCTCTAGGTAGTAGGAATTTGGGATTGAAGTTTTTGTTTGTTAACCGGCCATAATTTGTTGTTTTTACCTATTTTGTGCTCTGGTTTTCATCTGGTGAGAATGCGCCTGTAGCTCCTAAAGGCGACCTTGCATGTATCTTCTGGGATGAACCTTTAGCAACGCCGGTCACACTTTTCACTCTGAACCCTAGTAGTATACGATGTTACCTTCAGTTCATTACCACATTGGCTTTAATGACTGGTAACCGATGTGTCAGTGATGTCGATCATGCACATATGCTACGTAATGTTTGTGGTCCCCACAATAGATTAAATTCACCAATTCTTATCGAATTCTAGGAATCATGTCGAACAGTGCTGGTTCGAGTAGACGTGCCCCGATTGAGGTAAGTTTTTTGTTGTTTTGATTTAAATTCCATTTCATTTTCTATTATTTTTCTAAAAATAATATTAAAAGTTGCAATGATCAAATGCAGATCCCTAGCGATTCAGATGAGGATCCTCATCCCAGGACTGCATCCGTGGAAGTCATTGCACAGTTTGTCCACACGCTTACCAGGATGAATTTCGGTGCCATTATGATTTTGGTTTGTCCTCCCTTGTTACACATGATGTATTATTTTTTCAATGAAATTTCTCTACAATTTACTTTCACATTTACTAAATGTTGTTCTTTGTTTATAAATCAGTACATCTCAAACCATATTTGAGAGCTCCTATTGCCATATAAGACCCCCGCTGTGGTGCAGTGTAATGGAAGGGTGTATGAGATGCACTTCTTGGGGGCCAGGAAGTACAAGACCCTCACCCCTAAGGGATTTGGAAAATTTCTTGATGAGGAGGAACTCGTGATTGGGGCTACTTTTTAAGGTGGTAAATGGTGCTCGTCCCTTAGTTTTTAATGTAACCGTTCTTCCTCACAGACTTGGCTGATTATTGACTTTAAAACATTTGTTTAAAACTAATGTATTCATATTCAGAACAACGTTTCTTAAATTTTATTGTAATTCTTGAATTTTATATTAAGAATTTTATTTGTTAACTTTTATTTCAATGTTATTGAATTTATCATATTTATGTAACTTTGATCCTCTCTCCTTTTCAACATATGTAACTCCTTCTCCCTCTTAGCAAATTGTTGTTGCAAACAAATATTGTAATGAAAGTTTATCTGTATATCACCTGCATGATGGGCTGTAATTGTTAGGCCCAACAATTATACGACTTCGCGAAGTGGTCGATATCATGTTGCTTGGTCCGAGTGGAGTGCAAAGTCGTACAAGGTGATGGACGACATATTGGCTTTAGCCAATGTCGGTATATGATCGACATCATGCCGCCCGAACCGATTCAGTATGAAACGTTGCATAATTTGAGGCAGTTGAAAATGACGTTGCCACTACGAGTATAAATAAGGGAACCCTAACAAAGACTTTAAGCATTCATCCACAATTTTCCCACAAATTCCAACGGTCTCTAGCTTCCTCCCCTCCCTTATCTTCTCCCTTGGAAAAAAGGTATGAATATTCTAATCCCCTAACACATATGTTTTGTATTTCTTACTATGCAATGTTTGATCTTTGGTTTGTGAATATGTTTCCAAATTTTTACTTTACAATTCAGTTAGACAATGTTTTGGTATGTTTCCAAAGGGTTTAACTTCATTGTGATGTGTATAAAGCTTCATTTGTTTTTCTAGTTTTATGGGTTTCTTGTTGTTGCTGCCTCTTAATTATGCGATGCCGGCCTCTAATATGAAACATTCGATATGTGCAATAATAAAGCGACATCACATTTACACATTTTTCACAATTTGCGATGTCGGTTATTGCCTGTCTTCTATTCACTTTGACCGATAAGGTCGTGAGGTCGCATCTACAAGTCGACTAACCCACTGCTTTGAACAGATGTGACCAAGCGACAGATGGTCCAACGTCGCACATTGCATTTTATACCCTAGTTTCACACTTAACATTTCCACATGTGATACAGGAGTAATGGATGGCGTAGGATCGTCTAATCAACCATTTGTTCCCAGGTATTTCACCTATTTAAATATGTTTGCATACACTAACACAACTACACACCTCGTAACAACTAATACTTTTCGGTTATTGCACAGTTCACTACAAAACGGAGGCACCCAGAGCCTTTTTTCTTCGACATTGATAGCCTACGTTTCGACTGCACTTTGTAGCAACTCAACATTGAGAAAATATCAACTTTGGTAAAATGCTTGACTAAGTTTTATTTGTAGACAATTGCATATATGTATATATATACATTTATATTTCTAATCTATATTTTTTACCGTGACTTAGTACATCCCGTGGGAGATTGTACAAATCCTACTGACTTAGAAGTCCCCCATGGTGCTGAGATGCTATGGGACGGACTGGAATATGGACCACTCGGGGGATGGGAAGATGAAGGCTCTTTGCCTGAAGGGTTTTTTTTCGAGTTCCTTAGGGGAAACAACCAACACATCGGAGACACCTTGTTCTTCAAGATGATAGAAGCTAGGGTACCAATCATCTTCAAGGTCATCATTGTCTAAGCAGATTAAGTTTATTGTAATTTTTGTCATGTGTGAATTTAGACAATTTTTATTCGAATTTATGTACTTGTAAGGATATTCTTATGCCTAAAATTTTTCTAATTAATTAATTATCTTATTTGAACATTATGTAATTTACTGTATGTGTTTATATGTGTGACTTCATGTGAGAACTATTTTATAATTCATTTGCTGGTTCTGTGATTTAAAAACATTGAACAAATGGGGTACTGGTCATGTACGAATTAGGGAAGGTTTATTTTCTATCACCATAAAGTTCATGTTTGTGACTTTGCAATGTCATTCGCCAATGTATGGCTACAAACTAAGTATTACACAAAATTGGCCCAACTTCTAACACAACAAAGAGCGACGTCGCATGCTACTTGGTAACATTGTTTACCTCATTTTTTATCTTTTACTTCAGTAATTTTATTAACCGAGGTAAAAAACCAACTATTTACCTGGGGTTTTTTAACCGAGGTAAAAAAAACCTTTTAATTTGAAAAAAATACAACCGAGGTAAAAAGTTCTTTACTTTTTACCTCAGTTTTTTGGGGTTAAGAAAAAAATTGAGGTAAAAGGGGCGAAGTAAAAGATTATTTTTCTTGTAGTGTTACCTTAGGTAACCTGGTTTTGCTTATTCACTAAGCAACCTCCTTTATAAATACATGTTCATATGTTCAATGAAATAAATCCAGTTTTCCAGAATTGTTATATAGTTTTACATGGTATCAGCCTAACTGATCATTCCTCTCCCTTACCTTAATTTTTGTAAAAACCTTAAACCCTAACCCTTTGCCGTCCGCCGTCCTACTCCATGACTACTGCCGGTTCCCTCCCAATGCCTTTGCTAGACGTTGATCAAAAGACCACCACCGATCTACTTACACTCGCCACCACCAATGGTACTCCATCCATCAAACTGCTTGATCTCCAGTTTTGTCTTGATCGCCAACATTACTCTCGCTGGCACCTGTCCATCAAGTCCTCTCTTGTGGCTTATGATTTGGATTCCTTTTTAGTTCATGGATCGACGGCGATTGAAATTCTGCTGCCTTGTTCGAACCTGTCCAAGCCGTAGCTCTCTGCCACCCGCCCTAACCTGGAGTTTGCATCTTGGAAGAAGAAGGATTGTTTAGTTCTTCTATAGATCCAGTTGACAATTTCAACTTCACTTCTTTCACATGTTCTTTGTGATGTCACCACATCTGATGCTTGGGTTATTTTGGAACAGGTGTTTTATGCACAAACTCATGAAAATTTAATGCACCTCAAGCATCAACTTCAGACCTTCCCGAAGGGTTCTCTCTCCATCCTTGAGTATGTGGAGAGGAAGCGCTCGTTCTCTGACCCCCCTGCCGAGTGCTCCCATTTTGTTTCAGATGATGAATTTGTTAGATGTATTCTCCATGGCCTCGATGCGTTGTACTCTGTGTTTCACACTGCCTTTAATCTCAGTACCGGCCTCATTTCTTCTCATCAGCTTCTTGGTATGTTGTTGGAAGAAGAGGCTCGAATTTAGGATCAATATGGTTCTACCCCTCAGTTTGCGGTCAATGCCGCTGTCCGTACTGCCTCACTGGCACCCGATGACTCCTCTCAGCCAGCTCTCCAATGTCAAATTTTTCATCATTCTGATCATGAGGCTCTCAACTGATGGCATAGATTAAACACCTCTGAGTTCCCACCTACTCGCCCACGCCCGAATCATTTTGGTCAGCCTCACCGTGATAACCAAAATTACCAACAGCAGTCCTCGGTCGCCGCTCGTCAGGCTTACCCGTGGCTCTCCCAGTGTTTGCCTTGCATGGTTCTTTGATTCTGGTGCTACGAATCATGTCACCTCTGATTTCTCCAATCTATCTGCTCAATCCAATTACACTAGTAATGGTAGCTTACAGGTTGGCAACGGTATATCTCTTCCTATTACGCATTTGGGCTCTACTATTTTGCCATCTCTTATTCAGCCTGTTCATTTACCTAATATTCTGGTTGTCCCGAAGTCTGTAAAAACATTCTTAGTGTCTCCCAAATTACTAAAGATAATAATGTTTATATGTTCCTTTTTCTAAATCATTGTTATGTGAAGGATCAACAAAGTCAAACACTTCTAACCGGAGCCGTTGAAAATGGTCCTTACCACCTTAGCCTACTAAATCAGTCATCAAAAGCTCTTTCTTGTGCTCTCCTTGGTGCGCAAGCTGGTCTTCAAGCCTGGCACAAGCGCCTAGGCCATCCTCATAAGTCATCAGTTCGTCGTTTAGTTTCCCACTTTAAACTTCCCGTGTCTTCAAATAATATCAAAACATTTGAGTCTTGTTAGCTTGGAAATAGCTATAGATTACCAATCTCTCATGTTCATTAGTCTAGTAAGGCTCAATTTGATCTTGTTTGCTCTGATTTTTGGGGCCTTGCCCCTGTTTCTTCATTAAATGGAAATCTTTATTTTTTCATTTCTGTCGATGACTACACTAAATTTGTTTTAATCTACTTTCTCACTCAAAAATCTCAAGTTCTTTAACAATTTCAAATTTTTCAAAAAATAGTTGAAATCCAGTTAGGTTAAAAAATTAAGCAATTCCAATCAGACTGGGGGGGGTGAATTTCGATATATATCATCATATCTTCAAAGTCAAGACATCTCTCATTGAGTCTCTTGTCCTCATACCCATTCTCAAAATGGTGTAGCTGAACTACGTCATTGTATGATTGTTGAAAAATTCTTCTCATTTCTGTTGCATGCACGACTTCCTGTCCAATTCTATGAAACTCCTAATTATGATTTTTTAAAGACTTTATGTTGTCTATTTTATCCCTTTCTTTGTCCATATGGATCAAATAAACTTGAGTATCATTCATCTCCTTGTATTTTTATTGGTTATAGCTCTCATCATAATGGATATCTCAGCAGCCACCTCGGGAATTGTTCACCAAGCTCCGCCTCTTTCTTCAGACTCATGGCTTTGCACCTTATAAGTTTGATACTACACTCTTCATCTGCAGAGTTGGCAAGAAAGTACTCTACATTATGGTTTATGTTGATTATCTTATTGTCATTGGCTCCTCTTTTGCTCTTATCTCTGAGTTTATTGGTAAAATGAATTATGCCTTTTCACTTTGTGATCTTGGTCCGTTGCACTGTTTTCTTTGGATCGAGCTCTCCCTATCCAAGTCCAACATTGTTCTTTCTCAGCAGAAGTACATTCGAGAGCTCTTGGAAAGCAGCAAGATGGTGGATGCAAAATTGATCACATCTCCGGCTAAGCCTGTGTTGCATCTTACACAGTATGGGGATCCTTTACATGATCCACACCTTTATTGTAGCATCGTTGGAGCATTACAGTATGCCATGATTACTCAACCTGAAATCTCATATTCCGTTAATTGTGTTTGTCAGTTTATGCATAATCCGACTGAGCTGCATTGGTATTTTATTAAGCTTATTCTGCATTATTTGACGGGATCTCTGGATTATGGTCTTACTCTTCGGCCTTGTACAGATCATCGTATTGTTTCTTTTTCTAATGCTGGTTGGGCTTCTGATGGTGATGATTTTCATTTTCAGCATGGTTTTGTCATTTATTATGGGGGCAATCTTATCAGTTAGTCGTCCAAGAAGCAACATGTAGTTGGAAAGTCCAGCTCGGAGACTGAGTATCGTGCTATTGCCTTTGCTGCGACGGAGATTATTTGGATTCAGAAGCTATTGGTCGAGCTTCAAGCTCCTCTATCACCTCCTCTTCTTTTATGTGATAATTTTAGTGCGACCTTTATGTCTGCTAATCCTTTTTTCATCAAAGATCTTAGCATATCAAGATTAATTATCATTTTGTTCGTGAGCAGGTTGAGAATGTTACTCTTGTTGTTCGTCATGTTCGTTCGCTTGATAATTTTGTTGACATTTTCACTAAACATGTCGGTACTGTGCATTTTAGTACTTTACGGTCCAAGTTTCATGTCGCTCTACCTCCATGTGCTTGGGGGGGTATTAGAATATATATTGTATTCTGATTGTATTTTTGGTAAATATTTATTGTCTTGCAATACGTAACTTGGTTTTACTTAATCAGTAAGCAACCTCATGTACAAATACTTGTTCATATGTTCAATGAAATCAATCTAGTTTTCCAGAATTGTTAAATAGTTTTACATTACTCAAACATTACAAATAAAATGAAAGTGTTAAAAGAGAAATCAACTAGCTAGCCACTAGACCCAAAAAATCATCTACAAGACATTGTAATCATACGAAAACACTTAAAGCAAGTATTTATATCTGTGCACTCGTCAACTCATGAGTCATCACAAAGTGTTCAACACACATAATTTAATTGCATGCCACTTGTTCAATTAAATTAAATTAGATGCTACATTAGGTATATGGAAATTTCCAAAGATACGATTGGAAAACATGTACATAGGCACTGGTATTGATGTACTGGTGCAATATTACCGGTGCTAAAAATCACTTTTGCACCTGTAAGGACATCGATCCGTAAAAAGAAAAATTGGTGCCTATTGGATAAATTGAACTGGTACCGAACATACTGATTCTCAATACCGGTGGTTATGTATGGAAGAAAATCTAATTTGGATGTTTTGGTCATCGGTACGATTCATACCGGTGCAGAAGAGCAGATCTATTTGATAATTTATGCGGGAAGTCTTAAAATATGCACCGGTATAGTTGGTGTACCGGTGCAGTTGGGGGAAAATGGCGGGAAATGTTACAATACCAATAATTTGTACCGGTGCATAACTCTTAAGATCCAAAAAACCCAGGAAATAGGATAAAAACTAGTACCGGTGGAATATATTACATGTTTATACCGGTGCTGAAATAAAAAAAGAGGCAAATCATACAACACCGCTATTTGTACTGGTGCATTTTGTTGAAGAACAAAAAAATGTAGGAAATGAGATTAATTTATGCACCGGTTTAAATTTTTTGTTTTAGAACTGATTCTTTTACCGGTGCTAATATATCAATTACATTTTTTGCACCTGTATTAATTGTTTGTAATGGTGCTGTTGATGCATTAAATGTTCACGTACCAAATTTTTTATCGAGTAAAAAAGGCTTTGTAGATGGTTTTTGAGCTCATTAATGGCAATTTGGGGATCAAGAAGATATTGAATGCTCATAAATGAATTCCCTTGAACGTGCTTCATGTTTTGTTTAAATTTATCAACTATGGTGGAATATGTGTGGAATGATATATTGCTATAAATATCTTGTAAGTTTGAACATTTGTAATCTTCACACCCTTGATGAATAGGGTTTGTCAGCAAGTATTGTTGATGTATTGAATGGCTTTAAATGCATATAATTTGATATATAGGGTGTGGTAGGATTGTAGTAGTGTGTCATGTTGCATGTTGCATGTTCATAGGGTGTGGTGTGAATAAAATTAATGTTTATGGTGTAAGTGTAGATTATTTTGGATGTTTAAATGTTGCAAATTGATTAAATTGTAGAGATTTACTATGCCATCGAGAGGCGTAAGCACGTGTATCACAATGTTAATTAGTTTGGTGAGTGATGAATTTATTGCTTTTGTTGGAGAGTTCTTGGAGCATGATTTTAGTCGTGAAAAGTGCATCATATGTCCATTTCGTGATTGTAATAATTATAAGCATACTGACGACCTGGACTTGTTGCGACTCCATTTATACAAGAGAGGGTTTTTGAAGGATTATTTGGTTTGTACATTTCATGGCGAGAAACCACCGCCGGAGGTGATTGTAGGTAGCCAGGGGGAATTTGAAATTGGATAACATTTGTGAGAATGTGGTGGATGAATTTAGGGGGAGACCCGAGGTTCTATCAAAATTTCTAGATGAGAAGGACAAACCGTTGTTTCCCGGTTGGGAGAAGAAAAACATTGTAATGTCATGTTTGATGGAGTTGTTTAACTTAAAAGGCATTGGTTCGTGGGGCGATACCAGCATGGATAAGTTGCTTAAGTTTTTGAATGAGAAGTTCCTCCCCCAACAATGGTTTACTGGACAACCTGTACGATGCCAAGAGAATTCTGTGCCCAATGGAAATAGAGTATAAAAAAAATACATACATGCCAAAAGGACCGTGTTTTGTATAGGGATGCTTTGTAAAAAGTGGTTCCTTGCCCCATATGCAACGTTTCTCGTTATAAGGAAAGGAGAAATGAGGTTGTGGATGAAGAGGTTGTTGTGAAGGTAAGGAAATGGGTCCCTGCAAAATGCCTGTGGTAACTTCCTATCGTCCTTAGGCTGAAGAGGTTGTTCAAGAATGTTGTGGATGTGAAAAACATGACATGGTACAAGGATAAGGATTCTCTTGATAATGATATATCATTAGTCACCCTGAAGATGCAGATTAGTGGAAGAATTTTGACAAGATGTATCCTAAGTTTGCAGCTGAACCCAGGAATTTGAGAATGGCTTTGTGTACTGATGGTATAAATCCCTTTGGCAACATGTCATCGAAGCATAGTTCATGGCCTATTATTCTTTGTATTTACAATCTACCTCCTTATCTATGCATGAAGAAGAAATATATTTTGATGCCATTGATGATTTAGGGTCTAAGGCATCCCGGAAATAACATTGAAACTTATCTATCCCCACTTATTGAAGATTTGAAGCCTTTGTGGTCCGACGGTGCTGATGTGTTTGATGGTTCAATTTGAAGGCCATGCTTTTCTGCGCGATAAATGATTTTCCATCTTATGGTAAATTTTTGGGTTACGCGGTTATGGGTCACAAGGCATGACTTATGTGTGAGGAAGAAACTGATTTTACACAGCTAAAAAATAGTCGGAAGACTGTGTATCTTGGTCATAGGAAATTCCTCCCAACAGAGCATAAGTTACAAGACAATGGCATTCATTTTGTTGGGGAGAGGGAGAGGAGGAAGGCGCCAAGAATATTGAGTGGGTTTTCCACCCACACTAAGGTGAAGAAATTAAATGTTATTCTTGGAAAAAAGATATCTAAAGTGGTTGCCTTAAATGATGGACCTCGGAAGAAAATATTGATATTCTTTAATTTGCCATATTGGGAGAATTTGGAGGTTCGCCATTGTTTGGATGTGATGCATGTAGAGAATAATGCACGTGAGATTTTAATTGGTACTCTACTTAGCATTCCTGGTAAGACGAAGGACAGTTTGAAAGCACAGAATGACTTGGTTGAACTCAGTATACGAGTTGATTTAGCTTCGGAGGTGAAAGGTAAGCAGGCGTACCTACCACTAGCCCCTTACAGTCTTTCTATCAGCAAGAGGAGGTTGGTTTGTGAGTGCATTCAGGGAATTAAGGTACATTCTGGCTACTCTTCCAATGTTAGTCGGTTTGTGAATGATGAATTGCATCTTAATGCATTGAAATCTCATGATTGTCACGTCTTGATGCAACAAATCTTCACCGTGGCTATCTGTGGTGTCATGGAGGAGGAGATGGGATTCTACATCATGCGCATGTGTTTCTTCTTCAACTCTATTTTCCATAAGAATATTAGAAGGAAATAACTTGACGAGTTAGAGCTTGAGGGGATATTAGTGCTATATTTGTTTGAGAAGTACTCTCAGCATTCTTTGACATTATGGTCCATCTTGTAGTCCATATTGTCAGGGAAATTATAATATGTGGTCATGTTGGGATGCACTGGATGTACCCGTTTGAGCGGCACATGGGAGTTTTTAAGGGTTATGCACACAATCGACGCCGACCCGCTGCCAGCATTGTCCAGAGGTCGTGTTTCAAAATTTTGGACCCTTCAGGTGGGAAAATTGAATGATTAATGCACCGGTAAATAGATTTAAAAGCATCGGTAAATTGTACTGATGCTCAACACTTAGACAAAATATTTAACACTTGCTCTCTGCCCAACTCGATAATTTAAAAATAACATCAAAGCAGCTGTGCACAGTTTCATTTTGCATCTAAAGGCACCGGTATGGTGTACTGGTGCTTAACACTTAGAAAAAGTATTTGACAATTGCTCTCTGCCCAACTCAATAAATTAAAAAATACTGTCAAAGCAGCTGCGCGCAGCTGCATTTTGCAGTAAAAAGCACCGGTATGGCTTACCAGTGCTCAACACATAGAAATATTTTGAGTACAATGCTCTCTGTCCAACGCTATGAATTAAAAATACTCTCACTAATAGGCACCGGTAATACTTAGCTACGGTACTGGTAACACTCTTATCTGTGCTTTTGGAAACATATTAAAAGCCTCGCCTAATCCACTAACGCTTCCACTTCAACAACCACCCCCGTTTTCCATCTTCGATGTCATCCACCTCTCTTCACTGATTTCCACTCACTCTCCACCGTCAGTCCGCCGCCAATCACTCCCTCGACTTACAATCACTCCCTTTCCTTCCCCATTTACCCTCTCTCCCCCCGGCTTCAGATTTCTTCTCCGCCGGTGATTGAGCCATCCCACTACGCCGGCGGTGATTGACCCAACCTTTGAGGCACTTAGGGCCGATGACCTTGGTAATCCGCCGGTTACCCCCCTGAGACATAGACCATGGTAATCCGCCGGAGACATTGACCTTCGCCTGTCCTACTCTGTTGTTCCCGTTGTTTCCCATCGACCTTGGCAATTACATTATTCCTTTGTTTCCTATCTAATTCAAGGTTAGTTTCGGCCATTCTGGCAATTTCATTCATCCCTTTCCATTCATCCATTGTGAATTGTGATTTTTCCTTTCATAATTAATGTTGATATTCATTATTTGTTGTTGTGGTTAAGGGATTTTGATTGGGGATTATGAATGGTGAATTTGTGATTGTGGAATGTGATTGTTAAATGTCTCTGTGAAATATGGATGTGAGTTGTGAATTGTCAATTGTGTTTCTAAATTGTGAATTCCAAGTTGTGAATAATGATTGTGATTTGTGATTTGTGTATTGTGATTGTGAATTGTGATTTGTGAAATTTGAACACTAAATTGTGATTTTCCTTTGTATCGAAGGTTAGATTCTCACACATTTGGATTGGGACTTGGTCAACTTGGTTTGGAGTGTTTCCCCAATGTTTGATAATTTGGTTTGGTGGTCTCATTGGAGATGCCTCCCAAGGGTAAAAAAATTGGTGCAAAGGGGAAGAGAAAGGTGGGTGAGGCAGCACAAAAAATTGTGGATGATATTTAGACCACCACACCCGTCATTCCCCTGAGATTACAAATATAGGAACTCGGTGATAAAATTGAAGATCCTCCAGCCGATGAAGACCTCCGGCCTCCACACAGGAAGAAGAGCCTCCAGCCGCTGAAAAGGGTACCAGGAAGGAAGTCAGGACACATGATGTTTCCAATGTGGGGGAAATCACAGCAAAGCCTTTGGCAAGTTTGAAATTAAATTTTAGTGGAAGGCACGTGGTATAGCCACATGACAATCAGTAATGTTGGCAAAGGAGAGGAAACAGGTGCCAGTACAGTTCAACCTGTCCGACATGGCCTGCCCAAAGAATTGGACCATGTGGACTGCATACTGTAACTATGCATTTCGGCAGCGAATCAAGTTTGGGACACACAAGCACTGGAATAACATCCCCAATGACACCAAGGAGGAGACTTGGAAGGACATCTTTGTAAAGAAAATTTCATAATATATTAATTCAATTAGTTTTATTAGCTAACCTTAGTTCCCAATAGCTATCGATGATTACAACCTAACTTTATCTTTTTTTTTTTTAAAAAATAATGCAGACGAGCTTCAAGTTTGAGAAGACCCCCAAATAGCTTAAAAAATTGAAGGAGATTGTGTACGTAGCGGCCGACAATGCCCACCGCAACTGGAAATAAAAAATTGCCAATACATTCATTCATCAGGTGGCAGATGACACACATAAGTTAAAATACATACCGTGGGACAATTACAAATGGATGGGTCAAGAGGAGTGGAACAAGTTCTACAAAATGAAGATGACACATGAATTTAGGGTAACCTGTATATCAACATTCGTGTCTTCACAATACAGTTTAGTTTTGAGCTACTTATATCGATTACATTATATTAACTTAAATTTATGTGATTTGGATAGAAAATAGGTGCCACAAATAGCGAGCACTCAAAGGAAAAGGTTTAAACACATCAGAGCGCTCAATGGGTCACTCGGACAAAGATCATCGAGAAAAAGAAAGAAGAATAGAGTGAAACTGGCTGCACATGGGTTGACGGAGGAGGAGATCGAGAATGAGCTTGAGAGCATGGATTTCAATGTGGACAGATCCTTGGTATACCTCAAGTCCATCAAGGTGGCAGATAAACCATAGACACTAATCTCGTCGACAGAGCCATCGCAGAAAAGTTTGTGAGAATTTTCACATAATTGGTCCTTTTAATGTTTATATTCTTAATTTAATGTTCTTATTATTTTTTCATTATTTTTTATTTTTATACTTTACGCCCCATCACAGATAAGAATGAATGAGGAGGCTGCTAGGGGCACATTGGTCCCCCAACCCGGGGAGGACATACTAATAAAGGCAATTGGCAAAAAAAATCAACGAGGGAGGTATAGGGGTACTCAAATCAACCTCCTAAAAGATGTTGTCGTACCCCATCTGTCCCACAATCGAAGAAAATGTAGTAGCAGCTCGTCCTCCACTCCAACAATCTGAAAGAAGCAAACTGCAGACCAACCGATGGTGAAGGTGATGGTGGCTTACCTTGACCAGGTAGTCAAGGGGATTGTATCAGATGGAGGAGTCCAAATACCAACGGGGCTTGATGATCCCAAGTAATTCATTGAAAAGGCATTGGGCCAAGTAAGGGCGGCACAGACAAAATTTGATGGTGCTTCAAGTGATGAGGAGGTCAAAAACTAGATTACAATTCATATTTATTTATGTCATCCATAGTTGGTGTATTAGGAAATATAGTTTATATACTTTCTAACAAACAAAATTTTACGATGCATAACAGAATGTGGAGAAAGTGACTTTGTTCGTGAAGACATTAGACTAGTCAAGGGCCATTGTGGCGAAAGGATTTCTCCAAAGAAAGCACCACAACCATACATCAGCAAGTGGAATCGCTCATGTCTGAGTATCTGAGCCGGTGTTCCATGCTAAAGCAGCATTGCCATTTGCCCACCACAAATTCGTTGATGTCGGAGAGGCTCTTGGACATGTAGTTAACTAGCCCATTACTTTGATCGACCATGATTTGGATACCTCTGACGAACAAGAGAAGGATGTGCATTTCAATGAGTGGGTGGACAAAGAATGGGAATTCCTTGACGTCCCCGATGATGAAGTATCTCAATTAAATTAATCTTAATAATATATTTTATTGTTTACATATTCTAATTGTTTGAATGTAAGTTTTTTCAAATTACATTGTCACTACTTTGTCCACACAGCCTTCTGATTCGACCACAAGTTACAGGTCGGGGGGAGGGGGAGGCTATGACACTATCAAGCTGCTGAAATTGATAATGCTATCAATCACTATATCCAATAATCTATTTGGAAAATTTACTCATATTGAACACATTTTTTTGACTAACTACATGCAGATTGTAAACCACCACGACTTAAATGACTATCCAATGATGAGGGAGTTCATCGACCTGTGCAATGAGAAGGCAAAGGAAATGAATGCTACGGGGAAGGTTGTGTATTACAACCAGTTTCCTGTATCCACATATACCAAACGATACAAAACTGCCATTTGCATCCAGTAGCTATTGGAGTTTGGAGGCAAGCTCGGGAATTGTCATGACATGACATGGATCTCGAATGCAAAGGTAGATTTGTGGATGGGGTAAGTTCGAAACTGTTCAATTTCAGTTTCTGGTTCCTGAACATATCCATGTCATAAATTGAGTTGTACACTAACAGGAACCTGTGGAGTAAAGTGGGGGGCACGAACAATGGGAGAATCCAATTTTGTTTCACAAATACATGTAGAAATGACAACATGCTTCAGGAGAGTGACATAAATAACAAGCTTGCCCTCATCTGGGACACGATGAAAGCATCAGATGCCGACAAATTTTTTGTCCCCCTACCTTAGGGGGTCAAACTGTGAGACCCCTGGCCTAGAAGCAAATAGGACAATACATATCGTATCAAAATAAAGATGCATAATTAAGAATGTATAATAGAATATCGAATAAGAATGCCATATTAGGATATGTATTATATAATGTGATTCTTAAAAATAATTATAAATATTTTGAAATAATTGAAAAATTAATAAAGTGTAAAATGATTAAACAAAATAAATAAAATTAATTAAGAAAAGAAATAAAATAATAATAGAGAAGAAAGTGCCATTGCAATCCTTTCAATTAAAATGAGTTAGGCTTAAATCTTTCAGCCCAAGATAAAAAAAATAAAAAAAAAATTAAACCCTAGAAAACACAAATGCCAAAAGAATGAAATGGAAAAGAATAAAAAAGTTGGAAAATAATAGAAAAAACGAAGAAGGAAAAAAGAAGACGAAGAGAAGGTTGTGAAGGACGGTAGAAATTTGGGAAATTTGAAGATGATGCGTGTAGGATGAAGCAAGGAGGTGTTTTGTTGATGAATGGTAAGCCCACAGTAACAAGAAAGCCACTTGTACAAACATACAGTAGAAATGGTGGCGGATTTGAAAGAAATTAAATCCGACCTTAATTCGTACTATAAATAGGGGCATATGATTTCATTTGTTGAGCATCCTAAATTCTAGAGTTAGAGGTTGCTCTATTTTCTTAGATTTCCAAAATCATCCAGTTGTAGAAGGGATTAGCTTTGGAGTTTCTTCGTAAGGGAGGGATTATATGTTTGGAGTTTTATCGAAGAGAAAGTAAGGAAGCACTCGGTGAGTATTAGAATTTTTCTTTCTGTTATTAGAACTGATAGTGAGTAGAACCCGATTAATCTTAGTCTGGTTTAGTTTGGGTGTTTGATGCCCTAAAACTTTTTTTTCATCTATGATATTACTGCTATTGATATGATGCGCCGGGTTCTTCTGATTGCTTGAAATTAATGTTAAGCATTTGCATTTTTTGTGTATATTTTGCTTTTCTGATTCAATGTGTGGCAGCTTATTTTTTGGTCTAATAAGGTAATTTCATTCTATTTAATGGATTAATGGCATGCTCACATTTGATCATCTGAGCAGAGAGATGACTTGTTAAGCTTTGTGATCAGATTGTGAGAAATCTATATCTTGTTTTTTTTGGTGCCAATATGTTTGGGATGCCATTATGTGATTTTGATGAGAATGAAAGTTAATATGGCTTGGTCTAGTTTCTATAAAACTGAGGGGCTTGGTGTGGATGCCACCTTAGTTCCTAATTGGATGTGTTGTTGATTAGAATTATTATGCTAAAAGTGTGAGGAAGATTGAATAAACAAAACTAGTTCTATCATGTAGTAATATGTAGCAGTTACAACTTTAGTTTTAGGTTTGAAAGTATGTGAAGTGATTTTATCAAGTTTGTCAGCTCAACTATTATGCATTCACTCCTAAACTAGATCCCTTTCTTCATGATTAACGGTCTTTAGCATGACATGAATGTGTTCTAGGCTCTCTTACCTTGTCTTGTAATCCCTGGTGCAACTTAGAATAGTTGAAGATTTTGATCTTGTGTTGGTTTATATTTTTGAGCTAATTCAAATGAAAACAAGATCATTATTTTATTACCATTGCCACCTAATGCCGGATAAGACCTTTCTGATAAGAGAGAATATAGAAAAGGTTTGGTCACAGTGTTCTTAAGTGCCAGTTCTGAGTCCTAATCCAACTTTATGAGACCAACATATCATTTTGTAAATTCGTGTCATTTAAGTAGATTTCCAACACCCTTTGTATCTTTCTTTACTTTTATGCTTTTTTTTTTATAAAAAATGTAGAAGAAGAAGTGATTCTTTGATTTACCCATATTAATATGTGATTCTTTGTTTTACCCATGCTTTGTTGTCACTGGTTCAAAATAAATGTAGTTTGACAACTCAAGATGGAAATTATTATGTTGCAAGTTTGGCATCTTTAGTTTGGTTTTAAACATATGATCCATGTCCTCCATTTCTAATGATATTTCTTGTTATATGGGTATAGATAGACTTGATTTTGGGATGAGATTTGATTACATTAACTAGAAAGAGGTTAATTAGATACTCTACTTATACATAGTTTTGTGTTTCCATATGAGTCCAAGTATTTCCATAATAACTTGATTCTGTGCATATTTCCCTTTTGTTATTTTATTTACAGCTGCTACATTAGATTAAGTTGGTTTTAAATCTTAAAAACTTAATGGCTGAACCATGTATTATATTTGTTGGCCTTATTTCTTCATTTTGGCACACATAGTGGTTAGGTACCAAAGAAAAGGAATGGTTTTGGTACTAAAATTAGAGTGTTTCAATTTCTTAGGTACATGAAAGGTCATATTATAATTGGGATGATATTCAAAGCTAACCAATTATTATTATTATTTTAGCTTGGCAATTTTTTTTTCCATGGTGGCATTTCTTTTTAGAATATATACAATGAATGTTAAGTGTGTTCATATATATATATATTAATGGTTTTGTATTCGCATTTGATATAGTTTATAGATTTGACCATGAGTTAAAATATTTAAATAAAATATTAATTAATACCATTTAAATTCTTATAAGATAAAAATTTAGAGTAAAATTATAATATGACCAAAGTTAGGACAATATATCTTATATCCTTTTATTGTGTTGCAGATAAACCCACAGATGAACATATTGAATATAGTGAGTAATCTCACTGGAGAAACACTTAATTTTATTTTGTTTTAATTTAACTAAATGAACCAGGCATGCTGAAGGTTTGTGATATTTCATGCTGTCATGCATTACATATTTATTATTAGTTATAATGAATATCATTACGTGATTGCTTCTATAATCTACGACTTTGTGATTTTCATGCTATACATTTTTGCTTACTTGATGACTTGCTTGAATTTTATCTTTCTTGAACTTGATATTGGCCAGTTGTATACGCGATCACTCTGGACCAATTACTTGCTTGAATTCGATATGTTTTAAACTTGACATTGGCTAGTTGTGTACGTGATCACTATGGATCAATTACTTGCTTGAACTTGACATTGGCTGGTTGTGTACTTGATGGCATTACTTGTACTCATGCTTAATAGGGTGGCCCTCGACCCTGCTTAGCTTCGAAACCGACGAGCTAGCAATGAGCTAGATCGTTCGGCTAGATGTCTAAGAAGGTCTTGATCGTACTCTAGAGATGTACCATGTGCCGCACACAATTCTTGCTTGCTTGACGGACGTGTGTTGTCGATATTGATCCGTGGGATCTCTTTCTCTTTCTCGATATTTCGAGATAATACTTGCTTGTAGGTAGTTGGAGTATAATTTGGAATCCAACTGTAGCCTGATATAGAGACTTGATGAATTGCTACATATACTCCTCTCTTCATCCCTTACATGAAATACTTGTTTATTTATCTCACTTTCTCTGTGTTTTATGGTCATACAATATCACTTGGTAAATATTTCTAAACCATTGAGACCTCACTGAGCATAGGCTCATTCCTTTAAGTTAACCCTTTTTTTTTCCAGATGTTTGGGAAGAATGTTTGACTCGAGTGATGGAATTAGAGACTATGTAAGCTCAGCACTGAGAAAACAATGTAAAATTCTAAAAGTTTTAAGAACCTATATTATACATTGTTCTAAAATTCCATACAATATATTTATAAATTTTAGTTAACTATTTATCCTGCTCTTTTTACTACCGAGTCTTGGCGTGAGCTAGACAGACACTCGATTACGGCCTCTCCAATAAGCAGGGGGATGAAATCAATGTTTAAATTAATATCAATTTAGTCAAATTCACCTTAGAGATTAATTTAATGCATGTCACATTGGTTTCTCATCCTCATTTGTCCCGGTACTAACCATGTCTTTACATTGGACACACTCACCGGTGATACAAATTCTAACAATTATATCGGAACACAAGTTCTTTCCAGGTATTACTTTCCATTCAATTAGCCTACTTTCCTTCCATGATAGTTTTAAAGTTAATATTTGAAATGAATATATCCCTAGGCTTACATGTCAATATGAGAGGTTGAAGAGAAAGAATGAATCCTTATCCGATTTCAGCTGGGAGATAACTAACATCAACGTAAGTATTCACCATAAAAAGTTACACATACTTTATGGTTTTTCTTCTCTCCGTACACTGATTATACATTATCAATTCTTGTATTATATCTTAGCACCGAGAACAAGGAAGTAGCTGGGAATGCGGCTACTATGTCATGCTATTTTTGGAGAAGCTCTCCCTGAAGATAACTTCGAAGAATCCACTTGACGTAAGTATCGAAACTCCAAAACAAATAACATAATATGTGTCTGCCTTCTTTTGCAGTAACCCCGTCCTACTAACTGACATTTAATCGAATCAAACCGCAGGTTTTTCCGGAGAACCAAGACCAATACAACGCCTGCAAACTTCAAGAGGTGGCAGACAAATGGTGCGAGACATGCATTACTATGTATGCAAAAGAGGCAAAAAATTTATCCAAACAATTTCGTTGATTGATATGTGTGGATCGGTGATGGGAAGTTGTGTGTTAACATTGATATTTCATGTTTTCTTTTCTTTTACCATGTTTTGATTCATATTTTCATCAATAGCATGATTACAATTTCTCCAACAGTTCTATGGTATTTATTATAATTTTTTTTCCCCGTGGTTGATTCGGGATGGCACCAGAATTTAAAAATTATCCACGCAAATTTTAAAAAAATATTAGCACCGGTTAGATACTTAATTCTGTACCGGTGCTATAAAAAAATACCTTTATTATTTTACCGGTGCAATAAGTATACTTCATACTGATGCTATTTGAAACGATAACGTACAAAAACTTCCGGTGCTAAATTATCTAGTCCCGGTTATGAAACAACCTCAAGGGAAAAAAAATACTACCGGTGCTAAAAGATTTAGCACTGTCATGTTTTATTGCCGATGCTAATTTATCATTTTTTGGTTCCATTTTTGAGCATCCTTCTTAAAGTTTTAAGGCACCGGAACACATTCAAGCTGGTGCTGTGAAATAAGCACCCGCATATATCCTAATTATCGATGCCCAATATCTGTACCTAGAGATGCTTATTTGTACATTGGTTTTCATAATTTTAGCACCGGTACATAGCATACCGATACTCACTTTTTGCACCAATGTCCTACCAATACTAATAAGTCTCCAATTTGTGCCGAATCAATTAGGCATCAGTATCCCAGGTGGAAAAATTCCAATACCATTAGGGGATTTTCACCTCTGCTTATGGGGTCTCTCCCAGTAGTGAGATGCAATATATAGTTCTATAAATACACGCTACTAATACCACTAACAATTTCTACACCCTTTCAAGCCCTGAGTCAGATTGCACATGAAAAACAAACCCTTTTAACCATGTATAAACATCTCCTTGATCCCAATATTTGAAGCAACAAAAGACAACCTGATCCACACAAACAAGAATCATGGAGATGATGAAGAAGCTTCAATTTTGCATCTCCATAAATACCTTAATTATTCTCTTCTACTGCATTTTGCAAACAGTTGGCCAGGTTGGAGGGCCATTACTTGTGAGAATATACTTCTTGCATGGAGGCAGCAGAAAATGGCTAACCTCCTGGCTTCTCACTGCTGGTTTCCCCTGCATGATCCTCCCGATCATCGCGGTTTCGTGCGCGAAAAATCGATCAAATTCTTCACCAACTTCTTCATCTAAGATCTTGATCACCCCTACTCTTTTTGCAGCAAGTGCTTTTCTGGGAACTCTTCTAGGGATAGACAGCTATTTGTACACATTTGGGATGTCTTATCTCCCCATCTCCGTGTCGTCGCTCCTGGGATCCAGCCAGCTTGCATTCACCTCCATTTTCGCTTACTTCGTCGTCAAGCATCGGTTCACGCACTACACCATCAACTCTGTGGTTCTGATGACCTTCGGATCGGTTGCTCTAGGGCTGCACATGAATGCGGATCGGCCTTGCGGAGAATCGAATGCAGATTATATGCTTGGATTCTTCATGACTATTGCTGGTGCTGCTCTACATGGGTTCATAATGCCAGCTTTGGAATATGCATTTAAGAGAGCTGCAGTTCCTGTCACCATTGAACTGGTGTTTCAAGTTCAGTTCCTTATTTCAGTTTTTGCAACCATGTTTTGTACACTTCCCATGATCATCAACCAAGATTTCCAGGTATATTTAATTTAGATAGAACTAGTTATTTCGTACTCAAATATAATAGCTCCACCCTTTCATTGATAATTCATACCACATTTAACTTAGACATTTTTGTTTGCTTCTCTTTTAAAACGATTTCAGTCATTGCAACCAATCTATCATTCATGTTAATTAATTCAATTTTCATTTTCTTCACTATTATTTCTCCACACTTTGAATCTAGTCTTAATTTACGTGTACCTTACATGTGATGCTATTTCTGAAACGATAAGTGTGACACTTTAGTTGATTTTAATTAAATGAAATAATAAATACCAAAATACGAGTTGATTTCTTTTAGACCATGCATATTTTTGGTCCAAAAACTTGTCACAGAGAGCATTCAAGTGCGATCCATATGATCAATCGTTTCGTAAAGTGGGACTAGCTTACTTTAGAGGATAAGATGACGAGCCCCGCCTTAGTGCTTTTACTTTATGTCACCGGTACAGAAAATTACAAGAATTCCACCGACTTATCCTTTCCTTTAGAGAGACTAGCGAAACCATTATTATATTGTAAATGTACTAATAAACATTTAGGACAAACAAAAGTTCCTTTTGTAATCAATTCATGGTGTGCATGCTCCAGAAGGAAATGTAAATGGCTGCAACACATTTGTGTTACATTCGTAAGAATGAAATTGGAATACCTAAAGAGCATTAAAAAATTCTAATAAATTCTTGGACGTGATTTACACCAATTTTGCTGTTTGGATTGAATCTGAAATCTTTATTAGAGTTGTGAAATATGCGTCCAATATTTAAGTACCAGGTATTTAATAGATGTGACCGATAACATTATACTTATGATTTAGTTAACAAATAACGTGAGACTCTAACCGATCATGATCAACTGCTGGTAATGCAGGCTATGCCAAAAGAGGCGGCGGAATTTGAGCTAGGAGAAGTGAAGTACTACATGATACTGGGATTGGCAGCGGTAGCGCTGCAGTGTATGATCGTAGGGGCTCTTGGGTTGATCTTTACGTCTTCATCCCTTTTCGGTGGAATTGTTTCAGCGCTTTTAGTTCCAATCCAGCAAATATTTGCAGTAATTTTCCTGCCTGAAAGTTTCAGTGCTGAAAAATGGATGGCCTTAGCAATGTGCCTTTGGGGCTTTGCCTCTTACTTTTATGGAGAATATAAGGTTAACCAGAAGAAGCAGGTAGACATTGGACTCGACACAAACACAAAGCATGGGGAAGTTTGAGTTCTTCACGCTCTTTTTTTTCCAGCAGAAAAGAAGAAAAATAATCAGAAATGTCGTATCATTATAAGAGTTGTATTATTATGTCTGAAAAGGACGATTGCACCATACTGGACCTTTTAATTCTCCCGTCAGTCAAGTATTTGTAAATGTATAATGCCATGCCACTTTTTCTTTTATAATTGTTGGTATGCCTTGAATACAACTACATCTACAATTATGATAAGAATATAATTCCAATTCCAATTTGGACTGATGTTGATTTGGGCCAAATTGTGTTTAGTGGAGACAATATATAAAGTGTCTCTCTTCTCTCTGTAAACATTAATTCTGTTCTGCACTTAGATAGGTAGAAATCTGGCCAATTTCTTGGCGTCTGTAACCTGCTACCTATTATAGTGAATCCGTCTCCCGTGGATGTAGCCAAATTGGTGAACCACGTAAATCTTGTGTCTTATTATTTTCGTTCATATTTTCTGTTCTTTCTCCATTCTGCACAACAAACTGGTATCAGAGCGGTTTCCTTTTCCGGTGAGATCCGTAGTGGGTGTATCGGATTCTGGGCTCATCAGATCGGGGCTGATCGGGGAGAAAGATGTCTGGGTTGAACGTGAAGATCGACAAGTTTACTGGGAGAAACAGTTTCAGTTTATGGCAGATCAAGATGCGAGCTTTGCTGAAACAGTAAGGTTTGTGGACTCCGCTGACGAAGGATTTCGCGAGCAGTTCTGGCGATGTGGTGGGTCTGGAAGAAAAGGCCCACTCGACGATTATGCTGTGTCTCGCGGACGAAATCATCACTGAGGTCTCAGATCAGGAGACTGCTGCACAACTGTGGCTGAAGTTGGAGAGTTTGTATATGACGAAATCTCTAACCAACAAGTTACTTCTGAAACAACGCCTCTTCGGTCTCCGAATGCAGGAAGGTACGCAACTCAGAGACCATCTAGAGCAATTGAATACTTTGTTATTAGAATTGCGAAATATAGATGTGAAAATTGAAGATGAAGATGCTGCTTTGATTTTGCTAGTTTCTTTACCACTTTCGTATGAGAATTTTGTTCAGTCGTTTATTGTTGGTAAAGATTCTGTGTCTCTGGAGGAAGTTAGATCCTCTCTCCATAGTAGAGAGTTGCGACATAAGGCAAACAGTACAGGTACAGAAAGTCAGGCATCTGGTTTATTTGCTAGTGACGGAAACACAAAGGGCAAGGGAACCGGTGGTAAGAAGAAGGGCAAGAAGTCATCTTCAAAGGGTCCCAAGGCCAATGATGTTTGTAACTACTGTAAGGAGAAGGGGCATTGGAAAAAGGAGTGTCCGAAGAAGGCTAGTAAATCTGGGAGTACACCTAGTACTGCTGCTGTGGTTGAAGGGGATTTCAGTTCTGAAGATGATTTTGCTCTAGCTGTTACTGGGCAAAATAATCATTCTAATGCGTGGTTTCTTGATTCTGGGGCATCCTACCATATATGCCCAAGGAGAGATTATTTCTCAACTTATGAGCAAGCTGAGGGCATCATTACTACGGCAAATGGTGTTGCGTGCAAGGTAGTTGGGATTGGTTCAATCAAGATCAGGACGCATGATGGTAGTTTCTGTATTTTGAACGATGTCAGGCATGTTCCATCGATGACAAAGAATCTGATTTCTCTTCCTACGTTGGATAGAAAGGGTTTCGTCTACTCAGGGAATGATGGAGTTCTGTGTGTCTGCAAAGGTTCTAGGCTGGTTCTGAAAGGTGTTCTGCATGGTACCTTGTATTTTCTACAAGGTTCCACGGTTATGGATTCTGTTAATGTTGCATCTTCGGAGGTTCACCAGGATGATATGACTAAGTTATGGCATATGAGGCTTAGTCACATGTGTGAAAGAGGGATGCAGATTCTGTCGAAGTATGATCTTCTTGGTGGCCACAAGATCAAGAGCTTGGACTTCTGTGAGCATTGCGTCTTTGGGAAGTATCACCGCAGCAAGTTTCCTAAGGCGATTCATAGAACAAAGGGCACATTGGATTACATCCATTCTGATTGTTGGGGACCTTCCCGAGTTGAGTCACTGGGAGGTCACAGGTACTTTGTTTCTCTGATTGATGATTACTCAAGGATGACTTGGGTTGTCATGATGAAACATAAGAGTGAAGCTTTCTCGAAGTTCAAGGAGTGGAAAGCTTTGGTGGAGAATCAGACCGGGAAGAAGATCAAGAGGCTTCGAACTGATAATAGGCTGGAATTCTGCTCGTCTGAGTTTGATCAGTTTTGTAGGGATGAAGGGATTGCTCGTCATCATACAGTCAGGAATACGCCACAGCAGAATGGCGTAGCTGAGCAGATGAATCAGACATTGCTGGCGAGAGCGAGGTGCATGCTCTCTAATGCTGGTTTGGAAACGAGATTCTGGGCAGAGGCGGTGAGTACAGCTTGTTACCTGATCAACCGCGGGCCTCACACGGGTATAGAGTGCAAAAATACCTATGGAGTTGTGGTCAGGTAAAGTTGTTGATTACTCCAAGTTAAAAGTTTTTGGTTGTACATCTTATTATCATGTTAGTGATGGTAAGTTAGAGCCCCGAGCCAAGAAGGGTGTCTTTGTGGGTTATGGAGATGGAGTTAAAGGCTCCAGGATATGGTCTTCATCTGAGAAGAGGGTTATTCTGAGCAGGGACGTTGTCTTTGATGAAAATTCTTTGCTTAGATCTATGGTGAAGCCCACAGTTGTGCCAGAAACTAGTGGAGTTGATAAACAGGTGGAGCTTGAAGTCACTCAAGGTGAAAATAGATTGGAACAATTTGAGGTGGATCAAGAGCCACAGACAGAATCTGAGATACCGGAATCTCCACCACCAGATCCTCAACCATCAGGAGCTACAGTCCGCAGTTTAGCTCAGGACCGACCCAGGAGGGTTGGAGTTGGGGCGCCAAAGAGATATGGGTTTGAGGATATGGTGGGTTATGCACTGTCAGTTGCCGAGGAAGTGGATACTCAAGAGCCATCAACCTTCAGAGAGGCTACTTCATGTACTGATGCTGATAAATGGCTTGGTGCAATGGGAGATGAGATGGAGTCTTTTCAGAAGAATCAGACATGGGATTTGGTTTAACAGCCTCAAGGGAGAAAGGTTATCACTTGCAAATGGGTTTTCAAGAAAAAGGAAGGGATATCACCTGCAGAGGGAGTCAAGTACAAGGCAAGAGTTGTTGCAAGAGGTTTCAGTCAAAGGGAGGGGGTAGACTATAATGAGATTTTCTCACCAGTGGTCAGACACACTTCCATCAGAGTGTTGCTAGCCTTGGTAACACATCAGGATTTGGAGCTCGAGCAACTTGATGTGAAGACCGCTTTTCTACATGGAGAGTTGGAGGAAGAGTTGTACATGACTCAGCCAGATGGTTTCCAGGTTCCTGGCAAGGAAAAGTATGTTTGCAAGTTGAAGAAGTCTTTGTATGGACTTAAGCAGTCTCCGAGGCAGTGGTACAAGAAGTTTGACAGTTACATGCTTCAGCTGGGATATACGAAGTGTGCTTATGACTGTTGTGTCTACTACAGCAGGTTGAGAGATGGGTCATTCATCTATCTGGTGCTTTATGTAGATGACATGCTGGTAGCCGCAAAGAGTAAGCACGAGGTTCAGAAGTTGAAAGGACTTCTTAGTGCTGAGTTTGAGATGAAGGATCTGGGTGCAGCTCGGAAGATACTAGGAATGGAGATTCTTAGGGATCGAAGTCACCGGAAGCTTTTCTTGTCACAGAAAGGCTACATTCAGAAAGTGTTGGCTAGGTTTGGCATGTCTACAGCCAAGCCTATAGACACTCATAGTGCTGCAAATATTCATCTCACCACTATGTTTGCTCCTCAGTCAGACGAGGAGAAGGAGTATATGTCTCGGGTTCCTTATGCCAGCGCGGTGGGGAGCTTGATGTATGCTATGGTTTGCACGAGGCCAGATTTAGCACAGGCAGTCAGTGTTGTGAGCAGGTTCATGGGGCAACCGGGAAAGGAACATTGGCAAGCTGTGAAGAGGATCTTCAGGTATCTTAGAGGTACGTCTGATGTGGGCCTCATTTATGGAGGTGATACCGAGTGCTTAGTTACAGGCTACTCGGATTCTGATTATGCTGGTGATGTTGACACGAGGAGATCGATGACTGGTTATGTATTCACTTTGGGAGGTTCTGTGGTTAGTTGGAAGGCGACTTTGCAACCTACAGTGACGTTGTCTACTACGGAAGCAGAGTACATGGCTTTGACAGAGGCTGCAAAGGAGGGAATATGGCTGAAAGGACTGGTTAGTGATCTTGGTCTACATCATGATCAGGCTACTGTGTATTGTGACAGTTTGAGTGCAATCTGCATAGCCAAGGATCAGGTCCATCATGAGAGGACCAAGCATATTGATGTCAGATATCATTTCCTGAGGAGTGAGAGGAGAATCAGGGTGAAGAAAGTGGGAACTGCTGACAACCCCGCTGATATGTTCACCAAACCTGTTCCACATAGCAAGTTTCAACATTGTTTGGACTTGCTAAACATCAGAGCTGATTAGGTGCTCTATGGGCAGTCCCGGGAGTGGAGGGCGAAGTCTACTCATCTGGCACTGTAATGGTGCATCTGGAGTTTTCTACTTTGAGGATTCAAGTCAAGGTGGAGATTTGTTGGTATGCCTTGAATACAACTACATCTACAATTATGATAAGAATATAATTCCAATTCCAATTTGGACTGATGTTGATTTGGGCCGAATTGTGTTTTGTTCCAATCCCAGTTTGTTAGGGTTTAGTGGAGACAATATATAAAGTGTCTCTCTTCTCTCTGTAAACATTAATTCTGTTCTGCACTTAGATAGGTAGAAATCTGGCCAATTTCTTGACGTCTGTAACCTGCTACCTATTATAGTGAATCCGTCTCCCGTGGATGTAGCCAAATTGGTGAACCACGTAAATCTTGTGTTTTGTTATTTTCGTTCATATTTTCTGTTCTTTCTCTATTCCGCACAACAATAATATTTACTTTGGTGGCAAGTATGGTGCAAAATATCTTTTGTTGCTTAAGAATTTCAACTCTGGAATAGTTTTACGCACTTGATCATCGTGTTAATTTTGTACTCTCGTTCCCGCATATACTCCTCTCTAGCATCGATCGATTTTGAAAATTGGGGTTAAAAATGTGATAACCCCAGGTTTTTAAAATTTGAACACCGGTTTTAAATTTAACACTGGATCCAGTGTTAATTTAACACCGGTTTTTTAAAAAATTAGTGTTAAAATTTTTAGTTTTAATTAAATTTTAAAATAGCACCGGTTAAAATTTTTAAAAATTCTATCTTCCCACCAAAAAATTGCCAAAAATTTTAAAATAGCACCAGTTTTGGAAACATTAGCACCGGTTTTTAAAATAGCGCCATTTTAAAAATTCTATCTTCCCGCCAAACAATTGCCAAAAATTTCAAGATAGCACTGGTTTTTAAAAACAGGGCTAAAAATTTTAAAATAGCACCGATTTTGGAAAAAAAATAGCACTTATTTTTAAAAATCAATGCTAAAAATTTTAAAAATTCATTTTTCCAGCCAAAGAAATCGCCAAAAATTTTTAAAATTCAATGTTCCAGCCAAAAATTTCAAAATATTCGTCAAAATTTTTTAAAGTTCAATCTTTCCACCAAAAAATTCAAAAAATTAGCCAAAAATTTCAAATAATGGTGCCAGAAATTTCATGGTCTGGGAGCAGCTGCACGCAACAGCTCTAAGCTATTTTTTTTACCTTTCAAAATCGTTGACTTCTTTTGTTGACTTTAACTAATAACTAAGTTAAGTTTAATTAATCAATGATCAACCTTTATTGACCTAATATATAAAAATAAGAATAATTTTTTTATATTAACTAATTAACGTTCAACCCTTAATTGATTTAGTATACATAAATACAACTTTAAATAGTCAACAGTTAATCCTTATTTGACTTTCAATATATAAACACTACTAACTATGCCAACTTTGACTAATCAACGGTCAAACGTACTTGACTTTCAATATATAAACACTAATAACTAAGTTGACTTTAACTAATAAACGTTCAACCCTTACTTTACTTTCTATGTATGAACACTAATAACTATGTTGACTTTGACTAATCAACGGTCGAACTTTACTTGACTTTCAATTAAACACTAATAACTAAGATGACTTTAGATAATTAACGGTGAAATTGTACTTAACTTTCTATATGTAAACACTAGTGACTAAGCTAACTTTAACTAATCAACGGTCAAACCTGACTCGACTTTCAATATATAAACACTAATAACTAGGTTGCCTTTGACTAATCAACTGTCAGACCTTACTTGACTTTCTATATATAAATACTAGTGACTAAATTGACATTAACTAATCAACGGTCAAATTTTACTTGACTATCTCTATATATAGAAACACTAGTGACTAAGCTAACTTCAACTAATCAACGGTCAAACTTTACTCGACTTTCAATATATAAACACTAATAACCAGGTTGACTTAGTCTCATCAAAGGTCAACATTTACTAGTCTTTCAATATATAAACACTAATAACTAATTAAGCCGACTTTAACTAATCCACGGTCAACCCTTACTTGGCTTTCTACAGAAAAATACTATAGAAGAGTCCAGATATAACCCTATATAATTGAAGAAAGTGGAGATATAACCCTGCGCTAATCGAAAGTGCAAATATAACCCTATATATTCAGGTTATGTGCAAATATAATCTTATCACCCTATTGGAGGCCGGAATGTGGTAAAATGACTATTTTGCCCCTCTGTAAAAAAATAAAAATATAAAAAACGTTGAAATTACTAAACCCACCAGACTGATTACCTAATCCAATCCCTTTCCCAATTTTTCTTCTTCTCTCGTTAGTGACTAAACCCTCCAGACTGATTTTTGCTTCTAAAATCTCGTTCTCGAAAGCTTCTCATTCTCGCAAGGAAATGGTGGCTTCACCAGTGGTGTTGTGGATTCGAGGCTTGGCAATGGTGGAAGTGGGGCTAGGGCAAAGGAGGATGCGGCGATGGCAGAGAGTTTGGGGTTGGTGGCAAGAAGTATGGGGCTGTGTCCAAGAGGTGGCGCTATGGTGGGGTGGCGCGAGGTGGTGCTAGGTTTTGCGGCAGGTGGCGTCGAGCGGCGGCGGAGTTTGGTGACCGGCCGGAGGTGGTGGTCAGAGGTGTGAAACTGAGGCAGGGGCGAGGCGGAGATCTGAGCCAGGGCAGGGGCTCAGGTGGTGGTGAGAGGGGCTCAGGTGGTGGTGAGAGGGGCTCAGGTGGTGGTGAGAGGGGCTCAGGTGGTGGCGAGAGGGGCTCAGGTGGTGGTAGCGGGGATGGGCTCAGGTGGTGGTAGCGGGGATGGGCTCAGGTGGTGGTGGCGGGGATAGGCTCAGGTCGTGGTGGCGGAGATGGGCTCTAGTGGTAGTGGCGGGGATGGGCTCAGGTGGTGGCGGGGATGGGCTCAGGTGGTAGTGGCGGGGATGGGCTTATGTGGTGGTGGTGGGGATGTGCTCAGGTGGTGGTGACAGGGATGGGCTCAGGTGGTGGTGGTGGGGATGTGCTTAGGTGGTGGTGGCGGGGATGTGCTTAGGTGGTGGTGGCGAGGATGGGCTCAGGTGGTGGTGGTGGGGATAGGCTTAGGTGGTGGTGGGAATGGGTTCAGGTGGTGGTGGCGGGGATGGGCTCAAGTGGTGGTGGCAGATTGGTAGTGGTGATGGTGGATTGGTGGTGGGATGTCGGGGCTGGTGGCAGAGCTGGGCGGTGGGTGGTGGTGGATTGGTGGTGAGGGTATTTTTGCCTTTTAAAATTTGTAATAGGTTAGAAGGGCATTTTGGTCATTTTGGTCGGTCAATGGCAGGAAGTGGTCAGTCAATGCCGAAATAGTGGCTTTATTGTTATATTTACGCTTATGTATAACAGTTAGGGTTATATTTGCACTTTCTCCAACATACAGTGTTATATTTGCATATTACCCAAAATACTAATAACAAAAACGACTTTAACTAATCCATGGTCTACCGTTATTTGGCTTTCGACATACAAATAATAATAACAAAGTTGACTTTAACTAATCAACGGTCAACCCATACTTGACTTTCAATATATAAACACTAATAACTATGTTGACTTTAACTAATTAATGGTCAAACTTTATTTGAATTAGTATATAATAAATACAAATAAAAATGTTTGACTTTGACAAATCCACGGTCAAACCTTACTTGACTTTAATAAATAAATACTAATAAATAAGTTGACTTTAACTAATTAACAGTCAAACTTTATTTGAATTAGTATACATATATACAAATAAAAATGTTTGACTTTGACTAATCAACGGTCAAACCTTACTTGACTTTCAATATATAAACACTAATAGATAAGTTGACTTTAACTAATTAATGGTCAATCTTTATTTGAATTAGTATATATAAATACATATAAAATGTTTGACTTTGAATAATCAACGGTCAATCCTTACTTGACTTTCTATATACAAACACTAATAACTAGGTTGACTTTGACTAATTAACGGTCAAACATTACTTGGCTTTCTACATAAAAATACTAATAACAAATTTGACTTTAACTAATCCACGATCAACCCTTACTTGGTGACGGGCGGGCGGTCGTCGCGCCCGCCGTGCAAAAGATAATTTATAAGCCCTAAATGCTTACTTTCTACAACTAGGTAGATAGTGGCAAATCGGGGTCGTCCAATGAGAAGAGGGATCTTCCTAAGCGTCTAAGCACACAAATGGTTGATACTAGGCTAGGAGTAACTATATTTACACACACTTAAAAGCAAGTAAAGGGGGGGGGGTTGGTTGGTTGGTTTCCTAAGTTAACAAAGATAAAAAGACGAGATAACTAGCAAGGTCAAGTGACTATGCTAATCATCAAACAAAACTAAAGAAAAGGGGTTTTAAAACTACAAAGATAAAATGCCTTGGGGGCAACGGATATCCACTTCTACATCTAATGTAGTTCATCGAATCATTCACGCATTCCATCATATAGCATTCAGGACCCAACACTCACACACCCATCTAGCAAGTACCACAACACACACATCACAAGGAGTTCTAAGTTCATGCTCATAGATCTTCATGCAAAGGTGCTACGGAATTCGTCACGTTCCTACACCTAAACAATTAAACCACACAAGCACTACCTATGCTCAAACAACTCATGGCACACATGCAATGAAACACACCGTCAAGAATACATAAACGCCAAGTAACAAATGCTTCAAGAATGAATTTAAATCGTCTATTCAATACTTCAACTACTTGTCGTGGAGACTAAACTCCTATCCTTCTTAGTTCGTAGTTTGCGAGAGTGAGTTCCACATCTCTCGTCAAACCTCACCAATGACTCCCGAGTCGCGACCACGACTCAAGGTGTCATTGGTGGCATTTAGCACGAAGGACCAACAAGCTTGGCAATGCCTATGACCACTACACCGTGACTAAGCATTAAACCAATTCATGCAATTACACGAGATTGGATGAACGTGCAACGCACATTCACCCACGAGCATATGACTCTCTCGTTTGCTACACATAACGAACGTGATGAAGAGTTCGACATCAATCACACTCGTCTAGAACATTGTCAACACACTAACACAATCAAAAGCTCTAATTCACACTCATACATTCCTAACAAGAACAGGGGGGAAATTAACCCAAATCCCCCAAACCCTAGCTAGCAATTCATACAAGCATTTCATATCATTAAGCTCTCAACAACATCAATGAAATCAACAATTAACATTCAAAGCACAATAAAAGCACAATAGCAAAAATACCAAATAGATAGATAGAAATGGTTCTCAATACATAGAAGTGGAAGCTTCAATCCATAGCTCCCAAGTACAAGAACTACTCTAGAACAACAAAAGACATAATTAAACTAAGAAAAAGCTAAGAAAAGAAAGAAGAGAAAAACCTAGGTTTTGCCCAAAAACCAGAGAGAAAAACGGGCTGAAAAAGCTGGAGAAGAGGAGGAAAGAGAGTAGTATTTATAGTGCAAAGAAGATAAAGTTGGTTTCTGGCCGCCCGTTGGTCGCGACTCGCGACGAGTTCGTCGCGACTCGCGACGGTGTAGGTCGCGACTCGCAATGGTGTCGCGACGGGGTCGCGACGGGAGCCAGAGTTTTGCATTGTTTCTTTGTCTTCTTCATAGCCATCCCTCTCAATCTTCAAGTCTTCAACGGCTCCAAAAATGGTCTTCAACGGCCTCCGGTCTTCATGTCTTCGAAGTGAGTATCCAAAAGTCTTCGAAAGTATAGTCTTCAATGTCTTCCGGTCTTCGTTGCTTCCGTGTTCTTCCCTTGTCACACAAAATCCACTTAGAAGAGGTAAAAGAGTACAAAGTTGCTTTTGCCTCCCCTAAGTGAATTTCAAGGTAAAATACAAGCTCTCGATAATAAAAGAGCACAAAAGTGATCCTAAATACTACTAAATAATGCGTCTAAAATGGACACATCACTTGGCTTTTAACATACAAATACTAATAACAAAGTTGACTTTAACTAATCGACGGTCAACCCTTACTTGACTTTCAATATATAAACACTAATAACTAAGTTGACTTTAACTAATCCACGATCAACCCTCACTTGATTTTCAATATATAAATACTAATAATTAGGTTGACTTTGACTAATCAACGGTTAAACCTTACTTGACTTTCTATATATAATATTAGTGACTAAGTTGACTTTAACTAATAAACCATCAAACTTTACTTGGCTCTCTCTCTATATAGAAACACTAGTGACTAAGCTGAAAACACTAGTGTAAGCTGAAAAGAAAACTCTCTCTGGCGATTTGGATGAAATAGGCGTTGCCTTCTCCTAAGAACATCGAGCAATTTCATCCGATTAATCAGCTAATCTTCGGCCTGTACCTGATTATCCAAAATTCCCATGGGATTTCGACTATAATCATCTACGGGTTGTGGATTTTTTATAGCTATCGCTCGCAGAACGAGGGTTTTCAAAAGGCTTGACAATCCCGGTTACTGGTCGGCGATTCAGTTCTTCTAAGCATCTACAACGATCTGGGTAGTAGTGGATTTGGACTCACGGTACTCGGAATGGCCGACATTGTTTGAAGGCTCCGCCTCCACCTATAGTGAGTTTGACTCTGAGCGGCGGGAATTTAATTCAACCACAAACAGGTTCTACTGAAACTTTTTGTTCTTGAACTTTGTTCCCTGATCATATTATGTGAAACTCAAACTCTGTGCGTACTTGTATTCTCTGGGAGGATTTGTATTCTGCGTGGATTCTGTCGATTTCTGTACCAACTCTGTGCATACTCTGTTATCTGTGTGGATTTACTTTCTAAGTGTGGATTCATACTTCCTGTGTGAAGACTAGTTCTATCCTCGTGTGTAGATTGTGTGGATTGTGTCCAATATTCTGTTGCTCTACTACTTATCCCCTGTTGCTGGGATAGGTACTAGAATTGTGTATATTATCTATTATGTGTGGAGTTTTGCGAGGGAAGATACGTTAGTCTTCTCCTGTGCATCCGATAAGTTAATCGGATTGCTTGCCTAACCCTCTCTTGTCGTATCTTATTAACTTCACGGTTAAATATGGACCCAAAAGCTGCCTCCTCCACCGAACCCGCTGTTCCATAGGGCCAGGCCACAAAATCAACCACGACTTTCAAGCAGAGGGATTGGTATGATCTGCTACTTGAAAGGAAAAGGGCATGGAATGATACTGAAATCATCATGGACAAAGTGGATATTTCTGTAGCTCAGGATGTGGATTTCGTTCTCTTCGAGGATGAAATTATCAAGGAAAAAATTAGGCTGTTTTATGGCTTTCTTGGCGTATGCCCAGGGTCTTTCCCCGGTACACATGTGGTAAGGAACTTGCTCATGGAAAAATGGGATGTCCAGTGCTGGGTGCAAACAGTGACTAATGGCTATCTCAAATTCGGTTTCAAGACAGCTGAGGATAGGGACAAAGTGCTGCAGGGTCCAGATCATTACCTCTATGGTAAAAAGCTATTTATTGTCCCTCTGTCGGAGTCTGGGAAGTTTGACATGCGAATCATGGAAAAAAAACCGATTTGGATATGTATGAATCACTTGCCCAAGTCCTGCTGGCACAAAAAGGTCTGGAAAAGATAGCATCCACATTAAGAGATCCCATTCTCATGGACAATGCAACACGAGACCTCATTGGATACTACGCCAGGATTCTTGTCCTCGTCGACACCTCAAAAAAGCTAAAGGAAACAGTCACATTCCACATGCCTGATGGAGCCTCCCATGCGCAACAGATCCTTTACAACTACTGCAAATCGTGGTGCCCTAACTGCAGAGAAAATGCCCATCTTTTTGAGGTTTGTGATGAATTCTTCCAGGCCAGGGAGAGGGCCATTCAGGAGCGCGGGACAATGAGAAAAATAGGTACTGGCTGTGACAAATGAGCTCTTTCAGCACAGGCAGAGAAAGAAGAAAGCAACATTCCTAATGAGGTGCCCTCGCATACCCATGGAGACAAAGCTACAGGTAAAAATACAGATAATATGGGTTCAAGCAGCACAGGACAAGACCTCAACTCAGAAAAGGAGAAAGATGAGGAGACGAGGAAAGAAAGGGAGATGGATCAGAACAACAAGAGAGATGCTACTATACAGCCAAATTCTCAGGCTCATAACAATAAGGAGTTCAGTGGAGAAACCAGCCCGGATAGACACCCCGCTTATGGAGATGCAATAAGACCAATGCAAGGTGCAGGAATCATACCGGAGAGCATGCTGCATCCGGAGGCAAGACGGAGCAACCCCCCTAGAGCAGGGAGACCTCCAAAGTCGAAATCACAAATCACAGGTGGGAGAAAGCTGACCAGAGGAAATTCTAGAACCAGACCATATTCCATTTTCTCAACCCGTTGAAGAGGACTTATCAAAAAGTGGCTGAAGTAGCGAAGAGCTCATCGTCAACCGATAGTAGCAAAGGCGGCGGTCCGAGGCCAAAAGGGACCTTCGGTTCCCAATGAATGCGGCCTGCCTCAACATCAGGGGCCTCGGTGCCCCAAAAAAAAGGAGATAGGCAAAGAAAATCAACTATGAAAACAATATTGGTCTACTAGGTATTCTGGAAACAAAGGCAAGTGAACGAACGCTGAACATCTTCATGAAGAGTCTCAAAGGATGGAGATACACCCACAATTTTGACGTGGCACCCAACTCTAGGATTCTCATAGTTTGGGATCCCAAAAAGTTTTTTATTGAGATAACAAGTAGAATGACGCAACTAATTCACCTAAAAGTATGCAGCCTAACGTTAAATGTGCAATTTCTATGCACTTACACCTATGGGAATAGTGTAGGAAGAGTTCACAGATTGCCCCTTTGGGCAGAATTAAAGAGATACGGTGGAAACCTAGACTCACCATTGATGGTACTTGGCAACTTTAATGACATCCTCAGCGTCAATGATCACATGGGAAGCACATCCCCCGGGATCTACCAAATGAGAGAATTTCAAGAAGCTTGCACCGCATGTGGTCTCAGAGGCGCCCCAGCAATTGGCAAACACTTTACGTGGCACAATGCAGATTACACAATTAGGCACAAACTGGACTGTGTCCTGCTCAACCACAAATGGGACGGTGACTCGTGCCGCACCACCTTTCTTCCTGGGTCGGCACTCTCTGATCACCTACCATTCGTAACATCACTGGCGCAAAATATAGACAAGCTAAATAGGCCCTTTAGGTTCCAAAACATGTGGAACGCACATCCAAGGTCCAAACAGGTAGTACATGATCACTGATCACCAGAAGTACAGGGATTCAAACAATATGCTTTATGTTGCAAGCCACAGAGGTTGAAGAAACCCCTGAAGGAACTGGGGGAAAAAGATTTCAATCACATTTCAGAAAAGGCAAAAAAAGAGCAGACAAGGAGTATGTGGCAGCATTGAAGAATCTTACATCAGCGAATGCATCACCCGAGCTAGTACTTCAGTTGACTGTCTTAAAGCAAAACGCACTGCTTCTCTACACGGCGGAGTCGAAGTTCCTCTCCCAAAAGGGAAGAATAAACTTTGTCACCATGGTGGATAAAGGAACAAGATTTTTTCACAGTTTGGTGGCTAGTAGGAAAGGGGGCTGGATTCCGGCAATCCTGGACGATGAAAGTAGGATAGTCACATCCAGTGAAAGAAAGGGGACACTATTTGCTGAATTTTACAAGGGATTGTTCGGTACAGAAGTTCCACGAACTTCTATAGAGGTAGATACACTCCGCTCAGGTCCCTTACTCAACGATATGGAGAGAGCAATATTGAGCCAAGATATAGAAAGATATGAAATAAAGTCTGCCCTCTTCTCCATGTCTGATGACAAAGCACCGGGCCCCGATGGTTACACAGTGGCTTTCTTCAAGAGTCATTGGGAGACCATGGGTCAAGATGTCACGGAATCAATCCTCGAATTCTTCCAAAATGGAGATCTACTGAAAAGACTCAACCATACATCCGTTGCACTCATACCCAAGAAGGAAGATAATCTAAGGGTGGGCGACTTCAGACCCATCTCCTGCTGCAACATCATTTACAAAGTCATCTCCAAAATCATCGAAAAAAGAATCGAACCTTTCCTCCTCGGTCTTATTGACCCCTGCCAGGCTGCGTTTGTGAAAGGTCGGAAGCTATCAGATAATGTAATGCTGGCCCAAGAGATGGTAAGAGGATACAACAATTCAAGATCATCACCCCGCTATATGATTATGGTCGATCTCGCAAAAGAATTCGACACGGTGTCTTGGGACGTCATGCAAGAGGTACTAACTGGCCTCGGCTTCCCGCACTTGTTGGTTGACAGAATTATGGAATGCATAACAACTGGGACTTTCTCCATTGCGATTAACGAAAAATTATGTGACTTCTTCAAAGGCAAAGGGGGTGTTCGTCAGGGCGACCCGCTCTCCCCCCTACTTTTTGTCATTTGCATAGAATACCTCTCCAAGTTGTTGAAAAGGAAGACAGAATCCACTTGGTTCTCGTTTCACCCCCGATGCAAAAAACTGAAAATCACTCATCTAGCTTTTGCGGATGATCTGATGCTCTTCTCGAAGGCGGATCGAGACTCAGTTCATACCCTCATTTATGTTCTAAATGATTTCCAACTTACCTCCTGCTTGGCCATCGATGCCGCAAAGTCGTAATTCTTCGGGGTGGGTGTTAAAGATGACTTAAGCTTCACAGGTATACCTTGGGCTTCCTTCCCGGTCAGATATTTGGGCATCCCATTGGACTCCAGTAAATTGAAGGTCTCTCAATTTCGTAAGCTCCTCGACAGCGTCGACAACGAAATTGCAAAATTTAAAGGGCACACGTTATCATATGCGGGAAACTGGAACTCATCAAATCCGTGGTCTAGGGAATCATTGGTTTCTAGATACAGCACTTCATCATACAGGGTAATGTCATGGAATCACTAGAAAAAAATGTAAACATTTCCTGTGAGGAGAAAAGAAACAGAATAAGGTATCCTGGAAGAGGCTATGTACTCCGAAAAGTAATGGGGGTCTGGGAATTCGGGACTTCAAGATATGGAATATGGCTGTCATCGCACAGCAGTTATGGGACATACACTCAAAGAAGGATTCGCTCTGGATCTGATGGGTTCATTCACAATTCCTGACCATCACCAGTATTTGGCTTGCACACCCAAGGGCTCCATGTGGTAGAATCTCGGAAACATTTTCACTCTACTTCACGAATCTCTGCGAACTTTAGGACAAACTGATTATCATATCCGGTGGCTCAGTCGACTCGGCCAAGGATATGCTGGTGGTTTGGGCAGGATCAGGCAAATTCACGGCGACGGCCCATGATCACATACATAGGGCTACCTACCCTCACTTATATGATATATCCACCCCCAAGGGCCAGATTTTACAACTCCCTTTGGCGTGGATCCATTCCCCCCGGTTCTCGTTCGTTACCTGGCTTGCTTCTCTTGGTCGACTACAAACCAAAGACAGGTTTCATGGAGGTGAAGATGCCCACACGGATCATATCTGCTCCCTATGTCATTCGGAGGTCGAGACGCATGATCACTTTTTCTTCCAATATGATTTTTCCAGAACTGTATGGGATAGGGTGCGAATCTGGATAGGTTTGAGAAGAGCCATAGAGTCCATTGCAGCCTCTGAAAAATGGATCAGAAGTTAGGTCAGAGAATCAAAGCTGAAAAGGAAAATGGGACCTCTGGCATTGGCAACTACTGTATACTACATATGGAGTGAAAGGAACAAAGTTCTCAAAAAAGGCCTTCGACCAGATTCAACAAGGGCATTCAAGTTTATTCAAAAAGATTGCTACCTCATCCTCAACATATTATTTCCCCATGAGTTGTTGTTCTAACAAATGGCACAACTGCGGCCAAACTTGGTCGGCAAATTTCTCAAAATTTTAATTTTGCAGGTAAACACATTGGCGGACTTTAGAAGCCCATCCGAGCGGTAAATATTTTGTGCAGGTAAGTAGCAGGGCGGTAAATATTCCTTACGGGTTGGACCTCCTATTTGCCCAGAGATTGCTTTTGGAAGGCCAACAACACCACAACCAATTTAGGTGTATATGGTAGAACCGGTCTACACCACTTCTTCTTTTTGAAGAAGTGGCATGAGGGCGCTATCCCATCCAACCTTTTTACAGGACTGGGGAAAAAAAGGCGGCAGTTCAAGGGACACGGTGGTCTGAGGGGTTGGGTGGAGGTTCGAGGGGTATGATGGTTCGAGGAATTTGGTGGTTCGAGGGTTATAGAGCCTTTCGAGTGCTCAAGGAGGCATCTGAATACTGGAGGCTTTCGAGTCATGGAGGCATTCGAGGGGTATGGTGGTCCGAGGAGGCATTCGAATCCTAGAGGGCATACGAGAGATGGAGATGCTCGTATGCTGGACGTGTTCGAGTGCTCGGGAGGGGCTATCGTGTGTTGGAGGTCTGCGAGCACTCTAGGGGGCATTTCGAGTGATAGAGGTGGTCGTGTGCTGGAGGTGTTCAAGTGCTCGAGGGATCCTTCGAGTGCTGGAGGTTCTCAACTGCTCGAGGAGGCATTCGAGTGCTGGAGGCATTCGTGTACTCGAGGGAGCATTTGAGTGATAGAGGTGTTTCGAGTGTGTGAACGGGACATTCAACATATGGATGTTCGATGGGTATGGTTGTTCGAGGGTTATAGAGGCTCTCGAGTGCTCGTGGAGACACTCAAGTACTGGAGGCGTTCGAGTCCTGGAGGCATTCGAGGGGTATGGTGGTCCGAGGAGGCATTCGACTCCTGGAAGGTAAGATGGAGATACTCGAGTGCTGGACGTGTTCGAGTGCTCGGGAGGGGCTCTCATGTGCTGGAGGTCTGCGAGTGCTCCAGGGGGCATTCGGGTGATGGAGTGTTTCGTGTGCTGGGGGTGTTCAAGTGCTCGAGTGATCATTCGAGTGCAGGAGGTCTTCAAGTGCTCCAGGAGGCATTCGAGTACTGGAGGCGTTTGACTGCTCGAGGGGGAATTCGAGTGATGGAGGTGTTCGAGTGCGTGAATGGGACAATCCAGATAAGGATGTGCTCGACAACTTGAGCGGGGCATTCGATCCCTCGAAGGGGTTCGCAAAAAATCCTACTGTTACTTGCATGGCCATTCGGCCAGGAAGGTCAAGTTCACTCTCGGCTTGGAAGGCCATCGCCGCACCTTAGTGCCGGTTGGGCTCACACTCGTGGGGAACAAACCACGGTTCGAGAACCGGTTCACACGCCCGGTGTAAGGAAGCTGTACTGTATGGTTGCGCTATTTTCCAGGGTCAGAATGCTCGAGTTCGCGCTATTTGCCTGCACTGCACTGAAAAGTGCAAAATGGCATCAGGCTGTCCATTTGCCTAAAATGGAAAGAACGGTTACAAAACCGTTAAGCGGGGCATGTGCGTTAGAAGTCATGCCCGGTGTCTTCATCATTAGGAGGTCTATCGGCGGGGTACTCTAGGGAGCAACACAGACTATGGTCAATCTGCTCCCAACCCCATCGAGAAAACCTCGGCACTCATCCAGAGATCGTTATCGAAGGCCAATTAACACCTCTTTATCTTCATCTTAGAGGTGTGCATAATAGAAGTGGTGTACCAGCTCTTCATGGAGAAGACAACATACTGCTTCACTTGAAGGCCGAGACCATTCTCGACTTGGAAGACACCCGTGGGGAACAAACCACGGCTGAAGAGCCGGTTCACACAGCCGGTTGTATGGAAGTTGCATGGTGTGAGGGGCTACTGAGTATGTTCTCATCCCCCATCAGTAGTTTCACGAAGATTTCTACAGGCCCCTGTCATCTTTTTGGGGTAACATTATTTTGGGCCACCTGGTTACATCTAGACCAGGGGTAGCTTCGTAGGTATCCTGTATTTATGGAGTGGGACAAGGTCCCCATCACCGAAGACCTTTTCGGTTGTATATTTTTGAGCCACCTGACTGTACCATCTAGATCAGGGGTAGTTTAGTAGGTTTCATTGTATCACGGGAGTGGGATAATGTTCCCACTCCCGTAGACTCTCACGGTCTCTTTTTATTTACCATTACCTTCGACTAGTGACTAAGCTGACTTTAACTAATCAATGGTCAAACCTTAATTGACTTTCTATATATAAATATTAGTAACTAAGTTGACTTTAACTAATAAATGGTCAAACTTTACTTGACTCTCTCTCTATATAGAAACACTAGTGACTAAGCTGACTTTAACTAATCAATGGTTAAACTTTACTCTACTTTCAATATATAAACACTATAACTAGGTTGACTTTGTCTAATCAACGATCAAACTTTACTTGACTTTCAATATATAAACACTACTAACTAAGTTGACTTTAACTATCCACGGTCAACCCTTACTTGGCTTTCTACATAAAAATACTAATAACAAAGTTGACTTTAACTAATGCATGGTCAACCCTTACTTGGCTTTCTACATACAAATACTAATAACAAATGTGACTTTAACTAATCGACGGTCAATCCTTACTTGACTTTCAATATATAAACACTAATAACTAAGTTGACTTTAACTAATCCACAATCAACCCTTACTTGACTTGCAATATATAAATACTAATAACTAAGTTGACTTTAACTAATCCACAATCAACCCTTGCTTGAATTTTAATATATAAACACTAATAAAAAAGTTGACTTTAACTAATTAATGGTCAAACTTTATTTGAATTAGTATATAATAAATACATATAAAGATGTTTGACTTTGACTAATCAACGGTCAAACCTTACTTGACTTTCAACACATAAACACTAATAACTAAGTTGAGTTTAAATAATTAATGGTCAAACTTTATTTGAATTAGTATATATAAATACAAATTTAAAAATGCCCAAAAATAAGTGAAATGACTATTGTACCCCTATGTAAAAAGGGACTCCTTGACCCTCATTACTTCATTTTCTTTCTTCCCATATTTATTTCTTCGTTGTCCTCGCCGCTGCTTGATGCTGCTCGCGTAGGCGGATGTTGGGCAGATGCGGGGAGCTGGTTTTGAGCGACGGTGTTTCTAAGGTTCAAGTGAAAGTGGTGGGTGAATGCATATGAGATCTGGGTATTGATTGGTTTGGGCGACGGTGGTTCCACCCTGCAATGGAGCGGAGATGAGTCAGCGGTGGCGGTGCGACGGACTGGCAAAACTACTGCGGACTGGAGCGGTTGTGGAGTAGCAGCGGCGAAGCAGCGCAGTGCAGCGGGGGATAGGGTTTCTGGCAGAGCTAGAAGGTTTTAGAGCTAGGGTGTAGGTAGGGGGTGGTGAAGCTAGGGCAGCGGGGGCGCACGGTTCTTTCTGGTTACTGGTGGCATGGATTTCTGGCCGAGCTAGGGCAGAGCTAGGAAGTCACGAAGCTAGAGCGGCGGCGATTTGTATAGATTCACCATGGATTTGTAAGTCTTATACTACTTGATGTTCTTCATTTTGTATAGATTTTATTCCCTGCAAAGTCATGTTAACTGAAACTTTGAAAAGCATGTGTGTTGATGGAGATGTATATATTGTCTAGCAATTTTTCAAAGCTCTAGATAACTTTCTTTTATACTGCCAGCTGCTTTCCTGCCTTTTTTTGGTTGAAGGGTTGAGAATTTTTAGTTTAGTGACATTTCACAAACATTTGCTTGCTTATCTCTTTATCTTTGCATTTCATTTTTGGGTTTAAATATTAGTAGTGTTTGTGCAAATATTAGTGGTTTCTATCTCGGGATAGAAAATCTATGCCTCCCTCATTCCATATGAAGAATCTTATGTCTAAAACTGTAAAAGAAAGATAGAAACATGGTTTATGTGGAGCTGAGAAGATACTATTCAGCTAGGTCAGTTGTAGGACTCTAATTGAGTTTTCTTGAATCAGTGGATTGTGTTTTTGGTCACTATATATGCCCTGTGTTCCTATAGTATACGGCATGTTTCTGGAATTGTTATTAGTACTCAACATGGATAGATGCAGCAAATTGTTTAAACTTTCTTAAATTGTTCCTGAATAGTGGTGTTTGAACCCTAAAGGCAGAGTGGGGGTGGATTGGCCGAGTACGCCGTAAAGAAAGAGAACCTGATTGTCATAAGGCCACTTGAAGTATCGACAATTGAAGAAGCCTGTCTCCCAGTTGCTACTTATGCTTTTTGTACTCTTTTCTACCTGAGTACGTTTGTATATGAACTAGGATAATGTTTTGTGAGTAAGGATTGATTGGTGGCTGACTTTTTTTAGGTCTATGTTGTGTACCGTATTCGTGTATGATGTGGTGGAAGAAAGAGGCAAGTGCCGAAAGGTTTGTATATGAGAAGCCCACAAACCAGGTTAAATTGTTTAGATCTAGTTTTTTCCACCTCTTCCTTTCTGTTTTAGCTTCTATATTTTGAGGCAATGTATGCCTTTTCAGTTTCTTTTTGCTAAGTAGTGAGTTCTATTATTTTTTTTGCAGTGGAAGAGTCAGAAAAATGCAGTCATGGATAATTACCTCAGGTTTAGGGATGCTATTAACCAGCTGGTCCAGGAGGGAGCAACCTGCCAAACGTTGCAGTTGCTGCTTAAGGATAAATAGGTGTGTATCACCTTGTGTTTTCTTTTATTTCAATTGAACTGAATTACCCGTAGATTCTATTTTATCTTATTGCAACTCTCACTTGGTAATGGTAGCTACAGTTTAGAGTATGTTGTCTATAGATGATGCTACTGCAAAATTTTGCATGTTGTGTGTTGAGTACATGTATGTTGAGTACATGTATGTTCTCACCATAGTGTGGTTTTGTGCTATAGTCTGGAATTTGTATGTTGTGTGTTGTAGCTGAACTTAACATCAGATTTGTGAATGCTGTATTTCAAAGACAACCCTGATAACAAGAATCCCCTTTACAACACTAAGAATGGAGTCTACACTCAAGGCTGAAGATTGGACAATGTAGTGATATCTTGGGGGCATGATGAATACATGTATTTGGTACATTTTCTTCAATTTCTTAATGAGTAATTATTTTGAGTAATTAGTTCAGATTGGGTGAAAAGTTGAGTATTTAGTTTTTTAGCATGTGGTATGGTAGGGTATATTTGAGTATTTCTAAAGACCATAGATTCAAGATTAGTTGTGTGGATTAACCTTGTGATTTGATGTGTACATGCCACATTTCAATTGCTAGTTCAAGGTAAAGTTATGTTTAGTCTCGTTGATAGTTATGTTTGGGATAGTTATGTTTAGTCCCATAGATTATTAATTTTGTATCATACATTTTAATGGTTTTATTTCTATATTATCAATTTTGTGAAGTTAATTTTATTATTAAATTAATGTCCTACTAAATTGTTAATTTTGGATCTATTTCCCTTCCTCTGGAAGCGGATGCGCGCATCCGCTTTCAGAGGAAGGAATTTTTTTAATCGTTGTAAATATTTTAGCACTGGTCAGAGGAAGGAATTTTTTTAATCGTTGTAAATATTTTAGCACTGGTTAAAAACCTGTGCTAACAAAACAATCGGTGCTAAAATTAGCACCAGTTTAAAAAATTGGTGCTAACAAAAAAACTGGTACTAAAATTAGCGCCGGTTTAAAAAATCGGTGCTAACAAAAATGGTGCTAAAATTAGCACCGGTTTTTGAAAACCGGTGAAACCTTTTCACCGCGCACTTAGGCACCGGTTATTTTGAAAAAACCGGCGCTAGAACAAGAAAAAACCCGGTGCTAGAGGGGGGTTCCTGTGATAGTGTCTTACGTACATGGGATGTAAACCTTTTACAAATATTTATCTTCCACATATAATAATTGGCAAAGTCTTGGGAAAAACCATCTTTCTATAGACTTATGGAAAGATGGGGTTTAATTAGAATAATAAAAGGTAAAAGGTCTTAGTTGCAATATTAAAAATTTACTATGCAACATGTAGTAGTTATAAAGTTTATAACCCGATTCATGCAACCCAAAAATTTTATCTCTATTTCTTCTAATTTACACTTCAAACCTTGGTCTTTCCATATATTAAAGAAAGATCGGCTTTCAAGAGAAAGACTCATAATAATTTTAGTTTCTTGTAATCAAGAAATTGTTTGAATAAATATGTCATATTACAAATATTTATCTTCCACGTATAATAATTTTAGTTTCTTGTAATAAAAATTTTTTTTGAATGCTAAGAATATGTCATATTAAAGTGATGATGATTAATTTTAGAATGTAAATAGTCTTCTCAAGATCATTCTTTTGTTCTGTCTAATTACATTAAATCTAGCTATAAAATAGGTTATACAATCTTTGTAAAATTTATCAGTTAAATGTACATCAATATGGTATCAGAACCTCTCTCTTCATCAAACCGCAGAACCTCTCCCCGCTCTCTAAAGGCTTCACAAAACCCTAGCTTGGGAGAGGCTGCCGCCGCCTCCATTGGCCAGCCGGCAACCTTTCCCCACCTTTTCTTTCATGTTATATCATTTGCCTTCATTGTAGACGTAGATCTGGGGTCGGAAGATACCACCAAAGAAGGAGAGTTTCCACGCTCCGCCTAACTCACCGGTATGCAGTCGATCGAAAAAGTTAGCACCAAGGCAAGTTGGAAAACACCACCGGAGTATCAATAGGAAAAGCATCTGATGGGTCGATCTCGTGGAACTCCTCACGATGGGAAGAAGTTGGAGGATGACGCATCTCTAAATCCCTAATGCTGATGGGCTGCCCTGGAACTGATCCGGTGTTGTGGCTAGACTCCGGCGAGATCCCGGTCTCAATGGCTTTTTGGTAAGATCATCAACTATTCTGGAAAAATCAACGCCGGTCTCAATGGGTCAGCGACGGATACCACCGGCGACATCTAGCAACGTCATGGTGGTACGAGGTGAGCACTTTTCGACGGGGTCAACGACGAAATGACGGCTCCCAGCACTATTCATTTGTTATTTAGGTCTAGTTATAGATCTGAAGCAGGTCAGCGAGGGGCAACGTACAAAATCCCTAACCAAGAAGCAGAGCTGCAAAGAGTATCCACACTTTGCATCGATCCCTGCTCGAAGAAACCTTTGCCAGAGTCGGGTTGGATGAGACAACAAAGTGCTAATGTACAGCACAATTGTTTTATCCTCCCGCATAGATGGACCATGACAAGGTCTAGAGAAGGCATCTAAGATGGTGATCGGTGGTGTAAGGTCGGAACACAATGGGTGGACTGTGGTCAACGAGATCGAGGAGTCTTCTCAGACCTCGGCTATAGTAAGGTGAAAACTTTCATGTCTGTTTCTTAGTGGTGATGGGCAGAAACGTCGCAGACAACGGTAACTAATCGTGGGTCAAATACATCCAAATGGGGTGGAGGCAGGTTCGGTATGATCGAATCAGATCATCAATTTGTCTGGGCAGGCTTGTTCTCTTACTTGAGGTAGGGCTAAGGTTATTGGGTCTGTCTGCCCCTGTTTTCTTATGCTTCAGTTTTACATTTAATTTTAGTCTAGCTAAAAACGAAGGTGAGCATAAAATGGGTATTTTTTATTAGAGCATTGGATTAAGAAGTCTCTACCAACAATGATTTTCTGATGGCCACTCAAACAGAAAGTTCATGCTGGCTTTTGATCTACTCTCCAAAGATTTTGGTAAGGAGAAATCCGAGTCAATAGTTGTTTAGACTAAAAAATTTTGGCGAGACTCTCTAAGGCTAAGAGTAGATCAGTAGACTACGCTCAGTTAGGACTCCTCAAGATACATTGACATATCTTGAAGATTCTAATTGGTTTGGGTTAGAGTAATTTGTGCTTACAAGATAGAAAAGTCAAGTCTGATGTGTGTTACTATGACTGCTTGAGTCGGGACGCCGGCTTAAACTGAGACGTCCGGTGATCTGAGGTAGAGATTGGCAGACGTAATCACGGTGCAAGGGAACCACTCCATCCTACAGAACACCTTCCACTATGCCACCAAGGCAAGCAGGGCATTACGTTACGGATCAGGCGCAATTTGGGTTCTACCACCCTCATAAAGGATGGTCTAAAGTCTCTATATGCCAGGTTGGCATGGAGCAAGCTCTAATACACTATGTTAGTGTGGAGCTCAAGTGGTAGTCCACCCCACTCACTATGTGTGAGCCATTCACGTGGGAGTTCATTCATCCCGCATTGTAATAGATAGGTTTTTGTTTTCTTGTGTGGGTATGATGCTTGTTTATTGGTGAATTAATTGTAATAGAAGATAGACTAGTACTAGTCATAAGCTAATATGTACTATAGACTAAACAGTTTTGATTATGCATACAATCCAACCAATTGTAACCCATTCCTATATTAATGAGAAGGAGCCGACTCTATGTTTAAAAAAAATGGTATCAAAATATTTCTTTCCTTTGTCGTTTCTGAACAGACTTAACGTTTCCTTTGTGAAACTATATACTGCATCCATTTCTTTTCCCTGACTGCATCTTTTCTTTTTATCATAAAATCTTCACTCACAACTTCTGACTCCTCCCTTCCCCTCTCTTCCCTCATCCACCTTTTTCCCTTCAAGCTTTCTTCCACAAATTTTATCTCTCGGAAAACATAGGTTCAGACCGTTCTTGAATCTGAAGGCCTTTTTTAGTTATCTTGATGGGTATTTGATAGAATGTAAAACCCATAAGGCTGTGTGTATTTATATATATAGTGAGTACAAAGGGTATACAAAGCCTAAACAAATTTGGAACGGGATATATATACAAAACAAATCAGAAAGGGTATTCATTTCTTATCCTAATTCTAATTGATTTATATCTTTATTAACCCTCTCACCCTTAAGAGAAGTGTAGGACTGGTCGCAATGCAAAGCTTGGAACGTAAGAACTCAAATTGAGGATGAGGTAGCCCCTTTGTAAAGATGTCAACAAGCTACAAGTCTATAGGAACATAAGCAACCTTGAGCTTGTAGAAGACACCATCTCACACACAAAATGACATTCAATATCAATGTGCTTGGCTCTCTTGTGCAAAACTAAATTATGAACTTGAAAGAGAGCACTATTGTTATCTCATAACAAAACAGGAGGCGCACGAGTCGATACAAGTAAATCTCGTAGAAGATTCATCAACCAAGTTAACTTCGCAGCAGTATTTGCCATAGCACGGTATTATGATTCTTAACTAGAATGAGAAACTGTAGGTTGCTTCATAGCACTCACAGACACCAAGTTACCACCAAGGAAAATGGCCTAACCATATGTAGACCTACATGTCTCAATGCAATGAGCCCAATCAGCATCAGAATAACCCAGAACTGGTAAAATGGATGAATTTGTGCAAAACTGAATACCGTAGTGGAGAGTGCCATAAACATAGTGCAAAATTCGAGTAACTGCTTGGAAATGGTCATCGGTGAGAGCCTGCATGTACCGATTGACCATGTTCATAGCCTAAGACAAATCATGATGTGTAATTGACAAATACTGAAGAGCACCAACCAGAGATTGATAAAGAGTGGGATTTCTAAATGGCTTACCGGAAGAGCTAGAAAGCTGCAAAAAAGACACAAAAGGAGTGGAAACATGCAAAGAATCATGCATTCCGGCACGCAGCAAAATATCCTTGGCTATTTGGCCTGACTGAGGAACAAGCCGTCAGATGTACGAACAACCTCCAAACCCAAAAAATACTATAGAGTGCCAAGATTGGTAATCTTAAAATCCCAATTCACTCAATCAATAAACTTCCTAATGAGACGAACATCACTCCCAGTAAGAATAATGTCATCAATAAAAACCAACAAGTAGAGCAAATAGACACCCTGAGAAAAGACAAACAGTTATGTATCGGAGGAACTGCATACAAAATCCAGGCCAATAAAAAATGAGCTGAAACAGTGAAACCAAGCGCAAGGAGCTTGCTTCAAATCATAAAATGGCCTTGCATAGACGACAAACAAAATCTAGACGCATCGGGTCTTTGTATCCAGCTGACTGCTCCATATAAACCGGTGAATTAAGAGCCCTACTTAAAAATGCATTCTTGACATCCATCTGTTGTAAGGGTGAATTACGAGTGACAGCCAAAGATAAAAAGTATGAACAATAGATGCCTTTACCACAAGACTAAATATATGATTATAATCAAAATCAGGTAGTTGCGAAAATCCCTGAGCAACTAACCTTACTTTATGTTTGTCAAGAGAGCCATCAGTTTTATACTTCAAACGAAAAACCAATTTTGAAGCAACCACATTGGCTTGGGATGGACAAGGAACTAAATCCCACAGCTGCTGAGTGTGAAAAACATCCATCTCTGAGTCCATAGCAGCAACCTATTCAGGATCCTTGACAGCCGAGCAATGCGAACGCGGCTCATTTTTAGCAAATAAAGCACTCAGTAAACTAGTAATATCATATTCAGAAAAATCCTTGTATCAGAGAGAGCTAGTGCGTGATTGAGTAGCTATCAGATGATGAGAAGAGGAACCTGACACCAGAGATAGCGCAGATCCTGAGACAGGCACAGAACCCAAGATCGAGGTGGAGATTAAGCAGGAAAAGCTAGCATCAGAGACTACACAGGCTAAGCAGGAGGCATAATTTCTATATGGGCAACCAGAGCTGAGGATAGAGGCGTGTGAGCCACACACGTTAGCATCGGACTGGACGGGCTGGCTGCTGGAGGTGTGTGCTGTGGTTGGGCTTGCAGTGTGTGCTTCTGGTCTCTATGCAGAAGACATATACAATTATCAGATAAACTCTAAGTTCCCAATACAGACTGTAAATTAACATCTTCCAAAATAATGGGCAATTCGGCTGTAGAAGATGGCTCAAACACTACTGAAGGCACAAACTAGGGCTCCAAAAATGTTGAAACATCAAGCGAAGGCGGATCAGTGACAATTCTAGTACAGGTTGCTGGAAAAAATATCTCATCAAACTAAGCATGACGAGTAATGTACTTCTTCTTCGTAAAAGGATCTAAATAGTTATAATCCTTGTACTGTGAACTGTAACCCAAAAATATACAATACATACTCCGAGGTGCTATTTTATGCGCAGCATAGGGCCTCAAATACGAAAAAACTTAACAACCAAATGGATGAAAGTAAAAGTAGTCAGGGGTAGTACCAAAAATAGCAGAGAGCAGAGACTAGCAAGATAAAAATGGAGTAGGTAGTCTGTTGATGATGTAGACTGCAATCGAAAAAACATCTTGCCAAAAAGAATGATGAAGACCAGAATGAAAGAACATCGACAAACTTGACTCGGTAATATGACGGTGCTTCTTCTTTGCACAACTATTTTACTCAGGAGTGCAAGGACATGAAAGCTGATGATGAATGCCCTTAGGCGCAAAATGAGATTGCATGGTATGATTCAAAAACTTAGTTCCACCATCACTCTGAAATAATTTAATTGTGGTAGAAAACTGGTTCTCAACAAGAGTCTCAAAATTCATATAAGCCTTGAAAAAATCATACTTTTGTCGTATAGGATATAGCCATGTAAACCGAGAAAAATCATCAAAAAAATTACATAATAAATGTACCCAGTGTGAGAGACAACAAGTGAGGGTCCCCAAAGATCATAAAGAACTAGATCAAGTATGTGTGGTTCTTGTTTTAAATTGTTATTAAAAGAAAGACAATTGCTTTTATCCATCTAACAAGAAGAACATAAATGAGGCTTAGGCAACAAACTAGTAACTGACAAACTACTTGTATAATTCAAAGATGAAATAATAGAAAAGGAACATGTCATGAACTATGCCATAGCTCAAAAGATGCCCTGGCCTTATTTTCATTAACAAAAGAAACTAACGCAACACCACCATAATCTAAAATGCAGAGACCCCTCTCACTGTGTCCTCGCCCCACGAGCTCCTTGGTAACCTTTTTTTGGATAGTGAAAGAACCCTCATCAATAAAAACAACAAAATTTAGATCTCGGGTTAACTTGGCAATAGACAATAAATTGTTGGTAATATTTGGAACAACTAAGATATCAGATGAAGTAAGAGAATAAAAAATCTTGGTATTGCCAATGTGGAAAATATGCCAAAAACAACCATTTCCAAAATAAACACGACGATTACCGTTATAAGGAGCGACGCTATCCAAATTGGATGCAGAGGCAGTCATGTGATTGGTAGGTTCAAAGTCCATGTACCAATTAGAACCAGCATGATATTTTTGTGGTTGAGATATATCCATGGAGTTGTTAACATCATCGCGAGATACGTGAGTACCATGGCCACGACCACCCTATAGATTTGGGCCACCACCGCCTGGAGTAGGTGACTGGTCAATGCCTCTTCTACGGCCTTGGCCTTGTCCGCCTCTGCCTCATCTGTTTCCACGGCCTCTCCTGCCATGGGCAGACTGTCCAAACAATTGCTGGGATTCGGAAAAAGCAGCAAGTACTGGTCCAAAATCAGAAGTCAGTCTAGCTTTGAGAGAATACTCTAAAGCTTCAGCATCAGCCAAGATAGTAAAATCTCAGGTGGAGAATTTTTAATCATCTAAGCTTATGGAAATTAAGAGAAGTTATCATTCAAACCACGAAAAAATTGCATAAAAATGTCATCATTAGTAAGTGTGTGACCCATAACACACAATTCACCAAGGATATCTTTAAATGGAGAGTAGTATTCCTGAACAGACTGGTCATCCTGACGAATGCTATACAGACAATTACAGAGATGAAGACGACAAGCACAAGAACTATTATGATATTTTGTAGCTAAAGAATCCCATACCCGAGCAGTAATGATCATACAATCAACTACTGGCATCGCAAATGGATTAAGGGATAAAAAAATGGCTTGAACTAGTTGATCAGATTGAATCCAGGCATCATAAGCTTCCGTGGTAGCTTTTGAGGATTCAACATCATCAGAATTCTTGTCAGTAGATCCCTTAGAGGCTGAATCTGGTGGTGGATTTGGACACTTGTTTGATCCATCAACAAAATCAATTAAATTGGTAGAACGCAAAACAGAGGAAACCTGAGTACGCCAGTGGGAGTAGTTGGAACCATCAAGCCTGATGGTGATGCAGCTGATCAATGAAGAGAGTGTAATTGATATCATCAGGAACAAGCAGGAACATATCCAAACACAAAAGAAAAATCAAATTTCCCCAAACACAAAGCATGCTTGTGATTGGCAGTGGATGGCTGATCTAACTTTTGTGCGAGGATTATGGAGCAGTAGCAACAATGGACAGAGAGCGACGTCGACGATAGATCTACAGTGCGTGACGGACATGGCGGTGGCACGTGGATCAATGACGAGCGGCACGTGTGATGGGCGACATCCGATTTTGATCGCCGATCACCAGAAAACTAGGCATCGGAGGTGATCAGGAAAAATGAGGCAGGTGGACGCGGCATTCGATCAGTAAAAGGTGGATAAAATTTGGTAATTTTTGGGAAAATCCAGAGAATATGTAGAGAGACCTGACTAATACCATGATAAAATGTAAAACCCACAAATAATTGTGGTTGTGTGTATTCATATATATATATATATATTGAGTACAAAGGGTATACAAAGCCTAAACAAATATGGAACATGATATATACAAAACCAATCAGAAAGGGTATTCATTTCTTATCTTAATTCTAATTGATTTATATCTACAATAGTCTCTAGTGCGGTCGTCGAAGTCTTCTTCCTCTACTTCGGACTCCTCTTCGTCCGGCTCAGACTCCACTGCTGATGCGTCCTGCTTGCCTAAGACAAGAGGCTTCAAAGCCTTCTCCGATCGATTCTATCGGATGATATTTTGCGTAAAACAATAGGTTGTTCTTTGTTGAAGGACATTTGGGACCGTCTTTGATCCATTTTTCAGAGTTTTTATTTGACCAATGAATTGCAACTTCGTGATCAACTTCTCTCTCTCCGATGCGGCACCGACTCAATTGAAGATCTTCATCATCGTTTCAAAGACCTTCTCAACAAATTAGCAGGATTAATTCTTCCATCGAGAATAAATATTGTGTTCTCTGGTTTCTTTGTGCCATCGGTCCAGATTTTCTGCAATTTTCCAGTATCCAACTTGCGCAGAATCCATTGCTGACTTATACCAAAGTAGTGGTGCGTGCAAAAAGCCATGAATTGCTGCAGAAAACCATCTAAGGCACGTCTGGTATTTTTGACCATCGTACGAAAACATTCTTTATTTATAAAAATAGCAAAAACCGAACTAGTACCCAGGCTCATGGCCAGCTCACGCCGTTGCATGACTCGTGAACTTCCACGAACAGCCGCGGTGGTGGTCGGCGTCCTGGAATTTTTTCCTCAGACTGGTCCGGTTCCTCGGGCTCTTCCAATGGTGGTCTTGGTCATCTTTGGACTCCATAATGTCAGTGGTGTAATGAATTTGGCCATAATGCCGCTAATTGTCACAAGCTCTCTTCTGTAAATCATTCTATATATATATATACTCTTCTCATTTGGCTGATGCCTTTCACAATATATCTCTTGAGGAGCCCCGTACACCCCTCTTAGACTGGTATCTTGATTTTAGAGCCATCGGTCATCTTGCTACATCTACTTATGTCATCAACAATGTAGTGCCTTATTCTAGTAATAATTATGTTACTGTTGGTAATGGTCATTCTCTACATATTACTCATACTGGCTCTAGTCATTTTAATAAAGCATGATCCTTATCTGATATTTTGGTGGTTCTGGCTATCACCAAAAATCTTCCCTCGATTAGTAAATTGACGAAGGAATTAAATGTTGTCATATGCTTTGATGATAAATCTTTTTTTTTATTCAGAATCGGTTCACAAACGAGATCGTGGGCCAAGGTCGATGTAAGGATGGTCTATATGTTCTTGACAAAAGTGGTGCTTCTCTTATAACTTACATTCAGTCTCACAAGAATTGGGCCTCATTTGAACTATGACATACAAGAATAGGACATAACTCTCATTCCATTATCTTCATGTTGAATAAGCACAATTTACTTTTTGTTACCTAAGCCTTCATTATGTGAGCCATGTGAAAAGGATAAAAGTAAACATATTTCTTTTGTTGAAAACTCAAAAGGAGAAAATTCTTTATTATCTTTGATTCACTGCGACTTGTAGGGGCATGCGCCTGTTATTGCTGAATATGGTTTTTCCTACTATGTCATGTTTATTGATAATTTTTTGCGCTTTACTTGGTATTATTCTTTACACCGTAAGTCAGTCTTATTTGATGTTATCATCACCTTCCAACGGCTTGTGGAATATCAATTTGGGTGCTCTATCAAAGTTTTTCAAAGTGATGGCAGCACTAAGTTCACCAACAATTGACTTCGTTCTCACTTTTTCTGTCCATGTCATTCATCACCAGATCTCTTGTCCATCTACGCCCGAAAAAAATGGTCGTGCTAAAAGAAAACATTCCACATCATTGAAATGGCTTTATCCATGTTATTTCATTCTCATCTTCCTCTTCTCTCTTTTTGGAATGAGGCTTTCACTACGGCCATCTACACCATTAATCGACTTCCCACTCTTGTACTTGAGGGGCACTCACCATTTTCTCTTGTTTATGGACAAAATCTAGAATAAGCCAATTTTCATCCTTTTGGTTGTCGGGTCTATCCTTTTCTTCGGCCTCTCCTTGTGTCTTCTTGGGTTACAGTTAGAAGTACAAGGGATTTGGATGTCTATATCCTTCTACTCAGAAGGTTTATGTTACACATCATGCTCTCTTTGATGAGCATTTGTTTCCTCATGCTGGCGGGCCCTCTACCTCTCCATCTTCACTTGATGTCTTCGTCTTTTTGTACTCTGACTCTCCTGTGGAGCCTCTTTCCTCCACTCCTTCAACTGATGTCACCTCTTATGGATTGTGTCCATTGCCAAACTTGCGTGCTTCTCCTACTTCTCATGTCCTTGCTCAGCCTACCTCTCCTAGCCCTACTTCTGCTATTTCTTAAGGCTCTGCTCCTGCTAATTCTCAGCCAACCTCACCCATACATTCTTCACCTTGCCATTGCCCACAAATTTTCCTTCAACCCCACGTCTTACTCACTCTATGGAGACTCGCTCTCATACTGGCCATGTTCGATGCCATTCCTTTCCAGACTATGTTCACACCAGTTCCTTAACTACACTTTTGGCTGAAGCTGAACCTCATGGATTTCACTTTTCTCTTAAAGACCCAAAGTGGGTCAGGACTATGGATGCTGAGATGTCTGCACTTTGCCAATGACCCACGGTCATTAAAGTCGTGGCTAAATTGACCGGAGTGAAGGCGTTCCAAACAAACAAGATGAAAGGAAGGTCAAAGATAAAATTTGTATTCTGCTCTCAACTTACTACTAAGCTACCGATGGGATAGTTTGTGGCAAGACTAGGTTTGTCTACAGAGATGCTAGGGTTTAATGGCCAACTAAACACAACCACGTACGGGTTGTCAATCCGTCAGTGTGCTAGGAATAGCTACTATTGTAAAATGAGGAGTTTTTAGATTTCTCAACTACACCTGCGAACATAAAAGATAACACAGGAGAAAACTATATATGCAAGCACTTAGGGAATATTTTCATAACATGATTGACTAAATGTTTTGAACCTTGATTCCATCACATACAAGACATCAAAGCCTATTCTAGTGTTCATAACACGTGGTGTGGTCGATGGTCATCACTTCCCCATACCTTTCACATAGGGTGCTCTTGCAATCTTCCATTGGCACCGCCTTCGTAATTAGGGGAGTGCAACAATGGCCCTGCCGTTGCGTAGACTTGTTTCTCCCCTGAACGATTACATCTCGGCCACTACACCACGGATGCTCTATCCTTAGGCCTAAAGAGGCAAAGGGGTTTAGGCACCTTATCGATGGAACTAGGGTCGTGAAACCCTAGTTTTGCTACTGAATTCTACTTCTACCCATAACCCTTCGGACCAACTCACCAACTAAGGCTGGTGTGCTGTCATTGTAGAGGTAAAACTCAGAAAAGACCTACGTGCACACACCCACATGTACCCAGACCCTGCTACCCATATCACATCTAGGTTTCTCTTCCCCGGGGGGTATCAATATATGCACCAACATGAATATAGATTAGAGTATGAGAAAATGGATTGTATCATTCATGTGATTCATAAAAATTCAAGAACAGGCCAACATAATATCACAAACACATAGAAATAGGTAGATCTACGAAATCTCACAAAACATAAACCTAAACATGAATACAAATATTAGCCCTAAGCTATTAAACTACTCCCTAAACATGGAATCCAAGTATTGCATTGGATTCCACATTTTTGGGCAAAAGAAAAATAAAGATAAGAAAGAAAAAAAAACCTAGAGAGAAGGGAGAGGGTTTTCTCTCTCTAAGCTACTCTTGAATCCAAAATCTGATCTAATCTATACTCTAGTAGACAAATGCCTATATATAGTAGTAAGGTAGTGGGCCTAAAAATAGGCCCAAAATAGGCCAAAAACCCTGGCAGCCACAATTGGCACGAGGGGTTGCGTCTGGCACGGCCCGTGCTGGCTGACGTGGCCTCATGCTGGCATGGCCCGTCGGTCCTGCCTCGAATCGTGTGGCTCATGCTAGCGCATACCATTGGTCTTGGCAATGCCTTGCTGGCACGATCCATGTCAACTGGTGCGGGCCATTGTCTGGAGCTCCATTTTTAACCTTCTGATCTGCACCCCGTGTCATTTGGCACATGCCGTCTACCAGATCCTCATTTTTCTCAGTATCTTGGCACATGCTACTTTATTTTTCACACCCTGTGGGCTGGTCTTGACATTTGTGAATTAGAATGACGTGGACTGTGTGAAATAGAATGGTATGCGCCTATACTTAGCCAAATATGGAGTGAAAAAGGGAACTTGTGGACATGGCCAACCGAGAATTGGACGGTCCATCTTGGGGCTTAGCACGGCTTGTGTTGGTTCACACGACTTGTGTAAAAATCCCCTGACACAGGCTGTGTGGCATGGTACGGGCCACGCATGGTTGAGCCTCGTTCTGGCCATGAACGATCTGTACTTTCCATGGCTAGTTTGGCTAGCTAACTTGTTTGCTCCGCAACAGATGAACCGTTGGCCCGATTTGAGAGTTCTTGTAGTGGATTTCATAGCACTCAAGAAAAAAAATCAAACGGTGCCACCCTTAAGGGCAGATTCTTCTCGGATCTTCCTAGAAATTTAAGCAATTCTTGGACAACAATTCTTTTGTTTCTTCCTTGGCCTATTTGAACTTCAAATTCACCTATCTTTGGCTCAATCCTTATACTACCACACATTAGAGTCTGTGGCTTTTATCTACTACAATTCTTGCGAATGGCCTTTGATATCTTCTACCATCCTTGTAATGGCCTTCAATACAAAGATGATGAAAAGTACCCACGAGCGACCTACTAATGAGATCACAAAGGAAGATCTAGGTGGTTGTGGATACAAGGTGTTCATTAGTGTCAATTAAGTCTACAAAACTCGGGATTCAGACAAGAAACCAAACATGGCCGTCTAAACCCTTTGTTGTGTAAACCTAAATAACACTAGCAATCCAACTAGTAAAACATGTCAATTATTATGCCGAATGCATTGGTTAACACATGAAATACGGTGCACATCAATCCCCCCACACTTAAACCTTTACTCGTCAAGGAGTAAATAAAAACAAGAAAAGGTCTAAGTGAAGTGTAGCATGCAAATATAAGTTAGCCAATGCATTCAACTTATTCCCAAGCTACCTTTGTTCCCCCCAAAGAAATAATAATCTCACAACTCTCACCCTCCCCAAAGATTCTAAAGTAACCTAACCACCCAAATTATAGTGAAGAAAAAGGTAAGCAAGAATGATAAGTGTTAAGCTAGCTTACTCTCCCAATAGTTCCCCAAAAGTAATCCAAGAGTCGTTGCCAAAAAACCACCAAGGAAATCCTAAAAATCCTCAACTCGATTGTAACCAATGATAACTCTAGATTCTCAACTCAACTACAACTAAGGGAAATGCCAAAGTATCGTCAACTTAGTTTCAGTTTTCTCTCAATTTCTCTCATTTTTCCTAGGATCCCTTTTGGGTTTTCATCTTAGCTTTCACACATGTTGAGCTCACATTCTCACCTTTTTCCACACGGCCTCTCATTTTTGCTTAGGTTTGTAAACATAGTCGGGCCTAGCCTCTCATTTTTACCTAGGCTTTTTGACCTATCCGAGCTTTTCCCGTTGTTGCCTAAGTTGCCCTTTTGAGTTTCCAACTTAGTTGGCTATATATTTTTTCATCTTTAAAAAAAGATTTAGTGTAGCACAAAATGCCCCAAAGTTAGGTTTCATGATACATGAAGATAAGGAAAAACAAAAAATTACACCACCAAAGTTTCTAAAACAACTACCCCAAGACAAACTATGAATGCTACCAAGTAAGTCACACCACCAAATTTGCATCCAAAACATCCCAAAAAAAATCAACACCAAAAACAACAAAGAAACAACAAAAACACCAATGAAACACTAAAAGCACAAAGGAATCTCAAGATGAAAACTCCCTAAGTGGCCAACTACTCCCTTTCCCACCCTTAAATCATGCATTGTCCTCAGTGCATCATGCAAAATGAAACTCATAAGTGGAGTTGGAAAAATAGTGGCACTTACTCTTGCGGCCCTGAAGGGCCTTTCTTCGCTTGCCTCCTCCCTTCCTTCTCAATGTACCCCGTAGCTTTCATGGTGGCTTCCATAGAATCCAACCTAGTGTCGAACTCCTTCAATTGTAACTTTATACTCCCTACCAAAAGACCAACCTCTTGGACAACTTGGGTAGAACTCGCAAGTTGCTCCCCAAGAGTGCACAATTGGTCAAGGATGTCCATTGGTAGTTGAGTGCGGGCAGGCAGTGTTTTAGGTGAAGTTCCACCATCCACCTCATAGATCTCTATCTCTGGGTTGGATAGAATCACACAAATCGGTCGTCCAATGTTGTAGTTGCTATCATAGAAGCCCGAGTTAGCTTCTCTAGAGTATACCTCATCCCAAAACGCTCAAAAACTTTCCAATACAAATCAAGGAGGGATTAGATGAGCCAAATGTTACGCCAAGAGCACTACCATGCCTCTCATTGAGATCTTTCCTCCTTTTCTCTCACATTGCTAAGCATTCTTTTACAAAGGCTCACACCAAGTTTGGGCAAAAGTTACCCTCCGAATTCATCACCCAAAGGAAATGCACATCCGAACCCGGACACTGCGTAAGTTCCCCCATGGAAAAATACTTCCAAAAATAACAAGCGTTGAACACAGCGTAGTTTTGGGTGAACTATAGTGATGTGACCATTTTATGTGAATATTTTGGGACTTTTTGGGATCATTTTTGTGCACTTTTGTCAACTAGAGCTTGTGTTTTACCTTGAAATTCTCTTAGGAAAGATAAGAGCGACTTTTGTACTCTTTTACCTTTTCTAAGTGGAATTTGTGTGACGAGGAAATAACATCAAGACTTAAAAACTGGAGGCCATTGAATATCACCTTTTGAAAAATTTGAAGGCATTCTTTGAAGATTTAAAGACTTGAAAATTGGAAGAAAATTGAAGTAAATAGGAGAATTTGAACCAAGAAGGAAAATAATTTAGGATTGCTGACTGCAGTCTTTGTGATGGGCGAAGATTAGTTCGCAAGTTGCGAACTTTGGGTGGCTAGAAATATTCTTTGACTTTTTTTTACTATAAATACTAAATCCTATCCTCTCTCTCTCTCACCTTCTCTTCCAGCCCGTTTTTCACTTTTCCAAACCCTAGTTTTCAACCATTTTCATCCTTGTTTTGGTTTGATTAATGTTTGAATTGTTGTTGTTAGTTAGTATGGATTGTAGTAGCTAAATCTAGTTCTTGGGAGCAATTGATGTAAGCTTTCAAATTTGTATGGTGAGATTCCCTATTTTCTCATTTATGAACTTATTGAAGAGCATTTATTATGCCATTAATGTTTTGTTTTGCCTTATTTATACCATAGGTTGTTTGAATATATGAAATATTTGTATGATTGAAGTGTTAGGGTGTTAGGAAAGTTGCAAATTTCTTAGCTCATTTGACATGAAATCCAAGAACATGGATTTAGAACTTCTTGTGTATAATGTGTGGTGATTTTTGCTAGATAAGTATGTTAGTGTAGATTGTTCTCATACTTATCCTATAGATGCAAATAAAGGTTGAACCTTGAATGTGGTTTGTTCTAGGGTTAGCCTAGTAAATGCTTTGTTTGGTTAAATGACTATGTCTTTGGCATAAGACATATTGTTATCAAACCTATGGTCATTCGTGTGAAATGCCATTGATGAGATACCTCCATGGTGTTGTTTTCTTAGAGTGATTATCAACGAGGTTTTCAAATGGCCGTTGTTTGTCTTTGCAAATTACTATTAAGAAGGATGAATGTTAATCTTTGAATGATAAGTGATAAAATTCCCCATAGACAATAAATGCAATTGAATGTGTGAATGAACCTAGGATCCATATGAGGTTTGGAAGTGAGGATCAATTGTCCCCAAGGCTCCGTTAATTGTTGTTTTAATCATCTTTTTAGTTGTTGTTTCATGATTATTGCTTTGCTAGTTGTTGTCTTTCAATTCATAATTTAGGATCATCCCCCCCCCAATTTACATGCTTATATATATATATATATATATTTATATCTAATGTTTTCTACTATATATGTTTAAACACTTGGAAAAATCCCTCTTCTTTGTGGACAACCCTAACTTGCCATTATCTACTTAGTTGTAGATAGGAAGCATTATGGCTTATAAATTTAACTTTGAGAGGTACGGCGATGACCTCCCAAATTTTAGCACCACTACTGAGGAAGAGGCATTTATTTTTAACTGTTTGGGTATATTATGTGTGATTATGTGCTAGTTGTAAATATTTGTTAGTTTTCTTTTATTTTGTTTTCTTAGTTGACTTTCCATTTTTGCTTGACTTGGAGATGTATTATTCGAGTTCTTGGTTATGGTTCGTACTCAATCCTCTTCACAAGAATCCCTACACTACGACCCCGAGTTAGAGTTGAATTTGAGACGGGCTAGGAGGCTTTCTTTGGAAAGTTTGAATTTAATGACCATTTTGTAGATACCTTCACTTCTATGGAGCATCAACACAAGTATAAAGATGAGCATCCGGGAGGAGGGCCTCAACATCCTCCTCTCCAAGGAAGAGCTCCTCTCATCCAAGGAAGGGAGATTCCTTTAAGGCAAGCCCTATTGAGGGACGTTATGGCTCCTAACCTTGACAAAAAACTGATGTGCATAGAGTATCCTTTGGTTGGATCAAATGGGCATCGAGCTCAAGACCGTGTTTATAAACTTGCTACCTATCTTCCTTGGTAGGCAAGGGAAAATGCCAACAAACATATCACCGAGTACCACTTTTTATATGGTGGTACGGTTTCCCATGAAGTAGATGAAGACTTCTACAAATTGAAGGCGTTCCCATTCACATTGAGGGATGGTGGAAGGGATTGACTCCACTACTTACCACCTAAGAGCATCAAAAGTTGGCTTGACATGAAGACGGAATTTCTTGCCAAGTATTTCCCAGCCTCAAGGTTCACCGCTTTGAAGGACACCAGCAACATCCTCCAATGGCCCGAAGATTTTTTTTTTACTATTAGGTGAGGTTCAAGAAACTTTTCTCGAGTTTCCCTTACCATGGCTATTCGGAGGGAGACTTAGTTTATTATTTTTACAATGGCCATCTTGACGAGGACAAAAGACTAGTGAGGAGTTCTTGTGGTGGTAACCTTAGGAACAAGACCTCAGAGGAGGCAATGAAGTTATATGAAGAGCTAGCTAGGGAGTAAACGAATTTTAGCTTGAGGACCGATTTGAGAAGAATAAATCCAATGCCCACAAATGACCCTTTCAATAGTGGAAAGCTCAAGGACCAAGTCTCGGCCCTTACTTCTATGGTGAAATCCTTGACGACCAAGCCCGGAAATGTGCCACATGTTAAATCTTGTGAAATTCGTTCATCGATGCATCTTACAAAAGCTTGCCCTACTTTTCAAGATGATTATGTCAAGGAGGTGAGTGCCATGTGGTATCATGGTGGGCAAGACTATTAAGGAAACCAAAGCTATCAAGGATATCAAGGCTATCAATGGAATTAAGGTTATCAAAACCAGCCGTACAATTTGGATAATCGTGATAAACCGAATCTCTGGTATGGAAACCCTCAAGGAGGTCAAAATACTCGACCGTATTTCCCTCCTTAACAACAATATCGGCCACCTCAATAAAAATACCAAAGGCTTCAAGATAAGCCTCGAGACCAAGGGGAGAGCTCGGGCTTGACAAAAGATGAGGTGATGCAAGCCATTCATAGGTTGAGTATGTGTGCAGAAAAGGGAGAAAATTCCAAGAAGAAGCAAAGGAAAGCATAAAAAACTTGGAAACTCAGATGAGTCAAATAGCACAAGTCGTGAATCGGATGGAGTTGCGGGAAAAGGGTAAACTCCCTTCCCAACCAGAGTTGAATCTCTGCCAAAATGCTAGTGCTACGACTTTGAGAAGCGGTAAAGAGGTTAGCTCTCCCCCGGGTGATGAAGTTGTTAAAAGTGAACCTAGAAGGCTTGAAGTGTTTGAGAAAGAGGTAGAAGAAGAGGCCGAGAAATTGTCCAAGGAGCAAGCAAGGAAGGGGAAGGAGAAGGAAGAGAAGATCATCGTTGAGAAATCAACCTCCAATCCCAAACCTTCATCCCCTCCTCACAAGAAGGAAATGATGGTGGAAGTTCCTCCATATGTGCCGGAACCACCGTTCCCAGAAGCTTTGAAGGATAAATGGAGGAAGGATTCCAACAAGGACATCTATGAAGTCTTTTGTAGATGTGAGGTAAATATCCCTCTCTTTAATGCTATTGAAAAAATTCCTAAATATACTAAAATTTTAAAGGAATTATGTGTTGTAGATAGGAAACAAAGAGCAAAGAATAAGCTTTAAAATGGGAAAAATGAACATGTTTTCGCTTTGTGCCAAAGGGAATTACCCCCTAAATGTAGAGATTTTGGCATGTTCACAATTCCTTGCATGATAGGGAATACACATTCTGAAAAGGCAATGCTAGACCTAGGTGCATCAATAAATGTGATTCCTTACTCTTTGTATGAAAGCCTCACTCTTGGTACTTTGCACAAAATTGGGATGGTGATCCAACAAGCCAATCGTTCTAGTACATATCCCAAGGTTATCATCGAGGATGTGTTGGTTAGGGTGATTCCTTAATATTCCCTGTGGATTTTTATGTCCTTGATGTGGAGCATGATAAACATGTCGCCCCAATCTTGTTGGAAAGGCCATTTTTTAAAACGGTAAGGACCATCATTGATGTGCATAATGGTACCATCACCATGGAATTTTATGGGATTAAAGTAAAGTTTATCATAAATGACCATATGAAGTATCCTCTTGAAGAATATTCTTTCCATGCTATTGATATTGTTGACGATGTTGTGCAAGATGTTTTTGAATTGAACGGTGATGATTCCTTGTTAGTTGCTTTGGAAAATGATTTTGAAGATGCATGTCTTGTATATTCCATGAGTACTAAATTGAAGGAAAGCATTGAGGAGTTGAGTATTCTTGAGGAAGTGGTACCAAGCCCTATCCCTCTAGTTTTAGAGGAACCCAAAGAACCAGAATTCCTTCCATCATTTGTGAAAGCCCCAGTGATAGAGCTTAAACCTTTGCCAAGTGACCTCAAGTATGCATTTCTTGGGTAAGGGGAGATGCTCCCAGTTATCATTTCAAGCAAGCTCACCCAAGAGCAAGAAGAAAAGTTAATGGTAGTGTTACGGGAGAATAAGGAAGCAATTGGATGGACTATTATAGATATCAAAGGCATAAGTCCATCCACTTGCATGCATCGAATTGTTTTGGAGGAAGATGTGAGACCCGTGCGATAACCCCAACACCGATTGAGTCCACCTATGATTGATGTGGTAAAGGTGGAAATCATCAAGTTGCTCTAAGCGGGCATGATCTATCCAATCTCGGATAGTAAGTGGGTGAGCCCAACTCAAGTGGTACCCAAGAAGAGTGGAGTGGTGGTAGTCAACAATGAGAAAGGTGAAATGGTGCCCTCCCGAGTCCAAAATGGATGGCGTGTTTGCATCAACTACCAGAGGCTAAATACGGAGACCCGGAAATGTCACTTTCTGTTGCTATTCATTGATCAAATCCTCGACAGACTAGCAATTCACCCATTCTATTGCATCTTGTATGGATACTCGGGATATTTTCAAGTGGCCATTGCCCCGGAAGATCAAGAAAATACAACCTTCACGTGCCTCTTTGGTACGTTTGCTTACTAGTGTATGCCTTTTGGGCTATTTAGCGCCCCCGCTACTTTCCAAAGGTGTATGATAAGCATTTTCTCATAATTTATTGAACATTTTGTTGAGGTATTCATGGTTGATTTCACCATTCATGGAAATTATTTTGACAACTGTTTAGCAAATTTAGCACAAGTTCTTAAACGTTGCATTGATACTATTCTTGTGTTAAATTCAGAGAAGTGTCATTTTATGGTGGAGCAAGGCATTGTCTTGGGCCACGTTATCTCCTCTAAGGGTATTGAGGTTGACAAGGCAAAGACAGACATGATTCAAACTTTACCTTATCCTACTAATGTGCACGAAGTGCGCTCTTTTCTTAGCCATGGAGGATTTTACCACTGGTTCATCAAGGACTTTTCAAAGATAACATCTTCTTTGTGCAAGTTGTTGTAAAAGAAGGTAGAATTTGTAATGGATGAGGGTTGCAAAGGGTCCTTCGATACATTGAAGGAAAGGTTAGTCTCGGCCCCTATCATACCCTCGGATTGGCCTTTGCCTTTTGAGATTGTGTGCAATGTTAGCGATTACGCCATTGGAGCGGTGCTTGGTCAAAAGGTGGGAAGAGCGTCTCACACCATCTACTACGCATTGTCTCTCAATGAGGCCCAGAGAAACTACTCCACCACAGAAAAAGAGTTATTAGCGGTGGTATTTTCTTTGGAAAAATTTCAATCTTACTTGCTTGGTACAAAAATTTTTGTGTACACTGACCATGCAACGCTTTGTCACTTGATGACAAAGAAAGAGGCTAAGCCAAGATTGATTAGGTGGATCCTGCTTTTGAATGAATTTGAGTTAGAGGTGCGAGACAAGAAAGGCATGGAGAACCTTGTGGCCGATCATCTGAGCCGGTTGCCTCTATGCCAAAATAGTGGATAAATTTATTAATGAAGGATCAACTACGAGAGGAGTTGCCCAATGAACAATTGTTCGCAATTAGGGACCTCAAACTGTGGTATGCCGACATTGTGAACTTTCTTGTCTCCGGTAAATTTCCTCCTCATTTTTCTAAGGCTCGGAAAGATAAGCTAAGAAGCGATGCTAAATATTATGTGTGAGATAATCCCTTTTTGTGCAAAAATTGTGTAGATCAAGTTTTTAGAAGATGCATCCCCGGTAATGAAGCGCGTTCAATTATCTCTTTTTGTCATTTTTATGCATGCGGTGGTAATTTGGAGCTAAAAGGACCGCTAGGAAAGTCTTAGAAAGTGGTTTGCGTTGGCCTACTTTGAATAAGCATGCATACATATTCTGTAAGGCTTGTGACAAGTGTCAGAGAGTAGGAAATATCTCTTCTAGAAATGAGATACCCTAAAAAGCCATACTATATTGTGAAATCGTTAACGTTTGGGCTATTGACTTTATGGAACCTTTCCATAATTCTTGTGGCTTTAAATATATTCCTCTAGCTGTTGATTATGTGTCAAAATGGGTTGAAGCAAAACCCACTAGGATTGACGATTCTAAAGTGGTTGCAGAATTCCTGAAAGATAACATCTCTCTAGGTTTGGGATTCCCTGAGCCTTAATAAGTGACCGTGACACCCGCTTTTCCAACGGACCATAGAGGCACTTCTGAAGAAATATGGCGTTACTCACAAGACATCCACCACCTATCACCCTCAGACTAGTGGCCAAGCTGAAGTTTCCAATAGGGAAATCAAGTCCGTCCTTGAGAAAATGGTTAGCCCTAACCGAAAGGATTCGAGTTCCCTCCTGAATGATACCTTGTGGCCGTATAATATGACTTATAAGACACTGATTGGTATGTCACCATGCCAGTTAGTTTTTTGTAAGCCATGTCACTTACCGGTGGAAATTCAACACAAGGCATATTGGGCGGTCAAAAATTCAACCTTGATATATATGAGGCTAGTTTGCATAGGAAGCTACAATTGCAAGAACTAGATGAGATACGAAGGAGTCCTATGAGAAAACAAAAATCTTATGGAGAAGAAAAGGTGTGGCACGATAAGATGATAATTAGGAAGGAATTCGACGTGGGTCAAAAGATCCTTCTATTTCAATCCCACCTTCGCCTATTTCCATGTAAGTTGAGGTCTTGATGGATTGGTCCTTTTGAGGTGGTGAAGGTATTCCTGCATGGTTCAGTGGAAATCCTAGATCGAGTTAAGTTCAATACCTTCAAGGTCAATGGACAACATTTGAAACCTTACCACGAGAATTTTGTACCGGAAAAGGGAGAGGATGTTGATCTTCTTGATCCGATTTGTGAGTAAGCTCCAAGGAGGGGAGTAAGTCATGCCAACGACGTGAAATAAACTTGGTTTTAATCATATGGATTGTCGTTCATGACTTTTCATTGATGTTGTTTGATTTTGAGTTTTGTCGTTAGTTTTGTTATTTTGCATTGTTCTTTTTACTGTATGTTTTTCCATGATTTTGTAGCAATTCTAAGAGCTTGGAGCTGGATTGATGGAGGGAGAAAATCTTGGACATTTGGTGAATGAAAAATCTTTTTAAGTGTTGGGAAAGCTCATAGTTCGCGAGGGGTGAACGAATCCTTGCGTGTCGCGAATAACTGTTTGCCCATCGCGAAGATATCTTTGCCTAGTGTGAAGAAATCATAGAAATGGGTAGAAATTTGAGGTTTCAAATCCTCCAATGCATGAGGGGAGAACAAATCTTTGCCCATCACAAACTTTGTTTGCACTACGCAAAGGTTTCTTCGCCCGCTGCGACACAATCAGGCACTTTGAGAAAAAATTTGAGGTTTCAGATCCAGAAATGCGCGCGTCACAAACAAATGTTCGCCCGTCGCAAAACTTGTTCGTGTATCACGAATAATTTTTTGCCCGTCGAGAAGAAATCAGGTAGTTTGCAATAATTTTCAGTTCCAAAGTGCATCAATTCGAGAGGGGCGAACAACTCTTCACCTGTTGCAAAGCTTGTTCGCCCATTGCGAACATTATCTTTGTGCATCTCGAAGATTTCCCAGAGGGTTTAAGAACGGGCAGTACCCACTCTTCTTCCTCATTTCCTCATCTCTTTCTCCATACCCGCTGCCCCTGGGTTACCCTCTCTTGCTCGCCATCACAAATCCGACTTCCAAACTCCTCCCGTAGATCGGAATCCACTCACTATCCACATTCCATCAATCCCATTCCATCTCCTTCCACCAAATCAACCCCAATTTCGTAAAAAAAAATCTGAAACCCTAGGTTTTAGAAATTTTTTGAAATCAAGCTAATTTTGCTAGGATTTCTTGTGGGCTGCATTGTTTCACCCTACCACACACACTATTGGTACAATTCCTCACTTTTGAACACTTGAACTGTGAATTGCGTGTAGTTTTATTTTAGTGAAAATTGTGCATTTTGTGAATGATGATATATTGTGTATGTTATGATACTTCTTCACAATTTGTGCTTGAATTTCAAATATCTTGTGTAGATCATTATGTTGGACATTTCGCAATGGTAAATGTGGGTGATGCTTTGTGGTTTGGTATTGACTAGGCCTTGTGCATGTTGTACTTATGATTTGAATTGATGGACATCTTAGCTATAGAGTGTTGTTAATACATGATGAATTGAATTGGTTATATTGATATAGTTTGGCCAACAACATAGTGAATGCATGATTGATAAAGATTTTGTCAAGGAATGTTGTTTTTGGCTCTAACATGTGTTAAAGAAATACTTAAGTGGATGTTCATTGTTCCTGTATCCAAATGTTTGATGTTCACAACTTGGAATTGTTGGCATGTAAAAGTGACATGAACTTTGTATCCAATACGGGATACCACTTGGACTAGTTTAGCTTGGACTTGAATGTTGCATTATAGAAGTTATGTTGTTGGCTAGACTAGTTTAGTGCTGATTTGGATTTTTTTTACCCGGATCACCGGGCCATATGTGGAGCGGTGAGACCAGCTAGCGGCTAGGAAGATCCAGGAAACCAACTTCTTTTATGGTCCTGCTTTGGATGCTCTTAGACTACAAGAGCCAATTCATTAACTCCTCGCCAAGGGCGGCTTGCTGGGTTTATGGACAAGGCTACCCCTATATACATGCGACTCACTTTGGAGTTCCTTGCTACTTTAAGGGTGCATAGTCTTCGAGACGGGGAGCCTTGTGATAGATTTATCACATTCCACCTCAATGACTGGTCCTATGAGATGTCTTTGGCCAACATTGAGGCAACATTTGGTTGGTCCACTAAGGAGATTTGAGCCCATGCTGAGCCCAACATGCCCAACCGCAACATTATGGAGGATGTAGCACACTGGAACACCATCGCAAGGCGGACTAGGGATTCCAAGGACAAGAGTAACATCATAATTCATCTTGCTCTTCACTTGGTGCACCGATTTCTAGTGGGCACACTGTTATGTCATACTGAGCCGAAAAATGTGAACAGCTATAATATGCGCTGTTTATGGTACCTCACAAGTGAGGGCACGAGTTTTGGGTTGTGGGCTGATTTATGGGTCAAGAATGTTGAAGAGATAATCGGGAAGCCAAAGGGTGGGATACCGATGGGGGGCATGATTACCCTCATCACTTGGCACTTGGGGATCCATATACCGCCTGGCCCTCGCGGCTGGGCAAATGCGACTCATACCATATCACTCTACATCGAATGATCATGTACATTCACCTCATCAAGGAGACAAACATAGGTGACACTTTCATATGGCTTTATGGGGCGAGGAGAGCTAAGTTCATGAAGCTTCCCCAGCCCCAGTGGACCAGGCTGGAGATCGACACACCTGTTGTAGATTTGGAAATAGAGTCAAATACCAACCATGCAGTAGGTTTTGACCGGGAGCGTCAGAACCTACCCCCACTGGTGGATCGGACTAATGAGGATGATATCCCTTTCACCCAACCACAGACGGAGACATAGCCAATGCAAGAGGATGTGCCACCTCATTTCCCTTGACCTCCTCCCAACTTTTATGAGCGTATGATATGGACTATGCAGGATGGATTCTGCCACCATGACGACATGATATTGGAGCACAATGTTTTTGTCTCCCAGAGCCTGATAGATATGGATGAGGAGATTAACCATCTGTCAGCCTGTATTTATGAGATACAGTCCCAGTCTGGTGGTACCTCGGGTCCTGATCCCGGAGTGAGAGGCACAGAGTAAGGCGTTAGAAGAACACTAAGTGGCTTTCCCGTTATCAGCAGCACTACTTTGGTGATGGTGATTCATCCTCACGACAGTGATTGTGAGCTATATATTCTTGCACCCCCACACTTTTCTTTGTATTCTTTTGCCCTATTTTGTCTACATTGAGGGCAATGGAGTGTTTTAAGTGAGGGGAGGGGTATTTACTTCTTTTATTGCTTGTTTTTGGGATGTTGTTCTTTCTAGACTTGGATGTTTTGGGATGCTTTTCTTGTTTTGGGATGTTTTCACATTGGATGTATTTGGATTATCTTTGCTTTGACATGTGAAAGCTTTTGCTACTTTTGATTTGAAAAACACGGAAAAAAAGAAAAAAAATAAAATGAAAATGAACAAAAATAAAAAGAAACCTGTTGAGTTGAAAACCCGAGAGGGAAACTTAGGCAACATTGGGAACTCGAGAAATAGAGAGAAAAGATATTTTGGATGGATCAGGTAGCTCACTCATTTGCCGGCGTTAGAGTCATAAGGTTGCAGTTGTGGTATGGATGGATCGGGTAGCAACATTTTGAGACCTCTTGGTATTGGGAAATTTAGTGGGGAAAACAAAGTAAGTTGTATTTTGGATTGTTGATATACTTCATTTTTAGGATGATATATTGGTATAAAGTGAAGTTTGTGTTTGAACTGCATGCATGCTTTTGGTTTCACTTTGTGCCATTGGATTTGGTATTGTCAATTTGGGACTTAGAAATGTTTTTATGGATATTAATGAGTTGATAGGTTGGTATGGCTTGGGTAGATTTAGGAATGGGGGTTGTGGGTGAATTCTCATTTGATCTTAACTTTGGGATGTGTGATATTGAGAGTTTTGTGAGGTATTGATTTGGGGAATAGTAGTTTAGGACGTGGATACATGAATCTCTTTTGGTGTGCTTGAATCTTTTCTTACTCGAGGATGAGTAAGGTTTAAGTGCGGGGAGGTTTGATGTGTCCATTTTATCTGCATATTTTGGGACTTTTTGGGATCACTTTTGCACCCTTTTGTCAACTAGAGCTTGTGTTTTTCCATGAAATTATCTTAGGAAAGGTAAGAGCGAATTTTGCGCTCTTTTACCATTTCTAAGTGGATTTTGTGTAACGAGGAAATAACATCAAGACTTGAAGACCGGAGGCCATTGAAGATCATCTTTTAAAGACTTTGAATACTTGCTTTGAAGATTTGAAGACTTGAAAAATGGAAGAAAAAAATTGAAGTAAAGAGGAAAATTTGAACCAAGAAAGAAAAGAATTTAGGATTGCTGACTGCAGTCTTCGCGACGGGCAAAGATTAGTTCACGCGTCGCAAACTTTGGGTGGCCAGAAATCTTCTTTGCCTTTTTTGTATTATAAATACTAAAACCTATCCTCTCTCTCTCACCTTCTCTTCCAGCCCATTTATCCCTTTTCCAAACCCTAGTTTTCCACCATTTTCATCCTTGTTTTAGTTTGATTAATGTTTGAATTGTTGTTGTTAATTAGTATGGATTGTAGTAGCTAAATCTAGTTCTCAGGAGTAATTGATTGAACCTTCCAAACTTATATGGTGAGATTCTCTATTTTCTCATGTATGAACATTTATTGGAGGGCATTTATTACGTCATTAATGTTGTGTTTTGCCTCATTTATACCATGGGTTGTTTGAATATATGAAATATTTGTATGATTAAAGTATTTGGGTGTTAGGAAAGTTGTAAATTTCGTAGCTGATTTGACATGAAATCCAAGAACATGGATTTAGAAATTATTGTGTATAATGTGTGGTGATTCATTCTAGATAGGTATGTTAATATGGATTGTTCTCATACTTATCCTATAGATGCAAAGAAAGGTTGAACCTTGAATGTGGTTTGTTCTAGGGTTAGCCTAGTAAATGCTTTGTTTGATTAAATGACTATGTCTTTGGTAGAAGGCTTGTTGTTATCAAACCTATGGTTCTTCGTGTGAAATGTCATTGATAAGATACCTCTATGATGTTATTTTCTTAGAGAGATCATCAACGAGGTTGTCAAATGGTCGTTGTTTGTCTTTGCAAATTACTATTAAGAAGGGATGAATGTTGATCTTCGAATGAGAAAGGATGAATGTTGATCTTCGAATGAGAAGTGATAACATTCCCCATAGACAATAAATGTAATTGAATGAGTGAATGAACCTAGGATCCATAAGCGGTTTGGAAGTGAGGATCAATTGCCCCCAAGGCTCCATTAGTTTTTTTTAATAATCTTTTTAGTTGTTGTTGCATGATTAGTATTGTTCTTTTTCTTTGCTAGTTGTTGTCTTTCAATTCATAATTTAGGACTAAAACCAACCCCCCCCCCCATGCTTATATGTGTGTGTGTGTGTGCGCGCGCTTATATCTAATGTTTTCCGCTATATATGTTTAAACACTTGGAAAAATTTCTCTTCTTCTTGGAAGGCCCCAACTTGCCATTATCTACTTAGTTGTAGATAGGAAGCATTATGGATTTAAATTTAACTTTGAGAGGTACGATGACGACCTCCTATATAGCGATGCTTTTGCACAAAATCTTCATATTTGTGCCCGTCAAGATCCTCCAAAAGTTTCCAAAAGAGAATGGTAAACCCTGCCGGTGTGTCCTCGGAACATCCCTTCCATATTTCCATCCAAAGGCTTGAGCCACATCCCGATGTGTCATCGTGTATTCATTGTCTTCTAACTGGAATTTTATGGTTTTACATCCCTCCGCATCAGTAACTTGCCATAGAGTTTCCAATAACTCCAAGGTCCACAAGATATAAGTCTTCGAATGCTTTTCTAAAAATTCTTCTAGGCCTATCTGACCTAACAAGTAGATAATGCGAGTAGGCCTAGAGCCTCTAGAGTATCCTTGCACGCAAAAACCTTCTCTAAAATGTTCCTCTTTGGTCCATTCAAGTACTCCACCTTTGGGTTGCAGTCCCGGAAATGGTAATCAACCCCATGAACTCCTCTGTCATAAATGTGGGGTTGCAAGGAAGGGAAGTCGCCGGCTCATTTCTCCCAACTTTAGTCGGCTTCTTCCTTTTCTCACCCCGGGGAGGTGTCCCGTTCTCCGACCCATTCTTTTTCAAAGGCATCCTAACAAAATCAAGGAGAAAGTGGTAACGCAAGAATACACAAGGGTATGCCCACAATATCATTCAAAAAGAACATTCTTCCTAATTAGCCTAGTCATTTCAAATCATGCTATTATTAACATAAAGGATATTCAATCAAAAACCATTCTCTTTAAAAAACAAACTCATGGAAATTCATATCAACCCATCAAAAAGATCATGAAATCAAGAATCATCCCTCCTAAATCACCACAACACATGAAGATCATATCATCCAAGCATAATAGCACATCAATCCACTCACACGAACTTCAACACAAGATCATTCACACAACCCAAACAACTTCTCAAAAAAATACACTTTCAAGATTTATGCTTCACATAACATCACCACAATGTTAAACAAAGCAAGTAAACATGAAGTTCAAAGGATTACCCGGAATTTGAAGCTAAGAGTTGAAAGATCCAAACAAGAAGAAGCAAAAATGCTAATTTTTGAGAGAAAATCTCCAATTTTTTGAGTTCACCAAGAGAATGTGTGATTCTGTGTTTCTTGAAAATCATTAATGTGTTAAATGACTCAACTAGGTGGAAGAATGTACTAGGAATCTTAAATTTCAGCAAAAGAGTGATAAGGAGGGGAGGTACAATTAAGATAAGGATGGAATTTTGAAATTGCAATTTAGGGGACAAAAGTACCCGTCTATTTAATCATAAGAGATTTTTGAGGTATTATTTACATTAAAAAATCCAAAGGAATAAGGAAATTTCAAAATATCTGAACCAAAAATGCATTTTTTTAAGCTTAAAATTTAGATTTTTTTGAAAAATCTGCATTTTTTGTCCAATTGACATTCCAAAGGGGGTGCCAACACATACACCCTCGTGTTGAGAGCACCTGCACGGACCTCCCTTGTGCTAAGGGTGTTAGGCACAAACCGTATCTCGTGGAACGGACTGTGCTGATCCCTGGCACGAGACCCCCTCGTGCTGAGGTGCTGTGACACGAGTAGTATCTCGTGGATGGGCCGTGCTAAGCCCTGGCATGAGGCTGCTAACATATTGACTCCTTTTTCCTTAGTTTTTCCCTCTTTTTTTTGAAAAACTTGATCACCCATCAAGCCATATTTCCATCCAAACCAAATCACGAGACTCGAACTCAATATACAAATCAACAAGAGTTTCATCTCAAAATCCTCATCACACACAAACATGTAAAATCCATCCATTACAAATCATGAAACCAAAACAAAAGAAACACAGTATTTTTATTTTAGTCCTCACGACTTATTTCTTTTTCATGCATCTTAATTGAAACAACCTACCATTGGGTGTCCCGAGTCGCCATCGGAAACTCCACCAACTATGACATCATTGTGGAGAGGTCTCCACAACGTGTTATCCTTACCTTTAGATGCCTTTTTTGACATAGAAGATGAATTCTCATACCTTGCTAATGTTGAGTCCATAGACATTACCTTGGGTTTAGGAGGAGGTCGAGGGGGTTTTAACCGCTGCATGTTAGTGAGCATAGAAAAGCATTCTGACACAGATATGTCATCACTAGAATCATGCAATGTAAAGAACTCCTCAACAATATCATCATTACCAAGGAACTCACCTAAGAATTCATTCTCATTTGTCATGCAAAATGTGTCACATTGATCATGCTCATCAAATAAAGTTACGCCTTTGCAAACAAAATATGAGTTAGATGAATCATACCTAGACCTATAGATGTCAAATCCCACCTTATCCATATTATCTTCTCGGGTTAGGGTTCCCAAATAGATATCAATTTTCATCCTTAACATTTTAAGGAATGGTATCTCCAATAGTATTGGGGTGCACTTCCATCGTGCACCATGTCAAGAGTGTAAAAGTTCGCCGGAAACACCAACTTGCCAACCCAAAACATCACATCCTTCACAAACCCTCGAGGGCTAGCTTGGGAGTGATCGATGAGTTAGACAATTACCCTAGTGTCCCTAAGTTCACCTATATCTAGGCGTTTATAACAACTATATGGAATCACATTAATGGATGCTCCCAAGTCTATCATGGCATTTTCAACTAACTCCACCTAAGGAGATAGGAATAAAAAACATCCTGGGGTCGTCGCATTTCTTAGGGAAATTTATTTGGTTGAAAATGGCGACTCCCCCCACTTTAAAGTTTTCTACCTTCCTAGTTGGTTTATTTCTCTTTTTGGTGCGTGAAACTTTCAAAAATTTAGCACATGATGGCACATGTTCAATTAGCTCTAGGATCGGGATTGTTACCTTTACCTTGTCAAAGATTCTTCGAATGTTTGCATCACTGGTCACCACCTTTGGCTTCCCCTTAGTGCATTTGGAAATGGCGTTGGAATGGTCACTCGTGTCTTGGGTGGTGGAAGCTCCTTGGAGGGTGATTCCTTGATAATAATCTCATGCTACTCAAAATTGGTCTTGTTGGCCTCCAAGATCTTGTCATCTTCTTGCAAAACCTCCTATTTGGGCTCACCAACCTCCTTCCCGCTTCTCAACTTTAGAGCGCTCACATTCCTCGGATTGACCTTCGGTTGGGAAGGAAGTTTGACGGGCTCCTTGTCCTCAAGTTGGCTCACCAAGGTGGCGAGCTTCCCGACTTGGATCTCAAGATTTTTTATGCTCGAGAAGGCCCTATTGCCAAGATCTTTAATTTTGCGCCTTGTTCTTTCTGTGAACACCCCATGCTTCTTCCCCAATTGGCCGATGGCTTCAAAAATTTCCTCTTGGTCCGACTTGTAGGGAAAGGTGTGGTTGTTATAAGGACCATCACCCCTTTGATGGGGTTGAGGTGGATCTTGTGTGCCTCGGTACCATTGAGCTTGGTTTTCCTCCCTCTAATGGAAGTTGGGATGGTCCCAGTACCTTGGGTTGAAAGAGCTTACGTAGGGATCTTGCCTTGCATCTCCTTGGTTCCCATGGAACCCTTATTGCTGTTGCCCCCTAGAAAACTATTTCCTATTCCCATTGTTGTACTCCACTGCTTTCACCTCTTCTAAGTCCCCCGCTACTTGTGGACAAGCCTCACTGTGATGGTCGAGATTGCATAAGCCACAAACCTTGACTTGGTGAACCTTCCATTTCAAAAGTTCCTTCATCATTGAAGCAAGGGCTTGGACTTTCTCTTCCAACTTAAGGGATTGAGAAGGTTCATCCAAAGTCTTCAGCCTTGACCTCGTACCAAATGACCTCATCCCATTGGCCATCTCTTCAAGAAAAAGCCTTAGCATATTTTGGACTCTTTTTTGTAATTGATTTGTTGCACGCGGTGTTCACCATCCTCATATCATCATCACACAATCCCTCGAAAAAGTCATAAACCAAGTCCCCTTCCTTGAACGGGTGGTACAGACGTCTGGTCAACAGCCTCTTGAATCTCTCCCAGTAATCGTACAATGATTCATTTGCACCCTGAGTGATGTTGGATAACTACTTCTTTAATCAAGAAGACTTGGAGGTTGGGAAATACTTCTTGAGGAATCGCCTCTTCATGTCCATAAATGAAGTAATACATCCGGGCGGGAGGTAGTACAACCAATTTTTTGGGGTGTCTTGAAGTTAAAAGGGGAATTCCCTCAGGTTTTAGTCGCCCTCCGAGACCCCATGAGGCTTTATATTCATGCAAGAAAGGTGAAACTCCGACAGATGTTTGTTGGGATCCTTCCCGTCCATCCCGTTGAAAGTAGGGAGACAGTGTATCATCCCACTTTTCAATTCATAGTTCACGTTGGGTGGAAGTGGAGGGAAGGTGATACACAAAGGTTGGTTCTCCAGATTTAGGGCCATAAGCTCCCTCAACGTCCTGATGTCTTTCGCCATTTCAAGCTGCTCCTCTACTACTAAAGCTGGTTACTCTAGTTCTCCGTCTTCTCCTTCTCCTACTACCTGTGTTCTTAGTCGAATAGTGTAAAATCCCTAAGTTCATGGCATGGGTGTGTACCATAAACTAGGAATCAACAATACCCAACATAAATCAACACTAGAAAACATAATTAAAAGTAACAAGATCACTATCACAAAGGCTCAACAACAAAAACCAATAAAATAAAAACAAAAGTATCACTAACTACTCAACTAACGCGTTATGCAAATTGACAATTAAATTTTTAAACTAGCACGGCAATGGCCCCAAACTTTGACCTGCCTCCACTCGTGGTCGTTAAATTCGTAGCTAAATTAACCCGACTGAAGGCATTCCAAACAAACGAGATGAAAGGAAGGTCAAAGATAAAATTTGTATTCTACTCCCAACTCACTTCTAAGCTACCTATGGGATAGTTAGTGGCAAGACCGGGATTTGTCCACAGAGATGCTAGGTCTAATATCCAACTAAGCATAACCACGTACAGGTTGTCAATCGGTATGTGTGCTAGGAATAGCTACTATTGTAAAATGAAGGGTTTTGGATTTTTCAACTAACAACTATGGACCAAAAAAATAACACAAGAGAAAAATATATATACTAGACTTGGGGTATATTTGCATAACATGATTGACTAATTTGATCCTCAATTCCATGACATACAAGACATCAAAGCATATTCTAGTGTTCATAACACGTGGTGTGGTCGATGGTTAGCACGTTCCCATACCTATCACATAGGGTGCTCTTTCAATCTTCCATCGACACTACCTCTGTAATTATGAGAGTATAAAAATGGCCCTGTCGTTACGCAAATCTATTTCTCCCCCGTACGATTATGTCTCGAGAACTACACCATGGATGCTCTATCCCTAGGATTAAAGAGCCAAAGGGGGTTAGGCTCGTTATCGATGGCGCTAGGGTCGTGAAACCCTAGTTTTGCTACTAAATGATATCTCTACCTGTAACCCTTCGGACCAACTCGCCAGTTAAGATGGGTGTGATGTCATTGTAGAGGTAAAACTCATAAAGGACCAACGTGCACACACCCACGTAGACCCGGATCCCGCTACCCATATCACATACAGGTTTCTCTTCCCCGGGGGGTGTCAATATATGAACCAACACGAATTTAGACTAGAGTGTGTGCTAATGGAGTTTATCATTCATTCAATTCATAACAATTCAAGAACAAACCAACATAATATCACAAACACATAGAAATAGGTTGATCGAAGAAACTTAACAAAACATAAATCAAAACATGAATACAAATATTATCCCCAAAATACTAAACTACTCCATAAACATGGAATCCAAGTATTTCATTGGATTCCACATTTTTGGCAAAAGCAAAATAAAGATAAGAAAGAAAAAAACCTAGAGAGAAGGGAGGGGGTTTTCTCTCTCTAAGCTACTCTTGAATCCAAAATCCGATCTAATTTATAAACCCTAGTAGACAAAAGCCTATATATAGTAGTATGGTATTGGGCCTAAAAATAGACCCAAAATAAGCCAAAAACCCTAGCACTAGTGTTAATGTGGTTGGCTCTGAATAGGTTTATCGCATCAAGCATTGTTCGGATGGCTTTGTCGATCATTACAAAGCCTGTCTTGTAGCACAAGGTTTCTTACAGCTCCCGGGCTTTGACTTCACTCACACATTAGCGCCGTAGTGAAGTCTTCTACTGTTTGTATCATCTTGGTTGTTGCTACCATTCATCAATGGTCACTTCATCAGTTTGATGTCAAGAATGTTTTTCTCAATGACATTCTTGATGAACCATTCTATATGGAGTGACCTTCTAGGTTTCAATATTCTATCCATACAGATTATGTTTATCGTCTCAACATGGCCATTTATGGCATTCAGTAAGCACCCAGAGCTTGGTTTCAACGTTTAGCTCATACATGCGCAACCTTGTTTTTTCATGCAGCACAGCTGATACATCACAAGTAGAAGAAAAGCAAGAAAGTTCCAGAGACATCTTTGGCCACCGAAAACACCCGTTTAGTTCCCAAATTTAGGCAAAACTAGTTATCCATTACCAAAATCAAATTGGAGGCTATAATTTATTTTCTTTTAAGTGTAAACAGGGGTACGGTACAGGAAGCTCAAAATAGAAAGAGTTGAAGCATTGGAGCAATAAATCAAAGTGGGTTACGAGTAATAATTCATCGGTAAGGTAACTTTGGTACGTTTTGGGTAATTTAGGGAAGCTAGAGAGTTGGCTGCACAGTAATTAGGTGAAGCAATTAACGCTAATTCCTTACATGGGGGGCCATTGGAGCGGTAGACACAACTATTTAGAAGGAATCTGGAAAACCTAAAAATGACAAACATTTTATGCACAGAGAGGGCTCGACAAAATCATTACACACAAATACCGTTGTGGTTCATTGGAAGTAGGAATTCAGAAATTTTTTTGTTTCTTCAATCAGAGTGTATAAATGGCAGAAAAAGGTTGATGGTAACTCATACTCAAAACTAATCCACTATTTTGAGAAAGCAAGACTTAGGTCAGAATGTTCATCCCGCGTTATCAATTCAAAAGGAGGAGACGATACTAGTAATAGAGTTAAGAGTAAACAAGATAAATGAGAGAATTGCTGATGTGGACTCAACAACTTTCACGGTGCAGGGCTCAGAGTTGTCAAAGGAAACAAGGGAACTGGAGGCGTCATCAGACACAATAGGATAGGTGGGGAAATCCATATTTTACAGGAGGAAATCTTAGGGTCGTTGCAGCAAGAGGAGAATTGCATTTTGGGGTACTGGCTGGACGATCACAACTATAGTCGGTGGAGGATTGACCAGTATCTCCACAATCACTGGGTTTTGAGGCTAGGTTCATTCACCGGTTTCGAAAATTTCATGTCACAAGAATGAAGGTCTTGCATAATACGCCATATGCAATAGCTGGAGGATTCTTTGTTGTCCGAAGATGGGAACCCACAATCTCCTTGAATTAGGTAGTAGTGCAACGGATTATGCTCACAGTAAGAATGCATGGGCTTGCTTCAATGTGTTATACGCCAAAAATTGTGCATACTCTGGCTCATGTGGGAGAGAGAGTTGATATTGAAACTCATCAGTTCATGGCAAGGAATATGAGATATTTGAGGGCAAGGGTGTTGGTGCAAACTGGGTCACCTCCGATCCCAGTTATTTTTATAAACATGCCAGACGGACATCATTACTGGGTGGAATGCAAATTTGAAAGAGTCCACGGATTTTACAGGAGATGTGGTCGCATTGGGCACCCTGTGTCTCGGTGCCCAATTCAGAACAATGATCATTCGATGCAATTCCTGGAGACAAAAATTCAGCAGCACAACCAGAACAGAGGCACAAATATTATAGTAGACTTTACGAAGGAGTTATATAACTAGCCACAATCCGGGCACAGGGGCACAGGCCATATAGGCGTTATACAACATTCCAAGCAGATTTCATGGAATGGCAGGGAGAATTCTTCCAGGCACTTAACGAGAATACAATCCCAGATAGGTTCTTTTACTCAGTTCTCATGGATGATGACTTAGTCCCAACTGCACAGGAAATGCAAGGAATGGAGGAAGATGTTGCTCTAGAACAAAACACGGGCGAACATGTGCCGGAGCATTGACATATACGGGAATAACCTCCACATGGGAATGGTGAAGTTCATGTTGATGAACAAATCTAGGATAACCCACAGAACCTCCTATATGGATACATGCAGCTTGCACTGGAAGACCAGACTCAACATTCGATTATCATTAGTCATCCAACTCAGACATGGAATGGGAAGTGTGGATTCAAAGAGAGTGGGAGTGGTCTCACCAGATGGAGAAGTACTAAACATTGGAGGAAATCGCAGTAGACACGACTAATGATATGGTGATGCAGGAGTGCGACAGTGATTTTTCACAAAACTATGGTGAAGGAAGTGATGCGCCCCAATTTTCCGTCGCAGCTGTACCACCGTCCGTGGCCTGAATCCGCAAGACAAATCCCCCGGAGGTGTCCGTGGAGAAAAGGCTCTGACGACCAAGTAAGCAAACCAGATTACTAGAGTGTAATTAGGAATGAATAGTTGACCTTGTAAGGCTACCTATAGCCTTTATACAGGTTGGCAGTAGGGCAACTATTTTATTTTCTTGTGGAGCAAGTACTTCTCCCTTGGAATGGCCCAAAGGTTATTACCCAAGGGGTAATATAAGAGACCTAGGCCGACCGTACTTAGGCACTTTGGCCCAGCATGAATTTACACATTATCAGGAAGCTTGAAGAGCCCAAAGGTAATCAGTAATCCCTCACCTTCTATTTTTCATAATAACGAGGGTCATATGGAATTGTTAGTCAATGTCGAAGATATTGTAGACAATCATGTTTGGGATGATAAGATAAAAGATATGGCAATAGGATGGAGAGGGATAGAAGCTGATTCCCAGGAATGGCACTAGTGGGAAGGCTTAATCATGGCCAAGCCCCAACATAGAAGTCGTTTGGTATGCGTACCATACACGGTGATTATAAATTCTGCGTATTTTAGAATTGGTAGAACTGTTTGGTTGACGGAAAGTAGTAAATACATGGGAAATTGTAATTCGGAGGAAATTAAATTTCCCACATAACGTGGGAAATATGTTACCGAGTACCTCCTCGGTCGAATGCAATTCTGCGATGCTTTTGTGTGATATTACACTTTTATCCTAACTATGGCGCGTAAAACGTTATGGTTTCCCTCCTTCACGCGGCAATTTTTCATTTCCTTCTACTTCATCGTCTTCTCGCATACCCAAATGAAGTCAACCAAACAACATGCAGAAAATTAATTCATAGGAAATATAGAATCCACATGTGCAACCAAACACGATTTGTGTATATCCTAGAAATTTGATCACGGAAACAACTTCCCATGAAATACAAATTACCGCAGAATTGAATTCCCACATGAACCAAACGACCCCATAGTCAAGGTTGAGTTCTTGATTTAGGGTAATTATTTGAATGTTGATTGTGGGTGTGATGGTTGTGAAAAATGGAGAACAGGATGGAGGACGCATTAGGGTAATGCGTCTTCATGGATGAGATTAAATTTTTTTTTTCAAAAATTATTAGAAGACGCATTAGGGTAATGCATCCTCATGGCTGGATTAAATTTTTTTTTCCCAAAAATTATTAGAGGACGCATTTTGAAACCGCATCCTCATGGTTGGGATTGTTTTTTTTTTCCAAAAATTATTAGAGGACACATTTTGAAAATGAGTCCTCATGGCTGAGCCATTTCCTTCTTTCCCAAAAATTAATTAGAGGACTCGTTTTAAAAACGAGTCCTCATGGTAGGGGTATTTTTTTCCCAAATATTATTTAGAGAAACGAGTCCTCATGGCAGGGAAATTTTATTTTTTTTCCCCAAAATTAAGTAGATGACTCATTTTCTAAACGAGTCCTCATAGCTGGGCATTTTTTTGTTTTCGAAAAATTATTTAGAGGACCCGTTTCAAAAACGAGTCCTCAGAAGCTGGCTATTCTTTTTTCTGGAATATTATTACCGAATATTTTTTGAACGAGTCCTCAAAGCTGACTTAATTATTTTTTTCGTAATGACAATTAATTATTCGGTAAATTTGGTAAAATAAGCTTTTGGGGAATTTTAATTATTTGGCAAAATGCTTATTCCCAATGACCGTTATGAGGAATTTTTTTTATTCCAGGTATTTTATCTTAGTTTTGTCCCGATTATAAAATCGTGTCATGAATTCAACAAAAGTGTATTTTTCAGAAGGAGTTAAGTAATAAATTATCCTTGAATGCTGCAATGTATAACTTATTATTTCTCATCCCATTGTTTTCGTTGAAGATTCTGCATAAGTAGACTTGTGTTTGTTTGATGATATTTTGAGAACTAGTCAAACGATAAATTAGGGTAGTGTGATTTGCAGTTTTTTAACTAGTCTTGAATATAGGTGTAGGAACGAAGTATTGCACAGTTAGAATGAGTACGAATTAGCATAAATGTAAAGCAGCCGAACAATACGTGTGAAATGTAATGCAAATAAGTGTCCAATGGCATGTACTGTCCTAATGACGATCTCTAAAAAACTTTCCACCCGTTCCACACGGTGGAGGACGTATGGTCCTGGATGTCCATCGTGGAACAACCATCTGTGTTGATACATGCACTTCCTCATGTGGAACTCCCTTTGGTATTTCGTCCTCCATTTCGTCTCCTGCCTCCTCACAACAGGCATGTGGAACACTACCTGTATGTAATGGAGCAGCAGTCGACATGTATGGATGACTGGCTGTTGGAGTGACATATGCAGTGTATTCTGATGTAGTCATGTCGTAATGTGAGGGTTCACCATGTGATGGTCCGCCAATCGGTGGACTCGCATGTGAGGGTCCAGCTTGTGATGAACCAACGTGTTCAGTTTGGCCCCTAGCACGCAGCCTCCGACCTCCCTATCGACCAGGTGGAGCCTGACGGTGGCTTCTGAGGTCAGTATATCTCACACCAGGGGGAGGATCCTCACAGTGTACAAACGGCTGATAATACTGCAGTCTAAAGGCCTGATGCGCGTATTGTAAACCCCCTGTGACAACATCATTGATTCCCCTGATAACGTCCACGAAATGTGGGGGACATTCATCCAAATTAATGTCCGACCTGATGTGCAGCTCAGTGATTGTCTGCAACTACAGAATCGAGATAAATATGTTAGATATGCAATGTTGAGGAAATCCGTAGTATTATTTCTTAACAATATTTGAATTTTATGAAATACCAAGTACTCCACAATTGCACCGTCTCCATGGAAACCCTCTGTAGTCGTTAGAGGTCGTCCTAGTTGATCAATCATGCTCACCGTCTTGCGAAAGTACCACTCTATGTATTCACGGCTGGGACAATATGGATCTGCATACCCAAGTGGGTTTATTCATCGATCGGATCGATGTTCCTAAGCATTGAGATATCTTCTTAGTTCGACACGCCAATCCATGCCAGATATGCCTCGACGGTCTCTAGTATGAAGCAGTTTATACTTATCCCTATTGACCAACTGGGTGGGTATTGATTAGATTAGGCCGAACTGTCTGAGAACACGATGTGCATGGTCAAACTCTACGACATGCCAACAAATGAGGTCAACGTAAACTAGCCAATTGTTGCTACCAGCTGTAGAGTAACACGGGAGTTGTTCCACGACATCCGCCGTGTATAGCTCCCAAATAAACTGAAAGAACATGAAGGTGTTGCGGTTAGGTAATCAAAACCATTTTTCCCACGAAGTAAAAAAAACATAATCCAAGTTGGCCTATACCTGATTCTGATTGAGAGATGTGATCTGATCGCGGTACACTTTCAAAACCTGCATCGGTGACTGTGATAAATCGTAACGGGCTCTCCACCAACGAGCAAAAGAGTGAATTATATTAGCCAGTATATGGAATTGACTATGGTATAAAAAATTGAATACTCGAACTATTCGGCACGTACCGGGACCCAACATCATTCATCGTCACTGTTATTGGTAGAGCACCTGCAGGTCGGATGGATGGTATGTGCTCCCATGCCCACAACTTTCAGTAAATAAAATTAAATGTAATACAAAGTAATATAATGGACATTATGTACAAATGAGTGGAATAATAGTCTAATTTACCGGTAGCAAGACAAGAGGGCCAGATATAGATTTAACCTGTGGAATTGCAGCATCACATAGGCACCGTACAAGTGTGCAAGAATGGCACTCCCCCAACTGTACTGACGTGCTGCACCTAGGTCCAGCAGTATCGACAAGTAGTGCAATGGAATTAGGTGGCCAGATGTGTCTGACATGAGCGTTCCCCCAACCAACAGTAGAATGAAAACTCTCGCCCGTTGTTGACATTGGACCTCAGTAAGATGAGTAGGGAATGGACTGTGCAATAAGTTTCCCAACCATCTTGCCTTAATGCGACCCCCTCGGATAACACTGGGGTCAGGTGTAGCACCTAGGTAGTCCGTGCACACTATCATTCAGTCCTCCGTGCGCCTACTAATGTCTACTCCTGTGACTGGGATCCCATTGATCGGAAGACCCCATAGCATCCCCACATCCTGCAATGTGACCGTAGCTTCCTCCATTGGCAGGTGAAATGTGTGCGTCTCGGGTCGCCACCGCTCCACTAGGGCAGTGATGAGTGAATGGTCTATGTGTATTGGTGTGGAATCCAGGAGTCCCTGGAATCCTAAATCACGCACGTAGCTCATAACTTTGTCAGGCATACCTTCGGTCCAGCATGCCCCATCACACCGCCTAACCTGTAGTGCCTCATCCTCTAAGTGACCGTTGTACAATGCACGAGCACGATGCTCCTCATGAAGGTACAACAAATCATCCTCCATGGGTCCTGGATGATAATGATACATTGTGTGTCCCTGTTTACAATTATAACATGTCAAAATTAATTACTCAAATGATTACCATGTCAAACATATTCGACAAATAAAAGCTATACTATATCATTAGATAAATATTCCATGTTCTGAAAGTAATACTACAAGTCCATACTACAGAGGTAATATTACAGACACCATATGACAACATGACACTAAGCACGGCCACGCCTATGGATGCCCCTGGATTCACCCGGCACCCTCTCATCCATCTGATTCCTTATCCTTCTCTCCGCAAACTGTCCACGCCTCCTATTGCGAAACTTTTCTGCATCAGGAATCAACCTCCAATGGGCACATTGCCAAAGTGATGGATCTCGTACAGGCATGAAACCCTGACTATTTTGTTGCACATATGTTGTCGTGTGATACACCCTGTCACATAGACTAGCAGGATTGTCACGTCTATGCCGACAGACGGCCAAGGCATGGGAACAAGGGAAATGGAATATTTGCCATTCGCGACAAGTACACTCTCTTCTTTGGTATTTGACCGTGTACTGTTGTTCACTAATGCTCCCATCAATGTTCCTTGTCACAACCCTATAAGTCTGCGACGCATGGCCAAACAAGGTTACGATATGTCCCTGTGCCCATGTATCCTGCTTCTGAAACTTTTTCCAGTTCCTCTTAGGAAACACGGACCTGGACAAATGAACAAGATTTTAGAATCCAGAAACCGGTCTACGAACACATAAAAAACTGTAATTAAGTGACAAAGTACCTCTAATTCGTGGCGTCCATAACCCTTTGCGCAAACATTTCAATTGTTTGCTCGAACACGCCGTTATTGGGAGATGGCGTGCGCGCCATAAACATTTGTTGAAAATCTCTGACAAATTCATCGTGAGAATTCCCCAACGTCGATCACCCTCATCAAACGCAAGACACCACTTACTCCTACCTAGCCATTCCAGCCAAGCCCAAGCAGATGGATCTATACTCTCCAGCTCCTCCTTGTACTCCCTCCACTTGCTCTCTCGCCTGGCACCACCAAGCTGCCACACCAGAGTCTTCATAAGTGCATTCTTAAACTTCTCGCCTTCATATGATAGGAAGTTAGACTGAAAATGCCGCAGGCAAATTAGATGGTATCTAGCTGGCTCCATCCACTCCTCCATATGTGTCATCGCATTTATAAGTCCAGCATGCCTATCTGATATGATACAGATTGGCCTGCTATCACCACCAACAACGTGAAGATGCAGTCTCCCCATGAACCAGTTCCAGCTTTCATTCATTTCTTCGTCAACAATTGCGTAAGCGATGGGGGGATGTAATTATTTACATCGTGCGTTACGGAGACCAACATTGTGGACTTATATGCACCTCTCAAATGAGTGTCATCCGCGCTAATGACTGGCCTGCAGTGGCGAAAGGCTTCAATTGCCTGACTAAATGCCCAGAACACAAATTTAAATTTCCTACACCTGGGACTGTGTATTTTGTCAAGTACATCAGCCCAATCAACAACGGTGCTCGGATTAGCCCTGACAAGCTCATCCATAAACGTTGGGAGCTGTTCAAAAGAATCCTCCCAAGTTTCGAATACCATGTCAATTGCCTTCTGTCGAGCATACCACGCCTTCTTGTAGGAAATGGTGACATTGAACTCCTTCTTGACTTGAGCTTGTACATCTTTCACTGTGTATGAAGGGTTTACATCAATGTGGTGGTGGATTGAACGAGAAATCATCACCAACGTTTGATTCATGTTACCCGTAGATCGACCAGCACCAACACACCCATGGCTACTTACCCATCTGGTGATCTCCCACATGCCATGCGAAGCCTTTTTGGAAGCTCTGGCAACCCAAAGACAATTCCCAGTTCCTTCGACAACGTCCTTGCATTTCGCATACCATATGCGTGATCTGCTCTCCACGACTCTGTGTTCCCTGTTCATCATGAAACTCCACCTAGAAATAGCTTCAACTAACTGGGGCTTCGTCTGGAATCGCATACCCAACTCCACTTCACCAGTGTCTTGAACATAAGTAGAAACTCCGGACTCAAAATGAGTTGGGTCATAGCTATCCTCAGCAGGGCCCCCATAATCCCTATAGTAGGCCTGTATATCCGGGTTCGCCAGAATATGAAACGACGTGGGTACATTATTCGTGCACATCACTTGTTCTTCCTCGTCCCCAGGATTTGAATCAGTTGATAAGGAACGATCATCCTCACTTCCACCGTCAAGTTCAGCTTCCTCACCATTATCTTCGCTACCAACATGCTGAACAACATGGTCGGTAACGTGACCCACGTAATCATCGTCGAAGACATTCTGGTTGTCATGGTCCATACTATACATACCACCACTATTTTCTCAATAGTGAGAGAAAATTCTCTCTGGAGAGAAAAATAGATGCAGTCCTTTTCCGGAATACCGGGGCCAATTTTCTTCCAGTTTCTCTCCTACAATTCAGAGTTTCCGGTGAGGAATCCGACATTAATGTTGGATTCCTCGCCGGGCATCTTTCGGTGTATGATTTGTGCTTGAATTTGAAGATTTGATCTTTGGATCTGGGGTTTTTAGGTGAAGATCAGATTTTTCGATCTTGAATTTGTTGATTGAGCGGATTAGATGAAGATCTACCATTGTTCCAAGTAAGTTTTAATCTTTCGTTGATAGATCTAATCTGGTGGATTGATGAGGGGTTTATTTATGATGAATCTGTGTGGATTTGTATGGATGATTATTTGTTTATGGTGGATAGTTAGTGTGATGTTCATGTTGGATTGGAAATAGAGAAGAATTTGAGGCATAAATTTTTTAGTATTTGGAAGTGTTCATGATGGATTTGATGAGAGGGCATTCATGTGATCAGATGCGCCACTGTCCATGATTGTTTACTTTAATTGGAATTTCGACCAGATTGCTATGTTTTATGCCAAGAATTTAAATTATTTTCTTGACTGATGAACGCTCATGTGGGATTCAAGATTTTGGGTGTTTGAATGTTATTGTTCGATGGGGTTGATGGTTTGGGATTAGTCGGATTCAAGAAAGATGTTTGGAGATAACTGGTTGAATTGGAATCATCAACGACGGTAGGCCCAAGGTATTTTCCTCATTGTTACGATCTCATGATAATGTTTGGATCTCGATGGATGGAGGAGCAGATTTTTCGTAAAGGATGGTTTATTTGGATGGTGATTGTTAGAATTTACCGATCGGGTTTGCCGGAAAAACACTTTTTCCGACGAGTTATAATGCTTGTTATGCCTTGAAAAATTTGGATCTCGTTTTGTTATGCATTATCCGATCGGAAAAGCAACTGGTAATTTTTGGATTTTGGAGGTTGGAGTTTCGATTTTCCGATTGGAAGTCGTCGAAAAAATGCCATTCCGGCGGGGGTAAAGCATGAAATAGCCTCGATTCTCTGTCCCTAGACTCAGATTCATAATTCTTCATGCTTGAGATGCATCTCAAGGCTCGAAAAGAGAATAAACGAATGTTGATTTGGTTGTTTTTGCTCGCCGGAAAAGTGTAATTCCGGCAAGGAGAAAGGTATTTGTTTGGTCGGATTACGCAAGCTCGGATTTGGAGGAGGAAGTTCCTTGTTTTGGGTGCTAAATCCGGTCAAAAATTGCACAAGGGAGGATGCCCAGATTTAGGTGGAAAGTTTTGCAAATTTTTGGCGGATTCCTGCAATTTTTTCCAGAATCCGGCGGGGCTCCAGCACCGGAAAACCGCAATCCCGGCGATGAAGTGGATCTGGGTGCTCAGACCCATTTGTGCATGCCGCCGGGTCGTTATACCCGAGCAAGGTAAAATGGGTCAGATGCTATTTAGGGTTTCGGCCCGATTGGTGGCAGCCGGGTCATATGACCCGTTCATGGAGCAATCGGATCAAGGGCTTAAACCCTAGCTGCTGGGCCAAGGCTGTTGGGCCGTTTCATCTAGCTGCCCAAAGAAAATGAAATGAAGTCCGGGTTTCTTATAACCCGGTTGAAAATCGGTTGACGGAGGTGACCGGGTCATGCGGTTAGGCAACTGGGCCAAGCTGCTGGGCTGAAAACTGTCGCTGCTACTGGACCGAAATTAGAAAATAGACAGATGGATTTAATCAAGGAAAATGGGTATTCTTATAACCCGAATTCCAAACCGGTTTCGAACCAGCTTGGCACAATTCCAGCGGGCTGAGCTGCTGGGCCAAATTCTGCTGGGCCAGAGGGCGGATTAGGGCCAAAGCTGGGCTGAAAAGGAGAACTGATTAAATAGAGGATGGATAAGAAACGGGTCACGGTTATAACCTAGTTTTAACCCGGTCAATGGCAGCACTAAAGGAGGCGGTTGCGGTCAAGTTGAAACCCTAGATATAGGGTACTAGACCAAAAATATGGAGCTGCTGGGCCGAGTGAAAAAATAAAGCGGGTGGGCCGAATTCAAGAGTTCCTAGGCCTAATTAAATTGGGAATTTTCAACCTACTCTTGGGCCGAATTTGCTCCAATTTTTGGGCTCTAATTTGTGGTTTTTGTTGAGTTTTGGCCTTCTCTTTGGGCTAAAATTGTATTGGGGGATAATTGCACATTTTCCTCTTGGAAGGTGGGAGAGCAGCCTTTCTACATTTGGTTGCACGAGCATAGGAGTTGGGTAGTTGGATAATTAATTAGCGTACGCAAAATTAATTAATCCACTGCTAGTTGTTACTTGGATTTGACGGTCATTACGCGCTCTATGCTCGCGCTACACTTTGTGTTAAATTAGCATACAACTGTCCATTTGCTCAAAATGGAGTGGGCGATTACATAATCGCCGGGCTTGATGCACGCCGTTTAAGTTGTGTCCGTTCTCTCCATCATTAGGGGGGTTATTGTTTAGAGGGATCCAAAAGAGCTATTGGCACTGCGTACGACACTCTTGCCCTCTAACATAGCCTCGGTTCATACCACGAGAACGTTTGAAGGCCAATAACACCCCTCTTTCTTCACCTTAGAGGCGTATATGGTAGAAGCTGCTCCTCTTTTGGCGGTCCTAGCTTCATTCGAATTCAGCAACACCAGCACACCATGGCGACCATTCAAGACCTGAGTACATCACACTCGGCTGCACTTTTTTGTCTACCACTGGCGTCTTCTTCATTATTTTCTCCAAGACCCAAGACCCGAGTCTCGGCTGTGATTAGGTTTTCATATGAAGAGCCAGTACACATTTCTGTTTGCTATGTATAGGTCTAGATTCACACATCTAGACTTGCATTTATTTTCCCCTAGGCTTAGCACTCTCTAGCTTAGGGTTTGCATTTCTTTAAAAATTTGGGGGGAGGGGGGTACCCGTATGGGTATCCCCCCCCCCCCCCCCCCCCCCCGCATTTTTCCTTAGGTTTTAGCCTAGGGTTAGATTCTTTTGGTATTTGGTAGGGCTCTTTTAGGGCTCTACCATGGGTCCCACCGTTTATACTATTTACCTGTTTACTGAGCACAATCCACGTGAGCATACCCACCAGGTTAGCTGGACTCACCAATTTCAAAACCTCGGCTATGAACAGGTGGTGGTATACTTGGTACAGCGGCAAAGTTCTGTATGTTGCTCAACAACGACATGAACGTGCTTGGTCATGCCCCGTCATTAGTGCTTGTCAACTGTTCCATAACAATGTAAAAATCTGCGGAGGACAACGACAATCGATCAACAATGTTGAAGAAGAACATGGTTGACTTATCATCTTCCACATTATAACACCGATAGTATAAAGCTAAACCAATCAGTTCAGGACAACGGTAATATATTTTCCCATATACCTCTCACTCGCAATGCCAAGTCTCGTGACAATTAAATCAACTAATTCTGAGTGGTTCAACCTCCTCTCGAGAGTCACAACTCGCTCCAGTATTGGAGGATCATAATACACACCCACAGTCAAACCAAACTTAATCTGATCCCCTCTATACATATACACCGTCAAAAACATCGTACAACTGCAATACACAAATACATAACTTTTAATTCATTTTCATTCGACATTCCTTTTCGTTGTATCCTCAAATATGTACATGTACTCCACTCGGCCACATTAACAACACTATTAATACAAACATAATACACTAATCAGTAAACGATTATACAAATACATCACTTTTATTTCCTTTTCATTCGACATTCCTTTTCATAGTATCCTCAAATGTCATTACTATTACTACAAACTTAATACATTAATCAGTAAACAATTCATATAATTACTTCATTTAGTCACGCATCAGCGTTAAACACTATCAAAGCATCGGACCAAACTTAATCATTCAAACTGCACACAATCATACAACACATTCAAATTAACTAAATTATTTCGGGTTCTCCACAAATTACAATTTAACAAAAAAAATCAACAACAAACTTTCTACTACAACTCACACATAATCGTTGAACACATTAGTAAAATTATTTAGGGTTCAATTAACTTCAAGAAAATGAAAAAATGAGTGGGTGGCAGTCTGAGACTCACGGACAAGGTGACAAAAGTGGAAGTCAACGGTGGTCAACGGCGGGAACTTCAGGCCGATTTTGATCTCTACAACCAAAAATCCATTACAAATTTGGCAGAAAGAAAACCTTAACAAAATAAAACAAGAGAAAAATGGAGGATTTTGAAAAAAAAACTACATTACCGGATATTGTGAACAAGCGGAATGGCGGAGGAGAATGGCGGAATGCCGGTGAACAAGCGGCGCAATGGCGGAGGACAGTGGCAGTGAAGTCTCGGGAAGGAAGAAGGGAGGTGAAATGAAAAAAAAATGGAAAAATGCGGATGAAAAGGATGAAGAAAGGAGGAAGAGAAGAAGAAGCTGGGAATTAAAGGACCTAAAGTGGATAAGAGGACGCATGAAGGAAATGCGTCCTCTCCACGTGTTGCCTTCCCTTTCCACCAACATTCCATCAACGCCTACCTCCGCCTGACTCTGCCTGCCACCTTTGACCAGAGGACGCATATTCGAAATGCGTCCTCTCGCCACGTGTCACTCACCCCTTGCAATTAATAATCAAAAATCAAAAAAAATAAATAAAGGGAAGGAGAGGATGCATTTCCTATATGCGTCCTCCCTATTCTCTTCTATTTGTGACTACTGTAGCCACAAACATAGAAATTTTCCGTCAAGGTTTTTGTAATTGCCCAGTAACAGTGGGATTCGGTAAATTATCGAGACAAGGGACTCATAGTCATCTCGGACTCACGTCTACAGAATTGCAAAAGGGAGTAAGGGGAAAAGCTGATAGAAGAAAGAATAGTGAAGGCCATGGACTTCAAGTAAACAAACGGATAAAAAGGAAAACCAGAAACTAGACCAAGAGGAAGAAGGTACTGACGCAAAGTGAGGAGGAAACACTGCCTTGGCTACAGATGGGAGCAAACAAATGCAGGCAAATAGAGGTGGAGCCAACCATGCAGCAGTTCTAACTCGAGGTTCAGAAGCAAGAAGGAAAGACCAAAAATGGCCGCCAGAGAACACAGTCGCTGAAACATAATCACAGAGAAAGCAAAAAGGCAAGAGCAAAGCAATGGTGGCAGTGGTTCAAATTTTGTGGAAAATAGGGCTCACACAGTGGTGGAGATTAATGCTGCTAAAAAGAGAGAGAAAGAGGGACGAGGAAGAAGAGATGAATTATTCTATCAATACTGTCATGCTGGTTAAATGGAAAGAATAGCAGGTCCCTCTCAAGAAGAGAAAATCAGTTCAGACTAAACAAACTAAGATTTTGGATGATGAACAGGCAGAGACAGGAGGCAATGAAGCAGTTGTGAAACAAGATCAGGTTGCGGGTTCAGGCTCGACTGTCCCAAATCAGCCGGCCCAGGCACCATAACATAGCTAGTGTGGAACTGTAGGGGCTCAAATAATGCCCCTACAAGAAACTGGCTGAGCAAGTTTGTGAAGAAGCATAAACCGAAAATTTTATGTCTGTTTGAAACAAAGATGCAGAAAGAGAGCATGGAACAATGGCAGGAATCAACTATATTTTGGGAAGGATGGCATGTTTCACCAATGGGCTCGGCAGAGGGAATTTATCTTTTGTTGAGTAGTAGTTTAAATCTTCAATAGTTGCTAGTAGTAAGAATATGATTTCAGCTAAATGTATAACTCATGAGGGATTAGTTTGGTTTTTGGCTTTTGTGTACGGACACCCGAAAGTGATGCATAGGGTCGAAACCTGGAATAGTATCAATGGAAATATGCCTCCTTCCCATTATCCTTTGATCTTGATTGGTGATTTTAACCAAGTAATTTCTGTTAAGACATTTTAAAAAAAAGGTGTAACATTTCAACTAAATCGTCAAGCTGAGAGGTTGATTACATTATTAGCAGAGTATAACCTTTAGGAATTGAAGTATAAGAGGTTGTGGTTTACATGGACAAATCATAGGAAAGACTCAGAAGTTGTTCATCAGAGATTAGATGGAGTTTTTGTTAATGAAGTATGAATGGAGAAGATTATATCTCACACATCTGGAACCTACCTATAGTTCAATCTGATCATGGTCCATGTGTTCTACAATTAGAATCGGGTGCAGTGTAACCAGCTTATATGCTGAGATATATTAGACTATACTTTTGTATTTACTATAATTAGTTTACTGACTGTTTCCTTATTGTTGTAAAGTCCTATTTTGTAGGCATTTGTTGTATGTTTCCTAGTCAACAGAAACTCTGTTATACGTGGAGTTAGATTAGGAAATTAGTTAGCCAAATCATGTATATATTCGAAGCCTCATTATCAATACAGAGTAACCTTTTGCAGAAAACCTTTACTACAATAGTTTATATGGTATCAGACCCACTCGATCCAATTCCCATGGCTTCCGAAAATAATCAAGCTGTTCCGGCTACACAGATCCTCTTCACAGCTTCTGGCGGTGCCGCGGCCAACCTACAACAGCTTCTGGCGGTGCCGCGCCCAACCTACAATTCCCGGCACTCGCAATCCGTCTTGACCACACCAATTATTCCCTTTGGCGTGGTACTCTGCGCTCGGCTCTTGAAGCTTATGAGCTAGAGCATTTTCTGGTCGACGGGTCTGCCCCGGAACAAACTCAGTCGCCGGCGGCAGGTTCAACAACTCGCACCGCCAATTCTGAGTACACCAAATGGGAGCGTACGGACAGATTGGTCCTTCTATGGCTGCGCTCCACCCTCACCAGCCCTATGCTTGGCCACGTTGCTAGCGCCACCACCACGTCTGAGGTTTGGTTTATGCTCCAGCATATGTTTCAGTCCAACGCTCGTGCGCGTCAGATGTACCTGAAACAGCAACTCCAGGTTCTCACCAAAGGCTCCATGTCGATCTTGGAGTACATTGCAAAGAAGCGGGCCATCTCCGACTCTCTGGCAGAGTGTCTCTCCCCCATTTCCGATGCCGACTTCGTCTCTTTCATCATCTTCGGTCTGGGTCCTAAATACAGCGCCTTTAAGATTGCTTTAAGCATGAGGAAGGACACAGTTTCTTCCCACGAGCAGCTTGGATTGCTTCTTCAGGAGGAGCAGAGAATCCTTGAATCTTGCGTCGCCGACTCGCCTGCTCTGCCTGCTCACGTTGCCCATCGCAAGGGAGTCTCCTCTCGCTCAGCTGTGCCAGACTCCTCTCCCACCGGTAACAGCGGCCGCCTTGTCTGCCAAGTCTGCAAGAAGCCGTACCACAGCGCTCTTGATTGCCATAATCGGCTCAACACCACTGATTATCCACCCACTTGTCACCGCTCCGCTGCCCGCCAACGACAGAACCACTCTGGCAGCAAGCAAGCTCACGCGGCGTATGTGAGCCCATCGGCGATCACTGACCCCTGGATAGTTGATTCGGGTGCCTCTAATCATGTCACTGCTGATCTTCAGGGGCTGAATTTGTCTCAGCCATACATAGGCAATGATGAGCTCACCATTGGCAATGGTACGTCTCTACCTATTACTCATGCTGGTACTCTTACTTTATCTGTTAAGCATGCTGCTAATTCCATTGACCTTAAAAATGTTCTTGTTGTTCCCCAAATTTCCAAAAACCTGCTCAGTGCATCTCAATTATGCAAAGATAACAATGTTTTTGTATAATTGCATGCTAATAATTGCTTTGTAAAGGATTTCCAGGGAAACACACTTCTCCAGGGAATTGTTGAGAATGGATTGTATAGGCTCCCAATTCGCTCTTCTGGCCCTAGCGTCTATGTTGGCAAACGAGCCTCTATCTCGTGTTGGCACCATCGTTTTGCTCATCCCTATGAGTCTGTTCTCCATCGTCAGTTGGTAGATTTTGATTTGCCTGTTTCATCAAATAAAACCTTGTCTCTTTGTAGTGCTTGTCAGTTGGGTAAAAGTCATAGACTTCATTTGCCTTCTGTTCATGTTGCATCAGAAAAACCCTTTGATTTGATATACTCAGATGTTTGGGGTCCTGCTTATGTACCTTCTCTGAATGGAAATCGTTATTTTGTTCTTTTCATTGATGATTGTACTAAGTTTACTTGGGTTTATTTTCTAGCTACTAAGTCACAGATTTATTCTGCCTTTACCCTTTTTAAAACCATGGTTGAAACTCAATTTTCAACAAACATTAAGGCTTTTCAATCTGATTGGGGTGGTGAGTATCGAAACATCTCTACTTTCCTTCAAAACCATGGAATTATTCATCGTGTTTCTTGTCCCCACACTCCAGAACAGAATGGAGCTTCGGAGCGAAGGAACCGCATTGTGGTTGAAAAAGGACTTGCTCTCTTAGCTCATTCTCACCTCTCAATCGACTTCTGGGAGCATGCATTTCACACTGCTATCTACCTAAATAACCGCACCATAACCCCTTGTCTTCAAAACAAATCCCCTTATTCATGTCTCTACAAACGCCAGCCTGACTATGTTTTTCTCAAATCCTTTGGATGCCTTTGCTTTCCATATCTTCGTCCCTACAACAGCAGCAAACTCGAGTTTCGCTCTGTTGCTTGCATCTTCTTAGGATACAGTGCTAAGCACAAAGGTTACTTGTGCTTTCATGTCCCTTCTTCCAAGACATACATTGCTCGTCATGTTGTCTTTGATGAATCCAGCTTTCCCTATCCTGATCATCTCTCCAACACTCGTCCGTCTGAATCTCCAGTTTATGATGTTTCCACTCTCTTGCATGCTACGGCTATTCCCATCTCGGTCACCCCATCTCCGACCGATTCTCCCACAGCCGAGCACTCTCCGGTAGGCTCGCCACCAGTTCCCTCTCCATCTGGCCGCACGCCACCCCCTCCCCTGGTGCCATCTTCCTCTACCACTCTTCCAAATCATCCAGCTCCTTCATACTTTCGCCAATCTAACACTTTTCAGCATCCAATGGTTACAAGGGCAGCCACAAACTCCCTTAAACCCAAAGCCTATACAGCCACTAAACATCCCATTCCTGGTGCTCCACTTGACCTTGAGCCAAAAACCTACTCTCAAGCCAAATCAAATCCCCATTGGTAACATGCTATGCAGTTAGAGTATGATGCTTTATTGAGTAATGGGACTTGGGACTTAGTTCCTAGGACCCCGGCTACTAATCTTGTTGGTTGTAAGTGGGTTTTCAGGATTAAAACGAAGGCTGATGGCACTGTTGAACGCTACAAAGCCCGATTAGTGGCGAAAGGTTTTAATCAAGAGGAAGGCGTGGACTATTTTGATACTTTCAGCCCGGTTATCAAACCTACCACTATTCGACTTGTTCTTAGCATTGCTATCACTCACCGATGGTCTCTTCGACAGGTCGACAGCAATAATGCTTTCTTGAATGGTGACTTGGCGGAGACGGTTTATATGTAGCAACCTCCAGGCTTTGTTTCACCCTCTCATCCTTCCTACGTGTGCAAGTTGAACAAGGCTATTTATGGGCTAAAACGGGCTCCACGAGCTTGGTTTCAACAGCTCAGTAAAGCTCTGCTTCGCAATGGTTTCAAACAGTGCATCTCGGACACTTCACTTTACATCAAACGACTTGGCAAAGAGGTCATCTATGTTCTTGTCTACGTCGACGATCTCATCATCACTGGCTCTAACTCCAAGTTTATTGATGATTTTGTTCGACATTTGAACTCTGTCTTTTCCTTGAAGGATTTGGGCAGCCTCAATTTCTTCCTAGGTGTTGAAGTTCAGCACCTTCCTAATGGTCTACTTCTCTCTCAAAAGAAGTACATAATGGAGCTTCTGGATCGTAGTACCATGGTGGGTGCTAAACCAATTGCTTCTCCGGCTGTCCCTGGCTCTCGGCTCCTTGCTTCCGGTGATCCATTCCCTGATCAGTAGTTGTACCGAAGTGTCGTCGGTGCATTACAATATGCAACGATCACAAGGCCAGAAATTTCATACGCGGTGAATCGAGTTTGTCAGTTCATACACCGTCCGACTGAGGCACACTGGGCAGCTGTTAAAAGAATCCTTCGCTACCTAAAAGGAACAATTGATGCTGGTCTCTTTTTCTGACCTTCCCGTGACTCTCAATTGTTGTGTTACACCGATGCTGGCTGGATATCAGACCCCGAAGACTGCCGTTCACAACATGGGTTTGCTATATACTACGGTGGCAACTTAATCAGTTGGGTGTCCAAAAAGCAAAGTGTTGTCGCGCGCTCAAGTACGGAAGCAGAATATCGTGCAATTGCCTTCGCCGCAGCCGAAATCATCTGGCTCCAGCAGCTCTTACATGAGATGGGTGCTTCCCATCATGGCCCTCCGATTGTTCTTTGTGACAATCTCAGCGCTACTTTTCTCACCGCCAATCCGATTCTTCATCAGCGTTCGAAGCATATAAAGCTTGATTTCCATTTCGTTCGTGAGCAAGTTCGGGATGGTTCACTTGTCGTTCGGCATGTAAACTCAGTTGATCAGGTGGCCGACATATTTACTAAAGATGTTGAGACTTCCAGGTTTAAAAACCTGCGTTCCAAGCTTCTCGTTCGTGCCCGAACTTGAGCTTGTGGGAGGCTATTAGACTATACTTTTGTATTTACTATAATTAGTTTACTGACTGTTTCCTTATTGTTGTAAAGTCCTATTCTGTAGGCATTTGTTGTATGTTTCCTAGTCAACAGAAACTCTGTTATACGTGGAGTTAGATTAGGAAATTAGTTAGCCAAATCATGTATATATTCAAAGCCTCATTATCAATACAGAGTAACCTTTTGAAGAAAACCTTTACTGCAATAGTCTTATAAGATATGAGGCTTTTTGGGTAAATTGTAGATAAGCTGATATTAGTGTATCCAAGGTTTGAAACCCATCGAAACACATCACTTAGCAGCAACAAAATACTATATCGGATAAAATACAGATAGCAGGATCCGAAGAAAGGATAAGCAACTTGAATCTCTGCTGAAAAATGGTCCAGGTACCAAGTAACCAAAATATGCAACAAAAAGATCAGGATTTAAGATTGGAAGTAGAGCAGCTTCTCAAGCAACAGTCGGATTATTAGCAGCAATGGTCAAGAGTTCAGTGGGGAAGATTCGGTGATCAGAACACAACCGTTTTCCATCAGTAGGCTACAAAAAGACAAGCAATTAATCATATAACACAGTTAAAGGACACTCATGGAGATTGGGTTCAAGCGGAGGTACAAATACAACACCAGCTGCAATCTCACTTGGAGAACATTTATACAGAACCATAATGTTATCCTCCAGTGCTAGGCCATGAAAAGGATATATCACAGGTCCTGAAAACAAACCCAAACAAGCTTACACATGAACAGATACAAGATCTAACATTGTCATTTAGTAAAGATGAAATTATAGCAACTTTAAAATCTATGAAGTCTTGGAAAGCTCCTGGATTGGATAGCATGCTAGCAGGATTCTACAAGAAGCACTAGAGACATATAAAGGATAATGTTACCTTAGAAATCATCGAAATACTATCACAGAGAGTTATGCCGGGGGAATGGAACCAAACACAGATTGTTTTAATCCCAAAGAAGAAAAATCTGGAGAGGGTGAAAGACTATCAACCAATTTCGTTGTGTAATATTAAATACAAAATCATAGCAAAACAGACTTTAAAATGCCATGGGAAATCTAGTGGACACTGCACAGTCGGGGTTCGTTAAAGACATATATATGGGTGAGATTGTGCTCATTGCGTCTGAAATGCTAGAAGCCTTACAAAAAAAACAAGGAAAGATAGGGGTGGCAGCGATCAAGATAGACATGAGTAAAGCCTATGATCGGGTTTCATGGGAGTTCTATTATGTGCTCTGGAATACATAGTCTGCCCCAGATATGGATAGAACTCATTTCCACGCATGTCACTACGGTCACAATGACAGTAAAGGTAAATCAGTTGAACTATCTTTTTTTCAGACCAATCAGGGGACTCAGGCAGGGCTGCCTACTATCTCCTTATCTTTTCATAATATGCCACCAATACTTGTCAAGCTTATTGAAAAGTTTTATGGAGACCATGCCTTATGCAGGTTACTAGCCAGGTAGAGGTGCACCAATAATATCCCGTCTAATGAATGCTGATGATAGCATATTATTCATCAAGTGCACAGAGCAGGTAGTCCGACAAAGCAAGAAACATGGATGATTTTACGAGATACTCAGTACAAAGGATAAATTTTGAGAAATCTTCGATTTTGGTGAGTAGAAACACGTCATCACAAATGGAGAGTTATATTAGATATGCTCTTGATATACATAATACTAGCATTGGCGGTAAATACTTGGGAATGGACATACACCAATTGCTTTCCAGGAGAGCTACATATAAGGGACTGAAATAGGATAAGGGCAAAGTTTGATAACTGGAAAACAAAGTCTCTCAGTTTGGCAGGCAGGATTGCATTAGCAAAGAATGTAATATCAGCTATGTCGTTGTATCCGCTTAGTATATTCAAGATTCCCAGAGGTGTACTGCAAGAGGTTGATGCGATCACTGCCAGATTCATATGGAAAGGAGAAAAGGATGCTAAGGGTGTGCATTGGGTATCATGGGAAACCATGTGCAAGCCAGTAAACCAGGGCAAAAAAGATAAATAAGGCACTGTTAGCCAAGCTTGCATGGAGCATTCTTCAAGGTAAAAGAACCTTGTTTGTGGACGTGTTTACTAGCAAATACTGCAGATCAGTGGACTTCATGGACTGCAGAGCTAGAAAATTAGAGATATGGGCATCGAAATGTATTCTATATGGTAGAGACTTACTGAAAGACCATCTTCGCTGCTAGATCAAAACTTATGAACAATCCAATATTGCGGATTATTGGATTCCAGAATACCCCCATCAACCCTGGGTCAAGCAGCATAAACAGTACAAAATCATACTAATATGAAGGTAGCACACTTGTTAAGACCAAAAATAACAGTGGAGGACCCATTAATTAATGCAACATACCCATCCCATATAGCTAGGATCATACAATCAATATACGTTCCAGTTAAGAGAGAGGACAGAGACAGGAGAATATGGTCCCTAACTCAGGATGGCCAATACACCATCAAGTCAGGTTACGGAGCGCAGGAAAGAATGCATGGGATAGCTAATGCAAATAATCAGGCGAAGTGGAAGCAGTTTTAGAAAGTACCAACATCTAGGAAGATTCTGATATTCATCTGGAGAGCTATTCATAATGCACTGCTAAGAACCTTCACTACAGGGGTATAATAGAGGATCCATCCTATTTGTTATGTCATTCTGGAGAAGAAGAAACTGTGGATCGTTTATTTATGACATGCAAGGCGGCAGGCAAGGTATGGCGTTAATCAATATTAGGTTTTGATTTTCAGCAAGGAGTGCCATCGATTTCTCTGTTTTGTTCTTGGACTGGTTATCATGTTCACCAGACACGGAGGCGACAATGATTTTGGTTCACCTACTGAGGTAGATCTGGCTGCAGCGGAGTGCCAATTTTTTAATAAACAAGTATCTGAGTCGATAGTTTGGGTGAATATGGCATATGTGAATGCAGCCGCTGATAGGAATTGATAGAGTAGATAATAGAACATCATGATTGATTTGGTTTAATTAAAATTGATACTGTACATATATAGAGTAGTTTAGGTTCGATCATGTACTCTATTTATTCATCTATGATAGACACATCAAACATGGTGAATTACACACTTTCATGGTATCACACAGGTTTCGATTTTTTCCTTCATTCTGATCTTCCGCCATTTTCAAAAATCTTGAACCTTCCAAAGCTTCCATGGCAGACAACCAGCTAAGCTATTCTACTCTTATTCATATATTGCCGATCAAGCTAAATTCCGGCAACTATATGATGTGGAAGTCGCAAGTTCAAGTGCTCCTCGAATCCGAGGGTTTCTTTGGCTTCTTGGATGGGTCACTTCCAAAGCCAACGATTGCAGTCAGGGGTGAATCATCGACTGGTGGTTCTTCTCTGACCAACGACGATGACGTCGCATAATCCCAAGCTATGTTCAACACTTGGGTGGTGCAGGACAAGCGGCTCCAAGCTTTGCTCCAGTCGTCGCTCACCGAGGAGGCCGCGGCACGGTGAAGGAGATGTGGAACTCCCTTGTAGCAGCGTTCGACAACGTCTCAGCGTCCCGCGAACTTCAACTCCGGGATGAACTCCATATAGTCCGGCGTGGCTCCTCGTCGGTGATGGATTTCCACCGCCGGTTCAAGGCCATTATTGACGGACTTTCCGCCATGGACGCTCCGGTCTCGCCCAGAGATCGAGTTATGTTGTTTCTGCGAGGTCTCGGCACTGGGTTCGCTGAATTCGCCAGCGTTCAGTTGGCTCAATCGCCGCTGCCGACATATTCCGACGTGGTCGCACGAGCCCGCAGCCATGAGATTTTCAACTAGAACTCCCTCGGTGCAAATTCAGGTTCAGACTTCGTTCCCGTAGCTTTTACTGCCTCCTCCGTGGCTTCTTCCGGCAATCGGGTCTTCTACTCGCCAGCGCGTGAAGCCCACGCACTGCCCTCGGGGGCGTCGACCACCCCACGCGGTCGTGGCGCCACTTCCAGCTGGTTAGTTCGTTCCTCAGGTGCTGCTGGTTCTGGCGCAGGAAACGCTGGAATCCGAAGTGCCAACTCTGCCACAATTTTGGTCACACAGCTCCGCAGTGCTCCAGACTCTCGTCGGAACCTCGTTACTCTGAGTCCACTCATATTGCTGAGGCTTTCCAGTCATCTGTCTCCCTTAACGATTTAGCCTCCGACTGGTATTTGGATTCTGGAGCAACGAATCATATGGCTTCCACTTCCTCTGGCATGGACAGTGTTGTCCCCTACTCTGGTAACTGTTTTGTCACTGTTGCTAATGGCCGTTCTATTCCTATTTCTCATATTGGACATCATCGGTTTTCTCATGATTTGTCTTTATCTGGCGTGTTGGGAGTCCCTGATATTACAAAAAATCTACTTTCCATTAGTAAATTGACAAAGGATATGAATGTTGTGATTTCTTTTAATGAGGATTCGTTTGTGATTCAAAATCGGTCCACAAAGGAGGTCGTGGGCCAAGGTCGGTGTGATCGTGGCCTTTATGTGCTTGAGAAGAGCGGTGGTGCTTTTGTTGCTCATGTTAAAACTAATAAACATAGAGCTTCTTTTGATGTTTGGCATGCTAGACTAGGGCATACCTCCACTTCAATTGTTTCTTTGTTAAATAAACTGTACCTTGTTGATGTGGTTTCTTTATAGCCTACACCCGTACTTTGTTCGCCTTGTGAAATGGCGAAAGGAAAAAGGCTTTCTTTTGTGGACAATCCCAGACGGGCACAGGTTGTCCTCAATTTAGTGCACTGTGACTTGTGGGGTCCTGCTCCAGTTTTATCTGATAGTGGATTATCTTATTATGCCGTGTTTGTTGACGATTTCTCATGATTTACCTGGTATTATCCATTGGCACGAATATCGAATTTCTTTGAGACATTCTTGTAGTTTCATAACTTGGTTGAAAACCAATTTTCTTGCTCAATCAAGGTGTTTCAAAGTGACGGTGGTACAGAATTCACTAATGCACGCCTACGATCCCATTTTTTAAATAAAGGCGCCCTTCATCAGATTTCTTGTTCATCCACACTGGAGCAGAATGGTAGAGCGGAACGTAAACACCGCCATATTGCAGAGATGGGATTATCAATGCTTTTCTCCTCTGGCTTGTCGATCCCGTACTGGGATGTTGCTTTTGCTACGACTACCTACACCATCAACAGGCTTCCCACCCCAATTCTTCGTAATGCCTCACCATACTCTCTACTATATTGTCGCCATCTAGACTACTCCAACTTTCACTCATTCGGATGTCAGGTGTATCCCTTCATTCGGCTATTTGCTCCTCACAAACTGGCCCCTCACAGCACTCCATACGTATTCGTAGGCAATAGTGCTCGCCATAAGGGTTTTTCCTGTCTGGATCCTGTTTCTAAGAAGGTCTATCTCACTCGGCATACCCGTTTCGATGAGTCTTCTTTCCCATTTGCAAATGATACTGCTCGTACTGCCCCAGAATCCCTGGATGTCTTGCCGTTTATTGATTTTGACTTGGATGAGTTGTATGTATCCCCTTCTGCCCCTCTATCACCTACTCAGAATTCGTCAGGTACGACGACCTCATCCGCTAGTTCTCCGACACCCATGTCTCCATCATGGTCCTCTCCGGCTGATGCTCCACTTCCGTCTCCATCGATTTTGAGTCGTCGTATGACTACTCGTTCTCAGACAAGTAGTCGCATAGCAAAGCAGTTCCCATACTATGTGATGACAGGGTTTCTTGCAGCATTGCTCACACAGACTGAACCTCGAGGGTATCGATCTGCTCTTAAGGATCCCCACTGGGTGGCCGCTATGGATGAAGAAATGGGTGCTCTTCATCAGCAACAAACTTTTGATCTTGTTCCACGCCCTACTGGTGTCAACATCGTTGGCTCCAAATGGATTTATCGTCTCAAGCATCGTCAGGATGGTACCATTGATCGGTACAAAGCTCATCTTATCGCGCAGGGATATTCTCAATTGCCAGGCTTCGACTTCACTCACATTTTCAGTCCGGTCGTCAAGGCCTCCACAGTCAGAATTATCTTATCCTTGGCCACTACTTTCTCCTGGCCGCTTCATCAGTTAGACGTAAAGAATGCATTTCTTAACGGTCTTCTTGATGCACCAGTTTACATGGAGCAACCGGCCGGTTACACTGATCCCGTTCATCCTGATTGTGTATGTTGTCTTCGCAAGGCTATCTATGGTCTCAAACAAGCTCCTCGAGCTTGGTTTCAGCGATTCAGCTCCTACTTATATCATATGGGATTCAGGTGCAGTTTTGCCGACACTTCCCTGTTTGTGTTCTCCCAGGGATCAAAGATTTTATACCTGCTAGTATATGTGGACGACATTATTCCTACCGGCAATGATCCTATTCTCATTTATCGGTTCATCACCCGCACTGATCATGAGTTCGCCATTAAGGATCTTGGTGCTCTTCACTATTTTTTGGGATTGGAGGTCTCTCGATTTTCATCTGAACTTTTTTTGGGGCAGGCTAAGTATGCGATAGAGATACTTCAACGTGTGGGTATGACAGATAATGTTCCTGTTTCCACAACTTTTGTTCCTAGCTCTTAACTTCACAGCACCTCAGGGTCTGAGTTCTCAAACCCCAAGCTTTATCGATCACTAGTCGGTGCATTGTAGTACTTGACCATCACTCGCCCTGATCTCTCCTATGCGGTCAATTATGTTAGTCAGTTTCTCCAGTCACCTCGAGAGGATCACTATCAGGCTGTCACTCGCATCCTCCGGTACGTCCGTGGCATGCTTCATCATGGTCTATCTTTTCGACCATCCCATAGTGGTCTTTCCCTTCTGGGCTGCTCCAATGCTGATTGGGCCCGTTGTCTCGAGACTCGGCATTCCACTTATGGCTATGCCATTTTTCTTGGGGGCAATCTTGTCTCTTGGAGTGCTAAGAAGCAACCGACTGTGTCTCGATCCAGTTGTGAGTCCGAGTATCGTTCTATGGCGAACACTGCTGCTGAACTCGCATGGGTGTGTAATCTTCTTAAGGAGCTTCGGGTTTCCCTTTCATCGTCGCCTCTCCTACTTTGCGACAATAGCAGTGCCATTTTCCTTGCTCAAAATCCAGTTGCACATAAACGGGCCAAGCACATAGACATCGACTAACACTTCATTCGTGAGCTTGTTGCCTTTGGTATGCTTCGTGTTAGTCATGTTCCATCCTCTCTGTAGGTTGCTGATATTTTCATTATGGGTCTATCATGCAATATTTTTGATTTGTTTCGTTCCAAGCTTTGCGTATCCTGTAGTCCTACGCTTCGCTTGAGGGGGGTGTTAGAGTAGATAATAGAATATCCTGATTGATTTGGTTTAATTAGGATTGATACTGTACATATATAGAGTAGTCTAGGTTTGATGTACTTGGCTCCATGTACTCTATTTATTCATCTATGATAGACACATCAAACATGGTGAAGTACACACTTTCAGGAATCGTGAACAACACCCTGATATTGAGGATGTGGAACTCATAAAGGATCAAGTTTATCATCAACAATATAACTGGTACCAACCTCAAGTATACCCAGTGCTCCGACTGGATGGAACATTTTGGAAAATGCGGAATCATGGTTCTGCTGCTTGGACGCTAATACATAGTTTGCAACAACAAGGGAGGACGGAATCAACACATATGCCAAACTCCTCACCACTTGCAGCAGAAGCTATATCATGTTTAAAAAAGGATCTGTAAGGCTATTGAAGAAGGCATTGTTGAGTTACAGGTGTGGTTGGACTCTACAAGCCTAGTTAAGGCCTTACATATGACAAACACGACGCCGCCAGTAGATGCTGCAAGTATAATTTTGGATATTCGACATTACTGCATGTTATTCCGACGAATCACCTTCAAGAAGGTTCCTCGCCAGGTTCCAGTGATGGAATACTTATATGCTAATACTTTAAATTGCATAAACAATGGTTGTAATAATGCTTCTTTAACTTAATGAAATATAGATGAAAATTATATTTCATTTTTTTAAAAAAAACTGATACTTCATTCTTTACGTATGTTTGCGGATCCTAGATTATTTATCTCCTTGTATATGTCAATGACATTATCCTTACTCTCATTCAGCAATTTATTGCTCAGACTGACCAGGAGTTTGCCATTAAGGATCTCAAATCTCGGATCTCTTCACTACTTTCTTGGGCTTAAAGTATCTCGGTCCCCCTCTAGACTTTGCCTAGGGTAAGCCGAGTATGCCATGGAAATACTTTAGCGCGTTGGTATTGCCGACACCACTCCCGTCTCTACACATTTTCTTCCCAGAAGTCAGCTTCTTAGCTTGAATGGAGAACCCTTCACCAATCCTAAGCCCCATCGATTGATTGTTGGTGCCCTTCAATATCTCACAATCACTCGGCCAGATATTGCCTTTGCAGTTAACTCCATCAGTCAGTTTCTGCAGTATCACCGGGACATGCATTATCAAGTTGTTACCCGTATTCTTCGCTATATATATGGTACCCTTCACTATAAATTGATTTTCCAACCCCCTACTGGTCTGCTCCAAGTATGCACTTACTTTGATGTTGATTGGGCACGTTGTCTAGAGACTCGCCACTCCACCTACACTTATGTTATTTTCCTCGGTGGAAATCTTGTATCTTGGAGTGCCAAAAATAGCTTGCTATTTCTCGATCTAATTGTTAGTCAAAGTATCGTGCCATGGCCAATACCACCGCTAAACTAGCTTGGATGAGTAACTTGTTAAGAGATCATCGTGTACTTCTATCCTCCCATCTATTTTTTTATATAACAAAAACATTTCCATATTTCTATCTCGGAATCCGGTCACCCAAGAGCGCGCGAAACACATTGACATTGACTATCACTTTTTCCGTTAGCTTGTTTACTCCAAAAAAAATTAATTTTCCGGCATGTTCCTTCATGACTACAGGTTGCGGATATTTTCACCTCGTCCTATCTTTAACTTCTTTTGATCCAAGTTTTGCATGATGACTCTACCCACGCTTCACTTGAAGGGGGTGATAGTGATTAATTGTTAGAATGTAAATAGTCTTCTCTAGATCATTCTTTCGTTCTGTCTATTTACATTTTTACCCTTTAAATCTAGCTATAAAATTGGTGGTACAGTCTTTGTAAAACTTATAATTTAAATGTACACCAATAATAAGGAAATATAATGTAATGATATATATGGTGTATACATATATCATAACTAAGTACAAAAAATACAACTCAAGATTAAAATTATTGAAAGCAGTCACACAACTTATACCTACAGTCTCCACGACACTAGTAGAGACAGATCACTAATGGCCCATTTCAGTTGTCTTCTCAATCCGTCTTTAATCGTATAAAGATTAAAGGTGGTTGAAAATCTCTTTTTAATTAGGATATGAATTTAGTTCGGAATTTGGTACCTATATCCAGGTTCTAAATAAGAAGCTACTGGAAATTGAGGTTTCTAGCAGCCTTGAAATACAGCTAGCTCATGCTCAGATCAATAACAAATAAACAAGCCAGGCCGATTTGAGAACCTAGTATATAGAAATCTCAAACCTTAAATCAAATCGTACAAAACTTAACATCATTATATATAGTAAATTTGGACATGGTGGGCACAGTGGCAGATGCAACAAAGGTGTTGTGATGTAGGTGGCCGTTGTGATGGAGGGCGATGGCAACGGAAGAACTTCACGAGGGTGTAGGGGCTTCACGACAAGGATGGTGATGCACTGTGGTGATGGGGTAGAGGAGGGGTGGCAATGGATTGAAGGGGTGGAGGGGTTTGATCGGTGGCAAAGTAAAGGGAGGAGGGATGGAGGTCGTTCGATTGGTGATGGCGACGTGAACGGGGAAGGAGGCGGCTTTGCCTTTTGTTTTCTAGAAAAGAAATGTTAAGGGGTGATACTCTAAATGGTTTTTTAATATATATAATGGGTCAAATAACACAGTAAAGGCAGCCCATTAAAGATAATTCTACAATAAAACCGTCTTTAATCAGTTTAGAACCACCTTTAAAATGAAAGGAGCCTTGAGACAGTAGTTATGAGTTCGGAACCTCCATGCGAAGGAGGTTCTTCAAAAAATCAAAGGAATCACTTATGATTGTTTCCTTTATTAAATGCTTCTACACTAGTGCAACTTAGGGAATATCAGCAAACAATCTTATGAATTCTATGGACTGTCCAGACGATCTCCATATATAACTTGAAAATTCCACAAATTATGGCTACATGTGATCTAAGTAATTGGAGAACAAGGTTCCCACGATCCTACGATCTTTCGGGAAAGTAGGCATGGACTGAATAAAGGAATATAAATATTACCTGAAGAAGGGAGTCAGGTACACACTATATTCTGAATACGAAAACTATATTCAGTCAAGAGACTTATGGACATTATCTTGAGAGCCTCTCCCTTAGAACATTTCTATGAAGTTTATTTCAGGTTACAATTAACATGGAACATTTGAGTAAGCTTCATGTCATCGACACGAGAAGACCACACATCATTATATATTTGATATTGATTTAATTTTGAAAATTTTACTTGCTCTTGTCTATTCATCTACTCAATCGATTTGAGATCATTGGTGTCAACTACCCTTCATGAGTGGATAGTACTAGCAAGTTTACTTTCTTTTGTCTGTTACATTATTTTCTCGACGAACACAGAGTTTAATCCTCAAAAGCTTTCGGCAAACGGAGATGCGAATAATATCACCAAAATTATAAAAATTATGAAACTGAGTATATGATTTATAATTTGACAAAATTAACAAAAATAATTTGTTCATAAAAAACTAAAGAATGTGATAGATTATCACATGAAGGAACAACAACACAACAAGGCTTCATCAGAGCGGGACCAAAGCAAAGAAGATTCAAATTCAATTCACCAGCATTTTGGCAGGAAATGCTAACTAACTCTATCGACTTATGTTATCTCACAATAATCAGTTTCGATCACTTGTGTAGAATAGTTCTATGAGTTTTGGTTTGTCGTTTTACACCATCGACACACCAAATTTTGGCGCAACTGCCAGGGATTGATTTTAAGCAGTATTTTTTCTTTTATTTCTTTAATTTGTTTTCACCTTTTCTTGGTTTATGCATTGTTCTTCTCGTACAAGATAATTTATCTTTACTCAAGAGATTGAGAAACTTACACGGAGTCTAACGAAGCAGAGAAAAGCCTTGAAAGGATCTTCCTCGCCTGCCAAAGAAACTCATTTCAACCGCAACTCCAAGATTAAACTAGGTTTCATACAAGTATTACCTAAATTTGGTAATATGCTTGGGGAGAGTGCCCATAATCATTTTGATGAATTTAACCTCTTATGTGCAACTCTTCGGCCACATGATTTTTTGGAGGATTATATTAAACTACTCACCTTTACACATACATTGCAAGGAAGAGATTGTGAATGGCTTTTTGAACTCCCACCCAGTTCAATTCCGGCATGGGAAGATTTGGAGGAGAAACCTTTACAAAATTAGTTTATTCCTGAGTCTAGAGCAACTAATTTAAGATATGCAATAAGTGGTATTAGACAAAATAAGGGAGAGAGTCATGTGAGTTATTGGGATAGATTTAATCAATTGTGTAGCAAGTTTCCTAACATGGTTTTACTAAATATCAGTTCATCACTAACTGCTTTGATGGTGGTATGTGTTCTATTGACAGGAAGATTTTTTACACAGCTTGTGGAGGAAATATGCTGAACAAAACCATGGATAGCGAAAAAGAGATCATCCTTGATGTGGTCACTCATGAATATGATGCAAATGGTGATATGTCCAGACCAGTTAAGGCAGTCGGTACCTCACATTTGGATGAGAAGCTAGATGCACTCACTTCAATTGTAAAGGATCTAGCCATGAAGAGTGTTGCAGGAGTGAAATGCAAAAATTGCTCAGAAATAGGACACTACACGATTTCATGCCCCACTCTACAAGATCCTAAAACCAAATAGGCATGTTATAGATCAGAGGATAGCCTAATCAGACCAACCCATTTTCAGATACATTCAATCCGAGATGGAGGAACCATCCAAACTTCAGATAGAGTAAAAAACATCCATAATGCATGCTTGGAAATAAGCTCAAGTTGGTAGTGATGAAAATCCAGCACCGGAAGATCAGAGAGTGACTATACATGAAATTCTTAAGACTATGGCCCAAAGCAGCGAAGTGGTTCAGAATTTAGCACACAAATGCTTTTCAACAAGAGATAAGGGCTGCTATATAGAATATTGAGCAACAGATGACACAAATGGCTTCTGAGATTAACAAGTTGAAGTTCAACACTGGAAAATTACCCTCCCAGACTAAACTAAATCCCAAAGAGAATACAAGTGCAGTCCCATTAAGAAATGGGAAGAAATTGGATGATCCTGAGCCTAAGAAAGCTAACAAGGAGAAGAGCCAGCATGAAGAAGCCAAAGAGATAATATGTACCTATGGAAGATATGTTATGATCAAATTATTAGACGATGCATCCCTAAAGGTGAGGTTCATTCCATCTTAGAGTACTCTTATGACCTTGCTTGTGATGGCCATTTTGAACCTAGAAGGACAACTATACTGGTTTCTATAGGGAACCCATTTTTAAGGATGCTTTTCAGTTTTGTAAAAATTGTGATCACTGCCAACACACAGGTAACATCTCTTCCCAAAATGAAATGCCCCAAACACCTATCTGGTATGTGAAATTTTTATATTTGGGGAATAGATTTCATGTGACCTTTCCCTAGATCTTTTGGAAACCTATACATTATCTTAGTTGTTGATTATTATGTCTCTAAATGGGTAGAAGCTAAAGCTACCCGGACCAATGATTCTAAAGTTGTTGTAGGTTTTGTTAAGTCTAATATCTTCCTGCGGGTTCGACTTTACTAGAGAAAGAAGCGTACTACGTGAGGTTGTCATTACTCACGTAGTCCAATGGACAAGCCAAAGTTTCAAATTGAGAGATAAAGAACATTCTGGAGAAAACGGTGAATCCAAGCAGAAAAGATTGGAGTTCACGATTAGAAGATGCTATATGGGTGTATCGCACAGCATATAATGCCCCAATTGGAATGTCCTCGTACAAACTTATATTTGGTAAACAATGTCACCTTCCAGTGGAGTTAGCTCACAAGGCATATTGGGCTGTAAAGCAAGTTTGCATGGATCCAAATGATACGGGACAAGAGAAAAAAATATCAGTTGTAGGAGTTAAATAAATCAAGACTCGAAGCTTATGATAGCACTTGTTTTTACAAGAGCGTACCAAGTTTCTCCATGACAAACACATCAGAAGGAAATATTTCGAAGTGGGGCATAAGGTGTTACTTTTAAATGTTAGACTTAAGTTGATACCTGGAAAGTTGAAGTCAAGATGGATGGGCCTTGTGAGATTACCAATGTTAATTCTTATAGGATGGTCAAAATTAGAAGTTTACACTCATAAGACGTTCAAGGTGAATGGCTAGTTATTGAAGCTATACCACGAAGGGATGGAGCCTTTTACAGTTGAGGGAATGACACTGGCATTACCCACATCTGTCAGATCTTAACAAGTCAGCTGAGTCTAGCCTAAAACGTTAAATAAGGGCACTGCTTGGGGCAACCCAAAAATTTAATTTATTTTTCTTTATTTAAAAAAAAAATCAGAGGCAAAGTTTTGGGAAAGATCGTTTTTCCATATGTTTATGGAAACACGAGATTTAATTAGAATAATAAAAAGGTAAAAAGTTTTAGTTGCAATATTAAAATTTTATTATGCAATGTGTAGTAGTTATAAAGTTTATGATCCGAATAATGCAATACAAACATTTTATTTTTATTTCTTCTATAATTTACAGTTTAAACCTTGGTTTTTCCATGGATTATAGAAATATCGTCATTCAAGAGACGGACTCAAAACCAGAAAAAAAATTAAAAAAATAAATATATTTTTGCATGTGATTCTTTCACTTGATTTTGACTTGTTTTTAATGATCTTAAATTACAGGGTTTTAGAGAGATTTTTCAAAGACTGAAAGCAAGACATTCATATTTTGGTGAAGATTTTTACAAGAACTAAATTGGAAGAGCTTTTGTGCAATTTCTTAAGTTGCTAACCCCCAACTAAGCCCATCAAACGGATCGGGTCACTCGTTGGATAACCGTTATCCATACACTATTTTCACTTATTAGATAAGACTTATTGGATAATGACTCATTGTGTTAATGGATATAATTGATTTGTAGTTATTGGGTTTAGTTGGGTTGGATAATTTTGGGTGGATTGAGTTAGGTTGGGTAATGGGTGACCTTTGGATAATTTCATATCACAAGATTACTAAATTTTCACAAGTTTGATTACGAATGATTTAATTTTCCCCTAATATATAATCATTTATTATATTATGTAATATTATATTATGTAATATAATATTATGTACATTATATTATATTATATTTAATAAAAATAAAAAATATATATAATATGTTGGCTTTGTAAACTCGACAAAATTAACGAACAATATTAGTTGGGATCGAGCTCGAGCTCAAATATTGTTGGAACTCGAATATTGTACGAACTCGAATATTGTACGAACTCGACTACTGTGTGAGATTGAGTGAAAATTTTGTACGAACTCGAATACTGTACGAGATTGAGTTCGAATACTGTACGAGATCGAATACTGTATGAACTCGAATGTTATACGAGATTGAGCTCGAATAATTTGTGAATTATAATTTGTATAATTTGTGAATTCTAGTGAATATATATGTTAAATATTATACATGCATTTAATTGAGTGATTTTGGATATTTATTGGGTATTTGTTAGGTTCCCATTGAGTTAACATGATATGGGACCCATGGAGATCAAAATTTTCCATTAACACAATTATTCCCATCCCTCCCAATACCAAAAACTAATGAGTATTTAATACTCGATCCCATTGGATAATGACAACTTGTAGCCCAAATCAGAAGAAAATATTGAAGGATAACTTATTAGGTTAATTATACAATGACTTATTGGATAATGACTTGTTGGATAATATATTTTAGCCCATTGGGTCATATGAATGTCTCATGGGTTATCCAATGGGTTATCTATTTAATTACCCAACCCATTATGACCCATTAACCCATTTAACGGGCCTAATCCCCAACCCAAGTCTGAAACTTTTTTTCTCCTACACTAAGATAAACCACCGTTTCTCCTATCATCACCTCAAGCCCTTATACTCCATTGTTCGCAACCAATCCGTAGTGTGCTACTTTTGTCATATAATCTATTACTGATTTGGTTGTATTGTTGGGATTTGAACCTACTAAGGGTACTTCTAATGCTTATCTTAGTATGATATTGTGCCTATCCCTAAGTTTACTAAATTTGTAAAAGGACAGAGTGAAGTGTCATTCTTCTGAACCTTTCTTGTTAAGAATATGTCAAAGAGTACATCGAACAAACAGGGTGCATTAAGAATTTGTCATCATTTTTCGGCATATAACTTATTTGGTAGAATGGATGGTTCAAATGTGGTCACTCAAACTGAAGTGTCTTTGTTGTATAAGATGTGGTGTGAACATAAAGTGAACTTTGGTTATTGGCTCGTAAGGCAATTCAAATATAATTTCACTCACATGAAAGGGAAGTGGGCCCTAGGAGCTTCGATAACTAAATTTGCTAAACGTTTAGGTGGGTGTGTTTGATGTGTCTAGTGATCTCTTTGTCTTGCAACCTAGTCGGTTTGATATGCCTGCTTTGGAAGTTAGTTTATATTGACACTACTTCTGTAGAGTATAAGTTGTTTGAACCGGGAGTTCTACCCCAAGGCAGAGCTTCCACTTCTTTTCCACGTACTTGAGGTTCGACTAGGGTGCATAGTGGACTTGGGCAGCCACCCTTCAATGGCTGGTAAACTTGTCCATTCCAGTCAAAGATCTCCAAGAGCAACAAAGAGAATTTCACAAACAACAAAGACAATCCCAAGTGCAGCAACAACTTTTTGTTGAGTTGTTGAGATGGTTCAAGGATTAGTGCAGAAATTTTCAGCCCCAAAGTAGTCATGATGCCCATACAGACCTGGATTCACCGGTTGACCCCAAGGCTAAATTGCCGCCCAGGGAGCATATTTTTTTCTTTTGTTTTTAGTTTTATTTTAGGACATTTGTACAGTAATTTCATAACATCATATTTTCTACTTAACTTACATATGTTACCTCTTTCTTACACAATGAGGGCATTTGTTGTCTAAGTATGGGTAGAAGTGTAATATCATTTGTTTTTCATTGTTGTAAAAAAAATCAAAATAATATTGTTCTCTTTTGGTAAATTATTTTTATTCGGTAAATTGTTCTCTTTTGTTGGGGAAGAGTTCTTGCTTGGACCTTTGTCCTTTGGAACAATTTACCGAACCATGGCAGTGACTGGCAGAAGTTGGTGGTTTGCGACCAAAGTTCGCAGGAGGTCTAGTGGCTACGCACGACTGTACACGAGCTTTCGATGACTAGTGAGGATGCTTCTCCGGCGTCTGAAGAAGGATGATGGTGGCGCGGCTGAAATTGCGCACGTCTGAACTCCGGTGGGAGCGCACGAATGAGGATGGTGGCGTACGACTGCTCGTGTCTGATGGGCTCACTGGTGCTGACATCAATTTGCAGTGGTGGCTGGTCGACGGTGCTAATATTAATTTATTCCAAGTCGCTGCCGCCGCCCTCTCCTTTTCGTCATCCATCGCTATGTGTATCATTGCTGACGCCGCCAGAAAGTTCAGCATCGTCGCCGTCTCCACGTACCGCCGCATCTATTCTTCCTTTTCCACACGTGTCACAGCCATCTTCGCTCATGCACCACCGCTACTGCCCGATGGATCCACTCAATCACATCGAGATTGAGAATATTGATGTTGTCCTTATTTCCAATCCACCTCAGACTGTCGCCAATGCCGTCGATCTGCCATCATTCGTGGAAGATCCATCGCAGCTCGAAAATGTCACAGCTCTCCACCGACCACTCTGCCAGTTGTTGCTCGGTGCCGATGGTTCGGCCTTCTCTGATTCTCAATGTCATGACGGGGATTCCACCACTTTGTCAGCCTTTCATCCTTACTATGTTTATCTGCCGGATCACACAGGTTTGCTCATCTTCTATGTGATCTTGAAATGTGATAATTATAATCACTAGAGTACTGATACTCGTGATGTATTTAATTCCAAGCAGAAGCTTGGTTTTCTTGATGGTTCTATCGCTAAGCTTTGCCTAGTGAACCTTTTGCTGATGATTGGAGTAGTGTGAATTTTTTGTTGGTTAGTTGGACTGTTCAGACTCTCGATCCATCCATTCATTTTGTGATTACTTATTATGCCTTTGTTAAGGAGCTTTGGGATAACCTTCAACAGTGCATCTCAGTTAGGAATGACCCATGCATGTGTCAGATTCGTGCGAACATTTACAACTGCTGTCAGAATGGTCAAGTTGTTAACGCTTATTTTGGTAGATCCAAGAAGTTGTGGAATGACCTGCTTATTTATATGCATCCACAAACATGTATGTCTTGTCCAAATGCTGCTATCGTTCAGGCTGAACGTGAGAAGGAGATGGTTCATCAATTTCTCATCGGTCTAGATGACAACTATGCTACTCTTCGTTCATAAATCCTCGCACAAGATCCATTTCCCTCACTCAACAAGGTTTACTCACTTGTCTATCAGAAGGAAGGTCAGAAGACTATCATCACTGCCCGTGATTCTGTCACTTCGACAGACACCGTGGCCTTTGTTGCACGTTGTCAGGTGCAATCCTCCGCTCAGAAGGGATATTTTACAACACATGTAAGAACCAAAAAAAAGCGTCTTATATTATTGCGGCATAAAATTATCTATCGCAAATAATGTTCATTGGTCACAAATAATACAACACATTAGTATCACTTAATTATTGTATCATTAATTACAGGTCACATTAAGCATCACTAATTAGTGTGGTATCATGGGTTTCGACACTAATTCGCATGATATCATTATTATATTTCAAATGTTCAAATATTTGAATGTAATGCAACACAATTATTTGCGATAAATAAACATCCAAAACTATATTTAAATAGTTAATTTTATTTTCTAAAAAAGGGATTTTATAATTAATTTATACACACGATATATTAGGGATAATTATATTTTATGGAAAGATAAATCCTAAATAATAAGAAAATTTTAATAAAAATAACAAGTTTAATTAATGTACTAAAATCAAAGCAACCAATTAGATAGGAAATAAGTACAGTTTAATTCATACACAATATTCCGATAGTGTGTGCGATTTTCAGTGCGATAGTGTGTGCGAATCTTCGTTTCTCGTTTCTGTCCTGATTCTGTGTCAAATCTGGTCCTCCTTTCGATCTTCGTCTGGTTTCTCCGCCTTGGCGGAGATTATTTCTCACCGGCCGTTAATGGCGGCTTCCTCATCTACTCTTCCACCCCCTATGAAAACGTTTGCGGCAGCTCTTCAATCAAAATCTCCTCCTCTATCATCTCAGCTCCCCAATAACCCTGAAATTATCCCCAAATCTTCCCATCTTGGCGATCTTGCTTGCCTTTACTCTGATGAGCAAATTGCTACTCTGTCGGCTCACTATTCCAATGCCTTGGTGGGAAAATTTACGAAGGGCAGACTGAGTATGGATCAGATGGAGGCATCGCTCAGAACTATTGGATTCGAAGGTAAGTATCAATTAGGGTCTCTTGATTATAAACATATACTAATCAGATTTGAATCGATAAACGACTACCAACGTTGTTGGATGAAAGGGTTATGGAATTTTAATGGTGTTTTACTTAAGATGCTTAAGTGGACACCTGAATTTTCCACACAAAGAGAATCCCCGATTGTTCCGATTTGGTGTACGATTAGGGAAGTTCCCCTCTATTACTATAAATCTGCCTCCATTGAATGCATTGGTAACAGTATTGGTAACTTCATTAAAAAAGATTTTGCCACTGAGATGTTAACTAGGCCATCTGCTATAAAATTCTGTGTTGAGATTGATCTTATGAAGCCTCTACCCTTCTTTATTAGACTTGGTTCAATCTCAAACAATAAGAAATTTCCAATTGAGTTTGAAGATATCCCTCTCTATTGCAGTCATTGTGCTAAATTAGGTCATTCCTTAGGCCAATGTAGAGCTAATCCTCAAAATGCAAATGACAAAATAGAAGAGCCTATTAGAATGGAGGTTCACCCTCAACCTAAATGGCAAGCTACTGGAAAAATATTTGAATTGCCTCCTCTGCTAAATGACTCTTTCAGTAGGCCATCCTCCCCTGAAATTGAGGGTGGTAACCAGAATACAACAGTTGAGAATCCCATAACTCCTGCTGTTAGTAGGACTCAATTATCTCTCCTGGCCCAAAAGTTAGGTTCTGCAGATTCTACAACAAAGCTACTACAGGCTACTGCATTTTCCAAACCTGTTTTTAAATCTTATGCAAATGATGATTTTCAAATTGGTTTACAGAGATCTGTTATAAAAGATTCCTTATCTAACCCTACACTTTCCCAATATGGAAAGATGTCAAATAGATTCTCTATTTTGCAGGTAGATGGTCCACAATTTCAGGATCAGAATGAAGCAGATATCACATCTCAGGAAGATTTGGAAACTGATTTAGACCTGGAGACTGGAGAGCAACAAAATCCTATGGAAATCACCACTCAGGAACTTCCAGGTAAGTTTAATAATAAAGGTAAGGAAAAAATTAAAAAGAATACCTATCTTAGCCAATTAAATAAGATGCTATTGAGATCAGCCACAAAAGGTATTAAATTAGGTGAATTATGACAGGTACACTTAATATTAATTTTCTGGTGTGGAATCTTCGTGGTATGGAAACCTCACTTCTGAGACTTTCAAATTTGATTCGAACAAAGAAGATTCAGTTGCTTTGTATAATTGAGCCCTTACATGATAACGCTAAAATTCACTCATACATGTCTGTTCTTAATTTTTCCAGTTGTTTGGCCTTGCCTAATGGGAAAATTTGGTTAATGTGGTCTCATTTACTTAATGTGATTCTGAAAAATTGCCATGATCAATTTATGCATGTGGATATATCTCATCAATCTCTCAACCTCTGTATGGAGATGGTTCTCATTTATGCTTTAAGGAATAGAGAGGGTAGGAAAATATTATGGAAAGATTTAGAGCCAATCCCTAATGGTGATACAGTTTTTATCGGGGACTTTAATACAATTACTAGTGTAGCTGAATATAGAGGACCTTCTAATCCAGCTCCTGGAAGTATTAGGGATTTTAATACCTGGATAAATTCTAATGGTATTCAGGAGATAAACACAGTAGGGAATTTGTTTACTTGGTGTAATTCAAGACTTAGAAATCCTACTTCAAAAAGATTAGATAGAGGACTTTGTACCCTTTCATGGAGCTATAAATTTCCATCATCTTCAATTCAAATTCTTAACAGGAATACCTCAGACCATTCCCCTCTACTACTGCAGATTGCTAATCTTACTCCATCCTTCCCTAAACCTTTTAGATTCATTAATGCATGGTTTCAAAGGACAGAATTTATGGACTTAATTCAGGAAAATTGGAATATTCCTATTCAGGATTCTGGCATGATGAGAATTTACTTAAAGCTGATTAGGTTGAAAAGAGTGATAAAAATCTGGAATAGAGAAACATTTGGCAATATTGAGACTAATGTCACTCTAGCTGAGGAGTCACTAAGATTACAGGAAATTGTTTTTGATCTAAATCCAAACAATTCTGAACTTATGAAACTTAATCAGAAAAAAGCTCTTCTACTTAGGGTTCTTAAGGAAAAAGAAAATTTTTTGAAACAAAAGGCAAGACTTAAATGGCACAAAGTGGGGGATAATAATACTGAATATTTTCACAAGGTAGTCAAAGAGAAGAACTGTAGGATGCAGATTAATAAAATAAAAAATTCTGAGGGTCATTGGCTAACCTCCCAAACTGATATTCAGAAGGAAGCAATTGCCTTCTTCTCAGATCTCTTAACTGAACCTGAACATAATACTGAAGATAATTTCTCGTCCCACTTTCTCAGTCAAGTTCCCAAGATTTTAAATAGTGAGGATAATCAATCTTTAGCTGCTCCTGTTTTAGAATCTGAGCTAGAAAAGGTAATAAAAAGTTTAAACAGTAACAGTAGCCCAGGGCCAGATGGTTTTACTCCTAAGTTTTATAAAAAGTGCTGGTCAATCATCAAACAGGATCTAATGGCATCAGTAAATGAATTCATTTCAGGATCTAATATTCCAAAAGGGATAACTAGTACATGGATTACACTCATCCCGAAGAAGGCAACACCTAGTACTTTTAGTGATTTTCGGCCAATTAGTTTATCTAATGTACTTAATAAAATTTGCCATCACCACCCTATACCATACCCCAAAACCAAGCCCAACAAGGAAGTTCAAGTTTGACACGTGAGGATGTCTTAAATACCATAGCAAACTTGAACTCCTTTACTAGTGAAGAGCCGGATACCCAGCTCTCCTCTAGCGTTGAGGCCATTGAGGGGCATGTGAGGAACATATTAGAGGTATTGGCCCGCATGGAAGCTCGTGATTCCGAAAACACACCATCCCAACTTGAACTCGATGATTCGGTGAGTGAAGTCACCAATAAAAATGATTTTGAGTTTGAAAGGGATGAGGAGTTGGTTGTAGAGGATAGAAAAATGGAGGAAGAGGTGATAGTGCTACATTATCCATTAGCATTGTCACCCCTTCTCCCACCTAGTGAACCAACTCTAATATTTTCGGAAGTTTTGAGGGAAACGAGAGAGGAGCCAAAAGACTATCCCAAGCTCCCTAACCACTTAATTCCCTTTGAACCATCTCCACCTCCACAAGACTTTCCTCTTGGAAGTTTTGTGCCCCCACCTCTCTTATTTTGGATGCTCATGGTGAAGAGCTTCAAGCCTTCACCATACGGATAACATTAGGGTCGTGCCGACGACCTTAAAAATACGGAGCTTCGTCGTGCCGACGACGTTAAATAAATTCGGCATTTCTTTTAGTTTTTGTTTCTTAGTTTGTGTTTCTTAGTTTGTTTTTGTTGTTGTTTTGTTTTGTTCTTTTTATGGCATGTTTTTCTATGATGTTGTAGCAACATGAAGTGCATTGCAATGAAGGAGATGAAGGAACGAGATCAATGAACGAGGGAAGCAAGCTTGGACAGTTGGTAAGAAAACGAAAAAAAAAAAAATTTTAAGCCTGGGATACCCTGCCGTCGCGAGTCGCGATGGGCTTCGTCGCGACGAACAGGGGAGCAAAATCCACTCCCAGCGCCAACTTTCCGCGAGTCGCCCTGACGTCGCGAGGCTCGTCGCGAGTCGCGACGAGCTCAGAAAATTTGGAGCTTCCGGACTCCACTTTCCGCGAGTCGCCCTGACGTCGCGAGGCCCGTCGCGAGTCGCGACCAACCACGTCGCGAGTCACGACGAGCTCAGAACATTTTGAGCTCCCGGACTCCATTTTCCGCGAGTCGCCCTGACGTCGCGAGGCCCGTCGCGAGTCGCGACCAACCACGTCGCGAGTCGCGACGAGCTCAGAACATTTTGAGCTCCCGGACATTACTTTCCGCGAGTCGCCCTGACGTCGCGAGGCCCGTCGCGAGTCGCGACCAACCTCGTCGCGAGTCGCGACGAGCTCAGAAACTGTTGAAAATTTTTTGAGCCCGGATTTCAAATTTCCAAGCTTCCAAGTTTCCAAATGATTTTAAACATTGCATGATCCTTCCTTCTTCTCCACCCAACACTCCCAAGAACATCACATACCTCTCATTTCTTCCACCATCCTACATATATTGACATATGAACATTCTTGCATCTTTATAGTACATTTATTGATTGTAGTATGCCGACTACATCATTGTGATTGTGAGTTCTTATCCTATAATGATGCTTGTATACATGTCAATATATGTTAGATATTTTTCATGCATAATCTTATAGTGGTGATTGAGGGTTGATTGGTTGTTCTTTGACAATACTATGGTTATTAATTCTTGATGCTAAACCTAGTATTACATATTCTTATGTACTTGTGAGTTTAATGTGTTCTTCGTGGTGTAGTCTTGATCAAATGGCGCCATGGAGAAAATGCTTTTCTCGAGGGGTGAGTTCTTCTACGGCATTTTTGCTCACCCTTCCGGTTCCGAAACCTATCTCGGGACCATCCAAGTACTTGGATATCGCCATATCACCGGCGAATTGCGGAGACACGGGTGTCACTCTAACTCCCTTACCTTGATTTTTATTGTTCTTGCCTTACGTGTTTGCATTTCGGGCAATGTAATGTTTTAAGTGTGGGGAGGGGTTAGAGGATTCACATGCATGCAACATTGTTTTGGAATGCTTTTTGCTACTTTTCATTGGAAAAACATGAGAAAAAAAAATAGAAAAACAAAAAGAAAAAAAATTTTGGAAAAAAAAAGAAAAAGAAAACCCGCTAAGTTGAAAACCCGAGAGGGCAACTTAGGCAACATTGGGGGCCCGGATATGTCGAAAACCCTTAAAGGGCGGCCTAGGCAAAAATGAGAGGCTAAAATGTGCGGAAAAAGGTGAGATGTGAGCTAAAGAAACATGATGTGTGGCTAGGATGAAAACTCGAAAGAGCTCCTAGGCAAAATGAGAGAAATTGAGAGAAATTGAAAAATGCTATGATTTCACTCACTTGCCGGCGTTGGAGTCATAAGGTTGCAGTTGTCACATGGATGGATCGGGTAGCTCAACATCTATAGACCTCTTGGGATTGGGTAGCTTAGTGGGTTAGGAAACGGAGTATGGTTATGAAATTCTTGATCTCTTTCTACTTCGTTTTTGGTTGATATATTGGCATTAAGTGAGGCATGTGTTTCAAACTTCCTCTATGGTTTTAGCTTCATTTTCTGTCATTGGATTCTGGGAATATCAATTCTGGGCTGTGAGATATTTCTATGGGTAGTGAATTGAAAAGTGGTAGGTTTGGTTAGATTTAGGATTGGGGATGTGTCTGTGCAAAATTCTCATGTGAGCTTTTATTTTGGGATTTTTGAGATTGAGAGTTTTGGTGAGGCTTTGATTGGGGGATTAGTTTAGGTTTTGGGATATATCATTTACTCCGCATGCTTGAATCTTTTCTTACTCGAGGGCGAGTAAGGTTTAAGTGTGGGGAGGTTTGATATGTCCATTTTGTGTGGTTATTTTGGGGGTTTTAGGATGTGGATATGCCATTTCCTCCGTATGCTTAAATCTTTTCTTACTCGAGGACGAGTAAGGTTTAAGTGTGGGGAGGTTTGATGTGTCCATTTTAGGCGCATTATTTAGTAGTATTTAGGATCACTTTTGTGCTCTTTTATTATCGAGAGCTTGTGTTTTACCTTGAAATTCACTTAGGAGAGGTAAAAGCAACTTTGTACTCTTTTACCTCTTTTAAGTGGATTTTGTGTGACAAGGGAAGAACACGGAACCAACGAAAACCGGAAGACATTGAAGACTATACTTTCGAAGACTTTTGGATACTCACTTCGAAGACATGAAGACCGGAGGCCGTTGAAGACCATTTTGGAGCTGTTGAAGACTTGAAGAGTGAGAGGGATGGCTATGAAGAAGACAAAGAAACAATGCAGAAATCTGGCCCGTCGCGACACCATCGCGAGCCGGGGCACCATCGCGAGTCGCGACGAACCCCGTCGCGAGTCGCGACCATCGGGCGGCCAGAAATCAATTTTATTTTCTTTGCACTATAAATACCATCTCTTTCCCTCTTCTTCTCCAGCTCTTCCAGCGCGCGTTTTCTCTGGTTTTGGGCGCCAATTTTAGGTTTTTCTTCTTCTTTCTTTTCTTAGCTTTCTCTTAGTTTGATTATGTCTTTTGTTGTTGTTCTAGAGTAGTTCTTGTTCTTGGGAGCAAAGGATTGAAGCTTCCACTATCTATGTAGCAAGAACTCATTTCTATCTATCTATTTGATGTTTTTGCTATTGTGCATTTATTGTGCCTTGAATGTTAATTGTTGATTGCATTGATGTTGTTGAGAGCTTGATGATATGAAATGCTTGGATTAATTGCTAGCTAGGGTTTGGGGGATTTGGGTTAATTTCCCCCCTGTTCTTGTTAGTAATGTGAGAGTATGAATTAGAGCTTTTGATTGTGTTAGTGTGTTGACAATGTGCTAGGCGAATGTGATTGATGTCGAACTCTTCGTCATGTTCATTTGTGTAGCAAACGAGAGAGTCATATGCTCGCGGATGAATGTGCGTTGCACGTTCATCCAATCTCGTGTAATTGCATGAATTGGTTCAATGCCTAGTCACGGTGTAGTGGTCATAGGCATTGTCAAGCTTGTTGGTCCTTCGTGCTAAATGCCACCAACGACACCTTGAGTCGTGGTCGCGACTCGGGAGCCATTGGTGAGGTTTGACGAGAGATGTCGAACTCACTCTCGCAAACTACGAACTAAGAAGGATAGGAGTTCAGTCTCCACGACAAGTAGTTGAAGTATTGAATAGGTGATTTAAACTCATTCCTGAAGCATTTGTTGTTTGGTGTTTATGTATTCTTGACGGTGTGTTTCACTGCATGTGTGCCATGAGTGGTTTGAGCATAGGGAGTGCTTGTGTGGTTGAATTGCTTAGGTGTAGGAACGTGACGAATTCCGTAGCGCCTTTGCATGAAGATCTACGAGCATGAACTTAGAACTCCTTGTGGTGTGTGTGTTGTGGTACTTGCTAGATGGGGTGTGTGAGCGTTGGGTCATGAATGCTAAATGATGGAATGTGTGAATGATTCGATGAACTACATTAGATGTGGAAGTGGATATCCGTTGCCCCCAAGGCATTTTATCTTTGTAGTTTAAAACCCCTTTTTCTTAGTTTCGTTTGATGATTAGCATAGTCACTTGACGTTGCTAGTTATCCTTGTTAACTTAGGAAACCAACCAACCAACCCCCCTTTTACTTGCTTTTAAGTGTGTGTATATATATCTACTCCTAGCCTAGTATATCAACCATTTGTGTGCTTAGACGCTTAGGAAGATCCCTCTTCTCTTTGGACGACCCCGATTTGCTACTATCTACCTAGTTGTAGAAAGTAAGCACTGAGGGCTTATAAATTATCTTTTGGCGCGCGGGCGAGACGACCGCTCGCGCCTGTCAAAATGGCGCCGTTGCCGGGGAAGAGGCGTTTATTCTTAAGTATTTAGGTGTATTTGGTTGTGTATTAGCTAGTCGTTTTTATTTTCCACTACTTGGTGGTTGTTTTTGTTCGGAGTAGGTATTGCTTGAGTTCTTGGTGATTTATTTTATCGAGAATCCTTGCACTATGATTCCGAACTTTTGAAAAATAAAAAAATAAAAAAAATTTTAATGGAGCGTCTCACCTTGAGGGAACTCATGATGAGAAGAGAGGCTCAACAAGCAAGGTTTTGTAGGATGTGTCATTCCGATCATCCTACCGAATCTTACCCTTTGTTGTGGGAAGAGCACTATGACCGAGAAAGAACCCTTGGTTTCCAAAACCATGGGTACTATGAAGAGTGCTATCAAGAGGTAGGAGATATTGGTTTTCAAGGGCAAGAAGCTCATGAATGATATCCATACCACAACTCTTACAATCCGGAATGGAGTGGTAATCCGGATTTGTGGTATGAGAATGAGCCGGAAAACCAATATTACGAGCAACTTAGTTGGCCATCACCACCCTATACCATACCCCAAAACCAAGCCCAACAAGGAAGTTCAAGTTTGACACGTGAGGATGTCTTAAATACCATAGCAAACTTGAACTCCTTTACTAGTGAAGAGCCGGATACCCAGCTCTCCTCTAGCGTTGAGGCCATTGAGGGGCATGTGAGGAACATATTAGAGGTATTGGCCCGCATGGAAGCTCGTGATTCCGAAAACACACCATCCCAACTTGAACTCGATGATTCGGTGAGTGAAGTCACCAATAAAAATGATTTTGAGTTTGAAAGGGATGAGGAGTTGGTTGTAGAGGATAGAAAAATGGAGGAAGAGGTGATAGTGCTACATTATCCATTAGCATTGTCACCCCTTCTCCCACCTAGTGAACCAACTCTAATATTTTCGAAAGTTTTGAGGGAAACGAGAGAGGAGCCAAAAGACTATCCCAAGCTCCCTAACCACTTAATTCCCTTTGAACCATGTCCACCTCCACAAGACTTTCCTCTTGGAAGTTTTGTGCCCCCACCTCTCTTATTTTGGATGCTCATGGTGAAGAGCTTCAAGCCTTCACCATACGGATAACATTAGGGTCGTGCCGACGACCTTAAAAATACGGAGCTTCGTCGTGCCGACGACATTAAATAAATTCGGCATTTCTTTTAGTTTTTGTTTCTTAGTTTGTGTTTCTTAGTTTGTTTTTGTTGTTGTTTTGTTTTGTTCTTTTTATGGCATGTTTTTCTATGATGTTGTAGCAACATGAAGTGCATTGCAATGAAGGAGATGAAGGAACAAGATCAATGAACGAGGGAAGCAAGCTTGGACAGTTGGTAAGAAAACGAAAAAAAAAAAAATTTTAAGCCTGGGATACCCTGCCGTCGCGAGTCGCGATGGGCTTCGTCGCGACGAACAGGGGAGCAAAATCCACTCCCAGCGCCAACTTTCCGCGAGTCGCCCTGACGTCGTGAGGCTCGTCGCGAGTCGCGACACCCTTCGTCGCGAGTCGCGACGAGCTCAGAAAATTTGGAGCTTCCGGACTCCACTTTCCGCGAGTCGCCCTGACGTCGCGAGGCCCGTCGCGAGTCGCGACCAACCACGTCGCGAGTCGCGACGAGCTCAGAACATTTTGAGCTCCCGGACTCCATTTTCCGCGAGTCGCCCTGACGTCGCGAGGCCCGTCGCGAGTCGCGACCAACCACGTCGCGAGTCGCGACGAGCTCAGAACATTTTGAGCTCCCGGACTTTACTTTCCGCGAGTCGCCCTGACGTCGCGAGGCCCGTCGCGAGTCGCGACCAACCTCGTCGCGAGTCGCGACGAGCTCAGAAACTGTTGAAAATTTTTTGAGCCCGGATTTCAAATTTCCAAGCTTCCAAGTTTCCAAATGATTTTAAACATTGCATGATCCTTCCTTCTTCTCCACCCAACACTCCCAAGAACATCACATACCTCTCATTTCTTCCACCATCCTACATATATTGACATATGAACATTCTTGCATCTTTATAGTACATTTATTGATTGTAGTATGCCGACTACATCATTGTGATTGTGAGTTCTTATCCTATAATGATGCTTGTATACATGTCAATATATGTTAGATATTTTTCATGCATAATCTTATAGTGGTGATTGAGGGTTGATTGGTTGTTCTTTGACAATACTATGGTTATTAATTCTTGATGCTAAACCTAGTATTACATATTCTTATGTACTTGTGAGTTTAATGTGTTCTTCGTGGTGTAGTCTTGATCAAACGGCGCCATGGAGAAAATGCTTTTCTCGAGGGGTGAGTTCTTCTACGGCATTTTTGCTCACCCTTCCGGTTCCGAAACCTATCTCGGGACCATCCAAGTACTTGGATATCGCCATATCACCGGCGAATTGCGGAGACACGGGTGTCACTCTAACTCCCTTACCTTGATTTTTATTGTTCTTGCCTTACGTGTTTGCATTTCGGGCAATGTAATGTTTTAAGTGTGGGGAGGGGTTAGAGGATTCACATGCATGCAACATTGTTTTGGAATGCTTTTTGCTACTTTTCATTGGAAAAACATGAGAAAAAAAAATAGAAAAACAAAAAGAAAAAAAATTTTGGAAAAAAAAAGAAAAAGAAAACCCGCTAAGTTGAAAACCCGAGAGGGCAACTTAGGCAACATTGGGGGCCCGGATATGTCGAAAACCCTTAAAGGGCGGCCTAGGCAAAAATGAGAGGCTAAAATGTGCGGAAAAAGGTGAGATGTGAGCTAAAGAAACATGATGTGTGGCTAGGATGAAAACTCGAAAGAGCTCCTAGGCAAAATGAGAGAAATTGAGAGAAATTGAAAAATGCTATGATTTCACTCACTTGCCGGCGTTGGAGTCATAAGGTTGCAGTTGTCACATGGATGGATCGGGTAGCTCAACATCTATAGACCTCTTGGGATTGGGTAGCTTAGTGGGTTAGGAAACGGAGTATGGTTATGAAATTCTTGATCTCTTTCTACTTCGTTTTTGGTTGATATATTGGCATTAAGTGAGGCATGTGTTTCAAACTTCCTCTATGGTTTTAGCTTCATTTTCTGTCATTGGATTCTGGGAATATCAATTCTGGGCCGTGAGATATTTCTATGGGTAGTGAATTGAAAAGTGGTAGGTTTGGTTAGATTTAGGATTGGGGATGTGTCTGTGCAAAATTCTCATGTGAGCTTTTATTTTGGGATTTTTGAGATTGAGAGTTTTGGTGAGGCTTTGATTGGGGGATTAGTTTAGGTTTTGGGATATATCATTTACTCCGCATGCTTGAATCTTTTCTTACTCGAGGGCGAGTAAGGTTTAAGTGTGGGGAGGTTTGATATGTCCATTTTGTGTGGTTATTTTGGGGGTTTTAGGATGTGGATATGCCATTTCCTCCGTATGCTTAAATCTTTTCTTACTCGAGGACGAGTAAGGTTTAAGTGTGGGGAGGTTTGATGTGTCCATTTTAGGCGCATTATTTAGTAGTATTTAGGATCACTTTTGTGCTCTTTTATTATCGAGAGCTTGTGTTTTACCTTGAAATTCACTTAGGAGAGGTAAAAGCAACTTTGTACTCTTTTACCTCTTTTAAGTGGATTTTGTGTGACAAGGGAAGAACACGGAACCAACGAAAACCGGAAGACATTGAAGACTATACTTTCGAAGACTTTTGGATACTCACTTCGAAGACATGAAGACCGGAGGCCGTTGAAGACCATTTTGGAGCTGTTGAAGACTTGAAGAGTGAGAGGATGGCTATGAAGAAGACAAAGAAACAATGCAGAAATCTTGCCCGTCGCGACACCGTCGCGACACCATCGCGAGCCGGGGCACCGTCGCGAGTCGCGACGAACCCCGTCGCGAGTCGCGACCATCGGGCGGCCAGAAATCAATTTTATTTTCTTTGCACTATAAATACCATCTCTTTCCCTCTTCTTCTCCAGCTCTTCCAGCGCGCGTTTTCTCTGGTTTTGGGCGCCAATTTTAGGTTTTTCTTCTTCTTTCTTTTCTTAGCTTTCTCTTAGTTTGATTATGTCTTTTGTTGTTGTTCTAGAGTAGTTCTTGTTCTTGGGAGCAAAGGATTGAAGCTTCCACTATCTATGTAGCAAGAACTCATTTCTATCTATCTATTTGATATTTTTGCTATTGTGCATTTATTGTGCCTTGAATGTTAATTGTTGATTGCATTGATGTTGTTGAGAGCTTGATGATATGAAATGCTTGGATTAATTGCTAGCTAGGGTTTGGGGGATTTGGGTTAATTTCCCCCCTGTTCTTGTTAGTAATGTGAGAGTATGAATTAGAGCTTTTGATTGTGTTAGTGTGTTGACAATGTGCTAGGCGAATGTGATTGATGTCGAACTCTTCGTCATGTTCGTTTGTGTAGCAAACGAGAGAGTCATATGCTCGCGGATGAATGTGCGTTGCACGTTCATCCAATCTCGTGTAATTGCATGAATTGGTTCAATGCCTAGTCACGGTGTAGTGGTCATAGGCATTGTCAAGCTTGTTGGTCCTTCGTGCTAAATGCCACCAACGACACCTTGAGTCGTGGTCGCGACTCGGGAGCCATTGGTGAGGTTTGACGAGAGATGTCGAACTCACTCTCGCAAACTACAAACTAAGAAGGATAGGAGTTCAGTCTCCACGACAAGTAGTTGAAGTATTGAATAGGTGATTTAAACTCATTCCTGAAGCATTTGTTGTTTGGTGTTTATGTATTCTTGACGGTGTGTTTCACTGCATGTGTGCCATGAGTGGTTTGAGCATAGGGAGTGCTTGTGTGGTTGAATTGCTTAGGTGTAGGAACGTGACGTATTCCGTAGCGCCTTTGCATGAAGATCTACGAGCATGAACTTAGAACTCCTTGTGGTGTGTGTGTTGTGGTACTTGCTAGATGGGGTGTGTGAGCGTTGGGTCATGAATGCTAAATGATGGAATGTGTGAATGATTCGATGAACTACATTAGATGTGGAAGTGGATATCCGTTGCCCCCAAGGCATTTTATCTTTGTAGTTTAAAACCCCTTTTTCTTAGTTTCGTTTGATGATTAGCATAGTCACTTGACGTTGCTAGTTATCCTTGTTAACTTAGGAAACCAACCAACCAACCCCCCTTTTACTTGCTTTTAAGTGTGTGTATATATATCTACTCCTAGCCTAGTATATCAACCATTTGTGTGCTTAGACGCTTAGGAAGATCCCTCTTCTCTTTGGACGACCCCGATTTGCCACTATCTACCTAGTTGTAGAAAGTAAGCACTGAGGGCTTATAAATTATCTTTTGGCGCGCGGGCGAGACGACCGCTCGCGCCTGTCAGTGATATTCATGCAAGCTTCTAAATCTAATCTCATAAGACTTAAAGCTTTTTTAGAGGTATTTGAGGAAACTTCAGGACAGAAATTCAACTTTGAAAAATCAGATATTTATCTTAGTAATAGGGCTTCTGTTCTGAAAAAAAATCAGGTTAAGGCTATCCTTAAGATGAAAAAAGGTTCTTTTCCATTCCAGTATCTTGGCTGCCCTATATTTAGGGGAAGAACCTTAAAAAGGTATTTCCAACCTCTAATGACTAACCTGGACTCTAAACTACAAAGTTGGAAAAACAAGTGGCTAAGTGCGGGGGGTAAAATGATTTTAATTAAACACTGTTTATACTCCTTACCTCAGCATCTATGGGCAGTTACTAATCCACCAAAAATTATAATTAGGAATTTTGAAAAAAGATTATCTAGATTCTTTTGGGGTGAGGCAAATGGAAAAAAAACAAAATCTGGAAAAAATGGTCAGATATCTCATCCCCTGTTGAATTTAATGGTCTTAGATTTAGATCTGTTTGAGCTATTATTGATACATGCTCAGCAACGCTCTGGTGGAAAAGCCAATTAGGGATTACTCTTTGGTCTAAATTAATCTGGTCATTACCTCTGTCACATAGGAAATCTGTAACTTGGAGGAGAATTGTATCTATTAACTGTTTTGCAGAACAAAATTCAGTAATTATCCATGGGATGGGTACTTGTAATTTCTGGACAGCAAATTGGTGTCCTAGGGGGCCTCTTTGCATGATCATTCCTCAACAGATTACTGCTGATATGCCAAATCTGACTGTGGCAGATTTTATAAATAACAAATCCTGCATTATGACTCAGATTAGTTCTTTTTTAGAAAATGATACTTTGTCATTTTTACAGGGCTCTGTTCTGATTCCTGGCAGAGAGGATAGACTAATCTGGAAGGTTGAAGCATCAGGTAATTTCACATCTAAATCAACTTACAAGGCTCTTACCCTTGTATCAGGTAACTTCCCTGCATGTAAATTTATTTGGAACAAGGCTTTGCAAAAGAAGATTTCAATATTTACATGGAAAATGTTGCAATCCCTTCTTCCCTTTGATGAAATTCTGATTACCTTAGGGTTCAGTTTAGCTTCCAAGTGTCCTTCCTGTTCTAATTCAGATACAATTCAGCATTTCTTCACTTCTTGTCATATTGCTAGGGCAGTCTGGGTAAATATTGCTTCTTTGGTTAATTTCCATATACATTCTGATCACTCCCTTATACAAAGATTCTTTAATTTCTGGAATACTAAGGATTTGGTTGGCTGGAAGCATTTTGTGTGTAAAATTATTCCTTCTATAACCTGCTGGTCACTTTGGAAAGCTAGAAATAGGTTCCTATATGATAATAAACCTTTCTCATCGGACATAATCTCGAATGAGGCTCACGATTTGATAAAATTGGCTCTCTTAACTACACCAAGGACGTACTTTTCATTCTCTGGCATAGACTCCTCCTTAAGTCATTGGATCCCGTTTAGTAGACCTCCTCCAAAGCCTAATATTGCTGCTATTTATTGGGAAACACCACCTGTAGGATGCCTTAAAATCAATGTTGACGCCTCTTGGTATTCTGATAAAGCTGCAGTTGGTATGGTAGTTCGTGATAACGTGGGCAATATGATTGATTTAGCCTCTGCCTCAATTGATGCTGGTTCTCCTATTGAAGCAGAAATGAGAGCTATCTTGTTTGCTGCTGAAAAAGTTTCCACTTTGAGTAACAAATGCTTTTTTTAATCTGATTGTTGGTTGGCTGTGAACATGATTAATAATCCTTATTCTTCAAACTGGAACCTATTTGACTTGGCATATAAAATCAATATTTTGTTGGGGAGTGCTCAGCTCCAATATGTTTACAGGGAGGGGAATTCAGTAGCTAATGCTATAGCTAAACATCACAACTGTTTCTTAATATGTCTGCAGCCTGACCTCATCCCCCAACATATCAAAGGACTGATCTCCTTAGATAGGGCACATATCCCGCAAGTTAGAGCTTCCTAATACTCCCTCTTATGGATTGATACTGCTAATCATGTTCCTTTTTTGCAGGGGTCCCCTGAGCCTCACTGATGTTCTGATTTACTGCTCAACTGGTCACCTTCAACTTCGGCTTTTAGGATGCAGCTTTTCAGAGATGTACTGACCTTTTCCTTGGAACCAATTTCTCTGAACTTTTGGATGATTCAAGTTCCCGTACTCACTTTTACATCATCTAGGATCTCTGTATATTTCTAGTCTTATTTTGGTAGTTGGAGTTACCTGGCTGGAGGTGGGAATTAACACGAGGGGTGGAGATTCCCGTCTCTGGATCGCAACTTCATCATCTATCGTTTCTTTTCTTTTGTTAGGAAAGTGTTATCTTTTCTATCATAAAGAACGGGTGTTGCTATATCCCGCCCTGTATTTTACTATTCTCACCCTAATACGTATAAATACATGTATTTTGAATTTAAAAAAAAAAGAAAAAAAATGGAAGAAACCCTATAAATACCCCCTCCCCCTCTTATTTTTTCTCCCCCTTCCCTCTCTCCATTTCCCTCTCTCCATTTCTCTCCCCCTTCCCTCTCTCCATTTCCGCCGGACCGCCGCCCGCCGCCGCCCGCCGCCGGAAACCCGCCGGAAAACGTAAGTTTTTGAGGAATTTTTTTTACTTTTCATGCGAATCGTTGCCCGATCTATTCGAATTTTGTTGAACTTGTCGGAATTGTTAGAATTGGGGTTTGTAGAAATTATTTCGTTTAAATTTGGACATAATGACATAATTGGAAGAAATTGTGTTTTATAGTAATTACTTAGTTTAAATTTGGACATAATATTTTAAAAATTGTATTTTTTAGAAATTGTGTTTTTTAGAAATTATTTAGTTATGTGACATAATAGAAATTACTTAGGAATTATTTTTTAGAATTTGTGTTGTTCTGGAAATTATTTAGTTATGTGACATAATTGGAATTAAAACGAAGAAATTGTGTTTTGTAGAAATTACTTAGTTTGAATTTGGACATAATATTTTAGAAATTGTATTTTTTAGAAATTGGGTTATTTAGAAATTATTTAGTTATGTGACATAATAGAAATTACTTAGGAATTATTTTTTAGAATTTGTGTTGTTCTGGAAATTATTTAGTTATGTGACATAATTGAAATTAAAACGAAGAAATTGTGTTTTGTAGAAATTACTTAGTTTGAATTTGGACATAATATTTTAGAAAATGTATTTTTTAGATATTGGGTTATTTAGAAATTATTTAGTTATGTGACATAATTGGAATTAAAACGAAGAAAGTGTGTTTTGTAGAAATAACTTAGTTTAAATTTTGACATAATATTTTAGAAATTGTATTTTTTAGAAATTGGGTTATTTAGAAATTATTTAGTTATGTGACATAATAGAAATTATTCAGAAATTATTCTTTAGGAATTGTGTTTTTTGGAAATTATTTAGTTATGTGACATAATAGAATATAGTTCTGTTTAAATAAACTTTAGTAATCCGATGTAAACAATTGTGTAGTAAACTGTTACGATATGTTTTAACTATTGTTTCCTTGAATGTTAATAATAGTGTGATGTGGTAAAAAAATAAGATTATTTAGTAATGTAATCTCCAATTTGTAACTAAAAAAAATGTTCCAGTTCGTTGTACGATTGTACGATAATTAAATTTGCTGTTTGTGGAGGGGTTTTTTTATGTTATATCCACTTTTTCCTATGCATTATAGAATATGTAGTCTCCATTAGTAAATTGAAAAGATGCACTGTTCGAAAATATTAGTTCACACGTTGTTGAAATGTATGTTAATTTATCTTATCATATCAGTTTGATTCACTTGTTGTTATACTAATTACATATCTTGTGTCGTAGATGAGCACTGCTGGTGAACCTGACGGTCATGGTCGTTCCATACGACGAAGAGGTGTTAGTGCCTCGGCGAGACAGGCTAGAGGCCGCGTGGTCGAGGATGAACCGTCGCCTCGCCCGCGGGAGTGTGATGTAGGAGCGGAGCAGCCTTCTCCACCGAGCGTTCGTGCATTCGATCCTATGCCAACATGGGACGGTCCGGAGATTAACATTCTCGCGTCTGGTGGAATCCGTCATGATAGTGATTGGCAGATGAATTATGACCTGCCGGCAGATGTCCCCCCGATGGGCCAACCTGGCGCGAGTGTGCCATTGGATGCCGGGATCGAACGTTATGCTGCAGTTGGAGCCAGGCACACCGTGAGAAATAGAGCTGGTCAATTCGCACAGTCTTCTGGTGGATCGTACAATGCTGGTGAGACTAGCACCGGAAGGGCACCGAGGAATAGGAGGAAGCGACCCGCCGATGAGACGTGGCTAGTGCGGGGACCGGTGGCTGGTGGCCCGCAGGATGACCTCGTCATACCAAGCTTCGGAGGACACGTCGCTGTTGACGTTTGGAATGGTATAGAGCGAGGTGTGCTGAGATGCCATGCTCGGTCGCCGCTATGCAAGCAGCTAGTCGCCACGCTCCCCGAACTGAGCGATGTTGCACAGGCCCGGATACATGCGACCGAGTTGTCCCACCTGCCTGCGATTATGTTCCAGTTCCTTGACATGGCACTGATATCCGCTTTTGTGGAGAGGTGGCAGCCGGACACGAACACGTTTCACATGCCTTTTGGGGAGATGACCATCTTGATGCATGACGTTGAGATGATTCTTGGCATTCCCATCGATGGTGGCGCTGTTGCGAGTACCATTTCGGCGGAGACTATTGAGGAAGCGTGCGCTGAACTGTTTGGGAAAGACGTGGAGTCCTTTCTCGCGGAAGACTGGAACGGGGGTAACATAGATGCCCAATCGTTGATGGCGAGGTGTGTAGCGGCGGGGCAGAGCGAGAACTTCCAATTTATGTGCTACATGCTGACCCTGTTTTCATCCACGCTTTTTGTGGATAAAACTGGGAATAAGGTTAGAGCCAACCTTCTACCCCTGCTTGATTCACAGTTGTCGTGGGGCTCGACGACGTTGGCCAGTTTGTATCTGCAGTTGGGAATTGCATCCCGGTCCAAGGCGCGCGGCCTATGCGGATGTTGCACGCTGCTTCAAGCATGGATATACGAGTATTTTCCGATGTTTCGGCCGAGACCGAGTACATTGCCTGCTCTTCCGGGCCGCGCCAGTCGGTGGCACACAGGGGATAAAACGGGGAGGGGTACGGGGAGGCTCGGTGCCATCAGGCGACAGTTGGATGCCTTACAGCCCGACCAGGTATGAATTCCATGCTTTTACTCTTATTCTGACAGTAGTAGATAGATCGGATTCCATAGAAACGTAACATGTCTGTGAAACTTTTTGCAGGTGGATTGGTTGCCATATGGAGTGGACGTGGTTAGGGCTGCGAGGGGGAGGACTCACTACCGCAGCGTGATTCGATACCTCGACGCAATGGAGGCGTACATGCCAGATCGCGTTGTGCGCCAGTTCGGTCTCGTACAGTGTATACCGCAGAGTCTTATGATTGTGCCAGAGCCTTGTTCCCGGCCCGCTGATCCAGCCAGCTATTCGGTGACCTATCCAGGGATGCTGCAGCTGACCCTATGGCATATGGCACACGCTTGGCACGACGGTCAGCTTGCGGCGTTCCCGATAGCCACGAGCCAATCAGAGTGTACCATGGATTACGAGGGCTGGTACGCGTCTCATTCGCACCCATTGATCGCAAATCCTGAACATGCTGCCGCGAGTGGACCGGACAGGACACATCATCAGTTATCGGTAAGTTTTCCCGAACTGTTTGCTTCGAGTAATTATATTACATTTTACTGTTTCGTTATTGTAAACTCTGTTTCCTGTGCAACAGATGCTGAGTGACGTGATGAGCGCCCTGGATCCGTTTGACTCGGCGACCGTTGATGGACTCGGCGACCCCAGCATGAGGGAGTTGATGACGACTCTTGTCAGTCATCGCGATGAGTATCGCAGGCTCGGTTATGGACCCATTCCTTAGTCGACTGTTTGCTTATGTATGACCCCACAGTTTTGCCATATTCTGCTCATTTATGTAATCGGTAACTGTTTGTGCATATCAAATTTATTTGTCATCGATTTTTGCAACAGTAACGCTTTCAAAATAATTACTCGACGCTTCGATAATAACTGTAACGGTTGCGTACATGCCGAAATGTTTCGCTGGGTTGCAACAGTTAATTACTCTCAGAGTATGCTCTTCTCCAAGCCCTTATCCTCCTACGAAAGGGTAACTCCCAACCTACGACATCAGCCTTCCTCAATGTGGTCCACATATTAACCACGGGGGGCATGGGACAGTTTTCCTTCACGTGTACCCGGACGAAATGGCTTGCACTGCGAACGTATACAATGTGTAGCTCCCTACTTGTTCCATCCTCGCCCCCACCCGCCCTCAGTGGAAGGACTGTGCAGCAATGGTCCGCCGACCCATTCTCTAAAATGTAATATAAAACTACAACCGTGTTGTAGTAGGTGGCGACAGGAAACATGTCTGCAATGACCGTAAACCAATGCTCTGGACCACATGGACCGCTGGTGTGGTGTATACGGGCTCTGGCGAGTTCAACGTCATTCTGCGAACCGTATATGGGAACATAGTCAGGCCAATGAGTTGATATCTCGTTAAATACTGCCCGACGCGCTGTAGACCATTCACCTTCACCGTCTACGTGGAACGCATCAGCAACGCATCTGAAGCCACAGTTTCCATCACTCTCGACATCGTTCCTGCCTTCGATGTAACGCCCGAGAATGTGGGGGACACTTTCGAGGAACGGGAATTTCGCTGCAGGAGAAAACATTAAGATTAATATCTTGTTCAGGCGGACTTCATTAGGAAGAATGGTGCTTGTACTTACCGTGCCGGCGACCGCTCCCTGAAGCACACCCCGGGGATCTTGAACTACGCCCGTATCGCCTGTTCACGTGCTCGTGGTAGCTCGGTGAACGTCGGTTTGATCTTGACCGGGGGACCTGCTCGCTTGGTCTCCCACGTACACTAGTACAATTGTCCGGCTCGGCAATGCCGCTCTCCTCCGAACGCAACTGCGAATCTATGTAGGATGAAACTCGTCGGCGGACCGAAGGGTCGCTGCGTTCCAGCTCCTCCAACAGAGTGTTGAACCGCGACTGATCTTGTTCGGCCCTCGCAATGTTTTCCGTGCTCCGCACGTGATCACCCAATGCCAGGCTCTTAAACAGCGGATGAATGTCGTCCAAGTACAAGGGGATTCCTTCAGCAACTGCCCCTGCCATGACGCATGCACACGGTATTCCGTGTGTCGAGCGCAGCACACAGCCACAGTAAGCATATACCTGTGCTCCGAGTGCATCAATCCTCCCGGACTCGACCGTTAATTTATCCAGACAGTATTTGGACACATTGTTGATCAAGTTGCTGAAAAGGGCCCTACGGTGCAATCTTCCAACGACAGTTCTTGATTTCTCCAGGCCGGTCTTGATCATAGTAATCTGCTGGGCTATCTGCAGGTCGACACGCCTCCATACCGTGTCCAGCGAACCAGTCGACGTTTGTAACCACCCTTTCAATGACGAGTGTGCACTTTCGACCCTGCATGTAGTTGTGTTCCCGAAATGCAGAAATCTGTTCGTCCATGCCCTCACAAATTTCTCCTTATGGGGGGTGAGCCACGTCGTCTCAGCGTAACTAATAACAGCCTCGCTCCAAGACCATCCAGTCCTCATATCTACCAAGGCGGTTTCATACTCTGGAACGGTGGACGCATTGCAAACCTGGAACCATGCACCATTCTTGAACGCTGCCCCGTTCCTCTTATTCCCTGTCAGCACAGTAACACGTGCCTCCACATCCTTGTTAATATGCCAGGTGCAGAGCAAATGATTCGATTCTGGAAACACAGTCCGAAGTGGCCTAATCAGTCCCATCTCCCGATCGGTGACCACAACCTCAGGGAACGGTCCATCCACAAGCAAGTTCTTTAGCGCGTTCAGCACCCACTCATAGGTATCTGCCGTTTCGTCAACGACAATTGCGTAGGCAATGAGGAAGTTTGTGTTGCAAGGGGACATCCCAACCATCTCAATGAATGGCATGCCGTAGCGATTGGTCTTGTACGTTGAGTCGATGGCCACAACCCATGGAAACGTGCGAAATGCCACAACAGCATCGGGATTGGCCATGAATAAATGAGTCAAAGTACCATCACCTGCTGAGCGGTGACTAGTGACATACCCTTTCGTGGTGGCCAGATGCAAACAATTCTCCGCTGTGTTGCGCCCACCTCGCCTTTCTGTTGCATATGCCGATCTCTCATTGTACACCTGCATAATGTTCTGATGCAGGTCCGGAAACGAATTACTGAGGCTGGCATTGATATGCCTTGGGGCTGTTTCTGAATCTGTCAAATCTCTGATCATTTGCTTCGCGTCCGCATGGAGCTTGCTGCTCTGTCTATGACCCTCGGGGTACACTGAGAAAGAGTGGTTGTGCATCCCTCGCCTAGGATCCTTGCAGGGCACTACATTCCAACCATCCCCCGTGATGCTCTGTTTCAAGACAATCGCGAATGGGCAGTCACAACTTCTGGTCGAGCTGCTACTCCGTCGGACTACATCAGATTCGCTCGTATCTACATCCTTATCCTTTCGACCCCGATTGCAAATGCAATATAACCTCAGGGGACCATTCCTATTTTGTTTGTAGGACCCCGTGACAAGTTCAAATCCCACCTGCAGAGCAATCCGTTGCAGGTAGGAATAAGCCTCGGCAACATCTGGGAACACAGCTGAGGTGGCAAATGGAGAGTATCCATTCCGCCCTGCAGCAGCTTCACATGACTGATTGTCATCCTTAAACAACAATAAATATCAAGTAATTAGTTACACTCAACTGCTATACCAAAGACAATGATGTCGTCAATTAACGTTTACATATGAACGAATAAAGATAAAATTACAGTCAAAACGTTAAAACATATACTTAAAGAAGAGAACATAAAGATAAAATTATAGTACATGAAATGCCATTACAGTTATAAAATTCCTGTACACAAATTAACTCCCTAAACTAAAATTACATTCATCCATTTCAAACTGTCCTCCTAATGGCCTTAAGGGTGCACTCCGCCATTTCTCATTAACAGCTAAAACATACATGTAATGGAAAAAAATGAAATAACATTGTGGCTAGAATTAATATTACATTCTTACATTCCACATTAAGGTTTAAAATTAATTAATGTAACGAATTTAATGTTTACTAGTGAACTTTTGGAATCCAAAATGCAACCGGGTCGTTTCAGAGTAACTTTTAATACTTGCATTTGAATAATGTAAAATGAAACAAAGTAATTACATTTCAACAAATTAAACTAACAAAATAGCGTAAAAAAAAGTAAATTAACGTTACAATAATTAACAAAATAACAAAATTAACAAAACAACAAAATTAACGTTACAATAATTAACAAAACAACAAAATTAACAAAACAACAAAATTAACGTTACAGTAATTAAAAAAATAACAACATTAACAAATCAACAAAATTAACGTTACAATAATTAACAAAATAACAAAATTAACAAAACAACAACATTAACGTTACGGTAATTAACAAAATAACTAAATTAACAAAACAACAAAATTAACGTTACAATAATTAAAATTAACGTTACAATAATTTTTACGTTACATTTCATAAATTAAAATACTAAGATGAGCATAAATTAAAAAACTAAGATGAGCATAAATTTCTTTCTCATTAACAGCTAAAACATACATGTAATGGAAAAAAAAATGCAATAACATTGTGGCTAGAATTAATATTAAATTCTTACAGTTCAACAAATTAAAATATCAAAATAACGTAGAAATACGTAACTTAACGGTACAATAATTAACAAAATAACAAAATTAACAAAACAACAAAATTAACATTACAATAATTAATAGGACATACATTAACGTTACTGCTATTAATAGGAGATAAATTCATAGGAGATAAATGTGCAATAATTTCATCGTAACAGTTAATAAATTAAAACACAAAGACGAGCATAAATTTCTACGGCAAAAATTATTAAATTTAACAACTACTTATGGACAGAAAACTAATTAGTAAAATTACCTCCGAAGACATGGAATTTCTAACACCCTTTTTGGAGTAATTTTTGCTCGTCTTGGATAGCAAAAAATTTTGAGTGCCCTCAGAATCAGTAGAATTCGAGCTCATTTATAGCAGTTCAATTTTGGGATGCAGCCTGGCACGGCTCGCGCCCAGGCCATGGCGAGCCGAGGCGCGTCCGGCTCGCGCCCGTGGCCTGGCGACCGGACCGCGTTCTCCTCGCGCCGAACGCACGGCGAGCCGTGGCTCGCGCCCAGACCACGGCGAGAGGCGCCAGTCCGGCTCGCGCCCTGACCCCGGCGAGCGGACCGGCGGTGGCTCGCGGGCTGTCGGTGGCGACCGGACCGGCGCCGGCTCGCGGTCCGCCGGTGGCGACCGAACCGGCGGCGTCTCACGGCCAGGCCGCGGCGACCGGACCGGCGCCGGCTCGCGGCCGGGCGGTGGCGAGCGGACCACGGCCCAGACCGTAGCGAGCGGAGCCCGCCACGGCTCACGCCCAGGCCATGGCGAGCCGACCGGCGGTGCCTCGCGCCCAGGCCGTGGCGAACCGGCGGCGGCGGCCGGTGGTCCGGCGGCGGCGGCCGGTGGTCCGGCGGCGGCGGCCGGTGGTCCGGCGGCGGCGGCCGGTGGTCCGGCGGCGGCGGCCGGTGGTCCGGCGGCGGCGGCCGGTGGTCCGGCGGCGGCGGCCGGTGGTCCGGCGGCGGCGGCCGGTGGTCCGGCGGCGGCGGCCGGTGGTCCGGCGGCGGCGGCCGGTGGTCCGGCGGCGGCGGCCGGTGGTCCGGCGGCGGAATTTATTTCACATTCATTCAATTAATATTGACTAACTACAATTATCTAAATTAATTTTAATTCAGTTATTGAAAATAGGGAAAAAAATACTGTATACGTATTAGGGCGAGGATAGTAAAATACAGGGCGAGGTATAGCGATCCACTAAAGAACTCTTTATAGGTGTTAGCAGGACTTTTGGAGGGCAAGGTTGTTGCCTCATCACAAACTTTGGTTCATAGATGTAATTGTTCTTAAATGAGGATTGGGGTACCTCTAATATATCACCCCCACCTTCGGGTGTTTTTATTAAAAAAAAAAAGCAACCAATTAGAAATAATATCGCTTACATTGTCAATATTCAAAAATTAAAATATCATTGTCGAGAACCATTATTATAGCACAATATTAATAAATACAATTTGGGCAAAAATTATTCCATATGTGTTGCAAGATGAGGATAAAAATATGTCGATCCTTGCCTTTCTTTTTCTTGCTTGCTGCTAAGAACAAAAAAACTAGATTGCATTTTACGAACGCAGTTAATAAATTAGAAAATGTACACATAACACACACTCAGAAAAAATGCCCTCACATACAACACAAATGCACACACCTACACAACTAATCACTTAAATGGTTGCACACATGCTCCTTAAACAGTTTGCGCAAGTGATATAAGTTTGTGCATAAATATTTGCATGAGTGTGATATTATCATTTCTTTCCCTTATGTCAGCAACTATGACCTACTTCCCTTTTGTCTGCAACATCATATACTTGTGCCTCAGTAATTATCTACTTTTGTTCGCATTCGACCAAACATCATGTATATTTCCAAAAAAGAAATATCTGCAAAGGAATGTATATTATTACCAAACTTCTAGTGGCCTATAAGACATAAAGCCCCCCAAAAAGCAAGCATTCATAAAAGTATCAATTTGCATCATATAAACACCTGTTAAAAAAGAAATTTACAGTAAATCCAATTTTTTATTTTAAAATATATTAAGAATCATTAGGAAAATTTTAAAAAATATTCTCAAACAATCCATTTCCATAACAAAAATGTTCAACTTTTATTCAGAAACTATTTTTCTAGTAGTAAACCATAAAAAAATTCACTTATATTCTGTGAAAGAAAAGTAAAAGAAACAGAAAATACACAAATCATTGACCACCCTAAGCGAACCAATTGAAATAAAATAGGATGAATTTCTATAGATTAAAAAAAATGAAACCTTGTGGATGATGGAAAACTTTCGATGGGTGTACATGGTATATAATTTGCAAGTGAAAGAAATTGGGATGTGTGTTTTCTCCTTTGGTCTCAGCCCAAATTACCCACCTACTTTATGTCAATATTCTCTACCAATGTTTGACCGCATATTTGAATAGATATATGAGAAATAATATTATCGTATGTGATATTGTTGAATTTTTCGTAAGTAGTTTCTAAAAAGTAACTTTTTGTTTGTTGTTGTTATACGTAGTTAAATATATTAACGGTCAAATATGAGTCTCAAACGGTGTGCAATGATTGGGTTGTAATTTGGGATGAGACAGAGGGAGTATGTTGGGTTCGGATCTCAATCCATACAATCAAGAGAAAAAAATTGAGAGGAAAATTTCAACGCTAAAAATGATTTGGAAAACCAAAAACTTGAGCATAGAAATTTGATACGAAGAAGAATTTTGAGTAGTTTGTCCTCTTCTTTAGCAAAATTGATGTGATTTGTTGGAGCTACTATATATTTTTAAATTATAAACTCACAAAAGTGATGGGGTGTATATTAGGCTCCCAAGCCAAAAAAAAAAACAAAGAAAGATCAGTTTGCGTACATTAATGATAATCTCGTGGAGAACTATGTACATCAAGATAGATTCTGAACCCTTTGTTAACACCCATGTGTTAGCAAGAGTCTGGACATTGAATCCATATTGGAGTCTATCATGGCCTACCATGTTTATGCCTCCACACCAAGTGCCGACACAAAGGGATGACCTCACATAAAATCCCCTTGCAAAGCACTTCCTCCAAAGTGTTCACTAAAAAAATAAGAATATGGCCAATCCCTGTGAAAATACCAGCTATCATAAGCATAAGAGGTTGCTTCAGTGTTAAGTAATTGCCTCCTATTGCTACAGGATGTGACTTTATAGTTGTAGGCCAGTGTTTGCTTGCTCAAAATGCTCCAATGCGCCCATCATCTATCCTCTTGTACCTGCATAACAAAGAGACAACCAGTAGTATTTTTTCCAAAGAAGGCTAACCATGTCTAATGTAAGGAGTAAGAATTTTATCTAGAGTAATAAGGCCTTTGATTTTCCTTGTTAAGTTGGAGATATCAAATAAAGAGTTAACCTGCTCAAAACTTGCTATTTTAGCCAAGGCATCCGCTGCACTGTTGACTCTCAAAAAATATGAGAAATTGATACTTGCCTCAGTTCCATCAACTTCCAAGTATCCCAAATTTTTGGAGCAAACATCCATGGGATTTTGTATTCCCTTCATATCATTTTCACAAGCAGAAGGGAATCACATTCCACCTGGATATTCTAGTATCCATATGGTTGTGCCAATTGCAAACCATACTACAAGGCTTTGATTTCAGCCATTAGGCTAGTCCCATGTCCCAAGTACTTTGAAGCTGCAACCTGAACCTCTCCATGAGCATTCCTGATGATTACCCCAGCCCTTGATTCACTATTTTGTAGTGCAGAGCCATCCTTGTTTAGTTTTAGATGTCTTGGAAATCGCCAGAGTACAATACACTCCTTGCTTCTCCTTTTGGCTGGCCTGCATTGGTTATAGACAAGAGAAGTGCTGTCAGAGGTGATTTTGAACTTAAAATCAAGATTATGGGCTTTGAAGATATCTTTATACTGATTAATAACTTTCAGGATGATAAGTTCAGATTTTGGTTTGATTGATTCATACAATTGCACACCATATGAACCAAACCATTAGACAAGGAATGATTCTGATCAGACTGAGCAATCCTATATTTGAGTGTTTAAAAATGCCAATAATAAAAGAACTTGTCCCATAAAGTATTAAAAGGAATTATCTATAGGTTCAAGAGAGTGTGAAGCCTATGCCATATGTTTTGGATTTTTTTGCAAGAATTGAAAGTATGATGGGTGGAATCAAACTCACAATCACAGAAACAACACTTCAATGGCAGATTAAATGAAAAGTCCTCCAATACATCAAGCATTCCCAAAAGTCTATTTAGCATTTTCCAATTGAAGACACTAACTTTCCTTTGCAAAAAATTGGACCACAGGTATTTGAAAGAGGGAATTTCATTTCTTTTTCCTTTAATGAGTTCATAAGCTGATTTGATTGAGAACATGTCATTCTCTATTGGTTTCCAAATAAGTGTATATGGATATTCAGTGTGGTTTAAATGGCTGCTTAAAAGTTTAGATATTATTGATATTGGAAAGCCATGTTCAATATTTTCCAGAAAAAATCAGCTTGATTAGAGAAAAAATCTTTTATAGATGCTTCTTCGTCTGGAATAGGTTCTGGGGAATCCAAAAGAGATGTAAGAGTGCCTAGGTTAGTCCAATTAGTGAACTAGAAAGAGACATCACCAGAACTAGCTTAGAGATAAGAATTATTCATAGCAAAATTAGAAATTGGTATGATTCTTTTCCAAGTTTTTGATGTTCTTTGGGTTTCTAGTATTGACTACATAACTTGAGACCACAAAGATTGTCCAAGTTGTAGTTTCCACCACAACTTATGAGAAAAGATGGAAAACATAGTGCAGATATTTTTAAAATCTAATCCATTTTCTGCTTTGGGGAAGCACATATTACTGTAAGATTTCCAAAAAAAATTTCTTCCATGTTCATTATTGATAACTCTCTAAAAAAATTTACCAAATAAGACATGGAGTTTATCAATGATGTCTTTTGTAGGTTTGAGAACTGTGATAAGGTGAAGAGGAACAACCAATAAGACATGCTTAATCAGTATCATTTTCCCAGCCTGATTTAAAATTTTGTTTTGCAACATTTGGATTTTAGAGGATACTGTGTCTAGGAGGTTCTAAAAGTAGATATTTTTACTTCTTCCTAGATATATTGGGCACCCCAAATACTTGAAGGGGAAAGAGCCCCAATCATGCCAGTTTCAGTGAGAATTATCCCTTTCACCCTTGGAGTGGAGTACTTTGACAGAATAAATGAGGATTTTTCAAAGTTGACTTTCTGTCCTGTAGTATTTTCATAGGTTTTTAGAAAGCAAATCAGTGTTTTAATGCCACTCTTTGAATACTTTTAGAAAACTGTTGTGCCATCTGCAAATGAAAAATGTGTGGCTTTAACCATTGAGTGAGGCAATTTATAATATTCCAAATTTGTATATTGGAATAAGAAATTCAAATTTCTAGTAAAAGCCTCACCCATCAGGATAAACAACCATGGAGAAAGTGGATCTCCTTGTTTTAATCCTCTTGATGGTTGAAAAAAGTCATTTGGACTTCCATGTATAAGGACTGAGAAGTAAGAGTCTTTTAGATTTCCCATTACAACCTTAACTAATTGTACTGAAAAACCAAATTTTCAGAGGATTTTGGTTAAGAATTGCCAAGAAACTCTATCAAATGCCTTCATCATATCAATTTTGAATATGATTTTATAACCACTTGATTTGGTATTCAGGAAATTAGTGATTTTCTGCATTAGAAGGACATTATCAGCTAATTCCCTTCCTTGAACAAAAGCAGATTGTTCAAGGAAAATGAGAGAAGTATTAAGGGTTTCAGCCTGTGTGAAATCATTTTAGTGAAAACCTTGTTAATGAAGTTACAGAGACTTATTGGCCCGGAGTCTTTAAAAGATGAGCAAACTTCTCTCTTAGGGATCAAGACAATCAGTGTTGATGAGATTGCTTTATGGATTTTTTTACTGTCCAGAAAGTCTTGTACTACTTTCTATAGATCAGATTTAATGGTATTCCAACATGTTTTGAAGAATACCATTAAATCCATCAGGTCCAGGAGCCGAGTCACTTTCCATGAAAGATTAAACTATAAAGTTCATCGATGGTGAATGACTTGATTAAGGTTTGGTTCATGTTTTCAGTGACCAAGTGAGGGACATTCTCTAAGAGAACAAATGAGTTAATACTAGTGGGATCAGTATTTTTATCTGTGAGAAGGGTTGAGAAAAAAAGGATAGCTTCCTAACCAATCTCTTTTTGATCATCCAACCAATTCCTAGTTGAGTCTTTTATGGAGGCAATGTGTTGTCTATGGTATTTAGCCTTGATTGTGCTATGATAGAACTATGTGTTCGCATCTAAGATGTGTTTTGATGCCCCGGGCTTGGCTCACTAAATCTGAGAAGGAGGGATGATTGATCCAACAGTTTAAAATTTAAAAGATTTTTGACCAAAAAAACTGTTGGCAAATTTGATGTGAAGAATAAGTGGCGAATGATCAGATTGATGCCTTGCTTACACATTGATATGTGAAGAAGGAAAATCACTTAACCAACTAGAGTTTGCAATATCCATAGCTATCCTTTTCCATACCCTCCCTTTAGGCCTCATACCAGTCCAGGAGAAGAGGTTGCCTGAGGTGGGGAGGGTTATGAAATCACCTGAGTGAAGAAATTTATCAAAATATGCTATCACATTGGGATTAGGAGTAGAGGACCAATGTACTCTTATTGGTTTTCAATAATATTAAAATCCTCTATAAGCAATAGTGGCAAATTTCTAAATTTCAAGATATTCTCCTTAGCTTTACCTTTTTGTGAATGTTTTGCTTACACAAAAGCAATGTAGCATGGCTTGGTGAGGGAGTGATGGTTTATTCTGGCCAGGATATATTGAATATGAGTGTGTAAAATGTCAATTTTAACATTTTCATCCCAGAATAACCACATTTTACATCCTGAAGTAGCAAAATGGTTCTGAAAACCAATTTCAAAAGTTGTTTTTGCAATGTGATTTTTGTCAAGGATTGTGATGCATCTTCGACCACCGACCGGTTTGTGGGCTTGGGTTCTTCTCGAATTAACCTGCAATCAAACTATCCCTGAGGTTCCAGGGTTCAGCATCCCGATGCTTAAGTTAGTCCAAGCGTTTTATATGATTAAGACAGAATGAATGATAAGTAAATGTGTACCTTGTATTTATACTATGTGCCCTAAATAATGTACTTCTTAATTATCGCCCTTAATTACCCACGAATGTGGTAATTAAGTTACATTATTAAATATTCCCCTAATCGGGCTGCCATATCTGCGGCCCAATGGCCTTCTTGGCCTAACCTCTATCAAAAGCCCCCAGAAAAGAAGGTTCTCGACCTTAGAGAGCTGGAACGCCACAAAGGCCTTTGAAGTCTCGGATGCATGGGACAATTCGAGAACTTGGAAGGGTCGAAATGAACCTTGTGCATTATATTTCTGCCTTTGAGGATGAGAACATAGTTTTCAAATCAACTTCATCATTTAAGATTCTGAAAGGGCACGCGCGTGCTATACAATCACGCATGTCACTGCCCCCCAAAACACTGCACCGCCAAAAGAGGAAGAGGCGATCACGTCTCTCTATAACTTTTTATATTTATAATGCCAAAATAATTACCTCTCACTTCAGCCCCCATATTTACCCCTCATCCGTGCTTCCTTATTTACTTTTCTCATTTGCAGGCATCTTCTTACAAGATTTTTCTATATTTCTCTCACAAGCGATTCAAGCTCCATCACTTTTTCCATGAATCAGTAAGTTCTTTCATCCCTATTCTCTTTCTAATCTTCTCGTTTCCCCTTTTTCCATCATGGCCCACTCTAATGAGGGTTCCGCCTCTGAGAAACTTTTCAGTGAAATCAGGGTAGGCGAGTTAGGGGTTAGTACACCAGAGAGAAACGTTAGCGACCCAGAACGTAACCCTCAGAAGAACTCCAGCGTGACTTTCATGCTGGAGGGGGCATATCTAATAGTCCTTGGGAAGAGCGGATCTTTCCCATAACTGATATGCCTTCTCAAGAAGTTGTTGAAAATTGTCTACTAGGCATAGGAAAACCCCACATAAGGAGGTCTCCCATGAGCGGCAAGTTTGGTTTTTACCCTCTCTCAAATCCAGAGCTCGAAGCAATAAGGGATGAGGAAGAAGTACTTCCTTTGAAGGAGAAGGCAATCCTCGAGGGGGGGAGCACTCTCGAGTGGAACTTGGGAATCTTCTCTGGCTGAGCCCTTTCAAGAGAAGAAAGGGACTCACCGAAGATTAAGGCTAAAGGACTCAGGGAGGGAGCCCCCAGTTCCAGTAGCGGGAACTGCTATTTCCAAAATTTTAGACTCGATCCCTCATAGCCAACGTGTAGCTCCAGATGTGGATTTTCAACCCTTTCAAGAAGGTGACTCCCCCAATAACCTTCCCTGAAGGAAGATCGTCTATCTCTCTCCGACACCTTTGTTACGGGCTCAGCTTTCCCTTTTCGCCCCTTTTTTCCAAACTCCTTAGGCAATTTCAGGTGAGCCCTGTACAAGTCCACCCCAACGTTCTAGTGATCATCATGATGTTCTTGACCAGAGGTGATGAATTTGGTATTAAACCTAGTTATAAGTTGTTTCGCTCACTATACTTCGTGTCCTACAGTGAGCGGTCAACCGATATGATCATCATGTTTGCCCATCGAGAAGTACATCATAAATTTTTTGGTGTTCCTGGAAATTTAGGTGATTAGAAAAGCTGGAAAAAAAGGTATCTCATTCGATAGCAGGAGGTATCGAGTCCCTCCATGGAATTAGGTCGTGCAAGTTTAATCTCCCAAACCTGGGGAATACATCTGTCCAGATGCCTTCGAGAGGGACAGACAAAAACTATTATCCAGCTCCCTCGACTATAGCCTCTTTAATAACCCTAACCCCTAGATTGGAGGCTTTGCGTTCCCGCCCAGAATCTACGAAGAATATGTGTATAACACACTTTGGAAAGATACAATAAAAAGGTGAAGAGAATGTGAGGTCCCCAGTGATGGCCCTCCCCTCGAGGTCATTGTTAATGACCCTAGGCATTCGCGGCCTTCTAAAGGTGCTTTAATAGAAATCTATTTCTCTTATTTATTGTATTATTATGTTCATTACTATTGACTGACTCTCATTCTTTTTCCATTTTTAGTGGGTTTCGCTAAGGGATTAAGAAGCAGAAGCCCTCTAAGCAGGGTTAGGCTCGCTCTGAGGGGATTATTGATTCCTCAAATCAGGCTTCCATTCCCCCCGAATCCGGTGTCTCCCCTCTCAAATCAGGACTCCCTTCCTGCAATAGGCTTCGAGAGGTCTATCTCAACCGGTGATGCTGAGCAATCACCTCACACCCAGAACGTTCGCCAGAAGACAAGGGCGAACAACAAGACTATCAGCTTCTCCTCACCAATGGCGCTTATGGAAACATATGGCAGTGAAGATGTTCAACAACAATCACTGCCCCCTTCGAGTGATGTGGTGCCTGCACTCGGGTTCAAGCATCACCTTTCAAATATTGGCATTGATCATGAGGTTCTTTTCCATTATCTTTTCTCTGTTCCTCTTTTTTTTTGTTAACGTCAGTCTGAGCTAAATTGTTTGACCAGGCTTCTAAAATATATCATGAGGCCACCATGAGAATAGCGGCCCTCTATTCCCTTGGCTATGCTGGCAAGGATAACCTTTGTGAGGAGCTTAGCAAAAATGATGCTGAGAATTTACGGCTAAGGGAATCTCTTGAAGGTCACCAGCACGTCCTCGAAAGGAAAGACAAAATTCTCGAGGAGAAGGGCAGGGCACTTGAAGATACCATGGGGGCTCTTCAAGAAAAGAAAAGGTTTTGGGATAGTGAGAAGCAAGGTGTGGATGCCGAGAGGCGTCAATGGTTGCTAGATAGGGATACCCTCACTAAGAGGTTTCAAACTAGAGAAGAGAAGGTTCAAGCAGTAGAAGATCTGGCTACGCAGTTGTGACTGCTTGGGGCCTTCAAACAAAAACTATTAAATATCCCGGAGCTTGCTGAATTTTTCTTGGATCTTCTAAGGGTAGCCAATGAGATCGGCTGCAGCGAATTAGCCGAGGAATTTTTAAAGCCACAAGTGTCTGCCTCTCTTTCTGAAGATTTGGCCAAACAGGTTGACAAATTGGTTAATCCAGATTTTAAAGCTACCATGGACGCAAAATGGGATGAGGCTATCAAAAATGATGGCCTTCGCTTTGCCCTTTTGGATTTCATCAAGGCCAAAGTGGAGTTCTTTATTGTCGAGGGGATTCAAGCGATCCCCCTTCTAGAGGTTACAGGCACCTCTCCTGAGCAAGATTCCCCCATCAATCAGGAGGAAGAAATTATTGCTTCCACATCAAAGGAGGATGATTCTAGGGTTGATCCCTGATTGTAAAATTTTTCTCTTCTCTGTTTTCTTGTTTTACTTAGGGCCTCACAATTGTAACCCTATTTTTTTAATCAATGAAAATACACATATTTTTTTCATTTTGCTGCGACTTATTGATTTTACCTTTGTTTTCTTTTCGTTGTATAATTCGTTGAAAACAGTGCTAGAAAGTGCTTGCGATGAGCTTTCGAGGAGATTTCGAGTGCCCAAAAAGAACTAAATGAGACAAATAAACAGTTACTGATTGCCCTTCGAGACCTTTCTAAATGTAACCAAGAGAAAGACTCTTTGAAGGACAAGCTCCACAACCTCGAGGCCGAGATGAAGCTGTGGCAATCTAAAGATCATCCTACATTCAAGGGGTTTGTCGAGGATTTCCTTAGCAAGGAATTTAATGGTGCCTATCCTTTAGAAGTGGTCAAGGGTCTCGATTCCGCTGATAAAGAACTAGAAGAAATGATGCGGAAAATTTATTTGAAGTTTAGTTCTTTGAAGTCCTACCTTGCTGCTGTAACGAGGCTTTTAGTAGTGGAAGGGCGCCTAATCGGCTACTTGGGCAAAAATTGCAGACTGGTGGCCCAGAGGGAATTAATTGTTGAACAGCATCTGTTAGCTTAACACAGAGTGGCTAGCCTGGAATAGGACTTACTCGCCTGGAATATGGCAGTTAACGAGGACCCCCCTTGGTAAACGAACCCCCTTTAGCCCCTTGATCCCCTCGAGAGAGCCCCCCAGTTGAAGATAGCTCCTTGGTGGAATCCCTTTTATCATAAAACACAAAACTTACTGGGGAGATTAAGGCCTGGAAGGTATAAGCTACAGAAATGGAGCAGCGTTTCGCTGAGTATGAAGGAAAAATTCACCGCACACGAAGTAAGCCTTCATGCCCACATGATTTCTCATGGCATTCCTTCCTCCTACTTAATCAACAACGATCATCTTCCAAAGTTTCTATTAAAAGTTGCCCAGTACTGGATGGAAGAGGTCAACATTCATAAGAACTGGACTCCACAGCAGAAAAAAATTCTTTTGACCTCATTCTCGATTGGCTAGCGGAACTGAAGGTAAAGGGATTTACCCCTCATGTTTTCGCTCTGCCCCTCGGTTACAGAAGTCTTCCGTGAAAGATGTTGAATGGAACCTTGTCCCTGGAAGAAAAACTAAACAAGGGCCTTCATCAAAATGCTACAAAAATGTTGGGTCACCCTCGAAGGACCCATTCAAACCTTCCACGAAGAAACGGTGTAGGACCGTCGCCGTCACTCCCTCAGAATATCTTGTAGAGGAGAAAATGAAGGATATCCGAAAGGCGGCTGGTATAAAGTTGGAAGAACTCGAAGAAATATAGGCAAATGTGAAGAAGCTAGGAAAGCCTGAGTCCACTGAAGAATTTTTTTTCCAAATGGGATTAGTGAATGAATATACTTAGATGGATTAATTTGGATTATTGTTAGTGTAAATATTGTATCCTTAGTATATGTTGAAATTTGAATGAATAATTAATATTCTTTCAGTCTCTGATATTTTACCCCTTGAACAGAGGAGCCATGTACATGTTGTTAAATAGAAATTAAGCAATTTGGAGACAAGCATTTTACCCAGGTTCGGTGTTTCCGCCTACATCCTGGCAATGTCACCTCCTAGCTTATCATTTGAAGAATACAATTTGGCTTTTGAGCGCCACTTTTGAGCGCCACTCGATCATATCTAGACCGCCGCTTTAAATCCAACCGCTCGAATACACTAGAGTGTTGCTTTAGAGCAAACCACTCGAACATATCTAGAGTGCCGCTTTAAAGCAACCCGCTTGAATACAACTAGAGTGCCACTTTAAAGTAAACCACTCGAACATCATCTGTAGCTAGAAACATCATCTAGATTGCCGCTTTAAAGCAACCTGCTCGAATACCAACTAGAGTGCCGCTTTAGAGAAAACCACTCAAACATCGGCCATAGCTGGAAACATCATCTAGAGCACCAATTTAAAGCAACCTGCTCAAATACCAACTAGAGTACCACTTTAGATAAAACCACTCGAACATCAGCCGTAGCTAGAAACATCATCTAGAGCAGCACTTTAAAGCAACCTGCTTGAATACCAGCTAGAGTGCCGCTTTAGAGCAAACCACTCGATCATCATAGCTGGTAGTATTTTCTCAAGTTGCTAATGTTCCACCTTCTTGGTACTTGAATCTCTTTCTTTTTTTTTTTTAATAAAAACCACACCATGGTGGAGGGGATTTATTGGGCACCCTAAACCCCAATGGTGGCCAAAATGGCACTTAGAAGTAGAGTTAATACAAAAGAGATTTACAAGCCAAATTTGGCAAGAAGCAAGTGAGGTTCCAAAAGATAGTTCTAGAATAAAACTACATCTAGTCTGGGTTTGGAGCAAAATCAAGGTGTACTTGATGCGGATTTAGATCATCACAGTCCAATTTGTTGTCAAGGAGCAGTTTAGTGATCGAAAATTCGAAGCACAACTTAGCCACTTGATCAAAATTGGACCATAAACTAAATCCATTCAAAGTGGAAATGAGCAAATGCATCTTTGTGGTTCTGGTACTGTGAGCAGCTCACCATGGCACTGGCACTGTGAGCAGCTCATGTTTGCAGTTGAGCCTCTCCCGAATGAGTCCAGAAGACACTGTCCATCCATATGAGTTGAGCTCCAGCTGTCTCCTGCCAAAAAACAAAAACATTAGCAGTACCTAGTCCTTTCTTATGTTTGGAACTCCCAGTTCATCCAGAGAAATCAGTCCTCTGAGTTTAGTGGGAGCTTCCAACAATGAGATGGTTCCGGAGAAGGAGCAGTGGCGACTTCTCTTAGATAAAAAATCTGCCACAGAGTTTGCCTCTCTAAAAACATGCCTCAATATGCCATGTAGAGAATGATTCAGATTGTAACACAGTGTAAAACAGGTCCAATTTACTGAAGAGGGGATTAAAATTCCTGACACAGCCATTTTGCAATCAGATTCAACAAGGAATGAGTCATGCAACTGTCTTCCAATCTGAAATCCCCACTCAATAGCTAAAAGTTCAGCATGCAAAGATGATCTAGTAGTAACACATTTCATTTCCATGTGTGATACCTTACCGTTTTTATCTCTAACCACTAGTCCTAAACCTGCTTTATCAGGAGATAAAAAAGAGGCATCAACATTTATTTTCAAGCCTGAGTCTGGGGGTTCCCATTTTATAGATCTAAAAAGTTTTGGCTTTTTCCTGTTGAGGAATGGAACCAGACCAAGCTGTATTAACTCCCCATGTTTCATTAAACTTGAATCTCTTTCATCTGTTTGAGAACATAACTTCCTCCCGAATGTGATTCGATCACTTTATAAGGTCCTTCCCATGTTGCAACTAACTTCTCCTCGGGCTCCTTTCTGCTTTTATCATTTTTCCTCATTACCAAGTCTCCTGGGTTGAAGAACACCTTCTTTGCCCTTCTGTCGTGATATCTTCTGACTCGTTCCTTGACCTTAGCCTCGTGTAAAGAATCTAGCTCTCTCTTTTCCACCATCATATCCAAATCAAGACATCTGTTTTGCTAATTCATCGTCTCATTTGCAGAAGCCATTATCCTTTGGCTAGGAACTCCTATTTCCGCAGGAATTACTACTTCTGAACCATATACCGGACTATAAGGTGTTTCTCTAGTAGCGGAAGACTCAGCTATCCGATATGGCCACAGCACATTTGGTAATTCTCATATCTAGTTACCTTCTGCCCCCTCGAGGCATGCTCGTATTCCATTTACTATTGTTCTATTAGTCACTTCCACTTGCCAGTTGGCTTGGGGGTGGTAAACAGATGTCACCGTGTGCTTAATCTTATACTCGCACCATTTCTTGAAGGGGTCCTGGGAAAATTGTGTTCCATTGTCCGTAATAATTATCCTTAGGATTCCAAAACGGCACACAATGTTCTTCTAGGAAAAGGAGATAACCATTTTCCCCTTATATTTGTCAATGGCCCAGCCTCTACCCACTTGGTGAAATAATCAACAACCACTATTAGATATCAGAATTTTCCTGGCATTTCTGAAAAAGGCCCATCAAATTGATTCCCCATTTGTCAAATGGCCACAAACTGTAGATGCTTCCCATTTATTCCTGTGGAACATGTTTTATAGGTGCATGTCTCTGACACTGATGACAAGCCTGAATATACCGGTTTGCATCCTCAAACATTGTCAGCCAGTAAAATCCTTCTCAAATGAGCCTCCTCGCCATGGACCTGGTTCCCTAATGGCTGCCACATACCCCTTTGTGAGCCTCCCTTACAAGGTAATCCACCTCGTGAGAGTCAACACATCGAAGTAATGGTTGCAAATAGCCTCTTCTATATGACCCTTCCTCTTGCAACACATACATTAAAGCCTTCAACTTTATCTTTCTGGCATCCACTTCATTTTCTTACAAGACTCCCTCTCGAAGATCTGCCACGAACGGTGCCATCCAGGAGTCTACCACTTTAACCGCTATCACTACATGCTCTTCAAAACTTTGCTTGCTCAAAGTTTCAATGAGGAGTTATTGCTGCGATTGGGTTCCCAAATTCGAAGAAGCGATCTTACTCAGAGCGTCCGCTTTATGATTGCTTTCCCTCGAAACCCACATCAATGTATAAAATTTGAAAATTTTTAACAAGTTCTTTACTACCTCGAGGTATCTCTGAAGATTACGCTCTCTGGCCTCATATTCTCCATTCACCTGTTGTACCACAATTTGAGAATCACTGAAAACCTCCAGTTCCTCCACTTGCAGCTCCTTCACGAGGCGCAACCCAGTGATCAATGCCTCATATTCAGCTTCATTGTTAGTTGCTTTAAATGCATAAGATTAATCTCTGCCCTCGGGGCTAGTAAGTAGGACCCCCGCTCTACTTCCCCCTGAATGTGACAAACCATCCACATACAACTTCCATATCTTTCTTTGCCTTATGTCTTCATTCTGGATGGGCTCCAAACACACTTCAAGGGGGTTCTATAGTTTCCACTATAAAATCTGCCAGTGCATGCCCCTTAATCGTAACTCAAGGATGATACTAGATATCATGTTCTCCCAACTCTCCCGCCCGTTTTCATCATTCTTCCAGAAATCTCTGGCTTTAGCAAGATCTGACAAATTGGGTGGTTCGTGAGCACCACTATCTTATGTCCCTAGAATTAGGGTCTTAACCTTCGGACTGGATACACAAGAGCTAGAATCAACCTTTCGAGAACCGTATACCTTTTCTCCGGTCCCTGTAAGGCACAGCTAACGAAGTAGATCGGGTGTTGAACCTTTTCTTTTTCTTTAACCAAAGTCACGCTAATTGCTGGCGGTGATGCAGAAATATATAAGTACAACATCTCATCCTTGTCTAGTTTCATCAAAGTAGGTAATGTCCTCAAATGCTCTTTCAACTGCTCGAATGCCTCTTGGCACTCACCATTCCACTTGAACTTCTTTGCCCTTTGAAGAACATCAAAGAAAGGCAAGTGCTTCTCTGCCCCCTTCGATAAGAACCTACTTGATACTTCCAAAGATCATGTAAGCTTCTGCACATCCTTTATCAATTGTGGGGTTTTCATTGTCCTCAGCTTCAACCTTTTCCGAGTTTACATCGATCCCCCTCTCTGAGACTATGAATCCAAGAAACTTCCATGCTCTTACACCAATGACACACTTAGATGGGTTCAACTTCAAATTAGCTTCCCAAAGCTTATCGAATGTTTCTTCCAGGTCTTTTAAATAATCTTCATAACTCTTGCTTTTGACCACCATGCCATCCACATATATCTCCATGTTTTTCCCTATATGTTCCCTGAACAGTCTATCAACCAGCTTCTGATAAGTAGCTCCAGCATTCTTCAAACCAAATGGCATCTTCTTATAGTAGTACGTGCCCATATCTGTGAAGAACGATGTCTTTTCCCTATCTTCTTTTTCCATGAGAATTTGGTGATACCCCATTATGTGAGTCAAAGAATACCAAAATTTGGTATCTAGTGATAGCTTTCACCAACTTATCGATCGGTGGAAATGGGTAACTATCTTAGGGGCAGCATTTATTTAGGTCCGTAAAATCTATACACATCCTCCATGCTCCATCATGCTTTGGAACCATAACTGGGTTGGCAATCCAATCGGGATAGAATACCTCCTCGATGACATCTGCCTTCAATCATTTTTCCTTTTCCTCTTTAATTGCCTCAACTTATTTTGGAGCGAACACTCTTCTCTTCTGCTTCACTGGCTTAATCGAAGGGTTGATGTTTAGCCTATGCAATGCGAGACTCGAATGGACCCCCATCAGGTCAGATGTATCCCATGAGAACACATCTCCATACCTTCCTAACAAATCTTGCAATCCTCTTTTCACATCTTCGGGAATCAGTTTCCCAATAGCTACTGACCATTTATCCCAAATGGACATTTGTATTGTACCAGCTAGTCCCGATTCTGCTTGTACTGCTGCTACATCTCTCTGTTTCCTCGCCTCTCACACTGTCGTTAGGTTACATTTGTGTGCCACTGTTTGATCCCCTCAAATGAATGCCACCCCCTTTTAAGTTGGGAACTTCATCATCAGGTGGTAAGGTGACAAGACTGCCCGAGCCTGGCACATCCATGGCCTTCCTAAGATCACATTATAAGGGGAAGGTGCATCCACAACAGCAAAACTACGCTTGATGGTCACTCCCTGGTCGTCATCCGCCACTCGAACAGGCAATGTTATTTCTCTTATGGGAAATATCGGGTTTCCCGTGAATCTTGATAAAGGGGGAGCGGATTTTTTCAAGCTCTCACGCTCGATGTCTAACTAGTCAAAACACTCAGGAAACATAATTTCTACCCCACTTCCATCATCAATGAACACCTTTATAATCAATGATGTTCCAATAATGGCTGAAATTACCATAGGGTCTGCATGGGGCATTTGGTCCAGCACAGCATCCGCTTCCGAGAAAGTGACGGTCTCATCCGGCCGAAACCTCTTATGACTGGGCTCTTCCGCGGGGACCCTTCGAGCTTCAACATTTAAAATAGAATTTGAGGATCTCTCTCCCACCATGCTATTGATGACATTAATTACCCTTCGGACAGGTAGGTTTTCTCCATTTTGGTTTCCCTGATTTCCCTGATTTCCCCCTTGTTGTTCCTGGGGTCTATCCTACCTTCTTTCCTGCCCCTGTCTCAAACCACTTATTCTTGAGGCCTTCTATCTCCTCTACCTCCATTGTTTTAATTTTTTTTTCTGTAAGGTTATTATTGATTCATCTGGGGCCTCGATGGGATAGCCTGGTTCATGTGTCCTTGTCCTCAAAATTGTCCTTCCCGCTCACTCCTATTAATCTCCATCCTTAACTACATGCAATTTTTTGTGTCATGACCGTAATCCCTGTGATGATCAAAGTACCAATTCATTGCTCTCCGGGCTGCAACCGAGTTTTGCAAACTCTGCAATGGTGGAGGTGTTCAAAACAAACCTCTATGTATGCTTAAAATATGTGCATGGATTCTTTCTCCGAGTATTGGGGGCAGCTGATTATACCTCTCGAATAGTGTCCTTATGGGTTCAACTGGCCTCTTCGCTCTATAGTCTACATTTCTTCCTGCTTTCTCTGCTAGGTTATCTCTTTTCCTTCTAGTTGTCTCCTCTACTCTCGAATATTGCTCCACGACCTCCAAAACTTTTTTGCAGTGTCTTAGGAGTATTAGTAATCAGCTTCTTGTATAGTTCCAGGTCTTGCATCCCTAATAGGTACCCCTGGATTACCTCATTCTTCGTCATTTCTATCACCCCCAAACTCTCATCCACATATCAGTGATAGAAGGTTTCTGAGCTTTTCCCTGGCTTTTGCTTCGTCTAGTAGAGTTCTAACAAAGCTTTGGTAAACTTCTTCTTCTGTGCATACTGGATCAACAACGCTCCGCTGAAGTCCCGATACGATTGGAGCGAGCCTCTTGGAAACTTATTAAACCACTCATGTGCCTTTCCCCTCAAGTAGCAGCCTACCAGCTTGCATGTCAATTTCTCATCAAAGTCCCTCAAACTCATCAATCCCAGGAATGTCTGCATGAACTCTCAAGGGTCAGTTTCACTACTATATGTAGGAAGTCCTTCTAGGGGTTTCACTTCTATTGCCCATCAAAACCATGTGATTACCGAGATGAAAGGAGACCCCGCTACCTGGCCCAAGGGGCCGATCAACCTATCCAATTTCGTTCTTAATGATTCACTTACGTCCGAGGGGGGTTCGTGCTAACCCACTGGCAAGCTCAACCCTCTATCGTGACCACACAATTGTGGCATATAGAGAGGTTGGGTTCCTCCGTATCCTGGGTTCATCCAGTGCGGCCCAAGGTTCGGGTATGCTGATGGCGGTAGCGGTTGAACATAAGGATTGTACAGCCCCTGGCTGATTCCCATACTCTCATATCCTTACGTGCCAGAAGAAGTTATCATTCCATATGCCGCTCTTGGACCGACCAGATCGAGGGTAATGGCTAGCAGAGGTAGCACATATACAGGACCTTGGGAATAACCAGGAATGGAAGGCTGAGGCCTAGCCTGTAGCGACTCTCCAACATATACCTGATAAGGATAGGCTATTGGGGGTTGGGGTTGAGAGGCCCTACCTATAGTGATTCTCAAAGGCGAGGGAGGTACTGCCCTCATCGTGACTCTATCATCCCTCGGAGGAGGGGTAGGGTAATCCGGTAACCGGCCGCAGCCAGGACCCGAGTTGTCCACCTCTTAACTTGGGGTTACCTTATCTGCATTCTTATTTCCTTTCCCATGTTGGCCATAGGCTTTCATATACGAGTCTCCTAAAACCTCCGTAAACCTTCCATCTCTCGAATCGACCACCCTCTCGAGCAGGGAATCGGTATTTCCCTGTCTTTGCTCTCCCATTACTTCTAGGGTCCTCGAGGGCCCCGGTACATCATGTTTTATTGGTACCAGGGTGTTTGCACCAACCGCCACTGAAGTTTGTCCCCCCTCGTGGCCTACGCCCGTACTAAGTTCTACTCGCAACTCTACTCCCGTCATTTGAGTATTAGCCATATTTCTATCATCAATGCAAGCATTGTTTCCTCCTTCTAGATTCTCCGATGTTAACCTTAGTGGAGATCCAGCCCCCGTAACTATTGACCTCAATATTTCACTCCTTCGAACTACCGTGGAGATAAACTCTCTAAACCCTTGATCCAGCTTAGTCGTCCCCACAAATAGCACCACTTTGATGCATCTTCGACCACTGACCAGTTCGTGGGCTTAGGTTCTTCTCGAATTAACCTGCAATCAAACTATCATTGAGGTTCCAAGGGTCAGCACTCTGATGCTTAAGTTAGTCCAAGCGTTTTATATAATTAAGATAGAATTAATGATAAGTAAATGTGTACCTTGTATTTATACTCTGTGTCCTAAATAACGTACTCCTTAATTATTGCCCTTAATTACCCACGAATGCGGTAATTAAGTTAGAGTATTAAATATTCCCCTAACCGAGCTACCATACCTGCGGCTCAATGGCCTTCTTGGGCCTAACCTCTATCAGATTGGTTCAATTAAGGCATAAGAGATATGTGGTTTATGTGTTTTATATCTCTAACTCTAATCTGGAAGGCTAAATTACCGATTACTCTTACATTCCAACAACATAGATTCATATCCATTTAAATTATTGTTCGGAAGACAATGTTTAACGGGTTGTAACCGTTTTAGGAGTTGATGAGTAATCCTTTTTATTGTACTTCCTAGGCTTAATATTAGTTTCAATAAATTCCTCTTTGCTATTGGTGTCTTCTAGAAGTACATTAAACTATTCTATGAGGCTACCGTGTTAGTTATGAAAACATCCTGAGATGTAAGGATATGCAGAATGTTTAAATTTTATGGCTCTAAGTTATAACCTGAGTTAATGGTTTCCATTGTTTGATTAGGCTCATCTTCAAAGATTACTTTATTTTTGTGTTTTTATCCTAAGGAGAGGAGGGGAGAGATTCCAGCATTTATTTCAATGAAAATTTCTTCTTGATTATCTCTAACAACTATATTTTCAGAAGGGTGATGAGCATCATTCATTCCAATTGTTGTTGCAGGGATTTATTAGAGATTTTCAGACCTGAAGTTTTAGATTCTAGTACATGAACTTCATTCTGATTGCTCTGTAACCTTTCCTCTATTACTGTTAGATCAGAGGTGTTATTAGAATCTTTTTGGAGTTGGTTAACCAAAGCACTGGGGACTGAAGATTGAGGAAGTGTGACAAAGTTTATAGAGAGACATTTTGTGGATTAGAACATTTAGCACAGCCAACAATAGTCAGAGCTAAAGAATTTTGAAGATTGGGCTCACTGGTTATAACAATAGATACAGATGGCACCAATGATTCAGATTCATAGTGGTTTCCAATGAAAAGCTTTTGAGCGTGAAGATTAGGTTCAGTTTGTTTATTTTTCTCAATGGAGTCATTTAAAATAGTAGATTCAGACAATAAAAAGACCATTATCAGATGGTTTTGGATTCACACTAACCAGAGCCTCTGCTTGAGAGGTATTTTCTTGAGAACTTGGTTTTTTTTTGTCTCCAAACTTCCTGCAATACATGGTTAGTGACAGTCTTATGCACTGGAATAGCATTTTTATCTTTTGTGGAAACCCCAAAGGATGAAAGGGCATCTATTCTATCATGTTTCCTTACACGTATTTCATTTTCCTGAGGCCTCCAATGAGTGAAATTGAGCTGAACCTGCTCAGACTTACATATAGAAAACAGATGACCAAGTTTCAAGCCTTTTGAGCAATAATCTGGTATGCCTCCATATTCCACATTTTTTCAAAAAACCAATTCCCCTAATGCTTAGCCAAATTCTATTCATTCTAGGTTTGGTTATGTCCCTTTTGACACATATTTTTGCTACATGAGGCCTAGTCCTGTTGAGGGTAGCTTAATGAATTTTAACAGACAAACCTATAATGCTTCTTATGTCCATCATTACTTGTGAGTCAAAAAATTGTTGTGGCAAGCCATAAAGCGTAACCCATATAGGAACCTACGGGAGTCAGCATTAGGGTTAAAGGTTGGTTCCGATTTAGTGATTCTTATTGAGTATGAGCCAAAGTTCCACACTTTGTGAATCCCACATCTATAATAATCATCGGACAAATCAAAATTGATTAATACCTAATGATTATCCAGAAGATAGATGTTTGTGTAGCCCTTAAAATCGGCCATAAAAAAATCCCGGCGAAGTTTGGCCAATTCAAGCCTGTTTCAAAAGAATTTTTTGACAAGCGTAAGTTTCAAGGCGGCTTCAAGATGGTCACAATTATCATTCGAAAAGTGTAAGACGGGTTCTCCTAGATGATCAAAATTGCTTTTTGATTGGGTGGAGCTCAATTAGTAGAGAGATCGGGTTGTGGAAGCTGGGATTGGGATTGGGACTGATTGTGAAAAAGATGCGGGTTGACAATAACCGATAAAGGGTGTGATGGGTTGCTAACTACGTAAGCATAGGTCAATGGTATGGTGGTTGTAGGTGGCTCCGCCATAACGGTGGCGCTGATTGGAAGGTGGCGGAGTTATTCGTTTAGAAGGTTTTCCCATTTTTGTGGAGAGTTTCAGAGACGCTCAAGTTCATATGACATAATATAGTGGTTGGAGCTACTATATAGAAAGAGAATGAGAAAAAAAAAGGTAAAAGAAAATCAGGGATGTGAATTTACTTATCTTACCAAATAAATACTCAATATAATGAGTAATTTCTGATTAATCAGATCTAATCATGGAGAAGTCAAATTTGTTTGGAATTCTTTTTCCTTTTTTCTTAAACGGGTATAAATCTAATGAAAATATTTTGATATTAATATTATATCTTTCTTTTTATACATGTATATGTAGTTTCTTTCATTTAAATAATATCTAGTCTTTTTAACCTTTTAATTTAGAATCCGTCTCTTGAAATATGGTCTTTCCATAAGCCATGGAAATACCAAGGTTTGAAGTGCAAAACAGAAGAAATGAAGATAAAATATTCGGGTTGCATGAATCGGGTTATAAACTTCATAACTACTACATGTTGCATAATAAATTTTTAATATTGCAACTAAGACCTTTTACCTTTTATTATTCTAATTAAACACCGTCTTTTCATAGGTTTATAGAAAGATGGTCTTTCCCAAGACTTTGCCTATAATTTAAATGCTTATTTGATTTATTTCATTTGATAAAAGAAATTTGGTTTCTATTAAATAGAAACATTACTTATATCTTGTTAATTTCTAACAAAAAGTTCTAAACTTTAGTTTACTGTAGAGAAATACTGAAATTTTATCAAACAAAATATCATAAGAAATTCATTTATCTTATGATTCTTTGTATAATAAATTAATTAATTACTGAATTATATATTTTAAATTATTTATTAGATATTTTATATGTTTTCTTCATTATGAACTAAAAGTTAGTTCATTTTGTTTTAGAATTAATGCGGCACATATATATATGTGTATCATATACTCTCCTTTTAAAAACAATAAACAAGACCTATTTCTAACTGCAAGAACAATATTTTTTTTAAAAAAACTAAAACTCACCAAATTGAGGGGGTATTTATTGGTTCCCCAAGCCATAAATCATAAGCAAAAATGCTATAATGAGTATGGGAAGTTACAACGAGCCTCTAGTGTACAAGTAGAACTAGAGTAAGGCACAAAAAGCCTTCTTATAATCCATTCCCGTTGCTTAAACCTCTATTTCAGCAAAAGAGATGACTATATCCCCATTTCTAGATCTAGTACAGCCTTCCATTTTTTTAACTCCACCCCCCGTGTGGACAAAAAGTGATGACCCCCCATACCAGCCCCTTGCATATTATTTACCCTGAAATAATGCACTATGAAGTGTGGGTCGGTGCTTCTTTTGTGTGATTTGATCAGTGTTTCTACAATAAACCTTTGAGAGTCTTCAAAATCCTTCTCATTTTGTGTGACTTGATTAGGCAGACCTGCTTTGTTCAGCACCATGTCCGGTTCAGCATTTTGATCTGCCTTCACCAACTCCATGTACCTATCATAGAGAGAAAACCGACAGTACAAGTGCCAACAAACACAGTAGCATAAACGTTCCAAAGAAAATATCATAGTTTTACTATCCATTTCTAATATAAGGAAAACAAATAGCATCAAGATGTACTAAGCCTTTGATATTCTTTGGGAGCTCTTGGAATGTATAGATAGCATTCACCTGATTTGTGTTGGCTAACTTTGATAAGGAATCAACAACATTGTTTGCTTCACGGAATGCATGAGAAATAGAGCCTTGCAACAGCTCCATTAAGTGTCAGATCGGCCTCAGTTCTCTTATGTATTTCCATGGGATCTTGAACTCTTTTCCAACCATTTTGACCAGCAAGTCTCATGCAGTTATTTTGTAATGCCAGTTCCAAACCAAAATGCAGAGCCTGAATCTCAGCTTTCAAACGGTTGCCTTGTCCCAAATGTTTAGCACCTGCGATCAGAACTTCACCACTGCCATTTCTTATGATTACACCAGCACATGTTTCACCATTTTGTAAGGCAGAGCCATCAGAGTTGAGGTTTAGGTATTGAGGAGGATTCCAGTGGACAATTATGTCATTTCTCTTCTTTTTAACATGTCCCCATTAGGAGTGTAAGAGAGAGTTTATCAGCAACAAGGGCAGATTTAAAATTCAGCTTATGAGCAATAAATATATCTTGAAATTGAATGATAATTTTCCTGAAAATGTGTTCCTTGTTTGGTTTGATAGAGTCATATACGTATCTATTTCTTGAGCACCACAAAAACCAGACAGTTAGACAGTGCAGGATATGTATCATATGCAATAAATCAGGATTTCTATGCTCCAGAGACCAATAGTAATAGTACCTATCCCATAATGTATGGAAATTGTGCATCTGTAAACTAAAAATATGATTCAAATCTCTCCAAAGATTGTTGATAACAGTGCAATAATTGAAAGTATGATGTATTGAGTCAGATTCCTGGTTACAAAATATACAAATGGTAGTAAGATACTTATAATCCTCCAAAACATCAGGCATGGCTAGAAGTCTGTTAAGTAATTTCTAGTTGAAAACACTTACTCTTTGGCAAAAACTTTGAGCATAGATGTTTGAAAGAAGAGACTATAGCTTTCTTGTCTCTAATAAAAATATAAGTTGATTTTAAGGAGAATTGACCAGATTCATCAGGTTTCCAAACCAGGGAGTCATGGTACTGTAAGCATAACATCTGAGAGTTAAGGCCGGAAAGTTTTAAGAGCACAAATGAGGGAAATCCATGTTTGAGCAGTTACAAGAATTCCTTCTAGTTTGAGAAAAAGTCACTAATTGAAGCATCAATGGAAGGCAATGAATAAGAATTCTAGAGAGAAGCTAAGGGACCTAAATCAGTCTAGTTGGTGTACTAGAAAGACACTTCCCCTTTGCCAACTTGTAAGAAAGAATTAGTCATTGCCATTTTTGTGACTTGAAAAGTTCTTTTCCATGTTTTTAAGACTCTTAAGTTTTCTGGGATAGTCCACATAATCTGAGCCCATAGAGAGCTACCCTTTTGTAATTTCCACCATAACTTCAATGAAAAACTGGAAATCATGAAGTGTAGGTTTTTAAAACCTAATTCATTTTCTGTGGTGGGATAACACATGTTGGTATAGGATTTCTAGACTTTCTTACTGCTTTTTTCCTTATCATTGACTCTCCAAATATTACTTGCAATTCATCAATGATGCTTTTTTTGGGCATAAGGACAGTGATTAAGTGCAAGGAGGTGGCAGATAAAACATGTTTTATTAAAGTCATCCTTCCTGCTTGGTTTAAAGATTTGTTTTGCCAAGAATTTGGCTTGGAAGAGATAGAATATCTTAAACCTTGAAAATAGATGTTTTTGGTTCTTCCTATAAAGATTGGGCATCCTAAATATTTTAAGGGAAAGGAACCTTCAACCATTCGTGTTATATTTTGGATTAAGCCCTTAATTCTTGGAAGTTTGTGTTTAGATAGGTAGAAAGAGGATTTTTCGATGTTTATTTTCTAACCTGTAGCTCTCTCATAAGTTTTCAAGAAGGATATTAAAGTTTTAATTCCTCCTTTTGAATATTTAAGAAAGATTGCAGTGTCATCTACAAAGGAAAAGTGTGTTACTTGTTTTGTGTTTTTTGGGTAGCTTAAAAAAATTCCAGGTTAGCGTATTGAAACAGGAAGTTTAAGTTTCTAGTGAAAGCTTCAGCCATTATAATGAATAAGTAAGGGGAAAGTGGATCCCCTTGCTTTAATCCTCTTGATGGTTGAAAAAAAACCATTTGGTTTTCCATTCACTAGAACTGAGAAGTAAGAAGATTTAAGGTTTTCCATTATACATGTTACAAAGATTTCAGTAAAACCCAATTTGAGAAGTATGGATCTTAAAAAAGACCAAGAGACTCTGTCAACGGCTTTCATCATGTCCAGTTTAAATATGATGTTGTGTCCTTTGATTTTTGAGTTAAGATAGTTAGTTATTTCTTGCATCAATAGCACATTATCAGCCAACTCTCTATCCTGAACAAAGGCTGATTGTTCGGGAGAGATAATTAATGGCATTATAGATTTCAGTCTTTGAGTTATTAATTTAGAGAAGATTTTATTAATGAAATTGCAAAGACTTATTGGTCTAAAATCCTTAAAAGAAGATGACACTTCTTTTTTAGGTAATAGAAAAATCAGGGCTAATGCAATTGCTTTTGGAATTTGGTTTCCAAGCATAAAATCTTCCACTGCCATTAAGAGATCAGCCTTAATAATATTCCAACAAGTTTTTAAGAATTTTCCATTGAGGGGAAATTCGTGTGCTCGAGGGAACTTCCGTGTGCTCAACGGAACTTTCGACTGCTCGAGGGGACTTTCGACTGCTCGACGGGACATTTATGTGCTCGAAGGGACTTTCGACTGCTCGACGGAACTCTAGACTGCTCGACGGATCTTTCGACTGGCCGATGGAACTTTCGACTGCTCGATGGGACATTTGTGTGCTCGAGGGGACATTCATGAGCTCGAGGGGACATCTGTGTGGTCGACGGAACTTTAGACTGCTCGATGGAACTTTCGACTGCTCGAGGGGACTTTCAAGTGCTCGACATTTGTGTGCTTGAGAGGACATTCATGTGCTCGAGTGGATATCCGTGTGCTCGAGGGGACATTCGTGTGCTCGAAGAGACATTCGTGACCTCGAGGTGACATCCGTGTGCTCGAGGGGACTTACGACTACTCCAAGGGACATTCGTGTGCTCGATGGGACATTCGTGTGCTCGAGGGGACATCCGTGTGCTCGAGGGGATATCCGTGTGCTCTAGGGGACATCTGTGTGCTCCAACGGACATCACTGTACTCGAGGGGACTGCTACAGGAGCCATTCGTGCGCTCGATGGGACATTCGTGTTCTCGACGGGGCCATTCGTGTTTCGATGGGACTTCCGTGCGCACGAAGAAACATTTGTGTGCTCGAGCTACATTCCTGTGCTCGAGATGATTACGCTTGGTTTTTCCCGGCTAGACACATGCCATTCAACAACACACTCCTCCGGCTGTTTTAACCATGGTCTGCGAGCTTCTCCTGATTACGAGCTCGGAATACCAAGAACGGCAGGCTTACTACCCTAATTCCTCCATCATTTTTACTTACGGTTATGACTGACTGGTTGTTACCTGGCCAAAGTATTGAATTAACACTGGGTGTGGACATTCGCTACTTTGGAATCGCAATTACCTTTCTCTTCTAGATCTTGCACATATATAAACTTATAGTTATTAGTATCTGATCATTCTTTTGGAGGCAATGATGTTGCCTTTTTGTATAAAACTACTATAATGACTCTGGCTCGTAAATTATGTGGCTTGGGGTACCAATATATCAACCCCCACCCTCGGGTGTTTTCAGTTAAAAAAAAGAATTTTCCATTGAAACCATCGGGTCCTGGTGCTGAGTCACTATACTTGGAAGAAACAATATTAAATAGTTCTTATATTAATATTGACTTTGTCAGGGACTGGTTCATTTCATCAGTAACTAATTGGGGGATGTTTTCTATTAACACAACAGAGTTAATACCAGAGGGATCGGTGATTTCAGCAGTTAGAAGATCAAAAAAGAAATGGACAGCTTCCTGTCCTATTTCAATTTCATCTTCTAACCAGATGCCCTGAGAGTTCTTAATGAGGCTATGTGTTGCCTGTGGTGTTTGGCCTTGACTCTGTCATTAAAAAAAATTGTGTTAGCATCCCCTTCTTGTAGCCACTTGACCCTAGGTTTTATTCTCCAAAACATCTCTTGTTGAACTAAAGCCTATGTCAGTTCAGCTGTAGCTTTATTATAGGCTATAAGGTTAGAATCATTTTCCAGTGGTTAGAGGTCCTGTTTTTCCTTTAAGAATATTTCTTCACAGTTTTTGACTCTATAAAAAACATTACCAAAGGTATTCTTATTCCATGTTTTAAGTGCCAGTTTTAAGTTTTTTAGCTTAAAGGAGAATCTCTCCATTCCTTGGAAATGTGTGTATATGTTCCAGGATTGCTCCACAAGATTTAAAAGGGATGGATGACTAATCCAATAGTTTATAAACTTAAATGATTTAGGACCAGGGTTTCTAGAGTTACTTCTGATATGTGACATCAGTGATGAATGATCAGACTGAACTCTAGACAATACATTAATGAATGAGGATGGGAAATATACTAGGATGAGTATTTAAAATATCTAATTTTAATATTGTCTTCCCATAATAACCAGACTTTACATCCAGGAAAAGAGAAATGATTTTGAAAGCCAAGATTAAAAGTAATATGTGGGATTTGATCATTGTCCAAAATTGGTTCTATGAGAGCCAATAAGGAAATATTATTCCTTTGTTTGATGTCTTTAACTCTTATTTGAGAAGCTTGGTTACCGATTCCACAAATATTCCAACGAAAAAGGTTTAAATCCATAAAAAATTAATGTTTGGAAAACAACGAGGATCTGGTAGTAACTGTTTTGGGAGTAGATGTGTAATATTTTTTTAATGTGTTTTCTTGCTTAGTTTTTGATTCATTGATGAGTTCATCATTGTTGTTATCCTTTAGCAGAGCGTTGAATCTGTAATGGGAGGCAACCATCTCTGAAATGAAGTTATCCTGTGAAATGCTTATCTGATAAAACTCTAAATTATCAGGTTCCGAATTGTATCCTGCGTTTAGAAATTTATTAGATACACTTAAATGCTCCTTAATTGTTAATTTTTTTCTTTTGTCATAAGAAAGAAGTGGGAAGATACCAACATTAATTTCTATGAAGGTTTCATCTTGGTTATCTTTAACAATCAAGTTATCAAAGTTTTGAGGATTGGTTAAAGTATCACAGGTCCCTTTTTGGATATCAGAAGCTGAAGCTTTTGTGACATTATTATCCAAGGGAGCAGATTCAAGTTGAGGAGACTTAGTAGCTAACTAAAGTTATATATTAGAAACATAGTTAGTAGCCATCTGAATAACTTCATTAGGGTTCACAACATCCAGACATTCATTATTTTCATATTCACTAGGGGGATTAACTTCCACTTTTGAAGAAAACATATTCTGGGGAAGTACATTGTCCTGATTGGAAGGCTTAAGGGTGGTGATATTAATTTTAGCAGAGTGTGAGGAAAAATTATTTTTACTGACTTTATCTTTTAGAGTTTTAGGCTCAGATGCTTGAGGGACGTCAGAAACAATAACAAGAGTATTAAGAGTAAAGTTTTGGGTAACCTGAGCTTCTGTATTAGAAGCTAAACCTTAAGAACTTATCTTTTTAGGCCTTCATATCTCCTGCATAGGTTGGTTAGTAACAGTTTTATGAATAGGTGTAGCATTATTTTCCTTTAAGGGCGCCCCTAATGAGGATGGTTCTTCCAATTTACCTGAATTCCTTCCACGTACATCAGTTACCTGAGGTCTCCATGGGTGGTTATGAACCTGAACCTGATCAGACTTGGAAACAAAATTAATATGTTCTAGTTTAAAACACTTTGTGCAATAATCAGGGCTGCCTTTATATTCAATACTTTTCCAGAAACCTGCATCCCTAAAACTTAACCAAATACTATTTCTTCTAGCTTTTGTTATATCTATTTCAACACACACTTTAGCAATGTGTGGCCTGGTTCTATGGATTGTAGCTTTGTCAATTTTAACAGGCACGCCAATAATGCTACCAATGGCCATCATTACGTCATAATCAAAAAATTGCTGCGGTAATCTATAGAGTGCTACCCAGACAGGAACAATAAGAGAATCATTGTTTGGATTAAAAGTGGGTTCCCATTTAGTGATTCTAATAGAATATGAACCGAAGTTCCACACTTTATGAATCCAACACCTATAATAATCATCAGGTAAAGCAAAATGGATTAAAACCTGGCGATTGTCAAGGAGATGAATGTTGGCGTGACCCTTAAATCCTGCTGTCTGAAAATCCCGGTGAAACTTGGCCAATTCAGGCCTACTTCGTAAGAATTTTCCAATCAGCGTTAACTTTAAGGGGGCTTCAAGTTTCTCACATTCACCATCTGAAAAGTGTAAACCTGGTTCCCCTAAATGTTCTATGATCTGTTTTGGAGTGAAGGGAGTTCTAGGTTTAGTAAAATATGATTGTTGAGCAGGTTTCTTAGGATTGTTATCAGAGGAATTGGTTAGGGCTTTATCATAGGAGAGGGAAAGAGAGATCGGTGGTGGCTCCGCCATCACAGCAGCGCCGAGAAGTTGTGTAGAAGTAGCTATTCATCGCTGATCCAAGAAAATTGGATTGCCAATTAGAGAGAAGCTTATTGGAGGTCGTACTTGAGATGCTCTTGTGATAACAACTCTATATCTAATCTAAACAATTATATACATATTGAATATTTTTTTCTATATTCCTTCTTATAAATTATTTTACACAAAGTCTTTTTTTATACTAACTAACCGTTTGATGGGGTTATTTTAAAATTAACGTAACTAAAATGGTAATTTGATAATTATTTTTAATTATTGAAACCAGGTTCCATATGAAAAAAATTAAAATGTATCGTAGAGTACAAATAATTATAATTTGACCTTGAAAGCTGCTAAAATAAAAATTTTATGATTAATCTAACCATTGGTCGGTCTAACAAAAGACTTTAATTACCTTTATTTTACAGTGAACTATGCAAGTAAACAATTTACTTAGCTTATGTACTTATTTTATTTTTAATTATATGAGTCTCATACCTAACTACGTACTTTAACTTTCAATAATTAATTTGAGTAAGGTTTAATCTATAATACCTTTCAATTCGGATGATTAAAACTTACGTGACATTGATGTTTTAAAAATTTTTATTATAATAAATTTAACAGGACTTAAATATAGCATTCTTAGTTTCACATTAAATTCAGTGTTTTGGTAAAAATAAAAAGAAATTAAATACTTTTTCAAATTTTAGTTTCATCCAGGATAAACAAGTAATGAGATTGAATGTTAGAAAATTAATTAACTTGTGCTTAGCAAAGGAAAAAAAATGTACAAGATAATAGTATAGAAGAATTGTTTGTATAATCATCAAATTATCATTTATTATATTTGTAATCAAGTCTAAAACATGTTTTATGATTTTTTTTAATTAGGTGCAAACACTATTTGTTTATATTTATTAAATTAATTTGTTCTTAGTAAAGGCAAACCATGTAAAAGATAATATTATTGAATAAATAATAATGTAATCCTCAAATTATCATTTATTTTCATTATAATTAGGTCTAAACTATTTCTTTTCATTTTTGTAATCAGGTGTAAACCCTTATTATATTCTATATAATTTTATCTAAAATGAACCCATTTTTTCATGTATTCCATTATAACTTTTAGGGCGAATGACTTGGAAGCTTTATGAACTCCCTCCATCATCCTCTTTTGGCCACTTATCTTTTTTTAAATACTTTTGGCCCCTCTTCTAACAATACTACTAAGTTGTGGTCCTTCCATCCGGTCAAAGTATCAAATATTACTCAAAATGTTAATTTTAAGGGTAAAATAGTAATTTCTCATTTTCTTTTTTCTTTTCTCCTTTTTCTCCTTTTCTCCTTTTATTTTTTTCTTTTCTCCTTTTTTTCATTTTCTTTTCTCTTTTTCTCCTTTTTTTCCCTTCCTTTTCTCTTTTCTCCTTTTTAATTATATGTATGATTATAGTGACATTGTTGTTTGAATTTTAGGTCCAATTGGGTTTCATTTCAGCACATTTCAGCACCAATAAACTAAATTCGGCACTAATAAATTAAATTCAACACCAATAAACTCAACACTGAAATAAAAAATTAATGAATAAATATTTATTTGGGTTTTCGGTAGTCACTAGTTAAATAATAAGTTCAAAAGTAAAAAATGTTACGAATACAACATCATTTTGGGAGCTATTCTTTTCATTTTTGAAAAAAATAAACTACCAATAAATTTAATTCAGCACCAATAAACTCAATTCAGAACCAATAAATTAAATTCAACACTAATGAACTAAATTCAGCACCAATAAACTCAATTAAGAACCAATAAATTAAATTCAACAGTAATGAACTAAATTTAGCACCAATAAACTAAATTCAACACTAATAAAATAAATTCAGCACCAAATAAGCCCAACTGGACAGTAGCTAAGTCAACAAATTATTTAGCCATGTGTTCTTACATCAAAGAAATAATAATATATTTTTATGTTCAAATGTATAAATTCTATTAAAACAATTTTTTGTGTATTATTTTTAAAATTTATCTTTTATTTATCAATGTAAGTAAATAAGTATATACGTTATAACTATTCAAAATTAGTTCACATTTTTTTTTACGTAATTAACAAAAATATATTTATAAAGACGAAAAAATTACCATGAACTTAATATTTTGTGTGATATATATATAGAATTGCCCAATTATGCATTGTGAATAGTTTCTTTTTATACTAATAAGAATTATTTATATTTTTAAAGGTCTAAATAGTTTATACAGGTGCAAATGATAAAGACAAAGTTTAGTTTTAGGCAAAATAAATTTCAGGCAGAGATTATTATACAGTTATAAAAATATTGAGAAGAATGAGAAAGATGTAAAGGAAAATGGGGAAGAATTTGAAAAAAAAAATGAACTTTTGTATTATTTTTTGTAGAAATACCCATTGCGTAAAGTTTAGAATGTCTCACAAAAGACCATTTCCATAATAAATCATCAAATTATAGGTATGATTAAAATGACATTTTTGTTTAAATTTTATAATCAAATAAGATATATGATTAACGACTAGTCATCAGTTTATTTAGCCAAATGTTCTTACATCTAAGCAAGAATTATATTACATAATATTTAATTCTATATAATTCTAATTGGAATAAATATTTTGTATGCATTCCATTTTTAAATTTTATCTTATATGTATATATACATGTAAATAAGTAAATACTTTATAATTTTTTCCAATTCATTAGTTCATATTTTAAATTTTATATTATTAAATAGAATATATTTATATTAAAGATGAAAAAATTCCAAGGAAAATAGTGTAGAAGAAAACTATAAAAAATGAAGAGTTATCCATGTATTTTTTTTATAATAATATATAATATAAAATAAAATCTCTAAAATATTTATAGTAGAATGAATAAATATATGATGGAAAGTTGAAGACACTCAGTTGGCTTTAAACTCTTATGGTATGGGGTGCGAACCAAAAGAACTAGAATAATAATATAACTTTATTATGTATCAATTTTTATATGGTATTAGGGAGATACAATAAGAACCTTATCTCCACTAATTAATTATGTAGTTATCCAATTAATCAACACTCATTATTTTAGGATTTAGTTATTCCACAAATTTAGAATGGATTTCGTTAATTGTATTAATCTTTGGGATTACCATCCTTATCTTATCCTTGGGATTGGATATAATCTGCCTATTATCTATATATGATTCTATACTTCATTAAATTTTCATTAAAAAAATGAAAGTCGTTCCACAAGGTTTTCTTGTCCACCATTTGAAACACCACAACAACAACAAAAACGTACAAATTGACTGCCAACTAGTCCTCTGCAAAAGTCACATCCAACTTTTGTCCAATCATCATTAGAAACAAATAACTTTTGTTTTGAACTCCTTTCCAGCCTACCATAAGAACAAATAATTACAATTTTCATTAAGCAGTATTTTCACGACTTATGTTGTGTTCTTAAATTTGATGAGTTTTTGAAGCGGAATTCGTCGTAACGTAGTACATAGTTTTGATAGGTTTATGAAGAGGAATCCTTGCAATGGGTTTTTGGAAAAAAAAAATTAGTGTAGAGTATCGTTGAGTTTCCTAATTTGGGTGAGTTTTACTTTGTTTTGTTCTTTTTTATTTTGATAATTTTTTATGAGGTTTCCATTGAAATTCGTTGAGTTCTTCTCAATTTTCATGAGTCATTGAACATGGGTCCATTTCAATGTTATTATACTCTTTCATAAAAAAAAAAAACTTTAAAGGGAGTGTATGAATGTAATTCACACCTAATTATTATTATTTCCGTTCATGGTAAAACTAAAGAAAGAAATGTGTTCATTTAATTTAATATGATAAATTAAATTATTTTTATATGAAAATGCATAATAATAATAATAACATGTGATTGAGAAATTAGTTTATCTAAAATAAGGGATTTAAAAAAGTGGTTGCAAAACAAACTTATTTAATCATAATTCATGTCACAAATAATGTCAGTGTCTTGACAATTGAGTGATATGGCACAATTCTACCACAAATTTGCAGCACATTTATAATTTTGTCGTCCCTTGAAGATGTATTTGTATAGTGTTGTAAGGATCGTCATAATTATTGGAACATTCTCTAAAATGTTGCAACATATGTCACGAGAAAGATGACACAACCACTGAATGGTGACACAACCACTGAATGGTGACACACCACTGTATGACATAATCAGGTCACAAATTTGCAGCAAACTTTTAATTGTATCGTCTAATCAAGATATTTTATTAAAGTGCCATAAATAATTTGTCATAAATTTGAGACATTATAAAAAAATGTCATATATATGTCACAAAACATACAACACGTAAAAAAAATGATACAATTATGTCATAAATTAACAACAAATTCATAATTGTGTTGTCGAATTGTGCCATTTAAGTAAGTGTCGCAAATAATGTGTTGAAATATTACGACAATAAATAATATGCATCATATGTGCCACAAGAAAAGTGACAGCGCAATAAAATGACGTAAATATGTAGCCAATGGCCATTGACCCATTGGTCGCATGTATATATGTCGCAAAAGGTCAACTTTCTTGTAGTGTATGATGTCAGCCTTGATCTCCCTCTCACATTCAGTCTAAAACTTTTCAGCATCAACAATTTTTTCTTTGAACACCTGAGATGAACATGTACAAGCAACTCTAAAGTATCTTTTGCCCAAATGCTATCAGAAACACAATAGATATTGCAGTAACGTTGACAAACGGCATACCATTCTACATATAACTTCATTTGGCATCTTCACAATGTCAATGAAACAAATGCTGTCTTTGTTCCTGCAGTGGCTACCCGTGTTTATCCTCAAGATCCATGCAGAGTAAACTTATATTGAAAATATACAAAGTACAAACCATTGAAAGAACTAACATCAAACCATTGAACATTAGTGCATATGTACCAAATCAAACAGAGACTTCAAAAGACGCACAATTGCCAAGCAAATGTGAAGAACTTCCAACCTAGTCTGTGTGAACCATTGCACAAATATAAGACATATACATACATACTGCCCTATACACATATCTTACATGGTTAATTATATCACAATGAGCAGAAGAATCAAAGATACACCAGAGTCCTCTATATCACGACACTAAAACTAGTCAACAAGAGTGCCAATCACCATGTATCTCTATAGAAACAAAATGAATGGAGTCAATAAAACTCATCGGGTAGGAGAATTAAAGATGCACCTGAGTTCTCCACATCACGACACTAAAACTAGCCAATAAGGTGCCAATCCTCTACGCGAGTTTAGAACAATTCCAACACGCAATGCTCTCAAGTCATACATTCTGTTTTCATCACTAGACAAACTTGAAAACAGGTAAATGAATAACAAAACAACAGCAAGAACGCTAATCTTGATTTCAAACAATGGTGGCATTCATATCAAGAGATGAACACCATCAACACAAAGCTCTTAGTACACATATACTTGTCAAACAGTAGAAACACCAAATGAAATTAATCAAGAACGCTAGCACAAACAATTCTACGCAAATGCAGATAATACTACTGGCCTATGCATCACTTAATGAAATAAAACTTATACAAAACACAAGATTTACATATCTAGGGCACGAATTTACCAGAAAGCCTGTGAAGCTCTCACGGAAGGAATATCGATATCGGTCCTCGGAAATCCCTGCATAAAGCACACCTAAAATCATCGAACACCAAGATAAGCTTACAAAATCCATGACATAAAGCACGACGGCGTAAAACTTCAAACATGCCTCGGAATCGACGAGGTGGCCGGAGATTCCTGGTCCACCGGAACGGCTGAGGCGTTCGATGATGGCGTTCATTTCTTCATCTAGCGTCGTCCTCCGCTCCATCAGCTTGACTGTGTGAAATGCCGTCTCCGCCGCAGCGACGCCATGAGCGCCGTGGAGTTGGGAAGCCCATGAGCGCCGGAAGATCGAATTGAGACCACTGTGAACGCAAAGTGCATCTACGCCTTCTCGTGGATCTTGGGGAGGGAACGGCAGTGGGATAAGGATGTTGGGGAGGGTGGGAATGGGTGGTGGAACAGAGGGATTTGGCGGAGGAGCGGTATCTTAGGTGGTGGAGGACCGGTGCCTCAGGTGGTTGTGGAACGGAGGGGTTTGGGGAAATTTTAGAGCAAGGCAGGGTATTGAACTAAATATGTAGGTGAAAATTAAAGGTGGATTGCTATACCACGCCCTGTATTTTACTATCCTCGCCCCAATACGTATACAGTATATATTTTTAATGTAATTTCAATAACTGAATTAAAATTAATTTAGATAATTGTAGTTAGTTAATATTAACTGAATTAATTTAAAAGAAATTCCGTCGCCGGAGGACCACCATGCGCCGCCGCCGGACCACCGGGCGCCGCCGCCGGACCACCGGGCGCCGCCGCCGGACCACCGGGCGCCGCCGCCGCCGGCTCCGGTTCGCCACGGCCTGGGCGCGAGCCGCCGCCGGTCCGCTCGCCACGGCCTGGGCGCGAGCCGTGGCGGTCTCCGCTCGCCACCGCCTGGGCGCGAGCCGCCGTCGGTCCGCTCGCCACCGCCTGGCCGTGAGCCGCCGCGAGCCACCGCCTGGCCGCGAGCCGCCGGCGGTCCGCTCGCCACCGCCTGGCCGCGAGCCGCCGCCGGTCCGCTCGCCACGGTCTGGGCGCGAGCCGGACCGGCGCCGCTCGCCGTGCCCTGGGCGCGAGCTGGACCGGCGCCGCTCGCCGTGCCCTGGGCGCGAGCGGGACGGCCCTCCACTCGCCGTACCTTGGGCGCGAGGCTGACGGGGTCCGGTCGCCAGGCCACGGGCGCGAGCCGGACGTGCCTCGGCTCGCCGTGGCCTGGGCGCGAGCCGTGCCAGGCTGCCTCCCAAATTTGTACTGCTATAAATTACCTCGAATTCTACTGATTCTGAGGGCACTCGAAATTTTTGCTATCCAAGACGAGCAAAAATTACTCCAAAAAGGGTGTTAGAAATTCCATGTCTTCGGAGGTAATTTTACTAATTAGTTTTCTGTCCATAAGTAGTTGTTAAATTTAATAATTTTTGCCGTAGAAATTTATGCTCGTCTTTGTGTTTTAATTTATTAACTGTTACGTAGAAATTATTGCACATTTATCTCCTATGAATTTATCTCCTATTAATAGCAGTAACGTTAATTTTGTTGTTAATTTTGTTACGTAATGCTGTTTTTAATTTATCTACAATAATTTATGTCCTATTAATTATTGTAACGTTAATTTTGTTGTTTTGTTAATTTTGTTATTTTGTTAATTATTGTAACGTTAATGTTGTTGTTTTGTTAAATTTATTATCTATTATTTTTTGAAATAGAAATTTATGCACATCTTAGTTTTTTAATTTACGCTCAACTTAGTATTTTAATTTATTAATTGTAACGTAAAAATTATTGTAACGTTAATTTTAATTATTGTAACGTTAATTTTGTTGTTTTGTTAATTTTGTTATTTTGTTAATTATTGTAACGTTAATGTTGTTGTTTTGTTAATTTTGTTATTTTGTTAATTATTGTAACGTTAATTTTGTTGTTTTGTTAATTTTGTTATTTTGTTAATTATTGTAACGTTAATTTACGTTTTTTTACGTTATTTTGTTATTTTAATTTGTTGAAATGTAATTACTTTGTTTCATTTTACATTATTCAAATGCAAGTATTAAAAGTTAATCTGAAACGACCCGGTTGCATTTTGGATTCCAAAAGTTCATTAGTAAACATTAAATTCGTTACGTTAATTAATTTTAAACCTTAATGTGAAATGTAAGAATGTAATATTAATTCTAGCCACAATGTTATTTCATTTTTTTTCCATTACATGTATGTTTTAGCTGTTAACGAGAAATGGCGGAGTGCACCCTTAAGTCCATTAGGAGGACAGTTTGAAATGGATGAATGTAATTTTAGTTTGGGGAGTTAATTTGTGTACGGGAATTTTATAACTGTAATGGCATTTCATGTACTATAATTTTATCTTTATGTTCTCTTCTTTAAGTATATGTTTTAACGTTTTGACTGTAATTTTATCTTTATTCGTTCATATGTAAACGTTAATTGACGACATCATTGTCGTTGGTATAGCAGTTGAGTGTAACTAATTACTTGATGTTTATTGCTGTTTAAGGATGACAATCAGTCATGTGAAGCTGCTGCAGGGCGGAATGGATACTCTCCATTTGCCACCTCAGCTGTGTTCCCTGGTGTTGCCGAGGCTTATTCCTACCTGCAACGGATTGCTCTGCAGGTGGGATTTGAACTTGTCACGGGGTCCTACAAACAGAATAGGAATGGTCCCCTGAGGTTATATTGCATTTGCAATCGGGGCCGAAAGGATAAGGTTGTAGATACGAGCGAATCTGATGTAGTCCGACGGAGTAGCAGCTCGACCAGAAGTTGTAACTGCCCATTCGCGATTTTCTTGAAACAGAGAATCACGGGGGATGGTTGGAATGTAGTGCCGTGCAAGGATCCTAGACGAGGGATGCACAACCACTCTTTCTCAGTATACCCCGAGGGTCATAGACAGAGCTGCAAGCTCCATGCGGACGCGAAGCAAATGATCAGAGATTTGACAGATTCAGAAACAGCCCCAAGGCATATCAATGCCAGCCTCAGTAATTCGTTTCCGGACCTGCATCAGAACATTAGGCAGGTGTACAATGAGAGATCGGCATATGTAACAGAAAGGCGAGGCGGGCGCAACACAGCGGAGAATTGTTTGCATCTGGCCACCGCGAAAGGGTATGTCACTAGTCACCGCTCAGCTGGTGATGGTACTTTGACTCATTTATTCATGGCCAATCCCGATGCTGTTGTGGCATTTCGCACGTTTCCGTGGGTTGTGGCCATCGACTCAACGTACAAGACCAATCGCTACGGCATGCCATTCATTGAGATGGTTGGGATGTCCCCTTGCAACACAAACTTCCTGATTGCCTACGCAATTGTCGTTGACGAAACAGCAGATACCTATGAGTGGGTGCTGAACGCGCTGAAGAACTTGCTTGTGGATGGACCGTTCCCTGAGGTTGTGGTCACCGATCGGGAGATGGGACTGATTAGGCCACTTCGGACTGTGTTTCCAGAATCGAATCATTTGCTCTGCACCTGGCATATTAACAAGGATGTGGAGGCACGTGTTACTGTGCTGACAGGGAATAAGAGGAACGGGGCAGCGTTCAAGAATGGTGCATGGTTCCGGGTTTGCAATGCGTCCACCGTTTCAGAGTACGAAACCGCCTTGGTAGATATGAGGGCTGGATGGTCTTGGAGCGAGGCTGTTATTAGTTACGCTGAGACGACGTGGCTCACCCCCCATGAGCTTGGTATGACGAGGTCATCTTGCGGGCCACCAGCCATCGGTCCCCGCACTAGCCACGTCTCATCGGCGGGTCGCTTCCTCCTATTCCTCGGTGCCCTTCCGGTGCTAGTCTCACCGGCATTGCACGATCCACCAGAAGATTGTGAGAATTGACCAGCTCTATTCCTCACGGTGTGCCTGGCTCCTCCAGCAGCATAACGTTCGATCCCAGCATCCAATGGCACACTCGTCCCAGGTTGGCCCATCAGGGGGACATCTGCCGGCAAGTCATAATTCAACTGCCAGTCACTATCGTGACGGATTCCACCAGATGCGAGAATGTTAATCTCCGGACCGTCCCATGTTGGCATGGGATCGAATGCACGAACGCTCGGTGGAGAAGGCCGCTCCGCTCCTACATCACACTCCTGCGGGCGAGGTGACGGTTCATCCTCGACCATGCGGCCTCTAGCCTGTCTCGCCGAGGCACTAACACCTCTTCGTCGTATGGAACGACCATGGCCGTCAGGTTGACCAGCAGTGCTCATCTACAACACAAGATATGTAATTAGTATAACAACAATTGAATCAAACTGATATGATAAGATAAATTAACATACATTTCAACAACGTGTGAACTAATATTTTCGAACAGTGCATAATTTCAATTGACTAATGGAAACTACATATTCTATAATGCATAGGAAAAAGTGGATATAACATAAAAAAAACCCCTCCACAAACAGCAAATTTAATTTTCGCACAATCCCATACAACGAACTACACATTTTTTTAAGTTACAAATTGGAAATTACATTACTAAATAATCTTATTTTTTTACCACATCACACTATTATTAACATTCAAGGAAACAATAGTTAAAACATATCATAATAATTTACTACGCAATTGTTTACATCGGATTAATAAAGTTTATTTAAATAGAACTATATTCTATTATGTCACATAACTAAATAATTTCTAAAAAACACAATTTCTAAAAAATAATTTCTAAATAATTTCTATTATGTCACATAACTAAATAATTTCAAAAAAACACAATTTCTAAAAAATACAATTTCTAAAATATTATGTCCAAATTTAAACTAAATAATTTCTAAAAAACACAATTTCTTCGTTTTAATTCCAAAATTCATTAAATTCCTAATATTAGATTTCTCCAAATTATTCTACATCTTAATCTCCTATACTAACCATCAACCCAACATCTAACCACCAACCGAACATCCATTCTACATTTAACAAAATTCTAACAAACCCCAATTCTAACAATTCCGACAAGTTCAACAAAATTCGAATAGATCGGGCACCAATTCGCACGAAAAGTAAAAAAAAAATTCCTCCAAAACTTACGTTTTCCGGCGGCTTTCCGGCGGCGGCGGGCGGGCTGGCTGGGCGGCAGAAAAGGAGAGAGGGAAGGGGGAGAGAAATGGAGAGAAAGAAGAAGAAGAAGGAGAGAAAGAAGAAGAAGGAGGAGAGAAAAAGAGAGAAGGGAGGAGAGAATAAATACTACTTCTCCCTTTTTTTTCATTTTAAATTAAAAATACGTGTATTTATACGTATTAGGGCGAGGATAGTAAAATACAGGGCGGGATATAGCGCTGGAAAGAATGGAAGAATATGGCTGCGTGAACCATGAGGTTGGGGGAGTATATAGTTAGGGTTCTGGCAGTATAACTTGGGTCAAATTTGGGCTCATCCAATGTTATGGGCAAAATTAAGTTCTTCAACAAAAATAAAATCGAAGTTATATTTATTAGGCAAAGCTTTGGGAAAGATCGTTTTTCCTTAGCCTTATGAAAAAATGAAGTTTTATTGAAATAATAAAAAGATAAAAGGTTTTAATTGCAATATTAAAATTTTATTATACAGCGTGTAGTAGTTATAAAGTTTATAACCAGATTCATACAATCCAAAATTTTTATCTTCATTTCTTTTAATTTGTCCTTTAAACCTTGGTCTTTCCATGACTTATGAAAAGACCGTCTTTCAAGAGACGAACTATGTGCATTAAATATCTTTTTTTTTACTTCGATTTTTTGACATTTAACTACGGTTATTTGGTAACCGAAGTAAGAAAATATTTTTAACTTCGGTTATTTGAAAAATTCAATGAGGGTGTACAGGGTAGTATCACGTTCGAGCGAATTTCAATTTGGAGTTACAAGTAAAGTTTTTTACTTTTTTGTACTTAGGGCTCTCAAATAAAGTTGGAGTTGTCGAGTCACGAGATTGACGACACCAAAATGCAATTCAATAATATGATTGCGACTTTGAAATTTGGGCATGTATGGGTGAACAAAAGGGTCTCGAAATTCAACATTGATTGCTTCTACACAGTCTTGGAAAATTATGCCATGGCCCAAAATTGTGTTACCCTACAATCCGCTTCTCCAAATTACATGGTTTTTGTTATTCTTGCTTAAATATAGAAATATTAAGTAGATGAATTTTCTGGTGAAATGTTGGAAAGTTCTAGTACATGTTCTAGAGTAACTTTGAGTTAGTTACTTGGAAGTAAGAAAGGGAAATCGAAAAAGATTTACAAATATGTTCTTGTGCATAATTATTGATAAATACTATGTTACGGACTTGAAAAATGCAACGGGGATGTATAGGGTAGCATCATGATTAAGCGGATTTCAATTTGGAGTTAAGAGTAAAGTTTTTACTTTTTGCACTTAGGGTTCTCAAAGAAATTTGGAGTTGTCAAGTCACGAAATTGGCAACACCAAAATGCAATTCAATAACATACTATTGCGAATTTACAATATGGGCATGTATGGGTAAACGAAAGGGCCTCAAAAATCAACATTGGTTACTTCTACACAGTCTTAGAAAATTACACTATGGCCCAAATTTTTGTTACCCTATAATCCACTTCTCCAAAATATATGATTTTTGTTATTTTTGCCAAAATATAGAAATATTAAATAGATGAATTTTCTGGTGAAATATTGGAAAACGCTAGTACATGTTTTAGAGTAACTTAAAGTTAGTTACTTGGAAGTAAGAAGGGGAAATCAGAAAAGATTTACAAATATGTTCTTGTACGTGATTATTAATAAATACTATGTTATGAACTTGAAAAATGCAATGGGGATGTACAGAGTAGCATCACGTTTGAGCAGATTTCAATTTGGAGTTAATAGTAAAAATTTACCTTTTGCATTTAGGTCCCTCCAAAAAATTTGGAGTTGTCAAATCACAAAATTGGCAACACCAAAATGCAACTAAATAATATACGATTGCAAATTTGCAATGTGGGCATGGGTGGCCGAAAGAGCCTCGGAAGTCAACATTGATGACTTCTACACAGTCTTGAAAAATTACACTATAACCCAAAATTGTGTTACCCTATAATCCACTTTTCCAAAATACATGATTTTTGTCATTCTTGCCTAAATATAGAAATATTAAATAGATGAATTTTATGGTGAAATATTGGAAAGCGCTAGTACATGCCCTAGAGTAACTTAGATTTAGTTAATTGAAAGTAAGAAAGGGAAATCAAAAAAGATTTACAGATATGTTCTTGTGCATGACTATTGATAAATAGTACTATGTTAAAAACTTAAAATATACAATGTGGGTGTATAGAGTTGATCTTCAATTAGTTAAAATCAACTTAGTTATTAGTGTTCATATATATACTAAATCAAGTATGAATTGACAGTTTATAAAATCAACTTTATTATTACTCTTTGTACATAGAAAGTCAAATAAGGTTGAGCATTGATTAGTTAAAGTCAAAAAAATTATTCGTATTTATATATACTAATTCAAATAAGGATTGAGCTTTATTAGTTAAAGTTAACTTAGTCATTAATGTTTATACATACAAAATCAAGTAAGGGGTGACCGTTGATTAGTTAAAGTGAAACATTTATGTTCTTATTGATACAAAATAAGTTAAGTAAGAGGCGACCATTGATTAGTTAAAGTAACATTAGTTATTAGTGTTTACATGTAGAAAGTCAAATAAGGATTAACTGTCGATTAGTTTAAGTCAAACATTTTTATTTGTATTTATATATACTGAGTCAATTAAGGGTCGGAAGTTAATTATTTATTGTCAAACATTTTTATTCGTGATTATATATATTTGGTCAATAAAGTTGATCATTGATTAATTTAAGTCAACTTAGTTATTAGTTAAAGTCAACAAAAGAAGTGAACGATTTTGAAAGTTAAGAGAAAAAGAATTTAGCTTAGAGCGGTTACGCCCAGCTCATGAAATTTCTGGCAACATTTTTGAAACTTTTGGCAAATTTTTGGCAGGAAGATTGAATTATTTTAAAATTTTTGGCAAATTTTTTTAAAACTTTCCGGGAATATTGAATTTTAAAAATTTTTAGCACTGATTTTTTAAAATCAGTGCTAATATTTTCCAACACCGGTTTGGCACCGATTTTTATTAAACTAGTGTTAAATTAACACTGATTTTAAAAAAAAATTAGCATCGATTTTTCAAAAATCGATGTTAAAATTAGATAAACTGTTGCCCATATATTTGGGGCACCGATTTTCAAAATCGGTGCTAAAAAATGGGTGTAAGAGGGAGTCTCTGTGGTAGTGTCCTCTATCTCTTCGGTTTCTACCGCATTCCCTCCCTGCCTGTCCTCAAACTTCAATGGAGAGTTGAAATCTCCAATTATATCACATGGCCTATCCCTCATTCCTTTTTTTTATTCAAAGAATTCCACATGCCTTTTCTTTTTTCTATTGTATTATACCCATATATAACTTTAAGATAACAAACCATTTTCATGGCTTTTATCTCTATAGCCATATCAACCCATTGATCACCTTTACTGGTAACTGTCACTCCAAAATAATCTCTTCTCCAGCCAATCCATATTCTTCCTCTGTCCACTATTTCCTCATTTGTTATCAGCTGCCAACCTAGCTCAATTCTATCCCATATTTTTTTTTTGTTGATTTTCCATTTTTACTCTTGTTTCTAGCAATCCTAGTATCCCAAATTAATTCAGCATGCATCTTCTTCTTATCTGACCATGCTTCACCATTTTATTTAGACCTAACATTCCTGCTCAACATTATACTTTCCATCTGGTGGATCAGTAAGGAGAGTATACTTTCCTTTCCTCAATCTTTCCATAATATCCTCCCCTTTTTATTGACTGCCATTTTGCTCTTCCCGCTGCACTTCAGTATATCCTCTCCTCCATATTGAATTCTGGACCTCATGTTCTCCATATTTTTCCCCAATTCTGCCTTCTTCACCTGAGTCTGATCAATTTTTCTCATTGGAATATATATTTTCTTCTTTTCAGCCACATTTTAAAATTCTCCTTTCTCTTGCATATCATCTGCTCATATCCAATCATACCACAATCTCATAACAAGGATCTTTTTTATGATATTGAGAATGCTGAAAATGTTGATGTCATCCTACCTGATGGATCTATTTCTACTGCTGTTGAACATAAACATATTACGCTTTGGAGATATTGTTGTGAATCATGTTCTGCTTATTCCGGCACTGCGATGCAATTTGTTGTTGTTTGCCAAGTTAACTCCTGATTTAAAATGTCTAATTTTGCTTACTGGAAAATTGTGTATATTACGAGATATCTGCAAGAGGATGGTGATTGGTGCAGATGAACAACAAGGAGGGGTTTATTGGTTGCACAGATTGGTAGCTTTACAATCTACACATCCATCCTTGTCCGTTGTTGCTTCAGTGTCTTTTTTCTGATTTGCGGCATCACTATTTTGGGCATCCGTCCTTTTCGGTGTTGTCTTCTATCCCAGCTATTTCTTTAAGTACTAGTGATTTGAATAAAATTATTCCCTGCTCTATCTGTCATCGAGGAAAATAGTCTAGACATAGTTTCCATGTCAGTTCTTCCAAAGCTAGTCATTTGTTTGAACTTATACATTGTGATGTTTGGGGCCTTATGGTCCACCTTCTTCTAATGGAGCATTTTCATTTTTAACTATAGTTGATGATTATTCCTGAGCTGTTTGGGTTTACTTGTTAATTTCTAAGAATCAAGTACTAGTGAAGCTGAAGGGGTTTTTTGCGCTTGTTTAGACACAGTTCCACCGTCCAATTCAGTGGGTTTGGGCTGACAATGGGACAAAATTCCTGCCTCTCAGACTATTTGCTCTAGAGAAAGATGTTCACTTTGAGACCTCCACCACTTACCACCTCAGCAAAATGGGATAGTGGAACAAAAGTACGGACATATCCTAAATGTTGCTTGTGCTCTTCGTTTCCTAGCTCATTTGCCTATCGACTTCTGGGGAGAATGTATTCTTACAGTTGCCTACCTCATCACATGCACACTAACATCTGTGTTAGATGGTCGATCGTCCCATCAATTTCTGTACGGTCGCTCACCAGATTACAACCATCTCCGGATGTTTGGTTGCCTACGCTTTGCTTCTCAGCTTCCATGACCGCGTGGTGAGTTTGCATCCAGAAGTCAGACGCGTGTCTTTCTTAGCTATCCTATTGACAAGAAAGCCTGGTGTGTTTATGACTTGGAGTCTCGTACTGTGTTTGATAGTTGGGATGTGATATTTTATGAATGTTTTCCGTATGCACCAGTTTCTGTGGAGACGTTACCTGCTAATCCACTGCCTTTTTAGTCACTTGTTGTTTATGATGACTCCTTTCCAAAGTCATCCGATTTGATGAAGCCATTACCTTCTTCCAAGCTGCGATCACCCACACTGTAGTGAGTACGGCCTTTAGAGACCCATAGGACCGTGACTGGTCAACGACAAGCTCTACCCGAGCCACGACCATCCACTGCCGAGTCACGACAGCCGCTGCCGAAGCTGCCGCCAGCTCCCTCCGGCAAACAACCGCTTGCAACTGTGCTGTAATACGTTCCTGAGCTTCCTTGTCCATCGCTTGAGTCTATTAGGCCAGTTTTCCTCTAATCACTAGTCTTCGCCAGTCCCAGTTAAATTGAATGATTATATCTGCACTGCTACTCGCTCAATAAAGCCCCCTGCTGATCTCTCATTGTCTGCTTCACTGTCCTCAGGTACTCGTTACCCTATTGTTGATTATGTTTCCTGTGATAATTTTTTTCTTTCACATTCTTAATTTTTTGCTTCAGGTGCAGATATTGTTGACCCGGTTACTTATGTTGATGTATATCGCCATTCTCATTGGCGTGCAACCATGTCCAATGAGATTGATACACTCAAGCGGAATAACACATAGGTTCTTGCTCCTCTTTCGCTTGGCAAGAAGGCAATTGGATGCATGTGGGTGTATTAGACCAAGTTTAAGTTCGATTGTTTCATTGAGAACTATAAGGCTCGTTTGGTTGCTTTTAATAATCGTCAGATTAAGGGCACTGACTTTACTGAGACATTTCTCCTGTTGCCAAGATGAGTTCGGTTCGCCTTTTATTGGATGTTGCTGTTATTCATGGATGGGATCTTTATCAAATGGACGTTCACAATGCATTTCTGCATGGTGATTTTGAGGAGGAGGTGTATATGTGGCTGCCTCCCAGTTATACACTAATTGCGCCAGGTTTGGTTTGCAAGCTTCGCAAATCTCTTTATGGTATTCGACAAGCTCCACAGAGTTGGTTTACAAAGCTTGTTGTTGCTCTTCGACTCTTTGGATTTTTTCATAGTAAGGCGGATTACTCATTGTTTTCATATCTACGAGATGGTGTGTCTTTCCATGTTCTAGTTTATATTGATAACCTTATTATTGCTGGTTCGTCTCCTGAGTTGATGGTTAAATTCAAGAAGTATTTGTGCTCTTGTTTTCATATGAAGGATCTTGGTTCCCTGAAGTATTTTTTAGGTATTAAGATATCTCATCGCCGTGATGACATATTTCTATGTCAACGGAAATATGTCTTGGATATTTTGTCAGATACTGGGATATTGGCGGCAAAGCCCACAGATTTTCCCATGTAACAACAACACAATTTGGCACGAGATGATGGTCCCTTGCTTGATGCTTCGACGTAGTATCGTCGCCTGGTTGGGAAGCTCATTTATCTTACCACTACTCGTCCTGAGCTTAGCTATTCCGTTCATACCTTAGCTCAATTTATAGAGAAACCGCGGTTGGGGCATTGGCAGGCTACACTGTGGGTTTTGCACTGTTTTAAGAGTCATCATAGTCAAGGTCTGTTTCTATCAGCTAAGAGTTTGCTTCAGCTAACAACATTCTGTGATTATGATTGGGCAGCTTGTCCGATTACTAGGAAATCTTTGATTGGTTATTTTGTGATGATTGGTGAATCTTATATTCCTTAGAAGATGAAGAAGCATCCAATTGTTTCTCGTTCTTCGGATGAAGCAAAGTACACAGCTATGGCAGTTGCTTGTTGTGATTTGCTGTGGCTTAAATCCTTTCTTTGTTCCATGGGAATTGGACATCCTACTCTGATATGGCTATATTGTGATAGCTAAGCAGCTCTTCATGTTGTAGCCAATCTTGTGTTTCATGAGAGAACCAAACAAATAGAGATTGACTGTTATTTTGTTCATGATTTGATATAGTCTGGTGATGTGGTCACTCATCATATGCGTACTTCAAGTCAACCAACAGATTTGTTTACTAAGGCACTTGGTCGACAGTTCTTTCAGAGTTTACTTGGCAAGTTGGGCATTCAAGATCCATATGCTCCAACGTGAGAAGTGTAGAAGATATTTTATAAATATCTTCTGTAATATTTTGTATATCTTATACCTTAGATTGAATCCTTTTCCGTTTGTGATTTTATATATGATGCTTATATATTGTACCCTTGTATCATCAATAAAAGCATACATTCATATTTTACACAAATTAAAGAATTAAAAGAAAAAAATACCGTTAAGCAACAGAACCAAAATTTGGTGTGTCGATTTACACCAAGAATAAATCGAGCTCTAAGCTAAAATTTTCAGTTCAGGATTGTACGATCGGTATGGACATACCAACTAGTATAGCTGCAAACAAGTTTGTTTCCCAAGATATTTTTGAGACTTTTTCCTTAATCTTTAATCTGTGAATTTGTGACCAAAACAACCAGATGAGGGCAGTGAATAAGAAAAACTAAAAACCGAGTAAAAACGAGAATGAGAAATTGTTACAGATTTCAAAAAGATTCAGCTATGATGAGAAAATTCTGGTTCCGATATTCCGTACTGGCTTTCTATCTTGATCCTTTATGCAAAGATGACTTTAAATGCATGCACACAAATTGATTATAGTTGCAAGCAACCAATCTTTCCTTACCTTGTCGATAATCACGAGGACGTCTTAGTAAATATGTCTTTAACTAACATGTAACCTAAGAGGCGTTGTATAAATTTAATATGCTAGAAACATTAAGAATGAGAAATACCCAATTCATAACCAACAAACTCTGATGTAGGATTGTTAAATTAAGACTTTTGTTCCCTACCACTGATGGAACTTAAATCACAATTACGGATGATTGATTCAATTGGTATTAAATTAACTAACATACTATCAAATATTGGCCACTACTCAATAAAATGAAAGCAATCATAAACATTATAATCAAGAACAACAGATGATAGCATGCAATCCAAGGATAAAAACTAATTAGATCTCACGAGAATCGACATCAGTACTTCCTTGATATTTACCAGAAAAGATGAATTTAGCTAGAATGCATAATTGAATTAATAATCAAAAGTATGAAAAGAAATAATGAAAATTGTCTGAATAGAATGATTAAAAGCTCCAAAACGTGAATACAGTTTTTGCGCGAATGACTGTCTCATGCGTATATCTGCTGCGTACGATTGAATTCAGTGTATGGAAAAATTACTACGACAAAAAAAGATAAGGAATCAAATATGTCTTTCCTTATCTATTTGAAATTCAAATAGAATATCTTCTCCTAAAATTCAGGAGTCTTCAAATCAATTCAGATTCTTCCCAACTGCATCCGACTTGGCATAATTCCGCAAAATAATCTCCATTGGTTATTCCAACATTTTCATATTTTTCTCCTCTTCCAACCCCAAGTAAAAATGGCTATTTCTCTCATATTTTCGGAATATTGGTCAGTATGGGCATACCGACTACAAACTACAGCAACTTTGACAATTCTGCCTCTAAATGCCTAAACTGCAATAAGATTCCAAATAACATAAATTTCCAAGAATTTACTCAACATTTCAGGTCAATAACAACCCAAAATACATGGTAAAATCAACTCAATCATGTTTGTTTGTTAGTAAGGCAATTAGATCACGATTTCTAGAAGTTATACCAGCTAGAACTTTGGTTATAACTCCTCTATAAATATAGATGTAGAGTTTTCATTTTATATGAATTCAATTAGTATAAGAAATTTTTCTCCACATAAATTCTTTTATTTTTTTCCTTGTTTCCACTTTTAATGTTCTTCATGGTATTAAAGCTAGTATAACCGTTTCTGTTCACAGTGGCGGAACCGAAAAATTTTGTTGAGGGAGGCTGAATGGTGAAGGGTTGGATGGTGGTGGGCTGTGGCAACAACGTCAGTTGCGGCGGCGGGACGGCGGCAGGAGGCGGAGACCTGGCGAGAGAGAATTGAGCTCCTGAGCTTTGGCCACTGGCCACTTCCTCTCTTCAGCTTCTTCCGTAATGGGATTTTGGGAGAAATGGTATTGGATTGAGAAATTGGCCCAATCCAATACATCTTAAAACCCATATTTCATTTTCTATTTTTTTGCCCTTATGATAAATGAAACAACGGCATTTCACTAACGTGAAAATGATGTCGTTTTAGTGGTTCAGTTGCAAAAAAAAGGCCGCTCTCCAAGATTCTCGCCGTCGTGGCCGGAAGACGCGGAAGTAGGGGCGAAAGACACGCATCTTGCCGAAAATCAATTCCTACTACCTACGGCCGGTGATTTAGGTCGAGCTGGAGCCCTACCTCGCAGACCACGGGTTCCGCCCATGTCTGTTCATATGCTTTCTTTATGGAAGGAAGTGTAATTGTTGCACCTGTGGTAAGTACTTAGAAACTATTGTCAAGGACAAAGATGGTTAGACTCATCAGCTCATAATAGGCCTCAATGATGAGTTTACTGCCATTGGCAATCAAATATTGCTTATTGAGCCTCTTTCTTCCATAGGAAAGTCATATTCTTTTGTTAGCAAGATAAAGAAACGTAATACTGCTTAACTAAATAATTGTAACCTACATGAACAATCTGCTATGTTTTCTTACAATAAAGCTAAAGGATCACTTGATGCTCATAATGGAACTGCACTGGTAGTTAGAGCAAATAGAATGCAAGGACATGTTAATAACTATAAGAAAAGATATGTGATGAGGCCCGAACAGTTAAATATTGTGGTGTGCAAGGTCATCTGAAGGAGAATTGCTTTAAACTCATTAGTTATCCTGAGAGGTGGCATGGCAACAAGAAAGTATAAGCTCTAAACCTAAAGGAAATCAGTACATAAATCCAGATTATCTTGGATATCAGTATGAAAATGGAGTATACAATCAATAGTATGGAAATGCAGCCATTTCTGTTATTTCAAGTGGAAGGTAAACACCACTAGATCTTGGAGGACAAAATGATAACTTGGAGAAGATGATCTTCAAAATTTGAGAGGTACAACGATGACTTCCAAAATTTTGGCACCACTGCCGAGGAGAAGGCGTTATTTGTTTAGGTTTTAGCATAGATTTTTATATTTGTTTTATTTAACTCAGCTCGGAGTAGGTATTGCTTGAATTCTTGGTGTATATGTTACCTTACTTCTAACCAAGAATCCTTGCACTACTATTCCATTTTTTAACATAAAAAATGGAAATCTCACCTTGAAGGCTCGTGATGATAAAAGAGGCTCAACAAGAAATTTTTTGTGGGATTTATTTTTCAAATAATCCAACAGGTTCTTTTTATTGGTTGCGAGAGGAGCACTATGAAAAAAAAAAAGAACTGCTGGTTTCCTAAACCAAGGGTACTATAAGGAGTGCTATTGAGAGGTGAGAGTTGCTAGTTTTCAAGGGCAAAGAGTTCAAGATTTGTATGATCCATGTGATTCTTACAATATGGAGTGGATTTGTATTCCATATTCATGGTATGGAAATGCACAAAAAAACCAACACTACAAGCAATATGATTGGCCTCCACCACCTAATGTCATGCCCTAAAATCAAGGTCAAGGCTAAGATACAAGTTCTAGAATGTCAAAGGAGGAGGTATTAAATTCTTTGGATTATTTGACCAAGAAAATAGAGCACTTACGAGAAGATATTCAACGAAACATCAAGAGCATTGAGGGGTGTGTGAGAGATATGGCCAAAATGGTGAGCTGAATGGAAGTTTGACTGAAAATATACCATCCCAATTGAAACTCATTTCAAAACATATGGTGAGTGATGCCACCTTGACGAATGAAGATGAGTTCCAAGTGGACAGGGAGTTGGTTGTTGAAGCTAAAGAAGTTGAGGATGAGGTGATTATTCATGAACCGTCACCATTGCCATTATCACCCCACCTCCATCTATTGAGCCAACTCCATCATTTTCAAAAATCTTGAAGGAGACACAAAAGAAGTCAAATGAAATGCCAATCCTCTAAATCACCCCTCTCCTTTAAGACCAACTCCAACACCACAAAATCCTCCTCTTAGAGGATTTCTACCCCCACCACCCTAACTTTTGAAATCCATTGCGTAGAGGTTGAAACCTATACCACATTGTTAACATTACAGTCATGTTGACGACCTTATATATATAGAGCTTTTCAGGAGGTAACTGAGCTTTAAAATATTAGTATATTTTTATTCCAAAAAAGAAAACTTCTCTCACTTCTTTTCTCACACTCTATACCAAACCCCAAAACACTACCACAATCCACCACCAAAAACACCATGAAAACCCACCACCTGGGTGTACTACTAGATGTTGCTTTGTGTGGTTGTTGATTACGATTTTCTTAGTTGTGGACTTGTATCAGATTGATCGAAGTTGCATATTGGGTGGGTTTGAGAACATTGAGGAAAGGATAATACTTTGAAAAGTGAGCATTGCCATCATCGGTATGAACCTTTAAGGTCCTATTTGTGATTTCTTATTTTCCCATTCTTTTCATTGAGAAGTGAGCATTGCCATCATCAGGATGAACACTTATTGGGACTCAAAATTTGTAAACTTTGACCGTATATATAAATTTATCCATATATAATTAAAATATCATGTGAGATATTGTTAGATTCGTCTTAACATCTTTTTTGTAATTATCAAAATTTTATGCGGCATTATTATAGGTAACTAGAGATATTTACGGTCAAACATGATCATTGAAAATCGTGAAAAGTAAATAAGCAAAATGAAGTGGGACGGAGGGAGTATGTACTAAAGATTAAGTTTCATGATCTAAGTCAAAATCCTTAAACGAATTCATATTATCCCCCTGGATACAATCCCTAATTGTCACTATACATTTAATAGTGTTTAAAGAGTTGTAGGTGACTTATAAATTGTATATTAAGAGATACGATGATGACCTCTCAAATATCAAAAATCTTGGAGAAGATAAATATTTTTTGGCCATTGAAATCATGAGATTGTAAGAGGGCCTTTTTCTTCATAAAAAGTATATACTTTATGTTTATCTAATTCATTGACTAACAAGAAGCAAACCACTGTCTCCAAATCATCAGCTGAATCTGAGTACATAATTTCCAGTCCACTACCCTATTCCTTTGCTTTGTGACAATTGGACCATAATTTATCTAACACATAACCCTATATTTCAAGCAAAAACCTAGCATTTGGAAATTGATCGCAGTGTCATGATTTCTACAAAGAGGGTTTCTTAACACTGATTCAGGTTGGCACTAAGTTTCAACTGGTAGACTTGTTCACTAAGATCCTCTTTACTGTTGTTTTCATCAAACTATAGACTTCTCTTGATGAACACTTTTAATTGAATATAGCTACCTGTGTTAATAGAGCTTCTATTATCGCTAACTACTCTACCATAACAATTCATTGTCATTATATGAAACTTTTGGATTTTGCCATAAACTGAAGACCGTTGTTATTGCTTGTGTTTCATTGTCAAAAATAATAACGTACTTTGCTTGGGTTCGTATAGGTGGAATTCATTACATGCAAGGATGCACTTACAAAGAAAAACCAACGTGGGAATCCAAGATAGATCATAACCAAGTTGTCATTTGGCACAGCGAGATTATGAGAACATGAAATGGAATGAGGGGTAAATTTTCATTAGGCCATATGTAAAATGCCCATATATGTGAGACCTAGTGGTGTTGACTAACTTTAAGAATCCCCTTGTTTGTTGTCCATGTTAAGTTTTCTTGGACATCTAGTGTACAAGGTGATGGCAACACCAGTTGGTTGCACCAATCCCACCTTGATGTTTAGGGGAAAATGATAAAGTTCTACACAATAGGTTGGAGGATGAATATATCGCAATGGTCCTTATCATACTTCTATACCATTTGCTTTTGTTCATTTACAATACTCATGTTATGTAGTTGAATCTGTATTCAATGCTAAGAGTTTTATTATAAGTTATTATCACTAGTGATTCCTATAGATATTGTTCTTCATTTTGTTTGGTTGTAATGCACAAGGTGTTATGCAAATTATTTTAGTTTCGATACAAATGTGTGCTTATAGCCACACTACTATGGACAAATTCTTATTCGTAAAATTGGAAAATGATAATGATTTCCAATAGAAGAACCAAAATTGTAACTATCATCAGATCAAGAAGAAAATTTTTAAAAGTAAAACTGGCCTAAGTTCATATGTCTTAACTAATACTTCTAGAACCACTCCAACTAACTGATTAGCCTACTGAGCACTGTACCCTCCTACCGATTTATTTTTGAAAGGATGGAACTTTGAGAATCAGATAATTGGACGACGTTAAAAATGGGTACCACAGTGGTGTCAAGTCATGGTATTTACTATAACACGACTGTTATACAACACAGTGTATTGTGGTACAATGAACAATGACGGTGCAAGAGACAATGTGTCAAAATTATCATCCTAAGGCCCTTTAACCGATGTTGATACCCATGTGTCCCCACCCGTGATTAAAGAAGAAATACACATGGGAGTTGAATTCAATTCTAAAAAGGCACAAGACAATTAGTTTTAAGCGGATATTCAAAAGAAGGAAAAATGATAATATGTTGAAGTTTTCGCAAAAAAAAAGTTGTCAATTATCCTCATGAACAACAAAACAGCAAGAGATGTGTGCAAGAATAGAACTTTCCTGATTAAATTTAACACATTGACATGCGGCATCACAACACTAGAGAGTGCATTGCCAAAAGAGATTTACAAGTGGCATACCCAAAAGTGGGCGATCAACTAGTAGTTACCTTTATTAAGATAATCGATGATTTTGTCAGGATTGAGAGCTTGCTTGGAGTGGAAAATCAAGTTTAAGGGGGGCTGTTGAAATTAAACTTGATTTTGGGTAAGCCCAAAATGGCTTCTCAATAGCCCTTTATCTAGAAGAAGTCCAAAGAAGTCTTTGAAGTAAGGAACATTCTAGATTATCTTCTAACCCTCTCTACAATATGTAGATTATTATCGAGTTGTAATGAATTTTTGTGAGAGCTAATTGTAGCCATTAAATTAGAGTTGGGCTATCACGATCTTAGCCAGTAGTAGGATGATGCCACTAGCATAAATAGAGGGATGTAGTAGAGTTTGAATCAATCCAAAGATAATACTCCCTCTGTCCCAGCATAAGCTGCATTTATACTATTCATATAGTTAAAATTTACTAATTTAAACTTTAAAACTATATTGATATATAAGTGATATTATCACGTGACATGATGTTAGATTTCTCTTAATGCGTTTTTTCATAATATTAACTAATTAATTAATTTTTATTATAAATAATTAAATATATTAATGGTCAAACATTTTTTGAGTAAACTATGAAAAGGCAAAGTGTGCAGTTTATGCTAAGACAGAGGAAACATAAGCCTTCTCTTTATATAATTAGCCCACTCTTCCTAATTCTCCATTCTCTTTTAAATTTTCTACCCTTTCTTCAAACCGTTCAAATTTTCTTTCCAACAATAACAACTAGGTGAATGAATTTTGGGAAGCGGCTGTGCGGGCGAAACACACACACTGGCGGTGCGTTCTTTATGGCAACCATGAAGCGTCGAAGGGGCAGGCCACAGAAGAAGGTGGCTCCGACGACGGCGGAGTGGAGTAGATCAATACGGGAGGAACGTGTTGAGGCTACTGGTCTGTTGGAGGAGGAGGATGAGGAGCTATCAGAGAAGAACACTGAGGCGGTGGAAGCTACAGTAGAGGTAAACCCTATTCTCTCAACGGATAAGGGCAATTCGATTGAGAGTGAGAAAAAAAGGAGATGCTATGGGTAGACATTATCAGTGGAAATGGGGTTCAGAAAAATGGGATGAAGATCGATTATGTAGCTCCCACGGTTATAGAGGGGGAAATTGAGGTAGAGATTGAAATGTAGGATTTGAAGGATGAATTAGACTACTCGAAGAACTCTCTGATTATGTACGTTTTAGGCAGGAATTCGACGATGAATGCTGTGAAAATGTATGTAATGAAGTTCTGGTCGTTTGTCAGCGCACCAGAGATACTGTACAATAACGAGGGATACTTTATCCTCTGTCTAAAATCTGAGAAAGATAGGGATGAATTCTTGAGGAGGGGGCCGTACACGATCTATAGCATAGCCATGTTCCTGCATTTATGGAAGCCCAATTTTTCACTGAAGAGTGATATGGTGCAAACTCTGCCTATCTGGGTGAAGCTACCGAACCTACCTATCCATCTTTGGGGACCCAATAGCTTAGGGAAGATTGGAAGTGCGGTGGGACAGCCCATGTTCACTGACGAATGCACTGCAAGCAAGCTGCGGGTATCATATGCACGGATTCTGGTGGAAGTAGATATCTCCCAACAGATTATGGAAGTTGTAACAATCAGGGATGTTGAAGGTAATAAAATACAACAGCCAATTGAAATTGAATGGAGGCTATTGTTCTGTGACAAATGCCAAATGGGAGGGCATAGGTGTAACAATGAGGGAGAAAAGAAGAAACAAGTCCAATTGTGGCAGGAAAAGAAAAGAACACTAGTCGAAGGGAAGGTGAGTTAGGCTGAGGGTAAACAGCAGGCAGTGATCAAGGCGGTGGCACAACAGTCTGTGAGCAGTATTCAAGGTGATGCCTGGAAGGTGGTGGCACCAAGGAACAGGGGGAAACAAAAGGAGGGTGTGGTTCTCACACAAGGAGAATGTAGCAGACAAGGTTCGATGGGATTGGAGGTAGCTCTGGGAATTTTGACTGATTCTCCAGAGGGCTTCGACCATGTTCCATGATTATTTCATAGAATGTGAGGGGGTTAAATAATACAGCGAAGCAGAGAGAGATTTACTCCCGTCTTTCTGGTATAAAGTTTATCATTGCTATTTTAGTAGAAACTAGAGTTAAAAGAGAAAATATGAATGAAGTCAGGAAATGTTTTTAAAACAGGTGGCAGTTTATGTATAACTATGAGGCCCATCTTAATGGTAGAATATGGTTGTTATAGGATGATAAAAAAGTTAGAGTACTGAAGAGGGAAGTGACTGATCAAATGCTATTGTGTGAAGTAACTGGTAGTAGTGGGAAATTGTTGTGTTGGTTGACTGCTATCTATGCTGGGAATCAGTTGAAGGTGATAAAGGGTCTCTGGAAGGATATAGAAAAATCTCAGAAAATGGTTGCAGGGCCTTGGTTTTTATTAGGGGAATTCAACAATGTCCTCGGTATAAATGATAGACTGGGAGGCAATGATATGCATGCTAGTGAGTACTGGGAACTTGAACAAACGATGATGACAGTTGGAATGAGTGAATGCGAATCACCGGGAGACTTCTACACTTGGTCAAATAGACAAGTGGGAGGTATCATTTATTCAAGAATTGATCGAGGAATGGGGAATTCACAATGGTTTATGAGATTCCCCGATTCTGTAATAAAAATTATGGAGGCAGGGATCTCAGACCATGCATTACTCAGGGTGAAGCTATTTGAAGACAAGGGGAGGAGACCTAGACAATTTAAAATTTTAAACTACCTGCTAGAAAGGGAGGATGTTCTGGAGACTATTAAGGAAATCTGGGATAAACCAGTAAGTGGTAGGCCTGTGTACGTGGTATGGATGAAGTTACTGAGGCTCCAGCAAGACTTAAAACTGGTCATGAAATAGGTTGGTGGGGTGAAAAGAAAGCTGGAGTAGTCCAGGGAAGAGTTAAGTGAAGCCCAACGAAACTTGATGAATGATAGGCTGTATAAGGATAAAGTACTGAGGGTTATAAACTGTATAGAAGAAGTTTACAAGTGGAGTGGAATAGATGAAAAGATAGCAAAATAGAGATCGAAGATAGATTGGCTACACATGGGTGATGGGAACAACTCATATTTCCATGCATCGGTAAAGTCAAAAAATAAGGCAGCAGGTATTCTGAAAATTGAAAAAGAGGATGTAAGTGTGACCACTGAACAGGAGGAAATAGAAGCAGAGATACTCAATTTCTATGAGAACTTGATTGGCAGGACAAGTACCAGATCAGAAGGCATTAATGTCGAGGTCATGAGGAATGGCAAAACACTGAATAACAAAGATAGAAGGAAGCTGATTGCAGAGGTTAATGAGAAGGAGATATATGCATCCTTGAAGGGAATATGCGACATGAAAGCACCGGGTTGTGATGGGTTTAATGCAATATTCTTCAAAGTAAACTGGAGAGTGGTGAAGGATGATTTCGTTGAAGCGGGGATGGATTTCTTTGAATTAGGGAGGATATACAGAGCTGCAAACAGTACTTTAGTGACCCTCATTCCGAAAAGTCCCATGGCAAGCAAGGTGAAGGATTACATGCCCATATCTTGTGTTTCAACAATATACAAGGTGATCTCTAAAGTAATGACGAATCGGCTGAGCAAGGTAATTGGAGAAGTAGTGCAAATTAACCCGGGTGCCTTTGTCCCCTGGAGAAGTATTCACAACCATATTATGGTGGTCTATGAATTTCTCAGAGGTTACAATAGAAAAGGAGGAACCCCAAGATGTGTTATACAAATGAATATACAGAAAGCTTTCAACACTGTCGAATGGGAAGCACTTGAGGATATCATGAAGGAGATAGGAATACCTGAGAAATTTGTGAGATGGGCTATGGTGGGTGAGAACACGGCGTCATACAGATACAATGTCAATGGGCACACTACCAGGTTTCTTTAGGCAAAGCGGGGACTAAGGCAGGGAGACCCCCTCTCGCCACTGTTATTCGTACTCATTATGGAATACATGACAAGGTGCTTACAGGATTGAAGAAAGAAGGCCGAGTTTAAGTTCCATCCGAACTGTGAGCTTCTGCAGCTGAATAGCATCAGCTTTACGGATGATATCCTGCTTCTGTCAAAGAGAGAGGCAGATTCTGTCAACGTTCTGATGAGGCCATACCAGAAATTCGAGCAATCCACTGGGCTCAGAGTCAGCAGGAACAAATGTAATGTGTACTTTGGCAATGTGGCACATGACCAGAGAGGGAGGATACTCGAGCTGACAGGGTTCACAGAAGGGAAACTTCCATTCAGGTATCTTGGCATCCCCTTAGCTAGTAGAAAGCTAACAATCCATATGTGACATCCCTTGATTGAGAAAATAATTAAACGAATTAAACACTGGAGTGCTAAGCTGTTGAGTTACTGGGGTAGACTACAGTTGATTAAAAGCATGATCTTCTCTGTTATTAATTACTGGCTGCAAGTGTTTCCTTTGCCAAAAGCAGTAGTTAAACACATAGATGCTCTATGCCGTACATACCTTTGGTGTGGAGGGGAGACGATTTCCAGAAAGTCACCAGTGGCTTGGGAAAAACTATGTGGCAGGAGGAAAGCCAGGGGACTAGGTTTAATCTCGTTGCAGGAATGAAGTATGGCAAGCGAGAGTAAAACCTTATGGAATGTTTGTAGAAAGACAGATAGGCTATGGATAAGCTGGCTTCATGCGTATTACATAAAGGAAAGGGATGGACTGAGTGTTAAGATCCCAGCCAATGCATCATGGATTATCAAAAGTCTGGGTAAATGCAGGGACAAAGTACTGAACTTGGAGGCGTGGCAGAAGCAAGAAAGGCTTAAAATGTTTAGTATCAGGCGTGTTTATGAGGAGCTGAAGCATGGGCAACCAGAAATGATTTGGAGAAAACTCCTTTACAAACAACTATGCATGGTCATGGGCAAAATTTACTCTCTAGATGTGCTATTTTCAGAGATTGGCAACAAAAGACAAATTGGTCAAGTTCGGCATCGGCACAGATAGAAAGTGTAGTGTCTACGACAGGGAGGAAACGATACATCATCTATTTTTTCTTGCCCTGAAACGAAGAAAAACTGGAGGGACCTGCTAGGATGGCTGAAGATGGCGAGGGAACCTGGTACGTGGGATGAAGAGATAGCATGGTTGGTGCAAAAATGTCGAGGCAAGGGAAGAAAAGTCTAGCTCCTAAAGATGGCAGTAGCAGAAAATATTTACTGGACGTGGAAGAGGAGAAATGAAGTGTGCTTCCATAAACAGGAGAGCAAAAATATTGTAAGTAAAATTATAGAGTGTGTAGTATATAGCGCTTGGGTTAAACCAAAGTTGAAAGTGTTATCTGTTGAATTTATCGTAGATTTTGACTGATATATGGCCTTTGTAACATGGGGTTTGTTCATATTTTGAAAAGAAATGGAAGTTTTACTGAGTTTAAAAAAAAGAACAACTAGGTGGCCTTTAATAAAATTGTTCATGTCATTAACCTCTTTTACCAAATCTGCTATCCATTTGGACTCCACATAATGATCACCTTTTTCATTTGGTTCACAAATAAACTTCACCACCAAGTTCAAACAATGAACTACACAAGGGATCCAAAATATCCTAGGATATTTATCCTCAATTAAACCCCCCCCTGCAGCTTTAAAGTTTGAACCAATATCAGTGATAATTTGCACAACATTCGTTTCACTGATTTCTTCAATGGCTTCACTAAAGATGTTTGCTATATATGGAGCATCTTTAGTCATCACATCACTTGTATCAATTGACTTATGAAACATTGGACCAGAAGCAAATGCAATCATAATATTGATGATTGGTCTTGATACACCATCCGACCATCCATCTGAGCATATAGATGCACTTTTTTCACCCAGCTCTCTCTGACGGGTTTAAGCAGCTTCTTTACATGGGACTTTTGTTGATGCAGCAACGTTGTTCTCGATCGATCATAAGTTGGAGGAATATAGCCACCTAGTGGAGTATTGGCCAGTTTTTAACTGTAACGTCTAAACTAAGGATTTCTAGCAAAATTGAAAGGAATTAAACCGGTATAAAGCATAAGGGAGCACAACTTATCAACTTCATCTTTATCTGCCACGTTGAAAGCCATTTGTATAGCTCTTTTCCTTTTCTTTGGGTGATTCACGTCCGATGCTTCTGGAAATGAAATATAATTCTACCTCTGTTTTGCTACAAAGGCAGCACTCACCCTCATCATGTTCTTTATTGGTCTCATGATATAACTCACCAGTTAGACCCCTACAAATTTGTAACCCCTGATTGGGAATTTTCATAAGATGTGCCTAAATTTTTTAATAAGAACTGGTTAAGTTTTTCTCACAATACTTACACTTTCAAACTGTATTGCCACCACCCTCCACATTAGATATTACTTCAACATGACTCCTGAGAGATTTATCGTCAAACCACTTTTTAGTACTAGTTGGACGAGTAGCCATTGATAATGAATCAGTATTTGGGTGCTTAAGAGTGATAATACTGGAGATGTTTAAGTTTGGTTTGTAAAAATTTGGAAAGTGTTTAGCTATTTATGTTGAAGAGATGCAGCACATAGACTAATGAAGAAGGCATGTTAGTTTAATTACATTGAACGTTAAATTAAATTCATATTTGAAAACGATAAGAAGTTAATCACAAAAAAGAAAAAAAAGGAGGAATGAATTAGAAGATGTAAAGTGTACATGTAAATTAATAGTTCAAAATTTAAATAAACATTGAACTCTGAATGTACGTATCAAGAAGCCTGACATTTTTTAACATTTAAAAAATAATAAAAGATGGAAAACTGAATCTCTTGATATGGAGTATAGGGTTGAAGTTTTAAGATTAAATGCGATAGATACCAATAAAAATCATATGAGTATGGCATTCAATTAGAAATATGTAAAGTTTATCTTCTAGTTATTTACTGTCTTTTAACATTCCCGTAGCATGAATCTGGACACATAAACAGATGAATACTTCTAATATTTACTATCTCTCAAACCTCTCTGTACTTAGAATTTCTCCTAAAAATTTACTGTCTTTTTAACTTCCCCATATCCAACTTACCCTATCAATTTGGACACTAGAAAAGCACCCATACCAGTGTCATATCGTGTCAACATGAGTACACTTTAAATAGTGCCGTGTCCGAGTAGCATAGTTCTCATATAAACTAGCTTTATGAGTTTATTAGTTAGAAAGTTAAATCACAACTTTTAGAAGTTATAACCACTAGTGGAGAAAGCTTGATTAAAGACAGCCCACAAAGGCGGTTTTTTGTGTGGAACCTCCTTCCCTGGAAAGTTCCAAAGTCGGAACTTATGTATATCGGCAGGAAAAATTGATGGAAGATGGTTCAACAAAAAAAAGAAGGCAGTTTTCCAAGAACATCCTTCTATAGATGACATTAGAAGGCGGTTCATTATTGAACCGCCTTTGATTGGCACCGTTAAAAGGCAGTTCTGCCAAACTGCATTTAATCATAACCATTTCCGAATGAGGAACATGAGTTTCGAACACGGAACTCCTTTTAACCAGAAATCTGATCAACCCCAAGCCCAAGTCCATGCCTCAGTTTATTTTCCCATTTTCACTCCCTCTCCAGCCTCTCTCTCTCTCTCTCCTTAAACTGTGAGCCCCCGACCTTAATCAAGTCAGATCAAATGCAATAGCTAGGTTTTAACCATAAATCATAATGTCTTATCTACTTTCTTCGACTATTTCCGGCTATAACTCAAAACCTTACAAGAAATTTTAATATATAATAAGAAAAAATAAGATAAATTAATAAATATTAATAAAATAAAATAACATAAACTATTGGCAATTGCACATTTAAAAGAAAAATAAATAGAATACGTAAATAAGAAATAGTAATTTGAGAGATTAGTAAAATATTTATATCATTAGAATCTCATAATAAAGTCATGTAACATTGAAGTAACAATTGAAATCAAAATATCGATAATTAGCTAAAGAGTTAATTAAACATTTATATAAGTGAAATTTTGTAATCAAGTCTCATAATATTAAAATTATAATTTCCTACCTTTTCAAATATTAAAATATGAATATTATAATAAGGCAAAGTCTTGGGAAAGACGGGGCAAAGTCTTGGGAAAGACGGTCTTTCCATATGCTTATGGAAAGACGGGGTTTAATTAGAATAATAAAAGGTAAAAGGTCTTAGTTGCAATATTAAAATTTTAGTATGCAACATGTAATAGTTATAAAATTTACAACCCGGTTCATGCAACCCGAAAATTTTATCTCCATTTCTTCTAATTTACACTTTAAACCTTGGTCTTTCCATGACTAATGGAAAGACCGTCTTTCAAGAGACGGACTCCCGTCTTTCCATAGGCTTATGGAGAGACGGGATTTGATTAGAATATTAAAAGGTTAAAGGTCTTAGTTGCAATATTAAACTTTTAGTATGCAACATGTAGTAGTTATAAAATTTATAACCCGGTTCATGCAACCCGAAAATTTTATCTCCATTTCTTCTAATTTACACTTTAAACCTTGGTCTTTCCATAACTTATGGAAATACCATCTTTCAAGAGACGGACTCTTATAATAATAATGAAATTTGGAGGAAAAGAAAAAAAATGTAAATGAGAAAGAAGGGAGTAGCCGAAGCTACAATGTGAGAGAAAGGGAATGGTGAAAACAAATAATAATAAAATAATTATCTTTGAAGGAAAGGCAAAGAATGCAAGAGAAAAGAAAACATGGAAGGAGTGGAAACCATAAAATAGTGGGTGCCGGCAACAAATTGCCAAATTGCCAAATTGCCAAATTGCCAAATTGCCAAATTGCCAAATTGCCAAATTGCCAAATTGCCAAATTGCCAAATTGCCAAATTGCCAAATTGCCAAATTGCCAAATTGCAAGGAATTAACTAGAAGCTGCTCCATCCCAAACGAATATTCTCACATTATACCCCTCAAATCGACTTAATGACATAAATAGAGGTTGGGTTCTTCATCTGGTGTACTATATAAAAAGAATACTTCGAAATGGCACGCTTCTATCGACGGTCGTCATGGGCATAGTGGTTATTTTCCATCGAAACAAACATTTGCCCTCCTATGTGCTCCCAAGTGGCCGCGCAAAACGACGTCATTCCGGGCACTGCTTTTGTCCTCTTGTGAATCCCATTTATCAAAAGTCCCGGTACCTCCTTGTGGGTCAGCATGTGCTGCTAGGTGGAGGACGAAAACGATGTCGTTTTGGGGTGTTTCTGCAGCCCTCGAATGGGTGTTGCTTCAGCTCTCGAATGAGTGAGACTTCAGCCCTCGAATGGGTGAGAGTTGATCCTCTGAATGGGTGTTTCTTCAGCCCTCGAATGGGTGTTTCTTCAGCCCTCGAAAGGGTGTTTCTTCAGCCCTCGAAGGGGTGATGCTTCACCCTTCGAATGGGTGGATCTTTAGCCCTCGAAGGGGTGAGAGTTAAGCCCTCAAAGGGGTGAGAGTTGAGCCCTCGAATGGGTGAGTATTGAGCCCTCGAAGGGGTGTTTCTTCAGCCCTGAATGGGTGTTCCATCAGCCCTCAAATGGGTGAGAGTTGAGCCCTTGAATGGGTGTTTCTTCAGCCCTCGAATGGGTGAGACTTCAGCCCTCGAATGGGTGAGACTTCAGCCCTCGAAGGGGTGAGAGTTGAGCCCTCGAAGGGGTCTTTCTTAAGACCACGAATGGGTGTTTCTTCAGCTTTCGAATGGGTGTTTCTTCAGCCCTCGAAGGGGTGTTTCTTCAGCCCTCGAATGGGTGTTTCTTTAGCCCTCGAAGGGGTGTTTCTTCAGCCCTTGAATGGGTGTTTCTTTAGCCCTTGAATGGGTGACACTTCAGCCCTCGAATGGGTGAGAGTTGAGCCCTCAAATGGGTAATAGTTGAGCCCTCAAAGGGGTGTTCCTTCAGCTCTCGAAGGGGTGTTCTTCAGCCCTCGAAGGGGTGTTTTTCAGCCCTCAAATGGGTGAGACTTCAGCCCTCGAATGGGTGAGATTTGAGCCCTCGAAAGGGTGAGTGTTGAGCCCTTGAAAGGGTGAGTGTTGAGCCCTCGAAGGGGTGTTTCTTCAGCCCTCGAATGGGTGTTTCTTCAGCCCTCGAAGGGGTGTTTCTTCAGCCCTCAAATGGGTGAGACTTCAGCCCTCGAATGGGTGAGAGTTGAGCCCTCGAAGGGGTGAGAGTTGAGCAATCGAAGGGGTGTTTCTTCCGCCCTCGAATGGGTGTTTCTTCAGCCCTCGAATGGGTGTTTCTTCAGCCCTCGAATGGGTGGGACTTCAGCTCTTGAATGGGTGAGAGTTGAGCCCTCGAAAGGGTGAGAGTTAAGCCCTCGAAGTGATGTTTCTTCAGCCCTCGAAAGGGTGTTCTTCAGCCCTCGAATGGATGGGACTTCAGCCCTCGAATGGGTGAGAGTTGAGCCCTCGAAGGGGTGATAGTTGAGCTCTCAAAGGGGTGAGAGTTGAGCCCTCGAAAGGGTGAGAGTTGAGCCCACGAATGGGTGAGAGTTGAGCCCTCGAATGGGTGATAGTTAAGCCCTCGAAGGGGTGTTTCTTCAGCCTTCAAATGAGAGTTTCTTAAGCCCTCGAATGGGTGTTTCTTCAGCCCTTGAATGGGTGTTTGTTCAGCCCTCGAAGATGTGTTTCTTCAGCCCTCGAAGGGGTGTTTCTTCAGCCCTCGAATGGGTGAGACTCCAGCTCTCGAATGGGTGAGAGTTGAGACTCGAAGGGGTGAGAGTTGAGCCTCGAAGGGGTGAGAGTTGAGCCCTCGAAGGGGTGAGAGTTGAGCCCTGGAAGGAGTCTTTCTTCAGCCCTCGAATGGGTGTTTATTCAGCCCTCTCATAGGTGTTTCTTCAGCCCTCGAAGGGGGTATTCTTCAGCTCTCGAATGAGTGTTTCTTCAGCCCTCGAATGGGTGAGAGTTGAGCCCTTGAACGGGTGAGAGTTGAGCTCTCGAAGAGGTGTTTCTTCAGCCCTCGAATGGGTGTTTCTTCAGCCCTCTAATGGGTGAGACTTCAGCCCTCGAATGGGTGAGAGTTGAGCCCTAGAATGGGTGTTTCTTCAGCCCTCGAATGGGTGAGAGTTGAGCCTCTCAATGGGTGTTTCTTCAGCCCTCGAATGGGTGTTTCTTCAGCCCTCGAAGGGGTGATGCTTCACCCCTCGAATATGTGGTTCTTCAGCCCTCGAAGGGGTGAGAGTTCAGCCCTCGAAGGGTTGAGAGTTGAGCCCTCGAAGGGGTGAGAGTTAAGCCCTCGAAGGGGTGTTTCTTCAGCCCTTGAATGGGTGTTTCTTCAGCCCTCGAATGGGTGAGAATTCAGCCCTCGAATGGGTGAGAGTTGAGCCCTTGAATGGGTTTTTCTTCAGCCCACGAATGGGTTTTTCTTCATCCCTCGAATGGGTGTTTCTTCAGCCCTCGAAGGGGTGTTTCTTCAGCCCTCGAATGGGTTAAACTTCAGCCCTCGAATGGGTGAGAGTTGAGCCCTCGAAGGGGTGACAGTTGAGCCCTCGAAGGGGTGAGAGTTAATCCCTCGAAGGGGTGAGAGTTGAGCCCTCTAAGGGGTGAGAATTGAGGCCTCGAATGGGTGAGATTTGAGCCCTCGAATGGGTGAGAGTTGAGCCCTCGAATAGGTGAGAGTTGAGCCCTCGAAGGGGTGTTTCTTCAGCCCTCGAATGGGTGTTCCATCAGCCCTCAAATGGGTGAGACTTCAGCCCTCGAATGGGTGAGAGTTAAGCCCTTGAATGGGTGTTTCTTCAGCCCTATAATGGGTGAGAGTTGAGCCCTCGAAGGGGTGAGAGTTGATCCCTCAAAGGGGTGAGAGTTGAGCCCTCGAATGGGTGAGAGTTTATCCCTCGAATGGGTGAGTGTTGAGCCCTTGAAGGGGTGTTTCTTCAGCCCTCGAATGGGTGTTTCTTCAGCCCTCGAATGAGTGTTTCTTCAGCCCTCGAAGGGGTGTTTCTTCAGCCCTCGAAGGGGTGTTTCTTCAGCCCTCGAATGGGTGAGACTTCAGCCCTCGAATGGGTGAGAGTTGAGCCCTCGAAGGAGTGAGAGTTGAGCCCTCGAAGGGGTGTGAGTTGAGCCCTCGAATGGGCGATAGTTGAGCCCTCGAATGGGCGATAGTTGAGCCCTCGAAGGGGTCTTTCTTTAGCCCTCGAATGGGTGATTCTTCAGCCCTCGAAGGGGTGTTTCTTCAGCCCTCGAAGGGGTGTTTCTTCAGCCCTCGAAGGGGTGTTTCTTCAGCCCTCGAATGGGTGTTTCTTCAGCCCTCGAATGAGTGTTTCTTCAGCCCTCGAAGGGGTGTTTCTTCAGCCCTCGAAGGGGTGTTTCTTCAGCCCTCGAATGGGTGAGACTTCAGCCCTCGAATGGGTGAGAGTTGAGCCCTCGAAGGAGTGAGAGTTGAGCCCTCGAAGGGGTGTGAGTTGAGCCCTCGAATGGGCGATAGTTGAGCCCTCGAATGGGCGATAGTTGAGCCCTCGAAGGGGTCTTTCTTTAGCCCTCGAATGGGTGATTCTTCAGCTCCCTAATAGGTGTTTCTTCAGCCCTCGAAGGGGTGTTTCTTCAGCCCTCGAATGAGTGTTTCTTCAGCCCTCGAATGGGTGACACTTCAGCCCTCGAATGGGTGAGAGTTGAGCTCTCGAATGGGTGAGAGTTGAGCCCTCGAAGGGGTGTTCCTTCAGCCCTCAAAAGGGTGGATCTTTACCCCTCGAAGGGGTGGATCTTCATCCCTCAAAGAGGTGTTGCTTCACCCCTCAAAGGGGTGTTTCTTCAGCCCTCGAAGGGGTTAGTTTTCAGCCCTCTAAGGGGTGGATTTTCAGACCTCGAAGGGGTGGATCCTTCAGCCCTCCAAGGGGTGCATGTTCAGCCCTCAAAGGTGTGGTTCTTCACCCCTCGAAGGGGTAAGTATCCATCCCTCGAAGGGGTGGCCCTTAACCCTCGAAGGGATGACCCTTCAGCCATCCACGGGGTCGTCCTTCAGCCCTCAAAGGGATAGATCTTCACCCCTCGAAGGGGTGTATCTTCAGGCCTCAATGGTGTGGCTCTTCACCACTCAAACGGGTTAGTCTTCAGCCGTCAAAGGGGTAGACCTCCAGCCCTCGAAGGATTGAATCTGCAGCCGTCGAAGGAGTGGATTCTTCAATCCTCGAAGGGGTGGATTCTTTAGCCCTTAAAAGGGTGGAGCCTTCAGCCCTCGAAGGGGTGGACTCTCAACCATCGAAGGGCTTCACCTCCCACCCTTCAAAGTGATAAACTCTTCTATTACATGTATAATTCGTACATTTATACCTTCCATTACAACTATTTTACCGTTCCACAAAGTTTCTATAATTTGTTATCAAGCTCACCGCGCAATGCGCGGTGTAACCAATCTAGTTCAGACAATTCCTTTTACCAAAAACCAAAGTCACCACAGTAGGCATTTAAGCTCGGAAGAGCAGCAAAACAACTCAAAAAGACACCGAAATTTTGTTCAATTCAGTGAGTGTTTTTAGCGCCCTAACACGAATTGAATTAAAAATATACTATTACATGTTATTTTATGCCTATTAAATTTAAATGTGTTAGTTTAGAATGTCATATGTTATGTGAAATGTTTAATAATATTATGTTTTGTTCATGCCTATTATTTGATTTCATACAAATTAAGCACGGTGTGTACTTTATCAAACTATGTTTGATTATTGTTAAATTGAGTAAATTAATTGGCTGATATTTTATGTGAATGACCAGCTTGTACTTTATCTTGCCATGTCAAACGTGAAGTTCGTGCAACCTGATTATTTGTCTGTGCTTTCGGAGTTCCTGATACGATTGTAGTTTGGTCAAAGTTGGCAGAGAACAGTATAGATCGGACCTTCTGATTAGACCGGTTACACGTGGAGTTTTTGGTATGCTAGCATAACCATATGGTATTATGATGTAATTGAACATATTGGGCGTGGTTGGAGAGCATGGCTTTCTGGATCATGATAGCCTTCAGGCATTATTGAAAGAGTTTTTGCCCTGGTGTCAGCCACGGTGGCCATGTAGGAACTTGACTGCATCTTGGTATAGCCCACCCGTATCCTTTTACTATGTGCTAGGTTTATGTGGCTATCTGCTTTATGTGATCACTAAATTTAAATTGGTAAATATTGGCGATGTAACCTCACTAAGCAATTGCTTACCCTAGTTTAACCAACCCTTACAGGTGTAGCTGAACCGTTAGAGTGAAGTGGTTTGGGTCTTTACTTCTTTTGATGAAGGATAATGGGCGGACCTTTAGAATCTTTTGGTTAGATTGTAATATAAAATGTAATATATTAACGTAAACTGACATTTACCGGATCCTTTAGAACTGTTGTATGTATTTTAGTTAAAACTCCTGTTTAATACTTGTATTAAGACTTTCACTGTAATAGTAAGTTAGGTTTCGGATTTTCTAAATTTTCTTCCACCTAAACTGTATTTTCTTATTACTGCATTTGAGTAACCCAACCCTGTTGGATTCTTGGTAGCACGCCCATGTCCGACCTGGTACTTACGTTGAGCAAGTAGGTCGTGGATGCTGGGTGTTAGAGGTGTGGTATCAGAGCTTCTCCAAATAGTAAAGGCTAATAAAAAACACACCTTAATAAAAGACTCCACTTAACTTAATAACTTACAAACACTACTTTGGACTTGATCCAGAATTTTCCATAAACCGTCAAACTAACGATCATTGTTAGTTGACAAAAGAGTTATAGGAAGTGAATTTAGGAGTGAGAACTTTAGTTAATCTATTTAGAGGTCGCGCATAAGAGAAAATTCATTGATCTTTACCCCTTAGAAAGAACCTTAGATCAATTTCTTTAATCTTAAACTAGACTATCAAGCTAGTGAAAGAAGAGACGTTGTATCAAAACTATTGCGTTAAGGATTATGGTATGAAAGTATAAATTTTTGAATTCTATGGAAAAGAAAACAACGATATCAAAACCCAACCAATAAAGTTACCTTTCTATTTGAGTTGAGAAACCTTTGAATCACTTAGGGATGGCCAACCCAGAGTTTGAATCAGGTTCGTAGTTTAAATTGAAAGGTTTCTACATAATAATAATAAATTTTAAATTCGAAAAACAAGAGAATAAAGTATTAATTATGATACAAATATTCCTAACCTATACAACAAGATTAGGCTATTAAATGTAGTAAATCTAAAGGCTATCTAATCAACCAATTATCTTACTCTAACTAGGCAGCGTAGGCCTTGGTTAAGAAACAAGAGAACTTAATCACTGGAATCTTTAACCTGGAGAGTCGGGAACAAATATGCTAACGAAGAAGAGGTTAGAACTGACGCGGCTACCATAGGACACGATTAAACAAGGAATACCCAGGCATAGAAACTAGACCTACAAGATATATGACACAGGAGTTGACTCGAACTCAAGGTGGCGTCCGAGTCTTGCATAGGTAGATGGAAGACATCGTAAGGGACCAACTAAGAATAGTTGAAGACATATAGATAAAGCTCCCAAGACAATCAATTAAAGTATTGATATACCTCAGGGTAACTTTAGGAATTGTCCTCCCCTAGTACTGAACGAAATGTGACTCCACTTAAGGATATAGGGTCAAGTGAGAATAGAATTTAGAGAGACTATAGTACTAGTATATAACATTTGTAAAAGGAACCTGCAGGTCCTAAGGATTTACACTGTGTGGTAGTTATGTGAGAACCCAACGATAAATCAGGGAAAAGTCAATGTTCAAAGGCATATTAGTTGACAGAGTAAAAAAAATAGATTGAATCAATAATGTGAACCTTCTTTCCCTAGGATATGTAGATGAGGAGCCGGTGAGTTTTTCTATTAGAAGGGCCATACCTCAACCTTATGGTCCAAGTAATTATAGTGGTCAGGAAAAATCACCTGGAGTCTGTTGCACGTAATATGAGAAAGGAAGACATTAAGAGATGAACTATAGGAAGGGGCCTGTAAATGTCTGCGATGTAGGAGTTCCGAACACAGTATATCAGAGTGTCTAATACCTTAGTTGAGGTACTCATCTCAACCCTTGGTTAGAAGAGTCAGTGAGCAACCATGCTTTAAAAGGTGGAGACGGTGGAAGTGGTAGGCCCAATGTATAGCCTATGTTTATACCTTAGAAAACCATAAGACCCTAGCTAAACCAAGGTCATTGAAGGTACTCTCTCTTTCATAAGTGAACCAACAAAGGTTTTAATTGATCCTAGTGCCCTTGATTCATTTGCTAGTTATTCCTTCTTGGAAATAAGGAGGATAAGATAGATGGCTAGCCCGATAAGTGAAATTTTAGCCCTCCCACCATGGATGCTAAAACCCTAATTAGTTATATTACCATTAGACTTGACTACCCTACCTTTACAAAGATATAAAGGTATACTTTTCATGGACTGGTTGCTAAAATCCTGCCCAGTTAAATTGTTATACGAAGGAAGTGAAGTCATGTTGGGCAGGGAAAACCAAAGATAGAGGTAAGTATAGAATTAAATAGGTCATTCTCATTAATCTTTGTCCGTGTAAAGGCTTGAAGGATGATTTATAAGGGGAAACTGGAATGATGGCTAAAATCATGACTAAATTAACAGATCAAGTGAAAGAGGAATATATACCAGTAGTTTAGGACTTCCCTGAAGTCCCGAGTCCTGAAGTACTCCCAATGAACTTTTAAATTGCATCCGAAAAGGGAAACAAAGTTTACCATTGATCCGTTCCAGTTCCTCGAAGACCTTATCGCATAGACCCACTAGGACTACAACTCAAGGATTTGTTAACTCGGAGGTTCATTCTACTGATTACAATGAAGCCCAGTGTTAGTTGTTAAGAAGAAATATGCCTCTCTATGGATGTGTATCAATTACCTAGGCCTAGATAATGTGACGATTGAAATAAGTACCCCCTCCCCGTCATTGAGAATTTTTTCATCAGACCCAGGAACAGCCGTATTTTCCAAGTTGGGTCTACAGCAGGGTATTACCAATTGCGAGTGAAAAGAAAAGAGAAGGAAAAAAAGAGAGATGAGGAGTCAAATGCAACCTTTAACACTCGGTAAAGTCATTACGAATGTCTAAAGAGTTCCTGGATCTTTTCATCGAGTGTTTTATCCGCACTTAAATTTGTTCATCATCACCTTTATTAATGACATCTTGTCTCTTCAAAGTCTCACCGGGAGCATGAGCTACACCTGAAGAAGGTGACTTAACTATTCAAGGAACATAAGTTGTTACCCCAAGTTTAGTAAGTGTGAGTCTTGGCTAAACCAAGTTAACTTTTTAGGACACGTGATTAGTAAGAAAGGGATATCATTGGATCCCTCCAAAGTCGAAACCATTCTAAATTGGAAGGTGTCGACTAATAACATATAGATTTAGGTTTTTCTAGGTTTGGCTGGATAATATGGACGCTCATTAAAGATTTTTCTAGATTAGCACCCCTTTTCGTGTCTAACCCAGAATGGAGTTAAGTATGAATGGAATGAGAAGACTGAGGCCAGCTTCCAAGAATTGAAGAAGTGTTTGACCACTTCCCTAGTTGTTGCTCTACCTAGGGGAAATGATGGATTTATATTGTATACCGATGCTTCAGGAGATGTTCTGGGATGCGTGTTGATGCAAAAGGGCCACGTGATTGCTTATGCTTCTTGGAAGTTGAAACCTAATGAAAAAAATTATCCCACCCATGATCTAGAACTCACTACAGTGGTATTCGCTTTGAAGAAATGGTGACACTACTTATATGGAGTCACGTTTGAATTAATGTCAGATCATAAGAACCTAAAATACCCATTTTCTAAAAAAGACCTGAATATGCACCAACGTCGGTGGATAGAGTTTTTGGGAGATTACGACTGCGTGATCAATTATCATCTTGGCAAGGCAAATGTGGTGGCAGACACATTGAGCCGGGAGGTGAATTCGGCGCATATCTGGATAAAAGAGATGGAGATGTTATCGCAGTCAGAGAGTTGGGAATGCGAGGTTAAACTTGACCGAATTGTGTTCTTCAATCTAAGGGTACAATCTATTTTACCCACGGAGATTAAGAAGGCTCAAGAATCGGATGAATCCTTAGTGAAGAAGAGAAAGCTTTTCGCCGAAGGGAAGTTACCAGACTTTGAAGTAGACAGTGACAGAGTGCTGACCTGTAAAGGTAGGTTTTACCTACCCCAAAATTCAGAGATCAAACAAAGAGTGTTGGAGGAAGCTCACCGGTCCAAGTATACGGTGCACCCATGAGGGACCAAAATGTACCGAGACTTGAAACAAAAGTACTTCTGGGATAACATGAGGAGGGACATAGCAAAATATGTGGCACGCTGTTTGGTGTGTCAACAAGTCAAGGCCGAGCATCAGAAACCATCGGGGTTATTACAACCATTGGAGATTCCACATCACGGCGGATTTTGTGACATGACTACCCCGAACAACGAAAAAGTATGATGCAATATAGGTGGTGGTTGGTAGGTTGGCCAAATCAGTTCACTTTCTACCGATCAACGTTAAATACTCCCTAGAAAAACTGGCGGTCACGTACACCCGGGAAATCATAAGATTGCATGGGGTACCGATAACTATTGTGTTAGACAGGGACCCAAGATTTACTTCCAGATTCTGGAGGCAATTGCAAACATAACTGGGAACCAAATTGAACTTTAGTCAAAAGGAACCAATTCACACTTAATTGAACCACTATACCTCCTCATCAATCATTGTAACTCCCATCATCTATCCTATAAATTGTTGAGCAACACAAGAGAAGCAACACAAGAGAAGCAACACAAGAGAAGCAGCCCTTTGCCAACTCTTGACAACACAACAGAATAAAGTACTTGGAGAGTTCATCATCCCATTTCGTTCTTGGTGAGTTCGACAAAAGGGAGTAGCAACAAAAATGCTACATTGGTGAAGGTAAGTGTTGGTGTTTATGTTACCATTGGTACCTTATTAATTCTCTTCAAAAAACCATTCCAACCCTCACGCACAACACATGTTCGTTCAAATGCCTCTATGAACAAAAACATGTAAATTGATAAAATTTTGAAAGGGTAACTTCAATGGTATGTTTATACAATTATGGGGTTAAAATATTTTGCATTTTTTGTGGATGGATGATGTAGTACTATAGTTTATTGGTTGGTGATAATGTTGATAGTCATGCTAGGAGGGAGTGATAATTGCTCGGTTATAGGCCTATTTTATGAATCCAAAGACATTGGTATGGTATTCTATCAACTTCTATAAGGTTCCATTTCATTCTATATCAAGTTCCATGCCTTAATTGTTCAAGTTCTATGCCATGTTTTATGAACTTTTATGCCTAACATAATATAGTTTTATGTATGAATTGTTCAATTTCTATGCAATGTTTTGCTCAAAAGTTTTAATTTGTTGTTCAAGTTCTACGCCACATTCTATCAATGTTGATCTTAAGTACCGTTATTGTATGGATTGATAATTTTCTATTCTATTATTTTAGATGCCGCTAAAGAAAGGGAAATTAAACACGAAGAGGAAGCGGCCGGTTACGAAGAAGGAGGGGGGGTGAAACATGTGATCGATGAGGAGGTTGATGTGGCGGACCAAGAACCTCCGCCAAAAAGGATCCCTCTGAAGATACAATTTGAGGAAGAAGCAACGCAAACAAATGACCCGACTACTGAAGAGAAGGAAGAGACCGCGGAACATGTTGATGTTATTATAGGGGATGTTGAAGGAGAAAAGGCCGGTAAACAGTTGGCCAAAACACCAATTCTCAAGGGAAAGGGAAAGAGCACCATCAAAGGAAGGCCAACTGTTGATGAAATAGATGACGACTTGAAAAAAGTTGGACGGGAAAATGGAGAAGGATAAGTTTGAGGTAAAAAGTTATTTGAGAATGCGAGGAACTAGCACGTGCCAGTCTGTGATGTTGGCAAAGCATAACACTTCAATTCCTGTTGCGTTTGAGTTCCATGGGAATCAAGCGGTATGAATTAAGAATTGCTTAGCGTGGCACGCTTATGGCAGTTACGCTTTCCAACACCGCATCAAATTTGGCGCATACGAACATTGGAGCGATGTCCTTGAATATGTTAAGGAAGAGGCATGGAAGGATGTTCCCAGTAAGACTCTCGACAATTGTAATTTAAAATTTTAATTCATGGTAAAGTCTTAGTCAAAACATGATTAATGACATGCTTTTTCATATGATTTGTTCCAGGAGATCTTCACAACTAAAACACGTGTGACAGACGAGCAACTAGATATACAGAAGAAGGAGGTTATAGAGAGGGCAAAAAACCAATATAGGAATTGGAAGACAAAGGTGGAAAATAGGTTTATTCACGACGTGGACAAAGGTATCAATAAAAGAGGAATACCAACATGGGATAAGTACAAGTGAATGGATGATGACAAATGACACTTGTTTGAAAATAGGCATTGACATCCGGATTTTCAGGTATGATGAAAAAATTAATACTTGTTAAGAGCTATGTTGCCCACAAATTCTATTCAACTAAAATTTTATTTATAACAACAATAACAGAGGCTTAGGGTGACAAATATTGAACGCAACAAGGGTAGGGATTACACGCACTACACGGGTAGAAGGGGTAATCGATACATCCATGACAAATTGACTAAGGAGCTGAAGGAGAAGTAGAGAATTAGGTTGACCGCCTAGGGATTCACTGACGAGGAGATTGAGCAACAACTCAGTCAAAAGGATTTCACACATAACAGATCTCTTGTCTACCTTGAGGCAAACAAAGATAAGAAAGGGTTATACACATTGAAAGAGGTTAGAAGATCGCACCAGACGTTGTAAGTTATGCCAAAATTGACCATTTAAATTAATTTTTAAGTGTATTTCACATTATTCATATAAACGATTCTGTTCCTACGTGATTCTCAGTTGAAATTGAATGAGCTTAAGGAAAATGGAGCATTAGAACTGTAGTTGGGTGAAGACATCCTCATAAAAGCGACAAAGAAGAAGGATCACCCGGGCAGGTACAAGGGAACTCAGGGCGGTCTACCCACAGTGGTGGTTGTTCCTCATCTTTCCCGCAGCAAGTGCGATAGCAGTTCCTCGGCTAAAGAGACAGCCTAGATAAGACCATATAATGATCAACCATTCATGAAAGCCATGGTATTGTACCTGGAGCAATTGGTGAAGGGCTTAGCATCTGCAAGCGGTGTTCAGATTCTGCCAGCCTTGACAATCCCAAGAAGTTTATAGAGAAGGTGATGGATGACATTGCTGCAGCTGCTACAAAGTCCGGTGAAGAGCCCAAAGACGGAGAAGGAGATGAAGAGGTACACCTTCATTAATCTGTGCATGTCCTATAAATTGAATTACACACCTGAAATATCTCCATAACCATTTTATCTATTCGCTAAAATATTATACGAACAAGATGGAGAATGCATGACTCTTTTCATTAAAGAAATTGTTGGGAAGAAGAAAATGGTCGCCTATGGGTTGCGACAGGTATCTCATCGTCGGGATGCCTAACAAGGAAGTGTTGCTCGTGTGAGAGTATGCGAGCGAGTCCTTCGACCTAGGGCGGGATTGCCCTCGGTGGACCACCACTTTGATAATGTTGGAGAGGCACTAAATAGCATCGTGGATTGGCCGATGTCCTTAATAGGCAAGGTAGATGAGCAACCGAGTGACATTGATGATGTCAATGCCTGAAGTGATACAGACAAAGATGATGAGGTTATGATTCTCACCAACAACGATGAGGTACATTCTTGTAACACATTATTTTTCAATTCTTAAAAGTACTTTTGCGTATCTATATTCATTAATCCTTGTAACAGAATACTAGCAAGCAAAAATCCCAGTCGATGGCTAATTTCCAGCCATCTACAAGACCAAGATTAAATAGGCTGCCAAAATAGGTAATGCACTAAAACGAGTATAAAGATTATTCATTAACCACGACTGTTCAATACTACATGCTCAAGTGATCATTTTGTATCATTTCACGTTCGCAGATTGTCAACAAACAAGACTTGACAGATTGGCCGATCATGGTGCAATTCATAAAGGAAGCAAATGCCGCTATCCTGGAAATGATAAAGAATAAGGACTCCATGTTCTTCCCAGTGTTCCGACCATCAACATTTGTACGACATTACACATGCGGTGTTGGAATAGAAGTTCTGGTCGAGTTCGGAAAGAAACTAGGGAACATGCGTTCGATAACCTGGATCGATACTGCGCAGGTCGATGTGTGAATGGGGTGAGTTTCAAAACGTACAGCCTTAATGATTTTTAAATTAATCAGGAATTCATTTTCAGTATCATTAACGTTACAGGCACCTGTGGTAGAAAATATGGGAAACTAATTCGAGTCACGTCCAATTATGCCCATCTAACAATGGCAACCTGAACAACTTCGAGCAGGAGATCGAACTCCATTTCAAACTAATTTGGGAAACAGTGAAGGCAACGGATACTGAGTTCTACATCGTACCCTACATAAGAATGTTAGTATTTCCTCCTGCTAATTACATTCACATTTCAAACCACTTCCGTTTCATTAATTTGTTAACATAATTTTCCTTACAGCAATCATTGGTACCTCATTATTATCCGTCCCAGAAAGGAGGAGGTTTTCACTCTGGACACATTGTTAGAAGGTATCAAACCAACAAACTTGGTCGAACTCAGGGTCATTTCTAGGTATTTCAATCAATCAAATAAAAAATCCAAGTTTGGTAATATACAGGAAGAAGTAACCATTTTAATTAACTTTCTTGACAGCCTTTCTTGCGCATACCAAAGGGAGAAGAGAAAGACGGAGCCAGAACCCAACTACACTTGAAAAATCAACATCATGGTAAGTCATTCTGTCATTTCATCCCTCAAATTATATGTTTAGGGTTAGTAATTGATGTGTGTTATATTGTGTTCATATTTTGTGGGATTATTATGATTTTATTGAGATATAATTTGCACTTTAAGGTGTTTTTGGTGCAGGAATTCATTGATTGCGGAGAATTGAGAGGGAACTATACATTGTACTCTTTTCCCCTTAACCAACGGTTTTTTCCCACTGGGTTTTCCAGGTTAAGGTTTTTAATGAGGCGATGTGCTCCAATGGAAAATGTTCTTATTTTATAAGATATTTTTCCAGGGATGAAGGAAGAGACGCAAAAGCACTGCAGCAATATAAATTGCATGCAAATAAATTACGGAGTACCTGGTTGGATTTTTTTTTGGTTTTCGTTAGTTAGATTATTATTTTGATTATGTTTGATTATTATATTATTTATTTGTTTAGTTTAATTATTATGAGTAGCTAACTTATATATCGGCATGGAATAACAAGCATTAGTTTATGAATCGTGAGGCCTAATTGTTTTATAATTGATTCTTATGTGTTCTTGATTGTTCTTGGTTAAATTTATTTCTGATGTGTTTAAGTCTGATCAACTTGAATATTATTGGGATAATGCTATCTAATTCTACCAATACGTAATCGTTGGAAGGGGTTAGTAAGTAGCGACTTCTTGTGAAAAACAGCTAACTAGCTAAGACTGTAATAGCAAGATGGGGAACAATTAAGTGTGCGTTACTACTTGCGAATACTTGGGTAATTGCTATATCAGGTTCTTTTCATTCTTAATGCTATCGAGGTGTGTATCTGGTTCAGCGAATACTTTCCGAAGGCATCTTGGTAAGAGAAACAATTAATTAATTATTATTGGTTAATTGTCGATAAAGTACGAAAGAATTGGGGAGGTTAAGCGTACCTACTTTCCTATAACTGATAGATGCATATGAATTGATTTATCTTTGCGCCTATGATCGATGTTTAACTAATGTGAGTTATTCCGAGCCGATTACCTTAATCATATATTTACTAGATTTTTATATCTGTTAGTTTGCATTATTATTTCATATTTTATATTAGTTAGTTGCATTATTAGTTGTTAGATAAATCTAAAAATTAAGGCGTGGTTGCTAAACCAAACCATGTTGGTAGTTTGAATTTGATAGAAATTATACCGTTCCTCGTGGGATCGACTCTGCTTACTACTGTACTAATCTCATCTATAGAGTTTGCAGATTATTTTGGTGAGTGAAACGACGTTCACCAAATTGGCGCCGTTGCTGGGGAACGGTAGTTAATTTCTATTTATTTTGCTACTAATTTTTGTTCTTTAGTTATTGGTATATGACCAGGTCCCAGGAGCAGGAATTGATATTCGATTCTGAAGTTGAAAAGACAGCCAGGAAGAATTACAAACTCGCCAGGGAGAGGAAGCTGAAAGCTGCCGCAGACCCTCTGTTTGGCTAAACAGAGGCTATTTCCGAGACAAAATCTAAATCTGAGATTGAATCCGTTCCCGATACTGTAATGGGGGACAGAGGGGAGGCGGATCCCAATGCTGAAAATCCGTACATGTGGGAATTAATGGGGCATAGTGAAGAAGACCCTCCCACACCAATTTCTTTGCCAGATGCTGCGACCCCTGTGGAGATAAAGCTTGCACTGCTGAATGTTCTTCCGAAGTTCTATGATACTTCTCAGGTGGCAATAGTGGAAGAAATTCCATTATGCCCACCCCACTTTGATTGACGGCATCTGAAAGTCTAGCCAAAGACTATAAACAAAAGCGCTAGTTGGGAGGCAACCCAATTTTCTTAGTTTTTTGTTTTCTTTCTTCTTTTAAGTTTTTATTTTTTATCTTTCAGAAATTTCAATGTCTCATCTGATCTCAATTCTTGATCTACAGATTTGAAGTACTTGAATTTGCACCATGGAGAATTCACACATTTGGAAAGCTGGACTCGCAGGGTTCCGTTTGGCCAAACGGGAGGCCTGCGGCAGAACCTGACTATGATAAAATGCTCTCCTCTTGATCCGGAATTCCTCGAAACCCACCACTATAAGTTCCATCTTTCCCTTTTATTTTTTATGATGTTGAATATGTGTTAAACCTTTTCTCATAAGAGCTTTGCATTATTTGCTTGAGGGCAAGCAAAGTTTAAGTGTGAGGAGGTTTCTTGTGTGTTTTATTTTTATATTTTTGGAAAATAAAAAAATTATTTCAGTTTTTTTACAGTGAAACATGTGTTTTTTTGTGTTGTTTGAGTCGATAATTTGACATGAAAAAATTCTAGTGGCTCTTGATAAAAGTACCCTGCCGGTTGTAAATTTCATTGTAACAAACTTGGTAAATCTAATATGCCTTGAAGTTATTGAATGAGATTTTCTATGATTTGTGAAATTTGATTGATATGATTTTTGGGATGACGAAAAATGACGAGTTTAATTGAATATTTTAGCCTACTAAAGTGAGGTTTGAGCTAGAGTAGAGCACTCTCTACATCAATCTTTATTCTGAGAGATCACATTGTTATAATTGGAGTTGTTATGTGTGAAAGTGATGGAAGGCACTAGGATGAACCACACAGCTTAAATTGCCTACCAATTACATTAACCCTAGTGAAACATTTTGAAGCTTTGACTATGTTCCTTGATATGAGTTACTATATATTTAGCCAAAGCCTTGTTTTATCCTTTCTCTTGGCCCTATTATGCATGTTCTTGGAGTTAATGATGAATTCATCCATTGTGTTCTCTTGAGTTGATGACATTACTGAGTATGTGTCCAGTTTGCCCAGACTGAACGGTTTCAGAAAAATGAAGGCTGGATTTTATTATGAACAGTGACACTGGGGTTCCGTTTGGCCAAACTGGAGGGGCGTAACAGTGAAAAATGAGAGGAAAAAAATCATATTTTTATGTTGCGATTTTTCTCTAAAAAAGTACTGATTTTGGACTGTATTGGAGAAGATGGTGCTGAAAAAAAAAGAAAAAAAAAGAAAGAAAAAAAAAGAAGAAAAAAAAAAGAAGAAAAAAAAAAGAAAAAAAATAAATAGCACCTACTTTGATGTGATCTTACTTGGCTTTCTCTTAATAGCCATGAGATGAAGATTGTTGGTGAATGTCTACTATACATGGATGATGGTTGAAGAAGAAGAAAACATGCATAATATTTTGATCGATACTGTTTGAGCTTAGAACCCTTAGGATCTCACCAATCTGAATGGTCCCTAACCCCGTTACAACCCTTGAGAAAGACCTTCCTGATTTGCATATTAACTTCTCTATGTTATAACTTGTGAATTATGTGAGTGATTGTCCTTCATATATTGAGAGTGATTGAGTGAAACTATGAGAAAATATTCATTGCTTGTCCGATTTTGACTGAATTGATGATTAGATTTTCTGATCTTGAACATTTTCATTTAAATTACTTTAAGGGTTGATGATTTTCAGGTGTGTTAACGTGATCCTTTACTCCTTGGCAGGGGAAAATTTATCGTTATAAGAGTAGAAGCTAGAGTTTTTGAATGTTGAATTTTTATCTGTTTAGTTGTGTGATTTGTGTTTCTATCTTACCTTTTCTTTTTAGGGTCATTTTAGATAGAGTCATATGAGGGAATGAGAATTTATGAACGTTGTGGATTGTTGATTAATCTTATATTCTTCACTTCATACTTGAGGGCAAGCATGATTCAAGTGTGAGGATATTTGATGTGTGTTATATTGTGTTCATATTTTGTGGGATTATTATGATTTTATTGAGTTATAATTTGCACTTTAAGGTGTTTTTGGTGCAGGAATTCATTGATTGCGGAGAATTGAGAGGGAACTATACATTGTACTCTTTTCCCCTTAACCAACGGTTTTTTCCCACTGGGTTTTCCAGGTTAAGGTTTTTAATGAGGCGATGTGCTCCAATGGAAAATGTTCTTATTTTATAAGATATTTTTCCAGGGATGAAGGAAGAGACGCAAAAGCACTGCAGCAATATAAATTGCATGCAAATAAATTACGGAGTACCTGGTTGGATTTTTTTTTGGTTTTCGTTAGTTAGATTATTATTTTGATTATGTTTGATTATTATATTATTTATTTGTTTAGTTTAATTATTATGAGTAGCTAACTTATATATCGGCATGGAATAACAAGCATTAGTTTATGAATCGTGAGGCCTAATTGTTTTATAATTGATTCTTATGTGTTCTTGATTGTTCTTGGTTAAATTTATTTCTGATGTGTTTAAGTCTGATCAACTTGAATATTATTGGGATAATGCTATCTAATTCTACCAATACGTAATCGTTGGAAGGGGTTAGTAAGTAGCGACTTCTTGTGAAAAACAGCTAACTAGCTAAGACTGTAATAGCAAGATGGGGAACAATTAAGTGTGCGTTACTACTTGCGAATACTTGGGTAATTGCTATATCAGGTTCTTTTCATTCTTAATGCTATCGAGGTGTGTATCTGGTTCAGCGAATACTTTCCGAAGGCATCTTGGTAAGAGAAACAATTAATTAATTATTATTGGTTAATTGTCGATAAAGTACGAAAGAATTGGGGAGGTTAAGCGTACCTACTTTCCTATAACTGATAGATGCATATGAATTGATTTATCTTTGCGCCTATGATCGATGTTTAACTAATGTGAGTTATTCCGAGCCGATTACCTTAATCATATATTTACTAGATTTTTATATCTGTTAGTTTGCATTATTATTTCATATTTTATATTAGTTAGTTGCATTATTAGTTGTTAGATAAATCTAAAAATTAAGGCGTGGTTGCTAAACCAAACCCTGTTGGTAGTTTGAATTTGATAGAAATTATACCGTTCCTCGTGGGATCGACTCTGCTTACTACTGTACTAATCTCATCTATAGAGTTTGCAGATTATTTTGGTGAGTGAAACAACGTTCACCAGTAATTACATTTACCATTCCTGTGCAGTACTGAAGAATGGTTCGTGGCAATACTGGTACTCCATCATGCTCTTCATGGAAGAATTTTTTTAATCACCCAGAGACAAACAATATCTTGGAGGTAAACCTTGCATCTCAAAATTTGTTATTATTAATTTCTAATAAACGCAACATTATTGACTAACACTGTAAGTTTGAAATTAACAGATTTTCCCATAGGAAGGGCCGTACCATGTGTACGAAATTCAAAGTGTAGCAGAGAGATGGTGTGGAGGTTGGCTCGGAGACTACCAGCAGCAGGCGAACACTACGTTGCAACTTATGGATGATAAGAACGGCATAATAGGTTGATTGTTTATTTTGAATGACCGATGATATTAGAATTCTATGGATGGTGTTTGGTTATACTAAACTTGTGTGATTTTTTTACTTTGTTTCATTCCATGCTTAAGATAGTTCTTCTATTTCATAGTTTGAATAATGTTCGCGTGTTTTGCGAGTGATATTTTCGTAATTAGATGTTTCAAATTTCTTAACGATTCAAAGTTTCCAATTTATAATAGTTTGCAAGTATCCCTAGCTATCGTTGCCCCAAAAATGATCCAGGAGGGACCATCGGAAAACAAATTGGGCATTGCAAAATTTAATTAAATAATACACCGGTATAAAATGAATATACCGGTGTAAAAAAACCACATTTTAAATAATTTATTTTTAATTATTTAAATAATACCGGTGCATAAAGTAAAGTAATACTGGTGCAATCATTCTAGTGCAAAAAAACAATTTTCCAACTACAAAAGAAAGACCGGTGTTATATTTAATACCGAAGTACAAATTACGATTTTACACCAGTTCATATGTTAAATACCGGTGAAAAATGTCTACATCGGTGTTCCAAATAATACCGGTGTAGATATTGTGATTCCAAAATTTATACACCGGTCTAAGATGCGGTGCAAAAAAACAATTTTTCGTCTACAAAAGAAAGACCGGTGTTATATTTAATACCGGTGTACAAATTACGGTTTTACACCGGTTCATATGTTAAATACCGGTGAAAAATGTCTACATCGGTGTTCCAAATAATACTAGTGCAGATAATGTGATTCCAAAATTTATACACCGGTCTAAGATGCCGGTGCAAATAATTTTCTACGCCGGTTCATTTTACCAGTGCAAATGTGTTGCATTTTTACACCCATATACATACGCACCGGTATTTTGGGGGCCAAAATACCGGTGAGTATGTATAGGGGTGTAAAGCCCTAAATTACTGGTGCAAATACCCCTGTCATGCAGTAGTGTTTGGATCTGTAAATTTTTTGATCTGTTTCATTTCCGGCAACCTTTTTTGGGATCCTAGGAATGAGTTCCGAATGAGGAACCTGTTCCAAGCTTGGAACGCATTTAAAGTCGATTCCTTCAGCTCGGCAAAGACACAAAATAACCACCTTCCATTGTCCATTTTAAAGGCAGTTCTTAGAACCGTCTTTGATCATGGACGATCAAAGTCAGGGCCAGAGAAGTCACTGGTCCGATAAAACCGTTTTTAATCACCCCACACTCTACTAGTGAACATATTAGTATAGAACATAGGTTGTAATCCCTCTATAACTAGAGGTGTACAATTTTCATTCAACTACCTCCGTCCCACTGAAATTGGTCGAATTACTTTAATCTCGTTCTTTTGTGATAATTGATGTGACAAGGAATAATTGTAGAAAAATAAGGTATTTTGGAAAGATAGTGGTTCCAATCTGAAAGTTGTTAAAGTTAAAGAGAATATTATGAGAATTTCACAACATATTTTCTACTATTTAATTTTTTTTCAAACTGTACCATTGTTGTTGGAAATGACAAAAAAGGAAATTATATCATTTTTTTCTAGGACAGAAGAGGAGCATAAATTCAGTATCAGTTCATTTTCATCTGCCTTTTTTTCTTTCTGTTTTTAATATTTTTTTTCAAAAAGAACAAGAAATAACACTTCTTTAGATGAATGCTAATCATTGTCACAAACAATAAGGCCCGGTCAGATTGCATTTAAGGAAAAAGTTTCCACCACTAGGCACCATCATACAAACACCCGTGATTAATAAAGTGGATCACTATATCTCGCCCTGTATTTTACTATCCTCGCCCTAATACGTATACAGTATATATTTTTAATTTAATTTCAATAACTAAATTAAACTAAATTCAAATTTAAAAAATTCAACAAAAAAAAAATCCAAAATCTGAAACGAAAAAAATTCCGGCACCGCCGCCGGACCACCGGGCGCCGCCGCCGGACCACCGGGCGCCGCCGGACCACCGGGCGCCGCCGCCGGACCACCGGGCGCCGCCGCCGGACCACCGCCCGCCGCCGCCGGACCACCGCCCGCCGCCGCCGGACCACCGCCCGCCGCCGCCGGCTCCGGTTCGCCACGGCCTGGGCGCGAGACGCCACCGGTCGGCTCGCCATGGCCTGGGCGCGAGCCACCGCCGGTCCGCTCGCCGGGTTCCGGGCGCGAGCCACGGCTCGCCGTGCGGTGGGCGCGAGCCACCGCCGGTCCGCTCGCCGGGGTCCGGGCGCGAGCCACGGCTCGCCGTGCGGTGGGCGCGAGCCACCGTCGGTCCGCTCGCCGGGGTCCGGGCGCGAGCCACGGCTCGCCGTGGCCTGGGCGCGAGCCGTGCCTTTTTTTTTTTTTTTTTTTTTAGCACGAATTCTACTCATTTTGAGGGCACTCGAAATTTTTTGCTATCCAAAACGAGCAAAAATTACTCCGGAAAGGGTGTTAGAAATTCCATGTCTTCGGAGGTAATTTTACTAATTAGTTACGTAGTTGTTAAATTGAATAATTTTTGCCGTAGAAATTTATGCTCGTCTTTGTGTTTTAATTTATTAACTGTTACGTAGAAACTATTGTACATTTATCTCCTATGAATTTATCTCCTATTAATATTTGTTACGTAATGCTGTTTCTAATTTATGTCCTATTAATTATTGTAACGTTAAGTTACGTATTTTTACGTTATTTTGATATTTTAATTTGTTGTACTGTAAGAATGTAATATTAATTCTAGCCACAATGTTATTTCATTTTTTTTCCATTACGTGTATGTTTTAGCTGTTAGGGAGAAAGAAATTTATGCTCATCTTAATTTTTTAATTTATGCTCATCTGAGTATTTTAATTTATTAATTGTAACGTAAAAATTATTGTAACGTTAATTTTAATTATTGTAACGTTAATTTTAATTATTGTAACGTTAATGTTGATGCTGCAACGGATTGCTCTGCAGGTGGGATTTGAACTTGTCACGAAGTCCTACAAACAGAATAGGAATGGTCCGCTGAGGTTATATTGCATTTGCAATCGGGGCCGAAAGGATAAGGATGTAGAGTCCGACGGAGTAGCAGCTCGACCAGAAGTTGTGACTGCCCATTCGCGATTGTCTTGAAACAGAGCATCACGGGGGATGGTTGGAATGTAGTGCCGTGCAAGGATCCTAGGCGAGGGATGCACAACCACTCTTTCTCAGTGTACCCCGAGGGTCATAGACAGAGCAGCAAGCTCCATGCGGACGCGAAGCAAATGATTCAGACTTGACATTTTTTTAAGTTACAAATTGGAAATTACATTACTAAATAATCTTATTTTTTTACCACATCACACTATTATTAACATTCAAGGAAACAATTGTTAAAACATATCATAATAATTTTACTACACAATTGTTTACATCGGATTAATAAATTTTATTTAAATAGAACTATATTCTATTATGTCACATATACTTTCCAAATTACGGAAATAGTAATCATTTCCAAATTTGAACTAAATAATTTCTAAAAAACACAATTTCTTCGTTTTAATTCCAAAATTCATTAAATTCCTAATATTAGATTTCTCCGAATTATTCTACATCTTAATCTCCTATGATCTTATGAAATAAATTAATTTAAGAGTGAAGCCTCCTATTTTCTTATATTTACAACTAAACCCCTCATTCGCACGAAAACAAAAAAAATTCGCACGAAAACTAAAAAAAATCCTCCAAAACTTACGTTTTCCGGCGATTTTCCGGCGGATTTCCGGCGGCGGCGGGCGGCGGGCGGCGGGCAGCGGGCGGCGGGCGGCGGGCGGCGGGCAGCGGGCGGCGGGCGGCGGGCGGCGGGCAGCGGCACCTGGCCGGATGGAATGGAGAGAGGGAAGGGGGAGAGGATTTTAGGGTTTTTAATTTTTATTTTTTAAAAAATATTAATACGTGTATTTATACGTATTAGGGCGAGAATAGTAAAATACAGGGCGAGATATAGTAATGCCCTTAATAAATTCCTTCTCGTCAGTGCGTTTTGTGCATAAATATCCCCCCTCATTTCGTAGAGAAAACATAATTACATTAATCATTGACCATGGACATGGAAGAAGGATTAACAAAGCCTAATCACCATGCCTTGATCAAGAAGCTCAAATTCTGCGTCTCCATGAAAGCACTGGTAGTTCTTTTCTACTGCATTCTGCAAGCAATTGGTCAAGTAGGAGGACCATTACTTGTGAGACTCTACTTCTTGCATGGAGGCAAAAGAAAATGGCTCTCTGCTTGGCTACTCACCGCTGGTTTCCCCTCTCTGATCCTCCCAATCCTCGCGGTTTCATGCGCAAAAACACGATCAAAATCTTCAACCTTTTCATCTAGATTCCTGGTTACTCCAACCTTATTTGCATCAGCAGCTTTTCTAGGATGCATTCTTGGGATCAACAGCTATTTGTACACTTTCGGGTCATCTTACCTCCCTGTGTCTGTTTTCTCCCTTTTGGGATCCATCCAGCTTGCATTCACCTCCGTTTTCGCTTACTTCATCGTCAACCATGAGTTCACACACTACACCATCAACTCTGTGGTTCTGATGACCTTTGGATCCGTTGCTCTTGGGCTTCACATGAATGTGGATCGCCCTCGTGGCGAATCGAATGCTAACTATATGTTGGGATTCTTCATGACTCTTGCAGGTACTGCTCTTCATGGTTTCCTAATGCCAGCTCTGGAATATGCGTACAAGAAGGCTGCGGTTCCTCTCACGGTTGAACTGGTGTTGCAAGTTCAGTTCTTTATCTCAGTTTTTGCAACTTTGTTTTGTACCGTTCCTATGATCATCAACCATGACTTCCAGGTACATTTAATTTGTGTTGAAACGATGATTGTGTTAGATTGTCACTTTAAATTTAAAATGATTAGCACAAAATATGTCGGATCACTTCACCTACCATCATTTGATTTTATCTGACTCGGCGCTAAATAATTGGTAACTTCAAAGTAGAGTGTGCGATGGAGTAGTCCTATGGCGCTAATAAAAGCAGTTTTTAATCATACATACTACTTTCTCTTAATATTGGCATTTTCTCACCACAATCTCTCTTACAGCCCTTATAAGTACTGCATCTGGTCCAAATGAAAGTTCACATTTTTTATTAATTTTTTAAAGCTTATGGACAGTCCTTAGGGGCATTTGCCTTAAATGTTGTGATTTTTTTATAAAATTTAAATATTGCATTTTATAAGTTAAAACAAGTAATAATATGTATTTGAAGGTGAAAATATAAAAATATATCATATAAAAAAATATTTTCAAAAATTTTAAATTTTGTATATAATTTAAGAAATGCAGTATATAAGGTAAGAAATAAGTGGCATGTCCATAAGCTTATGGACAGGCCGCCTGTCAGGAGACCCACTCTTTTTTAAATTTACATTTGATCGTTAATTTTAATATATATATATATATATATATAATAATATAATTATGTGAAATATCGTTAAAACTTTTTAAATATTAATTTTTATACTCCCTCCATCCCAGGGGAATTTACACATAATCTTTTTCACTGTCTCCAAAAAATATGTTTGACTACAAATATATGTAACTACGGACAATAACTGTGGCATAAAAATTGATATTTATAAATTATATGTTACGACCAATCTAACAATATTTCATAAGATAATATTATTATTAATATATCTATTTAAATATATAAGACAATTTTAACTGTCAAATAGTAAGTATGCAGAATCGGATGGGATGAACGGAGTAATAAATACGCCTTATGATTTATTCTTTTACAGATACATTTTACTAAGGTCTTCTTACGTACATTATAGATCAATAAAAAATGGGATAAATGCATGAGTTTCTTGACATATGTTCATATAATTATGAACATAAACTCCCGGACTAACTTTTCAATCAGAAATAAATTTTCCAGCAGGGGCAAGAAAGAAACATTATACTTCCTCCATTTTTTTAAATTTATGGCACCATATATTTAGTGACTTGAATTTAGGTGAAGAAAATAAGTGAATGATATTGAATGTAGAAAGTAAAAGGTAGAATGAATAGATGAAACTGAAGAAATCTTACCAAAAATGGAAATGATGTCAAATAAAAGAAAACATCCATTTATAATAATGAGTATGTCTCTTGAAAGACAGTCTTTCCATAAGTCTTTTCATAAGTATGTCTAAGGGCATGGGCAGTGGTGGTCTCTTAAAATTAAAAGTCCGCTTAAAAGACCGAAAACCACCACAGTGGTGGACTCTTGAGTGGTCTCTTGTTAAGAGACCACTCAAGAGTCTCTTAGCAAGAGCCCGCGTAAGAGACCGAGCGGCCCTGTTCACGCACATGGCTTGCTGCGCGTTTTTTATTTTTCAACGAGTGGGACACGTGTCGCCCTCTGAGTGGGCCACGTGTCCCACTCAGCCGCAACAATGGACTCTTGAATTTTTTGTTGCGGACACGTGTCACCCAGGGATTGGGCCACGTGTCCGCAATGTTTTTTCTTCTATGGACGCTGAATTTTTTTTTGAATGGGACACGTGTCCCATTCTGGTGGTGACACGTGTCCCAATCGTAATTTTTCTGATTTTTTTTCCAATTTTTTTAAATTTTTTTAGAATTCCAATTTTAATATAATTTTGATTTTCAAATTGTAATAATTGGTCGGACTAGATCAATATTTTATTTAGTATTTTCTGTAATTTTTATAGTTGTTATAATTGATTTTTGCAATTTTAATGATTTTTATATAATTTTAAAAACATAGAATTATCTTATTATTTATTTTTAATTTCATTTTAATAATTATATTAAATTTTATATTCAGCTTATTTTTTGTGGATAAATTTATTTAAAATAATATTTAATGGTCAAATTAATGAGTAGGATAGAGAAAATCAAGTGGGTTCCATGAATAGTATATAGTGATCTCTTAACCATTGTGGAGAAAAAAAGGGGTTGTCTCTTAGGTGGTCTCTTAAGCTGAGGTGGAAGAGAGAGGAAGAAAAATAATATATTTAATTGGTAAGAGACCGGTAGCGGCCTCTACCACTGCCATGGCCTTATGGAAAGACCAATAATTAAAGTGTAAATTAGAAGAAATGAAGATAAAATTTTCGGGTTGCATGAATCAGGTTATAAACTTTATAACTACTACATGTTCCATAATAAATTATTAATATTGCAACTAAGACCTTTTATATTTTATTATAATGATTAAATCTCATATTTTCATAAGTTTATAAAAAGACTATTTTTCTCATGACTTTACCTATAGTAAATATGTCATAAATAACAAATAAACAAATAAGAGGGAGTAACGTATATAACCAACCATGCTTCCTTAAAAAGATATAAATATCTAAATAATCCCTTACCCTGCTTCACCACATCACACCACACCACACCACACCACAGCACACCACACCACACCACAGCACACCACACCACACCACACCACAGCACACCACATCACACCACACCACACCACATCACACCACACCACACCACATCACACCACACCACACCACTACCGCACAATCACTGCATCGCCGCACTACAATTGTACCACCGCATAGCCACGACCAACTCCTTCTATCCTACACCAAGCCGTTGTAATATTCACCCAAAATCATGGATTACATTTCTAAACTCTTGTTACGGAATTAGTTAGTGTTGTTATGGAATTGTGTTAATTAGTATTGGTATTGGAATTGGATTTGTATTCCTACCATAGTTGTAGATATAATTGTATTCTGTTACGTTCTCCTAACTGGGATAGGTATCCTGTACTACTATATAATGTATCTTGAATTCTTGAATAGAATAAACAGATTATTACCCTTATTTCCTACATGGTATCAGAGTCTAAAAATTCTGAAACCTGAAATAGAAAAATTTTCGCTGCCCTAAATTTTTCCGAGCTGCCGCCCGTCGCCTCACGCACCGCCGCTGAGCCCACGCGCCACCGCTGCTGCACCAGTGCCGCCGCTGTCTGTCGGTTTTCGACGACGCCCTTCAACGTCGTTCGCTGCTCGAGTTTTTGTTCCGCCAGCACCGGCCGAACTCCTTCACGCGCCGCCGATCACCGCCGGTGTGTTCTAATAGTACCTGATTTTACAATATGTCTGGTTCTGAAGAACAACCTCGTTTGGATATTCCTTATGGTTCGAAACTTCCGGATATGAGTGGTTATGACGTGATTACAGCTTTACTTCAGCTGCTGCAATTGCAATCTGGCCTTCATCCTGCTTTACCGATTGGTCGTGTGTCGACTGATCCTTACTTCATTGGTCCTGGGGATGGTCTAGGGTTACAACTTGTACCAATCATGCTGAAAGGTCAAGAAAATTACAATGAATGGTCCGATGCGATTTTTCGCGCATTCTTGGCCAAACACAAGATTGGGTTCATTACTGGATCCATCACCAAACCCCAAGATGATCATCCTGATACTGCTGTTTGGCCTGGGGTTAATGCTACTCTTGTCTGCTAGATCTTACAAACCCTGGATTCGGTGATAAGATCTTCTACAAGTTCTTTTTCTAGATTTGTGGGATGATCTTAAGGCACGATTTATTTTCGCCGATGGAATGAAGCTTTTGCAGACACAAGAACGTACTAAGCACATTGAACGTACTAAGCAGATTTTTATCTTTATTTCCTACAACTCTGCTACTCCCATTCTCAAAAATCAAATGTAAACCAAAACTGCAATTATCACCACCGCACCACCATATCACCACAACAGGGGACTTATAACCAGCAGACCCACACCTTCTTAAAATCACTATCGCACCACCCCTTTGACTCCACCACCACACCAAAGTGCCCCAGCCCACCACACCACCACACCACATCGTACCAATAGGGCAATAGGGGCCTCATAGCCAACAGAGCCACACACACCACCATCGCACCACCGGGTTTCACCACTGCTGGATATTTTTCAATCGCCGCCACACTATTAAATCCAACACTCTTCAACTCTAGATTTAAATTGTTGGTTTGGGGCGGTGTGTGTAGTGAGGAGCGGTGGAATTTGAGGTTCGCGGTGGTGGGCAGAAACAGTGGTACAGATGGGGTGGAGGAAGCGAATAGGAATTTTGACGGTTGGATGGGATTACGGTTATGGGTCGGGATTAGGGCCGCGGAGCAAGGCCGGTCCAAACTATTTTGAGGCCACATGCGAGCATTTAATTTGGGCCCTTTTATTAAGAGAAATTTAAAAATTTATCGACGCAAAATATATAAAGAAATTATCGGTATAAAGAAATATATCGATGCAAAATTTAATTTTTCATCGATACAACCATAATTTTTTGTACACTAAGAGCTAGTCCGTGCACTGCAATAAAGTAATTTAACAAAAATTACGAAATCTCATGCTCCCTGTATCAATAAAACTTATACTCCCCTATCCTCTAATAACCTTTCCATTTTAACTTTTTAAGTCAAAAGTGTCACTTTGATCATAAATTTACATTTATATATAAATTAGAACAATATCACGAAAGATTTTGTTAGATTCGCCATAACATGTACTTTATAAATATTATTTTTGTTACTTTAATTGTTTATATTTAAAGATTATACTTATGTGTTTTTAACTTCAGAGAATCAAAGTGGGAAGTTTAAACAGAGACAGAGAGACTATAGCATTAAGCAATTTCAATATTTCATTTAATATTCTCCATTTTCAAATTTTTTGACAAACACTCCAAATAAAAAAAATACTCCTAAAACGAAAAGACCCTTAAAATTTCCAAATTCAATTTCAAAATATTTGCTAAAAAGGCCCTGCTTGAAGTATCACGTGTTAAGAAATTGAAATTGATATTTCATTACTCTTTAGTTTGGTCTAAAGTCCAACTCAAAATTTAAAAAGAGAATTTAAATTTAGTGATTGGGCTAGCCCAATTTTAACTCATTTAAAATAAAATTTAAATCCTCCATTTAAAGCCTTATATTAAAATGCTTCTCTATTAATTTTTTTAGCTTAAATCTTGGAAATAATACTAAAATGGGCCAGCCTATCTAGTGTAAAAGCCAGTTCTTAATGTTAAGGAGGGAAAAAATGATCCATATAGAGCCAAGAATTTAAAATTTTGGGGCCCCTTAATTTCAGGGATCTAGTGCGGACGCCCGCACTGCCCTTGGGCCAACCCTGCTGGGGGAAAAAGAATGAGAAGAGAAAAAGTGGAGGAAGAAGAAGGAAAGAGAGAATTTTGAAAAAGAAAATTATGTTATTCATTTTCTATTTTTTCTAACATATTTAGAAGAAGGATTTTTTTAATATTTCAACTTCAACCGTTTTTTACGACCCAAACTTGAGAATTATTGAAGGTTATATCTGCATTTAAAAAAAGTTCATAGTTATATGGAAACATACTCCCTCCGTTTCTTTTATATTGGCACCTCTCTTTTGGTGTTAGAATTGAGGAGACGCTAAATGAGTAGATGAAATTGAATTGAAAGAAAAGAAAGTAAAATGAGTGGATGTAAAAACCTTAAACTTGCCCAAAATAACAAGTGTCATTTAAAAAAAACAGCCATTTTTAGAAAGTGTGCCAAACAAAAAGAAACGGAGGGAGTACCAATGATAAGTTACAAGAGCACATTTATTATAAAAAAAATTGAAAATAGGTTCTAGGAGTTTATGGTATTACAAGGAAAAAAACTAATTATTTTTTTATTTAGTAACTAAGGCTTCTTTTTTTCCTCTTTACCCTGCGTCGAAAAATATATTCTTTATTCAATTTTCTGTCTCAATATAAGTTTTTCTTTGGTCGCTTTGGTTCATTGATGCAGGCTATGCCAAAAGAGGCGGCAGAATTTGAGCTAGGAGAAGTTAAATACTACATGATACTGGGATTCGCAGCAATAGCGTTGCAGTGTATGGTGATAGGGAGCCTTGGGTTGATCTTTACCTCTTCATCCCTTTTTGTGGGAATTGTGTCTACCTTTTTGGTTCCAGTTCAGCAAATATTTGCAGTCGTCTTTTTGCCCGAATCTTTCAATGCAGGAAAGTGGTTGGCTTTGGCAATGTGCCTTTGGGGTTTTGCTTCTTACTTTTATGGAGAGTACAAGGTCAGCCACAAGAAAGTAGCCACTGATCGAGGTAGTTTGGGTCCTTCACCATCCATCAAGTAGAAACATCTAATATCTCAAATATTTGAAGATGTCAATTCAAGTTGTCGGACAATAATATGAACAATTTCATAAGACGTAATATACATGTTATGTATAATTCTGTATGTTATGTCAATATAAACATAATTAATGAATCGATTATATTGGACAAATCAAACTATCTCAATACATTAAATTAGAGTAAAGTGTCCATATGATCCTATGTTTCGATAATACGACCCTGCAAGATCTGAAAGTGCTATTATAATCCTATGATTTACTGAAATGTCCTAATATAACTCTGGAGGCCTGAATTTGGCCATAAAAACATGAAAAGATTATCATACCCTTAATTTAAAAACATAATTTAATTTAAAAAATTAAATTATAGAGTTGAACATTATATATACCCTTAGTTTCCACCGTCCGCCGCTCCTTCGTTTTCCAACCTTTCGCTGACTAAAGCCACACGCAAATTTTTAACTTCCGCCGAGACCATTTTCTCAAAAAGATGAAGCCTCTGCTACCGAAAATTCTTTCTATCTTCTTTAAATCTTCTCCACCCTAGCCCCGTTGTTTCCTCCGCTTCTTTCTTTGAAATTTCACCGCTAGAAATCTAGGGTTTTTGGTGGGTGGCGGGATGGAGCGGGATTTCCATATGAAGCAGGTTGTAGTGGTGTGGTGAACGATGGGAATCAGAGGTGGTGGAGAGTAGACGGGGGGCTGTGGTGGTGGGGTGAACGGTGAGAATCGTTGGTGGTGGGCGGTGGGGGAGTAGATGGGATCTAAAAGACATGAGCTTGCCCTTTGCGACGGACCGGATGGCCAACTGGCTGACAACAGGTGACGAACCGTAACTGACGACGACAGGCGGCAGACGGCTGGCTTGCCGGAGCGACTCAGGCGAAGCTACTGCTGTCCGATAAGGTCACCACATTCTGGCAACCATTTTGAGCTCAGAGGTAAAGAAGATTTCATCCATGTGTTCAAATGTTCTAGATCTGTATACACTCTATTATTTTAAGTTTATTTCCAGATCGTGGCTATTTTTTTTTTGCTTTTTTTGGACATATCTTACCTATAATTGTGGCAATAGTGGCTGGCGGTGTTGGGGTTGGTTGTGGTGGTGGTGGTGCAGGGGTCGGTGGTGGTGGTGCTAGGTTGGGTGGTGGTGGTTGAAATGGGTGGTAGCAGTGGCTGAGAAGAGTGGTGGAAGTAGCGGAGGTGGTGGCTGGCGGTTGTGAAGGTGGTGGTGCTGGGGCTGGTGGCTAGGACAGGTGGTGGTGGTACTAGAATGGGAGGTGGTGGTGCTAGGATGGGAGTTGGTGGTTAGTGCTGCTAGGGCGGCATCGGGCATTGAAGAAAATAAAGCCCATTAACTGTATCCTTTCCCAGCAGAAAAATTGAAACTTTTGGGTAACAGATGTGCATATCTACAGGGGGAAGCAAGATGTTGTGTAAATATTGCAACAAACCCAGACAAAATGGCAAGGCGGCAGCGGAGAAGCGTCGGGCGAGTGCCAAATTCAGGCACCGGTGGAGGTGGAAGTGGCGGTGCATTTGTCGGAGCAGCAGTGGTTATGGAGATGAAGAAGAAGAATTTAGGGATATTTTTGTCATTACATTTTTTGTTTTAAGACTAGGGGTAGTTTAGTCTTTTTTTAGATTTGGTCAATGCCGGAAACTACCTAGTCAATGCTGGAATAGTGCCAAAAGGTTATATCGGTACTTTTAAAGCAAAACATAGGGTTATAATAGCACTTTCTGATCTTGCAAGGTCATATTAGCACATATGAGCAAAACATAGGGTCATATGAGTATGTTGCCAATTAAGTTAACATTAAAACTGATAGTGATACATTATTTCCCGTTGAATGACGCCCGGACCCATTTTTATCCCATCCATGTTTTCTTTCCAAGTTTTTCAACAAATTTACACTAGTAAATCACAATTTTTGGCCAACCCGTTTGTAGTCCAAAATTTTCACGGCCCTCCTCTTCATCTCCATCGCGTGTTCTCAGTCTTCCCCTAACTCTCCATGCCCCTTCTCCACCATCTTAGCCTTTACCCAAATTTCCACGGTCCTTCATATTTTCTCCATCGCGCCTTTCCAATCTTCCCCAAATTATTTCAGCTCCTCCACCATTTCTACCTTCCCCCAAATTTTCCATCACCCACTCTCCACCTTATCTGCAGCCAGCTTTTTGCCTTCTCCGTGAATCGACTGGTCTGAAAACCTCTTCCATCATTGTCGCTACTATAAACGTTTGTAGCAGTGGTGGTTGAAGCGGTGGTTCTGGGATTGAGACCTGCCTCCATCCAGGGTCATTAATTGTAGCTAATTAACCCGAACGAAGGCTTTCTTGTGGGAAAGGTAAAAGATAAGATATATAGTTCTGCACCCCTTCTGACTGCTATGCTACCTAAAGGGTAGTTAGAGGTAAGCCCTGGGTTTGTCCACAGAGATGCTAGGGCTCAAGTATCAACTAAAAACACAACCTCGTATGGGTTGTCAATCCATACGAGTGAAAGGAATAACTAGTAAATGCAAAGAAAATGGGTGGGGGTTTGGTTTTTCAAATTAATAACTACAAAACGTGAAACTAAAAAGCAAGTAATCTAATTAAGCTAAGCACTTGGGGTGTCATTGTGCAACATGGTTAAACTAATGTTGGATCCTCAATTCAATCACATGTAAGATTTACTAGACTACCTAATAGAGTGTTCATAACACGTGGTGGGGCTGATGTCATACACTTTCCTGTACCTGTCACGTCGGGTGCGTTCGCAACCCTCCATCAACATCGCCATCGTAATTAGGGGAGTACAACAAGGTTCGATCATCGTTGTAGGTCTGTTTCTCCCCGTGCAATTACATCCCGGGCTTCCACCACGAATGCACTACTTCCCCATGTACCTATCAATTAGGCCAAGGGGTCGTTGGCACATTATCTATGATACTAGGGTTTCTTAAAACCCTAGGTTGCTACTATTTCACTATCTCTACCCACAACCTATCGGAAAAACTTGAAGTAATCACCTAAGACTGGTGCGAAGGCAAATATGTCAGAGCAATACTCGGGTCTGCCGTGCACACACTCACGCAGACGCAACGTACTTTACCCATTCTAACATCCAGGTTTCTCTTCCCAAGGGGGAATCAATATTTGCACCATACATGAATATAGCCCAAAGTGTGTGCTAATGTGGTGTACTATTCATTCATTTCAAACATTCAAGACAATCACAATAATATCTTGAACACACAATTAGGAATAACTATAGAATCTCACAAAACAAAGATCAAACCATGCGCCTACAATTTATCCCCAAGCTATGAAAACTACTCCATAGATATGAAATTCAAATATGGATTTGAATTCCACATCTAGGATGAAAAAAAAAAGAAAAGGGAAGAAAAGGAGAGAGTGTTTCTCTCTCTAATAGCCTAAGAATGAAAATAAAACTATCTACTCTCAACTCTACTATTTACATGTTTAACCTAGTAGACTAAGGCTATATTTATAGGAGAATGTGATTGTGCTAGTATTCATTAATACTATAAATCCATAATCAATGATATGTATAATGTGAAATGTATAAATACCAGATTAGCGATGCTTTGACAAAGTGATTCGATCATCAGTCGCACAAATGGTCCGACCTCTGATGGTATCTAGACGAACTCACTTCTGGTCAGTCATTTAAAGTGCTAGCTCCCGTTCACCTTAACACATGTCTAAGAAACGATTTTATCTTTTGTTGTGTGTTATTTGAACCTGACTGAGACTAATTTATAGAGGTAATGGAAGGAGAGTTAATACCATATTCATGTCAAATGAACGTAATGTACGCTGGTATTAACTTTCCATTTGAATTCATATCAATCACTATTGATGTAAACTTTATTACCTCATTAATCGTCCATTAATGCTAATTGGTGGAATATAGCGATCAGCCTTATTACTATTGATTGTGAGAAATGATAATTCTTACCATATAATATTCCATCCATATTTATCTTTACTATCAAATAGTCCATAAATATATAATTTCCAATTAACCTTAATTATCCCAATAATTAGTTAATTGTATGTGACCCTTCAGATCCTAAATGCTTAGAAATAAATATTTAATTAGAAATTCCATTGGAATTAGTCCAAAATCCAACAGACTTCCACTTGAACTAAAAACACTATTTAGTTACGCTTTTCTATCTTTAGAAAAAAAGCTCTCTGGAAGAAAAGAGGACGCAGTCCTTCTCCTGAACATCGGAGCCTTTTTCTTCCAGATACTCTCCTACAGATATGAGTTTCCAGCGAGGAATCCATTGGAGCCTTTTTCTTCCAGTTACTCTCCTACATGTTGGATTCCTCGTCGGGCATCTTTCGATGTAAATTTTGCCCGTAAATTTGAAGATTCGAAATTTGAATCTCAATTTTGTTCTCTAATTTTTGGAAGAAGATCTACCTTTTCAATCTTGAATCGTGGATTTTTTGGATGAAGAGTAATACACACCATGGAGGAGGTCAGATCCAGATTCAGAGTCCGTGGATGAAGATCTATCAATTTTCCAAGTAAGTTTTAATCTTTCGTTGGTAAATCTAATCTGGATGAAGAATCTGTGTGGATTTGTATGGAGTTTCTTTATGAAGAATCTGTGCGGATTTGTATGGTGGTTTTTTTTGTCTATGTCGTATAGTAAATGTGATGTTCATGTGAGATTGGAAGTAGAGATGAATTTGAGGCGTAAAAAATGTTACCATTTGGGAGAGTTCATAATGGATTCGATGAGAGGGAAAACTTGTGTTCAGATCCCGGGCACCCTCCGGCCTTCCTTGTGTTCAGATCCCGGTCACCCTCCGGCCTTGCTTGTGTTCAGATCCTAGTCAACCCCCAGCCTTGTTTGTGTTCAGATCCCTGTCACCCTCCAGCCTTGCTTGTGTTCAGATCCCGATCACCCCCCCCCCCCCGGCCTTGCTTGTGTTCAGATCCCGATCACTTCCCGACCTTGTTTGCTTGTTTTAATTTGAACCTTCGACCAAATTGCTATGTTTTATGCCAAGAACTCAGATTTATTTTCTTGTCCGATGAACACTCATATGGAATTCAAGATTTTGGGTATTTGAATGTTATTGTTAAGTGGTGTTGATGTCTTGGTACTAGTCGGATTCAAAACAGAAATTTAGAGATGATTTGCTATTTGTTTAGAACCCAGTATCTGCCTAGCCATGGTAAATTGGTTTAATCGGAATCATCAACGATGGTATGCCCAATGTGTTTTCCTTGTTTTTCAATTTCATGATAATGCCCAGATCAAGATGAATAGAGGAGAAGATTTTTCATAATGGACGGATTATTTGGAAGTTTTTTGCCAGATTCAGGCGACTGACCAACGATGGTAAGTCGCGAATAAGGCGAAGAAAAAAATTGGTAAGCTCAACCCATTTTGGAGCTCTGTCGGGCTGCTAAACCCGAGAAAGAACAAACGAAGTAGAGACCCTAAGGGTTTCGACCCAGTTCAATGCGGCTGGGTCATACGACCCACTAAGGGAGAAGGTCGGGTCAAGGGTCTTAAACCCTAGCTGCTTGTTCCCTCGAGTGGTGGTTCGAGTGGGGGGTGGAATGATGGTTCGAGTGGATTCGTGTACCGTGGATGGAGTACCCTCTCGAATGGTGCATAATGCGCTCTTGGGGGGGTCTCGTGTACTCTCGAGGGGTGGTTCCCGTACAAGCAATTCGAGAGGTGGATACAGGCCTCTCGACAGGTGGATTGTGCATAATGGGTTCGAGTGCCAACATGTACCCTCGAGTGGTAGGTAACTACGGCTTCGAGAGATGGATGATTCGAGATATGGATGATTCGAGAGGTGAATGGTTTGAGGATAGGCGTCTATCACAATGGGCTCGAGCAGTGAATGGTGTATTATGGGTTCGAGAAGTACTCTCGAGTGGGGGATGGAGTACTACGGGTTTGAGAGGTGGATGACTCCAAAGGAAGATGTCCTCTCAAGGGCCAGCTGTACTCTCAAGTGGTGGATGGTATACTCTCAAGGGGTGATAGTGTTCTCTCGTGGGATTGATTTAACCCTTCGAGGGATGGTTTCACTCCTCGAAGGAATATCATGGATGGCGAACTCTCCTGAATGGTGGATGTTGTATTCTTGAGTGGTAGACGTTGTCCCTCCCGTGTACTCTCGAGTTATGCTATAGGCTCAAGTGGGGATTCATTTACCGTGTCTTCGAGAGGTAGATGACGTACACACTCATACTCTTGAGTGACAGCTCTTGTGGTGGATGGAAAACTCTCGACTACTGGATGGTTCGAGAGGTAGATGGTCTGACAGGTGAACGACTCGAGAGGTAGATGATTCGAGAGGTAGACGGCCTCTCCTCTCGAGTGGTATACCCTCTCGACTGGAACACTCTCTCAAGTGGTGCACCAACTCGAGTGGCTCGTAGATTCTGCTAAAGGAGGTGGTATGTTAAAAAAAGAGTTTTAGCCTTCTGAGCAGCCTTTCTTTCACTGGTTGCATGGCCTTTCCTCATTTGGTTGCAAGGCCATACAGCTCGGGTAGGGGGTTAATTAATTAGTGTACGAAAAATTAATTAACCCACTATTAGTTTTTACTTAGATTCGACGGTTGCGCGATTTGCCTGCGCTGCACTGTAAAGTGTAATATGGCATTAGTCTATCCATTTTCCTAAACTGGAGGGGACGGTTACAAAACCATTACGTGGGGCGTGCACGGTGGAAGTCATGCTCGGTCTCTTCATTATTATGAGGCTTATCTGCAGGGAACCTGGGAGCGCTACTGACTACGCTCAACCTGCTCTCAGGCCCAAAGAGAAAACCTCGGCTCTCATCCAGAGATCGTTATTGAAGGCTAATAACACCTCTTTATCTTCATCTTAGAGGGGTACATTGCAGAAGCGGTGCGCCAGCTCTTCCCGGAGACGACAGACTACTTTATTCATTACGTTCACAAAAGGCCGAGACCACTTTCTCAGTTTTGAAGGCCGAGACCACTTTCTCGATTTTCAAGGCCGAGACCACTTTCTCAATTTGGAAGGTAGTCGGTTCACTATAGATGGCAGTTAACTCATGGGTACCGGATCATCCTGAAGCTGACGGTTATGGAAGGCTGACGATGCACCTTTGCGACGATTATGAAGATAGCTATAGGAAACAAACCACGGCCCAAGAGACGGTTAACTCTACCGGTTGTATGGAGACAACCCAATTCATCACTAACCGGTTTTGCATCACTAGCGAGTACACACATGCTCGGTTGCATTGAAGGCCTGTTTGTTAAGGCAGAAACTGTATGTAGTGATGGACTAGATAGTTTGTTCTCACGCCCTCTGTATTTTCTTGGTTGGTTTTCTACAGGCCCCTATCACCACGAAGGGGTTAGCATCTAGCCCCCCTGGACATAATATCTAGACTCGGGGTTGTTTATTACGTTTTATTGTATTAACAGGAGTGGGCCAATGTGATCATTCCCATCGACACTCATGGTTCTTTTTATTTACCTACACCTTAAAATATTTAGTCGTGGTATTTCTAAAACTGATCAAATTAACAACTTAATTTATCATTATATTCATAGATCAAGATTGACCTCTAGCCATGCATCATGACCACCTAAGTGTTTAGGAATAAGTCAAATGATCGACTTCACCTATCCATGAACCTGATTCCGTGTAATAAATATCCTTTCACCATACTATATCCTATATTAGTATAAGAGTAAAGTTATGATATCCTATATTAGTACAAGAGTAAAGTTATGTGCCAACTCTTTGACGTACTAATAGTTTCTTTTTCCCGAATTCAACTCGCTCCTTTTAAAATTAGAACCTTTCTAATTTTATTAGATCTTTTGCAAACATTATGAGTTGATATTCCAACAAGTGGCCATATCTAGGACATACTCTCCCACTGGGAATGCCGGATCCTATTTTAATTATAAAATATCAATCTATGCTTTTTGGCATACCCAACACCAATCGTACGCGGAGTCATTTATGACCAAGGAAGAGAAGGGTTAGAGCACAACTTTCCACACAAACTATACTCTTATAATTGCAAGTCTAAGGATTAATTTACACTACTGTCATATAGAGATTTTCTATTGTCACTATAAAGTATAACCATATAGATATCTTTAGACGGCCATTCAATGAACTATTCTCCAATAATTCACTCATGTATAACGATACAAGCTAGTCTATCCATATTAACAACACCCTTATTATTGTTAATACTATGACTAAGGAACTTTAAGAATAAAAACAATTATTCTAAGGACTTCATTATTATAGTTGAAGAAAAGTAAAAAAATAAAATAATGAAACTGCCGTTTTCATAAATGAATATAATATAATTCATTACATAAAAACTAAACTCAATTACTCATGTGTCTCAAACCATATAAACTAGCATGACTCTCTTGTACTTTCTGAGATCGTGGCTTAGTCAAGGGATCAACTGTGTTATCCTCACCAGGAGTCTTTTCTATCTTAATTTCATCTTTACCAATGATTTTTCTAATCAAATGATAGCGTCTTAGAACATGTTTGGATCTTTGGTATGGCCTAGGTTCCTTTGCTTGTTTGATTGCCCAATTATTGTCACAATATAAGGTTATGAGGTCAGCAATAGAGGGAACACTTCAAGTTCAGAAATGAATTTCTTCATCCAAATAACTTCCTTGGCAGCTTTTGAAGCGGCAATATATTCTGCTTCTGTCAAAGAATCATCAATTGTACTTTTCTTGGAACTTTTCTAGCTAACAGCTCCACCGTTAAAGGTAAAGAAAAATTCAGATTGAGATTTGAAATCATCTATATCGGTTTGAAAACTAGCATCGGTATATCCATATAATACCAACTTAGCTCATCCATAAATAAAAAATGCATCTTTAGTTCTTCTCAAGTACTTAAGAATATTTTTTGACAGCTACCCAGTGACTCTTACCGGGATTGGATTGGTACCCACTCGTAACACTTAGAGCATAGGAGACATCAGGTTGCGTGTACAACATGGCATATATTATGGATCCTATAGCGGAATCATATGGTACATATTTCATTTTTAGCCTCTCAACATCTGTTTGAGGACTCATCTTCTTCGAGATCTTGATCCCATGACACATAGGCACAAAACCTTTTTTAGATTGATCCATTCTTAACTTATTTAGAACTTTATCTATATCTGTTGATTGTGAAAGTCCAAGCAACTTATTAAATCTATCTCGGTGAATCTTTATTCCCAAAATGTAAGTTGCACCTCCTAGATCTTTCATTGAGAAGTTTTTGTTGAGCCACTCCTTAACTGATGTAAGGGTGGGTATGTCATTTCCCGTTAGTAGTATGTCATCCACATACAAAATGAGAAATACTACAATACTGCCATTTATCTTTTTTGCTCACATAAGGCTCATCTTCATTTTTTATAAAACCAAACTTTTTTATTATCTCATCAAATCAAAGATTCCAGCTTCTAGAAGCTTGTTTAAATCCATAAATAGACTTTTGTAACTTCCACACTTAGTTTGGTTCATTAGATACAAAACCCTTGGGTTATATCATATACACCTCTTCTTGCAGATATCCATTAAGAAACGTTGTCTTAACATCTACCTGCCAAATTTCATAGTCATTGTATGTAGCTATTACAAGGAAAATCCTTTTAGATTTCAGCATGACAACTGGCAAAGAAGTTTCATCATAGTCAATACCATATTTTGCATGAAACCTAACAACTAGTCGTGATTTATAAGTAATCACATTACCATCCATGTCGGTCTTTTTCTTAAAGGCCCTCTTGCACCCAACAGTTTTTACCCCTTCACGTGGATCGACTAAGGTCTACATCTTATTTTTGTGCATGGAGTCCATTTCTGATTTCATGGCTTGATACCACTTCCCAGAATCCTTATCACATAAAACTTCTTCGTAAGTAATAGGTTCATCATTCTCAATGATAAATACATCATCATACCTCTCAGGAGGATGACGTGTCCTTATTGACCTACATATATTTTGTGTATTGGGAGCCTTGGATTGTATCTCATCATCACGACAAATAAGCTCATGTTCCATCAGTACCTGTTTGTCAACTTGTGGTTCAAGAACTTCTTTAAGTTCTATCTTACTCCCACTTGACTTTTATATAATATATTCCCTTTCTAGAAACGTCCCATGCTTTGAGACAGACACTTTGTGCTCATTGACATTGTAGAAGTAATACCCAAATGGCTCTTTTGGATATCCCACGAAATAACACTTCTCTTACTTAGGTTCAAGTTTGTTGGATTCCACCCTTTTTACATAAGTGGGACATCCCCAAACATTTAGGTGTTTGAGAATCGGTTTCTTCTTGTGCCATATCTCATATGGAGTAGAATCAACTGGTTTTGATGGAACTCTGTTTAACAGATATAATGTAGTATTTAGGGAAAAACCGTAAAGAAATTTGGGGAGACTAGCATGGCTCATCATAGAACAAACCATATCTAATAAGGTCTGATTTCTTCTTTTAAACACTCCATTCAATTGTGGAATATATGGAGGATTCCATTGTGAAAGAATTCCATGTTCTTTAAGATAATCTTGAAATTCTTGACTTGAGTATTCACTACCTCAATCAGATCAAAGTGTCTTGATACTTCAAGTTGTTTTTTAAATTCACTTCTATATTCTTTGAGCTTTTAAAATACTTCATACTTATACTTCAATAAGTATATGTGACCATATCTTGAATGATTGTTTGTAAAAGTTAGGAAGTAGAAAAAACCACCTATTGCTTGAACTGTCATGGGTCCACATACATCATTATGAATGAGACCTAGTAATTCCTTAGACCTTTTGCCTTTTAAGGCAATTTAGTCATTTTGCCTTTTAAGGCAATTTAGTCATTTTGTCTAATAAACAAGACTCGCAAGTTTCAAATGATTCATAACCAAATGGTCCCAAAGAGCCATCTTTATGCAATTTGGTTATGCGTTTCTCATTTATATGGCATAGTCTACAATGCCACAAGTAAGAACCTCTAACATTATCTAATTTCTGCCTTTTAGAGTTTATGTTGAACACATGATTTTCCATATCCAATAAGTATAAATCATTTTGCAAGTTACCTACACAATAAAACACATCATTAAAATATAGAGAACAACTTTTATTCTTCTAAAATATAGTAAATTCTTCCACATCTAAATATGGAATAGAAATGATGTTTCGAATGAGTGAAGGAATGAAATAACAATTGTCCAAAACGAGAAATAAACCACTAGGCAAAAAAAGACTATAAGTCCCAACGGCTAAAGCAACAACTATTGCTCCATTTCCTACTCGTAGATCCACCTCTCCCTTAGCCAACCTTCTACTTATCTTCAGTCCCTACATATTTGTAACAATATGAGTTCCTGATCCGGTATCCAATACCCAAGAATTTGACTTAACAACAGACAAGTTTATTTCAATCATAAACATACCTGAAGTAGAAGCTTCAGCACGCTTCTTCTCCTTCATGTATCAAAGTAAGCCTTGCAGTTTCTCTTCCAGTGGCCATCTTTACCACATTGGAAGCAAGTTCCCTTAGCCTTTTTGTCCGTTATTTTGAATGCTTTCTTGGCTCCATTCTTTTTAGCAAACTTAAGGGCAACCTTAAGCTTATTCTTCCTTTTAGAAGGAGGTTCAACCAACAACACCTTGCCCTTATCCTTTTTAATAGAGTTCTTTGCGGTTTTCAGCATGTTTAGCAACTCAGACAAAGTGGTAGCCTCAACATCATTCATGTTGAAGTTCATCACAAAGTTAGAGAAGCTATCGAGAATAGATTGCAGAATCAAGTCAACACTTAACTGATGCAGCAATATGAATCCCAACTTTTCTAAAAGACTTATCATCTTCAACACATGAGATGAAACAAAGGAGCCTTCAGCCATTTTGCTATGGAAAAGCTCCCGAGAGATATCAAATTTCTCAGTTCTAGCTCTTTTATGATACAACGAATATATACATCATTATTGTATAGTCTGTCATATCCTCGTATTTCTTTTACAATTCTAGACTCATAGAGGCTAACATGAGGGAACAAGCATTCTCAGAGTCATCAGAGTGCTTCTTGTAAGCCTCTTTGTCTGCTTGATCAGCCTCAGCGATGGGTTCATTTGTGATAGGGTCGTCAAGAACATAGGCAATCTACTCATTTCTTAAAACAATTTTAAGAAATTGGATCCATTACATGAAATTTGGACCAGTGAGCTTGTTTTCAAAAATTACATTGCAGAGTGTGGTGTTGGAAGGCATTTTCTACATGTAATGAATTATCTACGCATATAAACAAAACAAAAATAAAATTTATAACGACATACACTAATTTGTTATTTCTCCCACTATTTTGTTAAAATTAACGATTCACATTATGCTAGGATCCTATCTTGATTATTATGAACTTGAGTATGCCCAACAAATCACAATAACCTTAATAGGTACGTAACTCTTACCAATTATAACAAATTAGATATCTCATATCATAACTATAATATCATAATCGTGAATATATTAGATTTAAACACTTTTATAATTTCCTCAAAATTCCCAGGAAAGGCTTGTGGAGGGGTCACAAACGGTCTATCGGTCCCACTTAAAATTGCCAGCCTCCTTAGACAGAATTTTCATTGGTCATTACTAAAAGTCGCTCTTAAGTCTTTTTCAGAATGACACCTCATCCATTTTGATAAAATCTTTATAATTCCTAGATACTTGGCTCAAAAATTTTGAAAAACAATGCTTTTATAACCCTACCTAGTTGACATAAGTGCCAATATAACCTTTCAATATTTGAAAGTGTCAATATAACCCTATATAGTTAGTGAAGTGCCAATATAACCCTATAAGTTTTAAGGATGTGCTTATATAACCCAACAAACATTAGAAATGTGTTGATATAATCCTACAAACATTAGGAATGTGCTGATATAACCCAATAAGATTGCATAATGTGCTGATATAACCTTACATAATTTCAACGAACTATGGCGTTCCAGCTAACTATGAGGGTAAAATTGTCCACCCAATTTCAGAGTTAGCCCAAAGGGTATTTTGGTCAATTTACATAGAGTCAACGCTGAAAAATTAAGGTCAATGCCGGAAATGGGGTCTGAGGGTTATATTGGCACTTTCATTAACTAATTAGGGTTATATTTGCACTAAAAATTATCATAGGGTTATATTGGCACTTACTCAAGTAGATAGGGTTATATTAGCACTTATCCCAAAAAAAATTAACCTTGGATAAGACCAACAAGTCAAAAGTCTTTGTTAAATATTAGACTTATTATTCACAGATCAAATCTAATAGAATAAATTATAATTTTAGTAAAACAACCTTGGGTAAGCCCAACAAGTCAATTTAACAAAAGATGTATTTACACTACTAATATTGGAAGGCAACATATAAATATTTAATATTTGTGAGAGATCTACAATATAATCTCATTATAACATAATCTCATTATATCATCATATAAATATTTGAATAAATAATCACATAAACAATGTATCACAATTTATTCAAAAATTAATCATAAATTACAAATATATTCAATCGATAAATTTAAACTATTTAAATGTGATGAATAATTGATATCATTTAAGGATAATTTACAACTAGAGTAATATTAGGGAACGGTTTAATTGCATATACTCATTTCCTTTTAAAATGTTGAGAAAAGTGCAAATATAACCCTATATAATTGACGAAAGTGCAAATATAACCATGCGCTAATTGAAAGTGCAAATATAACCCTATATATTCAGGTTATGTGCAAATATAACATTTTCAGGCAATTGAAGGTCGGAATACGGTGAATAGACCATTTTCCCTTTTGTAAAAAAAATAGTAAAATTGAAAAAACACCGAAATTACACCCTACCCCTAAGGCCAGCTTCTTTGTTTCCCTTTTCTTTTTGCACTTTTCCTTCCCAGACCCTTTTCTTTCTGCATTTTCTTTTTCTCCATTTTTCTTTGTGCTTCTTCATATTTTTTGTTTCTCATTTCATTTTTCTTCTCCATCCCCTCTTCGTCTTCCTCTTCTTCCCTAATTTGTTTCATCGATTAATCGATTTTAGGGTTGGCGGCTTCGTCGATGGCATTATAGATTCATTGATTTTTTTATGCTTGGCTGATCGGCGCTAGAAATGGTCGTGGTGGCAAGGTGAGGGTGGTGGTGGTCGGAGCTAGAATTTTGGCGAGGTGGCCCTATGGCGGGGATGGTGATAAATGTGGGGCTGGGTGGTGGAGGGACTGAGTTGCGTCGATTATGACAGGGTGGAAAGACCGGTGGTAGGCTGGGTTGTAGAGATTAAATCTAGGTGGAGGTGGCATCGATTAGGGACCTGGATTGGTGGTGATAGAGGTGACAGGGAAGGGGCGTGGGCTGGATCTCCACGGGGAAAGTAGTGATGAGTTTCGGTAAAATGAGAGGTATAGTGAAGGCGAGCATAGGTTTTGATTTCGAGATCTACTTTGAGATTTCACTGGCGGTGTTGAGCGGATTGGTGCTGGTGATGACGGTGCCAAGGGAGATCACGGTGAGGCAGACCACCAGGAAGAAGAAGAAGATGGAGTTTGGAGAAAGGATAAGAACCGCGTCTCCTTTCTGAATCCCCATTGGTGAGAGACAGTTGGCGACGGAATCCATCGCCTTCCAGAACTCTGGGAAGGTGAGCTTGCGGCTGGTGGCGGCATCGATAAACGTGACCTTACTGTAATGAGGGCGCGGGGAGATGAAAATTGTCAGGTCCACGGCGGGGTGCAGTGGGGACGGGATATGCTTGCTGTAGAACCTGGAGTTGGACTTGCAGAACTCGCTTCTCCGATCAATCATTGTCGTTTGCTTGTGGTTATTGTTGTCGGAGTAGCAGTGGGTGATGGCTTCACTAGGTGGGGTTAGTGGTGGCCTGGCGGGTGGTGGTGGTGGTCCTCGAGATTATGAACTTAACTGTAATTTTTTCGGCGTTAATAAAGGCATGATTGTCCTTCCAGTTTAAGGCTTAGGTCATAAGGGTATTTTAGTCTTTGCAAGTGGGTCAATGACCGAAATTTGTTAGTCAACATTGGAATCATGGTCGGAGGGTTATATTTGCACTTTTATTCAATAGTCAGGGTTATATTTGCACTAAAAAATAATTAAGGGTTATATCTGCACTCCCCTCAACATATAGGGTTATTTTTGCATATTACCCTAAAATGTTTATCTAATACACATTAAAAGAGCATTTATCATATGAGTAAATTAAGAAATTACATATCAATTAATGTACCAATCAATTGCACAAATCAATTTCTCCTAATTGACATTTAAGTGTCATTTACCATAAGAGTAAATTAATCATGCAATTATTTTACAATTAATGTACCAAACAATTGTGAAAATCAATTTCTCCAAATTGACATTTTAGGATAATTTACCATAAGGGTAAATCATGCAATTATTTTACAATTAATGTACCTATCAATTGCAAAAATCAGTTTCTCCAAATTGACATTTAGGGTCATTTACCACAGGAGTAAATCATGCAATTGTTTTACAATTAATGTACCAAACAATTGTGAAAATAAATTTCTCCAAATTGACATTTTAGAGTCATTAGCCACAAGAGTAAATCATGCAATTCTCTTACAATTAATGTACCAATCAATTGTGAAAATCAATTTCTCCAAATTGACATTTAAAATCTATTTACCATATGAGTAAATCATGCAATTATTCAACAATTAATTAAATGCTCCATAATTGTAAAATCAATTATGCCTCCCATCCATAAAAAAATTTTAAAAATTTTATTTTATAATACTAAAGTTCTTACCTGGCCTCCAGGAAATTCTCTAGGCGGGAGATTCCTTTTTATTATTTTTTTAAATGTTTTGAGGGCCTCTTTCCTTGTTCCCTTCGGAACAAGATCTCATGCCGAAAAATCGATTCCAACTGCAGATCGGTTCTCGCCTTCATAGAATCTTCCCAGCAAACCAAATCGGACAACATCTCACTCATGGCGAACTTAAAAGAACTGGAATAACTCTGCACAAGGCTCTCGCTCACGGAGGATGAAAGCCATGCACATGAGTCACCGTTAACATCCAATCACAGCCAATTATGGTTGGCTCTGGTTGGGAAACTTCTGACTCTAAGAAGTATTCTGCATGAGGAAATCATCGATCTCTTCTAGAGAGTTTGGGGATTCAAGAACCCTATGACAGGTAAGTTTTTGTGTGACAACGTAATCCTCTTCCAGTTCTCTATCTTGGCAGATAAAGCCTGGGTTTTAGAGAGAGAACCATGGATGTTTGGAAAGTTTTTGTTGGTTCTCTCCGAGCCTTTTGATGACATGATTGCGTCACAAATCCGGTTTAAGAAGTGTTTGTTCTAGATCCATGCTCACCATGTTCCCACCCTATCTATGAATGAAACTTCTGCCAGGCTTATCAGTGATGCAATTGGAAAATTTTTAACCATTGAGAAGGATGTGGATGGCTCAATGGTAGGACCTTATATGCTCATAATGTGCGAGATTGACATCATGAAGCCGTTGAAGAGAATCCAGACTGTAGGGCCCCGGGCAACCAGATTAAGATTTTTCTTTAGTATGAAAAGTTACCAAGGTTTTGTACCCATCAACGATCGGGATGTTGTGTGATAGAGTAGATGATAGAATATCCGGATTGATTTGGTTTAATTAGGATTAATACTGTACATATATAGAACAGTCTATGTTCGATGTACTTAGCTCCATGTACTCTATTTATTCATCTATGATACCTCGAATCAGAGGGTCTCTTTGGCTTTCTGGATGGCTCCAATCCAAAGCACGTTATCTTAGTCATAGGTGTATCCTTGGCTGGTTCCTCTTCTCCGACCACCGACGACAACATCGCAAAATCCCAGGCCATGTTCCATTCTTGGGTGGAACAAGATAAAAGGTTACAGGCGCTGCTTCGTTCGTCGCTCACCGAGGAAGCTATGCTGGAAACGATCGGTTGCAGCTCAGTGAAGAAGATGTGGGACTCTTTAGCAGCATTTTTTGAAAATTTCTCTGATTCTTGTGAGTTACAACTCAAGGATGAACTCCATACAATCCAACGTGGCTCCTCTTTGGTGATGGATTTCCACCGTCACTTCAAGGCCGTTATCAACGGATTTGCCACCATGAACACTCCGGTCTTGCCCAGAGATCGAGTTATGCTATTTCTGCAAGGTCTTAGCACCGGGTTCGCTGAATTCACCAGCGTTCAGTTGGCTCAATCACCACTGTTGACATACTCTGACGTGGTCGTACGAGCCCACAACTATGAAATTTTCAACCAGAACTCCCTCGGTGTAAATTTAGGTTCAGACTTAGTTCCAGTAGCCTTTGCCATCTCCTCCGTAGCGTCTTCCAACAATCAGGCCTTCACTCGCCGGCGCGTGAAGCCCACACACTTCCCTCGGGTGCGTGGACCACCACGCGCGACCGTGGCGCCACTTTCGGCCGGTCAGTTCGTTCCTCAGGTGTTGCTGGTTCTGGTCGCAGGAAACGCTGGAATCCAAAGTGCCAAATCTGCCACAATTTTGGTCACACAGCTCTGCAGTGCTCTAGACTCTCGTTAGCAGCTCGTCACTCTGAGTCGGCTCATCTTGCCGAGGTTTTCCAGTCATCTATCTCCCTTGACGATTCAGCCTTCCACTGGTATTTGGATTCTAGAGCAATGAATCATATGGCTTCCACTTCCTCTAGCATGGACAGTGTTGTCCCCTATTCTGGTAACTGTTCAATCACCATTGCTAATGGTCGTTCTATTCCTATTTCTCATATTGGACATCATCGATTTTCTAGTGATTTGCCTTTATCTGATGTGTTGGTGGTCCCTGATATTACGAAAAATCTGCTTTCCATTAATAAATTGACAAAGGATATGAATGCTATGATTTCTTTTAATGAGGGTTCATTTGTGATTTAGAATCGGTCCACAAAGGAGGTCGTAGGCCAAGGTCAATGTGATCTTGGCCTTTATGTGCTTGAGAAGAGTGGTGCTGCTTTTGTTGCTCATGTTAAAACTAATAAACATAGAGCTTCTTTTGATGTTTGGCATGCTAGACTAGGGCATACTTCCATTTCAGTTATTTCTTTGTTAAATAAACTAAACCTTGTTGATGTGGTTTCTTTACCGCATAAACCCGTACTTTGTTCGCCTTGTGAAATGGCGAAAGGAAAAAGGCTTTCTTTTGTGGACAATCCTAGACGGGCACAGGTTGTCCTCAATTTAGTGCACTGTGACTTGTAGGGCCCTGCTTCAGTTTTATTTGATAGTGGATTCTCTTATTATGCTGTTTTTGTTGACGATTTCTCGCTATTTACCTGGTATTATCCATTGGCACAAAAATTGGATTTCTTTGAGATATTCTTGCAGTTTCAAAACTTGGTTGAAAACCAATTTTCTTATTCAATCAAGGTGTTTCAGAGTGACAGTGGTACATAATTCACAAATGCACGCCTACGATCCCATTTTTCAAACAAAGGGATCCTTCATCAGATTTCTTGTCCTTCCACACTGGAGCAGAATGGTAGAGCGGAACGTAAACACCGCCATGTTGCAGAGATGGGATTATCCATGCTTTTCTCCTCAAGCTTTCCGATCTCGTACTGGGATGTTGCTTTTCCCACAGCTACCTACACTATCAACAGGCTTCCCACCTGTTCTTCGTAATGCGTCACCATATTCTCTACTATATTGTCGTCATCCAGACTACTCCAACTTTTACCCATTCGGATGTCGGGTGTATCCCTTCATTTAGCCATTTTCTCCTCACAAACTCGCCCCTTGCAGCACTCCATACATATTCATAGGCTGTAGTGCTTGCCATAAGGGTTTTCGCTGTCTGGATCCTGTTTCTAAGAAGGTCTATCTCACTCGGCATGCTCCTTTCGATGAGTCTTCTTTCCCATTCGCGAATGATACTGCTCGCACTGCCCCAGAATCTCTGGATGTATTGACGTTTATTGATTTTGACTTGGATGAGCTGTCTGTATCCCCTATTGCCCCTCTATCACCTACTTAGAATTCGTCTAGGTCGACAGCTTCGTCCGCTAGTTCTCCGACACTCATGTCTCCATTGCGGTCCTCTTCAACTGATACTCCACTGCCTTCTCCATTAATTGTGAGTCATCGTATGACCACTTGCTCTCAAACAGGTAGTCGCACAGTAAAGCAGTACCCAGACTATGTGATGACAGGGTTTCTTGTGACATTACTTACACAGACTGAACCTCGAGGGTATCGATCTGCTCTTAAGAATCCCTACTGGGTGGCCACTATGGATGAAGAAATGGGTGCTCTTCGGCAGAAACACATGGGATCTTGTTCCCCGCCCTATTGGTGTCAACATTGTTGGCTCCAAATGGGTTTATCGTCTCAAGCATCGTCAGGATGGTACCATTGATCGGTACAAATCTTGTCTTGTTGTGCAGGGATATTCTCAGTTGCCAGGCTTTGACTTCACCCACACTTTTAGTCCGATTGTCAAGGCCTCCAGAGTCAGAATTATCTTATCCTTGGCCACTACTTTCTCTTGGCCCCTTCATCAGTTAGACGTCAAGAATGCATTTCGTAATGATCTTCTTGATGCACTAGTTTACATGGAGCAACCGGCCGATTACACTGATCCCATTCACCCTAATTATGTATGTTGTCTTCGCAAGGCTATCTATGGTCTCAAAAAAGCTCCCCGGGCTTGGTTTCAGTGATTCAGCTCCTACTTATTTCATCTAGGATTTCAATGCAGTTCTACCGACACTTTCCTATTTGTGTTCTCCCAGGGATCAAAGATTCTATACCTGCTAGTATATGTGGACGACATCATTCTTATCGGAAATGATCATATTCTCATTCGTCGGTTTATCACCCTTACTGATCGTGAGTTCGCCATTAAGGATCTTGGTGCACTTCACTAGTTTTTGGGGATTTGAGGTCTCTCGATCTTCATCTGGACTTACTTGGGGTAGGCTAAGTATGCGATGGAGATACTTCAGTGTGCGGGTATGACATATGATGTTCCCATTTCCACGCCTTTTATTCCTAGCTCTCAGCTTCACAGCACCCTGGGGTCTGAGTTCTCGAACCCCAAGCTTTATCGCTCACTAGTCGGTGTCTTGCAGTACTTGACCATCACTCACCCTGATCTCTCCTATGTGGTCAACTCTGTTAGCCAGTTTCTCCAGTCACCTCGAAAGGATCACTATTAGGCCGTCACTCGCATCCTTCGGTATGTCCATGGCACACTTCATCATGGTTGGTCTTTTTGACCATCCCATAGTGGTCTTTACATTCTAGGCTACTCTGATGTTGATTGGGCCCGTTGTCTTGAGACTCGGTGCACCACTTATGGCTATGCCATATTTCTTGGGGGCAATCTTATCTCTTGGAGTGCTAAGAAGCAACCGACTGTGTCTCACTCCAATTGTGAGTCCGAGTATCGTGATATGGAAAACACTGCTGCTGAACTTACCTGGGTGTGTAATCTGTGTAACGAGCTTCAGATTTCCCTTTCGTCTTTATCTCTCCTATTTTACGACAATAGCAGTGCCATTTTTCTTGCTCAAAATCCGATTGCACATAAACGGGCCAAGCATATAGACATCGATTACCACTTCGTTCGTGAGCTTATTGCCTCTGGCAGGCTTCGTGTTAGTTATGTTCCATCTTCTTTGCAGGTTGCTAATACTTTCAGTAAGGGTCTATCACGTAATCTTTTTGATTTGTTTCGTTCTAAGCTTTGCATATCCTGTAGTCTTACACTTTGCTTAAGGGAGGGTGATAGAGTAGATGATAGAATATCCTAATTGATTTGGTTTTAGGATTGATACTGTACATATATAGAAAAGTCTAGGTTCGATGTACTTAGCTCCATGTACTCTATTTATTCATCTATGATAGACACACCAAATATGGTAAATTACACACTTTCACTGTGAACTACTCATCGCTGCTCGGAGTGGTGCCAAACTCATCACCTTTCAGCGGAGCATGGAGAAGAAAACACTCTGACCAACCACAAAATGTCGATCGGAAGAATTTCTAGGATGTGAGGAGTGATCGTTGTAATTTGGAAACAGGGTTCTATAGACCAAAAAACCAAAGGGACTTGTAATCGTACGTGGATGATAGTAGAATGGAGAGGAAGGTGGGGTTTATGGCTCAACAAGGAGTGATCGGAAGCCCTTTGCAGGCTTGAAAGCAAGGCATCAATATCACCGTAGATGCCAATACAGTAGCTCGCATAATAACTACCCTTATGGGAACCCTAGCTCGTGATATGCTGATCGCATAACCTGTAGTTACAAACCGTTCCAAGTAGCCAATGCTCAGGAAACCACCACCTGCCAGGTTTTTCGAACTACCAAAATGGGTCCCAAGTTTAGAGGTTATACCAGACAGGTTCAGTGGGAACTTGATCATATCATATCCGAAGTTGGGGAAAAATAAAGAAGCAACCCCAATGCTACAAATGATCCAGGACCTTCATGGCGAGACCGTTGAATGATAGTTGGAGGCAGAAGGGACCATGCAACAATATCCATTAGTTGAACACTCATATTGAATGGAAGTTGCAAGCGCGAGTTCACCACCTTGACAAACTGCCCCTCCATCGAACCCTCTCAGCCCAGCAATGGACAAGTTCCTATTATGTTTTCATCACCTGCAGCCCAGATTATGAAGAAAGTTGATAGAATCCAGAATAAGAGGAAAACACCAAAGAAAAGGATGCCAAAAAAGATTACTACAAAGAGGACGCAAACAAAGAATCCTCGGGGACAAACTAAGAGGAAACTTGAACTGGAGAACTCGACTGAAGAACTTGGCGATGATGTGAATGGAAAGAAACAAAAAAACTTACTGGCCTTGAGGAGGCATCTCTAGCTATGGCAAGCTTGAGCATTACTAAGGCAGTAACTAGCAGTGAGGACTAGTCCTGACCCAGGCCAATAGATATCATCAGTTGGAACTGCTGTGGGCTTGGAAGAGCTTGGGCAATTTAGGAACTACGTACCCTGGTACGCTTGAAAAAACCTTTAGTTATCTTTCTTTGTGAAACTAAATGTTCCGTAGAAGTTATTGATAGATTGAAGTTGCAGTTAAATTATTTTGGTGTTGTTGTTGAGTCGCAAGGTCGCTCAGGTGGCCTTGCATTGTTCTGAAGTAAGCAAGTAGTGGTAGATTCAAAGCTTATCTCGAGTCATTTCATAGATGCTTTTACTACTATATTTGGAAGTCGTGTTCACGGTACTAGCTACCACGGCGAGCCATTCGTAGCCAACCGCAAGCAAGGATGGCAAAACTTCCAGCAGTTGGTTTCTGACCCCACAATTCTGTGGGTTTGTCTAGGGGATTTCAATGAAGTGTTATCGCAAGAGGAGTTTCAAGGGAGTTAACCAAGAGTCGATTGGTAGATCACTTCATTTAGAGAAGCCCTGGATTTTTGTGGTTTGTTTGATATGGGCTACACATGGCCTTTGTTCACGTGGAATAAGCTTGCGGCACAATCAGACACCAAGAGGGTGATATTGGACTGAGCAACATGCAGTCAGACGCTGCATGACCTTTTCCTATGGTCTTTGGTCAGTGTTATCCCTATGGTTTACTCTGACCATAAGTGCATTTTACTTTGGCTTCAAGCTCGTGATCCTTCGTTTAGACAGCACAGACGGAGGGGGAGATTCTGATTTGGAGCTTATTGGATCCTAGCTAGCGATTGTGAGAAAATGATAGTAGATTCGTGGAGTGGCACGCCATTTGCCTCTTCCTTGCCGCAAAAACTCTCAAATTGTTCCCTGGGGTTAATGCGGTGGGGAAAAGAAGCATTTTCAGATATTCCAAGAAGATTGGAGGAAGTAAAGAAGATGATTCTAAACCTTGAAATTGGCACCATCACGGACGAGGTGAAGATCAAAATTACTGCTCTACAGCAGGAGTATTACTACTTGTAGGATGCCGAAGGAATTAAATGGAAATAAAGGGAGAAACAACACTAGTATAAAGAAGGAGACAGGAACATGACTTTCTTTCACAGATTTGTAACACACAGAAGGAAGACCAATTATATTGTGGGTTAAAGGTTGCAAATCAAGAGATGAAAACCAATAAAGCCAGCATCGAGCGTATTGTGATGCACTATTTTGGAGGCCTTTTTTACATTTTCGGAGCCATCGGTGGAAGCTATGCAACAAGTCCTAGGGCGGATCCAGCTAAGACTCATTGCCAGCATGGCAGACTCCCTGATCCGGCCCTACACCAGTGTAGACGTGGAGAAAGCGGTAAAGAAAAGGCACCCTTTCAAGTCTCCCAGTCCTGATAGTATGAGCCCTGTTTTTTTTCAGAAATTCTGGCATATTGTTAGAAGTGATGTTATTACATTTGTCTTGAATTTTCTAAACAATGATGTTTTTTTAGTCATCCGTGAATTACACACACATCGTACTGATCCCAAAATCCCCCGGAACCAGAATTAATCACTCAGTTCTGGCCCATTCAGTCTCTGTAACATTGTGTACCAGATCACTTCAAAAATGGTAGCTAACAGACTGAGACCAATCATCTCGACAATCATCTCAGAGTCACAGTCAGCCTCCATATCGGGCAGGTTGATTACAAATAACATCCTGATCGCCCATGAGTTCCACCACACCATGACGAAAAGGAGGGCGGGATCCCTAGGTCATATGAGTATAAAGCTAAACATGAGCTAAGCATCTGATCGCATAGAATGAGAGTTCGTCTGCCTTACTCTGCAAGCAATAGGTTTTCCGGAGAAATTTGTCCAGCTTATCCAACACTGCTTGTCCACAGTCTCTTTCTCATTTATCTTGAATGGTGGTGAAATGGTCATGTTGCAATCGAAGAGAGAACTTCGACAGGGGGGGTCCTTTTTCACCGTATCTCTTTATTATTTGCTTAGAAGGTTTGTCGGGACTCTTTATTGATCTCATGTGCTTTAGGAAGATCAAAGGTCTAGGGCCATCGAGATTCAGGCCGAAGATTTCACACTTGTTCTTTGCGGATGACACATTGTTTTTTAGCGAAGCAACAGAACAGGAGTCATCCATTTTAAATGGGATATTACCTTGTTTGAAAATATGTCAGGGAAGCATATAAATGCGGAGAAATCAAGCATCCTTTTTAGCCCTAACACGTCGGTGGATGATCGAGCAATAGTTTGTGACATTTTGAACATACCAGAGGTAGCCTCACATGGTACTTACCTAGGATTGTCCTCATAAATTGGCCTGAATAAATCAAAAATATTCCAAAACCTAAAAGAAAGGATCAGACAGAGGATCGATGGATGGAACGAGAAGAACTTGTCCAAAGCGAGGAAGGAAATAGTCATAAAATCTATCTTGCAGGCTATTTCGAGTTATGCTATGAGTTGTTTTAGTAACCTGGATACCCTCCTGGACCATATCCGAGCAATGATAAGCAGCTTCTGGTGGGGAGAATACACAACAGGCACAGATAAGATTCATTGCTATCGAGAGCAAAGTGTAATGGAGGATTGGGGTTCTGAAACTTAAAGGCAGCAAACCTAGCTCTCCTAGGTAAGTAAGCATGGAGGTTTTTAATGCACCCCAATGCTCTCGTCACCAGAGTATTTAGAGATAAATACTTTCCCAGCTTGTTGATCTTTGAAGCTCCATTGGGGTTGTGACCCTCGTGGTCATGAAGGAGTATAATGAAGGGGAATGGAGACTTGAGGATGGGATGCCATAAACATGTTAGATTCGAGCTTCAAACTAGCATATGCCATGATCCACGACTACCTCGACTAGAGGATTTTTTTTCATTAAAACTGTGGAGAACATCCCAGCATAGTTGTCACGAGTTGCGGACCTCATAGAAAAGCATACCTCCTAGTGGCGAGAGGACTTGTTATCGGCACATTGCCATCCAGACGATGCGGCAGTTTTTCGATAAATCAGGATACCTATTGAAGCTGGAGCGGACAAATAGAGTTGGCACCATACAACGACCGGTATGTATACTGTGAAATCAGCATACCACACCTTAGTTGAGTTGACAAACTCAGAGTTCCACCACCACTTGCCATCAGATGATTCATAGAGGAATCTATAAAACAAAATTTTGAAACTGGGCGTCCCTCAATGTACAAAACACCTAGCATGGTGGGCAGGGGCAGATCCACAAGGGGGCTGGAGGGGACTCCAGCCCCCGTCGAGAAGAAAATTACGGGGAATTTGGGTTGTAAACTTTTTTTTAAAAAAAATTATCAACCCCCTCCAGGAAGGGAAAAAATTGAGAATTTTTTTTTACTTATAGATCAACCCCCGCCGTATATGTATTCTGGCTCCGCCCCTGATGGCGGGTCTGCACGGATTCACTCCCAAAGTGCAAAAATCTCCGGAGAAGAACTATGAATGTACCCTTAACTTGTGTTCAATGCAGGGAGGAGAATGGAACGTTAGGTTACGTCCTCTTTAAATGTACCTACGCGTCTGCTACATGGACGCTCCTTGGGACACAAGACATCATTGAAAGAAAGAGTAGGGGCCGTGGAGACTACTAGTTTCGCAACCTGATCAAGTCCTGCGATGACAAGGAGGTGGAGCTGATAACCATGATGTGCAACGGCATCTGGTTTCGGCAAAACAAAAAATTGTTCGACAAGAAGTTTTCTATGTTTATGGCTACAGTAACCATAAAAAGCAACAATATATGGAGGACGCATTATGGAAATGCGTCCTCTCCATTTTTATTTTTTTTTGTTAATATCCCGGTCAAACAAGTTAGGCGGTGAAGGGGGTGTTGCCATGTGGCGAGGACGCATTTTCGTAATGCGTCCTCTCTTTTTTCGTTTTTGAAAGACCGGTCAAACATATCATGCTGCCAAATGGAGCTATGCCACGTGGCGAGGACGTATTTTCGTAATGTGTCCTCTTTGGCTTTTTATTTTTTTAAAAAAACCTGTCAAAAATTGGCGGTCGAATGGAGCTTTGCCACGTGGCGAGGATGCATTTTCATAATGCGTCCTCTGTGGAAATTTTTTATAAAAAAAATCTAGAAATTTGCATTACATTTCACTCGCATTGTTCGGCATTGTACATTTATGCTAATTTGTATCCATTCTAACTATGCAATACTTCGTTCCTGCACCTACATTCAAGACTAGTTAAAAAAATTCAAATAACATGACTCTAAATTATCGTTTGACTTTTTTCCAAATTATCATCAAACAAACACAAGTCTACTTATGCGCAATCTTGACCAAAAACAGGTGGATGAGAAATAGTAAGTTACAAATTGCAGCAACCCATGATAATTTATTACTTAAATTCACGACTCATTTTGAAGACCACACTCTTGTAGAACTCAGGGCGGGATTTTATAATAATCTTTCTTCCCAATAAATAAAATTCTCCAAACGCTTAATTTACCAAATTTACCGCAAAATAATAAACATTATTTCATTTACAAATTAAATTAGCACCGAAATTAGTTACAAATCTCATTTCCAACATTTTCAAAAAAAAATTAACAATACGCATTCCAGGACTCGTTTGAGGAGCCCCCGAGAAATAAATTTATGCTACTTTCTGCTAATGTCCAACACTTTGCTAATTAATTTCCCGAGAAATAAAATTAGACAGCTTTCCAGGACTCGTTTAAAAAACGAGTCCTCTAAATACTTTCAACAAAAAAATTTGCCAGATCTGAGGACTCGTTTTGGTAAACATTTTCGGAAAAAAAAATTCCCAGATTTGAGGACTCGTTTCCAAAACGCGTCCTCTAAAAAACATTTTCGGAAAATTAAAATTTTGCCACCTCAGAGGACTCGTTTCCATAACAAGTCCTCTAAAAAACATTTTCGGAAAAACATTTTTATGCAACCTCGGAGGACTTGTTTCCAAAACGAGTCCTCAAAATGATTTTTGGAAAAAAAAAACCGAGGACTCATTTCCAAAACGAGTCCTCTAATTGATTTCAGAAAAAAAAATTATTCCACCAAGAGAACGCATTACCAAAATGCGTCCTCCACCCTCAGCTTCCAGAATAAAAAACAAGCACACCAGCGTCCTTCTTTTAACTTTCTGGCACACTAAAATCATGCACTCCATGGTATCAGACGAGGCTGCTGCAGGTGTGGTGGCGAATCTCAGGAACTTCAAGTCTGCAAACCATTGGCCAGTGCGAGCGTTGACGGAGTTGCACCCGCACTCCTTACTGCGACCGCCGGAAGAAGGAGACAATATTTTTCGACGCTAGCATATCTGAAGACTTTATCAGTATTGGTGTTCTGCACATGAATGGTAACGCAAAGTTCCGAAAAGCAGCAGGTCTTAGAAGACCAGGTGGATTTGACGCGGCAACGGCGTAAGCTTTGGCTCTTCTTGAGGCGGTCTGATGGGCTGCTGAGGCTCGGACAGAGCAGGTCGCAATAGTTGGGGATGCACAATGGCCTTAAACCACCTTTTTGGATACTTAGGGATATGAGTATACGTGCTCACTCGCATGCTAATTTCGCAAAGACGAGCAAGGCAATATATGGGATGCAACCCCAATCTTTCTTTTGTCAAACGATACTGGACGATCCCAGTAATATGAAATGAAATTAAACTTATTTTCTAAAATATATATATATATATATATATATATATATATATATATATATATATATATTCTTGATTTCAAAACCTTAGCCGCAAGGTCACAATTTTGTTTTTTTTTTAATCTTATAAAAAAAATACGTTCGCTGAAATATATTCCCAGATTTCAGCACTCCGGAAGCTTCACAAAATCTATATAAAATCGCCGGAAATTATGGTAATTTGACGAAAAATTAAGGCTTGAATATTATTTTATTTTCAAATCAAACCAGATTAATTTTCAATCACAAATTGATAACTCCTATCTAGAAATCAAATTCCTGGTAAATCATTCAAGAACTCCTTCATGAAGATCACATGAACATATGCATTGAAATAAATTGTGAAAATCATGTATTTTTATTAAAATACATAAGATTGGTGTTCTCCTAATCATAGTATATCCATATATATATATATATATATATATATATATATATATATATTAAATCATTGCATAACATGAGCATGTGATTAAGATAATCATGAAATATTGAACCAAAATTACTTATTCATGAAAAAAAAAACTTATTCATGATATATAAATAAAATCATCCAAATTAATCTGGTATATTTATATAATACAAAACACAGATATCATATAGGCTCTGATACCACCGTTAGCATTCATTAATGAGTCTGTCTCTTGAAAGACGGTCTTTCCATAAGTTATGGAAAGACCAAGGTTTAAAGTGTAAATTAGAAAAAATTAAGATAAAATTTTCGGGTTGTATGAACCAGGTTATAAATTTTATAACTACTACATGTTTCATACTAAAACTTTAATATTGCAACTAAGACTTTTTACCTTTTATTATTCTAATAAAACCCCGTTTTTCCATAAGCATATGGAAAGACCGTCTTTCCCAAGACTTTGCCTTCATTAATACTATAAATTTAGAATCAATGAAATATATATATATATATAATGTGAAATGTATAAATACCAGATTAGCGATGCTTTGACAAAGTGATTCGATCGTCAGTCGCACAAATGGTCCGACCTCTGATGATATCCACACGAACTCACTTTTGGTCAGTCAGTTAAAGTGCCAGCACCTGTTCACCCCTGTCTAAGAAAAAATTTCTATCTTTTGTTGTGTGTTATGTGAATCTAATTGAGGACAATTTATAGAGGCGGTGGAAAGAGAGTTAATACCATATTCATGTCAAATGAACGTAACGTACGCTGGTATTAACTTTTCATTTGAATTCATATCAATTAGTATTGATGTGAACTTTATTACCGCATTAATCGTCCATTAATGCTGATTGGTGGAATATTGCAACCAGCCTTATTACTACTACTGATTGTGAGAAATGATAATTCTTACTATATAATATTCCATCCATATTTATCTTTACTATCAAATAGTCCATAAATATATAATTGTCAATTAGCCTTTATCCCAATAATCAGTTCTATTGTGTGTGACCCTTCAAGTCCTAAATAATTAGCAATAAATATTTAATTAGAACTTCTATTGGCATTATTCCAAAATCCAACAGATTGGACCTAAAAATAGGCCAAAATAGATTTAAAAAATGACTAAACCCTAGTTCAGCAGCCGCCTAGCGAGGGCCGTCGCGGATGACGCGGTTCGCACCATGTACTTGTCATGGGCTGTAGGATCTGGCGTTGGTTGTGCTCTTTCATTCGGTGCAGGGCGCTGATCTGGCGCATGCCATGTCGCATCATATGGGCAGATCATAGCCTTTAACGTGAGCCACCGTCAGCGTGCTGGATTTAGAACTTCTGATCTGCGGGACGCTAGTCTTGGCGCGTGCCGTCGTCTGGAGCATCGGTCTGCTTAGAAATATTGGCGTGGGTCACGGTCTTCGGCGCAAGCCTTAGGCTGGTCTTGGCATCTTAGACTTGGAACAGCGCAAACCATCGTAAATGGGACAGTCCACGTCCATACTTAGTTGATTTTGAGCAAAGTCATGAATTTGTGCGCGTGAGCCATGAGATTTAGTGCATGCTGCACCATTGCATTGTGGTAGACACTGTTGGCATGGGATAACTCCTTTGGTGCAGGCCGTTGGTGCTTAACCAAGAATGGCCCGTGCTGACCCGTGGTACCTTGGCCGATTGAACTTGTTTCCTTCGCTACGGGTGAACCGTTAGTCCGATTTTAGAGTTCTAATAGTTAATTTTGTAGTGCTCAAGAAGATGAATCCAATGAAATTAGCTTTGATGGATAATTCTTCTTGGATTGTTCTCAGGCTTTGGCACAACTCATCGGACTATGATTCCCCATTTCTTCATTGGCTGCTTTGATCTCTGTTTCTTCCTATCTTTGAATCCAATCTCCTTTTACCATGCATTGATGTTCATGGTCTTCGTCTACTACCATTCTACAGGTGAAGAGTCTTCGATCTCTTCTACCGTTCTTGCGAATGACCTTCAATATCTACTACTGCCCTTACGAACAACCTTCACATAGAATGTAACCAAAAAGTACCCATGGGCGACCTACTAAAGATGATCAAATGGAAGGTCTAGGAGCCCGTGGATACAAGATGTCCATTAGTATTAATTAAGTCTACAAAATTTGGGATTTAGACAAGAAACCCAAACATGGCCATCTAAACCCTTGTCACCTAAACTCAACTAATACTAGCAATCCGCCAAATAAAACAAGATAAAAATTATTCCGGATGCAATGGTTAACACATGCAAAATGAAGCACATCAGACTCCCTACACTGAACCCTTTACTCGTCCTCGAGTAAACAAAGACAATAAAAAGAATTACACGAAATGTAGCGTGCAAATATAAGTTAACCGAGGCATCCAACTTATTCCCAGATCACCCTATTTCCCCCAAAAAGAGTAAGAATCTCACAACTCTCACACTCCCCGAAGAACATAAGAAATCTAACCACCAAAAAGAAAAATGTGGAAAAAGGTAAGTGATGGCACGATAGGGTTAGGTCTTGCATTCATGGAAGCATGGGATCGATGCGCCAAGAAATTATTAGTGTCGATGATTCTACGGATTTTGGTTTGCATTATTTGTGGATGATTGCATGGAAAAGATTACGGCTTGCATGGTGTGCATGGGTTGCATGATTGCATATATTTGCTGAATATGGATTGCATGGTTTGCATGGAAAGTTCATGCAATACATGGAAATTATATTTTTGAGAGGGAATTTGATTTGCTTTGTTTTGGGTTGATTGAAGATTTTGGCTTCAGCATATATTTGCTGAAATTGCTTTCTTTATTTCCATTATTTACTTCCATTTTAGTGTGTTGTTTGTTTCCAGTTTTAAACTCTTTCCATTCTTTTTTCATTTGTTCGACCACTATAAGGTTGGAGCATCGATGTATTTGAGGGCGGTGATTAATGAAATAAAGTTGATGATATTGCCGTATCCTCTTGCATTTCTTTCTTTTCGATAATCTCTCGCTACATCAGTAAGCTAAGAAGTTAAATGTAAAGCTAGATTACTTTCCCTAAAATGATCCCTAAAGCAACAAAAGAGTCTTCTCACAAAAGCAATCAACCAAGGAAATCCATGACTTGGTTGTAACATAGGGATAATTCATGATTCTCAACCTAGTTGCAACCAAGGTGTCAAATGTATCGTCAACCTAGTTTTTTGTTTTCTCTCAATTTCTCTAATTTTGCCTAGGAACCATTTTGAGTTTTCATCATAGCTTTATCATACAAATGATACTCACTTCTCACCTTTTTCCACACGGCCTCTCATTTTTTCCTAGCCTCATAAGCCTAGTCCGGTCTAGCCTCTCACTTTTACCTAGGTCTTTTGACCTATCTGGGCTTTTCCCAATGTTACCCAAGTCGCCCTTTTGGGTTTTCAACTTTTCTGGGTTTTTATATTTTTTCCATTTTTCAATCTTTTTTGGTGTAGCACAAATCGCCTCAAAAGTGGGCTACATACTACAAGATAAGATCAATCACAAAAAATACACCACCAACATCCTAAAACAACTAACCTCATTCAAACTACGAACCCTAGCATTTCATGTCATGCCACCAAATATCCATCCAAAAGCATACCTCAACAATCAAAAATCAAAATCATCAACTAGCAAGAAAAACTACCAACAAAAGCATAAAATGCACCGAGGAAATCCGAGAATGAAACTCCCTAAGTGCTCACTACTCCCTTCCCCATACAATTAACCAATGCATAGTCTCCATTGCAACAAAAATCACGTCAAAACATAAGTGAGGTTGGGAGAAATAGTGATACTCACTCTTGTGGCCCCAAAGTGCCTTCATCCTCGTGACTCATGAATCCGTTCTTAATGTATCCCAATGCTTGAAGCGTAGCCTCTATGGATTCTATTCTCGCACTCATCTCCTCTAATTGTGATTGCACTCCTCCCGTTGCTTGGACAGTCTCTTGCAAACTTGGGTAGAGTTCAAAAACTTTCTCCCAAGAGATTGGAATTGGTTCATAATGCTCGTGGATATGCGAGAACAACTAGGAGGTGCTCTCAATGAGCTCTCACCCTCGGCCTCCTCAACATCTATCTTTGGGGTGGCTAAAACTCTATTGAAATCTCTCTCAAATCGCGGGTTTATGGTGGTGCGCTCCGGCTGTGGAAGTACCATGAAACTATAAGTGCTCGCCCTGCCATAAAGCCATACATATCTACCATCCGATGTCATAGGTCCCACCATGAATGCTTTGGATAACTTCTTGATGTTATACTTTGTACCCGATCATCCCAAGTTAGCCAACACTCTCTGTGTGACCGGATGCCCTAAGTATTGTACCAGTAGACCTACCATACCACCTATAGATATCTTTCCACTTTTTCTGTCCCACATTGCTAAACATTCCTGTACAAAAGACCCTACCAAGTTCGGGTAAAACTTACCCTCGGATGCCATTTCCCAAAGGCAATGAACATCCAAACTCGGGCATTGCGTTAGCTCACCGTGATAGAAAACCCCCATAGCCTACAGTCGGTGAACATAACGAAATGCCGGATGAACCAATGCAGTACTCTTGCATAGGTTCTTCCGATCAGTATCTGTCAGCTGCACCCAAAAGTGTCCGAGAGAAAAGGGCACCCCTTGACGGTGTGTTTCATGGATCTCCTTGCCATACCTCTATCCAAAGGCGTGCACTACCTCTCGGTGGGTCATCTTGTACTCCTTATCATCCAGGTTGAATTTGATCGCCTTGTGTCCATCATCATCCACAACCGGCCATAGAGTAGCTAGGAACTCTAAGGTCCACCTTACATACGTCTTTGAGTGTCTCTTAAGAAACCCCTCGAGACCTACTCATCCTAATAGGTAAACGATGGGCTTGAGTAAACCTAGAGCCGCCAAGGTGTCCTTGTATGCAAATCTAGTCTCCAAAATACTCCTCTTCGGCTCTCTCAAGGTCCTCCACCTCTGGACTGCAGTTCCGAAGATGTTGGATAACCCCATAAACTCTTCAGTCACAAATGTGGGGTTGCAGATAATGGAAGTCACCGGCTTGAGGTTTGCACCCTTCGACAATTTCTTCTTCTTCTCACCTCGAGTTGACTTGCCCTTCTCTAAAACATTCTTCTTAGGAGGCATCCTATCAAAGTGAAGACAAGAGTGGTGATATGATCATAAGCAAGGCATGGTCTACAATTAAATAAGACAACATTCATCCAAATAACCCAACCATTCAAAACATGATAATCTAAGCATGTAGGCTAGTTAAACAAGAACATTCCGCATCTAACAACAAACCTATGTAAGTTCTCACCAACCCATAAATAAGATCATGCAATCAAGATTCATTCTCTCCTAAATCAACCAACACATGAAGATCACATTATTCAAACAAAATAGCACATTAAACCACCCAAACTTTCTTTAACACAAGATCATGCATATAAACCCAAACATTTATCTCAAAAACACACACTCATTCAAGAGTCATGCTTTACATCACACCGCCACAATGTCAATAAAGCATATAAACAAAGAGTTCAATGGATTACCCTGAAATTGAAGTTAAGAGTTGTAAGATCCACACAAAAAGCAGCAAAGATTGCTAATTTTTGGAAGAAAAGCTTCAATTTTTTGAGTTTCACCTAAAGTGTGTGTGAGTGAGTGTTTCTTGAGAAGGAAGAATGTGTAAAATGATGAAATTAGATGGAGAAATGTATCATGGATTTAGAATGTCAGCCTAGGTGAATAGGGAGAGGTAAATTTTGGATAGGGATGGAATTTTAAAAACCGCAAATTAGGGGACAATAGTACCAATCAATCAATCCTAGGAGTATAGGAAGTAATATTTGCATAAAAACTCCTAAGGAATTAAGGGATTTCAAAATTCTTGAACCAAAAATGCATTTTTGAGTTGGATATCTAGAATTTTTGAAATTTTGCATTTTTGGAACAATTTGGCAATGGAAGATTGATTTTCAGTGAAAAATGTTCTTGGCACGATCCAGACCTCGCACTAAATCTTAGGCACGAAACAAGGCCTCGCGCTAAACATTTTGGCACGAGGCATCCCCTCACTCCAACTCTCCAAGCACGAACCCAAGCTCTTGGCGCGGACCGTGTCAGGTTTTGGCACAAGATTACCAAAGTGTTGACCTGATCCTTAGTTTTTCCTCTTTTTCCAGAAAACTGTCTCCCATCAAATCTAATTCCATCCAAACATAATCACGAGTCTCGAACTCAACTTTTCAAATCAAACAAGAGTTTCATCTCAAAAATCCTCCTTGCAAACAAGAACATGCAAAATCTATCTAAACACTACTCAAAGCACGAAAGCAAAAAAAACACACTGTATATTTATTGTCGTATCACGACTTATTTCTTTTTCATGCAAGTCTAGTTAGAAACACCTATCTGTGGGTCTCTGGAGTTGGCAGTGACTCTACCCACGATGACATCGTTGTGGAGAGATCTCTACAATGAGCCATTCTTACCATCAGACCTCTTGTCCATCATATGAAATGAATCCCCTTGTCTCGCTAGCATTGAGTCCATGAATGTCACTTTGGGGTTAGGGGGAGGTCGAGGAGGTTTTAAACTCACAACACTCTCCCTTTCCCACTGCAAGTTGGTTAGCATGGAAAAACAGTCTAACACAGACATACTATCAATCGCATCATGCAATTCATCAGACTCATCAATAATATTATCAGCATGAGGTTCATCTAAACATTAATGCGTATTGTTAACACAAGAAAATTCATATAATTCATGCTTATCACTTAAGGTCATACCTTTCCACATAAGAAAAGAATATTTTGAACCATGCTTAGATTTATAGATATCAAACTCCACTTTATCAATGTCATCTTCTAGAGTCAAGGTTCCCAAGTGGACATCGATTTTAGTCCTAGATGTTTTGAGAAAAGGTCTCCCAAAAAGTATTGGGGGTGCACTTCTATTGTGCACCACGTCTAGGACATAAAAATCCACTGGAAAAACCAACTTGCCAACTCAAACCATTATATCCTTCACTAGTCCACGAGGACTAGCTTGGGAATGATCGGCGAGTTGGACAATCATTCTAGTTTCCCTAAGCTCACCTATTTCTAGGTGTTCATATAGAATATATGGGATCACATTGATGGATGCATCTAAATCCATCATTTCATTTTCAACAAGTTTACCACCTAAGGAGATAGGGACAGAAAACATTCCGGGGTCGTCGCATTTCTTAGGAAAAAATTTTATGGTTCAAAACGGTGACTCCCCCCATTTTTAAATGTCCTAACTTCTTAGTTGGCCTACTTCTTTTCATTTTATAAGAAACTTTAAGAAATTTAGCATTTGATGGCACATGTTCAATCAATTCAAAGATAGGGATGGTTACCTCGACCTTTTTGAAGATTTTTTGAATGTTCGCATCATTTGTCACCACCTTTGGCTTTCCCCTCGAAGCATTTTGAAATGGAGGTGGAATGGTAGGTTGTGCCTCAAGTGATGGAAACTCCTTGGAAGGTTCCTCCTTGACCACAATCTCATCTTCTTTGAAGTGTGTCTTGGTAGCCTCCAATACCCTTGCATAACCCTCTTCTCAGACTCACAAACTTTCTTCCCCCTCTTCAACTTAAGTGCATTCATGTTCCTAGGATTGATCTCTGATTGGGAAAGGAGTTTTCTGGACTCCTTAGCTTCAAGTCGGCTCACCGACATGGCAAGTTTCCTGAATTGAACTTCAAGGTTATTGATACTCGAGAAACCTCTATTACCAAGGTCTTCAATCACACGCCATGTCCTCTCCACGAAGACTTCATGTTTCTTTCCCAATTGACCGATGGCTTCTAAGATCTCTTCTTGATCTGACTTGTGGATCAAGACATAGTTGTTAGAAGGGCCTTCACCTTGAGGGTATGGTTGAGGAGGGGCTTGTCCACCCCATTATCCTTGAGGTTGGTTATCCTCCCTCCATCAAAAAATTTGGATGATCTCAATACCTTGGGTTGAACAATTTTGCATAGGGATCTAGCTTCGCATCTCCTTGGTTCCCCTGGAACCCTTGTGGTTGACCCTAGCAAATTGTGGTCTCTCCTAGTTGTTGTACTCAATGGCTTTCACTTCTAGCAAATCATCTACGACCTCAGGAAAATCCTTGGAGTTATGGTTAAGGTTGCAAACTCCGCACACTTTGGCTTGATGCACTTTTCCTCGCAAAAGCTCCTTCATCATCTAAGCAAGAGCTTGGACTTGCTCCTCCAACTTAGGTGATTGTGCTGGTTCCAAAACCTTAACCCTTGACCTTGTGCCAAACTGTCGCATAACATTAGCCATTTTTTCAAAGAGGGTCATTGCATCCTTAGGGCTCTTATTCGCTATCACACTATTGCAAGTGGCGTTCATCATTCACATATCTTCATGACATAGACTCTCAAAGAAATAATACACTAGATCCCCCTCCTTGAAGGGAATCGCTTTAAGCATTCCCAATAATCATACAAACTCTTGGTAGCCCCTTGGGTGATATTCAATAGTTGTTTCTTTAGTCCCGCGGATTTAGAAGCTGAAAAATACTTCTCTAAGAACCTCTCCTTCATGTCCATCCAAGAACCAATGCATCTTGATGGAAAGTAGTATAGCCAGTCTTTAGCTACGTCTTGAAGGGAAAATGGGAAGGCTCTCAAGTTGTAATCTTCTTCAAAAACTCTCGGTGGCTTCATGATCGTACACACCAAGTGAAACTCCAATTGATGCTTGTTCGGGTCCTCCCCCGCCAATCTGTGGAATGTAGGTAGGTAAAGGATCATGCCACTTTTCAGCTCACAACCAACATTGATGGGTAATGACGGGAAGGTAATACATTATGGCTGATTCTCCAGGTTGGGTGCCATGAGCTCCCGTAAGGTACAATTGTATTTCGCCATTCTTTGTGGTTCTTCCACCAACACTACTTGCCTCAATTGAACTTCTTCCCTAGTTCTTCGTCTCCTTCTCCTTTGAACACCGGTGTTCACAGTCGGGTAGTGTAAGATGCCTAGATTAGTGGTACAAGTGTGTACCATAAACAAGGGCTAACAATACCCTTCCGAATACAACACTAGCAAATAGATTAAAGTGTAACAAAATAAATATCACAACAACTCAACAACAAAACTATCAACACAAAACAAAAATAAAAGCAATTACTAACAACTATACTAACAAGTTATGCTAATTGATACTTAAGCTGGATAGCATCCCCGGCCACGGTGCCAAAATTTGACCCACCTCCACCCGGGGTCATTAATTGTAGCTAATTTATCTGAGAGGAGGCTTTCCTGTGGGAAAGGTCAAAGATAAGATTTATAGTTCTGCACCTGTTCTCACTGCTACGCTACCTAAAGAGTAGTTAGCAGTAAGCCCTGGGTTTGTCCACAGAGATGTTAGGGCTCAAGTATCAAATAAAAACACAACCTCTGTACGAGTGAAAGGATTAGCTAGTAAATGCAAACAATGGGGGGTTGGTTTTTCAAATTAACAACTGTAAAACATGAAATTAAAAGGAAATTAAACTAATTAAGCTAAGCATTCGGGGAGTCATTGTGAAACATGGTACATCAAATGTTTCGATCCTTGATTTAAGCACATGTAAGATTTACTAGATAGCCTAATAGAATGTTCATAACATGTGGTGTGGCAGATAGCATACACCATCCCGTACTTGTCACGTTGGGTGCGCTCACAACCCTCTATCGACACCGCCATCGTAATAAGGGGAATGCAAAAAGGTCTGACCATTGTTGTAGGTCTGTTTCTCCCCTCGTGCAATTACATCACGGGCTTACACCATGAATGCACTACTTCTCCCTGGTCCTATCAATTAGGCCAAGGGGTTGTTGGTACCTTACCTATGATACTAGGGTTTCTTACAACCCTAGCTTGCTACTATTTCACTATATCTACCTGCAACCGATTGAAAAACTTGAGGTAATCAGCTAAAACTGGTGTGATGGCAAATAAGTCAGAGCAATACTCGGGTCTCCCGTGCACACACTCATGCAGACACAACGTACTTTCTTACCCATTCTAACATCCAGGTTTCTCTTCCCAAGGGGGCATCAATATTTACACCATACATGAAGATAGCCCAAAGTGTGTGCTAATGTGGTGTACTATTCATGCATTTAAAACATTCAAGAACAATCACAATAGTATCATGAACACAAAATCAGGATGAACTATAGAATCTCACAAAACAAAGATCAAACCATGCACCTACAATTTATCCCCAAGCTATGGAAACTCTCCATAGATATGGAATTCAAATATGGATTTGAATTCCACATCTAGGATGAAACAAAAATAAAAGGGAAGGGAAAAAAAGGAGTGTTTCTCCCTCTAATAACCTAAGAATGAAAATAAAACTATCTACTCTCTATTCTACTTAGTACATGTTTAACCTAGTAGACTAAGTCTATATTTATGGGAGGAGGGGATTGGGCCTAAAATAGGCCCCAAAATAGACCCAAAATGACTAAATCCTAGTTCCGCCGCTGCCCAGTGCAGATAGCGCGATCCACGCCATGTACTTGTCACAGGCTGCAGGATCTGGCGGGGACCGTGCTCCTTCATCCAGTGCGGGGTGCTGGATCTAGCGCAGGCTGCATCGCCTCATCTGGTGCGAATCATGGCCTTTGACGCGGGCCACCGTCAGCATGCTGGATTTGGAACTTCTGATATGCGGGGTGCAGGTCTTGGTGCAGGTCTTGGTGCAGGTCTTGGTGCAGGTCTTGGCGCTGGCTGTCGTCTGAAGCATCGGTCTGCTCAGAAATATTTATGCGAGGCGCGATCATTGGCGCATGCTGTTGGCAGGTCTTGGAATCTTGGACTTGGAAAGGCGCGGGCCATCGTAAATGGGACGATGTGTGCCCATACTTAGCCAATTTTGAGCGAAGTCTTGAACTCGTGCGCATGGGCCATGAGCTTTGGCATGGGCTGTTCCATTTCCTCATGCTAGACACTGTTGGCGCCGGACGAATCCTTTGGCGTGGGCCGTTGGTGCTTAACCATGAACGGCCAGCGTCGACCCATGGTACCTTGGCCGGCTGAATTTATTTTCTTTGCTACGGGTGAACCGTTAAACGATCCCACATTCTCCTAGCCCTATAATTTTCCAAATCTTCCTCATCCGTTCTCACATCCTTACCTCTACCCCTCCCCCCTCCCCCCCTCCCATGACCATGCCATGACCTTCCTCTACCAGCGATCATATCGTAGTAGCCTTCAAAATGATAGAAATGGCGAGGGTGGTTCACCATGCTAGGAAGGGGGTGACAGATGGGGTGATGAGGCTCTTGTGGGAGGTGGAATTAGGTTTTAGTAGAAGAGAGGGGTGGAAAGAGGAATGTCGATAGTTTGAAGCTTGATGTCAAATTAGTTGTGGAAAATTTATGTGTGTGAGAAACTAGGAGATATGGGTGGATAGGAAGCCAAGGCATCACAAAACACCCTATGGCTGATGAACATAACCTTCTTGTGCCAAGTGAAACCGGAATATTAATTGTACAATTCACAATTTACTATCATAATAAGTTTTTGCTGATGTGGAGATGAACAAGCCAGATTATTGTTGCCGAAAGCAGCACTTTTGGGATTTAGAAAATAATAAATAGACTTTTAACTTTGGTTCTTGTTCGAAATTAAAGCTAAAAGTCACCCAAAAGTGACAAAAAAAGTCGGTATTGACATTGTTAATGGGACTTTTGACTCCAGTTTTGAGCCCACTTATAACCTAAGCCTAAGGTACACCTTTAACTATCCCACTTTTGACTTTAATTTTCTAAATGACAAAAATCAAATTCAAAAGTGTCCCAGAATCGAAGTTAAAAGTGTGAATTTTACTGGGGAATATGTTTTAAAAAAAACTAAATGTCCAATTTAATTTATAATAAATATTAAAAAAATTGCAAGAAATATGGGTTGCGCTTTCAAGGAGAGCATTTCCTAGTTGGATTTAAAGGTGTTGGTGGTGGATAATGATGCATGTAACATGCCTAAGAGCAAGTCCAACAGCTTCCCCATTATAGGGATTTTTGTTGTTTTTAGAGATTTTACTTCATTTTTTAAGTCCAACAGCTTCCCTATATGCTTCCCCAAAATAGGGATTATGATGAGAGAGGATATTTCATTCCTCATATTTGTAGAAAGAGAATAAAATTATGGGGAAGCAAGATTTAATGCAATATTAATGGAATGCATTGAATACAAGTACAATATTCTCTCTTTTCTGTCAAAACTTTAAAGCAGTAACTCCTATTAGTAACTCCTATTGAGTTTAAAACAGTAACTCCGTTAGTTTGAAAGTTAAAACCAAGAGAGCAGTAACTCCTATTGAATGCATATATTGAAGATTATGTTAATAAAAGATGATAATTATTATGTTAATAAATGTGAGGTTCTCCAAAATAGGGAATCTGTTGGAGATGAACATAAAAAATATAGGAAATATGAGTTTTGAATCCCTATTTTATAAAAAATTTTAGGGAAGCTGTTGGACTTGCTCTAAGAATCCTTAAGCAGTAAAGAAATGTATTTACACAGTTTTGTGCTTGAATTCTTCGCCTTTTGATGCAACGTAGATTATAGCCCAGTAAATTATAACCTACCTTGTTGATTCCATAGAATGCTGAAAATCAAAATTCAATATTCGTTGATTCAAAGAAATTCCAAAAATTGAAAGAACCATGGAGAAAACCCCAGAATAAAATCCATATTAATAGTCTATCTCCAAAAACCCCTAACAATGGCTTTAGTAAATCCTAATTACCCAAAAATCCTAACAAATAATGAAAAGTCCCCGAAATTATGTAAACATAAAAAAAATAGGGCAAACGACTTCACGAGCACTTGAACTTCCTCCATCTTACCCTTTTAACCCCTTATCTTTTTTTTGAATACTTTTGGTCCCTCAACTAACAAAATTGATGAATCGTAGCCCTTCCGTCTGGTCAAAGCGCCAAGTTTAGTCAAAACTGTTAAATTTAAGGACACAATGGTCATTTCACAATTTTCTTTTTCCTTTTCTCATTTTTTAATTTTCTTTTCTAATTTCCCTTTTTTCTATATTTCCTTTTTATTTTTCTCCTTTTCTTTCTTTTTTTCCTTTTTCTTTCCTTTTCTTTTCTCCCTTTCTCATCTGCTTCTCTTCCATCGTCTCCATCTTCTCCATAGCTCACGTACGCCGACGAGCTGCTTCATCTTCGATTAGCCCATGCCAAGCCAATTCCGATTGATTCTAACCGGCTTTGTAACTGCAGAATCAGGCAAGCTGTCCTTTCACGGTAGCAATCAGGACGAGCTGCTCATCGGACTGGTACACTCGCGACGCGATCAGCATTGCCTTCAGCGATGCATACGGCATTCAGGTACAATAAAAATGTCAGAATCAAATTACTAAATCGCAATCAACCCTAATTTCTGAGCCAATTTGGTTTCATCATGTGTACACACCAAGAATCAACGATCCAAGATCGAGGACGTTCAAGTGGTTTTCCACCGACACGTTCTAGATCTACGGCCCCTGCACCTCAGTCTCCCCTAGCTAGCGGCGTCCCAGTTTAACGTAAGTCGGGCGGCGACTTACAGGTAGACTCACCGGGATTGTTCCAGTTTTGCGGCGCCAATTTGGTGAACTTCAGAGCTGCTGCAAAAGTAGAGATTCGCCGGTAGTGGTGATTCGATCTCGAGCTGTAGAAGAGCTCCCGCAGTGGTGCTTCCATTTCCGGCGGCAACTGATGAGAGGTGGAGCTGTGCGTGGAGCTTTCGCCGGAACTGCTGAGGTGCTGATTCAGGGAGGCGGTAGCGCGTCGTGTGGTGCGACGGAATGAGTGCTCTCCGGCCATTGACTTGACTGAAAAGCTGGAGGCGGAGGAGTTCTTGATTTTAGTAGGGTAATTATTTGAATGTTGGTTGTGGGTGCGGTGGTTATGGGAAATGGAGAACAGGGTGGAGGGCGCATTAGGGTAATGTGTCCTCGTGACTGGGATTAAATTATTTTTTTCCAAAAATTATTAGAGGACGCATTTTGAAAACGCATCCTCATAGCTGGGATTATATATTTTTTCCAAAAATTATTAGAGGACGCATTTTGAAAACAAATCCTCGTGGCTGGGCCATTTCCTTTTTTCCCGAAAATTAATTAGTGGACTCGTTTTACAAACGAGTCCTCATGGTAGGGCCATTTTTTTCTGAATATTATTTAGAGGACTCGTTTTAGAAACTAGTCCTCATGGCAGGGGAATTTTATTTTTTTTTCCCCAAAATTAAGTAGAGGACTCGTTTAGAAATGATTTAGAGGCGAGTCCTCATAGCTGGGCATTTATTTGTTTTTGAAAAATGATTTAGAGGACCCGTTTCAAAAACGAGTCCTCGGAAGCTGGCTATTCTTTTTTCCGGAATATTATTACCAAATATTTTTTGAACGAGTCCTCAAAGCTGACTTAATTATTTTTTTCGTAATGACAATTAATTATTCGATAAATTTGGTAAAATAAGCTTTTGGGAAATTTTAATTATTTGGCAAAATGCTTATTCCCAATGATCGTTATGAGGAATTTTTTTTTATTCCAGGTATTTTATCTTAGTTTTGTCCCAATTATAAAATCCTGCCATGAATTCAACAAAAGTGTATTTTTCAGAATGAGTCGTGAATTTAAGTAATAAATTATCCTTGAATGCTGAAATGTATAACTTATTATTTCTCATCCCATTGTTTTCGTTCAAGATTCTGCATAAGTAGACTTGTGTTTGTTTGATGATATTTTGAGAACTAGTCAAACGATAAATTAGGGTAGTGTGATTTGCAGTTTTTTAACTAGTCTTGAATATAGGTGTAGGAATGAATTATTGCACAGTTAGAATGAATACAAATTAGAATAATGTATAGTAACCGAACAATACGTGTGAAATGTAATGCAAATCAGTGATCAATGGCATGTACTGTCCTAATGAAGATCTCTACAAAGCTTTCCGCCCGTTCTACACGGTGAAGGATGTATGGTCCTGGATGTCCATCGTGGAACAGTCATCTGTGTTGATAAAGCACTTCCTCATGTGGAACTCCCTCTGGTATTTCGTCCTCCATTTCATCTCCTGCCTCCTCACAATAGGCATGTGGAACACTACCTGTATGTAATAGAGCGGCAGGCGACATGTATGGATGACTGGCTGTTGGAGTAACATATGCAGTGTATTCTGATGTAGTCATGTCGTAATGTGAGGGTTTACCATGTGATGGTCCGCTAATCGGTGGACTCGCATGTGAGGGTCCAGCTTGTGATGAACCAACGTGTTCTGTTTGGCCCCTAGCACGCGGCCTCCAATTGCCCTATCGACCAGGTGGAGCCTGACGGTGGCTTCTGAGGTCAGTATATCTCACACCAGGGGAGGATCCTCACAGTGCACAAACGGATGATAATACTGCAGTCTAGAGGCCTGATGCACGTATTGTAGACCCTGTGTGACAACATTATTGATTCCCCTGATAACGTCCGTAAAATGTGGGGGACATTCATCCAAATTAATGTCCGGCCTGATGTGCACCTCTGTGATTGTCTGGAACTACAGAATCAAGATAAATATGTTAGATATGTAATATTGAGGAAATCCGCAATATTATTTCTTAACAATATTTGAATTTAGGAAATACCAAGTACTCCGCAGTTGCACCGTCTCCATGGAAACCCTCTGTAGCGGTAAGAGGCTGTCCTGGCTGATCAATCATGCTCACCGTCTTACGAAAGTACCACTTTATGTATTCACGGCTGGGACAATATGGATCTGCATACCCAAGTGGGTTTACTTGTTGATTGGATCGATGTTCCCAAGCATCGAGATATCTTCTTAGTTCGACACGCCAATCCATGCTAAACCTGCCTCGACGGTCTCTAGTATGAAGCAGTTTATACTCATCCCTACTGACCAACTGGGTAGGTATTGGTTGGATTAGGCCGAACTGCCTGAGAACACGATGTGCATGGTGAAACTCCACGATATGCCAGCAAATGAGGTCAACGCAAACTAGCCAATTGTTGCTACCAGCTATACAGTACCACAGGAGTTGTTCCACGACATCCATCGTGTATGGCTCCCAAATAAACTGAAAGAACATGAAGGTGTTTTGGTTAGGTAATTAGAGCTATTTTTCCCACGAAGTCAAAAAAACATAATCCAAGTTGGCCTATACCTGATTCTGATTGAGAGATGTGATCTGATCGCGGTACACTTTTAAAACATGCATCGGTGATTGTGATAAATCATAATGGGCTCTCCACCTACGAGCAAAAGAGTGAATTATATTAGCCAGTATATGGAATTGACTATGGTATAAAAAATTGAAAATTTGAACTATTCGGCACGTACCGGGACCCAACAGCATTCATCGTCACTGTTATTGGTAGAGCACCTGCAGGTCGGATGGATGGTATGTGCTCCCATGCCCACAACTGTCAGTAAATAAAATTAAATGTAATACAAAGTAATATAATGGACATTATGTACAAATGAGTGGAATGACAGTCTAATTTACCTGTAGCAAGACAAGAGAGCCAGATATAAATTTAACTTGTGGAATTGCAGCGTCACATAAGCACCGGTACAAGTGTGCAAGAATAGCACTCCCCCAACTGTACTGACGTGTTGCACCTAGGTCCAGCAGTACCGACAAGTAGAGCAATGGAATTAGGTGGCCAGATGTGTCTGCCATGAGCATTCCCCCAACCAGCAGTAGAATGAAAACTCTCACCCGCTGTTGACATTGGACCTCAGTAGGATGAGTAGGGAACAGACTGTGCAATAAGTTTCCCAACCAGCTTGCTTTAATGCGACCCCCTCGGATAACACTGGGGTCAGGTGTAGCACCTAGGTAGTCCGTGCACACTATCATCCAGTTCTTCGTACGCCTACTGATGTCTACTCCTGTGACTGGGATCCCATCGATTGGAAGACCCCATCGATCGGAAGACCCCATAGCATCCCCACATCCTGCAATGTGACCGTAGCCTCCCCCATCGGCAGGTGAAATGTGTGCATCTCGGGTCGCCACCGCTCCACTAGGGCAGTGATGAGTGAATGGTATATGCGTATCGGTGCGGAATCAAGGAGTCCCTGGAATCCTAAATCACGCACGTAGCTCATAACTGTGTCAGGCATACCTTTGGTCTAGCATGCCCCATTGCACCGCCTGACATGTAGTGCCTCATCCTCTAAGTGACTGTTGTACAATACACGGGCACGATGCTCCTCATGAAGGTACAACAAATCATCCTCCATGGGTCCTGGATGATAATGATACATTGTGTGTCCCTGTTTACAATTATAACATGTCAAAATTAATTACTCAAATGATTACCATGTCAAACATATTCGACAAATAAAAGCTATACTACATCATGAGATAAATATTCCACGTTCTGAAAGTAATACTACAAGTACCATACTACAGAGGTAATATTACAGACACCATATGAAAACATGACACTAAGCACGGCCACGCCTACGGACGCCCCTGGATTCACCTGGCACCCTCTCATCCATCTGATTCCTTATCCTTCTCTCCGCAAACTGTCCACGCCTCCTATTGCAAAACTTTTCTGCATCAGGAATCAACCTCCAACGGGCACATTGCCAAAGTGATGGATCTCGTACAGGCATGAAACCCGGACTATATTGTTGCACATATGTGGTCGTGTGATACACCCTGTCACATAGACTAGCAGGATCGTCACGTCTATGCCGACAGACGGCCAAGGCATGGGAATAAGGGAAACGGAATATTTGTCATTCACTGCAAGTACACTCTCTTCTTCGGTATTTGACCTTGTACTATCGTTCACTAATGCTCCCATCAATGTTCCTTGTCACAGCCCTATAAGTCTGCGACGCATGGCCAAAAAAGGTTATGATATGTCCCTGTGCCCATGTATCCTACTTCTGAACTTTTTCCAGTTCCTCTTAGGAAACACGGACCTGGAAAAATGAACAAAATTTTAGAATCCAGAAACTGGTTTACGAACACATAAAAAACTGTAATTAAGTGACAAAGTACCTCCAATTCGTGGCATCCATAACCCAAGTAAGCCAAGTAATTCTACATGTATTTAATGATTTCATGTCACTAAAATTATGTGAAACAAATGCAAGCTTCTTAACAAAGGTTGGTTCTTGGGCAAGCAAAACAAATGCAAGTCATAGGTTAATAAGCTATAGTTGTACGCCAACAATTACAGTATGTTATCCAGTCTAATACAATCTCTTAATTTAATAAAAAAAATGATATATATAGGTAAATAAATGTAACATGTGTCATAAATAATCCTATTTTTAAAGCCTTTTTACATCTGGTGTTTTTGTGTCAAATTCAATAGTTTTCTTCCTTGGTTTTTTCTTTTCTAGGCCAGCCTTCAGCCTTTTTCCTCTTCCTTATGTCTTCACTTGGGATGGATTAAGTACCTTAGGTGCACTTGTTATGGTGGAGTTGCATTAACTACTTGTGGCTAATTGTTCAATGTCATTGTTCTTTGAAGCTAACAATTCTTCTATTCTTGCTGAACAAGTGTCAAACATTTCTTCAAGAGTTCTTCTAGCTTCTAAGTTTTCTTTGCTTTTCAGAACTAGATTGTAGCATTTTTTGGACATCTGATTCCGTCATGAAACTATACCATTGATGTTTTCTAATTTTTTTCCATGCCCAAGAACTTTGTCCCATATTTTTGTTTTGGCCTTATTTGTCCATCTTTTGAGAATGTACTTCTCTGGAATTTTAGTGATAGAGTTGAGGTGCAATACTCTAAGAATGTGAAAGCACAACATACCTGACACTTCAAAGCATTTGCATTTGCATTGTACTTCAACTAGTCAATTTTCATTTTTGTACTCGACTGTCTCATATCTAGATTCATCATGTTCTAGGCTGATTTTATATTTCCTTGACGGTGGTTCTGAGAATACTTCCTTGACTTTAGTTTCCCTTTCTAAAGAAAATTCCTTTTTGAATCCTTTGTACAATGCAAGTGTGTAAATATTTGCAGCATGTTTAACCAAACTTGTACAAGTCCAGTTGTTAAGAAATAAATAAATATTTTAGGTTAACAATTTCGAGTTGAATGCAAAGTGATACTTATCGTTAATAAACAATCTTAATGTAAACATACCTGCTTTTTTTCAAAATTTGGCTTTGCTTTTGCACATGTATTTTTCTTGTCTTCTTCATCTCTTCTCCACTTTTTGATTGTTTGGTTAAAGTGCTTAAAGAAGTGAGTGAGTGTAGTTTTTTGCTTGCACTAAATCATGGGGCGTGGTTGGTACTTTTGCTACTTTGTGATGATAGAATGCCTGCAGAGAAGATATCTTTGCTGAATGATTTACTCCATTTCTCATGAATACCGTGTAGCCGTTGAAACCATGTGTTATTTTCCAGCTTGTAGTTGGCAATCATTGAGTTAAATTTCTCTTCAAATTCAGCTGGATCACCACATCCTTTCATACAATAGTCTAAAGCATTTATAAACGATTCATCTTTCTTCAATTTTCCATAATGTTGGATTGCATTATGTTTTATGTGCCATAAGCACAACCTGTGTTTTGTGTTCTTGAAGACCTGAAAGTTGTACCCAGAAATGAAAGTTGATTAATACATGAATTTTCAAGTAACTAATATATCATGTAACATAAGTTATACATATTGTAAGCTAACAGGTGCAATTTCTAACATTCTCTATTCAATTTTTTGATATGTTGGTAACAAATTTCTAAAGCTGCAACATTTTAAGAATACCTGTGTTTTAAAGTAACTAGTAAGGCTTAAAAGCTATTTGATACATATTGTAAGGTGACAATTGCAGTTTCTCACAGGCCATAGTCAGTGTTCAAATCTGTAAGTAACAAATTTTTATAATTCATAACATACCTCATTTATTGCTTTGCGCATTGCAGGATCTTAATCTATGAATATTGTGATGGGTTCCTTCCCTTTCATTAATTTTTTATAAGTGTTTAGAAGCCATACAAAAGAATCACCCAACTCATTTGCAATAAAAGCACAAGAAAATATTTTTATGTTCCAGTGATTGTTGATTCCAGCTATTGGCGTACAAATCAAGTTAATTATACTATTTTGTTCTGTATGTAGTGTCAAATATGGTAACATCCCCATAGAGTTTGTAGCCCTCCAGCGTCATTGAATCTCTCCAAAACATTGCTGATAGTCTTGTCTCTTCGTCGAACTTCACTTTGAAGAAGAAATCTTTGTCCTTGTCATTTATTTCCAAGAGTGTATCAACAACTTTCATAGCATCTCCACCTTCGATTTCTTTCATTCGAAGTCGACTCACAAAGTTGAGGTGGTCCTTCATCATATGCCCTAGATTTTCTTCTCCACCAGCTTCAAAAGATATATTTATATCCTACAGTAGGTCTTAAACCTGCTTGTTCTATTGATGTAATGGTCTTACCTTTGTCTTCTATAATCCTCCGTTCACTCCTACTAAGATATTGCCAGGCCGATCTTGTTAACCCATGGTTGTGTTATGTGATGTGGCGAGCCACCCTGTAATAACCTTGCTCAAGCTTGACTCTAATTTCCGCTAGGCATCATGTTTTTGTGATCATATCCTTTCTTTTCCTCTTCTTTTTTTTTTTGCAGAATGACTTTCATTATCCACACAAAGAACATGGCCGATAATGCTGGGTTTTAATATTTTCGGTTGGCCTCCACAAGAGCACTTGTAGTACTTTTCACAAATATGTCTTTTGTTGTTTAGACATTGATAGTCTTTCATGTAGTGGAAAACAATAGCATTTGCTTGCTTCTTATACAAACCATGTATTGCTTCCAAAATTTTTGCTTCTACCCCGACAATATTTTCACTATCATCTATTTCATTTAAATTTGGAAAATATGCACCTGTATCAATAATGAATACAATTTATAATGCAAGATATTCATGTTCTAATGTGATTTATGCAAAGTCTACAGGAAGTTACTTAGAATTAGAAAATTATAGAAGCTCTGTTCTGAGCACCATAACAAATACTAATTTGAGTGTATCATATGCAAAGTTTAGTGTATTTAGTACATGTTATAAGCCGCATAATGTACAAGTTTGTCCAAAAGTTGAAATTGATAGATGCACCCTCTGTGTTTTGTTCATTTTAATCCAATGCATGTTTTATTGTAAAATATACATGTTTTAAGTTAATAAATGCATAAACTATATGAAAATATTCACCAACATGTAGTCTATCTTGCTAATGTTTCCACATGTTCATACATGTTAATAGTAGTCGAATTTCAATATCCAGAAGTTAAAAAAAGTGTTCAGTATCCAGAAGTTTCAAAAACTGTTATATTCACACCGATTACAATTCAATAATATATTTCAATCCGATGAGAGAAATGCATACCTTTAACGGAATTAGGTAATATTTCAGCTTCTTGCAACTGAATTTCCTTTGTTTGGAGCTAAATCTTGGTTGTTTCAATTGTGTTTTCTTAGCAAGATACGATTCAATTGCATTAGTTTTTATGACTAAAGCTGTTGAAATTTGATCGGCTTCAATCTCATGTAGCAATAGATCTCTTTCTAATTCCCAATTTTCTTCCTTAATTTTTTTGGAAAGCCGTCGGTTGTTGTTGGAGGACATCTGAGAAGCAGTGAAATTGCATATTAATTGCAGAGAAATCAGAGAAGAAGAAGCAGAAAAATTGGAATTTTTGTGTGTTGTAATTCGAAGGAGGAAGAAATGGTTATGCGTGGGTTTCAAGGTGTGTTTTTATGTGTGACCCTTTTTCGACCTTACGACCCGGATCCGCATTTTTCACATAATTCCGATTATTCGTAAACAGACCCCTTCCTGTCCATAAGCTTAGACTCACTCCTATATATAGTTTAGTTTTAATATGAATATTTATTTAACAAAATTAATATTATATGAATTTAGAATAGTTAATGAAGTATGATTTTAGTAACTTTGCTGACTAGGCATACTTGACAGCATTAATATCACCTTCTGAAAATAAAAACTCAATTAGAGGGGGGGTCATTTTAATTTTTGTACTTCTGAAAATAAAAACTCAATTAGAGGGGGGGTCATTTTAATTTTTGTACTTCTGAAAATAAAAACTCAATTAGAGGGGGGGTCACTTTGATTTTTGTAGCAACTGTTGGAACCTCAATCTAAGGATTGTTTTTGCTGTTGATTGTGTAAAAAGGGCTCAAACAAGAGGGACTCTCCATTTTCTTGAATCATCAATGAGGTGTGACACTTTTAAATAAGTCTAATCTACCCATGAAAGCCTCAAAGGATTACTCATGCCTGGTATCCATTCTTCCTGTATTCCCACTTATGTTCTTGTCCTAATTTGCCACTTTAAATTTGGCCTAATTAGCTGACTACCCCCACTGAATTGAAATCCAACCCAATGAGAAATTTTCATCAGGTTTATCCTTCCAGAAATCCGCTATCTTGTATTTGGAAAGCATGAATTTGGAAAACAAGGAACCTCCATGTGAAATAATATTCCATGCCTACTTAGCCAATAAAGCCTGGTTCAATCCTCAAGTCCCATGTCACCCTCATGCTTAAATTTTCATAAATTACTCTACTTCAACAAGTGAATTCTTTTGTCCTTTAAATTCTCATTCTATATTAATTTCCTTGTTATGACATCCAATCTTCTGCATATACGATTTGCCAATCTGTATATGGACAAAACATAGTTTGCCACTGTTTGTTAAGAAGACTTTGCCAGAGTGATTCTTCCATTCAATGAAATTCCTTCACCTTTCCATTTATCAATCTTTCTTTTGTACCTTGGGACCAGATTTTCAAAAAATTGCACTTTCTTTCTTGTAGGCACAATATTAGCACCCAAATAATTATTTGGTAGCCCCTTCCTGTGTATATTTAGAACATACATTGCCCAGGTTTGCCACCACGTTCCAATGTTTCTCGAAGATAATTCCAAACGGTGTCGTTTTCCTATGAAGAAGCTGGCTAGGTGAAAAAATTCCAAAGGTTTTAATTTTCTTTGCTCGAGTATAGGTGTCAAAATTCTGCATGAGAATTTCTTGGGCTGTCTTGCAATGATTATTGTTTATATCTTGTTTACTACATCAGCCAAAATCAAATGTTTTTCCCCTTCCTTGTTCCTTGTCCATCCTCTTGCTTTATCCAAGAACCAAGATTTGAGTTTATTTCCACCATTTAAAACCAAGCAAGGAGTGAATGTGGCCCCAGATTCTTTTACACCCTCTTGAACTGATCATAAACTAACTACCTGCTCCTTAAACTCTCATCCAACGATATAAATTTTGTTCCGTTTGCACTTATTGGGAATCAGCTCTAAACGACAAAAATATAAAGAATTCTTTACCGGGAATCAACTCAGCAAAACCTGGAAGCACCGCCGCCTCAGTAAAAGTTACTGTTGCGTGCAAATCTCGAAGATTGTTCAGGGCAACCTATCCAATACCGCTGCCTTATGTATTACCAAAGCGAAGCGATGGATCGGACCTGTTAAAATGCAAAATCTGGAAGCCCACTGTGACTTGAGAATTCTAAAGCTCACGAGAAGATTTAGACTTGCGCAACAAACCAAACACTTTCCTCTATGGAAGGTAACGCTGTTACTTTGTTGCCCCAAACTGACGACGTTGGTCTGGGCCAACCACAAGCTAAAACCCTCTTCTTGTTTATGAAGAATTTCTTCCACTAAAACTAAATTGATGTCTGGAAAAGAAAGTCTAGCCCGTTACTTACTTCTGATCTTCTATCTTGATTCCGATCCTCACTGCTTGTAACTTTTAGATTTGTTGTTGATTTTTTTTTCTTTTCTTTTCCTTCTTCAGGCTTTCACTCTAGACGTTGAGTTCTAGTGAGAGAAAAACCCTCATCTGAAGTGTCCTGAATGAAAAGAATGGATGCTGCTGAGTTATTTTGTAATCTTCTTTCAGATGCAATGATGATTTCACATAGATGGCGGGTCGCAAGACAAAGCTCACAAACTCTGAAGTTTGCCTCTCTAGGAAGTCAAGGAGCAGATGAATCAAATTTTCAAGCATGACTGATCTCAAAGGATCATATGATGCCAAATGGAAAGCAACTCCAGATCCGCCCAACTTTAAATGGAAACCTTACACTTTTCCTATACTTTAGCACACTTTTTGTAAATTGACATGGAATTTTTGGGAGTCTAGCCGAAATACATGCATTAACACGAGGAGTGGAGATGTTGTATTTGGAAATTTTTCAAAAGCCTCCTTTATAATCCTAGAATTTTGATAAGGCAACTAGGTTGCCTTTTTACTAATTGTTTGTACAACGGGTTTAGGTTGAACTTGAATCATTCTTTGGTAATTATTCAAACACTTATTCTCTTCAAGGTAGGGGAGCCTAATACACATCCCCCCGTTAACTTGGATTTTATTTTATTTTTTAAAAAACATAGTAATCCCTGTTGGGAATTGATTAAATATAAGTAAGGGGAATATCAATAAACCATATTGAAGATCTCATGCAAGTATTCAATCTGAATCTATCTTAAGGGTTCATATTACCTTTGAAGTGTGCGGAGAAATGTTCGATCACGGAGATGAGAATCTCATATGCGATCCATCAATACGTACCCACACAGCACGATCAAACTGCCTACACCATTTTCAGCTTAAAACATATCTCTAGCAAAGATAATCATGTCTTCCATCTTCTCTTTTACGGCGAGGTTGATTTTATGAGAATAGAATGATTATTTTGTTTCTACCGTCTGGAACGGCCGGTGTTCGAAATGTTTGTTGTAGTGTTTTAAAGTATCTAATTATACAGAATAAACCAAGCAGTAAACCCTAATCCTAAATCAATCTGGGCCTAGCTCAATTGGACTTAGTGAGTTCTAAACTCATTTCTCATATAATTACTATCTGGGCTCTAAACCCAATAGTTATCCCTTTTATCCAATCACATGTTTTGTGTGTGACCTTATATAAGCTACGAGCCCAATATAATTAATGCTAGCTTATCATAAGCGGTTTCCAGCTAAAATTTCCGATCACTCAAAATAATTGAATTAATTATCACCGTAATAAATTCTCAAACTATATTATAGAAAATGCACATTGACTGAAGGACACTATTCCAACAATCTCCCACTTGCCCTTTAGACAAGTGTGCATTCATACTTATTTGTTACTTATATTCTTAATCTGAACAAAAGGTAAGATAACATGCTATCCTTATCAAGTTCAAATGCATTTCTCAAATTTCCAAGTTAAACTGTTAAGACTGATGATTAATCTATAGTTTATCTGGGCACGACCATGTATTTTACAGTCCCAACTCTCCGAGAGACCCATAAGACAACAGTCTCATGCAAATGAGAGGACAATCCCACTCTTGTACATTTAAGTTTTCTTCACTTGATTCATGGCAACCCAATAATTGTCTTTATAGTCTCCTTTTATAGTGCAACGGTTAACAGCCTTAAGGTACACCAATCCACAAGCAAGTAACCACTAAATTACTTAGGTATGAGGAACACAATCCAATAGTCAATGAGAAATACTAATAACTTTGTAAATATCTTAAAGTATTCTCAAAGTGGATATGTCCAATACAAATTCCCAACCTGCATCCATGTAATTGATTCATGATATCCAATGTCATTCAGCCAATGAAACAACGTTGTGAATTAACTTGCAAACCAGTCTTATTTGTCATTAGTCATTAGTGTCAATTCTCAATGACCTAGACTAGGGACACAATTAATATTACACTCCAGTTCACTAAACAGGGTTTCGAGACATATTCTTGATAACCTATTTGGAACTGTAAATTGATTTTGGACTTTCATTTAACACTAAACCAAATGAAATGAATATGAAAATATAATTCCATAGAAATGATAAATGTTTTAATCATCAATGTTTAATATCGTGAAATACAATCATGAATAAAACATCACAAAAATCACGGCCAATTTCCATTATGCTTGATTCCCATCGCAGATATATGAGCTTCGTGTTTTGTCTACGGAAGAGGTTTAGTTAGAGGATTAGCCACATTGTCATCCATTCCTACCTTGCGTATCGTAACTTCACTTCTATCGAAAAACTCTTGAAGAATGTGAAATTTCCTAAGTACATGTTTGGACTTGTGGTTTTCCATTGGCTCCTTTGCTTAAGCAATAGATCCAATACTATCACAATACAGAGCCACCGATTCATCTATGCTAGGGACTATACCGAACTCTGTGATGAACTTCCTAATCCAAACATCTTCTTTTGTAGCCTCAGAAGCGGAAATGTACTCAGCTTCAGTTGTAGAATCCGTTATAGTGCTTTACTTATAACTTTTCAAGCTCAATGCTCCTCAATTGAGATGGAAGATGTATCCACATTGAGATCTGAAATCATCTTTGTTGGTCTGGAAGCTCGCATCAGTAAACCCCTCAACAACGAACTCGTCTTGCCCACCATACACCAAGAATGTATCTTTAGTCCATTTCAGGTACTTTTGAATGTTCTTGGTTGCACACCAGCTCACCTCACCTGGGTCTAATTGATATCTACTTGTCGCGCTCAAAACATACAAGATATTAGGGAAAGTACATATAATAGCTTACATGATAGATCCTATTATTGATGCATAAGGTATCATACTCATTCTCTCTCGCTCATCAGGTGTTTCGGACACTGAGTCTTGCAAAGAGTCATGCTATGAGTCATGGGTAAAAATCCTTTTTACAGTCTTTCATATTGAACCTTCCTAGCACCTTATCAATATAAGTGCTTTGACTAAGTCCAATCATCTTGTTTGATCTATCTCTATAGATGTTGATGCCCAATATGTACTCTGTTTCTCCTAAGTCGTTTGTTTTTAAACACTTTCCAAGCTAAGCCTTTAAAGACTCTAGCATAGGAATGTCATTTCCAATAATCAAGATGTCATCGACATGAAGGGTACACTAGCTTACTCCCACTAACCTTCTTGTATACACAAGATTCCTCAACATTTCTTTGAAAGCCAAATTTCTTGATTACTTCATCGAAACCTAGATTCCAACTCCTGGATGGTTGCTACAATCCATAAATGAACCTCTTAAGTTATCATTCCTTCCCAGCATTGTTTTTGTCTACAAAACCCTCAGGCTATCTCATATACACATCCTCTTCCAAAATCTCATTAAGGAAGGTGGTTTATACATCCATTCGTCAAATCCCATAATCATAATGAGCTGCAATTGCTAGAAGAAACGGCAGACTTAAGGATTGCAAGTGGAGAAAACATTCCATCATAATCCACCTCGTGGACTTGTCTATACCCTTTAGCTACCAGTCTAGCCTTGAAAGCATAAACGTTTTCATCCTTGTCAATATTCTTTATAAAGACCCACTTGTTTCCTATAGGTTTTACCCCATTTGGTGATTCAACCAAGTTCTAAACTTGATTTTCATATAAAGAGTCCATTTAGGATTTCATAGCTACTTTGCAGAGTCAGGACTCATCAAAGCTTGACAGTAGGTCGTAGGCTCGTCACTTTCTAGAAGCATGATTTCATAGTTTTCAGTCAAAAGGACATCATTACACCTTTTTGTCTGAACCCTATACCTTTCAAACCTACGTGGGGCATGAGCGACTTCAGTTGTCCCTAAGACTTGTTTTGAATTCATCGTAGCCATTTCATTTGAAACAGGTGTCTCTGAAGGGATAAACGTCTCTAGCTCTGATTTTTGCTCTCCTCGAACCTCGTTAAGGTTTATTTTCCTCCCACTTGTCATTTTGGAAAGATAATCCTTCTCCAAAAAGACACCATCTCGAGCAACAAAAACTTTATTCTCGGAATAGTTGTAGAAGTAATACCCATTTGGCTCTGCTTTGCAGAGCTTTTAAGCTGATGTGCTTATAAGCAAAGCACTTTTTAGTGTTTGGTAAAGTGCTAAAAAATAGCTTATATTGAAAGCATAAGCTATTTTGTGGGAAAAGCATAAGTTGGTCTCCCCATGCTTTCAAAATAAGTCAACTTTGCTTATAAGCACAGCTCTGCCAAACAGAGCCTTTGTCTCTTTTAGATAACCCACAAAAAGACATTTGTCAGAATTGGGTGCAAGCTTGTCGGAAATCAACCTTTTGACAAATGCTTCGCAACCCCAAATCTTAAGAAAAGACATACGAGGAACCCAACCTGTCCACAACTCATATGGCATCTTTTCTATAGCTTTAGACGGTTCAGTGTGAAAGCTAACGGCAGACGAGCATGTCCCCAAAAGGAAACTGGAAGATCGGCTTGACCCATCATCTAACGAACCATATCCAATAAGGTTCTATTTCTCTGTTTGGACACACCATTCTATTGTGGTGTTCCTTGAGGAGTCATTTGTGAAAGAATGCCACAATTTTTTAGATTGTCAACAAATTCCTGGATCAAATATTCGCCACCTTGATCCAATTGAAGTGCTTTTATTTTCTTGCCAAGTTGATTATGAACTTCATTCTGGAACTCCTTAAATTTTTCAAAGGATTCCAATTTGTTTGTCATCAAATAGAAATAACCATATCTACTCAAATCATCGGTGAATGTAATAAAGTAACTTAATCCACCTCTTGAATTTGAACTCACTGGATCACATACATAGGTGTGAATAAGACCCAATAGCTCATTTTCTCTCTAACCCAACCCATCGAAGGGTGATTCTGTCATGTTCCCTATCAAACAAGATTCACACTTATCAATCGACTCCAATACAAATGATCCCAGAATGCCCTCCTTTTGGAGTCTCTGAATGTGTTTTAAGTTGATGTGGCCTAATTAATAGTACCAAAGGTAAGTTGGATTCCAATTATTTGCTTTAGCCATTTCAACATTTACGTTAGAAACATGTCTATCCAAATCAAGCAAGTAAATACCATTGCTTAACTTTGCTAAACCATAACAAATCTTTTTCAAATAAATTGAAAAACTACTATCCTTTATTATAAAATGAAAACCTTCCATGTCCAACATATAAATATATATAATGTTTTTGGTAACACTCAGAATAAAATACAAATTATTTAAATTCGGTGTAAGCCCAGAGGGAAAAGATAAATGATATGTTCGTACGGTTAATACAGCAACCCTTGCTCCATTTCCTGCGCATAGGTCAACTTCTCCTTTTGCCAAACTCCTAGTTAATATTAGTCCATGAACATTTGAACAAATGTGAGAACCGCATTCGGTATCCAATACCCATGAAGTAGAGTCAGATAAAGGACAGTATATAATGAAAATACCTGCACTGCCAGCAACCTTTCCCTTATCCTCTAAGAAGTTAGGGCGGTCATTTTCCCAGTGGCCAGTGTCATTGCAGTAGAAACATTGGGACTCATCATAGCTTGCACCTTTCTGCAGTTGCGCGCATTTGCATATTTCTTTCCATTGCCCATGCCCTTACCCTTTGCCACTTCTTTCTTCTTCCATGACTTCTAGAAGCCATTTCCCTTTTTCACCACGAGAACCTCTTTCTTGATCTCATTCTTGACACTTGGCTCAACATTTTTAAACATCTCATGCAGCTCAATCAAAGTCTTCTCCTTTCTATTCATATTATAATTCAACTTGAAAGCAGCATAGCCCTTGGGAAGTGAATGGAGAATGATGTTAATGGCTAACTCTCGGCCATAGGGAAAACCAAGTCTCTCAATGTTATCAAATAATCCAATCATTTAAAACATAAGGTCCCACTGGTTTCCCTTTCTCGAGCTTACAATCGAGAATAGCCTTACTGGTCTCAAACATTTTAACCTTGTCCTGATCCTGAAACATATCCTAGAGCTCCAGGTTGATGTTGTAGGCATCGGAGTTCAGAAACTATTTTTATGAATCCGGACTTATACTAGCCAATATAAGACATTTGACATCAGCGGTGGTATCAACAAGCTGCCTGTGCATTTCTCTCAGTTATGGTTGCCCCAGCGTCGAGTTCGGGGATTGGTTCATCAATCGCATACTCCTTCTTTTCTTGCATCAAAATTATTCTCAAGTTGCTCTGGCGGTCAAGAAGGTTACTTCCGTTCAACTTATCCTTCTCAAGGATTGAAAACATATTAAACGTGTTGTTGTTACTGTTTCCAACCATAATTCTACAATTGAAAATGCAATAAATAAACCATTTGAAATAAATAGCAAGTAAAAAAACATATATGCAATAATACAAGTTATCTAAACATTTTCTTCAGTCCAAGTTGATCTCATGAATAAAATGATTCCAAGACCCTCAAAATCAAAAGGCTTTGAGCATGTTTTGGCTTGAGGTTTTGAGCATGTTTTGGCTTGTCTCAATTCCTTTGATTTTAGGTAAGCAATCTCATAACTAATAGTATCCAATACTACTCTTTGTTGACAGGATACATCCAATGTATTACTGCCTATCTCCTTTGACTCAAAACCCAAACCAACATGTTAACCTTTCACTAAGTCTACCCCAATTTGTCCTAAGATTAGAAATGACACTATCATTGTGGCGAAGTCTATCACTAATGATCGAGTGCTTAATGAGTGTTCTTGTTTTGCAAAGGCACATTTTTGCTCATTATTGCTTTTGGGATCTAGGTTCATTATGTTTGTTTGATTATTAGTGAACTAGTTCCATAATTATTCAACACATATAAACCAATCACATGTATTCATTATATAAAGAAATAAATAAATGCAAAAAATCTATGCAATTAAAGTGATCCTAATATAACCCCCTAATCTTGAAAATTTTTCATCTTGTTTGCTGGATCCCATCCTTCGATCTTCACATCGAACTCACAGTTTATTTCAACTTAAAACATAAAATTGAAAATAAATTTAAATAGGGTGAACGACTTCAGGGGCCCTTCAACTCTTCCCATCATTCACCTTTAGTCCATTATTTATTTTTTGAATACTTTTGCCCCGTGAACTAACAAAAGTACTGAATCGTAGCCCTTCCGTTCGGTCAAAGTGTCAAGTAAGGTCAAAAGCGTTACATGTAAGGGCAAAGTAGTAATTTCACAATTTTCCTTTTCTCATTTTCCTTTTTTCTTTTTATTTTTCCTTTTTATTTTTCTCCTTTTCTTTCTTTTTCTCCTTTTTCTTTCCTTTTCTTGTTGTTTCTGCCGCCGGAGGTGAGAAGCTCAGAGAGTACGGTCATGGCTCGGACTTGCATTTGTAACGTTGCTATGTAATCAATGGCTTCTTCTAGAAGATTAGGGAGCGACACTTTCCGGTAACCGGGGACTAACCGGACTAAAATGCGCACCATCTTCTGTAGCAGCGGTATCCGCTTCTTCTCCGCCCTCGGTTTCTTCAACTGGCTCTCTCCGGCAGCCTTTGATTTCTTATGTCTGTGTCGCTTATTAATCTGACTGAGTTGCAAACTGAGCCAACCCTTGAGAATTTCCTGGCTCCAACGAGTCCTCCCTTTCGCCATCGTGGCCAGAACTCTATCTGCGGCATCCCGCACAACTTGACCACCAGCAACAACCGTAGACGGCGGTTCCCACCGTGAGTGATTCAGTGCGGTGGTGAGCTTTGTGGCATAGATCCGCTCCTTCGAATGCGATATCCACCGTGCGACGGTTGCTCTGTCCGGATGCAGGACTGATTAGTCGTCGTGGCCAATTTTCCACCTAGCCCACCACAATTCTCGCCCCTAGTTTTATACTGCCGCTCACCGGAAACCTCTTACCCTGAAACATGAATTTCAAAATTGAGCTCGCTAACCCACTCTATGTGCAGAGGCTGACCCGCTAAGAACATGGGCTTGTTTGCCATGTTTTTTGCCTGAAACCGTGAACTGGCCGTTGCTCCTCTTCTTTGGGTCATCACTCTTCGCGGCGTAATGGCAGCCATTCAACAGGAGATGGTGGTGATGTTTGATGGAGATGGTGATGACTAGAGATTGAAAAGAGGGACTGAACGGGTTAAGCTGAATGAGAAGGAAGAATAAAGAAAAAAAGGTGGAAATGGAAAATGAAAATGGGAAAAGGAAGGGCAAAGTCTTGGGAAAGACGGTCTTTCCATAGGCTTATGAAAAGACGGGGTTTGATTATAATATTAAAAGGTAAAAGGTCTTAGTTGCAATATTAAAATTTTAGTATGCAACATGTAGTAGTTATAAAATTTATAACCCGGTTCATGCAACCCGAAAATTTTATCTTAATTTCTTCTAATTTAGACTTTAATCATTGGTCTTTCCATAACTTATGGAAAGACCGTCTTTCAAGAGACGAACTCAAAAGGAAATGGAAAAAAGAAAAATGAGAAACGAGAAACGAAAAAAATGAAAATGACCATTCTCCCCTTATATTTAACAGCTTTGACTGAATTTGACGCTTTGACCAAACAGAAGGGCTATGATTCAGCACTAGGGGGCAAAAGTATTCAAAAAATAAATATGGGGATAGAGGTGAATGATGGGAAGAGTTGGAGGGCCCCTGAAGTCATTCGCCCATTTAAATAATAGAAATAAACGGTACGCGGACCGTATTTAAATTACAATTCTCAATAAACGGTGAGCAAGCCATATTTAAATATCTAATTTGGTCATACTAGTCACTTATAACCCTGCATTGAATCCAATTCATACATGCATCCATTTACTTCCAAAGTGAATGACCCAATTATATATTAAAGAAAATTGGAATAAAATCATGTAGTATTTATGCAATTTAATCACACCAAAATAATTAAGTTAACTAATTTCTAAAATTATTAGCATTAATTATCTTTGACATATTTACTAATTCTAAATTACTAAATAAATTAAATTACTAGGAAATTAATATACAAAAATAATTAAGTTAACTTATTTCTACAATTATTAACCTTAACTATTATTACCTAATAAATTAATTATGATTTAATAATCAAGTATATCTAAAATCAAATATCTTAATTAGTAAAATTAGTTTATATTTAATTTTAATTTCAAAATTTAAAATTACTAAAAATTTGTTCATATTTAATTTTAATTTCTAAAATTAAAACTACTCCTACTCAAAAAATAAATTAAAAAGAAACTGGCCCACTGCGCCCAGCCCAACTCAGTTTAGATTTCAAACAATTTCAATTTTAATTTTAATTTTTTTGAAAAAATTTTGGAAAAGATCATCTTTTCATAGGCTTATAAAAATATAGGATTTATTTAGAATAATATAAAAATAAAAGGTTTTGGTCGTAATATTAAAATTTTATTATGCAATGTATAGTATTATAAGTCTATGACCCGATTAATGTAGCATGAAAATTTTATCTACATTTCTTTTAATTTTCAGTTTAAAACTTTGTATTTACATAATATATAGAAATGTCGTCTTTCAAGAGATGAATTTTTTTAAATGTAGAATATCCGACTGGTCCAGTCCGATCCAACCAGAACTAACCAGTCTAATCAGGCAAGAGCAGACCAAACCTGGTCTGAACCACTGAGCCCCTGGCTAAGAGACAATTGCCTCTGATGGGCCTACCAGCCCAGCTGGGGCATAGCTTGAATTAATTGCCCCAGCCAATAATTTAATAAACAAGCTCAACCCAATATATCCAAATTAGGGTTTTAATTTGGCCCAGCAAAATAAATTCTAATTTATATTTAGAGAAAAGTGCATATATAACCCTATATAATTGATGAAAGTACAGATATAATCCTGCAATAATGAAAGTACAGATATAACCCTGGGATAATTGAAAGTGCAAATATAACCCTGGTCAATCAATGCCGGAAATAATGACTTTAGGGTTATATTTGCACATATGTATAATAGTTAGGGTTATATTTGCACATATGTATAATAGTTAGGGTTATATTTGCACATATGTATAATAGTTAGGGTTATATTTGCACTAAAAAATAATCCAGGGTTATATTTGCACTTTCTCCAACATATAGGGTTATATTTGCATATTACCCTTATATTTAATACCAATCGTTGCAGCGACAATAATCGCTGCTATAATGGATAGTATTTTCGGTAGTGAATAGTAATTTCAGCCGTCAGTAGTATTTTTTTACTAAAATTTTCTGAGTGGGTTTAAATCAAATTAAACTATCCAATAATTAATTTGATTAAAACATGAGCATGAATCTAAACACCATTTTATGTAAATCTAATTCACATATTGTGTAGATCAAACTAAAACATGCAAAAGACTCTGATACCACTTTTGAGAATTGATTAAATCTAATTTAGCGGAATATGAATAACCATATTCAAGATCTCATGCATGTATTCAATCTGAATCTAAGGGTTTAGATTACCTTTGAAGCATGCGGAGAAACGTTCAATCACGGACATGAGAATCTCATATGCGATCCATTTGTACATATCCCCGCAGCACGATCAGACCACCTATGCGTTGTTAGCTTAGAACAGATCAACAAGCAAAAACGATCGTGTCTTCCTTCTTCTCTTTTACGGCAAGATTGGTTTTATGAGAATGGTAGGATTATTTTGTTTCTGCCATCTTGAGCGGTTAGAGTTCAAAATATTTGTCGTAGTGTTTATTCCAGTAAAGTATGTAATTATACATAATATACAAAGACTTGTGTGAACCAGTTTCACTATTTATTATTATATTATGGTGAGAACAGGGATTTATATGCAATTCATAAATGCACAATTTTCGCGGGTCCAATGACTTGTTTCGGGTTATTAGATACAAAATGGAGCAAGGCGCGTGGTGAATTTGGCACGCGCACTCATATTCGAGTCAGGTGGAGAAATGTTGAAGGATATTTGATGGCAATATAATAAAAATATATATGTCAATGAAGAAAGTGGATCACTATATCTCGCCCTGTATTTTACTATCCTCGCCCTAATACGTATACAGTATATATTTTTAATTTAATTTAAATAACTAAATTAAATTATATTTTAGTTTTAAAAATTTAATTTTTAAAAAAACAAAAATCTGGGGGAAAAAAAAAATTGCGCCGCCGCCGGACCGCCGGTCGCCGCCGCCGGACCTCCGGGGGCCGCCGCCGGACCGCCGGGGGCCGCCGCCGGACCGCCGGGCGCCGCCGCCGGACCCGGTTCGCCACCGCCTGGGCGCGAGGCGCCACCGGTCGGCTCGCCACGGCTTGGGCGCGAGCCGTGGCGGAGAGTCACCGGCGGTCCGGTCGCCGCGGCATGGCCGCGTGCCGCCGGCCATCCGGTCGCCACCGCGGGACGGCGAGCCGCCGCCGGTCGGCTCGCCACGGACAGGCCGCGTGCCGCCGGCGGACCGCTCGCCACGGTCCGGGCGCGAGCCGGACCGGCGCCGGTCGCCTGCGCCAGCGCGCGAGCCACCGCTCGCCGTTCGTTGGCCGCGAGCCGGACGCGGTCCGCTCGCCAGGCCGTGGGTGCGAGCCGGACGCGGCTCGGCTCGCCGTGGCTTGGGCGCGAGCCGAGCCAGGCTGTTTTTTTTTTTTTTTTTCAAAAATCTGACTTCTATAAATGTGCTCGGATTCCATTCTTCCAATGGCACTTGAATTGTTTTGCAGTCCTAGTTTGGTGAAAAAAAACTCCAAAAAGGGTGTTGCAAATTCCATGTCTTCGGAGGTAATTTTACTAATTAGTTTTCTGTCCGTAAGTAGTTGTTGAATTTAATAATTTTTGCTGTAGAAATTTGTGCTCGTCTTTGTGTTTTAATTTGTTAACAGTTACGTAGAAATTATTGCACATTTATCTCCTTTGAATTTAGCTCCTATCAGTTGCAGTAACGTTAATTTTGTTGTTAATTTAGCTACATAATGCTGTTTCGAATTTATCTACAGTAATTCATGGCCTATTAATTATTGTAATGTTAATTTTGTTGTTCCGTTAAAATTCTTAAGCATTGCTGTAGAAATTTATGCCCGTCTTTGTGTTTTAATTTGTTAACTGTTACGTAGAAATTATTGCACATTTATCTCCTACGAGTTTATCTCTCATTAATTGCAGTACCGTTAATTTTGTTCTTAATTGAGCTACGTAATGGAGTTTTGAATTTATGTACAGTAATTTATGTCCTATTAATTATTGTAGCGTTGCTTTTGTTATTCTGTTAAAATTGTTAATTATTGCCGTAGAAATTTGTGCTACTCTTTGTGTTTTAATTTGTTAACTGTTATGTAGAAATTATTGCGCATTTATCTCCTATGAATTTATCTCCTACTAGTTGCAGTAACGTTAATTTTGTTGTTAATTTAGCTGCGTAATGCTGTTTTGAATTTATCTACAATAATTTATGCCCTATTAATTATTGTAACGTTAATTTTGGTTGTTCCGTTGTAATTCTGATTGGATGGAAAATACTATGTTAATTTAACTACGTAATGCTGTTTTGAATTTGTGTACAATAATTTATGTCCGATTAATTACTGTAGCGTTGAATTTGTTGTCCTACTAATTACCTGATGTTTATTGCTGTTTCAGGATGACAGTCAGTCATGTGAAGCTGCTGCAGGGCGGAATGGATACTCTCCATTTGCCACCTCAGCTGTGTTCCCAGATGTTGACGAGGCTTATTCGTACCTGCAGCGGATTGCTCTGCAGGTGGGATTTGAACTTGTGACGGGGTCCTACAAGCAGAACAGGAATGGTCCGCTGAGGTTATATTGCATTTGCAATCGGGGCCGGAAGGATAAGGATGTAGATACGAGCGAATCTGATGTAGTCCGACGGAGTAGCAGCTCGACCAGCAGTTGTGGCTGCCCGTTCGCGATTGTCTTGAAACAGAGCATCACGGGGAATGGTTGGAATGTAGTGCCGTGCAAGGATCCTAGACGAGGGATGCACAACCACCCTTTCTCAGTGTACCCCGAGGGTCATAGACAGAGCAGCAAGCTCCATGCGGACGCGAAGCAAATGATCAGAGACTTGACAGATTCAGAAACAGCTCCAAGGCATATCAATGCCAGCCTCAGTAATTCGTTTCCGGACCTGCATCAGAACATTAGGCAGGTGTACAATGAGAGGTCGGCATATGCAACAGAAAGGCGAGGCGGGCGCAACACGGCGGAGAATTGTTTGCATCTGGCCACCGAGAAAGGGTATGTCACTAGTCACCGCTCAGCAGGTGATGGCACTCTGACTCATTTATTCATGGCCAATCCCGATGCTGTTGTGGCATTTCGCACGTTTCCGTGGGTTGTGGCCATCGACTCAACATACAAGACCAATCGGTATGGCATGCCATTCATTGAGATAGTTGGGATGTCCCCTTGCAACACAAACTTCTTGATCGCCTACGCAATTGTTGTTGACGAAACGGCAGACACCTATGAGTGGGTGCTGAACGCTCTGAAGAACTTGCTTGTGGATGGACCGTTCCCTGAGGTTGTGGTCACCGATCGGGAGATGGGACTGATTAGGCCACTTTGGACTGTGTTTCCAGAATCGAAACATCTGCTCTGCACCTGGCATATCAACAAGGATGTGGAGGCACGTGTCACCGTGCTGACGGGGAGTAAGAGGAACGGGTCAGGGTTCAAGAACGGTGCATGGTTCTGGATTTGCAATGCGTCCACCGTTACAGAGTACGAAACCGCCGTGGTTGATATGAGGGCTGCATGGGCTTGGAGCCCATCTGTTATTAGCTACGCTGAGACGACGTGGCTCACACCCCATAAGGAGAAATTTGTGAGGGCATGGACGAACAGATTTCTGCATTTCGGGAACACAACTACGTGCAGGGTCGAGAGTGCACACTCGTCACTGAAAGGGTGGTTACACACGTCGACTGGTTCACTGGACACGGTATGGAGGCGTGTCGACCTGCAGATAGCCCAGCAGATTACTATGATCAAGACCGGCCTCGAGAAGTCAAGAACGCGTATCGGAAGATTGCACCGTATGGCCGTTTTCAGCAACTTGATCAACAATGTGTCCAAATTCTGCCTGGATAAATTGAGGGTCGAGTACCGCAGGATTGATGCACTGGGAGCACAGGTATATGCTTACTGCGGCTGTGTGCTGCGCTCGACATACGGAATACCGTGTGCATGCGTCATGGCCGCGGCAGTTGCTGAAGGAATCCCCTTGTACTTGGACGACATTCATCCGCTGTTTAAGAGCCTGGCATTGGGTGATCACTCGCAGAGCACGGAGAACAGCTCGAGGGCCGAACAGGATCAGTCGCGGTTCGACACTCTGTTGGAGGAGTTGGCACGCAGCGACCCTTCGGTCCGACGACGAGTTGCATCCTACGTAGATGCGCAGTTGCATCCGGAGGAGAGCGGCATTGGCGAGCCGGACATCTGTACCAGTGCACGTGGGAGACCAAGCGAGCAGGTCCCCCGATCAAGATCAACCCGACGTTCACCGAGCTACCACGAGCACGTGAACAGTCGATACGGGAGTAGTTCAAGGTCCCCGGGGCGTGCTTCAGGGAGCGGTCGCCGCCACGGTAAGTACAACATGTTTATCTTATTGTTTATCTAAATGTATATCGCCGCCTGCACAAGATATTTATGTTAATGTGTTGTCCTGCAGCGACATTCCCGTTCCTCGAAAGTGTCCCCCACATTGTCAGGCGTTACATCCAAGGCTGGAACGATGTCGTGAGTGATGGTAACTGTGGCTTCAGATGCGTTGCTGATGCGTTCCACGTAGACGGTGAAGGTGAATGGTCCACAGCGCGTCGGGCAGTATTTAACGAGATATCAACTCATTGGCCTGACTACGTTCCCATTTACGGTTCGCAAAATGACGTTGAACTCGCCAGAGCCCGTATACACCACACCAGCGGTCCATGTGGTCCAGAGCATTGGTTCACGGTCATTGCGGACATGTTTCCCGTCGCCACCTACTACAACACGGTCGTGGTTTTATATTACATTTTAGAGAACGGGTCGGCGGACCATTGCTGTACAGTCCTTCCACTGAGGGCAGGTGGGGGCGAGGCTGGAACAAGTAGGGAGCTGCACATTGTATACGTTCGCAGTGCAAGCCATTTCGTCCGGGTAAACATGAAGGAAAACTGTCCCATGCCCCCCGTGGTTAATCTGTGGACCACGCTAAGGAAGCCTGATGTCGTAGGTTGGGAGTTACCCTTTCGTAGGAGGCTAAGCGCTTGGAGGAGAGCATACTCCCAGAGTAATTAACTGTTGTTATTAACTCGGCATGTACGCAACCGTTACAGTTATTGCCTACGCGTCGCGTAATTAATTTTGAGAGCGTTGTCGATGCAAAAATGAATGACGCATAAATGTGATATGCAAAAACATAGCTGATTACATAAATGAGCAGAATATGGCACAACTGTGAGCTCACACATAAACAAACATTCGACTAAGGAATGGGTCCATAACCGAGCCTCCGATACTCATCGCGAAGACCGAGCAGAGTCGTCATCAACTCCCTCACGCTGGGGTCGCCGAGTCCATCAACGGTCGCCGAGCCAAACGGATCCAGTGCGCTCATCACGTCACTCAGCATCTGTTACACAGGAAACGGAGTTTACAATAACGAGACAGTAAAATGTAATATAATTACTCGAAGCAAACAGTTAGTGAAAACTTACCGAGACCTGATGCTGTGTCCTGTCCGGGCCACTCGCGGCAGCATGTTCAGGATTTGCGATCACTGGGTGCGAATGAGTCTCGTACCAGTCCTCGTAATCCATGGTACACTCTGATTGGGGCGTGGCTACCGGGAACGCCGCAAGCCGTTCCTTGTGCCAAGTGTGTGCCATCTCCCATAGGGTCAACTGCAGCCTCCCTGGGTAGGTCACTGAATAGCCGGCTGGATCAGCCGGGCGGAAACAAGGCTCCGGCGCAATAGCAAGACCCCGCGGTATACCCTGTAGGAGACCGAACTGCCGCACAACGCGATCTGGCATGTACGCCTCCATTGCGTCGAGGTATCGGATCACGCCGCGGTAGTGAGTCCTCCCCCGCGCAGCCCTAACCACGTCCACTCCATATGGCAACCAATCCACCTGCAAAAAGTTTCACAGACATGTTACGTTTCTATGGAATCCGATCTATCTACTACTGTCAGAATAAGAGTAAAAGCATGGAATTCATACCTGGTCGGGCTGTAAGGCATCCAACTGTCGCCTGATGGCACCGAGCCTCCCCGTACCCCTCCCCGATCTAACCCCTGTGTGCCACCGACTGGCGCGACCCGGAAGAGCTGGCAACGTACTCGGTCCCGGCCGAAACATCGGAAAGTACTCGTATATCCATGCTTGGAGCAGCGTGCAACATCCGCATAGGCCGCGCGCCTTGGACCGGGACGCAATTCCCAACTGCAGATACAAACTGGCCAACGTCGCCGAGCCCCACGACAACTGCGACAACTGCGAATCAAGCAGGGGTAGAAGGTTGGCTCTAACCTTATTCCCAGTTTTATCCACAAAAAGCGTGGATGAAAACAGGGTCAGCATGTAGCACATGAATTGGAAGTTCTGGCTCTGCCCCCCCGCTACACACCTCGCCATCAAAGATTGGGCATCTATGTTACCCCCGTTCCAGTCTTCCGTGAGAAAGGACTCCACGTCTTTCCCAAACAGTTCGGCGCACGCTTCCTCAATAGTCTCCGCCGAAATGGTACTCGCAACAGCGCCACCATCGATGGGAATGCCAAGAATCATCTCAACGTCATGCATCAAGATGGTCATCTCCCCAAACGGCATGTGAAACGTGTTCGTGTCCGGCTGCCACCTCTCGACAAAAGCGGATATCAGTGCCATGTCAAGGAACTGGAACATAATCGCAGGCAGGTGGCCCAACCCGGTCGCATGTATCCGGGCCTGTGCAACATCGCTCAGTTCGGGGAGCGTGTCGACTAGCTGCTTGCATAGCGGCGACCGAGCATGGCATCTCAACACACCTCGCTCTATACCATTCCAAACGTCAAGCGCGACGTGTCCTCCGAAGCTTGGTATGACGAGGTCATCCTGCGGGCCACCAGCCACTGGTCCCCGCACTAGCCACGTCTCATCGGCGGCGGGTCGCTTCCTCCTATTCCTCCGTGCCATTCCGGTGCTAGGCTCACCGGCATTGCACGATCCACCAGAAGACTGTGCGAATTGACCAGCTCTGTTCCTCACGGTGTGCCTGGCTCCAGCTTCAGCATAACGTTCGATCCCGGCATCCAATGGAACACTCGAACCAGGTTGGCCCACCGGGGGGACATCTGCGGGCAGGTCATAATTCATCTGCCAATCACTTTCATGACGAATACCACCGGGCGGGAGGATGTTAATCTCCGGACCGTCCCATGTCGGCATGGGATCGAATGCACGAACGCTCGGTGGAGAAGGCTGCTCCGCTCCTACATCAAACTCCCGCGGGCGAGGCGACGGTTCATCCTCGACCACGCGGCCTCTAGCCTGTCTCGCCGAGGCACTAACACATCTTCGTCGTATGGAACGACCATGACCGTCACGTTGACCACCAGTGCTCATCTACGACACAAGATATGTAATTAGTATAACAACAAGTGAATCAAACTGATATGATAAGATAAATTAACATACATTTCAACAACGTGTGAACTGATTTTCCGAACAGTGCATCAACGAACTGGAACATTTTTTCTAGTTACAAATTGGAGATTACATAACTAAATAATCTTATTTTCTTACCACTATTATTAACATTCAAGGAAACAATAGTTAAAACATATCGTAACAGTTTACTACACAATTGTTTACATCGGATTACTAAAGTTTGTTTACATTGAACTATATTCTATTATGTCACATAACTAAATAATTTCCAAAAAACACAATTCCTAATCAATAATTTCTGAATAATTTCTATTACGTCACATAACTAAATAATTACTAAATTACCCAATTTCTAAAAAATACAATTTCTAAAACAATATGTCCAAATTTAAACTAAGTAATTTCTACGAAACACAATTTCTTCGTTTTAATTCCAATTACGTCACATACCTAAATAATTTCTAAATTGGCCAATTTCTACAAAATACAATTTCTAAACCATTATGTCCGCATTGAAACTAAGTAATTTCTACAAAACACAATTTCTTCGTTTCAATTCCAATTACGTCACATAACTAAATAATTTCTAAATAACCCAATATCTAAAAAATACAATTTCTGAAATATTATGTCCGAATTTAAACTAAGTAATTTCTACAAAACACAATTTCTTCGTTTTAATTCCGATTATGTCACATAACTAAATAATTTCTAAATAACCCAATATCTAAAAAATACAATTTCTGAAATATTATGTCCGAATTTAAACTAAGTAATTTCTACAAAACACAATTTCTTCGTTTTAATTCCGATTATGTCACATAACTAAATAATTTCTAAATAACCCAATATCTAAAAAATACAATTTCTAAATAAATTCTATTAGGTCACATAACTAAATAATTTCTAAATAACCCAATTTCTAAAAAAAACAATTCCTAAAATATTATGTCCAAATTTAAACTAAGTAATTTACACAGAACACAATTTCTTCGGTTTAATTCCAACTATGTCACATACCTAAATAATTTAGAACATCACAAATTCTAAACAAATAATTCCTAAGTAATTTCTATTATGTCACATAACTACATAATTTCTAAAAAATCAAACTTCTAAAAAATACAATTTCTAAAATATTATGGCCAAATTTAAACTAAATAATTACTAAAAAACACAATAAGCTTCCAATTATGTCATCATGTCCAATTATGTCATTAATTCCGACAAGCTCAACAAAATTCTAACAATTCCGACAAGTTCAACAAAATTCGAATAGATCGGGCAACGATTCCCACGAAAAGAAAAAAAAATTTTCTCAAAAACTTACATTTTCCGGCAAGATTCCGGCGGGATTCCGGCGAAATTCCGGCGAGATTCCGGCGGCGGCGGTCGGCGGCGGGCGGCGGCGGGCGGCGGCGCCGGGCAGGGGCTGGAGGCGGAAAGGGAAGGGAAGGGGGAGAGGGAAGAGGGAGAGGGAAGGGGGAGAGGGAAGTGGGAGAGGGAAGGAATGGGAGAGGGAAGGAGGGGGGTAAGGGTTATTTATAGAATTTTTGGTGGGTTTTGTAATATTTTTTATTTCTTTTTTCTATTTTCTTAAAATTAAAAATTATTTTATTTTAATTCAAAATACGTGTATTTATACGTATTAGGGCGAAAATAGTAAAATACAGGGCGAGATATAGTAATACCCATGAAGAAACGATCTACAGACCTACCACTTTTATGGAAGGCCTCGAATCAATTAACCTGCATCTCATTTTGATTATTATTCACGCAGTATAATAATTGCCATGTTACATGAATCTAACAGAATTTATTTTTTTATTTATTTTACTTTATAATATATATATTTAAAATTAATATTTTTGTGTGGTTGATATGAATTTTGTTTTTAATATTTTTAAGTGAATAGATCATAGCTTTTAGACATTAGTTCATGATTTTTAAACTATCCTTGGGGAATGGGTACTGATCCATATGAATTTTCTAATTCATAGATTTAAGTTATTGCTTCACATGCTTTAGGAATTAATTCGTTATTATTAAACATAATTTTAGTAATATATAAATTTGTTTGACTAATAGAAATTTTAAAGTTTGTTATTTTAAGTGGTTGTAAAAAAAATAATTTTGTGTGATGATCACAATTTTAAGGTGGATATTCAATTGTGAAGTTCATGATTTTAATTAATTAGATCGGAGTTTTGAAGTATTAGCTCAGTAAAGTAACTTTTTTGTTTTTGATAACTGTCAAAATTGTAGTGGATCACTATATCTCGCCCTGTATTTTACTATCCTCGCCCTAATACGTATACAGTATATATTTTTAATTTAATTTCAATAACTAAATTAAACTAAATTCAAATTTAAAAAATTCAACAAAAAAAAAATCCAAAATCTGACAAGAAAAAAATTCCGGCACCGCCGCCGGAGCGCCGCCGCCGGACCACCGGGCGCCGCCGCCGGACCACCGCCCGCCGCCGCCGGACCACCGCCCGCCGCCGCCGGACCACCGCCCGCCGCCGCCGGACCACCGCCCGCCGCCGCCGGCTCCGGTTCGCCACGGCCTGGGCGCGAGGCGCCACCGGTCGGCTCGCCATGGCCTGGGCGCGAGCCACCGCCGGTCCGCTCGCCGGGTTCCGGGCGCGAGCCACGGCTCGCCGTGCGGTGGGCGCGAGCCACCGCCGGTCCGCTCGCCGGGGTCCGGGCGCGAGCCACCGCCGGTCCGCTCGCCGGGGTCCGGGCGCGAGCCACGGCTCGCCGTGCGGTGGGCGCGAGCCACCGTCGGTCCGCTCGCCGGGGTCCGGGCGCGAGCCACGGCTCGCCGTGGCCTGGGCGCGAGCCGTGCCTTTTTTTTTTTTTTTTTTTTTTTTTTTTTTAGCACGAATTCTACTCATTTTGAGGGCACTCGAAATTTTTTGCTATCCAAAACGAGCAAAAATTACTCCGGAAAGGGTGTTAGAAATTCCATGTCTTCGGAGGTAATTTTACTAATTAGTTACGTAGTTGTTAAATTGAATAATTTTTGCCGTAGAAATTTATGCTCGTCTTTGTGTTTTAATTTATTAACTGTTACGTAGAAACTATTGTACATTTATCTCCTATGAATTTATCTCCTATTAATATTTGTTACGTAATGCTGTTTCTAATTTATGTCCTATTAATTATTGTAACGTTAAGTTACGTATTTTTACGTTATTTTGATATTTTAATTTGTTGTACTGTAAGAATGTAATATTAATTCTAGCCACAATGTTAGCTGTTAGGGAGAAAGAAATTTATGCTCATCTTAATTTTTTAATTTATGCTCATCTGAGTATTTTAATTTATTAATTGTAACGTAAAAATTATTGTAACGTTAATTTTAATTATTGTAACGTTAATTTTAATTATTGTAACGTTAATTTTAATTATTGTAACGTTAATGTTGATGCTGCAACGGATTGCTCTGCAGGTGGGATTTGAACTTGTCACGAAGTCCTACAAACAGAATAGGAATGGTCCGCTGAGGTTATATTGCATTTGCAATCGGGGCCGAAAGGATAAGGATGTAGAGTCCGACGGAGTAGCAGCTCGACCAGAAGTTGTGACTGCCCATTCGCGATTGTCTTGAAACAGAGCATCACGGGGGATGGTTGGAATGTAGTGCCGTGCAAGGATCCTAGGCGAGGGATGCACAACCACTCTTTCTCAGTGTACCCCGAGGGTCATAGACAGAGCAGCAAGCTCCATGCGGACGCGAAGCAAATGATTCAGACTTGACATTTTTTTAAGTTACAAATTGGAAATTACATTACTAAATAATCTTATTTTTTTACCACATCACACTATTATTAACATTCAAGGAAACAATTGTTAAAACATATCATAATAATTTTACTACACAATTGTTTACATCGGATTAATAAATTTTATTTAAATAGAACTATATTCTATTATGTCACATATACTTTCCAAATTACGGAAATAGTAATCATTTCCAAATTTGAACTAAATAATTTCTAAAAAACACAATTTCTTCGTTTTAATTCCAAAATTCATTAAATTCCTAATATTAGATTTCTCCGAATTATTCTACATCTTAATCTCCTATGATCTTATGAAATAAATTAATTTAAGAGTGAAGCCTCCTATTTTCTTATATTTACAACTAAACCCCTCATTCGCACGAAAACAAAAAAAATTCGCACGAAAACTAAAAAAAATCCTCCAAAACTTACGTTTTCCGGCGATTTTCCGGCGGATTTCCGGCGGCGGCGGGCGGCGGGCGGCGGGCAGCGGGCGGCGGGCGGCGGGCAGCGGGCGGCGGGCGGCGGGCAGCGGGCGGCGGGCGGCGGGCGGCGGGCAGCGGCACCTGGCCGGATGGAATGGAGAGAGGGAAGGGGGAGAGGATTTTAGGGTTTTTAATTTTTATTTTTTAAAAAATATTAATACGTGTATTTATACGTATTAGGGCGAGAATAGTAAAATACAGGGCGAGATATAGTAATGCCCAAATTGTAAGACTTGTAAACATTATTATAGTTCACAGTTTTAGATGTTCAAATCACCGCGATTACACAATCTAGTGTTTAAAACTAGCAAATGTATAAATTAAATCATATGTTTACGATGTTTGTGAATAATTTTAAAATTTGTGTTTAGGCTGTAATTTTCTGCAAGATAGTACTAAAAATTACAATTAATAAATTTATAATTAGTTCATATATTTAACATGTTTGTAACCGTTTTAATGACTTTGTTTAGAATTTTATTTTCTCCAATATGATAAAAACAAAGAGTCCGTCTCTTGAAAGACGGTCTTTCCATAAGTTATGGAAAGACCAAGGTTTAAAGTGTAAATTAGAAGAAATTGAGATAAAATTTTCGGGTTGCATGAACCGGGTTATAAATTTTATAACTACTACATGTTGCATACTAAAAGTTTAATATTGCAACTAAGACCTTTTACCTTTTATTATTCTAGTTAAACCCCATCTTTCCATAAGCCTATGGAAAGACCGTCTTTCCCAAGACTTTGCCAAAAACAAATCATATTTAGCAAATGTCTACATAAGTTCATATGCTTAACACGTTTTTTAATTGTTTTAATGACTATGTTTAGACTTTCATTTTTTACAATACGATAATAAAAGCTATACTAACAAATGTATATATTAGTTCATGTGATTAGCATGCTTGTTAATCGTTTTAATGACTTTGTTTAATTTTTTTTTTCTGAAATATGATTGTTAGCAAATGTACATATTAGTTCATATGTTTAGAATGTTTGTTAATCATTTTAACGACTTTGTTTAAACTTTTGTTTTCTGCAATATGATAATAAAAGTTATAGTTAGCTAATGTTTATATTAGTTCTTATGTTTAGCATATTTGTTAATCATTTTAGTTACTTTGTTTAGACTTTCATTATCTGCAATATGATAACAAAAGTTATAGGAAGCAAAAGTATATATCAGTAAATGTGTTTTACATGTTTGTTAATCATTTTAATGTCTGTGTTTAGACTTTATTTTCTGCAATATGATAACAAAAGTTATAGGTAGAAAACTTAGATATTAGTTCATGTGTTAGCATGTCTGTTAATTATTTTAATGACTTTGTTTATACTTTCATTTTTTGTATGTGATAACAAAAGTTATAGATAGCAAATGTATATATACGCAGCAAATATCTTCTTCTCTGAGGCGATCCCTAACTTTTTGGATCTCCGGCCATCGATTTGATCTCTCGCCACGTTTTCAATGCCGGTGATGCCAATATGGCGACACCTGACACCAGCCCTAATCCACCAATCTCATTTGCCCAAGCTCACAGCACTGAAAATTGCAAACCCTTACCCGTCCATACTGATTCCCAAATCCTTAGAGCCCCCTTCAATCCAAAAATAGAAAATCGAACATTTAGGGGAGCTGTCACTGCACTTCAACGATGAAGAATGCGATAGGCTTGAAGAACCATTGAGATGGACACTCGTTGGTAAGTTTTCTCGGAATTGCCCTCAAATGGAGAATCTCATAAAATACTTCCAAACAGCATGGTTCAAGGGGCATGCTAAAAATCAACTAGTTTGACAACAAACATGTTCTTATTCATTTTGCAATTCCAGATGATTATTATAGATGGTGGTTACATAAAGTGTGGAATTTTGGATCTTACTATATTAGGATGACCAAATCGATGCCCAATTTTATACCCAGTGCAGATTCACCAATAGTTCTAGTATGGCTAGCCCTATATGGTTTACCCCAATATTTTTTTGATTTCACTGCTATAATGTCGATTGGTAATTTGGTTAGGTCTCCTGTGAGGGTTGATAAAGCCACCTTGAATAGGACTAGACCACATGTCGCACGAGTTTGTGTCGAGATTGATGTGCCAAAACCTTTACTGGAAAGAATTTGGTTAAGTTTAAGAAATATTGGTTTTTGGCAGTACTTAGAATATGAGGGTCTCCAAAATTATTTCTCTAACTGCCTCAAAATAGGGCACTTAGCTTCTGAATGCAGGTTTGATCCTAACAATGCTAAATTCACAACATGGAGACCTAAGGAAATCATCAACACAAGTAAAAAGACCAACCAGAATGGTGAACATGGCACTGAGAAAGGTAATGTGGTCAGCACTTCTTCTGGTATCTTATCAAAAGACAAAACATACATTCCAACCTTAAAAAATAAAGCCCACTTCACTGCTGATAATCACTCTTCTAAACAGGTCTATACTAACACCTCTGTCTTAGTTTTTTTGTCCTAGGTAATAGAGAATAGGTCCAAAACTAACAACTTAAATAAAGAGGTTCAAATGAAAGTCAGTGATAAAGGCAGTGATACAAGTTCTAAAGGTTAGATCCCTGATCACGGACCTCGGGTTTTACACTCAGTCCCAACTTCCTCTCTGAAATCTATGTATCAACATGTACTTGATCAGGATGTCAATGTAGTTCATGCCACTATTGTTACTCAACTAACCACTGCTTGACCCTCTGATGTAAATGACAAACAGAAAGCTACTGTTGATAGCTCTAACCAGTTTGACATATTACAGCAAATTGAAAATACTGAAAATTCTGAAATCTTAACCATACCCTCTGATGAAAATGGGAAACTGAAAGCTACTGTTAGCTCTAATCAGTTTGAAATTTTGCAGCAATTTGATTATACAGAAAACTCTAAAACCTTAACCAAAATTGATCAATCAAATAAAAAGGTTAACTCAGATAAAATGGATAACAATTCAATTAACTCCATTGAGATCAATGAAAGGGACTACCCCCTTCTTACTTCAACTAAGTCCAAAACAAAATGACTTGATTGGCTGAATAATGAACAAATCCAAAACCCTACTCATAACTCAGGCCCTGGAAAAATAGCAAACTTTGTGAAAATAATGGAAAATCTTATGGAATCTCAAAAAGGACTAGATTCCATCTTAAAAGACACAAAAAATGTGGATTGCTCAGTGTCCAACTCTCAAGATGAAGAACCATGGCCACCCAAGATCATCTTGAGATAAACACTAAGCCTAGGAAGTATAATAAGAAATATTATACTTCAACTCCAAAGACCATTTCCACAAGATCCACATTGAACTCTAACAAGCAAAATTACATTATTAATATTAATGTATTATCATGGAATGCAAGAGGAATTGGAAACGATTTCCAGACAAATAAGGATAAAGGATACTAAGAAGAGATTCAAAATGGACATCATAGCAATTATGGAACCTATTTACAGAATGATACAATACAGGAGATAACTAAGAAAATTGGGTTTAAGTGCTATTACAATAGCCCTCTCAGTAAGATATGGATTTTCTGGAAAGAGTCTGTGAACCTTAACATTATCCAATGTGAAGAACAACTCATACTTTTTTGAAACCAACCGTACATCTCTGATCCAGAGCTATCTCATAGGTTTTATTTATACGAAATACACAATTAAACAAAGAAAAGTTTTGTGGAATTCATTATTTAATGTAACACACAATTCTTTATATTTAACTGGGGGCTTTAACATAATTGAAAAACAAGAAGAATACATTGGCCCCTCAGTCCCTAAAGAGGTATAACCAATTTCCAAAATTTAAGGCCAAACTTACCACAGTTAACACTTCAGGTAACCTCTTCACCTGGATAGGCATGAGGCCAAAGGGTAGGGTTTGGAAAAGGTTATATAGAGCTCTAACAAACAAACTATGGGATACATCCTTCCCCATAACTTATTCTCAAACCTTAGCAAGGGACCAGTCGGACCATTCACCTATAATACTGTGCCGATCTAACAACCTGATCCCAACAAAACAAAATCCATTCAAGTTTCAAAATTGTTGGCTCTCCCATCCGGAGTTCTTAAACCTAATTGAAAAATCATGGAACACCTGTTCCAATTCTTCAGGAATGAACAATTTCAGTTTTAAACTGAAAAACACAAAACAAGCTTTAAAACAGTGGAATAAAAATGTTTTTTGACAACATCTTTGATCAGGTTAAGTCAGCCGAAGAACAATTTTCAATTGCAGAAGTAAATTTGCAACAAAATGAGAATACTGAAACTCTAACTCATTACCATAGAGCTAAAGTTGAATTGACCTTAGCCTTAAAGAACCAAGAAACATATTGGAAACAAAAGTCAAGGGTTAAATGGCTAAAAGATGGAGATTTAAATACTAAGTTTTTTCATCAACATGTTAAATCAAAACATAAAAGATAAGTTATCTCTTCAATCAAGAATGACATTGGGGACTGGTTATATGATCATAGCTCCATTGGAGCTGAAGCAGTAAGATTTTACTTAAGTCTTCTATTAGATGATCATCAAGACCCCCCTGGTATTAACACAACAGTAATGTTGGAAAATGTACCCAACTTAATTACTGAAGAAACTAACCAACGAGTAATTAAACCCACATCTATTGAAGAAATTTCAATCATCCTAAAGGACATGGATACTGATTCTACACCAGGTCCTGATGGTTTTCCTGGTGCATTCTATAAACACTGCTGGTCCATAATTAAAAATGATCTAATAGAAGCCATTAATGACTTTCTCAGTTTAAAACCTATTCCAAAAGCCATCTCTTATACTTTAATCACTCTGATTCCTAAAAAGGAAGTCTATGCCTCTTTGAAAAACTTTAGACCTATAAGTTTATGCAATTTCATTAAAAAAAATCTTTACTAAACTTTTAGCTCATAGACTAAAACCTATTCCACATGATCTGATCTCTCAAGAACAAACACCATTTGTAGCTGACAGAGAATTGGCAGATAACGTACTCCTCATGCAAGAAATTACAAATTATATTCATTCCAAGCAACCTGGATTCAATATAATTATAAAACTTGACATGATGAGGACATTTGATAGGGTTCCCTAGGATTTCCTCTCAAAAATCTTTAAAATATATGGTTTCTCTGATCATCTCAACAAGATAATCATAGGAAACCTGAGAACTACTTATTTCTCCATCCTAATCAATAGAGAACCCTTTGGTTTCTTTCAATCTTCCAGAGGATTAAAGCAAGGAAATCCATTGTCTCCCTTACTTTTCATCCTTATGGCAAAAGCTTTTTCAAGAAGCTTAAACTTCCTATTCCAATATGCCAATATTGGATTCTACAAGCTTCCAAGCTTAATGAAACCTGTAACACACCTTTCTTTTGCAGATGATACTGCAAATTTTTCAAGATACTCTTAACAAGGTATCAAAAAGTTAATGGGTTTTCTTAAAATCTATGAAAGAGCATCTGGATAGAAAATTAATTTTGAAAAATCTTCTTTCTATATTTCAAAGCATGCTTCTCTAAGAATCAAATCTGTAATCAAAACAGAATCAAACATGATGTCTGGTTCTATGCCTTTTAAATACCTGTGATGTACAATCTTTACAGGAAGAAATAAAAAACATTTACTATCAAGGCCTATTGGATTCTATCAATTCCAAAATCAATTCATGGAAAAACAAAAATCTTAACCAAGCTGGAAGATTAACTTTAATAAAACATGTTCTTGCCACAATACCCTTACATATTCTAACAGTTTTAAAGCCTACACAACAAACCATTGATAAGCTTCATAAAGTGTTTTCTAAATTTCTATGGTAATAATCAAGACATAAGAAATAATAAAAGAAAATTTTGGAGAAGTTATACAAAATTAACTCTTCCAAAAGAAGAAAATGGTCTAAACCTAAAAGACTTAAACACTGTGACAAGAAGTTTTTCCTTAAAGCCTTGGTGGAAGCTTCAACAAGGAAAATCCCTATGGTCATAGTTTATGTGGTCAACACCTGACAACAAGAAACCCTAAAGTCATGGAAAAGAATCATAGAGGTTTAGGACTTAGCTATTAACAACTCTTATGTCCAAATTGGTAATGGCGAATCATCATTTTGGCATGAAAATTGGACTAAGTTAGGATCCCTAACAAAATACTGGCCCTCAGAAAAATATCTACTTCGACCAGACTTGTCTATTGTAGACTTTCTGAGTCATCAGAATTACTATATCTCCCTGCTTCAAAGCTTTCTTCCAATTCCAGTCATCATCTATCTCAAAGCTGAACATCTCCTATTTCCTGAACATAAAGATGAATTGATCTAGACAAAGACAAATAATGGGAACTTTACACTCAGTTCTGCTTATGAGCTTTTAAGGCACATAAAACTTAAAGTACCATTATTTAAGTTTCTATGGTCATCTCTCATGCCACATAAAATAAGCCCATGGAACTGGAAGCTTCTAAATAGATTGATCCCAATGCCTAACATCTTGGAAGACTTTAATCCTCACCTTCCATCTAAGTGTTGTTTCTGTAACAACAACTCAGATGATTTACATCATGTTTTCAGTTCTTGTGCATTCTCAGACAAGATATGGCAGTTGGTAAATAGAGTTTTCAACATACAACATATAACATATTGCTCATGCCATACTCTGGAACACATTCTTTTTCCACTAGACATTGGATGTAAAAATTAAGCATGCCATTAACATCATCATATCTTTACCATGTATTGTTACTTGGTCTTTATGGTGTGCTAGAAACATATCCATTTTTTAGGGTACTATACCAAATTAAAAAACCATTTGTATCACCATAATGAACTTGTTAAATGACATGCTATTAGCTCATAAAATAAGTGCTCATTGGGATTTTTCTGCTACATACCATATCATCCACATTTACAGAACACTGAAGAGAAACAAGGGACCAGTGGTTGTTCCTTGGTCCCCATCACATAAAACTAAACTCAAGGTGAATGGTTCAGTTTTATTGAATGGTACAACAGGCATTGGTTTGATTCTCAGAGACCATAAAGTAAAGCATATCAGGTCTTCTGCTATGACCATTCCACAATGCACTATTTTGGAGGCTGAAAGGACAACAATTCTCCAAGGGCTCCAAATGGCAGTGAAGATACTGAGGAGAGAATTGAAAATACCCTGGAGATGCATGACAATGGAAAGAAGTATATAGAAGAGAATGGACAAACTTGAGTGCACTATCACTCACATTCTAAGAGAGGGAAACAAAGTTGTTGACTCCCTTGCCAAACTGGCTACATTCAATCAGGTAACTCAGGTTTTCAATTTTTTTGATCTTCCACATGACATTCAGGGTCAAATTAAACTCGATGAGATCAGTCTCCCTTATACCATAAATCGATAAAATGCACTCTTACAGAACATTTTTTTATCATGGCTTTAATGTTACTGCTTGTGGATGTTTACTGTGTTTATCTTTAGTAGAACATATTACTGCTGGCTTTTGGTTTACTTTAGCAGGTTCAACTGGGAAGCAAACTACTGCAATCTCCTCAATCTTGAACCTGACCATGGTAGAACATCAGTTGCTGCTAGGATCTGCTACATTATAGAACCTGATCAACATAAGGGAACTAGGAGGACTTCTTCACTACTTCAATCCTGAAGAACATAGAGTAACTCTCTTCTGGGGAAGAGTGTTGCAGGAGGCTACTATAGAAGGCCACCTCTTCTTGTCGACACAATGGTGTGGAGGCAAGAAAGTGGAAGACCATAATAGACCTAAACATGGTTTTAAGGACATATTCTTCATTGAGTTAGGGGTTATAAATGAAGGATATGTGTTGAGTCTAGATTTATTTAGTTGGCAATTTGTGGAAATTATGCAAATATGGAATTGTTGTGATGAAACATCAAAGAAGGAATGATTGAGATTTATGGAAGTTTGCGAAGAAATCTGAGAAGGAAATATTTTATCCATGGAGTTTAAATTCATAATAATATCAATTCCTATGGGATTAGATTGGATTTATAAAAATTGGAATTGATTTGATAAATATCCTTTGTGGAAGGATTTGGACAGAATATATTAATTCCTTTCTTTATAGGATTAGATTTGATAGTTTCTATATCTAGGGGATTTGATTATAATCATAATCTTTATATGGAGAATCAATTATATTTGCACATGACTTCATGCGTATCAGAATTGGGGATGGAATAAATTTCATGTGTGCAATGATTTTCTATGTTGGAACATATGGAAAGCTGAAGCCTAAAAGGTTTTTATCGTTGGCTGAATATTGCGTGGATATTTAATTATAGAAGAAGGGAGATTTCGCAATATGGTATTTTAGGCGTGTGGTAGAAGCATACGGAGTTTATGGAAAATCCCTATAACTATGGAAAATGATTTATGGGATATTTGAGATAAGGAAAGTCATTTTATTTATGGGATTTGAATATGCTTCAAAAGCATATAAGGAATAAGAATATTATGGATATAATTATGGAGAGTTTCGATCTACTCATAGACTATATATAGAGGACATCACAGCTGCATTAATCTCACGGACTTAATAAAAAAAATCTGCATACAGATTTTATATCTTTCGAGAGTATTGCAAGAGCCAGAATTCTATGTTCCAACATACGTAACCTGTTGTTAAAAGTTCAGAATCGTATATCTTAATTCCTCGGGAGAGGGAGATCCAGCTTCGACGAGTTTCAAGGTTAGAGGGAGTCTGATTAAGGCGGATCAGAAGCAAGTGGAGCTTGCGGGATTCACGTTATAGTTAGATAAGTATAATTGCATTATGTACTTTGTACTGTATCTTTCTGATTAGTGGATTCATTCTGAATTGGGCCAGGCCCCTACGATGTTGGTGGATTTCACCGAATTGTATAACCAAGTCTTGTGTCTTTATACATTACTTCATTGCATACTTGGTTAGATAGGTTATGTTGGAACACAATTGTGACAATTGAATTAAGTAGGTAAAACCAAATTTCAATATGGGATAAAGTTTACTGTAATTAGCTTTTCCACGTTAACTTATCTAGTTGTACATCCAAAATTTTCAAATCCTTACTTCCACTATTTTTATGGTTTGGGAGCATAATATATATCCCTCACTTAAGTGAGTATTTTAATTATTATTTTTTTAAATGAAGCAAATGTATATATTAGTTCATATGTTTAGCATGCTTGTTAATCATTTTAATGATTTTGTTTAGACTTTCACCTTTTGAAATATAATGATAAAAGTTACAACTATCAAGTGTACAAATTAGTTCATATATTTAGAATGTTTATTAATCCTTTCTAGGAATTCAAAAACTATCTTCAAAATTTATTGAAATTTTGCATTTCAAAAGTTCATTTCTTTTTAATGTTACCCTACTTTATTTACATTATTTCTTGAAAATTTGTTTTTCAACCGTTCATTTCTTTATAATGTTACCCTACTTTATTTACATTATTTCATGCACTCCGAATGTTTGTTAAACTTAAAAATGACTTTATTTTTTTAAAAAAAAATTGTAAAGCACCATACAATAAAGATGGCTTGTTTCTAGTATTAACGAGGATATTTATGTCTTTTTCAGTCCCTTATTTTCATGAAACAACGTCATTTCGTCACCCCTTCATCCTGCTTCAATCCCTTCCCTTCGCCTCCTCCTCCTCAAGCCAACCTCTTTCACGCATCGTATTTCGGCTATAACTCACGAAAATCTTCCACAACTGAATCACTGGAAATCCAAAGCTTCGAAGGCAGTGACGATTTCGTATTGGATTTTGGAAACTTAGGCATCGACGCCTGCGATTCGCCGCTCTCACCTCGTTCCTCCGCTGCCGCCAATGCAAGCTTCCTCACCACCCACACCGTCTCCCTAAGAAACCCCCATCACTGCCACATTTCCGCGGTAGAATTCGACTCCCTCTGCAACTCTTCATTTTATGTAGTATTCTCACAATTGAGTTTCTAGGTTTTCTCTTACTCGCATTGTACATTGTAAATTGATGTGTGTGGTACTGTAGGTCGGCGTTGTGCATGTTGAAGGTTATATGAATGTGCTTAATGCATTGCATGCCTTGATGATGTGACTGTGCTAAATTCTTGCCATCTGCTTCTAAATTGTTGCTTGTGGCTCAAAATATTCATTTTTTTTTCGGGGGCCTTTACATTGGATGAGTCACAGTTGTGTGAAGTTGTACCATTTAGAATGATTAAATTTGGGAAAATCCTGTAAATTACAGGCAGAAAATTTTGTGTGGTGAAAAAGGCTGTGGGAACTAGATCAACCTTGTCTAGGTTCGTTTACTTGAAAGATTTCCAAGTCTTTTCTTCCCTTGTTGACAATTATTTAGGTAGAGATCAACTGATTAAAATCATTCTACTGCAGGGAAGTCAGATTGTTCTGTTTTCCACTCTAAGAATGGTGTTTTCTACTAAGGTTGTCTGAAATTTGGGCATGGTAAAGGTATAATTCTAAATTCTAGAATCATCTCCCACCGCCTCAGCATTTCCCAGCAAGATAAGCATCAACCCAATTTTCAAATATTTGAATACCAATTTGACCAGATGGGCTGCTCTCCCCAGCAAGAAAATCCTCAAAGTGGAAGCGAAGTTGGGTTCTTTGACTTTCCGAATGCTGGCCGCATCCTCAAATTCATCAGGTAATGTTTTCTCTGTATAATCTTTTGCTTTGGGACATTTGATTTTACTTTTTGTTCTCGTTTTTTTGGGTTTTTGATTGTTTTTGTATTGATTCTGAAATGGGTTCTGGAAGTTTTGATCAAACAATGTGATGGAATGCTTTATACTCGTAGACTTTTAAAGGAAACATCAAATGCTTAATAATTTGAATGGTTGGACCCACAGATGCTTTTGGTAAACTCAAAAGTCTCAAACTTGATGGTGAAGACTTTGGCCATGTATGTTATGGTTGAAGATCTTCTGTTACACTTTTATGTATCATTGTGTGTTACACTAATAAGATTCGGCCATGTGTACTCCTAAATTAGTTAAAATTAGTTTAATGATTTTATCTTGGTAAAGTTTTTTTAGGAGAGACACATGACAGAATTCTATTGGTGTAACACACAATGGTACACAAACGTGTAACAGAAGATCTAGAGCCGTGTGTTATGTCCTCTTTTAATTTGATTTGGAGGTTACATTCAAATTTTGTCAAAAGGTGTGTATGGTAACTTTCAGTTTTGTGTGGGTTAGAAAGCGGGTTAAAATAAGATTTGGAAAGAGCTTCACTGCCTTTTAAAACTCCACTGTTGTACACAGGTTTTGTAAACTCCATTTCAAACTATATTTCGAACTCTAACTTTAACAAAACTCTAAGAAAAACCAAAATCAAGTTTTAAGCCGAGATATATCACATGGTCCAATGCCTAATGCTTATAGGTATATTATATCAGGTCCATGATGCTATAAGAATGGTATCTCAGATGGCAAATAAACTGAACATAATTCTTGTTGATTAGTAGTTGTTTGCATAATTATAGGAGGAGTTGGTTATTTTGTAGTTAATTGGTAGTTATCAAGTCATTTATTTACTGGGTACAGTCCACAATGTATTCAATGTACCGTATGAGAATCGATGCTCATATGCCTAATGCTTTTAGAATAGAGAAACAACCCTTATATGCCTAATGCTTTTGGAATAGAAAATCAACCACTACGTGCCTGATGCTTTTAGAACATAAACAACTACTAAAGAATGACCTGCTATGTTCAAATGTGAATGATGCAATGTGTTTCAACTGAAATTGATCCACATAGCCTACCCTGCATAGTGGGATAATGATTATTGGTGTTGCATTCACTATTCCGATTGTCAGATATTGATATCATTTTTGCAGGTTTTCAAAGCTCTTGGATGCAAGACGATTCTGCTTGTGGTGTGAATGTTGCTTACAATGGCGACGAGCATGTCCAGTTGTGCTCCTTCTTTCCTACGAGTTCTGCTCAAGTTTTCTCTGTCCAGGATCTTTATGACTTTATATGCTCATGGCCGCTCCTGGAGAAAGTCGGTTTGACATCGGAAAAAGTGGGAGAAAACATTGACAAGTGGTTGCTGTATGGCTCAAAGTTGTGTAGTTTGTTTCAACTGGATGAGTTGTTTCTCACAAAACCTCAAAAAGACTGAAGCTATCACTATTATGTTCAGGTCTTCATTTGGTGTGAAGCAGAGATTTCACAGCATATGTCAAACGTTTGAGGAAGGAGCAGATATTCCTCCGTTGGTGGTACGTATCCATCTTGTATCGTCATGTGAAATTAATTAAGGAAAGAGGTGATTAATCAAGTTAACCTAATGTGGCTGTGAAATCATTGTAATGCAGATTGGTTTTAGTGCGCCGCAAGGTTGTGGGAAGACAACACTTGTCTTTGCACTAGATTATCTTTTTAAAATCACTGGGAGGTAGAGTGCACAATGAATGGTGATATCTGTTGAACTTGAGCCATCTACGTTCTTTAGATAATGCGAGGAGACAGCGAGTTTATAACTCTTGTAATATGTTGAATCTCAGGAAGACTGCCACAGTATCCATTGATGACTTCTATTTAACAGCAGAAAATCAGGTAATGCTGGTATTTGTGAATTCGTGGTGCTTATTTCCCAATTTTCCTTTCAATTATGTGTATGATTCAAGAATACTTATGTACAGCGTCGTGTTTATAGCTCTGAACTGGATTAACACTAAAACTAATGTCTGTGTAGCATCGTGTTTATAGCTCTGAAAGCATCGTGTTTACAGCTTTAGAATACTTAATGAGTAGATATTATATATGACAATTTGGAACTAAACCACGGTATGTGTAAGCTCAAGTTCCGTTATATTTTGACCGCAAACTGAAGTACAAATAAATGGGATTGGAAAAAGACATTGTTGAATACGCTTTTTTACATCCCAGGGGAAAGCACAGAAATCTTCTCTGGTTGCTGAGGAACTCTCCTTATGCGAGGACTGAAATTTAACCCGACACGTTTAAGAATATGGTTTCCACCATCATTTCACAGATAGACGGCGAGGATCAGTGTGGGAAGGCAAGGCAGATGCTATATGAGATGGTTCAAGTTAGTATGGAGCGAGCCTGAGACATTTGCAGCAGAGGGCACTGGTTTACACTCCTGCAGATTTGCCGGTTAACAGATGTGCATCAGAGATCCCATCCAAGTGATCAGGTCCGCTTATATAGTCTTTCACCCTTAGAGTGTATGCCAGTCCAGGCCTTTGTGTGGTAGGTAGCAGGAGACTGTTCAATTGTTAATAAGTTTGCAAGTTTTGGAGGAATTAGGGCATGGGCAGTGGTGGTCTCTTAAAATTAAAAGATCGCTCTAGAGACTGAAAATAACTACAGTGGTGGTCTCTAGAGTGGTCTCATTAACAAGAGACCACTTAAAAGTCTCTTGCTAAGAGACCAACCAAGAGACCGGTAATGGGCCAAGCCGCTGACACACCCACATGGGGCTGGAGCCGCTGAAAAGCGGCCTTTTTTTTGGTGCGCATGGGACACGTGTTGCCCCCTGAGTGGGCCGCATGTCCCACTAGTCGTAATTTTTTTAAAATTTTCTGTTGCGGACACGTGTCACCCAGGGATTGGGCCACGTGTCAGCAATGGCTATTTTCTTGTGTGGATGCTGAATTTTTTTGAATGGGACACGTGTCCCATTCTGGTGGTGACATGTGTTCCAACCGTTTTTTTTTTGAAAATTTTTCCAATTTTTTTTAAATTTTTTAATAATTTCAATTTTAATATAATTTTGATTTTCATAATAATTGGTCGGACTAGATCAATATTTTATTAAGTATTTTCTGTAATTTTTATAGTTATAATTGGTTTTTACAATTTTTAATCGTTTTATATAATTTTAAAAACATGGAATTCTCTAATTCTTTATTTTTAAAATTTTATTTTAATAATTATATTAAATTTTACATTCAACTTATTTTGGATGGACAAATTTATTTAAAATAATATTTAATGGTTAAAGTAATGAGTAGGATAGAGAAAATTAAGTGGGTTCATGAATAGTATATAGTGGTCTTTTACCATTGTGGAGAAAAAAAATTGTTGTCTCTCAAGCTGAGGTGGAAGAGAGAGAAAAAAAATATATTTAATTGATAAAAGATCGCTAGAGGTCTCTACCACTGCCCATGGCCTTAATGTACTATAGATAGCCTTAGGGCATGGGCAGTGGTGGTCTCTTAAAATTAAAAGACCGCTTAAGAGACCGAAAACCACCACAGTGGTGGTCTTTTAAGCGGTCTCTTGTTAAGAGACCGCGGACCGAGCTCTTACTAAGAGCCCGGCCTCTTGCCTCATGCGTCTGACCAAGCACATGGGCTCGGCCGCAATTGTTGATTTTTCAATGGGTGGGACACGTGTCGCCACCTGAGTGGGCCACGTGTCCCACTCAGCCACTTTTATTTTTTTTTAAATTTTTGTTGCGGACACGTGTCACCCAGGGATTGGGCCACGTGTCCGCAAAATTTTTTAATGGAAGACGGGCGCTTCAAAATTTTTAATGGGACACGTGTCCCATTCTGGTGGCGACACGTGTCCCAAGCATATATTTTTAAAAAAAATCTAAATTTTTTTATTTTTTAAGTATTTCAATTTTAATATTATTTTTGATTTTTTAAGTATTCCACAATGATTTTTAAATTGTAATATTATTTAGTATTTAAAGTTATGTTCATAGTTGTTACAATTGGTTTCGCGCACTTTTTATGTTTTCCATATTATTTTATAGAAAAGATGAATTCTCATAGTATTCATTTATTTAATTTCGTTTCGATAGCTTCTTCAAAAAAATTGAAATTCATTTTATTTTTTACACTGAAGCATCGTATTGACAAGAACGAGAAAAACAAATTATTTAAAATATTTTCAAAAAACGAATTTAAATTTAAATATTTAAACATTATATTAAAATAATATGGAAACGAATTTAAATTCAAAAACGTTACAAAATTTAAATTTTAAAACGAATTTAAATTTTAAAACGAATTTAAATTTTAAAACGAATTTAAATTTAAAAACGAATTTAAATTTAAAAACGAATTTAAATTTTGTAACGAATTTAAATTTTGTAACGAATTTAAATTTAAAAATGAATTTAAATTTAAATATTTAAACTTATTTTTGGTGGACAAATTTATTTAAAATAATATGTAATGGTCAAATTAATGAGTAGGATAGAGAAAATCAAGTGGGTTCCATGAATAGTGTACAGTGGTCTCTTAACCATTGTGGAGAAAAAAAGGGGGTGTCTCTTAAGTGGTCTCTTAAGCTGAGGTGGAAGAGAGAGAGGGAGAAAAATAATATATTTAATTGGTAAGAGACCGATAGCGGTCTCTACCACTGGCAGTGGTAGAGACCGCTATCGGTCTCTTACCAATTAAATATATTATTTTTCTCCCTCTCTCTCTTCCACCTCAGCTTAAGAGACCACTTAAGAGACACCCCCTTTTTTTCTCCACAATGGTTAAGAGACCACTGTACACTATTCATGGAACCCACTTGATTTTCTCTATCCTACTCATTAATTTGACCATTACATATTATTTTAAATAAATTTGTCCACCAAAAATAAGTTTAAATATTTAAATTTAAATTCATTTTTAAATTTAAATTCGTTTCCATATTATTTTAATATAATGTTTAAATATTTAAATTCATTTTTTAAAAATATGTTAAATAATTTGTTTTTCTCGTTCTTGTCAATACGATGCTTCATTGTAAAAAATAAAATGACTTTCATTTTTTTTAAGAAACTATTAAAACGAAATTAAATAAATAAATACTATGAGAATTCATTTTTTCTATAAAATAATATGGAAAACATAAAAAGTGCGTGAAATCAATTATAACAATTATAAAAATAACTGGAAAAACTGAATAAAATATTGATCTACTCCAACCCAATATTACAATTTAAAAATCAAAATATTGGTCTAATCCGACCAATTATTAAAAATAGGAAAAAAATAAATATTGATCTAATCTGACAAAAAATAAATATTACAATTAATTTCCACCGTAGACTACCCCAATTAATTTATCTCGTAGTTCTTCCTCTGCTGCGGACAACTCTCCCTTTTGAATCAAACTATCAAGGAGTTTAGTGTTAGCTATCAGTTTATCCCGCTCTGATTGTTTTTCAACGAACTCCCGCCGTGATATGTTGTACTCCATTTTAGCTCTTTCACTCTCCGCAAGTATTTCAACATTTTTTGTAGCTACTTCAATTGCGGTCGCACACTGCATTCTAGCGGATTCTTTTTCATCATTTGTTGTTCTTGCCCTGGCCTTTCCTTTGCCCCTTGCCTTGCATTTAGCGGCTTTCACACCAATAGGTCTGGATGGATATTGCATAGCTTGAGGATCATCGCCACTGCGGGGTGTTGATGGCACCCGTGGTGAATATTCTTCTCCATCGGTATCATTTGGACCATATTGTGCTATGAATTTAGGGTTCCTTCTGCAATCGTCATAACAATGGAAGAATAAAAATTGTTGCCTATCATTTTCATCTGCAAACAAGTTCAGGGTCCATGACTTTATATCTCCTTGGCTAGAGCCACTCCCGCCCCGATTGAAGTGACGCGCGGCTTTACTTTCACACCCCACATATTTGCCAATATCGTGAGCCATTTTTTACCACCGACACTTGCACGACTTCATTGATCGGTTGGAATTTGCATAATGATTCACGTCGCGCATAATTTTAGACCAAAACACACCAGCATTTTGACCTGTACCCACCACGCAGTCGGTGGAATGCTCGAACCATGCGCCACAAAGGATTTTATCATCCTCTACACTCCATTTGTCCCGGCTACCTTTCTTCTTCGGAACCGTACTCCCGGCCACTATTGCAACTTCATCGTTTCCTTCACCTACATCATTTCCTAAATGAATAAATCATTTTTTCAAAGCAAAACAAATCTCAAACATATACTAATCCAAATTATGAGAATTCATTTTAAAATACACGAACATATTAGATGATGTACTTGATTGTTCAAATGATGTACTAGATTGCATATTAAAATGCATATACTAAATGCATATACTAGTTACATATATTTTGCATGTTCAAATATACTTATTTTAAAATATAACAAAGGGAAATGAAGGCAATATAAATGAATTATAAATTAGAATCTTCATAATTGAAATAAAACACATTAAAATAGGGCTTACCGTCCGTAACATCGTGACTTCCATATTGTTGCCCATCTTCACCACCAAAATTTTGACCCGGTGAACCGCAACCTCCTCGGGGTGAAAATGCTCCCGATTCGTTTATAGCATCAAGATGTGGAGCATGAAAGCTTTGACCATTTAAATTATGGTACGAATTTTGCGATTGTGTGTTCGCATTTTGGGAGTGGTTCGGGTAAGGAGGGTTCATGTATGCGTTTCGTGAAGAGTGGCATTGATTTTAAAAATTCATGTATGAATGTTGAGAATTGAAATAAAAGTGGGGAGGGATGTTCGGAGAATTTTCACTAAATTCCGAATTTGGAAATGGCCGATAATTCAGATTTTGCGAAAAATTCTCCATATTGAAAGAATTTGGAATTACCCGATCTTTGCCTTTCGACGTTCTTCGTGGATTCATCACAAAAAATGAATTACAATATAGAAGATGAATTTGTGAGGTAAGAGAATTTGAATTGGAAGTAGTGTGGTGAAATGAGTTGAAATGCTCCATATTTATAGGCAAAAAAAGTTGGAGAATGAAATATAAAAATATAAATATAAATTATAAAAAAATAAAAAAGTTTAAAAAAATTTGCCTGGGACACGTGTCGCCACCAGAATGGGACACGTGTCCCATTAAAAAATAGCCATTTTTCCAGCCATTGGGGGACACGTGTCAACCTCTTATTCGACCATGTGTCCCCCAGATTTCAAATTCATATTTCCCCTCAAAAATTACCATTGCGGACACGTGGTCCAATCCATGGGTCAGGGCCGGCCTTTATATGGCCCAACCGGTACTGTTGAACAGGGCCCCAAAATTTCTGGGGCCCCAAAATTATATTATTAGGTATTATATATATATATAAATTTCTGGGGCCCCAAAGTAAGGTGCTCGTTTTTATTTTTCTTTTAATAAGCAACATGTAGTAGTTATAAAATTTATAACCCGATTCATGCAACCCGAAAATTTTATCTTAATTTCTTCTAATTTACACTTTAAACCTTGGTCTTTCCATGACTTATGGAAAGACCGTCTTTCAAGAGACACACTCTTGATATAATTCTTATATGAAAATTTTACATTAATATATTTAGGGGCCTCATTTTTCATTTGCACAGGGCCTCCGAAATGTCGGAGACGGCCCTGCCATGGGTGACACGTGTCCGCAACAAAAAAATAAAAAAAAGGATGTGGCTGAATGGGACACGTGGCCCACTCAGGGGGCGCCACGTGTCCCACTATGGCAAAAAAAAAGCTTGTGCAGTAAGTCCATGTGCGCAACCGCACATTTTTTACCACGTTCAGCCTCTTGACCGGGCTCTTATCAAGAGCCTGGTGAGTGGTCTCCTAAAAACATCCCAGGGAAGTAATTCACGTGGACCAGTACAGATTCAATCCTCTCCGCATTACGCATTTTTTCAAAATGTTTCGACACGCCTGAAATCCCGCAATTCAACGAAAATCCTTCGTCCAGTACGGACCAAATACCGATGACAATCGACAAAATAAACAGAAAGAAAAGTAGGAATATTAGTTTCCAATGCTATATGATCTACATTAGTATTCCATCGAAGTCAAATATTACAGAGCCAGCCCAAATTTCACAAGTACAGAAAGAAGTAAAACGATCAAAACATTCATAAAATGACTATTGTATCTAGGACTCAGCTAGAAATTTTAATTTGGCTGCTCGTAATTTAATTTGGTGCCTCTTTCTCTGACAATATTATTATAATTTTGTTTTTTTACAATTTGAGGAAATATAATGGCTTTAAAATTAAAAATAAACTAGGACACTAATAAAAAAAATGTGTTAACTAACTAACAAATAATTTCTTTTTTTAAAAACATTGGTAGGGAAATACCTTACGTACCTTGTCTAGTTGTGGCACCGGCCTTTGATTGTATAAATGCCTCAAAACAAATGTAAATATTATAAAGGTCTTCAAATTAATCAAGAGGACAATATTGGAGAATATAAATGTTTATTTTCCTTTTAAACTAAATTAATCATTTCTCTTTATTATTCATATTGTTTTAAGATGTTTTTTTTGGAAAATCATTCATTCCAAGATGTTGGAAAAAACGCTTAGCAGCGATTACAATAAGTGGAATTGACATCCTGCCTAACTAGCCTCTAGCAATAACTAATCTATTGCAAGGATATTCAAATTACATGTCAACCATACTGATCGTCTGTACTACTATAAATCAGAGATGCAATAAAAAAAATGGTAACACTGCCCTCATGAATATTAACTGACTTCCCACGAAAATCATGACCACTTGGCAGAGAGGAGCGTATCATACATCAATATAACTATGCCAAACATGGATCTTCTACAACTGTAACACCACGTGATCCAACCACGATTTATGTTGTCCAAACTGTAAACACCTTAAAAAATACAAATCTAGAGAACTCAAATTGATGGAAACCCAAAAATAAAACTACAATCAAAATTGCGAACGCACAATCTGAACAAGAAGATCGAGAACAATACATCAACGTGAACAACTAAATTGAGCTATCATCATGAACACAATTATCTAATCGATCAAGTTGAAGAACAAAACTAATATGTGGAGATAAATCTCACACTTATTGAATAGCAAAAATATAAATTAAAATAAACTGTTGTTCCCCATCTTCCCTAATGGGAAGATGAGAAAAAAGATTGAAGAAGAATGAATGTTGCAAGATTAGAGAGAGGCTGCACAAGGTTTTTGTTAAACCATTGAGAGAGAGGATTATTGTTTTAAGATGGTTTAACCTTAGAATATAACGGAATTATTTCTTTTTAGACTAAGTTGTATTTTTGGTCCTCTACAAAGCATCTTTATACCATGTTTTGGTCCCTGTTTGCAAATCAATCCTCAGACAGTTCAAACGAATTTGAAATGATATGTTTTGGTCCCCAATGACGATTTTTAGGTAAACCAAAACTGTTTTCTGATACAGTCAGGGATATTTTCATAATTTTACATATTATACCCTCGAAATTAGGCCAAACCACATTATCTTTTCTTCAATTTCCCACACAAATCGCAGCGTAAACACTAAAAGAAAACATCAACAATGGCTGACAACAGATCTTCGATCCTCTCCGATCTGATTCGTCGACAATCTCTCCGTTTGAAAGATCGTAACCCGCCCTCGGATGAAGAAGATGGAAACTCCGACAACAATTTCTCCTTCTCCACCAATAAAGCGGAGGTTGAGGCGGTTGCGGTTGCGGTTGCAAAATCGGAAGAATCCACCGCCGGTGCGGTCAAGGAAAAGGCGTCATGGAGGCGCCAATGGAAGAAGGAAACTCTGACCATGATTTCTTCTTCTCCGCCGATGAAGCGGAGGTGGAGGCGGTTGCAGTTACAGTTGCAAAATCGGAAAAATTTGCCGCCTATGCGGTCGAGGAGGAGGCGCCAATGGAAGAAGGAAACTCTGACGATGATTTCTCTTTCTCCGCTGAAAAAGCGGAGGTGGAGGCGGTTGTGGTTGCAGTTGTAGAATCAGAAGAATCCATCGTCGGTGCGGTTAAAGAGGAGGCGCCAATGGATTCGGTAGATAGCGGAGAAAGGCCCATTTTTCTCTGGTTTTTACTGATTTTCAGAAGTGGAGAAGTGGAGGAAAGGTCATTTTCTCTTGTTTTTACTTCCTCTTCTTAGCCCATTTTTTATTTCAAGAAATTAGATTGTGATTGGTGGAAGGCAGAGAGGAAGGCAGTGGTTTGTGATTGGTGGCGGCGCTCTTGACCGGCAGGATGGTGGCAGCGCTTCCAAAGGTTCAATGAAGAAGAAGGATTTTTTTTTGTTCTTAGGGGTATAATGGTTATTTAACAAAAAAATTGACCAATTTTACCATTGACTTATCTGAAAATCGCCACTGGGAACCAAAACATATTGTTATGAATTTGTTTGGTACTATCTGAGGGTTGATTTGCAAATGGAGACCAAAACATGGTATAAGATGCTTTGTAGGGGACCAAAAAAAACAATTTAGTCATCTTTTTAATATAAATGTTAGAATTTGAAAGTACATTAAACTATGTCTCAATATTTAATAAAAAAATATCGTGTAATGTTGTTCATAAGAAACTTGATAGCTTGTAACTAATTTAGTATCTTGTGTTTAACTCTCAAGTGAATTTTGTAGCTATGACCATTTGTTAGTAATCTATAATAGTCTACCGACACACAAACTTACAATATTTTTTATAACCAATCAAAAGAACAAGATTGTTTATGATCAGTTAAAAGAATTGAATTCCCGATATGAAATTCAAGCTACTTGCATAACTGGGTGGCATTGCTTACATTGAGTGCGACGAGACGTGGGCTAGAATGGTGGAAAATGAACATAACCTGGTATGCGGTCAGAATTCTGCAAGTTGTTGGACTGGCCACTGATGTCAAGCTTCCAACACCAGCTCAGAAGCAGATTTCAACAATTGAATTTATGCATTTCCACTCATTCAGTTAATTTGGGGGTCAATTTGTTATGTATAAATTTACTTAAATGAGATGTTTGATTAGATGGTCTGCCACCAAATTATGCAAGTGACTCTTATGATTAGCGATCGACTTTTCTAAAACCAATTTGGGTTTCTATTAGGCACCTATTCCTTTCTTTTATTTGGTCGCAATCCACTGTTATATACAATTATCAAAAAAAAATTAAAGAGGAAAAAGATGAAATAGCATCCTACTCCTAATCCTGCATTACATCATCGATTGAATGATTAGTACTAGATCATATTGGATAACAAAAACATTTGTTTTCATTCATAACAAAATTAATTATTTCTCTTTATGATTCATGTGGTTGTTTTTAAGTGGTTAAATTTGGAGGGGGTTTATATTAGTTTCAATTAAATACAAAATTTTAGCCGTCTATCGGGGTTATAGAATCCATTTTTCATTTTTTGAGGCAATCAAATGACCATATCCTAGATATGAAGATCCAATTGGCCAAATTGCAAATAAATTCTTTTGATTTCAGCCAAAACGAATGTAATTTACAAAAAAAATGTCTTTGAAAATTATTCATGTGTGATTATGAACACCCAATGTTTCATTTTGAACAGAGGATTTTAACTCGAGCGTGGAATTACCAAAAAGAATTTAAGTTTCGGGAACATATGTGAAACTGATGCTGCAATTCATTAAAGAACATATTTTTGAGAATGTTGAAAAAGTCCCTTGCTAGGAGCTTGATCTAGAGAATAGCTAGGGGAAATGAAGCAAAATGAAGAGGACTTAAAGTTAAAGCTATGTGTTAAGGAAATATACTTCTCCAACAAAATATTTTCCGGCGAAATCCCATCGAGTTTCGGATACCTGAAGAATATGCAAATCCTGATTAGTCCAAGAGGATCGAATGACAAATCCAATGACTGTAAATTTTGTAGCTTTGAAAGCTGTGGAGGGATTGGGCCGCTGAGTTGATTCCTTGACAAATCCAGGATCTGCAGATTCTTCAGGTATCCGAAACTCGATGGGATTTCGCCGGAAAATATGTTGTTGGAGAAGTATATTTCATTAAGACTGGAGAGATTCCCGATTGATGCCGGAAGTTTCCCCGAGAAGTTGTTCTCGAAGATTAATCTCTAAACTGACTGGAGTGTGCCCATTGATGATGGGATTGTTCCGCTCATATTGTTCTCTAATAAACGGAAAAATCCCAACGCAATTAGCCCGGAAATGGAAGAAGGAATGCTGCCGAAGAGCTTGTTCTGGTTCAGGTACTGATAAAATATAGAGTACTTTATTATGGTGCACTGATATTAATCAATGACACATCTCATCAATGATGTGGGTTACAATATATAGAGTTATAGCAAGCCAAAGTCTAAAAGGAATACGATTCTAAATCTATAAGGAAACTACAATGTATAACTAATTCCATAAGGAAACTAATTCTATAAGGTAACTACCATCTATAACCTTTCCTAGAAGGAAAGGTATTCTATTTCCCTAACACTACGCTTAGCTGAACAAGTCGCTCAGCATATGAAAGGGGCAGCAGAGGATGTCTGGGGTAGATTTCTCGCGGCATAAAATCCAACAGAAGTTCTTATTGGAATATAAAAGAGATTGTTAGGTGATTTCAAGTTGCAAGATTCTACTTGGATAATTCAATTAAGTGAGAAAAGGGTTTAGATTCTTAACTGTAATACTATGTTGCAGAATTACAAGTCAAAGTAGACTATGTGGACAAGTTTACGGCCTTAACAGCTCAATTTCTCCCTAAAAATGATGAAGTGGTTTTTTAAAGTGAAAAAGTTAGCTAAAAAAGAAGTTAGGCTCTGTTTGGCAGACTTGTGCTTATAAGCAAAGTTGGCTTATTTTGAAAGTAAGGGAAGACAAGCTTCTACTTTTCCCCCAAAATAGGTTATGCTTTTAAAATAAACTGTTATTTAGCATTTTATCAAACACAAAAAGGTGATTTTCTTATAAGCATAAAAGCTTAAAAGCTCTGCCAAACAGAGCTTTAGAGAGTTACTTTTTAGTTGAAAGTGGTTGAAAAAACCTATAAGGCAAGTCATGAGCAATTTGCAAAAATTGACGGTCTATGAGAGAAATCATTAATGAGGTAGGTAGCTGAACTGAAAGTGCTGAGACCTGAAGACAAGGTTAGAGAATTAATAGATGCATTTACATGGAGCTCACTAAAAACAAACGTTTGCTTCCTAGAAAGCATCATGTCAAACAAACTAAATTTTGTTAAGTTATTTTCGTGTTTGTTGAGTATAGGCAAACTAGAGGCCGTCTCTTGAAAGACGGTCTTTCCATAAGTTATGGAAAGACCAAGGTTTAAAGTGTAAATTAGAAGAAATTAAGATAAAATTTTCGGGTTGCATGAACCGGGTTATAAATTTTATAACTACTACATGTTTCATACTAAAACTTTGATATTGCAACTAAGACCTTTTACCTTTTATTATTCTAATCAAACCCCGTCTTTCCATAAGCTTATGGAAAGACCGTCTTTCCCAAGACTTTGCCGGCAAACTATTATTAATTCATTCTAATTATTAAAATTTTGTTAAGTTCTTTTCGTGTTTGTCGAGTGTAGGAAAATTATTGTTATGATAAAATCGACATCATTTTGTTTCCGAGTCAGAATATTTGAGTAGGAGATACTCCACAAAAATGTTCTATTATTTACACTGACATTTAAAAGTTAGAGTGGATCTACTGAAAGACGGTCTGTCTATAAGTTTATGGACATGCTAACTAAGCTTTGGGGCAAGGCCGAGCGAGACGTTGTACCTTTCTTCAAAGAGTGCCGAGCCGACTAGCATTCATTTCCCCATTTTTCGAACAAAAAAGATGACTATAGGATCTAATTCGCTTTCCGTAGTGAACTGGTCGTTCCATACCTTCTGTCTGTCTGATAACCTTATAAACTACATTTGTTAAATTATGTACAAAATTTAGAATTTTCTAAAAGATTTTTTTTACATCATATATTTTTTTATATTTCATCTTCAAATACATATTATTACTTGTTTTAACTTATAAAATGCAATATTTAATTTTTTTTTAAAAAATTACAACATTTAAAGTAAAAGCTCCCGTGGACTGTTTATAAGCTTATGGAAAGACCGTCAGAAGACTTTCTCTAAAAGCTATTCCTTGTTTCATCCTCCCATTCCACCCTGAAGATTATATGTCTCAGCTTGATATATAGCAAATTTTTTATGGTTTTGATGCTTTAGATGTGTGGGAGCATAGGTGAGAGATAATATACTTCATTAGTGAAATTTGTCAATTTAATAACTTTAGGAGGCAAAACCGATACTTCTATGATATACAAAAGAAGCCTATGTTATTATTTGATATACGAAATGAGATAAGATCCAAAAGTAAGATCTTAAACTATTTTGTCGCTACTCTCATTTTTTTCCATGACCTAATACTTTATATCTTTATTACAAAGTATGAAATTCAGTAGGTTATAACAAGAAAATACAGTTTAATTTGATGTCAAATCTTGAGTGAGGATGGTAAACACTTAAAATCTTAGACAAGAATAATGATATACACTTCTTTAATTTGCTATATTAACTAATTTATTTATCAATTTATTGCACAAGTTCAATTCATTTTCCTTACTAGTGAGTATTATTTTCCATTGATTTGCGTAACTTGTATTTTTGAATACAAGTATCGTACTAAACAAGTTTAATATTTTTTTATATTTAACTTATTTTGTATACTAATAAGGCAAAGTCTTGGGAAAGACGGTCTTTCCATAGGCTTATGGAAAGACGGGGTTTGATTAGAATAATAAAAGGTAAAAGGTCTTAGTTGCAATATTAAAGTTTTAGTATGAAACATGTAGTAGTTATAAAATTTATAACCCGGTTCATGCAACCCGAAAATTTTATCTTAATTTCTTCTAATTTACACCTTAAACCTTGGTCTTTCCATAACTTATGGAAAGACCGTCTTTCAAGAGACGGACTCTACTAATAATATATTATTTCTTGAAAATTTATAAAAATAAATATTTTTATTTTATTCATTATTTAATAAACTTTAACTAAATTGAGTAATTCGCTATATATTTCATATAGTTATTTTTAGTTTAAACAATTTATACTCCTAAATACCAAATTTAGTTTTTATTTTTAATTTAAATGTGAGACCTAATATTATATGATAATTAAAATAAAATTTAAATGCGCGGGGGAACTTCAGCTAATACTAGATAATAATGATAAAGCTTACAATATAAATTACTTCACATATTTAAAATGTTGGATAATCGTTAGAATAATTTCCTTTACACTTTAATTTTTTACAATATAAGAATGGTATAAATTGTGACTAGCAAATGTATAAATTAGTTCATATATTTAAAATGTCTATTAAATTTTCTAATGATTTTATTGGACTTTCATGGAGTTTATAACAAGCAAATATATAAATTAGTTAGTAATATATTTAGAGTATTTATTTTTTTATGAAAATTTTGTATATAGATCAAAGCAAATCAAAAGAGTTTTTAGGTCATCACTCCTGGCATTTTATAAGCAAAACCCCCTATCAAAACTTACTATTTAAAATCAAACAAACAACCAGCTCTATATTCTATCTAGCTCATCTTCAAAATTTTCTTTCCATCTTTTCTTGCTCCTCCATTTGCATTGGCTTCAACTTGGGCAACCAAGGTATTCATCTTCAAATCTTTTTGGATAAAGATCCTCTTGTTCCTTTAATTCCATATTCTATATAAAACATTAGTAAGTTTCATCAACTTCAAGTATTGCCTTCTTCTTACCATCATCATCAACAAACATCTTTTTACTTGCATCAAGTTTCTCACATCCCTCAACTTTAAGATTTTCATCAACCCCTTAGTGTATGTACAACCCAAAAACAAATGAGTTGCTATCTCATCCACCTCATCAAATAAACTACAACTTTGTTGTGTCTTCAAAATCCCAAATATTTGTAATCTATCAACCGTGTGCAACCCTCCCTTCAGTAGCATCCATAGGAAAATTCTATGCTTAGGTAAAATATTTTTGTGCCAAATTACCTTTGCATAAAAGTACCTTTTGCTTCCTCCCTTCATTTCATCATACACAATCCTTGTCTTCAACTTGCCTTCCTTGTTTATACAACTCCAAAGGGTTTGGGAGTGTTTATCTTTCAATTTGCACAACATCTTTCAATGACAACTGGAACTTACCCCTCATTTGCTTCCTTGTCGACTTCCACCCTTTATGTAATATGCTTGAATCTACCTAACCCAAAGAATGTCTTTCTTTGAGTTCAAATCCCACAATTGCTTATATAGTACTGCCTTATTCCAAATGGAAGGATCTCTAATCTCCAATCCTCCAATTTTTTTGCTTCTACAAATTGTGTCCCAAGAGATGGGAGTATAACCCCTTTTCCCTTCTTCTCTTCCCCACAAAAAAATATCTACAAAATTTCACAATCTCCTCATAAACACCCTCGGGTATACCTAGTATACTAGCCTAGAAGCTAGCTATACTTAGTAAAATCGAATTGATCAATTGCACCTTCCCTGCATAAAAAAGAACACTAGAATTCCAACTATGCAATTTTCTTCTAATTTTATCCACTAATTGCTCACAATCTCGCTTCCTCCACTTCACATTAGACAAAGGCAGCCCCAAATATTTCATAGGAAAATCTCCTCGTGTTACATTTAACAATCCAGCTAACAATTTTTTCTCCTCATCATCCATTCTAAAAAAAAATATTCTAGATTTTTCCTCACTTATTGCAAGACCTGAGACCTCCATAACCTCTTCAATCATCCTTCACACCCTCCATGGAGCTTTGGTTTGCTCAACAAAAAAATAAGAAATCATCACCAAACAACAAAGTATGCACACCAACCTTATAGCATCTTTGGTGGAATTCTAGGTGTTGCTCCTTGAACTCCTTTGCCATAATTCTTTTAAGGTACTCCATGCTCAAAACAAACAACAAGGGGGATAAATAATCCCCTTGTTTAACTCCTTTTCTACCCATGAATCCTTCAAAATACATCTCATTCAAAACAAAACAAAATGATGACTTCATTGTATTTATCTTAATCAATCTATTATCAACCTGGGGAAGTTTAAAACCTCAAGCCATTTAACAAGAAATTTCCAACTTATACAATCAAAGGCTTTGCTAATATCCACTTTAACAACACAACTTCTCTTCATGCCATCAACATTGTACATATGCAACAGTTCTTGTGTTAAAAGAATGTTGTGTGATATGTGCCTACCTTTCACAAAACCACTTTGATTCTCACTAATCAAACAAGGTAAGACCTCACAAAGTCTTGCACAAATTAATTTGGTTATCACTTTTTAAAGTACGGAGCAACAATCAATAGGCCTATAATCACTTGTAAACTGAGGTTGACTCCCATTTGGGATCAAGGATATCACGGCTTGATTCAAGGAGTTTGGAATTTCTTCCCCCTTGAAAAATATTTGTACGGCCTCCACCATACTTCCTCTAATTATCTCTCAATTGCTCCTAAAAAATGGCTTGTATACCCATTTCTCCCCAGGCTTTTGTTAGGATGAATCCCCCAAAGTGATTTCTTCACATCATTTTCACCAATTGGTTGGATTAAGGATGCTTGTTGTTGTATGCTTAGCACTCCACCAAAAATAGCCAAGTTTTCCTCTAAGTCTTTAGTTTCCCAATCGACTCCCAAATGGCTCTCATAGTGCCTCTTCAAATGTTCTTCAATCAGGTCTATATTGGATAGTATCTACTCCCCTCATTTATGTTCAAAATTTAGTTCTTGTATTGCCATGTTCTCATAGAAGCATAAAACAACTTGGTAGGCCTATCCCCCTAATGAAGCCGTTGCACTTTAGCTCTTTGTTGCAAGAACTTGTATTTAGCCTCCTCCAATTCTTCAAGCACTTTCCTTGCATCAAATTCCACCTTTTGCCTCCTTTCATCCCTTGGCTCTTCATCCAACATCTCTTGTGCCAAAAGCCATTCATTCTTAGCCTTCTTCACCCTTTCTCCAATCTTAGAGAACTCCCTTATATTAAGCCTATTCAAAGACTTTTCCATGTCTTCAAGAAGTTTTCCAAAATCCTTCATTGTGCTCACTTTCCTCCAAACCGCTTGGATTGTCCCCTTGAAGTGTGGTGAGGCCTCCCGCATATTGAAATATTTGAAGCTTCTCCTCTTCCTCTTGTCTTCCTTATGCCAACTCGAAATGATAGGATGGTGGTCCGAGAGTGTGTCCAGGTTTACCTCACAAAAGGCTCGGCCAAGCCTTCTTACCCATTCTTGGTTTACAATGCCCCTATCAATTTTGCTTTGTATCAACTCCCCCACTTCCCCTCTATTGCACCAAGTAAACTTTTGGCCAATAGTTTTAATTTCAACCAACAAACTAGTCTCCATCACTTCTTAGAAATCCTAGAATTCCTTTTCTCCAACTTCTTTCCCACCTTCTCTATTCTCAATATCCAAAGGAGAGTTAAAATCTCCTATGATCAGCCATGGTTTATCATCTCTACTCCCTTGCCCCTTTAGGAACTCCCACATTTGTTTCCTCTTTTCAATGGTGTTATGACCATACACCACCGTCAAGAACAATTTCAAGTTATTTCTCCTAATCATCCCATCAAAATTCATCCATTGATCCCCAACATTCAACACCTTCATATTATAGAAATCAGCCCTCAAACCTAGCCAAATTCTCCCCCTACATCATTCACATTTGTTATCAACTCCCAACTACCTATTCTCCCCCACACTTTTTTTTTTGAAAAAAAGTTTTCTTTTTTACTTTAGTTTCCACCAAACAACCTATATGATTAAGTATACAAAATTTTTTCACCCTCCTATGCTTATCACATTTATTCAAACCCCTTACATTCCAACAAGAAAATCTACTATTCATAAGGAGGGTCGGATAATAGAGTATACCAATTACCTTCATTCCTTGAACTCCTTGGATTTTCTTCTTTCTTCCTTGTTGCCTTTATTCTTTTCTCTACCATTTTGAACTCAATCTTCTCCCCTGCAGCCCTTTAACTTCTCATTACTGCTCTTTAGCTTCCCTTTGTTGCCCCTTAACACCCTTCGCTCCATCTTGCTTCTCATTTTCTTTCACAATCCTTCCAATTGGCACATAAATCCTCCTATTCATTTGGCTTTTTCAGCTTCATTTTTCTTCATACACACCTCCTCATTATGCCTAATAATCCCATATTTTCCACATTTAGTTGGCTTCCATTCAAAATAGATTTGCTAGCTAACAATCACTTTGTTTTCATTAAGGTGTGTCCAGAAGGGTATCACTTATCATCACCTCAACTTGCACCCTTGCAAAATCCAGTTTGACCTTCTCTTGAGTTACTCTATCAAGATTCAAAGGTTTCCTAAGTGGACTTACTATCTTGCTTATGAGTTTTGGTTGCAAATACTCCAATGGCAAGCCAGGGAGCTGAATCCAATCAGGGACAACATTAGGTTCTTCAATCACACCTTCTTTATTACAATCTTTCAATAAAATGGGCTTCCCATCAAAGAACGTCACTCATTTCTCCAAAACAACTCATTTATGCTCCTTACTTTGAAATTTAACCATAAAAACTCATGAATTTAGAAGTCATACCTCGTTGATTCTTCTTCCCCAAATCTGAAAAAAGAACCCCTCCATGACTTTGAATGATGGGTTGCTGCCCGAAACCTTGCACATAATGGTAGTCTCCCATTGCTTTGAGCTTTCTTCCACCTCCTCCATGGTTATTTCACCCACAAACATGCCATCTATCTCCACGGGTTTGTAGTATTGAATCTCCGTCGAGCTAGATTTGAGTATAGAACTCCAAGATCTTACCTCCTTTCCCTCCTCCTCCACTTCTTCACTTCAAACAATTTTCCTCCCTTCTTTAGAGATGAAATTAAAATTTGAACCCGCATTTTTTTATTCTTCAAAAACTTCTTTTTCTTCCACTCCTTGGCTTTTAGCTTCTTTAGGGCTTGAAAGTGAATAGTCAAGAACACTCTTCAGCCTTATTTTATTTTTTCCTTTGCCTTCATCTTTCAACAAACCCAAGCCGCTCACCTCCTCCTTCTAAAACGTTTTTCTCTCATTTGATTGTTGTGTTTTCCCTTTATTCTTAGTGTCAGATCTCCTCATGGTGTGAGGATGACAAATTCAAAAGAGAATTACCATGTCTGAAATAAGAAAAAAAGGAAGAACACTCATACTATATGAAAATCACTCCTAGTACTTTAGAGAGTAGAGAGAGAGTTACCCTTAGAGAAGCTTTTAGTTACATATTTAGATTATTTGTTAATCATTTTAAATACTCCCTCTGTCCCAGCCTATTCTGCACATAATCTTTTCACAATCTCCAATAAACATGTTTGACTGTAAATATATGTAGCTATGAACAATAATGACACACAAAGATTTGATATTTAGAAACTACATGTTACGACGAATCTAACCATATCTCATACGATAAATTATTGTTCATGTACATATTCAAATATGTGGTCAAAGTTTGACATCTTTGATCAAAAAAAGATTCTGTGTAGAATAGACCGGGAACGGGGGAGTATTTAGTTTTAACCCAGTGAATTACATAATGTACAAAAATAACAAATGTGCAATAATCAGTCTGAGCATAGAGCGGTGATTAGACTAAAAAAGTGGAGTCTTGAGAAGAATAACAACTTGAAAGAAAACGAACAAAGGTGACAGTAAGAAATGAGGCAAAAATAGTTGGGGATAAAAAATGATAAATAAATAATATCCCAACACTACACAGAAAGTATAATACAATTCAATAGTACAATGCGATGTCCTTTGCATTTTTGCTTCCCCGTGGTCTCGAAATCGGCCCCTGCCTGGGTTACAGGTGATACAAGCATCCGCAATGGTGAGGATGAAGTCTTTTTCTCAAAGATGCAGACCAGAAGCAAGATTGTTAGGATAAATCAGACTCCTGATTAGATTATGATTTATTATGATTAGAGTTCTTTCCTTATTATACCTCTATTGTACTCTCTATATATTTAGATATCAATAATACAATTGATTACGGCAAATCATTCTATCATGGTATCAGAGCAAGGTTTTGATCCTAAGCCATAAATTTTAATTTATTGTTCAGCGCCTCCCTCCTTCTCTCTTTTCCGGCCCTGATTCCGGCGAAGTTCCGGCCAAATTCCGGCATCCTCCTCCATTCTCCGGCGTCCTCTCAAGTCTCGATTTTCCAGCAAAGTTTCCATCTTTTTCCAGCGGCGTCTTTCTCCATCGGCAGCCTCCTCCAGCGGCGGTCTCCTCCTCCGGCGTTCTCCAGCGGCGGCTCCTTCTAGCGGTGTTTTCCAGCTCTCGCGGCGAGATCCACATCTTCCAGCGGCGAGATCGCAAAATCCAGTGCTCGTCTTCCCATCGTCCAGTGCGTGAAGTCACCCATCCTCCAGGGCGTGAAGGTCACGCGCCATCTCGGCCGAAGAAGTAAACTCTAGCGCGTGAAGGTCATGCGCGGTTGACTCGTGCAACTTCAATTTCTTGCGTTCTTAAATTTATTGCGAGTTCAGCCTGTGTATCGCGAGTTCAACCTGTTTATCGCGAGTGGAACTGATTTCTCGCGAGTTGAACCTGCTTATCTTGAGTTGAGGTCCTTTATCACGAGTTTTTCATATTCTAATCAACACCCAGTCAATTTCTGTGCAATTCTTGGGCTTTTGCTATAGTTTATTTGGGTTCTACATCTCGAGAAGATTGCTCCACTAATTGGGTTGCAGACAAGTTATTGTTTCAGGCCAGTTTGAATGGTCCCAACCGTCATTCTTTGTCGAATCAGTGGATCGTTGATTCAGGTGCAATATCTCATATCACTGCTCACACCAGTCATCTTGATCAGGTACAACGTTATCGTGGTTCTGATTCTATTCTTGTTGGAAATGGTGAATCATTATCTATTTCTCACATCGGCCAATGTCATTTATCTGGTTTCTCTGTTAATGATGTCCTTGTGGTCCCTAAGATTACTAGAAGTTTATTGTCCATTAGTAAGCTTACTCGTGATCTACCTGTCTGTGTTATATTTGATGTCGATGCATTTTCCATTGAGCACAAGCTTACAGGGGCGATAATTGGTAAAGGCCGTCATAGGTCTGGTCTTTATTTTCTTGAGACTGGTGATTCCAATTTTTTAGGCGAACTACGCTCTACAAAGCTTCATGCTTCTTTTGAGCAGTGGCATTCTTGCCTCGATCATGTGTCTCATGATACTGTTCAATTATAGAATCGACGGGGCCTTATTTCTGTCACTTCTGCTATGTCTGCACCTGTCAGTTGCTTTCCTTGTCAGATGGCCAAGAGTAGTCGTTTGCCCTTTTCCACTAGTGACAAGCGCGCTACAGATTTATTGGATAAAGTACATTGTGATTTGTGGGGACCAACTCCTGTTTTATCTGTCAACGGTTTCTCTTATTATGCCATTTTCATTGATGATTTTTCGCGATTCACATGGTTTCTTTTGATGCGGCATAAGTCGAATTTCTATGACACCTTTATCCAGTTTCAGAAATTCGTTGAGAATCAGTTTTCTGCCAGGGTTAAAAAATTTCAGACCGATGGTGGCACCGAGTTTACTAATCACCGACTTCAGACTCATCTCATATCATGTGGCATTCATCATCAGATGTCCTCGCCCTATACACCTGCTCAGAATGGCCGGGCTGAGCGGAAGCATCGCCACATCACAGAGACTGGTCTTGCCATGCTTTTTCACTCTTCTGTGCCGCACTGTTATTGGGTGGAAGATTTCTCCTCTGCGGTTTACATTATTAACCGTCTGCCTAGTTCTGTTCTGAGTGGCAAATCACCTTTTGAGGTTGTTTTTGGTCATGTGCCTGACTATACCCTCTTTCACCCGTTTGGTTGCCGTGCATTTCCATGTCTGCGTGCCACTGTTACTGATAAGTTTGCACCCCGATCCATTCCCTGTGTTTTTATTGGCTATCACCCTCGTCACAAGGGCTTCCAGTGTCTCGACTCCTGATTAGATTATGATTTATTATGATTAGAGTTATTTCCTTATTACACATCTATTGTACTCTCTATATATTTAGATATCAATAATACAATTGATTACGGTAAATCATTCTATCAAAGATGAAGGCAAAAGGATCCGCACTTGGGTCTCTGAAATCAGAGACGTCTTTTCCAGTAAGAACGATGGTTCCCGGTGAGAGTATCGATTTGAGGATTGAGCTGGGTGGAGGGGCGTGGTTTGAGATAGGTGGAGGCACGGGGAATAGGGAAGAAACGGAGGTTGAAGGCAAGATGAGGATTTAGTATCAGGGCTTTTGACCCGAAATTATCCACATTTAACCGCGAATTTTCCTTTCGCATATTAGTACTTCGTTTCACCATTAACTATGATATCTACGGAATAAACGTAACGGTAAACTCTCATCCTAAGTCAAACTCGGACTAATCCAACTGGATTTAATGAGTTTGAAACTCATTTCTCATATAATTAATAGGCTTTAAGCTTAATAGTAATCTCTTTTATCCAATTTTATACTTTGTGTGTGATCCTATATGTTCAGTCATAATAAGCTGCAAATCCAATATAATTAATGCTATCTGTCAAAAACACTTTCGAACTAAACATTCTGATCAATCAAAATAACAGAATTAATTATCTCCCTAATTTATTCTCAAACTATATTATATAAATACACATTGACTAAAAAATACTATTCCACCTGTCTCATCCCAGGTATTAAATAACAGCCAAACTCAAATAATAATAAGAGCAAAGTGTATATATATACCATACATAATTGACGAAAGCACAGATATAATCTTGCGATAATTGAAAGTGAAGATATAACTCTAGATGTTTAGGTTATGTGCAAATATAACTTTTTTCAATGGATTTATATCGGAATTGAGTAAAAAGTCAATTTTACCACTCTGAAAAATGAAAAATACAAATAAATTTATTAATTTGACCCTCTAACCCCTAATCCCTAAAATACAATGCCTCTGTTGGTGGCGAACAGAGGGAAGCTTCCTAAAGCCGACGCCCAACCCTGGAGATGAAATCCCGCCGAGGCCAAGCTCAGTAAGGAAGACGAAGGCAGCCACCCGCTTACAGTGAAGGAATTGTTGAAGAATTGAAGCAGGGAGAGGCAGCGACGTCGACGACGAATGGAGCTTCTGGGCCTAGACAAAATTCAGAAAGCGCCACTCCCCGTAGGTATATCTCTGCAAAATTCCCCACCTTTTTTCTTGGTTTTAAGGGTTGAAGTTCAAGTCAGTTGATTAGGATTGAATGAGAATGTTAAAGATGAATGTTAAAAATTGAGTCTTGATGGCGAAAGTCTTTGATTTGGAGCTAGTTTTTGTAGGTGATGGGTTTCCAAGTGACATTAAACACTTGTTCGTTTGGTATTCCTGGCAATTCGAAGCTATGTGAGAGAAATTCCATCATGAATCAGTAATCTCTCAGATTTAGAAACTTTTATCCACTCCCTCTGTCCCAGCTCAAATTGCAAGGAATCTTTTTCACGCTTATCAAGAAGCTTATCTAACCGTTAATATGTTTAACTACGTATAACAACGATAAACAAAAAGTTACTTTTGGGAAACTACTTGTTTCGACGAATCCAACCATATAACATATGATAATATTATTGTTTATATATCTATTCAAATATGTGGTCAAAGTTGGACAGTGAATAGTGACATAAAGTGAAGTGTGCAGTTTGAACTGGGACGGAGGGAGAACTAGGTTCGTGCGGTACCAAAAAGTTTTTGGAATCAGTGGCGGAGATAGTAACAATGGTGGGTGGTGGTGGATTGGCTGGTGGCAGAGCTCGGCGGTGGGGGCATTTTTGTTTTTTAAAATTTTGCAATAGGTTAGATGGTGTTTTGGTCATTTTCGATCGGTCAATGGCCGAAAATTGTCAGTCATGCTGGAATAATGACTTTAGGACTATATTTATACTTACGTATAATAGTTAGCAAAATCTTGGGAAAGACGGTCTTTCCATATGCTTATGGAAATACGGGTTTAATTATAATAATAAAAGGTAAAAGGTTTTAGTTGCAACATTAAAAATTTAGTAAGTAACATGTAGTAGTTATAAAATTTATAATCCGGTTCATGCAACCCGGAAATTTTATCTTCATTTCTTCTAATTTACACTTTAAACTTTAGTCTTTCCATGACTTATGGAAAGACCGTCTTTCAAAAGACGGACTCATAATAGTTAAAGTTATATTTACACTAAAAAAATAAATGAGGGCTATATTTGCACTTTCTCAACATATTGGGTTATATTTGCATATTACCCTAATAATAAAACTGATTTCCATTTTCAGTAATCATACTATGATGAAATTTAAATTTTGATCATCACACTTTAAAACTGGTACTTTTAATTCCATACTGATGAAGCAGTGCAAGAAATCTGAATCAGTGCAAGAAGTTGTGCACTGTGGAAATTGGAGGGATGCTGAAGCAGTGCAAGAGGAAAACTGGAGGCAAGTTTAAAACAGCCCGACTTTGGCGCCAACTTCAAATCTTCAGTTTAAGTTTGAAAGGGCCAAAACGACATCAAACCAATGCGTTTTCATTTCCTCCTGATTTTGTTATTTGGCCAAAACACGTGTCGTGCTATGTCTGGCTTTTTATTTTGTTTGTTTTTTCTGCTTTGTGGTACCAGCTTAAAAGCTGTGATTTGGTTTAGTTTTGGATTGGATGGTACAAAGTGAACAATGCAGTATCAATGAAAACCTCCTTTTCTTCTTCATTTTTCTCTGAACTTAAATTTTCACATGGTATCAGAGCATAACCAAGAAAATCTGGAGATGCTTCTTGTTTAAAACTTCGTTGAATTCTGAACATTTTAAGCTGTGAATCATGGCTTCTGATGGTGAATCAGTGGATTCAGTTCATCATTCATCCAGATCTAATTCGTACAGAGGAAGGCCAAGAATTAATGATCCATTTGATCTGCAAAATGGTGACAATTCAAGTCTAGTGTTGGTGGCAGAACCTTTGAACGAGTTCAATTATATAACATGGAGCAGGTCAATGGTGATTGCTTTCAAATCCAGAGGAAAACTGAAGTTCTTGACTGGTGAGATTCAAACACCAGATCCGGACGATCCACTATATGACAGATGGGATAAGGTAAACTCAACCTTGATTTCATGGATACTGAATTCCATTTCAAAGAAAATTGCAAGAGGTTTCATGTTTTTTGAAGATGCTTATGCTTTATGGAATGAGCTGAAGGAGAAATTTGGGGAGAGTAATGGTCCTCTTATTCACAAACTGAAAAAGGATATATGTGAATTAAAGCAAAGCAATGAATCTATAGCAGTTTACCTTACTGAATTGAAGAGTTTTTGGGATGAGTATGCATGCTTGAGGCCGAGAAAGAAATGTAGTATAGACTGCATTAATTAAACTTGTTTAGCTGTAGAAGAAGAGGATGATAAGTTGCATCAATTTCTAATGGGATTGAATGAAGAATACAGTTCCATTAGCCATCAGATCTTATTGATGGATCCTCTGCCTAGTATTGGGAAAGCATACTCCATGATAACTAGGATAGAGAAACAGAAGGTTATTCACTGTGGTTATCAGGAAATTCAAGGCAATTCTGCTATGGCTGTAAGGATTTATAGGGACAGGAAAGTACCTTATCAGATCAAGGAATCAAGTACTGATTAGGTTGAAGAATCAGATGGTTTCAGGAGGAGAAATGTCAGAAGACCTGACCTGAAGTGTGATCATTGTGAAAATCTAGGACATGTGAGGGAGAACTGCTTCAAAATCAAAGAATATCCAGAATGGTGGGAAGGTAACAGAGATGTTGCAGTTAAGCCTCAATTTGCTCCACAGATCTATCAGAAACCTGCTCAGAAGTATACAGCACATGTGGCTATGGAGGAAGAGGATACACCACTGAGTGATCCAGATGCAAAATTGCATGCACTAGTTGCAAAGCTGGTGGAAGCACAACTTGAGAAGAAACAGAAAGGGAAGGAACAAATTCCATATCAGTATGGAGCAGTGAACTATGCACATTATCATGATTTTGCAGGTAGGTTGGTCACAAACTTTTCCCTTAATGTTTTTACTTTGACTGATGATAAGTGGATTGTTGACAGTGGAGCATTAAGTCATATGTGTGCAAATCTGTCTATATTTCATAATGTTGTTGCTGTACAAAGTCCCACACCAGTTTATTTACCAGATCACACAGTTAAGCAAGTCACAGCTATAGGATCAGTTAAGTTGAATCCCTCAGTCACCCTGATTGATTGCCTACACATTCCTGATTTCAAATATAATCTCCTTTCTATAAATAAGCTTACTAAGTCCATGCCTGTTATCTTCAAATTCTCTTATGGTCTTTGTGTACTGCAGGGCCTCAGAACTAACAAAGTCCTTGCAGCAATCAAAGAAGAAAATGGCCTATACATTTTAGACAACCATTCATTTCATCCAGACATCATCAAGCTGAGACTTCATTCAAAACCATTCCAAAGTACTGTAATAGGAGCTGTTGCTAATCAGAATCCACCATCTCTTCATTCTTGGCATCTTAGATTAGGTCATCCTTCTAATGATGTACTAAAACACATTTCTGAAACTGCTACATTGTCCAATACTGATAGTATTTGTACAGTTTATCCTATGGAAAAACAACATAGACTGCCTTTCTCACTCAGTACTAGTTTTACTCAGTCCCCTTTTATGTTGTTGCATTTGGATTTGTGGGGACCTTATAAGATCAGTTCCATTAATGGTTGCAAGTATTTCTTAACAGTAGTAGATGATTGTACTAGATCTACATGGACTTATTTGATAAAATCCAAAGATCAAGTGTTTTCAATTCTCAAACTGTTTCTTGTCATGGTTCATAATCAGTTTCATACCTCAGTCAAATCAGTAAGAACAGATAATGGAAGTGAGTTTGTTAATCTTGAGTGTGAACAATTGTTTGCTGATTCAGGTATATTCCATCAGAAATCATGTCCTTATACTCCACAGCATAATGGTGTAGTGGAGAGAAAACACCAGCATCTTTTGCAAATAGCTAGAGCTATTTTTTTTCAATCAAATTTACCCAAACCTTTCTGGGGAGATGCAGTTTTGACTGCTACCTTTCTGATCAATAGACTTCCAACTCCAATTCTTTCATGGACAACACCTTTTGAACTGTTGTTTCATGAACAACCTGATATGCACATACTTAGAAATTTTGGTTGTTTAGTCTATGCAACCAATACATCTCCACACAAAGATAAGTTTGCAGAGTAGCATATCCCTGTGTATTCATTGGCTATCCAACAGGTCAAAAGGCTTATAAGCTGTTTGATTTGCAGAATCACAGGTTGATCATATCTAGGGATGTGGTTTTTCATGAATCTGTCTTTCCTTACTCATCATCCCTTCCTTTCTCTTTTTCCCTTCCATTCACAAACACTTCTTCTTCCGATCATCCTGAATCCTCTAATCCTGCACTTCCCTTTCCTATTCCTTCTCCACCATCTAATACTGGTGCAAGATACAGCAATAGAGTTATCAGACCACCTGTCTGGGCCAAAGATTTTGTATCTTCATCCATCCAACCTCAGTCAAGCATTTTTGCACATGTTCTTAATGTTTCACAGGCATAGGAACCATCCACTTATCAGCAAGCAAAGCATTCTCATGAATGGGTTAAGGCTATGGCTGAGGAGCTCACTGCCCTTGAGCAAAATCATACATGGGATCTGGTAAATCTGCCACCTGGAAAGAAGGCCATTGGTTCAAAATGGATCTATGAACTGAAGTATAATGCAGATGGGAGATTAGATAAACACAAAGCTAGGTTAGTTGCCAAAGGTTTCAATCAGATAGAAGGTATAGATTTTTTTGAAGTGTTTTCACCAGTGGCTAAGGCAGTCACTATCAGAATACTTCTGGCTCTAGCTTTAGGTTCACACTGGCATGTTCATCAGGTTGACATCAACAATGCTTTCCTGCATGGGCATTTGGATGAGGAGGTCTACATGAAACTTCCTGATGGTTATCATGCCTCTACACTTCATCTGGTTTGTAAGCTGACTAAAAGTCTCTATGGATTAAAACAAGCCTCCAGGCAGTGGAACAAGGAGTTTACACAACATCTTTTGAGCTTGAACTTCAATCAATCTCACCATGATCACTGTCTTTTCTTAAAGTTCACCTCTTCTTCTTTCTTGGCTATGGTTGTTTATGTTGATGATGTTCTCATTATGGGAGATTCTCTTGCTGCCATTACTGCTGTAAAGGCATCTTTACATCAGAAATTCACCATCAAAGATCTTGGACCTGCTCACTATTTCCTTGGCTTGGAATTACACAGATCATCTTCTGGTCTTCATCTTCATCAGCAAAAGTATATTCAGGACATTGTGTCTGATTGTGGTCTTCTTCACAGTAAACCTGCAACTACTCCATTTCCTTGTTCTTGGACTATTCATGATGAAGACTCAGTTCCACTTTCTGATCCCAGTATTTTTCGAAGACTCATTGGCATACTGTTATATCTCAACTACACCAGGCCAGACATAACCTTTGTTGTTCATCAGTTGAGTCAGTTTGTACAGTCTCCTACTCATCATCATCTAAGTGGTGCTTTGCACATTGTCAGATATCTTCATCACCATCCAAATCATGGCCTTTTCTATCCTTCAGCTAATGATCTCAAGATTCATGCTTATTGTGATGCTGATTGGGCAACCTACAAAATTTCCAGAAGATCAGTTACAGGGTTTGCTGTTTTCTTAGGTTCCTCTTTGATCTCTTGGAAATCTAAGAAGCAATCCACTGACTTCTTGCGAGTCTTTCCATGACTTCTTGCGAGCTGAAATGGATCAGTTATATTGCTCGAGATCTTCATCTTCAGGTCCATTTTCCCATTCCTCTTTTCTGTGATATTCAGGCTGCTCTCCATCTAACTGCCAATCCTGTGTTTCATGAACGAACCAAGCATTTGGACATTGATTGTCACCTCGTCCGTGATTACTATCTTGAGGGTTTTCTCCTCCCTTCCTTTGTTTCTTCTCGAATGCAACTGGCCGATGTTCTCACCAAGTCCCTTCCTGTGGTCTCTTTTCTTGCCAATCTGTCCAAGCTTAGTTTTTGTTCTCTCCAATCTGAGCTTGAGGAGGGGGTGATGAAGCAGTGCAAGAAGTTGTGCACTGTGGAAATTGGAAGGACGCTGAAGCAGTGCAAGAGGAAAACTGGAGGCAAGTTTAAAACAGCTCGACTTTGGCGCCAACTTCAAATCTTCAGTTTAAGTTTGAAAGTGCCAAAACGAAATCAAACCACTGCATTTTCATTTCCTCCTGATTTTGTTATTTGGCCAAAACACGTGTCGTGCTATGACTGGCTTTTTATTTTGTTTGTTTTTTCTGCTTTGTGGTACTAGCTTAAAAGCTGTGATTTGGTTGAGTTTTGGGTTGGGTGGTACAAAGTGAACAATGCAGTATCAATGAAAACCTCCTTTTCTTCTTCATTTTTCTCTGAACTTAAATTTTCACACATACTTTCAAATCACTCTATTTATGAGAACTTTTTCAACTATCTTTGTTAAGTGTTAACCCTTTAAAACTTAGCTTTAATCTATTATTTTTATTTTTCACTAAATTTAATGTCAATTCAGTAGAAAATCAGCCCGAAAGAATTGCACCAACAGTAAAATTTATTGAAGAAGAACATAGAAACTATAGAGTGGGATAATTAACCAACAACCAGTTCAATTACATGCCAAATGACATTTCTTATACTAATCATCCCACCATATATATATGGAGAGAGAGAGTTTCTTATACTAAAACGGTTGGTCAGCCTAAGTGAACGGTGGTCCACGCAAGGTATAGGTGTAGTCCCGGTGGTGTACACTTGACTAGTACAAACAATAAATTGAACAATTAATAATAAGATAATATGACAGATAGAGTTAAAAGATTTTTATTTGGTAGTTCTAACCAGTCTAGTCCAGGATCTAATTCATCAAAGATTTCACAAAACCATGAAATTCAATAAGTTTTACCAAGTAAAACCATTAAATCAATTTATCAATATGGCATATCAGAATTTAACAAATCGTATTAAATAAAGATTCATGAAGAAATACTTCCCATGAATCAAGAGTTTACATCTATTCAATTACTTTCATCTAAGGCTATTCAAAAATATAGAGAGCAAGACTATAGATTTTTACATATTGGTCTAGTTCAAATAGCACTACATCCATTAGTCAGGTTAGGGATAGATACTCCCATATTTATGGCACTTAGAGACGATAGGCTAGTCAAATACAAGGATTCCTTATTAGCAATGGTACAAACTAATACTCCCTTCGTTTCACTAAGAGTGACACACTTACCTTATTGGGATATTTTTTTTAATGGCACACCTTCCATTTTTGGCAAGATTCCTACCATCTCATCCATCTATTCTACTTTTTACTTTCTATACTCAATTTCAATCTCTCATTTTCTTCACATTAATCCAAGAGCTTAACCTAGTGTGCCACTCTTAGTGAAACGGATGGAGTATATGTAATGGAACAATAAGATTTGATTGCATTCCAAACTATTCAGTAAGTCTAACAGATCCTCACATAATGAACTCATTAAAATTAGATATTCAATTAAAACAAGACAAAGTAGTAACTAATACAGAACATTTTGTATTAATATACAGAGTATATTTTAAACTAATGCAATCGATAATTCCAGCAGCATTAAAACTAAACCCTACTGAAAAGGATGAATCCACATATGTTACAACAAATTCAGATAACACTAACATAGAAACTCCTAAACTATTAAAATGGAATGAGATTACTATTCTTGAAGAAATAATAGCATAAAGGCCTTTAAATATTCAACAAAATATAAGAATAACAGATCCATCAATAATAGAAGAAAGAGATGATGGTAAAATAAGAATTATATTCAACGTATCAATGTCTAATAGATACTACTCTAATCAACCATCTAGTCAATCATCTAGGTATTTAACTACATATAACTATCGAGCACATAGGTATTCAACATCATATATACCTTCAAATTTTCAAGATTCAACAGTTAGATATTCAACACCATTACCTGAGGTTATTCCAGATTCCAATTCTTCAATAGGATCACCGACATATAGTCAAATGAGACATTCAGAAATAAATATGATGAATAAGGTCACAGATTTTTCAATAGATAAAATATATTTAAATAATGATTATTATAGTACAGAAAACATTATAAATATATTATGGCTAGAAAAATTCAATAACGAAACTAAAGAAAAATTAAAACAGGAATTTTATAACGAATTACAAGAGAAGAAAATCAAACAAATGAAATTTCTTATGTGGTTAGAATACTACTTCAAAAAAGAACAAATAACAAGAAAAGATAAATTTATAGAGATTCCAGTGATAAATGTCCAGACAAACCTATATAAAAAGTGGAAATTACAAAACAATACAATAATTAGTTCAATACATCCACCCTTACAGTCATTAGAAATTAATCTGGATAATAAGGCAATAGTATCTGCTTCTCTCAAAGTAGGAAGAGAAGGAGTAGATACTGAAACAGTAAATTTAGGAGACATCAAAAAAATCTACCAACAGAATAACTATTCAAATCAAATATTGAATACTATAGCTAATCAAGTTGATTTTATTTCTACTAAGCTAGACAATAAATCATATGCATTTCAAAACAAAATTTCTAAACCACATTTTCAGGTATCTCATTTTTCAAAACAAATGGAAGATTCATTATCACTAATAAAAAAAGATAAGGGTAGTACTTCTAGACAAATAGGAGTTATATCCCAAGTAAATCCACGGGTATTAGATAGCTCAGATGACTCCTCTTCTAAAGAATCAGAAGAAGATTCAGATGATCATTTTGAAAAACAATTTGTTTCAATAGAACAACAATTTCAAGACTATCCAGAACAATTAAATGATAAACCTAAAATGCAAATTAATAAATTAAAAACTCATAAATATCACAATAATTGGAAAAAGCATAGTAGAAAAGCTTATTATCCTAGACCCACTCCTCCAGATATTCAATATGAAGAAAGAAATCCAGCATTAAATAGTTATGATGGTTCATTCATATACCAATGTAATATAGATGGATTTGTCAGAATATCAAATATTAAATATATTACAAGAAATGGGAATGGCTATAATGGCTTATAAGGCAAAACTTAATATTTCATAACCAAACATATATGTTATTAGTAAAAGGGTTTACAAGACAACTAAAAGGTTGGTGGGATAACCATCTCACTTTAGAAGATAAACAAAATATTATGAATCACGAGATTGAAGAAGCTCATGAAGAATGAAATGAAGTTAATTTTATAATGGTTCCAGATGGATCCACATTTTTGCTATATGTAATATCAATGTATTTCGTAGGAAATCCAGAGGAAGAATCATCCCTTTCTAAAATATGTTTAACCAATTTAAGATGTCCATCATTAATTGATTTCAAATGGTACAAGGATATATTTTTAACTCAAGTTTTAAGAAGGACTGATTCAAATTCTCCTTTTTGGAAAGAAAAATTTATCACAGGATTACCAAACTTATTTTCACAAAGAATCATAACTAATTTACCAAACTTATTTTCACAAAGAATCATAACTAATTTACAAAAAGACATTAGGAACAGAAAAGGTAGATTACAATACTATTAATTTTGGTCAAATATTTACTTTTGTTAAAAAAGAGGCATTAACTTTATGTCAAGATTTGAAAATTCAACATAAGAATGACTCAGAAAGAAAAGAGATGAGGTCATTTTGCCAACAATTTGGCATTACTGGGCTAAAACTCCATCATCCCAACATCGAAATATATTAAAGAAATAACACAAACATAGACAATATAAATATTATAATTCTAGGCATCATAGTAAGAAAAGCAATACAAATTATAAAAAAATTATAAAAGAAATTATAACTATAAGAACATTCAATGTTTTAAATGCAAAAGATTTGGTCATACAACATCTCATTGTAAGACTGAGAAAAAGATAAATTCATTATTCTCATAAGAACAAGAGTTAAAAGATAAACTAATGGCATTACTAATAGACAGTTCAGAAGAAGATGAACAATCACATTATGATTCTAGTTCAAATTATTCGAATAATTCAGAAGACATTTGTCAATTAAAATTCCAACTATAAATATGCTAAATATTACTAACAAAAAAAAGAATTATTAGATATGATTGATAAATTAGAAGATTCTGAAAACAAAACTGAATATTTACAAAGGTTAAAGGATTTAGTTATTCAAGAAGATAAACAAAAAATTACAGAAGCTTTTAGTCTAAGCAAAACCATTCAAAAATATTCAGAATTAGAAAAAAGAAAGCTAATAGTTTCTCAAGCTTCTCCCCGGGATTTAAGAGCAGAAATAAATACATTTAAATCAGAAATTACTATAATAAAAAATGAATTAAATTCTTTAAAAGAAAAAAATTTAGAACTAAAGTTTAAAATTACTACAATTTCTAAAAATAAACCTAGTAGTAGTAGTTCCACTATTCAATTCACACAAGAAATACCAACTGATCAATAATTTTTTAATGCTATTAACAAAATTCATATGGGAAAATGGTATGCCTTAGTTACTATAGGAGTAAAAGATTTTAGTACTATAATAGTAGCTTTAGTTGATAATGGTGCGGACCAGTCCTGTATAAGGGCCGGTATAATTCCCAGTAAATATTTAGTTAGAAATAATGAACAGTTATCATCAGCAAATGGTACTCCAATGATTATAAATTACAAAATGGATTTATATGTAATAACAATTATTGTCTTAAGCATCCATTCCTTGTTCTAGAAAATGTAGGATATGATGCACTACTAGGAAACCCATTTTTATATCAAATAACTCCTTTTAAAAAGACTCAAGAAGATATTAGTACAAAAATATTAGGGAAAGAATTATTATTTTTATTCATAAATCCACCAAGTCAAATAGAATTAAATCTATTACAAACTAATTCTATCTATCAAAAGATATGTTTATTAAATATAAAACAAAAGATATTTCTTTTTTAAAAGAAGAATTAAGTTATGCAAAAGTAGAAGAACAAATCAGTAAAAAAACAATACAAGAAAAGATTACAAAATTAGAAGAGAACTTCAAAAAACAGGTTTGTTCTACCTATCCTAATGATTTTTGGGATAGGAAGAAGCATATTATTTCATTACCATATGAAATAGATTTAGTGAACAACACATTCCAACTAAGGCTAGGCCAATTCAAATGAATGTAGAATTAATTGAATTATATAAACAAGAAATACAAAGTCATTTAGATAAAAAAATTAATTAGAAAGAGCAAATCCCCATGGAGCTGCTCAGTTTTTTATGTTAATAAAAATGCAGAAAAGGAAAGAGGAATCACAAGATTAGTTATTAATTATAAGTCTCTAAATAAGGTATTACATTGGATTAGATATCCCATTCCAAACAAAAGAGATCTAATTAATAGATTAATCAATGCGAAAGTATTTTCAAATTTTGATTGAAACTCAGGTTATTGGCAAATTCATATAGATGAAAGAAATAAATATAAAACAACATTTGTAGATTCATTTGGTCAATATGAGTGGAATGTAATGCCTTTTGGATTAAAAAATGCACCCTCAGATTTCCAGAAAATTATGAATGATATATTTAATCCTTATTCAACATTTGTCATAGTATATATTGATGATATATTAGTTTATTCTAATTCTATCGATAGTCATTTTAAACATTTAAATATCTTATTAAATATCATAAAGAAAAATGGTTTAGTTATAAGTGAACCCAAAATGAAACTATTCCAAACAAAAATAAGATTCCTAAGTTTTGATATCCATATAGGACAAATTAAAGCAATTCAAAGAGCAATAGAATTTGCTGATAAATTTCCAAATGAAATTAAAGATAAAAATCAATTACAAAGGTTTTTAGGATGTGTAAATTATATATCTGATTTTTTCCCTAAATTAAGAATAATCTGTAAAGATTTATATGATAGATTAAAAACGAATCCTCCTGCTTGGACAGACAAGCATACTCAATTGATAAAAGACATTAAACTAAAAGCAAAATCATTACCATGTCTAGGAATTCCACATCCTGATGCATTTATGATAGTAGAAACAAATGCATCTGAATTAGGTTACGGAGGAGTATTAAAACAACTGCATTTAGGAAAAACATTAATAGTCAGGTACTATTCATGGTTATGGATAGAAGCACAAAAAATTTATTCAACGATTAAAAAAGAAATTTTATCCATTGTTTTATGCATTTCAAAATTCCAAGATGATTTATACAACAAGAAATTTTTATTAAAAATTGATTGTCAATCAACAAAAGATATTTTACAAAAGGATTTGAAAATTTAGTTACAAAACAAATTTTTACCAGATGGAAAGCAATTTTATCAGTTTTTTATTTTGATATTCAATTTATTAAAGGGAAAGATAATTCTCTTCCTGATTTTTTAACTTGTGAATTCCTTCTAGGAAGACATGAGTAATTCAAGTGCAAGTTCATCACATTCAAGATCCTCTAAAGATTATGCTATTCCAAAACCTTTAACCCCAAAAACACCTACTCGAGATTTTCCTCCTCTTACTTATTCCATTGTTGCACAAACTCCTCACTCCAGACTACCTCACACTCCAGATTCACCTATTCAAAACTCACCTACTCCAGCCTCACCTTCTCAAATACAGTTACCACATACCCCCAAACCTAACTCTATTTATTTTGATAAACCAAATCCCGATCACATTATTCTTACTCAATTCCAAAATGAACCAGATATTCCTACATTAAAATCATTTGTATCAAGCATTTTCTTGTCATCCAGTCTCTGGTTGGCAGAAGACACTCAAAAAACTCAACAATACTATGAACTCATTTTAGTTGACACCCAGTCTATTAATATTCAACATATTCCAAATAAACATGATTCTACTAGAATTGATTATTTCAAAGTATATATTAAACAGATTCTTCGTCCTACCCAATTCCAAAATATCCATTCAACCATAAACTTTTCAGTACACTATTTTCTCAGTGGATTCAACTATGCAGATTATATCCAAGCATGGTATAGAACTTTTTTTAAAGATCGTTTGACCATTCTTGGTGTATTAATTTTCATCAACAATTCAATAGCACAATTCCAGTATGGTTTTATGACTGGTGGTTGAAATTTGGACCAACCAGAGAAATACTTCCCACTCCAGTGTTGGAAGGGCTCGAAACCTTCTATAAATTAAGCCATTTCAAACCCTTTGAGAAAGATCTATATTTTCATTCAATATTTAAAGTTCCATGGATTTTTGCTTGGATCTTTCAAATCAAACCATTCCATTCCAACATGCCTTTTTCATTAGTCCGCCAATTCAGAGTTAACTGGTGGTCGAGTTACAAGGTAGATTTTTATTCCAAAAAAGCAGTTTTTTCATTATAGTCAAACAAGTACCAGCTTAAAATCACATTCCAAAAGGATAATAGCCTAGTCCAGCATCCCATCCAAAAATTAGTACCCAATCCACCAACCATTCCTATACTATCTATTTCTCCTCAAACTACATCATCCCAGATTCCAAAACTTGAAGATGATGAAGATTTCCAGAAAATAGTTGCCATATATAGGCAATTCAAGAATCAAGAAACCAAACTCATTAAACAAGAAGACAGTCAAGATGAAGATCCATCTGGAGGCCCATTGGGCCAAGACCCATTTGATCTATAGATGACGAAAGCAATGACGTATTCCAAAAAATAGTCGGTCATGGAGGGACCCACACTCCACTCCGACAATAGAGTATTCAACAAAGCGGCAGAATTATTGAAGTGAAGGACCCTAGTTTAATCGATTATGGAGGGACCCACACTCCACTCCGACAATAGAGCACTCAACAAAGCGGCAGAATTATTCAAGTGAAGGACCCTAGTTTCCACTAGCAACCAAAAATTCAATAAAGCAACAGACAAAAGCAAGTGATGGACCCCAGTATTCCACTACATTCAAAAGGAACGACCAAGATGTAATCCGGATTCCAAATGTAATTCAATTTGATGTAATAGATTAGAATTCCACTCCTACAAGTAAGAGAGTTTCATTTTCATTTCAGGGCACACTTGATTTAATCACCCTTCTTGTACTCTACAATCACCTCCCTCTGAGGCCAACGTACAGACTTGGTTTCTACTCCCTAGCTTCCAAGAATACTATTTAATATCAAGAATTTCCATTCAATAGTTATTTAATTTGATTTAACTTTTATTGCTTTAAATTTATTTTTATTATTCTAGGTTAATTTGAATTTATTATTAACTTTTACTGCTTTAAATTTATTATTCTGGGTTAATTACTGAGTTAATTTGAATTACTGGGTTAATTGAATTAAAAATATATCCTTGTACTATTTGAAATCAGTTGCTGATGGACATCTTTTATTTATATATATACATACATATATATATGTATGTATATATGTAATGACACTAGTAATGAGTAGATAACTCTATAATCTCTCTCTTATGTCCTCCTAATTTATTAAGGCAAAATGGAAATTATCAAAGGATCCAGTACAAGCACTGAATGCAGTTTATTACATCAGAAAAGACACTACATTTCACAAACAAAGTCACCACCTTCATCCAAGTCTTCAAGATCATCATCATCCAAATCATCATCATCATCATCATCATAAAGGTCCATGCTGGTTAGGGCAATCAGCCCAGTAGGCTTCTCTGTCGGTGCCGCTGTTCTTGCCTCCTGTATCACTGCCAGTGCTTCTTCCATGGTTTGTGAAGGGTTATTAGCATCATTGATATTGTTCTCTAGCCCTCCTGATTCCTCCATTAGTTCAATTGGCAAGTTCTTCAAGTACCACGGGTGCTGCCTTATTTCTGCCATGCTTATTCTCTGTGTAATTTGGTTCAAACAATCATGTTCTTGAATTTTGAGTTGAGAAACCAAGAGCAGAAAGTGTGTTACCTTTTCGGGGATGGCCACGAATATTCGGGAGAGAAGATGGCAACACTCGATGGAAAGCCGGACATTATCAGGAATCGAGTAGTTAACAGTGAATATCCTCTGTCAAACGAAACAACATACGTTCAAAAGAACTGACAGTGTGAATATGTGACAAACAAGGCAGAAATTGATGAGGTTACTCACAGCAAGACTCTTTCTGAAGTTTCTGGGATCTGTGGGATCTTCGAAAGGATAAGCTCCAATAAGCATCACATATAAGGTCACCCCACATGACCAAACATCCGCGAGCTGCAGTTTACGGCAATCAGATGCTGAGAATAGATCAAAGAAAAGCAGCAAGATTTATGGACAAAGTAAATGATGAAACTATATTGCACCTTGCCATCATATTCTTTCTTGGATAGCACCTCAGGGGCAATGTAAGCCGGTGTTCCCACGGCTGATTTAGGCTGCGAGTGCAGCACTGCAGACTGTGAAACAAGATCAGAGCTCAGAACATGTTAAACTCTCAAAATCAATGTTTTATTACATCTTAAACAGATTATGGTTTACCTTGGAGTATCCAAAGTCGCATATTTTGACACGGGGGGCGATACTTCCATCCAACAGTGTATTTTCCAGCTTGAGATCCCTGTGACAAATTTGCTTCGGGCAGAAACACAAGATTGTGTCAGATTATAGATCTACAAATTTGTGGTTTGGTTAAGTAGGAATTATGTGGAAGTGCACAAGTCTATACCATTGAATGGCAGTAGCTAACACCCGAAATCAGTTGTTGGAAGAAAAACCTTGCCTGAAAAGAGAAAAGTCACAGAAAAAAAAGAGTAAAAAATCTATGAACTTGACAGACAAATCAAAGATAAACATGATTAACTACCTCATCTTCATTGAACCTTCCGGCTTTACTTATCCTCTCGAAGAGTTCCCCTCCAGCTGCATACTCCATCACTATAGCTAGATGTGTTGGTGTTAGCAACACCTGAGACATGATTCCACAAAGTACTCGATCAAAAAACAAACGAAGGAAGCAAATTGGAAGCCCGGGGGCAACTAGCTAGTTCAGGCACTCAGATTGGATACTGCCTCATTTTCAGGTCTAAAAGTGGCACTACTTCTGTAGATTCAGATGCTAAATAGTCTTGCAAATACTGTAAAAACTAATCGATTTTCTGCAATTGTGTCCTAATAGATGTGAGTTACACTAAACAAACTAAACAATGATGTTAATTTGTGATCACGGGGGCAATCAAATGATAACATATCATGAAACTGCAACCATATTCAGAGAAGTGTATGCTTCATATTATGCGATCACACACGACTTTAAAAAACTAAAATTTCTACAGACCATTCACCATCACTGTTATATCCCTTTCTTTTTAATAGGTGCTAATGAGTATTCCCACTTGATTAGCACTCACTAAATGCTAGTAACAAGATAATCGAAGCAAGAATCTAGGAAGAAAGAACATACCTCCTTAAACCTGATAATGTTGGGATGCTTCAGTGATCTGTGGTTCATGATTTCCCTCTGCACATGTTCATCAATCTGAAAACAAACAAACAAGAAACCATTCACTCATTTCTCAATCAAAACAGAGAAGTCCTAATAGAAACAGAGCTAAAACAGAGCAGATACCTTTTGCCCTCTCTGAATGAACTTTACAGCAAACAGTTCTTTGGTCCATTTGTCCCTCACAAGCTTTGCAACCCCAAAATTCCCCGACCCAATTTCCTTCACTATCTCATACCTCTCCATACCAATTTCTTGCCTCAAAATCCCGAGTTTTTCTTTTGTCAAGAGCCCTCTTTTATACTAAAATTTCAGTTCACCTCGGAGCTAAGTAACCAGTTTTCATTTTCTTGGTTTCACACACACAGAGAGAGCAATTGAACTGAAAAAAGGGTTGGTTTTGATTGGTAATTTAAAGAATTGAGGGAGGTTATGACAATTATTTGACCATCTCTTTACCCATTATTATAACATTAAAAAAGATTTCTCAGTTGTCTTCGTGGATTGCTGGCATGAATTCATGGGTTGCTTTCAGTTTCTTTTTATTGTTTTTTAAGTATTAAATTAAAGTGGAGAAGAAGAATGAAGAACAAGAAAGAGAGCCGTTTTTCTTATTAAATAAAAAAATTTACTGGGGTTAAAATTGGACCAATGAAGGTGAAGAACTGAAGAAGGAAGGGATAATTCTGACACGCAGTTCTATGTAAATAAAAAGGTACAACAAGTGTTTGAGTGTGTAGAACATTTGTTGTCCCAAGAGGCCGATTTGCTAGGACAAAATCCCACTCGTCTTTCTGCATGTGACCCTTTAACCATTTATTACCTCGATTTTGGTCGTCAGCTGTGTTGGGAAAATCTGGAACTTTACCTGTCTAAATGCACATGTACTATGAGTGAAAACCTATATTACCCTACTCGGATTTGGTGCTCAGAATTTCTATTTTTATTAATACGATTTGGTCAATTGAGTGTCTTAACTAACTATTTTAATATGTCTATCATGTAAAGTGTCGTAAAATGTATTTTGTTACACCTATATTTTATTATTTTTATAAATAATAATATATTCGATTAACTTATAATATAAAAGATGGTATTGTAATTATATTCTTATACTCCCTCCGTTCCACTAATAGTGGCACCATAGGTTTAGGTGCTTGAATTTAGTTGAAGGAAATGAGTGAATGGAATTGGATGTAGAAAGTAAAAAGTAGAATTAGTAGATGAAAATGAAGGGATCTTGTCAAAAATAAAAAGTGTGCCAATATAAAAGAAGCAACCCAAAAAGGAAAGTGTGACACTAATAAAGAAACGGAGGAAGTACATAACTTGTGTGTTATTATATATAATATAGTAAGGGAAAGTTTCAGGATAGGCGGCCTTTCCATAAGCTTATGGACAGTCCTCAGGGGCATTTGCCTTAAATGTTGTAATTTTTTATGAAATTTAAATATTGCATTTTATAAGTTAAAATAAGTAATAATATGTATTTGAATGTGAAAATATAAAAATATATCATATAAAAAAATATTTTCAAAAATTTTAAATTTTGTATGTAATTTAAGAAATGCAGTGTATAAGATAAGAAATAAGTGGCCTGTCCACAAGCTTATGGACAGGCCGCCTATCAGGAGACCCACTCATATAGTATTATAACATTGTTATATTGTTCTTACTTACTCCCTCCATCCCAACTATTTTTGCAAATTTTGACTTTTTCACATTGATCAGAACTAATTTTGATCATTAATATCTGTAATTGTGCATATTTAAAAATGATGAAAAATAATCTTATAAAGATATATGTTTACACGATTATAATGATATCACATACAGTATGATAATATATTTTTTAATGCATTACTTGAAATTTACTTTTCTAAGTAACAAAATTTGACTAAATGAATAGTAACAAGTGCAAAAATAGCTGGGACAGAGGGAGTATTTAGCATTGCATTCTTACATAAGATAATATATCATTGTTGTCTAATAATATATATATATATATATATATATATATATATATTGTTTCTATTCTTATATATTTTATATACGATATTGTAATTTAGTATAGTAATTCTTATTGTTTATATATATTATTTTGTTCTTATTCTTCTATATAAAATTATTGTTTAGTATTATACTTCTTATATTATATTTAAGATAGATAAATAATGCATTATCTTCCATAGTTAAACAATCATCGTATTATATATAAATAATAAAGAGAATATTGTATAACTTATAATGTATAACATTGTGCTTGTATTTTGTTTAACATATTCTATATAACATTATGTTTTTATTTTATATCTATATATATATATAATTTCATTTTTTTCTTATGTATAAGATTGTGTGGTATTATTAAATATAAAAAATAAAATTTTTGCTCTTATTATATATACAAAATTGTGTTATATTATTACACAAAATTGCATGTGTTTTTATGTGTGTAAAATGGATAAACTTTTAATCTTTCATAATCATTCATCCATCTATCACCCACATCCGATTCATTTATAGATATGCAACTCGGCCAGATTTCGATGCGTGTCATCTGTCGTGTCGCGTGTCGTGTCGAATCGATACGCGATTCTTCACCATTTCCATCGTGTCGGGGTAACATAGGTGAAAACTTCCACGGTAGCTAAAAGTAGTTTTTTTTCTTTTTGATGAAATAAAAAAAAGTAGTTTATACAAAGGTAATTTAAGGTCGAATAAGTAGATATTCAATTTAGATTTTATTTTATTTTTAAAAAAACATAATAATACATTGATTAAGTAAAACTACACACTTGTCTACCCAATTTTAGAGCTACATCATGTTGCTCGTTGAGAGTCGATCTCGAAATATTTTCTATTTGAGAACTATTAAAAATAATATTGATGAAAAACTTCAGGTCTAGTAACGAACTTTGGATTTCCCAAGGAGCCGAGCTCGGATATTTTTAGCATCAGCTAGAATGGAAGAGTCAGTCAAATTCTAATGGCTCCATCTTGATGCCTCGTTGCTGCCTGTACTGCTCTCCAATATGCATACGCTTCTGATTAAAGTGGCGATATCGCAATGAAGAAATCTGAACCTATTACCACTTCATTTGATCCTGCCTTGATAATCTTCTATGGTACATATCTGATTGACCTTCTTTTCTGAAAGATACCATAAAAATGATTCGGGTGAACTGATCTCTTTGTAGATATTCGGTTGCTTGACTGTCTCTTCGATTTTCTAATAGCAGGTTGTCACCGCCCTACAGATCAAAGGAGTCTCCTTCCCGACATGACATGCAGCAAAGATAGAAAGTCCATGGATCCTTGGCCATTTCCCAACTTTATATCAGGTTCACCCTCTGATCCTTAATCACCTCGGCTTTCTTATTCTTCCAAATTTCCCATAATATATAAACTGACAACAAAATTGCGTCATTATCAGGCGTCACATGCATCTATTGTTTGAACCACTCCATAAACGAGGCCTGCTGACCCTGCGAGAAATTAAAAACCCAGTGATGAAGCTCTCCAGATTCTTCTTGGTGCATCACACTGCAGAAACAAATGCGTGTTGTCTTTCTCCATTCTCCCACATCTGGTACAGGAGGGGTTTTTAGTTAGCTTCCTTCTAAATCTGTTTCGTTGCGTAAGGAGAGTATTTGGTAACAGCCTCCATAGAAAAACATGCGGCTTGTGAGGGAGCTTTAGCTTCCAAATGTTGATCCACATCCTATCATCACACTGTGGGGTTGATAACTCTGTGTGCTTGAGGAGGTGAAAATGATGTTCCATTGCCAAATGATATCCTTTTCTCACTGCGTATTTTCTATTACGATTTGGCTTCCAAAGGGGGTTGTCATGTCATGTATCAAACCTGTTTAGGTGTATTGAGAGGATATAAGGGATTGCATGCGCTGGGAAGATAGCCCTGACTAGGGGGGTCTCCAAGTTCTGTGCTCAGATATTAGATGCTTGACTTTCAGGTTCGTTGATATCTGCACAGCAGAGTTCAAGAGCAGGGGATTTTCCATATTTGGGATCCACTGGTCAGTAAGTTTGACCCTCTTCCCATTGACAATTCTCCACGAAAGGTTCTCCATGACAATGTGTCTTGCCGATAGTATGGGCCTTCAACCCCAAGAGTCTCTTTTTTTGCAGAAACAATAGTGAAGTCATCCCTCCTCAAGTATTTGGCTTTGTAAGTTCACGTGAGGAGGCTATCACCATCTGACATAATTCTCCAAACGTGCTTCGCCAGCACTGATGTGTTCATTCTTGCCGCCGATCTGATTTCGAGTCCTCGTTTCGTTTTTGAGCTAGAGATGGTCTTCCATGGCTTCTAGTGCAAAGATCTATCATTAGGATTACCTCCCCATATGAAAGTTGCAGTCATTATCTCAAGTTTTTTGAGGATTTCAGATAGGATTCTAAAGATATCAAGTGGGTATAGAACTATAGAGGTCAACACATGTTTGGCCAAATAACCCTTCCCGGTAAGTTAATGAGTTTTGTTTTCCAGTGTGAATACTTATCCGTAAATATTTGTGTAAGGTTCTAGAAAATGACCATCTTTGATGTATCAAAAACTATGCTCATTCCAAGATATTTTCCTCAAATCCCTTCACTATGGATGTTCAGAGTATACCTCATATACTGCTGAATCCCTGGCACTATATTTGGGCAGAACTAGATAGCACATTTGTCAAAGTTTAATCTCTAACTTGAAAACCTAGTGTAGAGATCAATGGTTTTTGCTAGATCATCCACTACTTGATAAGTGCATTTTGTGAAAAGGATGCATTTATCCGCATACATGAGGTGACTAATTCTCGGTCCTCCTCTTGAGACAACAATTCCCAAGGCTGTGTTGGATGCTAGCATATCTTTCAGCCATGCCGACAAGTATTATTGATCAATAATGAAAAGATAAGGGAATGAGGGACATCCTTGTCTGAATCCCTTATTAGGCGTGAAGAAAGCCGACTGAACTCTGTTGGTTATCACATGGTTTGTGACAATCTGAATACACCGCATGATTAAATCAATCCATAGTGTGGGGAAGCTCATATTCTCCAATGCTCTCTCCATAAACTCCCACGAGACACGATCTTATTTTTTGCTCATGTCCAACGTTATTGATGCAAAACCTTGGGCTCATTTCTTCTTCTTCCTCATATAATGTAGTACCTCATGCGCCAGCAACACATTTTAAGATATATTTCTACTCTGTACAAAACCATTTCAGAGATAATATCAGAGATGTGCCTCTTCAGCCTGTTAGCCAAGACCTTAGTGAAGATCTTATATTTTACATTACAGGGGGAAATTGGTCTGAAGTTTGATAGCAGTGTCGAAGTACTTTTCTTGGGAATCATCACTAGCTACGTTATATTCCATGAGAATGGTAACCTCTCTCCCTACGAAATTTGAAGGACTATTTCAGAAACTTGAGCTTTGACTATCCCTCGATGTCTCTTATAGAAATCGGGAGGAAGACCATCTTCCCCGGCTGACTTCCATGAGCTCATTTGGTTGATTTCCTTCCAAACCTCTTGAGCTGTAAAGGGAGCCATTAACTAGAAAATTTGATCATTATTTAGCCTTCTACAATTCTTAAGCGGATATTCCTGTTGTGAGACATCTCCCCGTGATCCTGGTGGATATCATTGAACTTGTACATAGGTTTTCTTCACATGATCCGTGATGACCTGAGCCACCATGCTCTGATCCAAAACCCATTCCACGCTCTTAGTGTAAATCCCTTAGATCTGATTCTTGTATTTCCTTGAATCCCATATGTGATAGAACTTTGTGTCTTTCTCTCCAAATCTCATCCAGTTGACTTTAGCCCTTTGCTGCCAATAGTCAGAAAGTTTTTGCTCCAAATATTGTGTCCTCAGCTTGGTCTCAGTGATCGTGTACTCTTACGTGCACAGTTTTGGCCTAGCTGTAGAGCTTGTAGCTTATTGTAGGAAACCTTTAATTTCCCCTCAAGATTTCCTAAGAAGGAAGAACTCCAGTTGCATAGAAGTTTCATAGTGGTTTCAAGTTTGCAATCGAGAGCTTTAGACACAACCAATGGTTGTGCATCCATTGCCACTACATTCCATGATCTCTACACTATTTGCTCAGTTGCATCCACATTTGCCTAGAATGACTCAAAATGCCCAACTTTTTTAAACTTTGGACAACTATCTTTAAGACTCAAAATTATTGGACCATGATCAGATAATACAATTTGGAGATTTTTTAGTTTAGCATGGGGGAACTTATCTGCCCAGGACTTGTTCATGAAATATTTGCCAGACCTCTTTTTAAGATCATCTCTAATCCTTCTTTATTGTTGGAACAGGTGTGCCACAGACCTTTATTTGAAACTTCTTTGAGGCCATGTTTATGAATGAGCTTTCTTAGTAACTCAGTCATGTTCTGTGCTACTGGTAATCTTCCCCTCTTGTCTTCTTGAGATGGAAAAATATTTAAATCACCAAGTATAACAGCTAGGTAATCCTAAAAGTATCTTAAATTTGAAACAAAATCCCAGAAATTTGACCTCCCTAAGTCGGTCGGCGGGCCATATAGAAACCCTATACACCAACAATAACTAGTATGATCTGACACCAAAGAAAAGCATAATTTAGCAAGCTACATAGAACACTAATGTCTAACTTATCCGACCATAATATAGCTAATCCCCCCGATCTTCCAGCTAACTCCACAACAAAACTGTTTGAGAGGTATGATCTTTGCTGCTATCTACTAAGCTCTTGTTCGTTTGATCTGGTCTCCGAGAGGCTAACTGTGTCAGGCTTCCATTGTTTAACCAGCTAGTTGACCATTCTTCTTGTAGGGGCATTGTTAAGACCCTTACAGTTCCATCCTAATGTCGTCATAGCTGGCTGGGGAACTGATTTGGCACAGTTCCTGAAAGCCTTATATTGTTGTTGTTGGCGCCTTCTTGCTATCATTATTGTTGCATGCAGGTGGGTTGAAAGTGATCAAAACCTTTCCTTTTTCATTACAACTACTTTCCCCCGGTTCCAGACCATTGATTATTTGAAGTCCATTTGATTCCATTGATTCATTTCTGCCAAAGCGATGGAAAAATTCCGATCCTTATCCTTGGCCTTCCCAACACATTACCATGTTCCAGTTCATTATTATTGGTCTCATCCATTGACCTAGTTATTTTGTTGTAAGAGAAATTCAATATTTTCCTTCCACAATTCAGAGGGATTGGATTAGAATGACTTTTTTGCGAACCTGAAGTGGCACACCATAGGAACACCGCTAGCTCGGCATTTGGACTCTAGTTTTGTTCAGTAACCTTATCAGCATCACTATATTTTCCTTCCTTCCTCATCCTGTGAGTTCCTTCTTCAGAATTCTTGACCACTGCCTTATCCTTTTTCTCTTTTGTTCTACCCTGCAAAGAATGTTTTTTTCCTCATGACCTCCATTTTCAACCTTGATTTGAAACTTACTTTCTGAATTTTGAAAAGGTTTTTGTATTGGATCCCCATCATGCATTTCCCTATCTTCTTCTTAGGTGCCAAGCTTTTCCTCATCAACCTAATCTTCCTGACTTTCTTTTTCATGTTTACACTTGAGTTGTCAATTTCGCCATTGTTCTTCTGATCAAAAGCGGTTCCATTAATAACAATAAAATCTGGGTGGGACTGGACAGGGATTGGGTAGCTTTGGTTGGCGTCCATGGGTGGCTTCATAACTATCTCCGTCACAAGTTCATTCATTTCAGTCGCACCCATCATTAAGATGTCATCGGCAAAATATGCTCCATTAACTGCTAGCTTCTCCTATTGTGGGGCCAAAAACATATTCATATGCTACACATAATAAAACTATGAAAATGAAGCATCAACATCATGCTTGGCTTCCCGCTCGATGACCTTCATAGCCTCAAACCACCGCCCTAAGTTTATGTCAGGGATTTCCTCCCTCTCCCGTAAGTCCACCCCTAGGTCTCCATAGCCTTCTTCACTATACTGGTCATTTGGTAAGTGACCATTTGGAAGTATGGATCTCGGCATTGGCGGTGGACCTGGCGGGGATGGTGGTGGTTGCTGAAAACCTTTACTAAAATAGGGGGTCGAAATGGGGTTGATGAAAGCCACATTTGCTTCCTCCTGGTCCCTGGTTTCCTCCTTCTCCACTCACATTGCTAATATAATGTTGCTGGCGTAGTCCACCATCAGTCGCCATTGAGAAGAGAAAGCCCTCCTGCACCTCGTTGTCGGGAAGTCGGGTATATCTTTCCCATCGACTATCCATATAACTCGCTAGAATTCTTGTATTTCATTGAAGTTGTTGGAGAGAGGCTCACATGAATAGCTCTTTGTTCACACCATACTCAATATCAGTGTCGCGAGCCGCATTATGGCACTGAATAAACTCATCTGTGAAATGCTCAAGAATATTATCATCCATCATTGTCAACTTTAGAATGCCCGCTCTCCTAGTAGTTCTGGGTATGAGATCAAAGTATGTATTTATGTTTAGGCTAAAAGGCTCATTTCTCTCTTCCGAGTAATCATATCCCGGCGGAGTATGGAGAGCATCATAGATGATTAGTGCTTCCGACTCGATCATTTTCTCACAACTAAACTAGGATTTATGAAGCTTGCTCACTTGAAACAGTTGAGGGTTAATTGTACCTGACAAAGCATTCAACGAGCCCTGCATCTTCCTCATTCTAGTGTAAGAGCAGTTTGGAATGCCATTTGTTGGGATCACTTTCATGACTGCAAATTTCTTGAAAGCTGGAGAAATACTCTTGGAAGGTGAAAATATTCTCTGTTTTTTATCGGATAGCTAAAAAAATACTGATGTTTACAGCACCTCCTTAAGTCCCCAATCCGTAGAAAACCTACTGACACACTTTTCAAGCTATCCGACGAGGCTGTGCAATTCCCAAACCGCTCCACCCAATCCTCGCAATACCTTAACACCAGAAACCTAACAGTCCTTATTAATAACTGCTTACCCTAATAAATCTTTCCTCATTTATGCCAAATCCAGCACAATGAGTAATCCCTTCAACGCAATATTATGTTCCTCTCCACGCCAAGGGCGGTTGTAATCCCTAGCCACGTGTCCCCCTTTGATTCAATAGCTGATAACTGATTTGAATTCCGATTTCCCCTTTTTTACGGAACCCTAGATAGTAGCGGGACTATTTCGGCCCAGTCGTGCCCCTGCTTCTCTCTAGTTTAGAGAGAGAAAAATTATGTATAAAAAATACACATAATTTAGAGTTTTATTATTAGGGGATCTAGTTGGATAGTTAAAGTTATTTGTGTAATGATGATAAATTAATATTGAATAAGTGAATGTTTGATTTAGAGTATCACTATTTATGGGTATGCATTTCAATTTAGGCATTGGATCGAGTCGGTCAATTTAACGTGAATAAGTGAATATTTGATTAAGAATACTCCATCTGTTTCTCTATTAGTGACATACTTACCTAGTTACCTTAGTTTGATGTTTCTTTTTAAATGTCACACTTTCCTTTTTTGGTAAAATTGCTGTAATTTCATGCACTCATTCTATATTTTATTTTCTACATTCAATTTCATCCACTCATTTTTTTCACCTAAATCCAGACACATATACCTATGATGCCACTATTAGTGAAACAGAGAGAATATGTATTTTGATTCATGTGTTGGTCGGATTAGTGGGTCTAATCTAATCAGATCTGACTAAATTTTAAAATTTAGACTAAGTTTTGGGAAAAATCGTCTTTCCATGGGCTTATGGAAAGACAGGTTTAATTAAAATAATAAAAAGATAAAAGGTTTTAGTTGCAATATTAAAAAATTTATTATGCAGCGTGCAGTAGTTATAAGTTTATGACTGGATTAATGCAGACCAAAAATTTTATCTTCATTTCTTCTAAGTTACAATTTAAACCTTGGTATTTCCATATTTTATTAAAAGACTATCTTTCAAGAGGTGGACTCATTTTATTATTTGAAATTTTGAAATGGATTGGTATTTTAAAATTTTGAAATTTTGTACAGTTCTAATAAATAAATGATTCTTGGTATATATTAAAAATATATATTTATAGAAAAATAATCACTAAATGATGCAACTGATTGTTTTACATATGTAGGACAATAATTGAAATTTGATAAGCTAAATAAGTGCAAATATAACCCTCAGTTTTTTTAAACTGCAAATATACCCCTTGGTCGTCATTAACTTAAGAACTCATAACCCCAATGACAGAGACCACATTGATCGGTCAAAATTTTCGGTGCTGACCATGTTGGAAATGACCAGAATACTCATATTCCATTTTCAATATAGTTTCGAACAATTTTACCCCTGAAGTGGGCCCCATCATTTGAACATAAACAAGAATTTCAAGATTATATCTGCACATATTTTATAAAGTGGGGGTCGGATAAGGACCTTTTTAAAAAGTGTGAATTGTCTGCAGAAACATAATACACTATAAGTAGTTTATGGCCCCCAAAAAAACTACACAAAGAGTCTGATACGTCTACTATAACCATCATTGGACAAAAAACACCTTCCATTACTTTCATATTGGAATAATGGTGCAACTAACTAACCTAATTATCTAATGTCAAAACACATGGGTTTATTAGCTTTCGTGATCGTCGTCATCATCTCTAAAGTTGAAAACAAAAACATTTACTACAATTGCCTTGATATCCCAAAAATTACCATAAACCCTCATATATGTATTAGGGTTACAATCAACCCACAACCTGGGATTACCGGAGGTGCCAATGGATACAATACATAATATACAATGTCTCCTAACAAAACCTATAGTATATTCAATGAAAACAATAAAAACAAAAACACACAGACATGCACTAAAATCAATGGAATAACATTGCAAAACACAATGCTAACATTTGATATACTCAAGGTAGAAAGGAATAAGCAGTGTAAGCCGATCATTGGTTCTCTAGCATTCAGACCATATCTACTCCACCTGAACAAGAAATTCTTCCGTTATATGAGTTTTAATTTTCCTAAACATAGAAATGTGTGGGGAGAAATGAGGTTTATATGATCGTTACCATGACGAGTAAGTGAGCGAAGTACATTGATATCAAGGGAGCAATGAGTGAACAAGTAATTGAGTTGCACGAATATGAGTGGAGGCACTTTGTAGGTGCCCATGGCGGTCAAAGAGGTTGAGTTATGGCGGCCATTGGGTGGCACTAGTTTGTCCGGGGAATGACTAGGGGTATATTTGCACTTGAAAAAAATTGGGTTTTATATTTGCTCTTATCAAAAATATGAGGGGTATAAAAGCACATTTTTCAAAAATGTATCAGGGCAAGGTACTGTAGTTAAAAGGGCCAAGCTGTCATATTATTTTATTCAAGCTTGACTAAATTTTCAAGTGAGACCAAGGATATATTTTCACTTGTAAAACATGGACGAAATAGTTAGTTGATTGTGAGTTTTTTTGCAAATGTTTGATCAGTGATAGCAGTGGATGAGAATAAGTTTTATGATTTCTTCTGCAATTGTTTTTCTTTGGGATTTTAAGTTTCATTCACTTAAACCATTTTAATTCAAATTTAAAAATTACAATAGTTCTATGTTTCTTCACTTAAATATCCCCAGAATCAATCCGGGATGTGGCATGCATATTGAACTAGCACAATGCAAATGAAACTCAATACTAGCACCGGTAATATTAGTATATAACCTGTGCTAGAAAATTAGCACCGTTCTATACAATCATAGCACCGGTAAGACAATGTACCAGTGCTCAATGATGATAGGCACCAGTATCACATAGTGGTGCTAAGTTTTTATCAGCGTCGGTATGGATTACCACAACCAAAAATACATATTTGTTATATTGATTATTAATATAAAAGGGTTGGGTAGCCTAAGACCCTATCACAAAGATGGTTTTATTTTTTAAAAAAAAGAGTTACACTCAAAGTATTATTCCATTCATCTTTTGAACAAGAAACATTTAATGGTAGAGTCGAATGTTATCACAATGGTTAAAGTTTATTGACACTATCACAAATTGGGGTTCGAATCTCACCGAAGATATAGGGAAGGGAATTTTATTGGAGGCCCATTTAAATAATTACTTAACTTTAAAAAAATAGAAAGGAAAAAAAATGAAAAAGTCCAATGATAATAAATTAATTGGTGTCAAATAAATGCCAGTAACATAATGAAGTCAAAAGGTAGATTTTATCACTCAAATTTGAGGGCAAAATAGGTTAACGATTCGACTCAATGTCTTTGAGGATGTTTTGTGAATAACGGGTATTTATTAATCTAAATAAATTTAGAAACCAAGAGAATGCATGATTTTTATAACGAATATATATATATATATTTTATTTATTTATTTTATTTATTTATATATATTTGTTAAAATTAATAACACTAAGGGATTATTTTAAATCAGTATAATTATGTTCTCTTAGCACTTATAGTATAGCTATTTTTACTATAAAAACAGGTTAATAATTTTTATAACGAATATATATATATATATATATTTATTTATTTATTTATTTATTAAAATTAATAACACTAAGGGATTATTTTAAATCAGTATAATTATGTTCTCTTAGCACTTATCGTATAGCTATTTTACTAAAAAAAATAGGTTAATGATTTTTATAACGTATATATATATATATATTTATTTATTTATTTATTTATTTATTAAAATTAATAACACTAAGGGATTATTTTAAATCAGTATAATTATGTTCTCTTAGCACTTATAGTATAGCTATTTTTACTATAAAAATAGGTTAATGACTAAAATGAACAATTTATATACTCTTTTGTTTCAGCCAAGTTCGCACACTTTTTGGTCAACTTTCTCAAAATACGTTTGATCAAAAATTTCAGTTAGTATGTAGGCAGAAATATCATTAGATTTCCTATATCACGTGTTTCTAAATATTAAATGTTAATATATTATTAGTATACGTAACTAATGGTATTGATAGTTAAACATAACATGAGAAAGTTGATAAAAAAAAGTGCAGATTCGAATGAGATGGACGAGTATCATAATTTTGCTCCTTGGTTAATTTTGGTTATGGTATGCGCGTCCCTTGTCTCCCCTATGCTCCATTTATTTTCAATGATTTTGACTAGTGTGTCTGCTATCTCCGAGAACGTCACATGATTGATTTCTACTTGCGGCCGTTGTGATATATCCTCGATATCAGGAGCTTGTAACCGTATTTTTATTATATTAGCATCAACTTGGACAAGATTAAATGTGGTCCGTGGATCCAACTCTTTCTCCTTGAGATACATTCAGTCTTTTTTCTTCATATATACCACATAATTCATAGGGAAAGAAATTATGGCTTAATCATCTGAAATGATTCACACTTGTCATGTGACCCTTATCTTCATGAATGAGTCTCCTGACAGACGGTCTGTCCATAAGTTTATGGATAGATCACTTATTTCTTACCTTATACACTGCATTTCTTAAATTACATATAAAATTTAAATTTTTTGAAAATATATTTTTATATCATATATTTTTATATTTTTGCCTTCAAATACATAATATATACTTGCTTTAACTTATAAAATACAATATTTAAATTTTATAAAAAATTACAACATTTAAGGCAAATGCCCCTGAAAACTGTCCATAAACTTATAAAAATGCCGCTTTTCCTGAGACTTTCCCTATCTTTTCATTACCTCGACTTTGGCCATCATTTGTGTTGGTGTTTTGAAAAAATCTAGATACTAACCTGTCTAAATGCACATGTACCATGAGTATAATAAGGCTAAAATCATGGGTGGTACTACGATGGTGCGAGGTAAAGATCCGATCCTACCTGAGATTTCGGTGTCATGGTAATAGTGATGAGTAGTGCTTCCCGGCGGTTTGCGCTTTTTCGGTGGTGAGAGCTTTGTTTCCTGGCAATTAGTGTTGGAGAACAAGGCCGCTCGCATCCTTATTTCTTTTTTTGGTCCAAACTTTACCAAAACGACGTCGTTTTAGTACAAGTACTGAACGAAAAAAAATCAAATTTTAAGCACTCCTCCGTCCCAGTTTAAATTACAGTTTAGTACAAGTACTGAACGGAAAAAAAATGAAAAATAAAATTTTAAGTACTCCCTCTGTCCCAATTTAAATTACAGCCTATTCATTGCACACCATTCGAGAAACATGTTTGACCATTAATATGTTTAATTACGTATAATAACAGCAAACAAAACTTTACTTTCTAGAAACTACTTGTTACGACGAATTCAACAATATCACATACGATAATATTACGTCTCATATATCTATTCAAATATGTGATCAAACTTTGATAGAGAATATTGTCATAAAGTAAGTGGGTAATTTAATATGATTCCACCATAATCAAATTCAGTTTAAATGATGATAATTTAACGTCAAATAAGTGAATGTTGGATTCAAAATATTACTATTCAGGAATGTCTATTTTGAACCGCGCATTGAGTCAAATAGATTAAATCAGTTTAGATAATGATAAAGTAAAATAAGTGGAGGTTTGATTTAGAGTATCACTATTTAAAGATGTGCATTTTGATCCATGTGTCGGGTTTGGTCGGTCAACCTTACCTGATTCACTCCAATTGTGAATTTTGGATCTGGATAGAATGAGTAAAGTAAATTTTGTTTTTGGAGTTTTGGGATGGGTAGGTTTTTTTTACAAGATCTAATCCAATCCAAGCCGAATATATGATTTAAAAACTATTTCAAAATTTTTAAAAAGGGTCAATTTGAATTAAGACCAGACCCAAAAATTTTGCACAGTTCTTTATCACTTGATATTTATAAATACTCTCCATGTTTCTTCTTATATATCACACTTAGTTTGAACATAAGAACCAATGAATAGAAATACGGGTAGGAAATTAGATTGATTGAAGATAAAATATAATAAGTAGATGAAATATAAGTTTTATCATATATGGAAGGTATAAAAAAAAAAAGTAAAGTGTATTTATGCCCCGAATTCTTTGTTTAGTGCACATATATTCCTCACTTTTTCGAAAGTGCACCTATACCCGTCCCTCTTTTTTTTTTTCAAAAGTGCATGTGTAGCCCTTCCAATTTTTTGTAAGTGCACATATACCCCTATAGCAGGAGATCGGCGTTTGATAAGCTGAGGGATATATGTGCACAATCAAGGAACTGATGGTATATGTGCATTTTCAAAAAAATTAAGGGATATATTTGCACTAAACAAGGAATTGCTCTAAAATAAATATATTAAAATCATGAAGTGCATTGATAAAATGGGAGTATAGAGAGTATGAAGTTGAATAATTTCTTTTAATGTGAATAGAAATTAATATAAATTGAGTGACACGATATAAAGCTACTTATAGAAAAATATGTTTTTAATTATAACCCTCAATTCTTTGATAAGGGTAAATATAATTCCCCAAATTTTGGAAAGTGCTAATATAATCATGGTTTAAAATTTTGGTTAACTGTGATCTTCGTCGGAGTCAAATGAAATGAAAGATTTATCCCTCTCAAAAAAAGCGTAAAATGTGTATTGATCATTTTGCTCCAATTCTATTATCTCCAAGTGGCGCCATTCTCTTTTCCCGCTTCAGAAAAGACGTTCCAATCCCCCCTCTATTGGGAAGGAGAAGTTAACCTTATACTATGCAACTATGCGGTGACAATCCCAGTGGAATCCGATGAACTATGGCACATGGACGACAGCAAGGAAGAATCAGCGAATTAGTGGCACCGACGGCGGATCAGTTGCAAGACGCGACGGTTGCACTGGTTCAAAACTGGTGAGTCATTCACAAAATTTAGATTTTCTTGTTGGTTTAGAGATTATGAGTGTTTCATATTTAAGGCTATTTCTTCATTTTGATTGTCGTTTTTCATCCGTACCCTATGTGTTGTAAGAAAGTTGTATTTTTTTTGTTTTATCCCATTTTTTAAGGGTGATATTTTTTGTGTGAGATTAGCAATATTTTGTGATTGGGTATGTATATGTCTATTATGCTTACATTTTTTGCATCCCACAGGAAATTTTTTGTTCAACCGTACTAGGCTAGGGTTTCAGTTTTCATGAATGAATTATGTGAACATGGTCGGTTTTTTTTTTGGGAAATATGCAAATGTAACCCTTATAATTGAGAAAGTACAGATATAACCCTGAGATATTTCTTAGTGTAAAAATAATCCTAACTACTTTACATAAGTACAAATATAACCCTAAACACTGTATTTCGGTATTGACTAACCATTTTCGGCCATTGATTAACAAGAAATTACCAAAATTCCCCCTTAGCCTAAAGCTAAAATTTAAAAGACAAAAATGCCTTATACCTCCATCACCTCAACTGCCACCTCCTCCACCACCAGCTTGCCATCGCACCCCCCCACCACCACCACCACCAAGCCATCCCCGATGTGATTCTTTACTCCAACTGATGACTTGACTCCAATGATACAAATGACAGATTCAAACCAAAGAGTAACCAAGCCATCCAAATGATGCCCAAGCACTATATACAATTATACAGAGTATGAAGTTGCAATGAAAAGCGCAACACGTCATGACGAAAAGCAAAAGTCAACCCTGTGGGTAAGATATTCATCACCATAACCAAAAGCACAGGCAAAACTTGAAGTAACGTTCTGAAAGACCCACCACCATTATTTCGAGAAAATGACATGTTTGTGGCTACAGTTGCCACAAACAACATTTGCATATGGAGGATGCATTACGGAAATGCGTCCTCACTTTTTTTTTTTTTAGAATTTCGGTCAAAATTTTCAAACGACGCACGGAAATACCATAATGCGTCCTCCCCCCTCTACATCCAAAATAAAAAAGTTCCACATTCTCTCCCAACTTCAAGTTTTCCGCCACAGAAAAATCATGCACTCAATTATTTCCACCCATCCACACTTTAACTCCACCTGACCCGAAGACAACTTTCGCTGCCGATGCGATTCTTGACTCCGACATCGAATTGAATCGGGTCTGCCGTCAACGAGATCTTGTGTCCAGTTGAATCGCACGTGCCCAAACCGCCAATTTCCTCCACCAAAGGAGTGGTACCGGATAACATCCACAACGTCACCGGAGAAGTGGTGCGCAGCCAGATCGAAGGCTGCTCACCACTAAATTCATCCCCGCCTCAGAGAGCCTGAAGAATGCAGCGAGGATTGTGAAAGAAAGAAGAATGCGCCGCTAGGGGCGTGAAGAATTTATCTGCGCAACTGGGAGTATGAAGATGGGTTAGGGTTAATTTACTTTTTTATTTTTTTCTTTTGTTTTTTGGAAGGGTGAAATAGTCTTTTCAATCAAATCCGGCATCAAACTATCGAAAAAGGTTATATTTGCACATACACTAGTTATCTAGGGTTATATTTTCACTTTCAATTATCACAAGGTTATATTTGCACTTTTGTGAATTATATGGGGTTATATATGCACCTTTTTTTGTTTTATGTTGGTTATTGGCTTTTTTTGGTGTTGGAATGTATTTTCTCTATGAATATCCATTTTTATTCTAGCGTAGAAAATCATGCGATGTTCGGATGTTTAATTAATGCAGGATGAGTTTGGCCCTATATATAGTGTAAAGATACATTATCAGGACAAGTGGATGGTCATGGGGGGAATTGATCCCAATATGTACTCCCTAGATGTGTTGAAGTTAGGGGGCTGTTAAACCATGGAATAATATGGATTTGAATTTCAGGTTCGAAGGTTCAACAAAGATGGGTATGAAAGAGCAAGGAACATAGGATGGGGTACGAAACATGTTCAGGTATTGTACAACTTTTAATACCATATATGTTTTTTTGGTAAAGTTGTACATAGTATCGGGGAAAATGATTTGGGTGAGTCTTCTATTGGGGCACTGGTTAATGTTGAGAGTAGCAAACAAAGGAAAGTCTAGGGCAAGAGAACAAGGCAAAGGGATATTGTGTATTCAGATTTGCATGTCTAGAGTCGAGGGACAACAACGAGGATGAATCATACCACGAGGAGGAAAAATATGAAAACTTATCAAGTGATGTTGATGAGTGGGTGAATAGGTACACTGAAGAAGGCAGCAAGGTGAAATCTCAAGGTGGATAAGGCTGGGATGGATATTGATACGGAAAGGGAGTTTGAGGATGACTTCGACAATGAAGGGGATTATCATCTTCTTAGGAAGTGTTAAAACCAGGAGGAATTCAAGACGGATAAGGGATATGATATTCAAACACAAAAGGACTTCGAACAGACCCTGGTTGATTTCTCTATCCAAGAAGATTTCATATTTTCACATGTCGAGAGTGAGAAGAAACGTGTGCCAGTGATTTGCAAAGATGAAAATTGCAATTGGAGGCTGCACTACTTAGCCTTACATGATGGTCACACCTTCTGCATCAAGAAACCAGAAGGTGAACATACCTATATGATAGTTCATAGAGTATTGGCACAACAAATTTGGATAGATAAAAGGATTGTTGTTATAGTGACGACTTACAATAATGTGTAATGGACAATTTGTTGGCCTTTGGTGTGCAATCGAAGAGGCACCAATTGATGAGGGCCAAAATAAAAGCCTTGGAGTTGATTGAGGGAAATTACGGGGGGTTATTCAAAATGATCCCCCAAAACAATTAATTGGATATATCACTTTATTATATTAGAACATACAAGTTAATTGTTAATGTTGTTTAGGCTCTTTAGTTGAACTGTTAGGGTTATATCAGCACTTTTGTATTAAGGTTAGGGTCATATCAACAATTTAATAAAAGCAAATTTTAGTATTAGATTGTGCAGCCACATGAATTGTCTATCACTGAGCAGCCACATGAATTGTCCAACCATAAGCAGCCACTTAATACATCTCCAAATAGAAATACAGCAATCCTAGGTGGAGGATACAGGTTGGAAGAAAGGGGCAAAGAAGCTAAAGCCTGGAAATTCTACCAAATGAAAGAACCTTGACACTACTGAAGAGGTAATTTTCTCCCAATTTTTTTTTAAAAAAAATTACAGTCGTGTAATTAATTTTTTGATGAATCCTACAACCAAATTGCTCAATTTATGCCATCAATTTGGTAGGGAGGACATGAGGTGGCCGATGTCAACTCATTAGTTGACCAAATTCAGGGAATTCTTGATTTGGAGTTCAAATTTGAACAACGTATGGTTGCATCGTGGGATAGTGTTAATAAAGAATTAGGAAAATAGGGTACCGAAACCTCGATGCTTTTTCCCTTAGTATCGAACAAATCCACGTGGATAACCAGAAAGGTGGATTCAGTGACGACGTGAATGTGGATGAAATGGACATTAACCTACAAAAGCCCTGGTTGTATACATAGGAGCAATGTTTGGTGGTTCATAAATTTTTCCGCGTAATTATAAGGAGAATCATAAGGGTGACAAGGTTGAGGATCATGTTGCACCTGAAAATCATATGGCCATTAATGTCACTTAGACACTCAACAAGGGTGATGGGAAGAGGAG